>OX451741.1:156221414-157660580 GCA_948472305.1 Vicia faba | reverse complement strand
GTTTTATATTTATGATAAAGGAAAATAATAAAATATTTTGTGAAGATATATATTTGTTTTATTTATCTTTTAGAACTTTTTATAACACAACAATTAAAGTTTAATGCAAATTTGAGTTGTGCAGTTAAAGGGATGCATGCCCATTCCAATAGGTCCTTGGATATAAACTAGCTTTGACAAAAAAAGTTAATTGTTTAAAAAAAATACTAATAAACAAAAAACATTGTGTTCAAGACGTTTATATGTATGTTGTCTCTTACATGGCATTACTACAATGAAGGAAATAAAATATTAACAATATCATATGGCTAGTGTTGCACTCAGTAGTCAACCCACAACAGATGTCGGAAAAATCCTTACACCATGTTTACATGAAATTATCAGGGTCTACAAAAAATTCTAACATGACTTAGAAAGGTAATAATCGACGGATATGGTATGGAACCCTGGTGTTTTAAATTAAAAGGATAGATACACGAACGCTATACTATATTGTTAATAATATTTTTAAGCCCTTTACTTTTATTTGTGCGAAGTCACCTGTTCATTAAAATGTCTCTGAGTTATATGACTATGTTTGGCTTGAAATTTCGTTCATCATAATGAATATAAGTGACATGAATGAATATTGGAAAAAATTACTCGTGTAACTTATGATGTCATTTGCAATAAATGGAACAATACTTTTGGTCTCAATGTATAATAATTAGTTATATGTTGTCGTATGTCCCTAGTTGTTATCTCACGTTTAATTAAGGATATGTGTTTTAGTTCCAATTTGTGTCTATAAATTCAATGCACAAAAACTTATATATGTTGATATACGAGAAATATTTATTTATCTCATTATAAGAATGTCAAGTGAATGCTTAATAGTGACGGTATTCATATATCTAATGTTTCATATTTATTCATATTCTACTATTCACCCTTTATGATTTTCACGTGTGTATGTGAAATAGATTTTTTACTCTGGTTGTTCATTATTCTATAACTTGCATGATCATCACCAAACATAAAGATGCCTATAAATTAAATGGTTCAATAATCATTATTATACGGATGAAAACACTTTACTAAATGAAATTCATGTTTTCATGTTACCATTGCCTAATCTATTAATGATATGAAAATTATAAATTTAATGTGAATCTTAGTGGTGCAGCGGAAGCGTGGTGGGCCCATAACCCACAGGTCCCTAGAACGAAACCAGGCTCTGATAGAATTTTTAAATATTTTTTTTTGTGCATTCAAAAGATATGAATAAGCCTCTAAGTGTCAAAGGACATTAAATTTTTTATACGTATCATTATTTCTCTAAGTTTTATCTCGTGGATTTTTATCAATGTGTCATTACCGGCTAATGTTTCTTAAATATTTAATGTTGCAATTGTTTTATATTTATCATAAAGGAAAATAGTAAAATATTTTATGAAGATATCTATTTGTTTTATTTATCTTTTAGAACTTTTTATAACACAACAATTAAAGTTTAATGCAAATTTGAGTTGTGCAGTTGAAGGGATGCATGCCCATTCCCATAGGTCCTTGGATATAAACTAGCTTTGACAAAACAAATTAATTGTTTAAAAAAAATACTAATAAACAAAAAACATTGTGTTCAAGATGTTTATATGTATGGTGTCTCTTACATAGCATTACTACAATGAAGGAAATAAAATATTAACAATATCATATGGCTAGTGTTGCACTCAATAGTCAACCCATAACAGATGTCAGAAAAATCCTTACACCATGTTTACATGAAATTATCAGGGTCTACCAAAAATTCAAACATGACTTAGAAAGGTAATAATCGACGGATATGGTATGGAACCCTGATGTTTTAAATTAAAAGGAAATATACACGAACTCTATACTATATTGTTAATAATATTTTTTAAGCCCTTTACTTTTATTTGTGCGAAGTCACCTGTTCATTAAAATGTCTCTGAGTTATATGACTATGTTTGGCTTGAAATTTCGTTCATCATAATGAATATAAGTGACTAATATGAATATTGGAAAAAATTACTCGTGTAACTTATGATGTCATTTGCAATAAATGGAACAATAATTTTGGTCTCAATGTATAATAATTAGTTATATGTTGTCGTATGTCCCTAGTTGTTATCTCACGTTTAATTAAGGATATGTGTTTTAGTTCTAATTTGTGTCTATAAATTCAATGCACAAAAACTTATATATGTTGATATACGAGAAATATTTATTTATGTCATTATAAAAAGGTCAAGTGAATACTTACTAGTGACGATATTCATATATCTGATGTTTCATATTTATTCATATTCTACTATTCACCCTTTATGATTTTCACGTGTGTATGTGAAATAGATTTTTTACTCTGGTTGTTCGTTATTCTTTAACTTGCATGATCATCACCAAACATAAAGATGCCTATAAATTAAATGGTTCAATAATCATTATTATACGGATGAAAACACTTTACTAAATGAAATTCATGTTTTCATCTTACCATTGCCTAATCTATTAATGGTATGAAAATTATAAATTTAATGTGAATCTGAGTGGGGCAACGGAAGCGTGGTGGGCCCATAACCCACAGGTCCCTAGAACGAAACCAGGCTCTGATAGAATTTTTAAATATTTTTTTTGTGGATTCAAAAGATATGAATAAGCCTCTAAGTGTCAAAGGACATTAAATTTTTTATACGTATCATTATTTCTCTAAGTTTTATCTCGTGGATTTTTATCAATGTGTCATTACCTGCTAATGTTTCTTAAATATTTAATGTTGCAATTGTTTTATATTTATGATAAAGGAAAATAATAAAATATTTTGTGAAGATATATATTTGTTTTATTTATCTTTTAGAACTTTTTATAACACAACAATTAAAGTTTAATGCAAATTTGAGTTGTGCAGTTAAAGGGATGCATGCTCATTCCAATAGGTCCTTGGATATAAACTAGCTTTGACAAAAAAAGTTAATTGTTTAAAAAAAATACTAATAAACAAAAAACATTGTGTTCAAGACGTTTATATGTATGTTGTCTCTTACATGGCATTACTACAATGAAGGAAATAAAATATTAACAATATCATATGGCTAGTGTTGCACTCAGTAGTCAACCCACAACAGATGTCGGAAAAATCCTTACACCATGTTTACATGAAATTATCAGGGTCTACAAAAAATTCTAACATGACTTAGTAAGGTAATAATCGACGGATATGGTATGGAACCCTGGTGTTTTAAATTAAAAGGATAGATACACGAACTCTATACTATATTGTTAATAATATTTTTAAGCCCTTTACTTTTATTTGTGCGAAGTCACCTGTTCATTAAAATGTCTCTGAGTTATATGACTATGTTTGGCTTGAAATTTCGTTCATCATAATGAATATAAGTGACATGAATGAATATTGGAAAAAATTACTCGTGTAGCTTATGATGTCATTTGCAATAAATGGAACAATACTTTTGGTCTCAATGTATAATAATTAGTTATATGTTGTCGTATGTCCCTAGTTGTTATCTCACGTTTAATTAAGGATATGTGTTTTAGTTCCAATTTGTGTCTATAAATTCAATGCACAAAAACTTATATATGTTGATATACGAGAAATATTTATTTATCTCATTATAAGAATGTCAAGTGAATGCTTAATAGTGACGGTATTCATATATCTAATGTTTCATATTTATTCATATTCTACTATTCACCCTTTATGATTTTCACGTGTGTATGTGAAATAGATTTTTTACTCTGGTTGTTCGTTATTCTATAACTTGCATGATCATCACCAAACATAAAGATGCCTATAAATTAAATGGTTCAATAATCATTATTATACGGATGAAAACACTTTACTAAATGAAATTCATGTTTTCATGTTACCATTGCCTAATCTATTAATGATATGAAAATTATAAATTTAATGTGAATCTTAGTGGTGCAGCGGAAGCGTGGTGGGCCCATAACCCACAGGTCCCTAGAACGAAACCAGGCTCTGATAGAATTTTTAAATATTTTTTTTTGTGCATTCAAAAGATATGAATAAGCCTCTAAGTGTCAAAGGACATTAAATTTTTTATACGTGTCATTATTTCTCTAAGTTTTATCTCGTGGATTTTTATCAATGTGTCATTACCGGCTAATGTTTCTTAAATATTTAATGTTGCAATTGTTTTATATTTATCATAAAGGAAAATAGTAAAATATTTTATGAAGATATCTATTTGTTTTATTTATCTTTTAGAACTTTTTATAACACAACAATTAAAGTTTAATGCAAATTTGAGTTGTGCAGTTAAAGGGATGCATGCTCATTCCAATAGGTCCTTGGATATAAACTAGCTTTGACAAAAAAAGTTAATTGTTTAAAAAAAATACTAATAAACAAAAAACATTGTGTTCAAGACGTTTATATGTATGTTGTCTCTTACATGGCATTACTACAATGAAGGAAATAAAATATTAACAATATCATATGGCTAGTGTTGCACTCAGTAGTCAACCCACAACAGATGTCGGAAAAATCCTTACACCATGTTTACATGAAATTATCAGGGTCTACAAAAAATTCTAACATGACTTAGAAAGGTAATAATCGACGGATATGGTATGGAACCCTGGTGTTTTAAATTAAAAGGATAGATACACGAACTCTATACTATATTGTTAATAATATTTTTAAGCCCTTTACTTTTATTTGTGCGAAGTCACCTGTTCATTAAAATGTCTCTGAGTTATATGACTATGTTTGGCTTGAAATTTCGTTCATCATAATGAATATAAGTGACATGAATGAATATTGGAAAAAATTACTCGTGTAACTTATGATGTCATTTGCAATAAATGGAACAATACTTTTGGTCTCAATGTATAATAATTAGTTATATGTTGTCGTATGTCCCTAGTTGTTATCTCACGTTTAATTAAGGATATGTGTTTTAGTTCCAATTTGTGTCTATAAATTCAATGCACAAAAACTTATATATGTTGATATACGAGAAATATTTATTTATCTCATTATAAGAATGTCAAGTGAATGCTTAATAGTGACGGTATTCATATATCTAATGTTTCATATTTATTCATATTCTACTATTCACCCTTTATGATTTTCACGTGTGTATGTGAAATAGATTTTTTACTCTGGTTGTTCGTTATTCTATAACTTGCATGATCATCACCAAACATAAAGATGCCTATAAATTAAATGGTTCAATAATCATTATTATACGGATGAAAACACTTTACTAAATGAAATTCATGTTTTCATGTTACCATTGCCTAATCTATTAATGATATGAAAATTATAAATTTAATGTGAATCTTAGTGGTGCAGCGGAAGCGTGGTGGGCCCATAACCCACAGGTCCCTAGAACGAAACCAGGCTCTGATAGAATTTTTAAATATTTTTTTTTGTGCATTCAAAAGATATGAATAAGCCTCTAAGTGTCAAAGGACATTAAATTTTTTATACGTATCATTATTTCTCTAAGTTTTATCTCGTGGATTTTTATCAATGTGTCATTACCGGCTAATGTTTCTTAAATATTTAATGTTGCAATTGTTTTATATTTATCATAAAGGAAAATAGTAAAATATTTTATGAAGATATCTATTTGTTTTATTTATCTTTTAGAACTTTTTATAACACAACAATTAAAGTTTAATGCAAATTTGAGTTGTGCAGTTGAAGGGATGCATGCCCATTCCCATAGGTCCTTGGATATAAACTAGCTTTGACAAAACAAATTAATTGTTTAAAAAAAATACTAATAAACAAAAAACATTGTGTTCAAGATGTTTATATGTATGTTTTCTCTTACATAGCATTACTACAATGAAGGAAAAAAATATTAACAATATCATATGGCTAGTGTTGCACTCAATAGTCAACCCACAACAGATGTCAGAAAAATCCTTACACCATGTTTACATGAAATTATCAGGGTCTACCAAAAATTCAAACATGACTTAGAAAGGTAATAATCGACGGATATGGTATGGAACCCTGATGTTTTAAATTAAAAGGAAAGATACACGAACTCTATACTATATTGTTAATAATATTTTTTAAGCCCTTTACTTTTATTTGTGCGAAGTCACCTGTTCATTAAAATGTCTCTGAGTTATATGACTATGTTTGGCTTGAAATTTCGTTCATCATAATGAATATAAGTGACTAATATGAATATTGGAAAAAATTACTCGTGTAACTTATGATGTCATTTGCAATAAATGGAACAATAATTTTGGTCTCAATGTATAATAATTAGTTATATGTTGTCGTATGTCCCTAGTTGTTATCTCACGTTTAATTAAGGATATGTGTTTTAGTTCCAATTTGTGTCTATAAATTCAATGCACAAAAACTTATATATGTTGATATACGAGAAATATTTCTTTATGTCATTATAAAAAGGTCAAGTGAATACTTACTAGTGACGATATTCATATATCTGATGTTTCATATTTATTCATATTCTACTATTCACCCTTTATGATTTTCACGTGTGTATGTGAAATAGATTTTTTACTCTGGTTGTTCGTTATTCTTTAACTTGCATGATCATCACCAAACATAAAGATGCCTATAAATTAAATGGTTCAATAATCATTATTATACGGATGAAAACACTTTACTAAATGAAATTCATGTTTTCATCTTACCATTGCCTAATCTATTAATGGTATGAAAATTATAAATTTAATGTGAATCTGAGTGGGGCAACGGAAGCGTGGTGGGCCCATAACCCACAGGTCCCTAGAACGAAACCAGGCTCTGATAGAATTTTTAAATATTTTTTTTGTGGATTCAAAAGATATGAATAAGCATCTAAGTGTCAAAGGACATTAAATTTTTTATACGTATCATTATTTCTCTAAGTTTTATCTCGTGGATTTTTATCAATGTGTCATTACCTGCTAATGTTTCTTAAATATTTAATGTTGCAATTGTTTTTTATTTATCATAAAGGAAAATAGTAAAATATTTTATGAAGATATCTATTTGTTTTATTTATCTTTTAGAACTTTTTATAACACAACAATTAAAGTTTAATGCAAATTTGAGTTGTGCAGTTAAAGGGATGCATGCTCATTCCAATAGGTCCTTGGATATAAACTAGCTTTGACAAAAAAAGTTAATTGTTTAAAAAAAATACTAATAAACAAAAAACATTGTGTTCAAGACGTTTATATGTATGTTGTCTCTTACATGGCATTACTACAATGAAGGAAATAAAATATTAACAATATCATATGGCTAGTGTTGCACTCAGTAGTCAACCCACAACAGATGTCGGAAAAATCCTTACACCATGTTTACATGAAATTATCAGGGTCTACAAAAAATTCTAACATGACTTAGAAAGGTAATAATCGACGGATATGGTATGGAACCCTGGTGTTTTAAATTAAAAGGATAGATACACGAACTCTATACTATATTGTTAATAATATTTTTAAGCCCTTTACTTTTATTTGTGCGAAGTCACCTGTTCATTAAAATGTCTCTGAGTTATATGACTATGTTTGGCTTGAAATTTCGTTCATCATAATGAATATAAGTGACATGAATGAATATTGGAAAAAATTACTCGTGTAACTTATGATGTCATTTGCAATAAATGGAACAATACTTTTGGTCTCAATGTATAATAATTAGTTATATGTTGTCGTATGTCCCTAGTTGTTATCTCACGTTTAATTAAGGATATGTGTTTTAGTTCCAATTTGTGTCTATAAATTCAATGCACAAAAACTTATATATGTTGATATACGAGAAATATTTATTTATCTCATTATAAGAATGTCAAGTGAATGCTTAATAGTGACGGTATTCATATATCTAATGTTTCATATTTATTCATATTCTACTATTCACCCTTTATGATTTTCACGTGTGTATGTGAAATAGATTTTTTACTCTGGTTGTTCGTTATTCTATAACTTGCATGATCATCACCAAACATAAAGATGCCTATAAATTAAATGGTTCAATAATCATTATTATACGGATGAAAACACTTTACTAAATGAAATTCATGTTTTCATGTTACCATTGCCTAATCTATTAATGATATGAAAATTATAAATTTAATGTGAATCTTAGTGGTGCAGCGGAAGCGTGGTGGGCCCATAACCCACAGGTCCCTAGAACGAAACCAGGCTCTGATAGAATTTTTAAATATTTTTTTTTGTGCATTCAAAAGATATGAATAAGCCTCTAAGTGTCAAAGGACATTAAATTTTTTATACGTATCATTATTTCTCTAAGTTTTATCTCGTGGATTTTTATCAATGTGTCATTACCGGCTAATGTTTCTTAAATATTTAATGTTGCAATTGTTTTATATTTATCATAAAGGAAAATAGTAAAATATTTTATGAAGATATCTATTTGTTTTATTTATCTTTTAGAACTTTTTATAACACAACAATTAAAGTTTAATGCAAATTTGAGTTGTGCAGTTGAAGGGATGCATGCCCATTCCCATAGGTCCTTGGATATAAACTAGCTTTGACAAAACAAATTAATTGTTTAAAAAAAATACTAATAAACAAAAAACATTGTGTTCAAGATGTTTATATGTATGTTTTCTCTTACATAGCATTACTACAATGAAGGAAATAAAATATTAACAATATCATATGGCTAGTGTTGCACTCAATAGTCAACCCACAACAGATGTCAGAAAAATCCTTACACCATGTTTACATGAAATTATCAGGGTCTACCAAAAATTCAAACATGACTTAGAAAGGTAATAATCGACGGATATGGTATGGAACCCTGATGTTTTAAATTAAAAGGAAAGATACACGAACTCTATACTATATTGTTAATAATATTTTTTAAGCCCTTTACTTTTATTTGTGCGAAGTCACCTGTTCATTAAAATGTCTCTGAGTTATATGACTATGTTTGGCTTGAAATTTCGTTCATCATAATGAATATAAGTGACTAATATGAATATTGGAAAAAATTACTCGTGTAACTTATGATGTCATTTGCAATAAATGGAACAATAATTTTGGTCTCAATGTATAATAATTAGTTATATGTTGTCGTATGTCCCTAGTTGTTATCTCACGTTTAATTAAGGATATGTGTTTTAGTTCCAATTTGTGTCTATAAATTCAATGCACAAAAACTTATATATGTTGATATACGAGAAATATTTCTTTATGTCATTATAAAAAGGTCAAGTGAATACTTACTAGTGACGATATTCATATATCTGATGTTTCATATTTATTCATATTCTACTATTCACCCTTTATGATTTTCACGTGTGTATGTGAAATAGATTTTTTACTCTGGTTGTTCGTTATTCTTTAACTTGCATGATCATCACCAAACATAAAGATGCCTATAAATTAAATGGTTCAATAATCATTATTATACGGATGAAAACACTTTACTAAATGAAATTCATGTTTTCATCTTACCATTGCCTAATCTATTAATGGTATGAAAATTATAAATTTAATGTGAATCTGAGTGGGGCAACGGAAGCGTGGTGGGCCCATAACCCATAGGTCCCTAGAACGAAACCAGGCTCTGATAGAATTTTTAAATATTTTTTTTGTGGATTCAAAAGATATGAATAAGCCTCTAAGTGTCAAAGGACATTAAATTTTTTATACGTATCATTATTTCTCTAAGTTTTATCTCGTGGATTTTTATCAATGTGTCATTACCTGCTAATGTTTCTTAAATATTTAATGTTGCAATTGTTTTATATTTATGATAAAGGAAAATAATAAAATATTTTGTGAAGATATATATTTGTTTTATTTATCTTTTAGAACTTTTTATAACACAACAATTAAAGTTTAATGCAAATTTGAGTTGTGCAGTTAAAGGGATGCATGCTCATTCCAATAGGTCCTTGGATATAAACTAGCTTTGACAAAAAAAGTTAATTGTTTAAAAAAAATACTAATAAACAAAAAACATTGTGTTCAAGACGTTTATATGTATGTTGTCTCTTACATGGCATTACTACAATGAAGGAAATAAAATATTAACAATATCATATGGCTAGTGTTGCACTCAGTAGTCAACCCACAACAGATGTCGGAAAAATCCTTACACCATGTTTACATGAAATTATCAGGGTCTACAAAAAATTCTAACATGACTTAGAAAGGTAATAATCGACGGATATGGTATGGAACCCTGGTGTTTTAAATTAAAAGGATAGATACACGAACTCTATACTATATTGTTAATAATATTTTTAAGCCCTTTACTTTTATTTGTGCGAAGTCACCTGTTCATTAAAATGTCTCTGAGTTATATGACTATGTTTGGCTTGAAATTTCGTTCATCATAATGAATATAAGTGACATGAATGAATATTGGAAAAAATTACTCGTGTAACTTATGATGTCATTTGCAATAAATGGAACAATACTTTTGGTCTCAATGTATAATAATTAGTTATATGTTGTCGTATGTCCCTAGTTGTTATCTCACGTTTAATTAAGGATATGTGTTTTAGTTCCAATTTGTGTCTATAAATTCAATGAACAAAAACTTATATATGTTGATATACGAGAAATATTTATTTATCTCATTATAAGAATGTCAAGTGAATGCTTAATAGTGACGGTATTCATATATCTAATGTTTCATATTTATTCATATTCTACTATTCACCCTTTATGATTTTCACGTGTGTATGTGAAATAGATTTTTTACTTTGGTTGTTCGTTATTCTATAACTTGCATGATCATCACCAAACATAAAGATGCCTATAAATTAAATGGTTCAATAATCATTATTATACGGATGAAAACACTTTACTAAATGAAATTCATGTTTTCATGTTACCATTGCCTAATCTATTAATGATATGAAAATTATAAATTTAATGTGAATCTGAGTGGGGCAGCGGAAGCGTGGTAGGCCCATAACCCACAGGTCCCTAGAACAAAACCAGGCTTTGATAGAATTTTTAAATATTTTTTTATGCACTCAAAAGATATGAATGAGCCTCTAAGTGTCAAAGGACATTAAATTTTTTATACGTATCATTATTTCTCTAAGTTTTATCTTGTGGATTTTTATCAACGTGTCATTACCTGCTAATGTTTCTTAAATATTTAATGTTGCAATTGTTTTATATTTATCATAAAGGAAAATAATAAAATATTTTGTGAAGATATCTATTTGTTTTATTTATCTTTTAGAACTTTTTATAACACAACAATTAAAGTTTAATGCAAATTTGAGTTGTGCAGTTAAAGGGATGCATGCTCATTCCAATAGGTCCTTGGATATAAACTAGCTTTGACAAAAAAAGTTAATTGTTTAAAAAAAATACTAATAAACAAAAAACATTGTGTTCAAGACGTTTATATGTATGTTGTCTCTTACATGGCATTACTACAATGAAGGAAATAAAATATTAACAATATCATATGGCTAGTGTTGCACTCAGTAGTCAACCCACAACAGATGTCGGAAAAATCCTTACACCATGTTTACATGAAATTATCAGGGTCTACAAAAAATTCTAACATGACTTAGAAAGGTAATAATCGACGGATATGGTATGGAACCCTGGTGTTTTAAATTAAAAGGATAGATACACGAACTCTATACTATATTGTTAATAATATTTTTAAGCCCTTTACTTTTATTTGTGCGAAGTCACCTGTTCATTAAAATGTCTCTGAGTTATATGACTATGTTTGGCTTGAAATTTCGTTCATCATAATGAATATAAGTGACATGAATGAATATTGGAAAAAATTACTCGTGTAACTTATGATGTCATTTGCAATAAATGGAACAATACTTTTGGTCTCAATGTATAATAATTAGTTATATGTTGTCGTATGTCCCTAGTTGTTATCTCACGTTTAATTAAGGATATGTGTTTTAGTTCCAATTTGTGTCTATAAATTCAATGAACAAAAACTTATATATGTTGATATACGAGAAATATTTATTTATCTCATTATAAGAATGTCAAGTGAATGCTTAATAGTGACGGTATTCATATATCTAATGTTTCATATTTATTCATATTCTACTATTCACCCTTTATGATTTTCACGTGTGTATGTGAAATAGATTTTTTACTCTGGTTGTTCGTTATTCTATAACTTGCATGATCATCACCAAACATAAAGATGCCTATAAATTAAATGGTTCAATAATCATTATTATACGGATGAAAACACTTTACTAAATGAAATTCATGTTTTCATGTTACCATTGCCTAATCTATTAATGATATGAAAATTATAAATTTAATGTGAATCTGAGTGGGGCAGCGGAAGCGTGGTAGGCCCATAACCCACAGGTCCCTAGAACGAAACCAGGCTTTGATAGAATTTTTAAATATTTTTTTATGCACTCAAAAGATATGAATGAGCCTCTAAGTGTCAAAGGACATTAAATTTTTTATACGTATCATTATTTCTCTAAGTTTTATCTTGTGGATTTTTATCAACGTGTCATTACCTGCTAATGTTTCTTAAATATTTAATGTTGCAATTGTTTTATATTTATCATAAAGGAAAATAATAAAATATTTTGTGAAGATATCTATTTGTTTTATTTATCTTTTAGAACTTTTTATAACACAACAATTAAAGTTTAATGCAAATTTGAGTTGTGCAGTTGAAGGGATGCATGCCCATTCCAATAGGTCCTTGGATATAAACTAGCTTTGACAAAAAAAATTAATTGTTTAAAAAAAATACTAATAAACAAAAATCGTTGTGTTCAAGATGTTTATATGTATGTTGTCTCTTACATAGCATTACTACAATTAAGGAAATAAAATATTAACAATATCATATGGCTAGTGTTGCACTCAGTAGTCAACCCACAACATATGTCGGAAAAATCCTTACACCATGTTTACATGAAATTATCAGGGTCTACTAAAAATTCAAACATGACTTAGAAAGGTAATAATCGACGGATATGGTATGGAACCCTGATGTTTTAAATTAAAAGGAAAGATACATGAACTCTATACTATATTGTTAATAATATTTTTTAAGCGTTTTACTTTTATTTGTGAGAAGTCACCTATTCATTAAAATGTCTCTGAGTTATATGACTATGTTTGGCTTGAAATTTCGTTCATCATAATGAATATAAGTGACACGTATGAATATTGGAAAAAATTACTCGTGTAAGTTATGATGTCATTTGCAATAAATGGAACAATACTTTTGGTCTCAATGTATAATAATTAGTTATATGTTGTCGTATGTCCCTAGTTGTTATCTCACGTTTAATTAAGGATATGTGTTTTAGTTCCAATTTGTGTCTATAAATTCAATGCACAAAAACTTATATATGTTGATATACGAGAAATATTTATTTATGTCATTATAAAAATGTCAAGTGAATACTTACTAGTGACGGTTTTCATATATCTTATGTTTCATCTTTATTCATATTCTACTATTCACCCTTTATAATTTTCACGTGTGTATGTGAAATAGATTTTTTACTCTGGTTGTTCGTTATTCTATAACTTGCATGATCA
The DNA here is from genome assembly GCA_948472305.1 of Vicia faba. Taxonomy (NCBI): domain Eukaryota; kingdom Viridiplantae; phylum Streptophyta; class Magnoliopsida; order Fabales; family Fabaceae; genus Vicia; species Vicia faba. Next base: position 157,647,050 of record OX451741.1, on the reverse strand, counting down.
TCACCAAACATAAAGATGCCTATAAATTAAATGGTTCAATAATCATTATTATACGGATGAAAACACTTTACTAAATGAAATTCATGTTTTCATGTTACCATTGCCTAATCTATTAATGATATGAAAATTATAAATTTAATGTGAATCTTAGTGGTGCAGCGGAAGCGTGGTGGGCCCTTAACCCACAGGTCCCTAGAACGAAACCAGGCTCTGATAGAATTTTTAAATATTTTTTTTGTGCATTCAAAAGATATGAATAAGCCTCTAAGTGTCAAAGGACATTAAATTTTTTATACGTATCATTATTTCTCTAAGTTTTATCTCGTGGATTTTTATCAATGTGTCATTACCGGCTAATGTTTCTTAAATATTTAATGTTGCAATTGTTTTATATTTATCATAAAGGAAAATAATAAAATATTTTATGTAGATATCTATTTGTTTTATTTATCTTTTAGAACTTTTTATAACACAACAATTAAAGTTTAATGCAAATTTGAGTTGTGCAGTTGAAGGGATGCATGCCCATTCCAATAGGTCCTTGGATATAAACTAGCTTTGACAAAACAAATTAATTGTTTAAAAAAAATACTAATAAACAAAAAACATTGTGTTCAAGATGTTTATATGTATGTTGTCTCTTACATAGCATTACTACAATGAAGGAAATAAAATATTAACAATATCATATGGCTAGTGTTGCACTCAATAGTCAACCCACAACAGATGTCGGAAAAATCCTTACACCATGTTTACATGAAATTATCAGGGTCTACCAAAAATTCAAACATGACTTAGAAAGGTAATAATCGACGGATATGGTATGGAACCCTGATGTTTTAAATTAAAAGGAAAGATACACGAACTATATACTATATTGTTAATATAATTTTTTAAGCCCTTTACTTTTATTTGTGCGAAGTCACCTTTTCATTAAAATGTCTCTGAGTTATATGACTATGTTTGGCTTGAAATTTCGTTCATCATAATGAATATAAGTGACTAATATGAATATTGGAAAAAATTACTCGTGTAACTTATGATGTCATTTGCAATAAATGGAACAATAATTTTGGTCTCAATGTATAATAATTAGTTATATGTTGTCGTATGTCCCTAGTTGTTATCTCACGTTTAATTAATGATATGTGTTTTAGTTCCAATTTGTGTCTATAAATTCAATGCACAAAAACTTATATATGTTGAAATACGAGAAATATTTATTTATGTCATTATAAAAAGGTCAAGTGAATACTTACTAGTGACGATATTCATATATCTGAGGTTTCATATTTATTCATATTCTACTATTCACCCTTCATGATTTTCACGTGTGTATGTGAAATAGATTTTTTACTCTGGTTGTTCGTTATTCTTTAACTTGCATGATCATCACCAAACATAAAGATGCATATAAATTAAATGGTTCAATAATCATTATTATACGGATGAAAACACTTTACTAAATGAAATTCATGTTTTCATGTTACCATTGCCTAATCTATTAATGGTATGAAAATTATAAATTTAATGTGAATCTGAGTGGGGCAACGGAAGCGTGGTGGGCCCATAACCCACAGGTCCCTAGAACGAAACCAGGCTCTGATAGAATTTTTAAATATTTTTTTTGTGGATTCAAAAGATATGAATAAGCCTCTAAGTGTCAAAGGACATTAAATTTTTTATACGTATCATTATTTCTCTAAGTTTTATCTCGTGGATTTTTACCAATGTGTCATTACCTGCTAATGTTTCTTAAATATTTAATGTTGCAATTGTTTTATATTTATGATAAAGGAAATAATAAAATATTTTGTGAAGATATATATTTGTTTTATTTATCTTTTAGAACTTTTTATAACACAACAATTAAAGTTTAATGCAAATTTGAGTTGTGCAGTTGAAGGGATGCATGCCCATTCCAATAGGTCCTTGGATATAAACTAGCTTTGACAAAAAAAATTAATTGTTTAAAAAAAAATACTAATAAACAAAAAACATTGTGTTCAAGACGTTTATATGTATGTTGTCTCTTACATAGCATTACTACAATGAAGGAAATAAAATATTAACAATATCATATGGCTAATGTTGCACTCAGTAGTCAACCCACAACAGATGTCGGAAAAATCCTTACACCATGTTTACATGAAACTATCAGGGTCTACTAAAAATTCAAACATGACTTAGAAAGGTAATAATCGACGGATATGGTATGGAACCCTGATGTTTTAAATTAAAAGGATAGATACACGAACTCTATACTATATTGTTAATAATATTTTTAAGCCCTTTACTTTTATTTGTGCAAAGTCACCTGTTCATTAAAATGTCTCTGAGTTATATGACTATGTTTGGCTTGAAATTTCGTTCATCATAATGAATATAAGTGACATGAATGAATATTGGAAAAAATTACTCGTGTAACTTATGATGTCATTTGCAATAAATGGAACAATACTTTTGGTCTCAATGTATAATAATTAGTTATATGTTGTCGTATGTCCCTAGTTGTTATCTCACGTTTAATTAAGGATATGTGTTTTAGTTCCAATTTGTGTCTATAAATTCAATGAACAAAAACTTATATATGTTGATATACGAGAAATATTTATTTATCTCATTATAAGAATGTCAAGTGAATGCTTAATAGTGACGGTATTCATATATCTAATGTTTCATATTTATTCATATTCTACTATTCACCCTTTATGATTTTCACGTGTGTATGTGAAATAGATTTTTTACTCTGGTTGTTCGTTATTCTATAACTTGCATGATCATCACCAAACATAAAGATGCCTATAAATTAAATGGTTCAATAATCATTATTATACGGATGAAAACACTTTACTAAATGAAATTCATGTTTTCATGTTACCATTGCCTAATCTATTAATGATATGAAAATTATAAATTTAATGTGAATCTGAGTGGGGCAGCGGAAGCGTGGTAGGCCCATAACCCACAGGTCCCTAGAACGAAACCAGGCTTTGATAGAATTTTTAAATATTTTTTTATGCACTCAAAAGATATGAATGAGCCTCTAAGTGTCAAAGGACATTAAATTTTTTATACGTATCATTATTTCTCTAAGTTTTATCTTGTGGATTTTTATCAACGTGTCATTACCTGCTAATGTTTCTTAAATATTTAATGTTGCAATTGTTTTATATTTATCATAAAGGAAAATAATAAAATATTTTGTGAAGATATCTATTTGTTTTATTTATCTTTTAGAACTTTTTATAACACAACAATTAAAGTTTAATGCAAATTTGAGTTGTGCAGTTGAAGGGATGCATGCCCATTCCAATAGGTCCTTGGATATAAACTAGCTTTGACAAAAAAAATTAATTGTTTAAAAAAAATACTAATAAACAAAAATCGTTGTGTTCAAGATGTTTATATGTATGTTGTCTCTTACATAGCATTACTACAATTAAGGAAATAAAATATTAACAATATCATATGGCTAGTGTTGCACTCAGTAGTCAACCCACAACATATGTCGGAAAAATCCTTACACCATGTTTACATGAAATTATCAGGGTCTACTAAAAATTCAAACATGACTTAGAAAGGTAATAATCGACGGATATGGTATGGAACCCTGATGTTTTAAATTAAAAGGAAAGATACATGAACTCTATACTATATTGTTAATAATATTTTTTAAGCGTTTTACTTTTATTTGTGAGAAGTCACCTATTCATTAAAATGTCTCTGAGTTATATGACTATGTTTGGCTTGAAATTTCGTTCATCATAATGAATATAAGTGACACGTATGAATATTGGAAAAAATTACTCGTGTAAGTTATGATGTCATTTGCAATAAATGGAACAATACTTTTGGTCTCAATGTATAATAATTAGTTATATGTTGTCGTATGTCCCTAGTTGTTATCTCACGTTTAATTAAGGATATGTGTTTTAGTTCCAATTTGTGTCTATAAATTCAATGCACAAAAACTTATATATGTTGATATACGAGAAATATTTATTTATGTCATTATAAAAATGTCAAGTGAATACTTACTAGTGACGGTTTTCATATATCTTATGTTTCATCTTTATTCATATTCTACTATTCACCCTTTATAATTTTCACGTGTGTATGTGAAATAGATTTTTTACTCTGGTTGTTCGTTATTCTATAACTTGCATGATCATCACCAAACATAAAGATGCCTATAAATTAAATGGTTCAATAATCATTATTATACGGATGAAAACACTTTACTAAATGAAATTCATGTTTTCATGTTACCATTGCCTAATCTATTAATGATATGAAAATTATAAATTTAATGTGAATCTTAGTGGTGCAGCGGAAGCGTGGTGGGCCCTTAACCCACAGGTCCCTAGAACGAAACCAGGCTCTGATAGAATTTTTAAATATTTTTTTTGTGCATTCAAAAGATATGAATAAGCCTCTAAGTGTCAAAGGACATTAAATTTTTTATACGTATCATTATTTCTCTAAGTTTTATCTCGTGGATTTTTATCAATGTGTCATTACCGGCTAATGTTTCTTAAATATTTAATGTTGCAATTGTTTTATATTTATCATAAAGGAAAATAATAAAATATTTTATGTAGATATCTATTTGTTTTATTTATCTTTTAGAACTTTTTATAACACAACAATTAAAGTTTAATGCAAATTTGAGTTGTGCAGTTGAAGGGATGCATGCCCATTCCAATAGGTCCTTGGATATAAACTAGCTTTGACAAAACAAATTAATTGTTTAAAAAAAATACTAATAAACAAAAAACATTGTGTTCAAGATGTTTATATGTATGTTGTCTCTTACATAGCATTACTACAATGAAGGAAATAAAATATTAACAATATCATATGGCTAGTGTTGCACTCAATAGTCAACCCACAACAGATGTCGGAAAAATCCTTACACCATGTTTACATGAAATTATCAGGGTCTACCAAAAATTCAAACATGACTTAGAAAGGTAATAATCGACGGATATGGTATGGAACCCTGATGTTTTAAATTAAAAGGAAAGATACACGAACTATATACTATATTGTTAATATAATTTTTTAAGCCCTTTACTTTTATTTGTGCGAAGTCACCTTTTCATTAAAATGTCTCTGAGTTATATGACTATGTTTGGCTTGAAATTTCGTTCATCATAATGAATATAAGTGACTAATATGAATATTGGAAAAAATTACTCGTGTAACTTATGATGTCATTTGCAATAAATGGAACAATAATTTTGGTCTCAATGTATAATAATTAGTTATATGTTGTCGTATGTCCCTAGTTGTTATCTCACGTTTAATTAATGATATGTGTTTTAGTTCCAATTTGTGTCTATAAATTCAATGCACAAAAACTTATATATGTTGAAATACGAGAAATATTTATTTATGTCATTATAAAAAGGTCAAGTGAATACTTACTAGTGACGATATTCATATATCTGAGGTTTCATATTTATTCATATTCTACTATTCACCCTTCATGATTTTCACGTGTGTATGTGAAATAGATTTTTTACTCTGGTTGTTCGTTATTCTTTAACTTGCATGATCATCACCAAACATAAAGATGCATATAAATTAAATGGTTCAATAATCATTATTATACGGATGAAAACACTTTACTAAATGAAATTCATGTTTTCATGTTACCATTGCCTAATCTATTAATGGTATGAAAATTATAAATTTAATGTGAATCTGAGTGGGGCAACGGAAGCGTGGTGGGCCCATAACCCACAGGTCCCTAGAACGAAACCAGGCTCTGATAGAATTTTTAAATATTTTTTTTGTGGATTCAAAAGATATGAATAAGCCTCTAAGTGTCAAAGGACATTAAATTTTTTATACGTATCATTATTTCTCTAAGTTTTATCTCGTGGATTTTTACCAATGTGTCATTACCTGCTAATGTTTCTTAAATATTTAATGTTGCAATTGTTTTATATTTATGATAAAGGAAATAATAAAATATTTTGTGAAGATATATATTTGTTTTATTTATCTTTTAGAACTTTTTATAACACAACAATTAAAGTTTAATGCAAATTTGAGTTGTGCAGTTGAAGGGATGCATGCCCATTCCAATAGGTCCTTGGATATAAACTAGCTTTGACAAAAAAAATTAATTGTTTAAAAAAAAATACTAATAAACAAAAAACATTGTGTTCAAGACGTTTATATGTATGTTGTCTCTTACATAGCATTACTACAATGAAGGAAATAAAATATTAACAATATCATATGGCTAATGTTGCACTCAGTAGTCAACCCACAACAGATGTCGGAAAAATCCTTACACCATGTTTACATGAAACTATCAGGGTCTACTATAAATTCAAACATGACTTAGAAAGGTAATAATCGACGGATATGGTATGGAACCCTGATGTTTTAAATTAAAAGGATAGATACACGAACTCTATACTATATTGTTAATAATATTTTTAAGCCCTTTACTTTTATTTGTGCGAAGTCACCTGTTCATTAAAATGTCTCTGAGTTATATGACTATGTTTGGCTTGAAATTTCGTTCATCATAATGAATATAAGTGACATGTATGAATATTGGAAAAAATTACTCGTGTAACTTATGATGTCATTTGAAATAAATGGAACAATACTTTTGGTCTCAATGTATAATAATTAGTTATATGTTGTCGTATGTCCCTAGTTGTTATCTCACGTTTAATTAAGGATATGTGTTTTAGTTCCAATTTGTGTCTATAAATTAAATGCACAAAAACTTATATATGTTGATATACGAGAAATATTTATTTATCTCATTATAAGAATGTCAAGTGAATACTTACTAGTGATGGTATTCATATATCTGATGTTTCATATTTATTCATATTCTACTATTCACCCTTTATGATTTTCACGTGTGTATGTGAAATAGATTTTTTACTCTGGTTGTTCGTTATTCTATAACTTGCATGATCATCACCAAACATAAAGATGCCTATAAATTAAATGGTTCAATAATCATTATTATACGGATGAAAACACTTTACTAAATGAAATTCATGTTTTCATGTTCCATTGCTTAATCTATTAATGATATGAAAATTATAAATTTAATGTGAATCTGAGTGGGGCAGCGGAAGCGTGGTAGGCCCATAACCCACAGGTCCCTAGAACGAAACCAGGCTCTGATAGAATTTTTAAATTTTTTTTTGTGCATTCAAAAGATATGAATAAGCCTCTAAGTGTCAAAGGACATTAAATTTTTTATACGTATCATTATTTCTCTAAGTTTTATCTCGTGGATTTTTATCAATGTGTCATTACCTGCTAATGTTTCTTAAATATTTAATGTTGCAATTGTTTTATATTTATCATAAAGGAAAATAATAAAATATTTTGTGAAGATATCTATTTGTTTTATTTATCTTTTAGAACTTTTTATAACACAACAACTAAAGTTTAATGCAAATTTGAGTTGTGCAGTTGAAGGGATGCATGCCCATTCCAATAGGTCCTTGGATATAAACTAGCTTTGACCAAAAAAATTAATTGTTTAAAAAAAATACTAATAAACAAAAAACATTGTGTTCAAGATGTTTATATGTATGTTGTCTCTTACATAGCATTACTACAATGAAGGAAATAAAATATTAACAATATCATATGGCTAGTGTTGCACTCAGTAGTCAACCCACAACAGATGTCGGAAAAATCCTTACACCATGTTTACATGAAATTATCAGGGTCTACTAAAAATTCAAACATGACTTAGAAAGGTAATAATCGACGGATATGGTATGGAACCCTGATGTTTTAAATTAAAAGGACAGATACACGAACTCTATACTATATTGTTAATGATATTTTTAAGCCCTTTACATTTATTTGTGCGAAGTCACCTAGTCATTAAAATGCCTCTGAGTTATATGACTACGTTTGGCTTGAAATTTCGTTCATCATAATGAATATAAGTGACAGGTATGAAAACTGAAAAAAATAACTCGTGTAACTTATGATGTCATTTACAATAAATGGAACAATAATTTTGGTCTCAATGTATAATAATTAGTTATATGTTGTCGTATGTCCCTAGTTGTTATCTCACGTTTAATTAAGGATATGTGTTTTAGTTCCAATTTGTGTCTATAAATTCAATGCACAAAAACTTATACATGTTGATATACGAGAAATATTTATTTATGTCATTATAAAAATGTCAAGTGAATACTTACTAGTGACGGTATTCATATATCTGATGTTTCATATTTATTCATATTCTACTATTCACCCTTTATGATTTTCACGTGTGTATGTGAAATAGATTTTTTACTCTGGTTGTTCGTTATTCTATAACTTGCATAATCATCACCAAACATAAAGATGCCTATAAATTAAATGGTTCAATAATCATTATTATACGGATGAAAACACTTTACTAAATGAAATTCATGTTTTCATGTTACCATTGCCTAATCTATTAATGATATGAAAATTATAAATTTAATGTGAATCTGAGTGGGGCAGCGGAAGCGTGGTTGGCCCATAACCCACAGGTCCCTAGAACGAAACCAGGCTCTGATAGAAATTTTAAATATTTTTTTTTTGCATTCAAAAGATATGAATAAGCCTCTAAGTGTCAAAGGACATTAAATTTTTTATACGTATCATTTTTTCTCAAATTTTATCTCGTGGATTTTTATCAATGTTTCATTACCTGCTAATGTTTCTTAAATATTTAATGTTGCAATTGTTTTATATTTATCATAAAGGAAAATAATAAAATATTTTATGAAGATATCTATTTGTTTTATTTATCTTTTAGAACTTTTTATAACACAACAATTAAAGTTTAATGCAAATTTGAGTTGTGCAGTTGAAGGGGTGCATGCCCATTCCAATTGGTCCTTGGATATAAACTAGCTTTGACAAAAAAAATTAATTGTTTTAAAAAAATACTAATAAACAAAAAACATTGTGTTCAAGATGTTTATATGTATGTTGTCTCTTACATAGCATTACTACAATGAAGGAAATAAAATATTAACAATATCATATGGCTAGTGTTGCACTCAGTAGTCAACCCACAACAGATGTCGGAAAAATCCTTACACCATGTTTACATGAAATTATCAGGGTCTACTAAAAATTCAAACATGACTTAGAAAGGTAATAATCGACGGATATGGTATGGAACCCTGATGTTTTAAATTATAAGGACAGATACACGAACTCTATAATATATTGTTAATAATATTTTTTAAGCCCTTTACTTTTATTTTTGCGAAGACACCTGTTCATTAAAATGTCTCTGAGTTATATGACTACGTTTGGCTTGAAATTTCGTTCATCATAATGAATATAAGTGACACGTATGAATATTGGAAAAAATTACACGTGTAAGTTATGATGTCATTTGCAATAAATGGAACAATAATTTTGGTCTCAATGTATAATAATTAGTTATATGTTGTCGTATGTCCCTAGTTGTTATCTCACGTTAAATTAAGGATATGTGTTTTAGTTCCAATTTGTGTCTATAAATTTAATGCACAAAAACTTATATATGTTGATATACGAGAAATATTTATTTATGTCATTATAAAACTGTCAAGTGAATACTTACTAGTGACGGTATTCATAAATCTGATGTTTCATATTTATTCATATTCTACTATTCACCCTTTATGATTTTCACGTGTGTATGTGAAATAGATTATTTACTCTAGTTGTTCGTTATTTTATAACTTGCATGATCATCACCAAACATAAAGATGCTTATAAATTAAATGGTTCAGTAATCATTATTATACGGATGAAAACACTTTACTAAATGAAATTCATGTTTTCATGTTACCATTGCCTAATATATTAATGATATGAAAATTATAAATTTAATGTGAATTTGAGTGGGGCAGCGGAAGCGTGGTGGGCCCATAACCCACAGGTCCCTAGAACGAAACCAGGCTCTGATAGAATTTTTAAATATTTTTTTTGTGCATTCAAAAGATATGAATAAGCCTCTAAGTGTCAAAGGACATTAAATTTTTTATACGTATCATTATTTCTCTAAGTTTTATCTCGTGGATTTTTATCAATGTTTCATTACCTGCTAATGTTTCTTAAATATTTAATGTTGCAATTGTTTTATATTTATCATAAAGGAAAATAATAAAATATTTTGTGAAGATATCTATTTGTTTTATTTATCTTTTAGAACTTTTTATAACACAACAATTAAAGTTTAATGCAAATTTGAGTTGTGCAGTTGAAGGGATGCATGCCCATTCCAATTGGTCCTTGGATATAAACTAGCTTTGACAAAAAAAATTAATTGTTTAAAAAATATACTAATAAACAAAAAACATTGTGTTCAAGATGTTTATATGTATGTTTTCTCGTACATAGCATTACTACAATGAAGGAAATAAAATATTAACAATATCATATGGCTAGTGTTGCATTCAGTAGTCAACCCACAACAGATGTCGGAAAAATCCTTACACCATGTTTACATGAAATTATCAGGGTCTACTAAAATTTCAAACATGACTTAGAAAGGTAATAATCGACGGATATGGTATGGAACCCTGATGTTTTAAATTATAAGGACAGATACACGAACTCTATAATATATTGTTAATAATATTTTTTAAGCCCTTTACTTTTATTTGTGCGAAGACACCTGTTCATTAAAATGTCTCTGAGTTATATGACTACGTTTGGCTTGAAATTTCGTTCACCATAATGAATATAAGTGACATGTATGAATATTGGAAAAAATTACTCGTGTAAGTTATGATGTCATTTGCAATAAATGGAACAATAATTTTGGTCTCAATGTATAATAATTAGTTATATGTTGTCGTATGTCCCTAGTTGTTATCTCACGTTTAATTAAGGATATGTGATTTAGTTCCAATTTGTGTCTATAAATTTAATGCACAAAAACTTATATATGTTGATATACGAGAAATATTTATTTATGTCATTATAAAAATGTCAAGTGAATACTTACTAGTGACGGTATTCATAAATCTGATGTTTCATATTTATTCATATTCTACTATTCACCCTTTATGATTTTCACGTGTGTATGTGAAATAGATTTTTTACTCTGGTTGTTCGTTATTTTATAACTTGCATGATCATCACCAAACATAAAGATTCCTATAAATTAACTGGTTCAGTAATCATTATTATAAGGATGAAAACACTTTACTAAATGAAATTCATGTTTTCATGTTACCATTGCCTAATATATTAATGATATGAAAATTATAAATTTAATGTGAATTTGAGTGGGGCAGCGGAAGCGTGGTGGGCCCATAACCCACAGGTCCCTAGAACGAAACCAGGCTCTGATAGAATTTTTAAATATTTTTTTTGTGCATTCAAAAGATATGAATAAGCCTCTAAGTGTCAAAGGACATTAAATTTTTTATACGTATCATTATTTCTCTAAGTTTTATCTCGTGGATTTTTATCAATGTTTCATTACCTGCTAATGTTTCTTAAATATTTAATGTTGCAATTGTTTTATATTTATCATAAAGGAAAATAATAAAATATTTTGTGAAGATATCTATTTGTTTTATTTATCTTTTAGAACTTTTTATAACACAACAATTAAAGTTTAATGCAAATTTGAGTTGTGCAGTTGAAGGGATGCATGCCCATTCCAATTGGTCCTTGGATATAAACTAGCTTTGACAAAAAAAATTAATTGTTTAAAAAATATACTAATAAACAAAAAACATTGTGTTCAAGATGTTTATATGTATGTTTTCTCGTACATAGCATTACTACAATGAAGGAAATAAAATATTAACAATATCATATGGCTAGTGTTGCATTCAGTAGTCAACCCACAACATATGTCGGAAAAATCCTTACACCATGTTTACATGAAATTATCAGGGTCTACTAAAAATTCAAACATGACTTAGAAAGGTAATAATCGACGGATATGGTATGGAACCCTGATGTTTTAAATTATAAGGACAGATACACGAACTCTATAATATATTGTTAATAATATTTTTTAAGCCCTTTACTTTTATTTGTGCGAAGACACCTGTTCATTAAAATGTCTCTGAGTTATATGACTACGTTTGGCTTGAAATTTCGTTCATCATAATGAATATAAGTGACACGTATGAATATTGGAAAAAATTACTCGTGTAAGTTATGATGTCATTTGCAATAAATGGAACAATAATTTTGGTCTCAATGTATAATAATTAGTTATATGTTGTCGTATGTCCCTAGTTGTTATCTCACGTTTAATTAAGGATATGTGTTTTAGTTCCAATTTGTGTCTATAAATTTAATGCACAAAAACTTATATATGTTGATATACGAGAAATATTTATTTATGTCATTATAAAAATGTCAAGTGAATACTTACTAGTGACGGTATTCATATATCTGATGTTTCATATTTATTCATATTCTATTATTCACCCTTTATGATTTTCACGTGTGTATGTGAAATAGATTTTTTACTCTGGTTGTTCGTTATTCTATAACTTGCATAATCATCACCAAACATAAAGATGCCTATAAATTAAATGGTTCAATAATCATTATTATACGGATGAAAACACTTTACTAAATGAAATTCATGTTTTCATGTTACCATTGCCTAATCTATTAATGATATGAAAATTATAAATTTAATGTGAATCTGAGTGGGGCAGTGGAAGCGTGGTGGGCCCTTAACCCACAGGTCCCTAGAACGAAACCAGGCTCTGATAGAAATTTTAAATATTTTTTTTGTGCATTCAAAAGATATGAATAAGCCTCTAAGTGTCAAAGGACATTAAATTTTTTATACGTATCATTTTTTCTCTAAGTTTTATCTCGTGGATTTTTATCAATGTTTCATTACCTGCTAATGTTTCTTAAATATTTAATGTTGCAATTGTTTTATATTTATCATAAAGGAAAATAATAAAATATTTTATGAAGATATCTATTTGTTTTATTTATCTTTTAGAACTTTTTATAACACAACAATTAAAGTTTAATGCAAATTTGAGTTGTGCAGTTGAAGGGGTGCATGCCCATTCCAATTGGTCCTTGGATATAAACTAGCTTTGACAAAAAAAATTAATTGTTTAAAAAAAATACTAATAAACAAAAAACATTGTGTTCAAGATGTTTATATGTATGTTGTCTCTTACATAGCATTACTACAATGAAGGAAATAAAATATTAACAATATCATATGGCTAGTGTTGTACTCAGTAGTAAACCCACAACAAATGTCGGAAAAATCCTTACACCATGTTTACATGAAATTATCAGGGTCTACTAAAAATTCAAACATGACTTAGAAAGGTAATAATCGACGGATATGGTATGGAACCCTGATGTTTTAAATTAAAAGGACAGATACACGAACTCTATAATATATTGTTAATAACATTTTTTAAGCCCTTTACTTTTATTTGTGCGAAGTCACCTGTTCATTAAAATGTCTCTGAGTTATATGACTACGTTTGGCTTGAAATTTCGTTCATCATAGTGAATATAAGTGACACGTATGAATATTGGAAGAAATTACTCGTGTAAGTTATGATGTCATTTGCAATAAATGGAACAATAATTTTGGTCTCAATGTATAATAATTAGTTATATGTTGTCGTATGTCCCTAGTTGTTATCTCACGTTTAATTAAGGATATGTGTTTTAGTTCCAATTTGTGTCTATAAATTTAATGCACAAAAACTTATATATGTTGATATACGAGAAATATTTATTTATGTCATTATAAAAATGTCAAGTGAATACTTACTAGTGACGGTATTCATATATCTGATGTTTCATATTTATTCATATTCTACTATTCACCCTTTATGATTTTCACGTGTGTATGTGAAATAGATTTTTTACTCTGGTTGTTCGTTATTATATAACTTGCATGATCATCACCAAACATAAAGATGCATATAAATTAAATGGTTCAATAATCATTATTATACGGATGAAAACACTTTACTAAATGAAATTCATGTTTTCATGTTACCATTGCCTAATCTATTAATGATATGAAAATTATAAATTTAATGTGAATCAGTAGTCAACCCACAACAGATGTCGGAAAAATCCTTAAACCATGTTTACATCAAATTATCAGGGTCTACTAAAAATTCAAACATGACTTAGAAAGGTAATAATCGACGGATATGGTATGGAACCCTGATGTCTTAAATTAAAAGGACAGATGCACGAACTCTTTACTATATTGTTAATAATATTTTTAAGCCCTTTACTTTTATTTGTGCGATGTCACCTGTTCATTAAAATGTCTCTGAGTTATATGACTATGTTTGTCTTTAAATTTCGTTCATCATAATGAATATAAGTGACACGTATGAATATTGGAAAAAATGACTCGTGTAACTTATGATGTCATTTGCAATAAATGGAACAATACTTTTGGTCTCAATGTATAATAATTAGTTATATGTTGTCGTATGTCCCTAGTTGTTATCTCACGTTTAATTAAGGATATGTGTTTTAGTTCAAATTTGTGTCTATAAATTCAATGCACAAAAACTTATATATGTTGATATACGAAAAATATTTATTTATGTCATTATAAAGATGACAAGTGAATACTTACTAGTGACGGAATTCATATATCTGATGTTTCACATTTATTCATATTCTACTATTCACCCTTTATGATTTTCACGTGTGTATGTGAAATAGATTTTTTACTCTGGTTGTTCGTTATTCTATAACTTGCATGATCATCACCAAACATAAAGATGTCTATAAATTAAATGGTTCAATAATCATTATTATACGGATGAAAACACTTTACTAAATGAAATTCATGTTTTCATGTTACCATTGCCTAATCTATTAATGATATGAAAATTATAAATTTAATGTGAATCTGAGTGAGGCAGCGGAAGCGTGGTGGGCCCATAACCCACAGCTCCCTAGAACGAAACCAGGCTCTGATAGAAATTTTAAATTTTTTTTTTGTGCATTCAAAAGATATGAATAAGCCTCTAAGTGTCAAAGGACATTAAATTTTTTATACGTATCATTATTTCTCTAAGTTTTATCTCGTGGATTTTTATCAATGTGTCATTACCTGCTAATGTTTCTTAAATATTTAATGTTGCAATTGTTTTATATTTATCATAAAGGAAAATAATAAAATATTTTGTGAAGTAATATATTTCTTTTATTTATCTTTTACAACTTTTTATAACACAACAATTAAAGTTTAATGCAAATTAGAGTTGTGCAGTTGAAGGGATGCATGCCCATTACAATAGGTCCTTGGATATAAACTAGCTTTGACAAAAAAAAATTAATTGTTTCAAAAAAATACTAATAAACAAAAAACCTTGTGTTCAAGATGTTTATATTTATGTTGTCTCTTACATAGCATTACTCCAATGAAGGAAATAAAATAATAACAATATCATATGGCTAGTGTTGCACTCAGTAGTCAACCCACAACAGATGTCGGAAAAATCCTTACACCATGCTTACATGAAATTATCAGGGTCTACTAAAAATTCAAACATGACTTAGAAAGGTAATAATCGACGGATATGGTATGAAACCCTGATGTTTTAAATTAAAAGGACAGATACACGAACTCTATACTATATTGTTAATAATATTTTTTAAGCCCTTTACTTTTATTTGTGCGAAGTCACCTGTTCATTAAAATGTCTCTGAGTTATATGACTACGTTTGGCTTGAAATTTCGTTCATCATAATGAATATAAGTGACACGTATGAATATTGGAAAAAATTACTCGTGTAACTTATGATGTCATTTGCAATAAATGGAACAATAACTTTGGTCTCAATGTATAATAGTTAGTTATATGTTGTCGTATGTCCCTAGTTGTTATCTCACGTTTAATTAAGGATATGTGTTTTAGTTCCAATTTGTGTCTATAAATTTAATGCACAAAAACTTATATATGTTGATATACGAGAAATATTTATTTATGTCATTATAAAAATGTCAAGTTAATACTTACTAGTGGCGGTATTCATATATCTGATGTTTCATATTTATTCATATTCTACTATTCACCCTTTATGATTTTCACGTGTGTATGTGAGATAGATTTTTTACTCTGGTTGTTCGTTATTATATAACTTGCATGATCATCACCAAACATAAAGATACCTATAAATTAAATGGTTCAATAATCATTATTATACGGATGAAAACACTTTACTAAATGAAATACATGTTTTCATGTTACCATTGCCTAATCTATTAAAGATATGAAAATTATAAATTTAATGTGAATCAGTAGTCAACCCACAACAGATGTCGGAAAAATCCTTACACCGTGTTTACATGAAATTATCAGGGTCTACTAAAAATTCAAACATGACTTAGAAAGGTAATAATCGACGGATATGGTATGGAACCCTGATGTTTTCAATTAAAATGACAGATACACGAACTCTATACTATATTGTTAATAATATTTTTAAGCCCTTTACTTTTATTTGTGAGAAGTCACCTGTTCATTAAAATGTCTCTGAGTTATATGATTATGTTTGGCTTGAAATTTCGTTCATCATAATGAATTTAAGTGACATGTATGAATATTGGAAAAAATTACACGTGTAACTTGTGATGTCATTTGCAATAAATGGAACAATACTTTTGGTCTCAATGTATAATAATTAGTTATATGTTGTCGTATGTCCCTAGTTGTTATCTCACGTTTAATTAAGGATATGTGTTTTAGTTCAAATTTGTGTCTACAAATTCAATGCACAAAAACTTATATATGTTGATATACGAGAAATATTTATTTATGTCATTATAAAAATGTCAAGTGAATACTTACTAGTGACGGTATTCATATATCAAATGTTTCACATTTATTCATATTCTACTATTCACCCTTTATGATTTTCACGTGTGTATGTGAAATAGATTTTTTACTCTGGTTGTTCGTTATTCTATAACTTGCATGATCATCACCAAATATAAAGATGCCTATAAATTAAATGGTTCAATAATCATTATTATACGGATGAAAACACTTTACTAAATGAAATTCATGTTTTCATGTTACCATTGCCTAATCTATTAATGATATGAAAATTATAAATTTAATGTGAATCTTAGTGGGGCAGCGGAAGCATGGTGGGCCCATAACCCACAGCTCCCTAGAACGAAACCAGGCTCTGATAGAATTTTTAAATTTTTTTTTGTGCATTCAAAAGATATGAATAAGCCTCTAAGTGTCAAAGGACATTAAATTTTTTATACGTATCATTATTTCTCTAAGTTTTATCTCGTGGATTTTTATCAATGTGTCATTACCTGCTAATGTTTCTTAAATATTAAATGTTGCAATTGTTTTATATTTATCATAAAGGAAGATAATAAAATATTTTGTGAAGTAATCTATTTGTTTTATTTATCTTTTAGAACTTTTTATAACACAACAATTAAAGTTTAATGCAAATTTGAGTTGTGCAGTTGAAGGGATGCATGCCCATTCCAATAGGTCCTTGGATATAAACTAGCTTTGACAAAAAAAATTAATTGTTTCAAAAAAATACTAATAAACAAAAAACATTGTGTTCAAGATGTTTATATGTATGTTGTCTCTTACATAGCATTACTACAATGAAGGAAATAAAATATTAACAATATCATATGGCTAGTGTTGCACTCAGTAGTCAACCCACAACAGATGTCGGAAAAATCCGTACACCATGTTTACATGAAATTATCAGGGTCTACTAAAAATTCAAACATGACTTAGAAAGGTAATAATCGACGGATATGGTATGGAACCCTGATGTTTTCAATTAAAATGACAGATACACGAACTCTATACTATATTGTTAATAATATTTTTAAGCCTTTTACTTTTATTTGTGAGAAGTCACCTGTTCATTAAAATGTCTCTGAGTTATATGATTATGTTTGGCTTGAAATTTCGTTCATCATAATGAATTTAAGTGACATTTATGAATATTGGAAAAAATTACACGTGTAACTTGTGATGTCATTTGCAATAAATGGAACAATACTTTTGGTCTCAATGTATAATAATTAGTTATATGTTGTCGTATGTCCCTAGTTGTTATCTCACGTTTAATTAAGGATATGTGTTTTAGTTCAAATTTGTGTCTACAAATTCAATGCACAAAAACTTATATATGTTGATATACGAGAAATATTTATTTATGTCATTATAAAAATGTCAAGTGAATACTTACTAGTGACGGTATTCATATATCAAATGTTTCACATTTATTCATATTCTACTATTCACCCTTTATGATTTTCACGTGTGTATGTGAAATAGATTTTTTACTCTGGTTGTTCGTTATTCTATAACTTGCATGATCATCACCAAACATAAAGATGCCTATAAATTAAATGGTTCAATAATCATTATTATACGGATGAAAACACTTTACTAAATGAAATTCATGTTTTCATGTTACCATTGCCTAATCTATTAATGATATGAAAATTATAAATTTAATGTGAATCTTAGTGGGGCAGCGGAAGCGTGGTGGGCCCATAACCCACAGCTCCCTAGAACGAAACCAGGCTCTGATAGAATTTTTAAATTTTTTTTTGTGCATTCAAATGATATGAATAAGCCTCTAAGTGTCAAAGGACATTAAATTTTTTATACGTATCATTATTTCTCTAAGTTTTATCTCGTGGATTTTTATCAATGTGTCATTACCTGCTAATGTTTCTTAAATATTAAATGTTGCAATTGTTTTATATTTATCATAAAGGAAAATAATAAAATATTTTGTGAAGTAATCTATTTGTTTTATTTATCTTTTAGAACTTTTTATAACACAACAATTAAAGTTTAATGCAAATTTGAGTTGTGCAGTTGAAGGGATGCATGCCCATTCCAATAGGTCCTTGGATATAAACTAGCTTTGACAAAAAAAATTAATTGTTTCAAAAAAATACTAATAAACAAAAAACATTGTGTTCAAGATGTTTATATGTATGTTGTCTCTTACATAGCATTACTACAATGAAGGAAATAAAATATTAACAATATCATATGGCTAGTGTTGCACTCAGTAGTCAACCCACAACAGATGTCGGAAAAATCCGTACACCATGTTTACATGAAATTATCAGGGTCTACTAAAAATTCAAACATGACTTAGAAAGGTAATAATCGACGGATATGGTATGGA
Organism: Vicia faba; assembly: GCA_948472305.1. NCBI lineage: Eukaryota > Viridiplantae > Streptophyta > Magnoliopsida > Fabales > Fabaceae > Vicia > Vicia faba. The sequence continues at coordinate 157,627,865 of OX451741.1, read as the reverse complement.
ACCCTGATGTTTTCAATTAAAATGACAGATACACGAACTCTATACTATATTCTTAATAATATTTTTAAGCCTTTTACTTTTATTTGTGAGAAGTCACCTGTTCATTAAAATGTCTCTGAGTTATATGATTATGTTTGGCTTGAAATTTCGTTCATCATAATGAATTTAAGTGACATGTATGAATATTGGAAAAAATTACACGTGTAACTTGTGATGTCATTTGCAATAAATGGAACAATACTTTTGGTCTCAATGTATAATAATTAGTTATATGTTGTCGTATGTCCCTAGTTGTTATCTCACGTTTAATTAAGGATATGTGTTTTAGTTCAAATTTGTGTCTACAAATTCAATGCACAAAAACTTATATATGTTGATATACGAGAAATATTTATTTATGTCATTATAAAAATGTCAAGTGAATACTTACTAGTGACGGTATTCATATATCAAATGTTTCACATTTATTCATATTCTACTATTCACCCTTTATGATTTTCACGTGTGTATGTGAAATAGATTTTTTACTCTGGTTGTTCGTTATTCTATAACTTGCATGATCATCACCAAACATAAAGATGCCTATAAATTAAATGGTTCAATAATCATTATTATACGGATGAAAACACTTTACTAAATGAAATTCATGTTTTCATGTTACCATTGCCTAATCTATTAATGATATGAAAATTATAAATTTAATGTGAATCTTAGTGGGGCAGCGGAAGCGTGGTGGGCCCATAACCCACAGCTCCCTAGAACGAAACCAGGCTCTGATAGAATTTTTAAATTTTTTTTTGTGCATTCAAAAGATATGAATAAGCCTCTAAGTGTCAAAGGACATTAAATTTTTTATACGTATCATTATTTCTCTAAGTTTTATCTCGTGGATTTTTATCAATGTGTCATTACCTGCTAATGTTTCTTAAATATTAAATGTTGCAATTGTTTTATATTTATCATAAAGGAAAATAATAAAATATTTTGTGAAGTAATCTATTTGTTTTATTTATCTTTTAGAACTTTTTATAACACAACAATTAAAGTTTAATGCAAATTTGAGTTGTGCAGTTGAAGGGATGCATGCCCATTCCAATAGGTCCTTGGATATAAACTAGCTTTGACAAGAAAAATTAATTGTTTCAAAAAAATACTAATAAACAAAAAACATTGTGTTCAAGATGTTTATATGTATGTTGTCTCTTACATAGCATTACTACAATGAAGGAAATAAAATATTAACAATATCATATGGCTAGTGTTGCACTCAGTAGTCAACCCACAACAGATGTCGGAAAAATCCGTACACCATGTTTACATGAAATTATCAGGGTCTACTAAAAATTCAAACATGACTTAGAAAGGTAATAATCGACGGATATGGTATGGAACCCTGATGTTTTCAATTAAAATGACAGATACACGAACTCTATACTATATTCTTAATAATATTTTTAAGCCTTTTACTTTTATTTGTGAGAAGTCACCTGTTCATTAAAATGTCTCTGAGTTATATGATTATGTTTGGCTTGAAATTTCGTTCATCATAATGAATTTAAGTGACATGTATGAATATTGGAAAAAATTACACGTGTAACTTGTGATGTCATTTGCAATAAATGGAACAATACTTTTGGTCTCAATGTATAATAATTAGTTATATGTTGTCGTATGTCCCTAGTTGTTATCTCACGTTTAATTAAGGATATGTGTTTTAGTTCAAATTTGTGTCTACAAATTCAATGCACAAAAACTTATATATGTTGATATACGAGAAATATTTATTTATGTCATTATAAAAATGTCAAGTGAATACTTACTAGTGAAGGTATTCATATATCAAATGTTTCACATTTATTCATATTCTACTATTCACCCTTTATGATTTTCACGTGTGAATGTGAAATAGATTTTTTACTCTGGTTGTTCGTTATTCTATAACTTGCATGATCATCACCAAACATAAAGATGCCTATAAATTAAATGGTTCAATAATCATTATTATACGGATGAAAACACTTTACTAAATGAAATTCATGTTTTCATGTTACCATTGCCTAATCTATTAATGATATGAAAATTATAAATTTAATGTGAATCTTAGTGGGGCAGCGGAAGCGTGGTGGGCCCATAACCCACAGCTCCCTAGAACGAAACCAGGCTCTGATAGAATTTTTAATTTTTTTTTGTGCATTCAAAAGATATGAATAAGCCTCTAAGTGTCAAAGGACATTAAATTTTTTATACGTATCATTATTTCTCTAAGTTTTATCTCGTGGATTTTTATCAATGTGTCATTACCTGCTAATGTTTCTTAAATATTAAATGTTGCAATTGTTTTATATTTATCATAAAGGAAAATAATAAAATATTTTGTGAAGTAATCTATTGTTTTATTTATCTTTTAGAACTTTTTATAACTCAACAATTAAAGTTTAATGCAAATTTGAGTTGTGCAGTTGAAGGGATGCATGCCCATTCCAATAGGTCCTTGGATATAAACTAGCTTTGACAAAAAAAATTAATTGTTTCAAAAAAATACTAATAAACAAAAAACATTGTGTTCAAGATGTTTATATGTATGTTGTCTCTTACATAGCATTACTACAATGAAGGAAATAAAATATTAACAATATCATATGGCTAGTGTTGCACTCAGTAGTCAACCCACAACAGATGTCGGAAAAATCCGTACACCATGTTTACATGAAATTATCAGGGTCTACTAAAAATTCAAACATGACTTAGAAAGGTAATAATCGACGGATATGGTATGGAACCCTGATGTTTTCAATTAAAATGACAGATACACGAACTCTATACTATATTCTTAATAATATTTTTAAGCCTTTTACTTTTATTTGTGAGAAGTCACCTGTTCATTAAAATGTCTCTGAGTTATATGATTATGTTTGGCTTGAAATTTCGTTCATCATAATGAATTTAAGTGACATGTATGAATATTGGAAAAAATTACACGTGTAACTTGTGATGTCATTTGCAATAAATGGAACAATACTTTTGGTCTCAATGTATAATAATTAGTTATATGTTGTCGTATGTCCCTAGTTGTTATCTCACGTTTAATTAAGGATATGTGTTTTAGTTCAAATTTGTGTCTACAAATTCAATGCACAAAAACTTATATATGTTGATATACGAGAAATATTTATTTATGTCATTATAAAAATGTCAAGTGAATACTTACTAGTGACGGTATTCATATATCAAATGTTTCACATTTATTCATATTCTACTATTCACCCTTTATGATTTTCACGTGTGTATGTGAAATAGATTTTTTACTCTGGTTGTTTGTTATTCTATAACTTGCATGATCATCACCAAACATAAAGATGCCTATAAATTAAATGGTTCAATAATCATTATTATACGGATGAAAACACTTTACTAAATGAAATTCATGTTTTCATGTTACCATTGCCTAATCTATTAATGATATGAAAATTATAAATTTAATGTGAATCTGAGTGGGGCAGCGGAAGCTTGGTGGGCCCATAACCCACAGGTCCCTAGAATGAAACCAGACTCTGATAGAATTTTTAAATATTTTTTTTGTGCATTCAAAAGATATGAATAAGCCTCTAAGTGTCAAAGGACATTAAATTTTTTATACGTATCATTATTTCTCTAAGTTTTATCTCGTGGATTTTTATCAACGTTTCATTACGTGCTAATGTTTCTTAAATATTAAATGTTGCAATTGTTTTATATTTATCATAAAGGAAAATAATAAAATATTTTGTGAAGATATCTATTTGTTTTATTTATCTTTTAGAAATTTTTATAACACAACAATTAAAGTTTAATGCAAATTTGAGTTGTGCAGTTGAAGGGATGCATGCCCATTCCAATAGGTCCTTGGATATAAACTAGCTTTGACAAAAAAAATTAATTGTTTAAAAAAAATACTAATAAACAAAAAACATTGTGTTCAAGATGTTTATATGTATGTTGTCTCTTACATAGCATTACTACAATTAAGGAAATAAAATATTAACAATATCATATGGCTAGTGTTGCACTCAGTAGTCAACCCACAACAGATGTCGGAAAAATCCTTACACCATGTTTACATGAAATTATCAAGGTCTACTAATAATTCAAACATGACTTAGGAAGGTAATAATCGATGGATATGGTATGGAACCCTGATGTTTTAAATTAAAAGGACATATACACGAACTCTATACTATATTGTTAATAATATTTTTTAAGCCCTTTACTTTTATTTGTGCGAAGTCACCTGTTCATTAAAATGTCTCTGAGTTATATGACTATGTTTGGCTTGAAATTTCGTTCATCATAATGAATATAAGTGACATGTATGAATATTGGAAAAAATTACTCGTGTAACTTATGATGTCATTTGCAATAAATGGAACAATAATTTTGGTCTCAATGTATAATAATTAGTTATATGTTGTCGTATGTCCCTAATTGTTACCCTGATCAATTTATTGCTCTGGGTGAGGTTGCTTCATGTTGGATCTGTCTTGGTGGAGTTGACTGATCATGGTCCTCAACTCTTCTTGCTCCCGAGCTAAACCTTGGATGAGAGCCCTTTGCCCCAGCATCTGGGTTTTCATTGTGTCTACCTCAGCTTGCAGGCGTTTCAGCCGTTCGTCCTTGTCATCTTCGGGACTTTTCTTGGCCAAATTCCCCATGAGGAGTGTCCTCAACTCTTCTTGCCCCTTGGATAGGCTTAAGAAGATCTCCCTAAACTGAGTCTCTTGAGCATGAGGATCCCGGTTGTCTGGTTGGAAAGCCATTGCTGAAATAAACAGCGAGGAAGGTAAGTGACCTGTAACAAGGATACCTGTAATGCAATGATGTGTATGTATGCATGCAATGTTTTCAAGGATCTTGCGGGATAGACAAGAAAATTTGTTAGAATCTGCATTTTGTAGCTTGATGGAAGGCACTGCATATTGTTGAGAGTCCTTCTTCAAGAGTCAAGGCTCACCATATCGAGTGGGTCATCGCCCCTGACTTAAGTCATCAACCTGGCTAGAGGAAAATAAATCCCCTTTTCCCCTTGCTAGACATTTTGGTTCATCATGACCTGCATCACAAGCCCTTGAGATCCTTGAAATGGGTTAGTCTTATGTAGGATGTATGCAATGATATGATGTTATGATGTTATGCTATGCGTGGAGTAATGTAGGTAAACCATGTTATGAGTCCAGATTAAGGACTGTAAACAAAACCTGCAAGAAATTCGAGTGTCAAATAACAAGCATGCAAATAGTCAAGTCTGAAAGCACACAAGTCACACAAAGAGCCCTTAGAGTTTAGGCCAGCATGGGGTCTAGGTATTACCCTCTTGAAGTTGGTGGGCTCAACCTGTCCTATCAGAAGTAACCGGGTTCTAAGGGTCCCAATATCATTGGATTGCTTTCATTGTTCATCGTTTCGATTTAGCCACTGAACTGGCGACCGAAATATTCCAAGAAAACAACCCTCAACTGAGTGTAGTATCGAGTATCAACCAACCTCGGACTGCACCAAAGTCAGTTATCTCACTACCCTAAAGAGGCCAAGATGGTTCAATTAAGGTTCCTAAGGTCAGTTGATGCTTCACGACACCACGCGGTGGCCCCGTACTCTCCTTGACTGGACTCAAGGGTTACCGGTACACACCAAAGTTCCACATCAACGTAGCAGACTGCTTCAACCATGTCGGTATACCCCGCACAGTTCCCTCACAACCTTGTTGCTGCTTTCTAAGAAGGTATCCCCAGATCCGAGTTAGGATCTATAGAACTCCCAAGACAGCACCCACAATTTAAAGTAAACAATTCAAAGAAATTGAAAACACAAGTGATCTTAGTCCTAAGGTACACCTCACTTTTATGAATAATCCCCAGCAGAGTCGCCAGTTCTGTGATCGGTGGATCTGGAACTGACTGTTTAACGCTGGTTCGCGAAATGTCGCGGAAGCAAGAGTCGCCACCGTCTTTTATTTTCTCCAACATGGACAGGACAAAAGCATAGCAAAATTCCTTATGAGATAGTTTCTCGGTTCGGGAGGTAGATTTATAGAAAGGGAAGGTGTTAGCACCCTTTCTATCCATGGTTATCCATGGGCTCTTAGATACTTGCTCATTGTGTTTTCAAAAGTGTTTGCTTTTCAATTGTGAGTGGGTTTGAAAAAGTTTCTTTGAAAGTTTCAGCATGACTCTTGTATCAGTCCTCAAGAGTGTTTTGAAAATTTGTTTTTGAAAGCTTTTTGAAAGGTGTCGGTGTGAAAAGAGTTTTGTTTGTTTTTGAAATAGAGTAAGTATCTATGAGTCATCTACCTACCCTAAGGAATTAGGCTGTGTAAATGTCCTTAAGGTAGTGCCATCCCAACATTGAGAGGTTGGTAGCACCACCGTTGGAGGTGTTCGGGTCAATTCGAGTTTAGGGACAGTGTGGTCACCAGAGCAACAGTAGGACACCTTAGAAGCTACCCCTATGCCATAGATCATGGACATAAGGACTTACTAAAACGTCCTATACTCGACGACCACGTTTCGAGGGTAAGGCAACAGTGAGGCGTACCCTAAGAGTGGTGTGTGAATTGGTGTGTTATTTTCAGTTTAACCATTATCTTTGATCATGCATTATGGTGAGCTACGGGTTTATTTTATTTGGGCCATACATTCTTTCATGCAAAGTTTAGAATTTAAAAGCGCGGAAATTAAAGTGCGGAAAGTAAAATCCTACGCTATTACAAGGCGCGGGTCTATACATCGCCAAATTAACAAAGACCCGTTTTGAATAAAAATGCGGAAAGTAAAATAAATTCCTAGTTACTATTACAAGGCTTGAGCAATTACATAATATTCACAAAGGAAAAATAAGAATAAATGCGCGAAAAGAAATTAGAATCGAATGTTCGAGGGCGTTGGACCCTTTTGAAATTAAATTAAATTAAAAAGCTAATTAATTATTTAATTAAGAAAAGAAATGTTTTTATGTTTTTTTGTATTTGATGAAAAATAAAGAAAATTAATTAAAATTAGAAGTTAAACGAAACCCTAGTTCTAAGTTGTTTTTATTTATTTGTGAAAAATATTCAAGTTTAACCTAATTTACACTAATTAATTAATTACATGTTTATTTACAAAATTAATTAATAATTAATAATAATGATAATAAGAAAAAAATTATTTATTAAGAAAAGAAGATAAAAATTCTAAAAACCCTAATTTCTATATATTTTAGTTATTTAAGAAAAGATTAAAATTGAAAACCTAAATTAATCTAAATTAACTATTAAAGTTTATTTACAAAAGTAATGGTGAAATTAATATTAATAACAATAAAACATTTTTTGATTTTTCTGTATTTTATTTTTATTATGAAAATTATTTTAGGGAATTAAATAAAACAATTAAAAAAACAATTAAAATAAAAAGAAGAAAAGAAAAGGAAATTAGAAAATATGATGCAAACCATGGGGGTGTCTGGCCCTTTTGGAGGTGTATTGGAAGCAGTTTGGCCCACTGCAATCCAAGCCCTTTTTGACTTTCCAGGATCACATGCTTGTGGTTGACTGAACGTGTATGGTAGTCTCCACATTTTGGCCATTAGATTGAAGCTCATGGACACTTGGCAGGCACAAGCATATGCGCATATGGTGGACCACTGGAGAGAAATTGCACCTGAACACGTTACAACAAAAATTATTGAGAATATGGGGGACCTGGGAATCGAACCCAGGTCCCAATGCCTGTAGGACAGCACACCAACCAACTGAGCCATTGAGTCTCTTTGTCAATTAAATGGAGCATGAATAATATATGTGAAAAAACAATATTACGCTGAAGCAATCAAAAAACGCGCTAACATTCAAACCCTCCAATCACGCTCAGACACATAGGCTTCGTCTTCATCTTTTTCCTGTAACTAAAAGCAAATAGCGGGGGTTTTAAACCCCCACTAAACTCAACCAACAAAAATAACGATTAGCACATAAGCAAATATAAAAAGGGCGCGAGGTGTGAGTTCAGTTCGTCTTGTTGCCATGAATCCATTGGCATAGGTTTTAAGGCCTAATTTTTCCATATGTGTAAACCCCCAATTCCAAGCTTCTGAAACCCTAGCAAGCGTTAATGGCAACTTTCTATACAGGCATTATTAGTTTAATCAAAAGGTACCATTAGCTTCAGAACATTCATATTAGTATAAATCAACCATTAAAAGACATGAATAATGCATGAAAGTTCAAACATGATTATGAAAAATTTTATGAAAAGTATGATGTCGTTCTACCACTTCTGGAGGTCTGGAGACTTGGCTTTGATTGCAAACGCTTCCTAGGTCGTCCAGCAATGTATTGGAATAGCTTTTTGGCTTTCAAATGTGCAGTAGCTAGGTTTTCAGTTTTCAAAAGTTTAATGAAAATTTGCAATTTTGTGGGCAGCCTGTATGTAATATTTCGTGTGCCTGAGCATTAGGGTTATGTTGTATATGTATCTGAGCATGATTAGGTTAAGAAAGCAAGCCCAAAGATCCATGCATTTATGATTTTGGTATTTGATTTTTCTACATATAAAATCCAATCTTTTTCAATCTTTTTGCCATGAAACTCTTGCCAATTGTGAAAGATATTGCCTTTTTGAATGTGAAACGAAATCCTTAGCACATAATGAATGAATTCTCTGCACAAAAAAATTTGAAAGATATTATTTGATATTTTTTCATATTTAAATTTAATTAAGTGAATTAATAATAATAAAAATTCAAATAATTAATCAAAAATAATAAAATACATCCCTTTGAGGTCAATGGGTCGTGCATAGCCTTTGGGCAATGATTCATGGAAGAATTTGTGGCCCATTAGCATTTTTGAAGCCTTTTGTGCAAAGTTGACTTTACAAAATTCCCAAAAATTTCCCAACTTCTACAAGGCATATCTTGCTCAATTTTTAAGTTATGAACATGTTCTTGGACATTTTGGAAATGTATTGAAGTCCTCCAACCAATGCCTTTGGTCCCATGTCATTTTGATTTACCAATCTTAAGTTATGGTCTTTGAATTAAAGTGCCTTTTTGTTGACTTTTGAAAGTGACTTATAATGTTGAAATTGATAACTTTTTGTGAGAGAATTTCTTGGACTTGAAGTGTGAAGATGAGTTGTAGGAAATGTCATTCTCTTCAAAATGAGCTTTGGATGGGATTTTTCTGATAAACCATGAAGAAGTTATGCCTTGGTCAATTTGCAGTTGACTTTTCCAACTGTCCAAAAATAGAAACTTTTGCATCTTGAGACTTTTTGAGCCATGCTTTGAGAATCATGATCAAGAATTGATCAAATGATGTTTGTGGCTTCAAAATAAGATGTTGACCAAAAATTTTGACTTTTGACTGTCAAATGACCATTTTGCCCCTACAGTTGACTGTGAAGCATTTAGGGTTTTTGACTATGCAATTTGATGCTGTGAGTCTTGAAACTTGGCATATGGATGCTTGACAATGTATATAGGCATGTGGGACTTGATTGGACCCTTGGAAACTTCAATTTCTTTGCCATAACCAAAACCCTAATTTGGACTGTGTTAGGAGGCATTTGGACTGTGCAATCCTTGAGAGATTTTGAAGCTTGATCTTGGAAAATCTTGAAGAATATGGGAGGGCAAATTTTGGGGTACAACAGTTGCCCCTGTTCAATCTTCTTAGGCCTGAGGATGTAGATTGGCTGTCGTGTCTTTCGTAATCCGAAGGTGGAAGATGATTGAACACTAGAGTGCCCAGAAATTTGCACTCGCATAGTAGAGTATCAGCAGTGTGATGGCGGGAATGGGCTTATCGATGCCATCTGGAAGTGTGACAGTACCTTGTCGGGAATGGGCTTATAGATGCCATTTGGAGACTGTTGGTATGTGGATGGGCTTATAGATGCCATGTAGGTGTCGATCGCGTAAGAGATTCCTTAGCGAGAACTTGCATACCTGAGAAAAGAAAATAATTACCTGGCCTGTTAGAGGAGTTGATCTTCAAACTCTTTATGTAGACGTGCCCTGGCTGGATACAGGAATCGAATCTTTAAACTCTTCAGACGTGCCCTGGCAAGATACAAGAATCGAGTCTGGAGAATACAGTCGTCAACAGATACACCCTGGCAGGATACAGGAATCGGATCTTGGAACTCTTCAGATGCACCCTGGCAAGATACAGGAATCGGGTCTGGTACTGTTAGTCGTCAACAGATACACCCTGGCAGGATACAGGAATCAGATCTTCGAACTCTTCAGACGCACCCTGGCAAGATATAGGAATCAGGTCTGGTACTGTTAGTCGTCAACAGATACACCCTGGCAAGATACAGAAATCGGATCCTCAAACTCTTCAGATGCACCCTGGCAAGATACAGGAATCGGGTCTGGTACTGTTAGTCGTCAACGGATACACCTTGGAAAGATACAGGAATCGGATCCTCAAACTCTTCAGACGCACCCTGGCAAGATACAGGAATCGGGTCTGGTACTGTTAGTCGTCAATGGATACACCCTGGCAAGATACAGGAATCAGATCCTCAAACTCTTCAGACGCACCCTGGCAAGATACAAGAATCGGGTCTGGTAATGTTGGTCGTCAACAGATACACCCTGGCGAGATACAGGAATCAGATCTTTAGTTGCGACTGTTGATAGCAATTATCTTTGTATTAACCTTTGTCCTGAAAAGACAAAACGTTAGTTGTATGCGATGTCATGATGTATGACGTGCATGATGTTCTCAGAATAAGTGAGATTGTATGTTCATGATGCGTAGGTGCATGCTATAATGTATGAAGATACGATGTTTATGAATGTATGTTTTTTTTGTCTAGGAAAATGAATCCTTGACGGGTGCCGGGGAATTAAATCCTGGGCTTGATGTGGAATAGAGCTTCGCTGTTTCCGCTGGGGATGATGGTTGCAAGAATACCGATAGGAGAAGATGACTCCGTTGGGGCATAAACTTGGCGAATAGATTACTCTGCAGGGGAACATTACTCTAGCGGTCTTGCTGGGGAACAATACTCTGTGGGAAGAGAGATACTTTGCTAAGATGTTTGATGATAATTCCGCTGGGGATACCGTTGATATGTTATGTTGAAGAAATTAATAGACTCCGCTGGGGATAGGAAGACTTCGCCGAGGACGATCTCTCCGTGGCAATTGGCTGAGGATAACCCAGTTATATCCTGGTGGGGAAATAAACTTTGAATAAAGCCGGGGGAGCGTTCGTACTATGCGGATGACAAGCTTCCAGAATCTACTGGGGATAAGCTTTAAGACCTACTGGGGAGATTGATTGGGTTCTCCTGGGGAGACTTTTCAGATTGGACTGTACTGGGGAAGTATCTCACTGGGTGTCCGATACTCCGCCGGGGAGCAATCTTAGATCAAGATTGTCGGGGATACTTTGTAGAGGAATATTTGTATACTCTGTTGGGGAATATTGAGATCTTCAGGGGATAATCCAACTTCCTTAAGGCTGACAGTAAGCTAACTCTTCTTGGGGAGAGTGTTGCTGACTTGCTAGAGGTATTGTGCCTTCTCTGCTCGGGGGGAGTATGGCTGAACCTTGTCTCCTTCTGTGGGGAATTAGGGTATCTTGGTCATTCTTCAGTTGAACTTGCCTTGGTACCTTGATGGCAGAGCAACTAGATCGCTTAGACAACTCATTATTGCCCTAGTTTCAGTGGGAGAAGGCACCTGTGGGGGTAATTGACAAATCTTCTGGTAGACAGGTGACGAGATGCCAGGACATAGTCATACGCTTTGATCCCTAACTTTTGCCTGGACTGCCCTTTCGGGTTTTCAGTCCATTAGGATACCCTTTTTTGCCCAAGCCGCCTTTTCAGGTTTTCGACTTGCCGGGTGCACAGATTTTTTCATTCCATCCCTTATTTTGCCCGAACCCTTTTGGTTCGCCGGGAAGCCCTTATTTTTGCCTAGGTGTGTCAACCTAGCGGGTCTTTGATTATGCGCAGTATTTTTTTCCGACTATGTCCACGCTCTCAGGATGTAGGGAGGTGCCCCTGTTGTAGCGTTGTGTCGCCATACCAGAAGATCTTCGTTTGATCGTCCAAGATTCATAGATGGAATTCGTGTCCCATGCCCCAAGTGCCTCAGGCGGAGATTTGCCCCTGGTTATCTTGGCATTTGAGAGATTCTCTGAATCTTGACTTAACTGCCCCAGGTGATGGACCTTGATCATGTCTGCCCCTTGGTTGGAAGAGCTTTTGTCCATTAGACATTCATCGTACGAACTCTTATGCTGTTCAAACAAAAAGTCATATGCAAACAAAGTTATGTTAAAAATGCAAAGCTTACGTCTATTTCGAAGATTTTGAAAATGCATCTTTTAGTAAAATAAGCAAATTTTGTAAAATGTGATGTCAACTCGTTATTTTACCGCAAGCCTTGAGGAGTCAGGATACCTTTCGTAACAATATGCTTTCGAACTAACCCATGCTTCAGCTAGGACTTTTTAGGGTTGTAACGTGGCCTGGTTCACGGTTTAAGAAACAAAGGATAAAGGTTCGAAGTTTATTTGTACCCACCCGTTCTTCGTGATGTTCTTCAATCCTAAACTCAGCTAATCGTGCGTTAGACCTTATTTGATTTTTTGTCCTGATATTCCCGTGATGGTTTGGATGTTGATAGTTTATTTTGAATAGGCAGTCATTTTTTGTCGAAGGTTTGTAAGACCTCCTTCTTTTTTTTGATTTTGTTATCCCTGTTTTTTGCCTGAACTGTTTCTTTTTGTATTTACAGTCAGCGGAATGCCCCTAGTTTTGTAAGTCTCCTTCATAGGTTTTGACTTATTGGGCTTTATTTTTTTCTTTTTGAGATAATTACTACCTGTCTTTATGATTGTTCGGAACCATCACTGTCTTTTGTTTTGTAAGGACTTCTTTGGTGCCATTTGTTGCGCACTTGGACCAGCTGAGAGAACTACCCTGCCCCAGGTTATGATTAAGGGTTTTAATTTTCGAAAAGAAAAAACTCCTACTTCTTTTGCTCGAAGGGGTTAACGAGGGATTATCTTCCTTATAACTCCAGTGTTTAGGGATTGAAACAATGCCTGTACCTCATCAGCGGGGTCTGTTCAAAAGCATACTGTAATGATCGCGGTATCATTTTCGTCATCCTCCCTCAAGAGGCTTAGAATTATTAATTGAGAGTTGACATCAAAAAATGAAAGCAGTTTGAGTATAGCGAATGCGAATATATTGCTTCAAAACAGACATATGCGATGCATTAATGAAATAACAGCGTTTGACATGAATAAATGTTTGAACAGTCAAAAGAAAGTTACAACTTGAAAAATTCTAATGGACAAAAGTCTTCTCCTCTCAGGACTTGTTACTTCAGCTGGTGAATCCTGTAAGGATGGTAGAAAAACTCAGCCTGACCCACTTGGGTGAAATCCACTGCTCCTTCATTAATCAGGTCCTGGACTTTATTCTTCAGAGCCCAGCAGTCGGCAGTGTCATGTCCAGGACTATCAGAGTGGTATGCACATCTCCTATCGGGATGATAGTTAGGAGCAGAGATGTTGGGGTTCCGGGAAGGAGCCCTTAGTGTAATCAGGTTCAACCTCAACAGGTGTTGTAAAGCTTGAAACAGCGACATGTTAAGCTGGGTGAATTGCCTCTTGGACCTGCTTGGCTTACCCTGATCAATCTGTTCCTCTGGGCGAGGTTGCTTCATGTTGGATCTGTCTTGGTGGAGTTGACTGATCATGGTCCTCAACTCTTCTTGCTCCCGAGCTAAACCTTGTACGAGAGCCCTTTGCCCCAGCATCTGGGTTTTCATTGTGTCTACCTCAGCTTGCAGGCGTTTCAGCCGTTCGTCCTTGTCATCTTCGGGACTTTTCTTGGCCAAATTCCCCATGAGGAGTGTCCTCAACTCTTCTTGCCCCTTGGATAGGCTTAAGAAGATCTCCCTGAACTGAGTCTCTTGAGCATGAGGATCCTGGTTGTCTGGTTGGAAAGCCATTGCTGAAATAAACAGCGAGGAAGGTAAGTGACCTGTAACAAGGATACCTGTAATGCAATGATGTGTATGTATGCATGCAATGTTTTCAAGGATCTTGCGGGATAGACAAGAAAATTTGTTAGAATCTGCATTTTGTAGCTTGATGGAAGGCACTGCATATTGTTGAGAGTCCTTCTTCAAGAGTCAAGGCTCACCATATCGAGTGGGTCATCGCCCCTGACTTAATTCATCAACCTGGCTAGAGGAAAGTAAATCCCCTTTGCCCCTTGCTAGACATTTTGGTTCATCATGACCTGCATCACAAGCCCTTGAGATCCTTGAAATGGGTCAGTCTTATGTAGGATGTATGCAATGATATGATGTTATGATGTTATGCTATGCGTGGAGTAATGTAGGTAAACCATGTTATGAGTCCAGATTAAGGACTGTAAACAAAACCTGCAAGAAATTCGAGTGTCAGATAACAAGCATGCAAATAGTCAAGTCTTAAAGCACACAAGTCACACAAAGAGCCCTTAGAGTTTAGGCCAGCATGGGGTCTAGGTATTACCCTCTTGAAGTTGGTGGTCTCAACCTGTCCTATCAGAAGTAACCGGGCTAAGGGTCCCAATATCATTGGATTGCTTTCATTGTTCATCGTTTCGATTTAGCCACTGAACTGGCGACCGAAATATTCCAAGAAAATAACCCTTAACTGAGTGTAGTATCGAGTATCAACCAACCTCGGACTGCACCAAAGTCAGTTATCTCACTACCCTAAAGAGGCCAAGATTGTTCAATTAAGGTTCCTAAGGTCAGTTGATGCTTCACGACACCACGCGGTGGCCCCGTACTCTCCTTGACTGGACTCAAGGGTTACCGGTACACACCAAAGTTACACATCAACGTAGCAGACTGCTTCAACCATGTCGGTATACCCCGCACAGTTCCCTCACAGCCTTGTTGCTGCTTTCTAAGAAGGTATCCCCAGATCCGAGTTAGGATCTATAGAACTCCCAAGACAGTACCCACAATTTAAAGTAAACAATTCAAAGCAATTGAAAACACAAGTGATCTTAGTCCTAAGGTACACCTCACTTTTATGAATAATCCCCAGCAGAGTCGCCAGTTCTGTGATCGGTGGATCTGGAACTGACTGTTTAATGCTGGTTCGCGAAATGTCGCGGAAGCAAGAGTCGCCACCGTCTTTTATTTTCTCCAACATGGACAGGACAAAAGCACAACAAAATTCCTTATGAGATAGTTTCTCGGTTCGGGAGGTAGATTTATAGAAAGGGAAGGTGTTAGCACCCTTTCTATCCATGGTTATCCATGGGCTCTTAGATACTTGCTCATTGTGTTTTCAAAAGTGTTTGCTTTTCAATTGTGAGTGGGTTTGAAAAAGTTTCTTTGAAAGTTTCAGCATGACTCTTGTATCAGTCCTCAAGAGTGTTTTGAAAAATTGTTTTTTAAAGCTTTTTGAAAGGTGTCGGTGTGAAAAGAGTTTTGTTTGTTTTTGAAATAGAGTAAGTATCTATGAGTCATCTACCTACCCTAAGGAATTAGGCTGTGTAAATGTCCTTAAGGTAGTGCCATCCCACCATTGAGAGGTAGGTAGCACCACCGTTGGAGGTGTTCGGGTCAATTCGAGTTTAGGGACAGTGTGGTCACCAGAGCAACAGTAGGACACCTTAGAAGCTACCCCTATGCCATAGATCATGGACATAAGGACTTACTAAAACGTCCTATACTCGACGACCACGTTTTGAGGGCAAGGCAACAGTGAGGCGTACCCTAAGAGTGGTGTGTGAATTCGTGTGTTATTTTCAGTTTAACCATTATCTTTGATCATGCATTATGGTGAGCTACGAGTTGATTTTATTTGGGCCATACATTCTTTCATGCAAAGTTTAGAATTTAAAAGCGCGGAAATTAAAGTGCGGAAAGTAAAATCCTACGCTACTACAAGGTGCGGGTCTATACATCGCCAAATTAACAAAGACCCGTTTTGAATAAAAATGCGGAAAGTAAAATAAATTCCTAGTTACTATTACAAGGCTTGAGCAATTACATAATATTCACAAAGGAAAAATAAGAATAAATGCGCGAAAAGAAATTAGAATCGAATGTTCGAGGGCGTTGGACCCTTTTGAAATTAAATTAAATTAAATTAAAAAGCTAATTAATTATTTAATTAAGAAAGGAAATGTTTTTATGTTTTTTTGTATTTGATGAAAAATAAAGAAAATTAATTAAAATTAGAAGTTAAACGAAACCCTAGTTCTAAGTTGTTTTTAATTATTTGTGAAAAATATTCAAGTTTAACCTAATTTACACTAATTAATTAATTACATGTTTATTTACAAAATTAATTAATAATTAATAATAATGATAATAAGAAAAAATTATTTATTAAGAAAAGAAGATAAAAATGCTAAAAACCCTAATTTCTATATATTTTAGTTATTTAAGAAAAGATTAAAATTGAAAACCTAAATTAATCTAAATTAACTATTAAAGTTTATTTACAAAAATAATGGTGAAATTAATATTAATAACAATAAAACATTTTTTGATTTTTCTGTATTTTATTTTTATTATGAAAATTATTTTAGGGAATTAAATAAAACAATTAAAAAAACAATTAAAATAAAAAGAAGAAAAGAAAAGGAAATTAGAAAATATGATGCAAACCATGGGGGTGTCTGGCCCTTTTGGAGGTGTATTGGAAGCAGTTTGGCCCACTGCAATCCAAGCCCTTTTTGACTTTCCAGGATCACATGCTTGTGGTTGACTGAACGTGTATGGTAGTCTCCACATTTTGGCCATTAGATTGAAGCTCATGGACACTTGGCAGGCACAAGCATATGCGCATATGGTGGACCACTGGAGAGAAATTGCACCTGAACACGTTACAACAAAAATTATTGAGAATATGGGGGACCTGGGAATCGAACCCAGGTCCCAATGCCTGTAGGACAGCACACCAACCAACTGAGCCATTGAGTCTCTTTGTCAATTAAATGGAGCATGAATAATATATGTGAAAAAACAATATTACGCTGAAGCAATCAAAAAACGCGCTAACATTCAAACCCTCCAATCACGCTCAGACACATAGGCTTCGTCTTCATCTTTTTCCTGTAACTAAAAGCAAATAGCGGGGGTTTTAAACCCCCACTAAACTCAACCAACAAAAATAACGATTAGCACATAAGCAAATATAAAAAGGGCGCGAGGTGTGAGTTCAGTTCGTCTTGTTGCCATGAATCCATTGGCATAGGTTTTAAGGCCTAATTTTTCCATATGTGTAAACCCCCAATTCCAAGCTTCTGAAACCCTAGCAAGCGTTAATGGCAACTTTCTATACATGCATTATTAGTTCAATCAAAAGGTACCATTAGCTTCAGAACATTCATATTAGTATAAATCAACTATTAAAAGACATGAATAATGCATGAAAGTTCAAACACGATTATGAAAAATTTTATGAAAAGTATGATGTCGTTCTACCACTTCTGGAGGTCTGGAGACTTGGCTTTGATTGCAAACGCTTCCTAGGCCGTCCAGCAATGTATTGGAATAGCTTTTTGGCTTTCAAATGTGCAGTAGCTAGGTTTTCAGTTTTCAAAAGTTTAATGAAAATTTGCAATTTTGTGGGCAGCCTTTATGCAATATTTCGTGTGCCTGAGCATTAGGGTTATGTTGTATATGTATCTGAGCATGATTAGGTTAAGAAAGCAAGCCCAAAGATCCATGCATTTATGATTTTGGTATTTGATTTTTCTACATATAAAATCCAATCTTTTTCAATCTTTTTGCCATGAAACTCTTGCCAATTGTGAAAGATATTGCCTTTTTGAATGTGAAACGAAATCCTTAGCACATAATGAATGAATTCTCTGCACAAAAAGATTTGAAAGATATTATTTGATATTTTTTCATATTTAAATTTAATTAAGTGAATTAATAATAATAAAAATTCAAATAATTAATCAAAAATAAGAAAATACATCCCTTTGAGGTCAATGGGTCGTGAATAGCCTTTGGGCAATGATTCATGGAATAATTTGTGGCCCATTAGCATTTTTGAAGCCTTTTGTGCAAAGTTGACTTTTCAAAATTCCCAAAAATTTCCCAACTTCTACAAGGCATATCTTGCTCAATTTTTAAGTTATGAACATTTTCTTGGACATTTTGGAAAGGTAATGAAGTCCTATAACCAATGCCTTTGGTCCCATGTCATTTTGATTTACCAATCTTAAGTTATGGTCTTTGACTTAAAGTGCCTTTTTGTTGACTTTTGAAAGTGACCTATAATGTTGAAATTGATAACTTTTTGTGAGAGCATTTCTTGGACTTGAAGTGTGAATATGAGTTGTAGGAAATGTCATTCTCTTCAAAATGAGCTTTGGATGGGATTTTTCTGATAAACCATGAAGAAGTTATGCCTTGGTCAATTTGTAGTTGACTTTTCCAACTGTCCAAAAATAGAAACTTTTGCATCTTAAGACTTTTTGAGCCATGCTTTGAGAATCATGATCAAGAATTGATCAAATGATGTTTGTGGCTTCAAAATAAGATGTTGACCGAAATTTTTGACTTTTGACTGTCAAATGACCATTTTGCCCCTACAGTTGACTGTGAAGCATTTAGGGTTTCTGACTATGCAATTTGATGTTGTGAGTCTTGAAACTTGGCATATGGATGCTTGACAATGTATATAGGCATGTGGGACTTGATTGGACCCTTGGAAACTTCAATTTCTTTGCCAGAACCAAAACCCTAATTTGGACAGTGTTAGGAGGCATTTGGACTGTGCAATCCTTGAGAGATTTTGAAGCATGATCTTGGAAAATCTTGAAGAATATGGGAGGGAAAATTTTGGGGTACAACAGTTGCCCCTGTTCAATCTTCTTAGGCCTGAGGATGTAGATTGGCTGTCGTGTCTTTCGTAATCCGAAGGTGGAAGATGATTGAACACTATAGTGCCCAGAAATTTGCACTCGCATAGTAGAGTATCAGCAGTGTGATGGCGGGAATGGGCTTATAGATGCCATCTGGAAGTGTGACAGTACCTTGTCGGGAATGGGCTTATAGATTCCATTTGGAGACTGTTGGTATGTGGATGCGCTTATAGATGCCATCTAGGTGTCGATCGCGTAAGAGATTCCTTAGCGAGAACTTGCGTACCTGAGAAAAGAAAATAATTACCTGGCCTGTTACAGGAGTTGATCTTCAAACTCTTTATGTTGACGTGCCCTGGCTGGATACAGGAATCGAATCTTTAAACTCTTCAGACGTGCCCTGGCAAGATACAGGAATCGAGTCTGGAGAATACAATCGTCAACAGATACACCCTGGCAGGATACAGGAATCGGATCTTCGAACTCTTCAGACGCACCCTGGCAAGATACAGGAATCGGGTCTGGTACTGTTAGTCGTCAACAGATACACCCTGGCAGGATACAGGAATCGGATCTTCGAACTCTTCAGACGCACCCTGGCAAGATACAGGAATCGGGTCTGGTACTGTTAGTCGTCAAAGGATACACCCTGGCAAGATACAGGAATCGGATCCTCAAACTCTTCAGACGCACCCTGGCAAGATACAGGAATCGGGTCTGGTACTGTTAGTCGTCAACGGATACACCCTGGCAAGATACAGGAATCAGATCCTCAAACTCTTCAGACGCACCCTGGCAAGATACAGGAATCGGGTCTGGTACTGTTAGTCATCAACGGATACACCCTGGCAAGATACAGGAATCGGATCCTCAAACTCTTCAGACGCACCCTGGCAAGATACAGGAATCGGGTCTGGTAATGTTGGTCATCAACAGATACACCCTGGCGAGATACATGAATCGGATCTTTAGTTGCGACTGTTGATAGCAATTATCTTTGTATTAACCTTTGTCCTGAAAAGACAAAACGTCAGTTGTATGCGATGTCATGATGTATGACGTGCGTGATGTTCTCAGAATAAGTGAGATTGTATGTTCATGATGCGTAGGTGCATGCTATAATGTATGAAGATGCGATGTTTATGAATGTATGTTTTTTTGTCTAGGAAAATGAATCCTTGACGGGTGCCGGGGAATTAAATCCTGGGCTTGATATGGAATAGAGCTTCGCTGTTTCTGCTGGGGATGATGGTTGCAAGAATACCGATAGGAGAAGATGACTCCGTTGGGGCATAAACTTGGCGAATAGATTACTCTGCGGGGGAACATTACTCTAGCGGTCTTGCTGGGGAACAATACTCTGTGGGAAGAGAGATACTTTGCTAAGATGTTTGATGATAATTCCGCTGCGGATACCGTTGATATGTTATGTTGAAGAAATTAATAGACTCCGCTGGGGATAAGAAGACTTCGCCGAGGACGATCTCTCCGTGGCAATTGGCTGAGGATAACCCAGTTATATCCTGGTGGGGAAATAAACTTTGAATAAAGCCGGGGGAGCGTTCGTACTATACAGATGATAAGCTTCCAGAATCTATTGGGGATAAGCTTTAAGACCTGCTGGGGAGATTGATTGGGTTCTCCTAGGGAGACTTTTCAGATTGGACTGTACTGGGGAAGTAGCTCACTGGGTGTCCGATACTCCGTCGGGGAACAATCTTAGATCAAGATTGCCGGGGATACATTGTAGAGGAATATTTGTATACTCTGTTGGGGAATATTAAGATCTTCAGGGGATAATCCAACTTCCTTAAGGCTGACAGTAAGCTAACTCTTCTTGGGGAGAGTGTTGCTGACTTGCTGGAGGTATTGTGCCTTCTCTGCTCGGGGGGAGTATGGCTGAACCTTGTCTCCTTCTGTGGGGAATTAGGGTATCTTGGTCATTCTTCAGCTGAACTTGCCTTGGTACCTTGATGGCAGAGCAACTAGATCGCTTAGACAACTCATTATTTCCCCAACTTCAGTGGGAGAAGGCACCTGTGGGGGTAATTGACAAATCTTCTGGTAGACAGGTGACGAGATTCCAGGACATAGTCGTACGCTTTGATCCCTAACTTTTGCGTGGACTGCCCTTTCGGGTTTTCAGTCCATCGGGATACCCTTTTTTGCCCAAGCCGCCTTTTCAGGTTTTTGACTTGCCGGGTGCACAGATTTTTTCATTTCATCCCTTATTTTGCCCGAACCCTTTTGGTTCGCCGGGAAGCCCTTATTTTTGCCTAGGTGTGTCAACCTAGCAGGTCTTTGATTATGCGCAGTATTTTTTTTCCGACTATGTCCACGCTCTCAGGATGTAGGGAGGTGCCCCTGTTATACTGTTGTGTCGCCATACCAGAAGATCTTCGTTTGATCGTCCAAGATTCATAGCTGGAATTCGTGTCCCATGCCCCAAGTGCCTCAGGTGGAGATTTGCCCCTGGTTATCTTGGCATTTGAGAGATTCTCTGAATCTTGACTTAACTTCCCCAGGTGATGGACCATGATCATGTCTGCCCCTTGGTTGGAAGAGCTTTTGTCCATTAGACATTCATCGTACGAACTCTTATGCTGTTCAAACAAAAAGTCATATGCAAACAAAGTTATGTTAAAAATGCAAAGCTTACGTCTGTTTCGAAGTTTTTGAAAATGCATCTTTTAGTAAAATAAGTAAATTTTGTAAAATGTGATGTCAACTCGTTATTTTACCGCAAGCCTTGAGGAGTCAGGATACCTTTCGTAACAATATGCTTTCGAACTAACCCATGCTTCAGCTAGGACTTTTTAGGGTTGTAACGTGGCCTGGTTCACGGTTTAAGAAACAAAGGATAAAGGTTCGAACTTTATTTGTACCCACCCGTTCTTCGTGATGTTCTTCAATCCTAAACTCAGCTAATCGTGCGTTAGACCTTATTTGATTTTTTGTCCTGATATTCCCGTGATGGTTCGGATGTTGATAGTTTATTTTGAATAGGAAGTCATTTTTTGTCGAAGGTTTTAAAGACCTCCTTCTTTTTTTTGATTTTGTTATCCCTGTTTTTTGCCTGAACTGATTCTTTTTGTATTTACAGTCAGCGGGATGCCCCTAGTTTTGTAAGTCTCCTTCATAGGTTTTGACTTATTGGGCTTTATTTTTTTTCTTTTTGAGATAATGACTACCTGTCTTTATGATTGTTCGGAACCATCATTGTCTTTTGTTTTGTAAGGACTTCTTTGGTGCCATTCGTTGCGCACTTGGACCAGCTGAGAGAACTACCCTGCCCCAGGTTATGATTAAGGGTTTTAATTTTCGAAAAGAAAAAACTCCTACTTTTTTGGCTCGAAGGGGTTAACGAGGGATTATCTTCCTTATAACTCCAGTGTTTAGGGATTGAAACAATGCCTGTACCTCATCAGCGGGGTCTGTTCAAAAGCATACTGTAATGATCGCGGTATCGTTTTCGTCATCCTCCCTCAAGAGGCTTAGAATTATTAACTGAGAGTTGACATCAAAAAATGAAAGCAGTTTGAGTATAGCGAATGCGAATATAATGCTTCAAAATAGACATATGCGATGCATTAATGAAATAACAGCGTTTGACATGAATAAATGTTTGAACAGTCAAAAGAAAGTTACAACTTGAAAAATTCTAATGGACAAAAGTCTTCTCCTCTCAGGACTTGTTACTTCAGCTGGTGAATCCTGTAAGGATGGTAGAAAAACTCAGCTTGACCCACTTGGGTGAAATCCATTGTGTGATCGGTGGATCTGGAACTGACTGTTTAACGCTGGTTCGCAAAATGTCTCGGAAGCAAGAGTCGCCACCGTCTTTTATTTTCTCCAAATGGAAAGGACAAAAGCACAGAAAAATTCCTTATAGAGATTGCTCTCTGTTCGGGAGGTAGATTATAGAAAGGGAATGTGTTAGCACCCTTTCTATCCATGGTTATCCATGGGCTCTTAGATACTTGCTCATTTGTGTTTTCAAAAATGGTTTGTTTGCTTTTCAACTGTGGGTTTTAAAAAGTTCTTTGAAAATTTCAGTTCGACTCTTGTATCGGTCCTCAAGAGTGTTTGAAAAGTTGCTTTCGAAAGCTTTTTTGAAAAGGTGTCTGTGTGAAAAGTATTTTTGAATTTGTTTTGAATTTAGAGCAAGTATCTAGATTCGTCTACCTACCCTAAGGAATTCGTCTGTGTAAATGTCCTTAAAGTAGTGCCATCCCACCATTGAGAGGTAGGTAGCACCACCGTTGGAGGTATTCGGGTCAATTCGAGGTTCGGGACATGGTGATCACCAGAGCAATAGGAAGATACCTTAGAAGCTACCCTCATGCCAGGTTCCCGGATCATGAGGACTTACTAAAACATCCTCTACTCGACGATCACCTTTTGAGGGGCAAGACAACAATGAAGCGTACCCTAGGGGTGGTGTGTGATTTGTGTGTCATGTTCATTTACATTTATCTTGTTCATGTCGGGGGTGATCTACGCGTTGCTTTTATTTTGACAATCATTCTTGCATGCAAATTTATTAACAGTTAAAAAGTGCGGAATTAAAAGTTCCTACGCTATTACAAAGGCGCGGGTCCACATCGCCAAATTTAATCCAGGACCCGATTTGACATAAAATAAAGTAAAGTGCGAGAAATATAAATATCGAATTTACATGGCTTTGGGAGAATTACATAAAAGGAGGAAATAAAATAAACGCGCGAATTGGAATTGCGATCGAATGCGAGGGCGTTGGACCCTTTTTAATGAAATTAAATTATGATTAACAAATTAATTAAATTAAAATAAAAAGAAAAGATTTTTTAGAGTTTTTTGGTATTCATGGAATTTTAATGAGAAAATTATGGAATTTAAAACCTAATTCTAGTTATTTTTAATTTATTAAGAAAAGCATTAAAATTTAATCTAAAATTAACCTAATTAATTAATACAATTTTACTTACAAAAATAAATAATTATTAATAATGAGAAAAGAAAAGAATAAAAGTATTTTAAAACCCTAATTCTATAATTTTTAGTTTATGAAAATAGTGTCAAAATTAATCCTAGAATTAAAGAACTAAATTAATTAACAAGATTTTATTTACAAAAATATTAAATCAAATATATTTTATTTTTTTGTCTTTTCTGATTTTTATTATTTTTATGTGAAATTAATTTTTATTGAATTAAAAAGAAAATAATTGAATTAAGACAAATAATAAAGAAAAATAGAATAAAGAAAAGAGAAAGAAATATAATACAAGGGGGGGTTCTGCCCTAATCAGGAGGTGTTGTCCAGCATTTTTGGCCCAATGTTTAAGGCTTTGTTTGACTTTTCAGGGAGGCGTGTGTACGCGTTGACTGATGCCTATGATGTTCTTCAAATCTGGACCTTTGGATTGGGATCACGGGGTGCGTGGCATGCCTGGATTGTGAACGTATGGTGGACGCCTGGAGAGTGCGCTGCATGTAATTATATTAAAACAAAACATATCAAGAATATGGGGGGACCTGGGAATCGAACCCAGGTCCCAGTGCCTTATGAGACAACGCCTTAACCATCTGTACCAACCACGCGCTTTGTTTATTATATGACAAATAAATAATATAAGAGAAACTTGGTTAGTGGCCTAGAAATAACAAAAACGCGCGCTGAATTCAAATTGCCCAGTCATATGGAGACAAGTCACCATCTTCTCCGTTTGTGCGTTTTACCTGAAACAAAAACAAAACAAGATTGCGGGGGTTTTAAACCCCCACTACATGACACCAGGAAAAATAGCGAATAGGTCATCTTTGATCAGAAATTGGGCGCGATAGGATGGTTAGGTTCGTGTGAAGTTTCTCGTTCCAGTGGTACAAGTCTTGTTGCCTGATTTTTCCTTATACGCAAAGCCCCAATTTTGACCCCCTGCAACCCTAAAAAACAACAATGGCAATTCTCTATACAAGCAGTGTTAATTTAATTCAGTGATGCCATGAGTTTTGTTGAGTTCATATTAACATAAAACAAACGTTAGAATGCATGAATATGGCCTGAATGATAAAACACGATTATGCAGAAAAGATGAAACAACTTGACTTCTATGTACCAATTCCTGGGGTTGGAAGCGTGGAAAAGTATTCAGGCAGGTTCAAAGGTGTCCTAGGAAGCTTTTGGGATCAATATTTTCCTTTGAATCGTCCTCCAAGGCAGATTTCAGTTTTTTTTGATTTTTTGACAAAAGTGCAAGCTTGGTTCTTGAGATGGGGCGCAGCATTCAGGTTTTCAGGCATTAGGTTTGCATTAGTATATGTATGGGATCAGATTAGGGTTGAAAAATATGTCCAAATCCCTTTGCATTGATGGAATGAATATTTGATTTTCATGCATATTTTTTCAAATCTTTTCCATGCATATTTGATTCCAATCATGGCCAATCTTCCCAATTTGAGTTGTACACGAATCTTGAGCCTTTAATGAATGATTACACTGCATAAAAAGATTCAAATGCATTGGTTTAGTATTTTTCCATATTTTATTTAATTTAAATGAATTAATTGTAATTAAAATTCAAATAAATAAATAAAAATGATGAATAAATCCCCTTTGGGCCAAATTGTCGTGCATATGCTTTGGATGATGATTCTTGGAAGAAAATGTGACCCATTAGCAATTTTAAGGCATTTGAAGCAAAGTTGACTTTTCAAAATACCCAAAAATTTCCCAACTTCCACAAGGCATATCTTGCTCAATGTTTAAGCTTTGATCATGTTCTTGGACATTTTGGAAAGGTCTTGAAGTCCTCTAACCAATGCCTTTGGTCCCATGTCATTTTGATTTACCAATCTCAAGTTATGGCCTTTGACTTAAAGTCCCTTTTTGTTGACTTTTGAAAATGACCTATAATGTTGAAATTGATAACTTTTTGTGAGAGCATTTCTTGGACTTGGAGTGTGAAGAGGAGTTGTAGGAAATGTATTTCTCTTCAAAATGAGCTTTGGATGGAATTTTCTTGATAAACCATGTGGAAGTTATGCCTTGGTCAAGTTACAGTTGACTTTTTCAACTGTCCAAATATGGAAACTTTTGCATCTTGAGACTTTTTGAGCCATGCCTTGAAAATCATGATCAAGAATTGATCAAATGATGTTTATGGCCTCAAAATGAGATGTTGGCCAAAAATTTGAACTTTTGACTGTCAAATGACCATTTTGCCCCTGCAGTTGACTGTAGAGCAATTAGGGTTTTTGACTGTGCAATTTTGTGCTGTAAGTCTTGAAACTTGGCATGAGGGTGCTTGACCATGTTTGTAGGCATGTGGGACTTGATTGGACCCTTGGAAACTTCATTTTCTTTGTCAGAACCAAAACCCTAGTTTTTGACTGTTAGGAGGCCCTTGAACTGTGCAACCCTTGAGGAGATTTTGAAGCATGCTCTTTGCAATTCTTGAAGAATATGGGAGGGCAAATTTTGGGGTACAACAGTTGCCCCTGTTCAATCTTCTTAGACCTGAGGATGCAGATTAGCTGACGTGCCTTTCGTAATCCGAAGGTGGAAGATGATTGAACACTAGAGTGCCCAGAAATTTGCGCTCACATAGTAGTGTGATGGTGGGAATGGGCTTACAGATGCCATTTGGAGATTGATGGATAGGATGATGGGCTTATAGATGCCATGCTGAGAAATGATGGATGGTGGATGGGCTTATAGATGCCATCTGGGCGTCGATCGCGTAAGAGATTCCTTAGCGAGAACTTGTGTACCTGCAAAAGAAAATGATTACCTGACCTGTTGCAGGAGCTGGTCTTCAAATTCTTTGTATAGATGTGTCCTGACTGGTTACAGGAGCTGGATCTGGAGCTTCAAAAGGGGATGAATGAACCAGGGATGGTTACTACCTCAACAGGAACGCTGAGAGAATCTGGGGATGATTACTACCTCAACAGGAACGCTGAGAGAACCTTGGACGATTACTACCTCAACAGGAACGCTGAGAGAATCTGGGGGTGATTACTACCTCAACAGGAACGCTGAGAGAATCTTGGGCGACTTCAACCTCAACAGTAACACTGAGAGAATCTTGGATATCTTCTACTGAGTCTTTATTAGGAAAATCTTTTAGGGATCAATTTAACTGGACTAGAGAAGGCCTTTGACTGGATAAGAAACAGAAAAATATTAGGGTTGATTTAACTGAACCGGACAAGGTCTTGGAATCTTCAACTGGATAAGAATCAGGGAGATCTTAGGGTCGATCTGACTGAACCAGAGAAGGCCTTTGACTGGATAAGAAACAGAAAAATCTTAGGGTCGATTTAACTGAACCAGGCTAGGTCTTGAAATCTTCAACTGGATAAGAAACCGGGAGATCTTAGGGTCGATCTGACTGAACCAGAGAAGGCCTTTGACTGG
Organism: Vicia faba; assembly: GCA_948472305.1. Lineage (NCBI taxonomy): Eukaryota > Viridiplantae > Streptophyta > Magnoliopsida > Fabales > Fabaceae > Vicia > Vicia faba. Next base: position 157,600,571 of record OX451741.1, on the reverse strand, counting down.
ATAAGAAACAGAAAAATCTTAGGGTCGATTTAAATGAACTGGTCTAGGTCTTGAAATCTTCAACTAGATAAGAAACAGGGAGATCTTAGGGTCGATCTGACTGAACCAGAGAAGGCCTTGGACTGGATAAGAAACAGAAAAATCTTAGGGTCGATTTAACTGAACCGGTCTAGGTCTTGAAATGTCTTCAACTGGATAAGAAACAGGGAGATCTTAGGGTCGATCTGACTGAACCAGAGAAGGCCTTTGACTGGATAAGAAACAGGAAAATCTTAGGGTCGATTTAACTGAACCGGTCAAGGTCTTGAAATGTCTTCAACTGGATAAGAAACAGGGAGATCTTAGGGTCGATCTGACTGAACCAGAGAAGGCCTTTGACTGGATAAGAAACAGGAAAATCTTAGGGTCGATTTAACTGAACCGGTCAAGGTCTTGAAATATAGCTGAGAACTTAACTGGATCTTTCCTGAAAGGTAAAGGTTATTCATATGCAAGGCATGATATGGATCAAGCAATGATGTTCTCAACATAAATGAGATTTGTAAGATATGATGCGTATATGCATGCTATAATGATATATGTGATGTTTATGAATGTATGTTTTCATCTTAGGAAAATAAATCCTTGACGGGTGCCGGGAAGTCACTCCTGGGCTGATGTTGGAGAATAGATTTTTGCTTCCGCTGGGGATGATAGTTGCAAGAATACCGGTAGGAGAAGATAACTCCGTTGGGAAATAAACTTGCCGAATGGATTACTCTGCAGGGAGAAAAGATACTCTAGCGATCTTGCTGGGAAGCAATACTCTGTGGGGAGAGAGGTACTTTGTTGGAGTGTTGATGGTAACTTCACTAGGGATACTGTTGTTGTGTTGGAAGTGTCAATAGACTTCGCTGGGGATAAGAAGACTTCGCCGAGGACGATCTTTCCGTGGCTTTTGGCTGAGGATAACCCAGTTATATCCTAGTAGGGAAATAACTCTTTGAATAAAGTCGGGAGATGCGTTCGTGCTCTGCGGGGGTAAGCTTCCAGAATCTACTGGGGATAAGCTTACTGCTGGGGAGATGATTCAACGTTCCTGGGGAAATCTTGATTGGACTCTTCTGGGGAAGTTTTGAGATGTATCGGGGAATTGACTCCATCGAATGTTTGATGTACCGCCGGGGAACAAACTTTAGGCCAAGACTGTCGGGGATGCTTGTTAAGAATGCACGTATATTGCTGGGGAATCTTGAGATCTGCTGGAGGATACCCAACTTCCCTAAGGTTGACTGTAACTTTGCTTGGGGAGAGTGTACTGACTTGCTGGCTCACTCTCTGGGGAATTAAGATATCTTGGTTGTTCTTCAGCCGAACCTATCTTAGTACCTTGGTGGACAGAGCCATTAGCTCGTTTGGACAACTCATCATTGCCCCTGTTTCTGAGGTGGGAGAGGAAGACCTGTGAGGTGCTGATAGTTGTTGATGGACGAACCTTCTTCTGGCAGGCCGGTGACAAGATGACAGGACATAGTCGTACGTTTTGATCCCTAACTTTTGCTTGGACCGCCCTTTCGGGTTTTCAGTCCAACGGGATACCCATTTTTGCCCAAGCCGCCTTTTAAGGTTTTTGACTTGCCGGGTGTACAGATTTTTCATTTTCATCCCTTATTTTTGCCCGAACCCTTTTGGTTCGCCGGGAAGCCCTTATTTTTGCCTAGGTGTGTCAACCTAGCGGATCTTTGATTTTGCATAGTATTTTTTTCGACTATGTCCATGTTCTCAGAATGTAGGGAGGTGCCCCTGTTGTTGTGTTGCCATGCCACCAGAAGATCTTCGTTTGATCGTCCAATGCCCCAAGTGACTTAAATGGAGATTTGCCCCAGGCTATTTGGCATTTGAGAGATTCTCTGAATCTTGACTTAACTGCCCCAGATGACGGACAATGATCATGTCATGCCCCTTGATTGGAAGTGCCTTTGTTCACCAGATATTCTTCGTGCGAATTTTCCTGCTGTTCAAATAAAAAGTCATATGCAAACAATGTTATATAAAAAATGCAAAGCTTATGTCTGTCTTGAAGATTTTGAAAATGCATTTTTTTCGTAAAACAAGTGAATGTTTGTAAAACGTGATGTCAACTCCGTATTTACCGTAGGCCTTAAGGAGTCAGGATACCTTTCGTAACAGTATGCTTTCAAACTAAACCATGCTTCAGCTAGGACTTTTAAGGGTTATAACGTGGCCTGGTTCACGGTTTTAAGAAACAAAGGATAAAGGCTCAAATTTTATTTGTACCCCCCCGCTCTTCGTGATGTTCTCCAAACCTAAACTCAGTTGATCATACGCTAGACCTTGTTCGAGTCTTTGTCCTGATGTTCCAATGATGGTTCAGATATTGATGATTTATTCTGAACAGGCAGTCATTTTTTGTTTTTGTTGAGGGTTTGTAGGACCTCTTTCTTCTTTGATTTTGTTATCCCTATTTTTTGCCTGAACTGTTTCCTTTTTTGGTATTACAGTCAGCGGGATGCCCCAGTTTCGTAAGTCTTCTTCATAGGTATTTTGACTTATTGGGCTTCTTTTTTTTTATTTTGAGAGATATAATGACTGCCTATCCTTGTGATTGTTCGGAATCATCATTTTCTTTCTTTGTTTTGTCAGGACCTCTTTTGGTGCCATTCGTTATGCACTTGGATCAACTGAGAGAACTACCCTGCCCCAGGTTATGATAAAGGGTTTTAATTTTAGAAAAGAAAAAACTCCTACTTCTTTGGCTCAAAGGGGTTAACGAGGGATTATCTTCCTTATAACTCCAGTGTTTAGGGATTGAAACAATGCATGTGCCTCCTCAGCGGGGTCTGTTCAAAAGCATACTGTAAAGATCGTGGTATCATTTTCGTCATCCTCCCTCAAGAGGCTTAGAATTATTAATCGAGCGTTGATCATCAGAAAAAATATGAAAATAATTTGCATATAGTGAATACGAATATATTGCTTCAAAACAGACATATGCGATGCATTAATGAAATAACAACGTTTAACATGAGTGAATGTTTGAACAAAAGAAAATTACAACTTGGAAATCCTAATGAACAAAAGTCTTTTCATCTCAGGGCTTGTTACTTCAAAGGGTGAGCCTTGGAGGGATGGTAGAAAAACTCAGCCTGACCATCTTGTGTGAACTCCAGTGCTCCTTCATCAATCAGGTCCTGGATCTTGTTTTTCAGAGCCCAACACTCGTTTGTATCATGTCCTGGACAGGCAGAGTGGTAGGTGTAACACCCTCTAAAACCCCACATATAATTTTCGCAATTTAAATAAAAATCATATTTTCAGAGTACATGTATAATCGAGGATGTCACAATTCTCTTCTATTAAAACAATCCTGTCATGCATAATTTTTAGCAGTAACTCATACATGTTTACACAGCGGAATAATTTATTCAATAAAATCAATTGTTATAATAATTTCCAAAGTCATCAGGGATTAACACCTGGAAGAGTCAACATCATATTATAACAAATAAAGGAATAAATGAGTCTGACTAAAGCAGCTCGACAACCAAACGTTCCCGGAGTTACAACTATCAGAGCATGACCCGGACATACTAGAACAAAACTAAACTAGACACGATAAGCCTTCGCCAAGCACCTGAGCGAAGCTCCTCAATCTGAAATATTCAACAGTAAGGGTGAGCTTCTCAAATATACATTTGGTTATACATTCATAACAATCAATTCACGAAATCATAAACATCACCCAATAATTAACATATTTCATAGTTTACAAAACCTTTACAAATCATATATCCATGACATATTGCTTTTCATAATTGCAAATATCCATCAAACATCATCAACCATATATCAATCACATGTGCATACAAACAATCAATATAACATTGGAAAAATCATCCATTCATGTTATATTCGAGTAATGCAACACACCCATGCATGTGGTACCACTACACCGCCCCATTAAATCGCGGGTCACGGATAACTCACCGTTCCATTATATCGCGGACACGGCTACCACCTCAACGTTCCATTAAATCGCGGACACGTATATTGGCCACCATGTTAATTCCACACAATGGGAATTAACAAATGCAACATGATATGTAAGTATGTAACACTCAGCATACTATGAACATAAATCAACATATCATGCACATCAACAATATCAAACATAACATGATAGGAATAGCATGTAACCACTCAGCATACTATTAAACATCAATCATATCAAGTTATATCATAATTCATGCTTGATAACATCATCTAAAAGCATGACAATAAGATCCACATAGTGTTGGTATCATAACATACAATCGTTATTCGATACACACATCAATCAACACTGGGAATTCAATAAACACATATTCAAAACATGTCAAACACTGCACATCAAAACCGGATCAATCCGTACTTAACAACATGCACGGAAAACATAGTTTAAAAACCAACACAGGAGGTTTAACACGGGTGCCCGTGTAAAACAACACTGCCCGTGTGGAAATGTGTCCAGAAAACACGTTTTTTTGACAAAACAGGGGATCAACACGGGCGCCCGTGTAAATCAACACGGCCCGTGTTGAATTGTGCCCAGAAAACCCATTTTTATGCCAACACAGTGAATCAACACGGGCGCCCGTGTTAATCAACACGCCCGTGTTGAATTATGGCCAGAAAACACATTTTCATCAGCATTACAGTGAATCAACACGGGTGCCCGCGTAAATCAACGCGCCCGTGTTGATGAGTGCGAACCCAATTTTTCTGTTTTTGCAGCAGCTCTTATACCCATTTTTTTGCACGAAAATACCTCTCTACGGCGGTGCAATATAGTACAAAGACATCCAATCCATCATAGGAACCTAAAGTCTCTAATTGATTCATAAAATCGGGAACTTAAACATTTTCTAAACAAAGTTCAATCCTAAGGTTATCGATCCCTAGAAACATCTAACAATTGGGATTTCCTACGATTACCCGAATCAACCGTACATAAACCCATAAACAAATATAAATCGAATATAAACCCCCCTTACCTTATCAATTAGCAGCTTTGAGTTCTTGAGCGATGTTCTTCGTTCTCCGTTCTTCAGAGCTCTATTTTCCCAAATTCCAACTTCTGTTCTTACGTGAAAACCAAAAATGAGAAAATGGCCTAAGTCCCAAGCATAACTTTATTTCTCTGCACCCCCACTCTTTACTAACAACATCTAAGCCCAATAACATAAAAATCCCAATATTCCTTATTTCTTTTATTTTCCTCAAATACTCCAAAATAAATAATCCTTTTTATTTTATTAATTCTAATAAAATAAATTCCCAAATTTAAATAAATCAATTAATTGAAAACGGGGTGTTACAACTCTCCCCCACTAAAAGAGTTTTCGTCCTCGAAAACATACCTTAGACGAACAGCTCCGGATAAGCCTCTTTCATCTGGCTCTCCAGCTCCCAAGTGATATTTCCATCTGCTGGACCTCCCCAAGCAACCTTCACTAATGCTATCTCTTTACCTCTTAACTGTTTCACTTCCCGATCTTCTATCCTCATAGGCAATGTTTCTACTGTCAGGTTATCTCTTACCTGTACATCATCTATTTGGATTACATGAGATGGGTCTGGAATGTATCTCCTCAACTGAGAAACATGAAAAACATCGTGCAAATTCGCAAGTCTCGGAGGTAAAGCAATGCGATAAGCAACTTCTCCAACTCTTTCCGTAATCTGAAACGGACCAATAAAACGCGGAGTCAACTTCTTAGACTTCAACGCCCGACCAATACCTGTCATCGGAGTAACTCTCATAAACACATGATCTCCAGCACTGAATTCTAAATTCTTTCTCCTCTTATCATGATAACTTTTCTGACGACTCTGAGAAGCTCTCATCTTCTCTTGAATCAATTTGATCTTTTCGGTAGTCTGCTGAACAATCTCTGGCCCAATTACCGAACTCTCTCCAGATTCATACCAACACAAAGGCGTCCTACACCGTCTACCATACAATGCCTCAAACGGAGCCATACCAATACTCGAATGGTAACTATTGTTATAAGTAAACTCAATCAATGGCAAATAGCTATCCCAAGCCCCACCTTTTTCTAAAACACAAGCACGCAATAAGTCTTCTAACGATTGAATCGTCCTCTCCGTCTGTCCATCAGTCTGAGGATGGTAAGCTGAACTCAATCTCAACTTAGTACCCAAAGCCTTCTGCAATCCTTCCCAAAATTTCGAAGTGAACCTCGGATCTCTATCTGACACAATACTAGAAGGAACTCCATGCAAACTCATTATTTTCTCAATATACAACTGTGCCAATCTCTCCATCGAGTAATCCATTCGCACCGGTATAAAATGAGCAGACTTAGTCAACCTATCCACAACGACCCATATCGCTTCACAATTCATAGGAGTCCTTGGCAACCCAGATACGAAATCCATAGAAATACTATCCCACTTCCATTCTGGAATAAACATCGGTTGCATAAACCCAGCCGGCTTTTGATGCTCAATCTTCGATTTCTGACAGATTAAACATGCATACACAAATTCAGCTATTTCCTTTTTCATTCTCGGCCACCAAAACAATTTCTTCAAATCATGATACATTTTCGTGGCACCCGGATGAATGCTCATTCCACTGCGATGTCCTTCTTCTAATATACTTTTCTTGATTTCTGCGACATCAGGAACACAAACTCTATCGCCAAATCTCATAACATCATTTTCATCAATCCTAAACTCACCACCTTGACCTTGGTTGATCAATGTCAATTTATCAACTAAATTAACATCGGATTTCTGCCCGATCCTGATCTCTTCTAGAATACCACTAGTAAGTTTCAACATACCCAAACGAACACACTTCGGAGTACTTTCACAAACCAAACTCAAATCTCGGAATTGCTCAATTAAATCCAATTCACGAACCATCATCGTAGACATATGCAAGGACTTCCTGCTCAAAGCATCTGCAACTACATTTGCCTTACCAGGATGGTAATTCAAACCAAAATCATAATCTTTGAGAAATTCCAACCACCTTCTTTGCCTCATATTAAGCTCTTTCTGATCGAAAAGATACTTCAAACTCTTATGATCACTATACACTTCAAACCTCGAACCATACAGATAATGTCTCCACAATTTCAAGACAAACACAACTGCTGCCAACTCTAAGTCATGAGTAGGATAGTTCCTTTCATGAACCTTCAACTGTCTCGAAGCATACGCAACTACCTGCTGATTCTGCATTAAAACACCACCTAAACCCAACAGAGATGCATCACAATAAACCACAAAAGATTCCACTGGATTCGGCAAAATCAGAATAGGAGCACTAGTCAATCTCCGCTTCAGTTCTTGGAAACCTTTCTCACAATCAGAATCCCAAATAAACGCTTGTCCTTTACGAGTCAACTTCGTCAACGGCAATGCTAACTTTGAGAATCCTTCGATAAACTTTCTGTAATAACCTGCAAGACCAAGAAAACTTCTAATTTCAGAAACAGTCTTTGGCGCTTCCCACTGAGATACCGCTTCTACTTTCGCAGGATCCACTGCAATACCATTCTTAGAAATCACATGTCCAAGAAAACTAACTTCATTCAGCCAGAACTCACATTTGGACAACTTTGCATACAACTTCTTATCTTTCAACAACTCTAACACAATTCTGAGATGTTCCGCATGTTCTTCGTCATTCTCGGAATAAATCAGAATGTCATCAATAAAAACCACAACAAACTTATCCAGATACGGGTGAAAAATCCTATTCATATATTCCATGAAAACACCAGGTGCATTAGTAACGCCGAACGGCATAACAGAATATTCATAATGCCCATACCTCGTTCGAAAAGCAGTCTTTTGAATATCTTCCGCTTTCACACGAATCTGGTGATATCCAGATCTCAAATCAATCTTACTGAATACACTGGCTCCAATTAACTGATCCATTAAATCATCAATCCTCGGTAACGGGTACCGATTCTTAATGGTTACCTTGTTCAATTGCCTGTAATCAACACACAGTCTCATAGAACCTTCTTTCTTCTTAACCAACAATACCGGAGCACCCCAAGGCGAAACACTTGGACGAATAAACTTCTTCTCCAGTAAATCTTCCAACTGACTCTTCAATTCAGCCAATTCAGACGCAGACATACGATATGGCGCCATCGACACCGGTCTCGTACCAGGAATTAAATCTATAGAAAATTCCACTTCTCTCTCATCACTCTTGCAATCTCGAATGTGATGACCAGACTCACCACACCTGTAGCATCTGATAGGAGCCTTAGAATCTCCCCCACTAGGCCTTTTCCAACCGCCTGATCTCTGGTTATCTCTACCATATGGCTTGCCACGGTCCATATGTTGCTTCCCTCTTTTATCAACAGCCCCACGAGAGTGAGACGACCGATTCTTGGTAATATCTTCTTCCAAGATTCTGCTACAATCCACCAGATCAGAAAATCTACGAATACGCTGGTACCTGATTCCCTGCTTAATCTCATCTCGGAGACCATTCTCAAATTTGATACATTTAGAGAATTCTCCAGCCTCATCATTGTTGTAGTGTGCATAATACTTTGCCAGCTCAGTGAACTTAGTAGCATACTCACTAACAGTCAGATTGCCCTGCTTAAGCTCCAAAAATTCAATTTCCTTTCTTCCCCGAACATCTTCAGGAAAGTACCTCCTCAGAAAAGCCCTTCTGAAGTTAGCCCAAGTCAGTGCCTCTCCATCCTGAACCATTTCAGTCCTTGTGGCAACCCACCAGTCGTCGGCCTCTTCTGCCAACATATGCGTACCATATATGACTTTCAGATCTTCAGCACAATCGATCACACGGAAAATCCTTTCGATTTCCTTCAGCCACTTCTGAGCACCTTCGGGGTCATGTGTACCTTTGAACAACGGAGGATTGTTCCTCTGGAAATTTCCCAATTGCCTATCAGCACCAATCACGCCTCCAGTTGGGTTTCCAGCAAGTACACCAGCTAACATCCCCCAAAGCCTCAGCTAGTGCAGCATCATTTCGTCCATTACCTCTTCCAGCCATATTCTTGAGAATTAAAACATACTCCACATCAGAATACAGTATCGACAGTGTTACCTTGCACTAGTCGCATACGAAAAGGAATGACTGACTCAAGACTCTGGTCACAACGACCGACTATGCTCTGATACCACTATTGTAACACCCTCTAAAACCCCACATATAATTTTCGCAATTTAAATAAAAATCATATTTTCAGAGTACATGTATAATCGAGGATGTCACAATTCTCTTCTATTAAAACAATCCTGTCATGCATAATTTTTAGCAGTAACTCATACATGTTTACACAGCGGAATAATTTATTCAATAAAATCAATTGTTATAATAATTTCCAAAGTCATCAGGGATTAACACCTGGAAGAGTCAACATCATATTATAACAAATAAAGGAATAAATGAGTCTGACTAAAGCAGCTCGACAACCAAACGTTCCCGGAGTTACAACTATCAGAGCATGACCCGGACATACTAGAACAAAACTAAACTAGACACGATAAGCCTTCGCCAAGCACCTGAGCGAAGCTCCTCAATCTGAAATATTCAACAGTAAGGGTGAGCTTCTCAAATATACATTTGGTTATACATTCATAACAATCAATTCACGAAATCATAAACATCACCCAATAATTAACATATTTCATAGTTTACAAAACCTTTACAAATCATATATCCATGACATATTGCTTTTCATAATTGCAAATATCCATCAAACATCATCAACCATATATCAATCACATGTGCATACAAACAATCAATATAACATTGGAAAAATCATCCATTCATGTTATATTCGAGTAATGCAACACACCCATGCATGTGGTACCACTACACCGCCCCATTAAATCGCGGGTCACGGATAACTCACCGTTCCATTATATCGCGGACACGGCTACCACCTCAACGTTCCATTAAATCGCGGACACGTATATTGGCCACCATGTTAATTCCACACAATGGGAATTAACAAATGCAACATGATATGTAAGTATGTAACACTCAGCATACTATGAACATAAATCAACATATCATGCACATCAACAATATCAAACATAACATGATAGGAATAGCATGTAACCACTCAGCATACTATTAAACATCAATCATATCAAGTTATATCATAATTCATGCTTGATAACATCATCTAAAAGCATGACAATAAGATCCACATAGTGTTGGTATCATAACATACAATCGTTATTCGATACACACATCAATCAACACTGGGAATTCAATAAACACATATTCAAAACATGTCAAACACTGCACATCAAAACCGGATCAATCCGTACTTAACAACATGCACGGAAAACATAGTTTAAAAACCAACACAGGAGGTTTAACACGGGTGCCCGTGTAAAACAACACTGCCCGTGTGGAAATGTGTCCAGAAAACACGTTTTTTTGACAAAACAGGGGATCAACACGGGCGCCCGTGTAAATCAACACGGCCCGTGTTGAATTGTGCCCAGAAAACCCATTTTTATGCCAACACAGTGAATCAACACGGGCGCCCGTGTTAATCAACACGCCCGTGTTGAATTATGGCCAGAAAACACATTTTCATCAGCATTACAGTGAATCAACACGGGTGCCCGCGTAAATCAACGCGCCCGTGTTGATGAGTGCGAACCCAATTTTTCTGTTTTTGCAGCAGCTCTTATACCCATTTTTTTGCACGAAAATACCTCTCTACGGCGGTGCAATATAGTACAAAGACATCCAATCCATCATAGGAACCTAAAGTCTCTAATTGATTCATAAAATCGGGAACTTAAACATTTTCTAAACAAAGTTCAATCCTAAGGTTATCGATCCCTAGAAACATCTAACAATTGGGATTTCCTACGATTACCCGAATCAACCGTACATAAACCCATAAACAAATATAAATCGAATATAAACCCCCCTTACCTTATCAATTAGCAGCTTTGAGTTCTTGAGCGATGTTCTTCGTTCTCCGTTCTTCAGAGCTCTATTTTCCCAAATTCCAACTTCTGTTCTTACGTGAAAACCAAAAATGAGAAAATGGCCTAAGTCCCAAGCATAACTTTATTTCTCTGCACCCCCACTCTTTACTAACAACATCTAAGCCCAATAACATAAAAATCCCAATATTCCTTATTTCTTTTATTTTCCTCAAATACTCCAAAATAAATAATCCTTTTTATTTTATTAATTCTAATAAAATAAATTCCCAAATTTAAATAAATCAATTAATTGAAAACGGGGTGTTACAGTAGGCACACCTTTTATTTGGATCATAGATAGGAGATGTTGTGTTGGGGTTCCGGGGATGAGCCCTTAATGTGATCAGATTTAACCTCAACAGGCGTTGTAAAGCTTGAAACAACGACATGTTGAGCTGGGTGAATTGCCTCCTGGGCTTGTCTGGCTGAAGCTGGTGAGGTTGATGCTGAATTTGTGACACTGGAGCCATTTGAGGAGCTCTCCCCTTACTTCCTTGTCTCAAAGATGGTTGAATGATGACTGGCCCTTCAACCTTAGATGTTTGCCCCAGTTGGTTACCCCGAAGTAGTTGGTTGACGAGAACCCCGAGCTCATCTTGTCTTTGAGCTAAGTCTTGGATGATAGTTACCTGCCCCAGCATCTGGGTTCTCATTGAATCCATCTCGGCTTGCAGATGTTTCAGTCGTTCGTCCTTATCATCCTCAGCACTGTTCCTGACCATGGTCCCCATGAGAAGGGTTCTCAGCTCTTCCTGCCCCTTGGATAGATTCAGGAGGATTTCCTCGAACTGAGTCTCTTGAGCATGAAGGTCCTGGTTGTTTTGTTGGGTAGCCATTTCTGAAATAAACAGCGAGAAGGGTAAGTGACCTGCAACAAGGATACCTGTTATGAAATTATGTGTATGACATGCATGTAATGTTTTCAAGGACCTCGCGGGATGAACAAGAAAATTTGTTAGAATTTGGGTCCGGTAGCTTGATTGAAGGAACTGCATATTATTGAGAGGCCTTCTTCAAAGGGTCAAAGGCTCACCATATCCAGTGGGTCATAGCCCCTGACTCAAGTCCTCATGTCTGGTTTTGATTTCCAAACAACCTTGGTTAGGGGAACCTTCTTCCAGAGTCAAAGCTCACCATGTCGAGTGGGTCATAGCCCCTGACTCAAATTATCAACCTTGGCTAGAGGAAAATAAATCCCCTTTTGCCCCTTGCTGGACAGTTGGTTCATCATGACCTGCATCACAAGCCCTTGAGATCCTTGAAATGGATTAGGATGTATGCAATGGTATGATGTTATGGTATGCATGGGGTGATGTAAGTAACCCTGTTATGAGTCCCAATTAAGGATTGCAAACCAAAACCTGCAAGAAACTCAAGTAAAACCTGTCACGAGTCCCAACTAAGGACTATAAACAAAACCTGCAAGAAACTCAGTAACCCTGTTATGAGTCCCAATTAAGGACTATAAACAAAACCTGCAAGAAACTCAAGTGTTAGATAACAAGCATGCAAGTAGTCAAGTTGGAGGGCACACAAGTCACACAAGAGAAGCCCTTAGAGTTTAGGCCAGCATGGAGTCTGGGTATTACCCTCTTGAAGTTGGTGGGCTCAACCTGTCCTATTAGAAGTAATCGGGTTCTAAGGGTCCCAATATCACGGGATTGCTTTCATTGTTCATCGTTTCGATTTAGCCATTGAACTGGCGACCGAAATATTCCAGGAGAGCAACCCTCAATTGAGTGTAGTATCGAGTATCAACCAACCTCGGACTGCACCAAAGTCAGTTATCTCACTACCCTAAAGAGGCCAAGATGGTTTAATTAAGGTTCCTAAGGTCTGTTGATGCTTCATGACACCACGCGGAGGCCCCGTACTCTCCTTGACTGAACTCAAGGGTTACTGGTACACACCAAAGTGCCACATCAACGTAGCAGACTGTTTCAACCATGTCGGTATACCCCGCACAGTTCCCTCACAGCCTTGTTGCTACTTTCTAAGAAGGTATCCCCCAGATCCGGGTTAGGATCTATAGAACTCCCAAGACAGTCCCACAATTTAAAGCAAGCAAATCAATACAATTGAAAACACAGTTATGAACTAACCCTAAGGGACACCTCACTTTAAGTTTAAGTCCCCAGCAGAGTCGCCAGTTCTGTGATCGGTGGATCTGGAACTGACTGTTTAACGCTGGTTCGCGAAATGTCGCGGAAGCAAGAGTCGCCACCGTCTTTTATTTTCTCCAAATGGAAAGGACAAAAGCACAGAAAAATTCCTTATAGAGATTGCTCTCGGTTCGGGAGGTAGATTGTAGAAAGGGAAGGTGTTAGCACCCTTTCTATCCATGGTTATCCATGGGCTCTTAGATACTTGCTCATTTGTGTTTTCAAAAATGGTTTGTTTGCTTTTCAACTGTGGGTTTTAAAAAGTTCTTTGAAAATTTCAGTTCGACTCTTGTATCGGTCCTCAAGAGTGTTTGAAAAGTTGCTTTCGAAAGCTTTTTTGAAAAGGTGTCTGTGTGAAAAGTATTTTTGAATTTGTTTTGAATTTAGAGCAAGTATCTAGAGTCGTCTACCTACCCTAAGGAATTCGTCTGTGTAAATGTCCTTAAAGTAGTGCCATCCCACCATTGAGAGGTAGGTAGCACCACCGTTGGAGGTATTCGGGTCAATTCGAGGTTCGGGACATGGTGATCACCAGAGCAATAGGAAGATACCTTAGAAGCTACCCTCATGCCAGGTTCCCGGATCATGAGGACTTACTAAAACATCCTCTACTCGACGATCACCTTTCGAGGGGCAAGACAACAATGAAGCATACCCTAGGGGTGGTGTGTGATTTGTGTGTCATGTTCATTTACATTTATCTTGTTCATGTCGGGGGTGATCTACGCGTTGCTTTTATTTTGACAATCATTCTTGCATGCAAATTTATTAACAGTTAAAAAGTGCGGAATTAAAAGTTCCTACGCTATTACAAAGGCGCGGGTCCACATCGCCAAATTTAATCCAGGACCCGATTTGACATAAAATAAAGTAAAGTGCGAGAAATATAAATATCGAATTTACATGGCTTTGGGAGAATTACATAAAAGGAGGAAATAAAATAAATGCGCGAATTGGAATTGCGATCGAATGCGAGGGCGTTGGACCCTTTTTAATGAAATTAAATTATGATTAACAAATTAATTAAATTAAAATAAAAAGAAAAGATTTTTTAGAGTGTTTTGGTATTCATGGAATTTTAATGAGAAAATTATGGAATTTAAAACCTAATTCTAGTTATTTTTAATTTATTAAGAAAAGCATTAAAATTTAATCTAAAATTAACCTAATTAATTAATACAATTTTACTTACAAAAATAAATAATTATTAATAATGAGAAAAGAAAAGAATAAAAGTATTTTAAAACCCTAATTCTACATTTTTTAGTTTATGAAAATAATGTCAAAATTAATCCTAGAATTAAAGAACTAAATTAATTAACAAGATTTTATTTACAAAAATATTAAATCAAATATATTTTATTTTTTTGTCTTTTCTGATTTTTATTATTTTTATGTGAAATTAATTTTTATTGAATTAAAAAGAAAATAATTGAATTAAGACAAATAATAAAGAAAAATAGAATAAAGAAAAGAGAAAGAAATACAATACAAGGGGGGGTTCTGCCCCAATCAGGAGGTGTTGTCCAGCATTTTTGGCCCAATGTTTAAGGCTTTGTTTGACTTTTCAGGGAGGCGTGTGTACGCGTTGACTGATGCCTATGATGTTCTTCAAATCTGGACCTTTGGATTGGGATCACGGGGTGCGTGGCATGCCTGGATTGTGAACGTATGGTGGACGCCTGGAGAGTGCGCTGCATGTAATTATATTAAAACAAAACATATCAAGAATATGGGGGGACCTGGGAATCGAACCCAGGTCCCAGTGCCTTATGAGACAACGCCTTAACCATCTGTACCAACCACGCGCTTTGTTTATTATATGACAAATAAATAATATAAGAGAAACTTGGTTAGTGGCCTAGAAATAACAAAAATGCACGCTGAATTCAAATTGCCCAGTCATATGGAGACAAGTCACCATCTTCTCCGTTTGTGCGTTTTACCTGAAACAAAAACAAAACAAGATTGCGGGGGTTTTAAACCCCCACTACATGACACCAGGAAAAATAGCGAATAGGTCATCTTTGATCAGAAATTGGGCGCGATAGGATGGTTAGGTTCGTGTGAAGTTTCTCGTTCCAGTGGTACAAGTCTTGTTGCCTGATTTTTCCTTGAACGCAAACCCCAATTTTGACCCCCTGCAACCCTAAAAAACAACAATGGCAATTCTCTATACAAGCAGTGTTAATTTAATTCAGTGATGCCATGAGTTTTGTTGAGTTCATATTAACATAAAACAAACGTTAGAATGCATGAATATGGCCTGAATGATAAAACACGATTATGCAGAAAAGATGAAACAACTTGACTTCTATGTACCAATTCCTGGGGTTGGAAGCGTGGAAAAGTATTCAGGCAGGTTCAAAGGTGTCCTAGGAAGCTTTTGGGATCAATATTTTCCTTTGAATCGTCCTCCAAGGCAGATTTCAGTTTTTTTGATTTTGACAAAAGTGCAAGCTTGGTTCTTGAGATGGGGCGCAGCATTCAGGTTTTCAGGCATTAGGTTTGCATTAGTATATGTATGGGATCAGATTAGGGTTGAAAAATATGTCCAAATCCCTTTGCATTGATGGAATGAATATTTGATTTTCATGCATATTTTTTCAAATCTTTTCCATGCATATTTGATTCCAATCATGGCCAATCTTCCCAATTTGAGTTGTACACGAACCTTGAGCCTTTAATGAATGATTACACTGCATAAAAAGATTCAAATGCATTGGTTTAATATTTTTCCATATTTTATTTAATTTAAATGAATTAATTGTAATTAAAATTCAAATAAATAAATAAAAATGATGAATAAATCCCCTTTGGGCCAAATGGTCGTGCATATGCTTTGGATGATGATTGTTGGAAGAAAATGTGGTCCATTAGCAATTTTAAGGCATTTGAAGCAAAGTTGACTTTTCAAAATACACAAAAATTTCCCAACTTCCACAAGGCATATCTTGCTCAATTTTTAAGCTTTGATCATGTTCTTGGACATTTTGGAAAGGTCTTGAAGTCCTCTAACCAATGCCTTTGGTCCCATGTAATTTTGATTTACCAATCTCAAGTTATGGCCTTTGACTTAAAGTCCCTTTTTGTTGACTTTTGAAAATGACCTATAATGTTGAAATTGATAACTTTTTGTGAGAGCATTTCTTGGACTTGGAGTGTGAAGAGGAGTTGTATGAAATGTATTTATCTAAAAAATGAGCTTTGGATGGAATTTTCCTAATAAACCATGTGGAAGTTATGCCTTGGTCAAGTTACAGTTGACTTTTTCAACTGTCCAAATATGGAAACTTTTGCATCTTGAGACTTTTTGAGCCATGCCTTGAAAATCATGATCAAGAATTGATCAAATGATGTTTATGGCCTCAAAATGAGATGTTGACCAAAAATTTGAACTTTTGACTGTCAAATGACCATTTTGCCCCTGCAGTTGACTGTAGAGCAATTAGGGTTTTTGACTGTGCAATTTTGTGTTGTAAGTCTTGAAACTTGGCACGAGGGTGCTTGACCATGTTTGTAGGCATGTGGGACTTGATTGGACCCTTGGAAACTTCATTTTCTTTGTCAGAACCAAAACCCTAGTTTTTGACTGTTAGGAGGCCCTTGAACTGTGCAACCCTTGAGGAGATTTTGAAGCATGCTCTTTGCAATTCTTGAAGAATATGGGAGGGAAAATTTTGGGGTACAACACACTGCTTCTTCATTAATCAGGACCTGGACTTTATTCTTCAGAGCCCAGCAGTCGGCAGTGTCATGTCCAGGACTATCAGAGTGGTATGCACATCTCCTATCGGGATGATAGTTAGGAGCAGAGATGTTGGGGTTCCGGGTAGGAGCCCTTAGTGTAATCAGGTTCAACCTCAACATGTGTTGTAAAGCTTGAAACAACGACATGTTAAGCTGGGTGAATTTCCTCTTGGACCTGCTTGGCTTACCCTTATCAATCTGTTGCTCTGGGCGAGGTTGCTTCATGTTGGATCTGTCTTGGTGGAGTTGACTGATCATGGTCCTCAACTCTTCTTGCTCCCGAGATAAACCTTGGATGAGAGCCCTTTGCCCCAGCATCTAGGTTTTCATTGTGTCTACCTCAGCTTGCAGGCGTTTCAGCCGTCCGTCCTTGTCATCTTCGGGACTTTTCTTGGCCAAATTCCCCATGAGGAGTGTCCTCAACTCTTCTTGCCCCTTGTATAGGCTTAAGAAGATCTCCCTGAACTGAGTCTCTTGAGCATGAGGATCCTGGTTTTCTGGTTGGAAAGCCATTGCTTAAATAAACAGCGAGGAAGGTAAGTGACCTGTAACAAGGATACCTGTAATGCAATGATGTGTATGTATGCATGCAATGTTTTCAAGGATCTTGCGGGATAGACAAGAAAATTTGTTAGAATCTGCATTGTGTAGCTTGATGGAAGGCACTGCATATTGTTGAGAGTCCTTCTTCAAGAGTCAAGGCTCACCATATCGAGTGGGTCATCGCCCCTGACTTAAGTCATCAACCTGGCTAGAGGAAAATAAATCCCCTTTGCCCCTTGCTAGACATTTTGGTTCATCATTACCTGGATCAAAAGCCCTTGAGATCCTTGAAATGGGTTAGTCTTATGTAGGATGTATGCAATGATATGATGTTATGATGTTATGCTATGCGTGGAGTAATGTAGGTAAACCCTGTTATGAGTCCAGATTAAGGACTATAAACAAAACCTGCAAGAAATTTGAGTGTCAGATAACAAGCATGCAAATAGTCAAGTCTGAAAGCACACAAGTCACACAAAGAGCCCTTAGAGTTTAGGCCAGCATGGGGTCTAGGTATTACCCTCTTGAAGTTGGTGGGCTCAACCTGTCCTATCAGAAGTAACCGGGTTCTAAGGGTCCCAATATCATTGGATTGCTTTCATTGTTCATCGTTTCAATTTAGCCACTGAACTGGCGACCGAAATATTCCAAGAAAACAACCCTCAACTGAGTGTAGTATCGAGTATCAACCAACCTCGGACTGCACCAAAGTCAGTTAACTCACTACCCTAAAGAGGCCAAGATGGTTCAATTAAGGTTCCTAAGGTCAGTTGATGCTTCACGACACCATGCGGTGGCCCCGTACTCTCCTTGACTGGACTCAAGGGTTACCGGTACACACCAAAGTGCCACATCAACGTAGCAGACTGCTTCAACCATGTCGGTATACCCCGCACAGTTCCCTCACAGCCTTGTTGCTACTTTCTAAGAAGGTATCCCCAGATCCGGGTTAGGATCTATAGAACTCCCAAGACAGTACCCACAATTTAAAGTAAACAATTCAAAGCAATTGAAAACACAAGTGATCTTAGTCCTAAGGTACACCTCACTTTTATGAATAATCCCCAACAGAGTCGCCAGTTCTGTGATCGGTGGATCTGGAACTGACTGTTTAACACTGGTTCGCGAAATGTCACGGAAGCAAGAGTCGCCACCGTCTTTTATTTTCTCCAACATGGACAGGACAAAAGCACAGCAAAATTCCTTATGAGATAGTTTCTCGGTTCGGGAGGTAGATTTATAGAAAGGGAAGGTGTTAGCACCCTTTCTATCCATGGTTATCCATGGGCTCTTAGATACTTGCTCATTGTGTTTTCAAAAGTGTTTGCTTTTCAATTGTGAGTGGGTTTGAAAAAGTTTCTTTGAAAGTTTCAGCATGACTCTTGTATCAGTCCTCAAGAGTGTTTTGAAAAATTGTTTTTGAAAGCTTTTTGAAAGGTGTCGGTGTGAAAAGAGTTTTGTTTGTTTTTGAAATAGAGTAAGTATCTATGAGTCATCTACCTACCCTAAGGAATTAGGCTGTGTAAATGTCCTTAAGGTAGTGCCATCCCACCATTGAGAGGTAGGTAGCACCACCGTTGGAGGTGTTCGGGTCAATTCGAGTTTAGGGACAGTGTGGTCACCAGAGCAACAGTAGGACACCTTAGAAGCTACCCCTATGCCATAGATCATGGACATAAGGACTTACTAAAACGTCCTATACTCGACGACCACGTTTTGAGGGCAAGGCAACAGTGAGGCGTACCCTAAGAGTGGTGTGTGAATTCGTGTGTTATTTTCAGTTTAACCATTATCTTTGATCATGCATTATGGTGAGCTACGGGTTGATTTTATTTGGGCCATACATTCTTTCATGCAAAGTTTAGAATTTAAAAGCGCGGAAATTAAAGTGCGGAAAGTAAAATCCTACGTTATTACAAGGCGCGGGTCTATACATCGCCAAATTAACAAAGACCCGTTTTGAATAAAAATGCGGAAAGTAAAATAAATTCCTAGTTACTATTACAAGGCTTGAGCAATTACATAATATTCACAAAGGAAAAATAAGAATAAATGCGCGAAAAGAAATTAGAATCGAATGTTCGAGGGCGTTGGACCCTTTTGAAATTAAATTAAATTAAAAAGCTAATTAATTATTTAATTAAGAAAAGAAATGTTTTTATGTTTTTTTGTATTTGATGAAAAATAAAGAAAATTAATTAAAATTAGAAGTTAAACGAAACCCTAGTTCTAAGTTGTTTTTAATTATTTGTGAAAAATATTCAAGTTTAACCTAATTTACACTAATTAATTAATTACATGTTTATTTACAAAATTAATTAATAATTAATAATAATGATAATAAGAAAAAATTATTTATTAAGAAAAGAAGATAAAAATGCTAAAAACCCTAATTTATATATATTTTAGTTATTTAAGAAAAGATTAAAATTGAAAACCTAAATTAATCTAAATTAACTATTAAAGTTTATTTACAAAAATAATGGTGAAATTAATATTAATAACAATAAAACATTTTTTGATTTTTCTGTATTTTATTTTTATTATGAAAATTATTTTAGGGAATTAAATAAAACAATTAAAAAAACAATTAAAATAAAAAGAAGAAAAGAAAAGGAAATTAGAGAATATGATGCAAACCATGGGGGTGTCTGGCCCTTTTGGAGGTGTATTGGAAGCAGTTTGGCCCACTGCAATCCAAGCCCTTTTTGACTTTCCAGGATCACATGCTTGTGGTTGACTGAACGTGTATGGTAGTCTCCACATTTTGGCCATTAGATTGAAGCTCATGGACACTTGGCAGGCACAAGCATATGCGCATATGGTGGACCACTGGAGAGAAATTGCACCTGAACACGTTACAACAAAAATTATTGAGAATATGGGGGACCTAGGAATCGAACCCAGGTCCCAATGCCTGTAGGACAGCACACCAACCAACTGAGCCATTGAGTCTCTTTGTCAATTAAATGGAGCATGAATAATATATGTGAAAAAACAATATTACTATGAAGCAATCAAAAACCGCGCTAACATTCAAACCCTCCAATCACGCTCAGACACATAGGCTTCGTCTTCATCTTTTTCCTGTAACTAAAAGCAAATAGCGGGGGTTTTAAACCCCCACTAAACTCAACCAACAAAAATAACGATTAGCACATAGGCAAATATAAAAAGGGCGCGAGGTGTGAGTTCAGTTCGTCTTGTTGCCATGAATCCATTGGCATAGGTTTCAAGGCCTAATTTTTCCATATGTGTAAACCCCCAATTCCAAGCTTCTGAAACCCTAGCAAGCGTTAATGGCAACTTTCTATACAGGCATTATTAGTTCAATCAAAAGGTACCATTAGCTTCAGAACATTCATATTAGTATAAATCAACCATTAAAAGACATGAATAATGCATGAAAGTTCAAACACGATTATGAAAATTTTTATGAAAAGTATGATGTCGTTCTACCACTTCTGGAGGTTTGGAGACTTGGCTTTGATTGCAAACGCTTCCTAGGTCGTCCAACAATGTATTAGAATAGTTTTTTGGCTTTCAAATGTGCAGTAGCTAGGTTTTCAGTTTTCAAAAGTTTAATGAAAATTTGCAATTTTGTGGGCAGCCTGTATGCAATATTTCGTGTGCCTGAGCATTAGGGTTATGTTGTATATGTATCTGAGCATGATTAGGTTAAGAAAGCAAGCCCAAAGATCCATGCATTTATGATTTTGGTATTTGATTTTTCTACATATAAAATCCAATCTTTTTCAATCTTTTTGCCATGAAACTCTTGCCAATTGTGAAAGATATTGCCTTTTTGAATGTGAAACGAAATCCTTAGCACATAATGAATGAATTCTCTGCACAAAAAGATTTGAAAGATATTATTTGATATTTTTTCATATTTAAATTTAATTAAGTGAATTAATAATAATAAAAATTCAAATAATTAATCAAAAATAAGAAAATACATCCCTTTGAGGTCAATGGGTCGTGCATAGCCTTTGGGCAATGATTCATGGAAGAATTTGTGGCCTATTAGCATTTTTGAAGCCTTTTGTGCAAAGTTGACTTTTCAAAATTCCCAAAAATTTCCCAACTTCTACAAGGCATATCTTGCTCAATTTATAAGTTATGAACATGTTCTTGGACATTTTGGAAAGGTATTGAAGTCCTCTAACCAATGCCTTTGGTCCCATGTCATTTTGATTTACCAATCTTAAGTTATGGTCTTTGACTTAAAGTGCCTTTTTGTTGACTTTTGAAAGTGACCTATAATGTTGAAATTGATAACTTTTTGTGAGAGCATTTATTGGACTTGAAGTGTGAATATGAGTTGTAGGAAACTTCATTCTCTTCAAAATGAGCTTTGGATGGGATTTTTCTGATAAACCATGAAGAAGTTATGCCTTGGTCAATTTGCAGTTGACTTTTCCAACTGTCCAAAAATAGAAACTTTTGCATCTTGAGACTTTTTGAGCCATGCTTTGAGAATCATGATCAAGAATTGATCAAATGATGTTTGTGGCTTCAAAATAAGATGTTGACCAAAATTTTTGACTTTTGACTGTCAAATGACCATTTTGCCCCTACAGTTGACTGTGAAGCATTTAGGGTTTCTGACTATGCAATTTGATGCTGTGAGTCTTGAAACTTGGCATATGGATGCTTGACAATGTATATAGGCATGCGGGACTTGATTGGACCCTTGGAAACTTCAATTTCTTTACCAGAACCAAAACCCTAATTTGGACTGTGTTAGGAGGCATTTGGAATGTGCAATCCTTGAGAGATTTTGAAGCTTGATCTTGGAAAATCTTGAAGAATATGGGAGGGAAAATTTTGGGGTACAATAGTTGCCCCTGTTCAATCTTCTTAGGCCTGAGGATGTAGATTGGCTGTCGTGTCTTTCGTAATCCGAAGGTGGAAGATGATTGAACACTAGAGTGCCCAGAAATTTGCACTCGCATAGTAGAGTATCAGCAGTGTGATGGCGAGAATGGGCTTATAGATGCCATCTGGAAGTGTGACAGTACCTTGTCGGGAATGGGCTTATAGATGCCATTTGGAGACTGTTGGTATGTGGATGGGCTTATAGATGTCATCTAGGTGTCGATCGCGTAAGAGATTCCTTAGCGAGAACTTGCGTACCTGAGAAAAGAAAATAATTACCTGGCCTGTTACAGGAGTTGATCTTCAAACTCTTTATGTAGACGTGCCTTGGCTGGCTACAAGAATCGAATCTTTAAACACTTCAGACGTGCCCTGGCAAGATACAGGAATCGAGTCTGGAGAATACAGTCGTCAACAGATACACCCTGGCAGGATACAGGAATCGGATCTTCGAACTCTTCAGACGCACCCTGGCAAGATACATGAATCGGGTCTGGTACTGTTAGTCGTTAACAGATACACCCTGGCAAGATACAGGAATCGGATCTTCGAACTCTTCAGACGCACCCTGGCAAGATACAGGAATCGGGTTTGGTACTGTTAGTCGTCAAAGGATACACCCTGGAAAGATACAGGAATCGAATCCTCAAACTCTTCAGACGCACCCTGGCAAGATACAGGAATCGGGTCTGGTACTGTTAATCGTCAACGGATACACCCTGGCAAGATACAGGAATCGGATCCTCAAACTCTTCAGACGCACCCTGGCAAGATACAGGAATCGGGTCTGGTACTGTTAGTCATCAACGGATACACCCTGGCAAGATACAGGAATCAGATCCTCAAACTCTTCAGACGCACCCTGGCAAGATACAGGAATCGAGTCTGGTAATGTTGGTCATCAACAGATACACCCTGGCGAGATACAGGAATCGGATCTTTAGTTGCGACTGTTGATAGAAATTATCTTTGTATTAACCTTTGTCCTGAAAAGACAAAACGTTAGTTGTATGCGATGTCATGATGTATGACGTGCGTGATGTTCTCAGAATAAGTGAGATTGTATGTTCATGATGCGTAGGTGCATGCTATAATGTATGAAGATGCGATGTTTATGAATGTATGTTTTTTTTATCTAGGAAAATGAATCCTTGACGGGTGCCGGGGAATTAAATCCTGGGCTTGATGTGGAATAGAGCTTCGCTGTTTCCGCTGGGGATGATGGTTGCAAGAATACCGATAGGAGAAGATGACTCCGTTGGGGCATAAACTTGGCGAATAGATTACTCTGCGGGGGAACATTACTCTAGCAGTCTTGCTGGGGAACAATACTCTGGCAAGAGAGATACTTTGCTAAGATGTTTGATGATAATTCCGCTGGGGATATCGTTGATATGTTATGTTGAAGAAATT
The DNA here is from genome assembly GCA_948472305.1 of Vicia faba. Classification (NCBI taxonomy): domain Eukaryota; kingdom Viridiplantae; phylum Streptophyta; class Magnoliopsida; order Fabales; family Fabaceae; genus Vicia; species Vicia faba. Next base: position 157,576,788 of record OX451741.1, on the reverse strand, counting down.
AATAGACTCCGCTGGGGATAAGAAGACTTCGCCGAGGACGATCTCTCTGTGGCAATTGGCTGAGGATAACCCAGTTATATCCTGGTGGGGAAATAAACTTTGAATAAAGCCGGGGGAGTGTTCGTACTATGCGGATGACAAGCTTCCAGAATCTACTGGGGATAAGCTTTAAGACCTGCTGGGGAGATTGATTGGGTTCTCCTGGGGAGACTTTTCAGATTGGACTGTACTGGGGAAGTAGCTCACTGGGTGTCCGATACTCCGTCGGGGAACAATCTTAGATCAAGATTGCCGGGGATACTTTGTAGAGGAATATTTGTATACTCTGTTGGGGAATATTGAGATCTTCAGGGGATAATCCAACTTCCTTAAGGCTGACAGTAAGCTAACTCTGCTTGGGGAGAGTGTTGCTGACTTGCTGGAGGTATTGTGCCTTCTCTGCTCGGGGGGAGTATGGCTGAACCTTGTCTCCTTCTGTGGGGAATTAGGGTATCTTGGTCATTCTTCAGCTGAACTTGCCTTGGTACCTTGATGGCAGAGCAACTAGATCGCTTAGACAACTCATTATTGCCCCAGTTTCAGTGGGAGAAGGCACCTGTGGGGGTAATTGACAAATCTTCTGGTAGACAGTTGACGAGATGCCAGGACATAGTCGTACGCTTTGATCCCTAACTTTTGCCTGGACTACCCTTTCGGGTTTTCAGTCCATCGGGATACCCTTTTTTGCCCAAGCCGCCTTTTCAGGTTTTTGACTTGCCGGGTGCACAGATTTTTTCATTTCATCCCTTATTTTACCCGAACCCTTTTGGTTCGCCGGGAAGCCCTTATTTTTGCCTAGGTGTGTCAACCTAGCGGGTCTTTGATTATGCGCAGTATTTTTTTTCCGACTATGTCCACGCTCTCAGGATGTAGGGAGGTGCCCCTGTTATACTGTTGTGTCGCCATACCAGAAGATCTTCGTTTGATCGTCCAAGATTCATAGCTGGAATTCGTGTCCCATGCCCCAAGTGCCTCAGGTGGAGATTTGCCCCTGGTTATCTTGGCATTTGAGAGATTCTCTGAATCTTGACTTAACTGCCCCAGGTGATGGACCATGATCATGTCTGCCCCTTGGTTGGAAGAGCTTTTGTCCATTAGACATTCATCGTACGAACTCTTATGCTGTTCAAACAAAAAGTCATATGCAAACAAAGTTATGTTAAAAATGCAAAGCTTACGTCTGTTTCGAAGTTTTTGAAAATGCATCTTTTAATAAAATAAGCAAATTTTGTAAAATGTGATGTCAACTCGTTATTTTACCGCAAGCCTTGAGGAGTCAGGATACCTTTCGTAACAATATGCTTTCGAACTAACCCATGCTTCAGCTAGGACTTTTTAGGGTTGTAACGTGGCCTGGTTCACGGTTTAAGAAACAAAGGATAAAGGTTCGAACTTTATTTGTACCCACCCGTTCTTCGTGATGTTCTTCAATCCTAAACTCAGCTAATCGTGCGTTAGACCTTATTTGATTTTTTGTCCTGATATTCTCGTGATGGTTCGAATGTTGATATTTTATTTTGAATAGGCAGTCATTTTTTGTCGAAGGTTTGTAAGACCTCCTTCTTTTTTTTGATTTTGTTATCCCTGTTTTTTGCCTGAACTGTTTCTTTTTGTATTTACAGTCAGCGGGATGCCCCTAGTTTTGTAAGTCTCCTTCATAGGTTTTGACTTATTGGGCTTTATTTTTTTTCTCTTTGAGATAATGACTACCTGTCTTTATGATTGTTCGGAACCATCATTGTCTTTTGTTTTGTAAGGACTTCTTTGGTGCCATTCGTTGCGCACTTGGACCAGCTGAGAGAACTACCCTGCCCCAGGTTATCATTAAGGGTTTTAATTTTCGAAAAGAAAAAACTCCTACTTCTTTGGCTCGAAGGGGTTAACGAGGGATTATCTTCCTTATAACTCCAGTGTTTAGGGATTGAAACAATGCCTGTACCTCATCAGCGGGGTCTGTTCAAAAGCATACTGTAATGATCGCGGTATCGTTTTCGTCATCCTCCCTCAAGAGGCTTAGAATTATTAATTGAGAGTTGACATCAAAAAATGAAATCAGTTTGAGTATAGCGAATGCGAATATATTGCTTCAAAACAGACATATGCGATGCATTAATGAAATAACAGCGTTTGACATGAATAAATGTTTGAACAGTCAAAAGAAAGTTACAACTTGAAAAATTCTAATGGACAAAAGTCTTCTCCTCTCAGGATTTGTTACTTCAGCTGGTGAATCCTGTAAGGATGGTAGAAAAACTCAGCCTGACCCACTTGGGTGAAATCCACTGCTCCTTCATTAATCAGGTCTTGGACTTTATTCTTCAGAGCCCAGCAGTCGGCAGTGTCATGTCCAGGACTATCAGAGTGGTATGCACATCTCCTATCGGGATGATAGTTAGGAGCAGAGATGTTGGGGTTCCGGGGAGGAGCCCTTAGTGTAATCAGGTTCAACCTCAACAGGTGTTGTAAAGCTTGAAACAGCGACATGTTAAGCTGGGTGAATTGCCTCTTGGACCTGCTTGGCTTACCCTGATCAATCTGTTGCTCTGGGCGAGGTTGCTTCATGTTGGATCTGTCTTGGTGGAGTTGACTGATCATGGTCCTCAACTCTTCTTGCTCCCGAGCTAAACCTTGGATGAGAGCCCTTTGCCCCAGCATCTAGGTTTTCATTGTGTCTACCTTAGCTTGCAGGCGTTTCAGCCGTCCGTCCTTGTCATCTTCGGGACTTTTCTTGGCCAAATTCCCCATGAGGAGTGTCCTCAACTCTTCTTGCCCCTTGGATAGGCTTAAGAAGATCTCCCTGAACTGAGTCTCTTGAGCATGAGGATCCTGGTTTTCTGGTTGGAAAGCCATTGCTGAAATAAACAGCGAGGAAGGTAAGTGACCTGTAACAAGGATACCTGTAATGCAATGATGTGTATGTATGCATGCAATGTTTTCAAGGATCTTGCGGGATAGACAAGAAAATTTGTTAGAATCTGCATTTTGTAGCTTGATGGAAGTCACTGCATATTGTTGAGAGTCCTTCTTCAAGAGTCAAGGCTCACCATATCGAGTGGGTCATCGCCCCTGACTTAAGTCATCAACCTGGCTAGAGGAAAATAAATCCCCTTTGCCCCTTGCTAGACATTTTGGTTCATCATGACCTGGATCATAAGCCTTGAGATCCTTGAAATGGGTTAGTCTTATGTAGGATGTATGCAATGATATGATGTTATGATGTTATGCTATGCGTGGAGTAATGTAGGTAAACCCTGTTATGAGTCCAGATTAAGGACTATAAACAAAACCTGCAAGAAATTCGAGTGTCAGATAACAAGCATGCAAATAGTCAAGTCTGAAAGCACACAAGTCACACAAAGAGCCCTTAGAGTTTAGGCCAGCATGGGGTCTAGGTATTACCCTCTTGAAGTTGGTGGGCTCAACCTGTCCTATCAGAAGTAATCGGGTTCTAAGGGTCCCAATATCATTGGATTGCTTTCATTGTTCATCGTTTCGATTTAGCCACTGAACTGGCGACTGAAATATTCCAAGAAAACAACCCTCAACTGAGTGTAGTATCGAGTATCAACCAACCTCGGACTGCACCAAAGTCAGTTATCTCACTAGCCTAAAGAGGCCAAGATGGTTCAATTAAGGTTCCTAAGGTCAGTTGATGCTTCACGACACCACGCGGTGGCCCCGTACTCTCCTTGACTGGACTCAAGGGTTACCGGTACACACCAAAGTGCCACATCAACGTAGCAGACTGCTTCAACCATGTCGATATACCCCGCACAGTTCCCTCACAACCTTGTTGCTACTTTCTAAGAAGGTATCCCCAGATCCAGGTTAGGATCTATAGAACTCCCAAGACAGTACCCACAATTTAAAGTAAACAATTCAAAGCAATTGAAAACACAAGTGATCTTAGTCCTAAGGTACACCTCACTTTTATGAATAATCCCCAGCAGAGTCGCCAGTTCTGCTATCGGTGGATCTGGAACTGACTGTTTAACACTGGTTCGCGAAATGTCACGGAAGCAAGAGTCGCCACCGTCTTTTATTTTCTCCAACATGGACAGGACAAAAGCACAGCAAAATTCCTTATGAGATAGTTTCTCGGTTCGGGAGGTAGATTTATAGAAAGGGAAGGTGTTAGCACCCTTTCTATCCATGGTTATCCATGGGCTCTTAGATACTTGCTCATTGTGTTTTCAAAAGTGTTTACTTTTCAATTGTGAGTGGGTTTTAAAAAGTTTCTTTGAAAGTTTCAGCATGACTCTTGTATCAGTCCTCAAGAGTGTTTTGAAAAATTATTTTTGAAAGCTTTTTGAAAGGTGTCGGTGTGAAAAGAGTTTTGTTTGTTTTTGAAATAGAGTAAGTATCTATGAGTCATCTACCTACCCTAAGGAATTAGGCTGTGTAAATGTCCTTAAGGTAGTGCCATCCCACCATTGAGAGGTAGGTAGAACCACCGTTGGAGGTGTTCGGGTCAATTCGAGTTTAGGGACAGTGTGGTCACCAGAGCAACAGTAGGACACCTTAGAAGCTACCCCTATGCCATAGATCATGGACATAAAGGACTTACTAAAACGTCCTATACTCGACGACCACGTTTTGAGGGCAAGGCAACAGTGAGGCGTACCCTAAGAGTGGTGTGTGAATTCATGTGTTATTTTCAGTTTAACCATTATCTTTGATCATGCATTATGGTGAGCTACGGGTTGATTTTATTTGGGCCATACATTCTTTCATGCAAAGTTTAGAATTTAAAAGCGCGGAAATTAAAGTGCGGAAAGTAAAATCCTACGCTATTACAAGGCGCGGGTCTATACATCGCCAAATTAACAAAGACCCGTTTTGAATAAAAATGCGGAAAGTAAAATAAATTCCTAGTTACTATTACAAGGCTTGAGCAATTACATAATATTCACAAAGGAAAAATAAGAATAAATGCGCGAAAAGAAATTAGAATCGAATGTTCGAGGGCGTTGGACCCTTTTGAAATTAAATTAAATTAAAAAGCTAATTAATTATTTAATTAAGAAAAGAAATGTTTTTAGGTTTTTTTGTATTTGATGAAAAATAAAGAAAATTAATTAAAATTAGAAGTTAAACAAAACCCTAGTTCTAAGTTGTTTTTAATTATTTGTGAAAAATATTCAAGTTTAACCTAATTTACACTAATTAATTAATTACATGTTTATTTACAAAATTAATTAATAATTAATAATAATGATAATAAGAAAAAATTATTTATTAAGAAAAGAAGATAAAAATGCTAAAAACCCTAATTTCTATATATTTTAGTTATTTAAGAAAAGATTAAAATTGAAAACCTAAATTAATCTAAATTAACTATTAAAGTTTATTTACAAAAATAATGGTGAAATTAATATTAATAACAATAAAACATTTTTTGATTTTTCTGTATTTTATTTTTATTATGAAAATTATTTTAGGGAATTAAATAAAACAATTAAAAAAACAATTAAAATAAAAAGAAGAAAAGAAAAGGAAATTAGAAAATATGATGCAAACCATGGGGGTGTCTGGCCCTTTTGGAGGTGTATTGGAAGCAGTTTGGCCCACTGCAATCCAAGCCCTTTTTGACTTTCCAGGATCACATGCTTGTGGTTGACTGAACGTGTATGGTAGTCTCCACATTTTGGCCATTAGATTGAAGCTCATGGACACTTGGCAGGCACAAGCATATGCGCATATGGTGGACCACTGGAGAGAAATTGCACCTGAACACGTTACAACAAAAATTATTGAGAATATGGGGGACCTGGGAATCGAACCCAGGTCCCAATTCCTGTAGGACAGCACACCAACCAACTGAGCCATTGAGTCTCTTTGTCAATTAAATGGAGCATGAATAATATATGTGAAAAAACAATATTATGCTGAAGCAATCAAAAACCGCGCTAACATTCAAACCCTCCAATCACGCTCAGACACATAGGCTTCGTCTTCATCTTTTTCCTGTAACTAAAAGCAAATAGCGAAGGTTTTAAGCCCCCACTAAACTCAACCAACAAAAATAACGATTAGCACATAAGCAAATATAAAAAGGGCGCGAGGTGTGAGTTCAGTTCGTCTTGTTGCCATGAATCCATTGGCATAGGTTTTAAGGACTAATTTTTCCATATGTGTAAACCCCCAATTCCAAGCTTCTGAAACCCTAACAAGCGTTAATGGCAACTTTCTATACAGGCATTATTAGTTCAATCAAAAGGTACCATTAGCTTCAGAACATTCATATTAGTATAAATCAACCATTAAAAGACATGAATAATGCATGAAAGTTCAAACACGATTATGAAAAATTTTATGAAAAGTATGATGTCGTTCTACCACTTCTGGAGGTCTGGAGACTTGGCTTTGATTGCAAACGCTTCCTAGGTCGTCCAGCAATGTATTGGAATAGCTTTTTGGCTTTCAAATGTGCAGTAGCTAGGTTTTCAGTTTTCAAAAGTTTAATGAAAATTTGCAATTTTGTGGGCAGCCTGTATGCAATATTTCGTGTGCCTGAGCATTAGGGTTATGTTGTATATGTATCTGAGCATGATTAGGTTAAGAAAGCAAGCCCAAAGATCCATGCATTTATGATTTTGGTATTTGATTTTTCTACATATAAAATCCAATCTTTTTCAATCTTTTTGCCATGAAACTCTTGCCAATTGTGAAAGATATTGCCTTTTTGAATGTGAAACGAAATCCTTAGCACATAATGAATGAATTCTCTGCACAAAAAGATTTGAAAGATATTATTTGATATTTTTTCATATTTAAATTTAATTAAGTGAATTAATAATAATAAAAATTCAAATAATTAATCAAAAATAAGAAAATACATCCCTTTGAGGTCAATGGGTCGTGCATAGCCTTTGGGCAATGATTCATGGAAGAATTTGTGGCCCATTAGCATTTTTGAAGCCTTTTGTGCAAAGTTGACTTTTCAAAATTCCCAAAATTTCCCAACTTCTACAAGGCATATCTTGCTCAATTTATAAGTTATGAACATGTTCTTGGACATTTTGGAAAGGTATTGAAGTCCTCTAACCAATGCCTTTGGTCCCATTTCATTTTGATTTACCAATCTTAAGTTATGGTCTTTGACTTAAAGTGCCTTTTTGTTGACTTTTGAAAGTGACCTATAATGTTGAAATTGATAACTTTTTGTGAGAGCATTTCTTGGACTTGAAGTGTGAAGATGAGTTGTAGGAAATGTCATTCTATTCAAAATGAGCTTTGGATGGGATTTTTCTGATAAACCATGAAGAAGTTATGCCTTGGTCAATTTGCAGTTGACTTTTCCAACTGTCCAAAAATAGAAACTTTTGCATCTTGAGACTTTTTGAGCCATGCTTTGAGAATCATGATCAAGAATTGATCAAATGATGTTTGTGGCTTCAAAATAAGATGTTGACAAAATTTTTTGACTTTTGACTATCAAATGACCATTTTGCCCCTGCAGTTGACTGTGAAGCATTAAGGGTTTTTGACTATGCAATTTGATGCTGTGAGTCTTGAAACTTGGCATATGGATGCTTGACAATGTATATAGGCATGTGGGACTTGATTGGACTCTTGGAAACTTCAATTTCTTTGCCAGAACCAAAACCCTAATTTGGACTGTGTTATGAGGCATTTGGACTGTGCAATCCTTGAGAGATTTTGAAGCTTGATCTTGGCAAATCTTGAAGAATATGGGAGGGCAAATTTTGGGGTACAACACATAGAATTAATACAATGAAGGAAATAAAATATTAACAATATCATATGGCTAGTGTTGCACTCAGTAGTCAACCCACAACAGATGTCGGAAAAATCCTTACACCATGTTTACATGAAATTATCAGGGTCTACTAAAAATTCAAACATGACTTAGAAAGGTAATAATCGACGGATATGGTATGGAACCCTGATGTTTTAAATTAAAATGACAAATACACGAACTCTATACTATATTGTTAATAATATTTTTAAGCCCTTTACTTTTATTTGTGAGAAGTCACCTGTTCATTAAAATGTCTCTGAGTTATATGATTATGTTTGGCTTGAAATTTAGTTCATCATAATGAATATAAGTGACATGTATGAATATTGGAAAAAATTACACGTGTAACTTATGATGTCATTTGCAATAAATGGAACAATACTTTTGGTCTCAATGTATAATAATTAGATATATGTTGTCGTATGTCCCTAGTTGTTATCTCACGTTTAATTAAGGATATGTGTTTTAGTTCAAATTTGTGTCTACAAATTCAATGCACAAAAACTTATATATGTTGATATACGAGAAATATTTATTTATGTCATTATAAAAATGTCAAGTGAATACTTACTAGTGACGGTATTCATATATCAGATGTTTCACATTTATTCATATTCTACTATTCACCCTTTATGATTTTCACGTGTGTATGTGAAATAGATTTTTTACTCTGGTTGTTCGTTATTCTATAACTTGCATGATCATCACCAAACATAAAGATGCCTATAAATTAAATGGTTCAATAATCATTATTATACGGTTTAAAACACTTTACTAAATGAAATTCATGTTTTCATGTTACCATTTCCTAATCTATTAATGATATGAAAATTATAAATTTAATGTGAATCTGAGTGGGGCAGCGGAAGCGTGGTGGGACCATAACCCATAGCTCCCTAGAACGAAACCAGGCTCTGATAGAATTTTTAAATTTTTTTTTGTGCATTCACAAGATATGAATAAGCCTCTAAGTGTCAAAGGACATTAAATTTTTTATACGTATCATTATTTCTCTAAGTTTTATCTCGTGGATTTTTATCAATGTGTCATTACCTGCTAATGTTTCTTAAATATTTAATGTTGCAATTGTTTTATATTTATCATAAAGGAAAATAATAAAATATTTTGTGAACATATCTATTTGTTTTATTTATCTTTTAGAACTTTTTATAACACAACAATTAAAGTTTAATGCAAATTTGAGTTGTGCAGTTGAAGGGATGCATGCCCATTCCAATAGGTCCTTGGATATAAACTAGCTTTGACAAAAAAAATTAATTGTTTAAAAAAAATACTAATAAACAAAAAACATTGTGTTCAAGATGTTTATATGTATGTTGTCTCTTACATAGCATTACTACAATGAAGGAAATAAAATATTAACAATATCATATGGCTAGTGTTGCACTCAGTAGTCAACGCACAACAGATGTCGGAAAAATCCTTACACCATGTTTACATGAAATTATCAGGGTCTACTAAAAATTCAAACATGACTTAGACAGGTAATAATCGACGGATATGGTATGGAACCCTAATGTTTTTAATTAAAAGGACAGATACACGAACTCTATACTATATTGTTAATAATATTTTTAAGCCCTTTACTTTTATTTGTGCGAAGTTACCTGTTCATTAAAATGTCTCTGAGTTATATGACTATGTTTGGCTTGAAATTTTGTTCATCATAATGAATATAAGTGACATGTATGAATACTGAAATTTGGATGGATTTTTTCGAGGTGGGTGTCGGTGTGATACGGTGGCATAACCGACTGTTATACTAGTGTTGCGTTTGTGTTTGCAAATGTTGCGGTAAGCAAGATTCGCCACCGGATTTTCTTTTATCCAACAAAGGAAAGGGTGAAAAGAAAAGAAAAAGACCTTTCAATATGTTTTCTGTGTAAGGGGGGAAGATTATGGAAAGGGAAGGTGTTAGCACCCTTTCCATCCGTAGTTTTCTACGGGCTCTTACATGCTTAGCTCATTTTTTTTAAATACCTTGTGTTTTATGTTTTGAAAAGTGTTTTTTGAAAGTTCCTTAGTGCGGCGATTTGCTTTATGATAACTCTTGTATCATTCCTCAAGAGTGTTGATAAAGCATTTGAAAATGTTTTTGAAATTTGTTTTGTGTAAGTGTGAAATTTTTTTTTAGCATAGCATCTAGGAACTATCTACTCTACTCAAAAGGGTTGTTCTTTTCCTCCTTTCCTTTAGACAGTGCTATCCTACTATTAGTGAGTAGGTAGCCCTAGTCGTTTGGATGTATGAGGGACACGCGTGGGTCATCGTACAATCATAAAGGCAACATATAGACACGCTTTAGCAATTTTATTTAAGGTACTAGATCATTTACCATACGGCAACACAGAAGGGTCATCGAGGATCTATGATCTTTTGATTCGAGGATCTTTGTTAAAGCGTCCCTTCTTTCGAGGGACATGACTATTTTATTTTCCGAAGGCAACCGAAGTGGGGGTACCCTAGAGGTGTGCATGTGCAAGTGTGCCTGTTTCAGTTATTTTGTCTTGATGTTATGTTTGCTAACATTTTGTTTTATTCTTGCCATACAATCCTATTAGTCATACATCTATCAGTTAATAATTCTAGTAATTAAAAGTGTAGAAATATAAAACATAGCTATTACAAGGCTTCAGAGAGGGAGATTATATACATATCCAAAACTGGGGAAATAAATAAATAAAAGCAGTAAAGGTCCTACTAATCATCTATTACATCCCAATATACAGTTACAATAATAAAAGGAAGTGCAAGAGAATAATTACGCGCGAATTTGAAAAGACGTCTAAAAATCCTAAGATATAAAAAATCTTTTTGTTTTGTTTTTGATTTTTTTAAGAAAAGAAAATAAATTAAAAAAATAAAATTAAACCTAAATTCTAATTTATTTTAATTTTTTGAAAAGAAGATGTTAAAATTATTAATTAATTAATTCAGAAATTAATTTAATTAATAAAACCTAATCCTAATTTTATGATGATTTTTTATTTATATGTTGATTTAAAGAGGTAAACTGTAACACCCTAGTTCTACCCGGCGAATAATATTAAAAATCAGAGTTCAACATAAGTAGGATGCTACATTTACAACTTAAAATCAAACTTCATTTAATCGCATACAAACAAATACATAACACTTAACTCGGATGAACCGATAACAACCTGACTTATTCCTCAAAATCAAACAACTTTTATTGATAAGCAGCGGAATCTACATACTCAACTTCAATTCACTTAACATCTTTTATTCAACTAAAATAACCTCAAGACAACAATTATTTCAAATAATCAACTTAAGAATTTAGCAACTGAAATAATAATAAACAACTAAACATCAAGCGTTCATCCCCCCGAGTGGTATGTATCAGAGCAACGACACCGACTCGAACTAACGAGGTATAAACTATCCTTCTTGATTACCTACACATTACCAACAGAGGGAAACATTCAAACAGAAGGGGTGAGATATATAATAATATAATAAAACGTATGATAAATAATATATTAGATCAGATCATATAATATCACCACTTCACAACTTACAAACAACATTAATCACAACAAAACATCACCACGACATAACTACTAAATTCACAGCTTTTAGATAATACTTGTCACAACAAGTCAACAACATAAATCAACAACAAATCTATCTTCACCACAACTCAAGATGCAACATCAAATGCGACTCAATTACAATGCACATGCATGTGTTACCATTGGAGCAAAACTCCCAACTTAAAAACGGAGCAGAGCTCCCATCTTAAAAATGGAGTAGAACTCCCATCTTAAAAATTTCCAATTAATAGAGGCATAAACAAGGCATAATACTTCTTCGCAGTTTTCCAATCTCGGCCATCACAGAGTATGCAAATGTATGTGACTCAATGAATGCACCATCACATACTCATGAAAATCATCATTCATCGCGAGGCATAAGCCCATATCACCATTATTACCAGTAATTAGAGGTATTTCATCATCATCTAAAATTCTCTGCAACTTCGCATTATCAACAAAAATTCACAGGGACAATCACAACAACATAACAACTCAACATAAATCAACATTGGCCATAAGCCTAACAACTTAATAATAATTCAACATTGGCCATAAGCCTACAACTTGATATTTCAACAACAACAATTATTGCAACGTTGGCATAAGCCTACAACTTAGTACGTCACATCAATAATAACAAAACAACATGTCAACAACCATTCGACATTGGCCATAGGCCTACAACATAACATCACCAATAAATATTCAGATAATTCTCGACTATGTCGATTAATCACTCATTTAATGCTTATCTTTAATTACTAAAACTCTACATATTATTATACTGTAATTCTTCATCATCATCATTATTATTATTATTATTATTAATCTTATTGTTATGAACCAAGCAATAATCTAAGATTGTCTTATCCTCATCATACTTCACGAAATCATCATAGTGATTAACGCGGGAAGCTAACTCTATCCTAATTTGGGTACTAGGATTATTCTTCTTAACCTTAATTTTAATCCTTATGAATGAAGTTCATCGTGTTAGCTATCTAACACTTCAAACGACACCTCAAACGGAGTCCAGAAACTCAAGTTACAGCCCTAGAAACAAATCTGTCAAAAATTAGACTGCATGAGTCGACGCGTACTTCCTTGAGTCGACGCGTACTGGGTCTTGAATCCTGCATGAGTCGACACATAACCCCTTGTGTTGAATCATACTGAGTCTGAAACACTGCATGTGTCGATGCATGATCCTTCGTATTGACTCATCCTTAGTCTTAAATCATGCATGTGTCGATGCATGGCCTTTGAGGTCGACTCAAACTGATCTGTGCTGAATATATTATGCGATTTCACTATGTTTTCACTGTGATTTCCCTTACCTAGGTCCTAAAAACATCATATAATCATATATAATCATCACTTATGATAATCCTATGTCTCTACATCAATTGTATATCATTAGGGCATCATTATTCATCTGTAAATCATTGATTTCTCATCAAACAACAATACATATAAATCAATCACAAACAAAATAATTTCTTCCAAATCCAATCCCATATACTACTCATCATAAACCCTATTATAGAGTCAGGACCCCACCCTTACCTTGGATTGAAGGTTGTTCTACAATTTTCCGATCGAATTCCGTTTTGCCTCTTTTCCTTCTTTTCTGCAACTTTCATGTTCTCTTTCTCTCTTCCAACCCTTATTCTTCTTCCTATTGACAAAACCTATTTTTCCTTACTGTCACATCTAATTTCTATTATTATAACCAAACTCAATAAAAATAGAATTATTTCTATTTGACTTAATTCTCATGCTCCCTTAGTACTACATACCACCATATAAAATACGCCCAGCAACTTAATCTTATATAAAATACCTCCGCGACATAATCGTTAACAACTTATCAACCGCTTTAACAATATTTTGACATGTCAATATTTTAGAGTAGTAACACACTTATACTTGGATATACAACATCACATTATCATCTTAACAACATCTTAAACACCAAAACACATACACAATTCCATTAACATATATATATATATATATATATATATATATATATATATATATATATATATATGTATGTATGTATGTATGTCAATTATCAACAACTCTATTCATATCGTTGTATCACCCTTATAGTGACATTAACATAACCAACATAATCAATTTCGTCATATTATGGAGTATTATTCACCCTTTATGGTAACCAACAACAACATCACGACAACGGGAACAAAATCATTATAACGTCAACTTAACAATATAACTCAACAATATACACACAAATTACCATCAACTAATAACCAAATTAATATCCTTATAAATCAGCAAATATCTCTGAGATATCACAACACCTTGGCGCATCATCCCTACATCAACAATCTATCAAATCAAGCATGTATAGTCATATACTCATAGCAACTGCGCCACATACGCTTCAGCTGCGCAACTCTGATAATCCATCTTAAGTCACCGTCCTCATTAAAGTTTCTTCCAACTATACAGTTTACAAGTCTCATTCTAGTTTCAGACTTTCCTCAACATCCACCACAAAACCATTGTTCACTTGATATTCTCAATCTTTCACTTTGCGACGTTAGCTCTCATATCAACCCACTACTCTGAATTACTCAATGCGTCATAACTCTTTCCTAGAAATTCCTCTATTACTTCACACAAACTGGTGAGTGGCTACCTCCTGATATATCATCAATCACTTTACACACCATTAAGGTAGCAAGACAAGTCTACACCATCCAACACAATCTCGTCTACTATCAACAAGAGATTAAGGGTGATAAGTTCCTCAATTTGTCAATAGATAGCCGACAACCATAATGGAGTATAAATCATCCTTACTAAACTATAATAGTGTTCCTTTAGAACTTGTACTCAAGTCACCTAAAGCACCATATTCCAATAATCTCCAATGAGGTTTACAAATACTTCCATAATTTCCCTCTCATTTGATTTTGTCGATGAGACACCAACGCCTAACATATTACACGGTCCACATTACACTCACTTAGCCTCACATGAAGGTTAAGTATCCTCTAACTCAAGAATTACTTTCTTCATCTCGACATCATCATAAATACAAATTTGATTACGGAATCTCAACACACCATGCGCATCTAACTCGAAATCATCATTCTCAGACTAATCAAGTTCAACCATCGAATCTACCAATTTCACATCCAACTTCTGAGCTTCTCTCATACTGTCCAGAAAATCATTGTTTATGTTCAACATCCCTAACATAACACTCTTCAGTGTCAATTCGCAAACTAATCTCATATCTCTGAACTGTTAAATTAATTCCAATTCTTTAACCATCATTTCCGACATATGTAAAGTCTTTTGACTTAACGCATCATCCACCACATTTTCTTTACCTTGGATGATAATTTAAACCGAAATCATAATCTTCCAATAACTCCAACCATCTTCGTTGTCTCCTATTCAATTTCTTATGATAAAAAAAATACTTTAAACTCTTATGGTCGCTAAATACTTCAGATCTAGAACCAGAAAGACAATGTCTCTAAATCTTCAACATAAACACCACTAAGTCCCATCTTAGACGCGTTCATAATACACTACAAATGACTCACTCGGATTAGGCAAAAGCAATACCAGAGTAGTCGTCAATCTTTTCTTTAGTTCTACAAAACTTCCTTCACATGCAACATCCCATACTTGAAATGATAAATGACTATCCTTTTTAATGTCGAACATCTCATTTCTCAACTTATTCGTCAACAACATATTATGCTTGACATCGTCTCGAACAACTGCGATAATAATCATTTATTCCCAAAAAACCTCTAGTTCGATAAACGACTTCAGAGTTCCTCCATATGGGAATGCATCAACCATATTTGAAAACACTTTCAAATGATAGAATATATTTATATCTCCTCATAGGTTCAAACGGAAAACTAATCCGATACTCGGAACACGAGATATGAATTTCCAAAGTTATCCAAAAATGCGAACACCGACGTCATGCAGCGACATACTATCACACACCTTATTATAACATCAGAATAAAATTTCTTTGTAGAAGTACCAACACTTACCATTCTTGAAATTGTACTCATCTCCTCACATTTCTGACTCTGAATCATGATTCAAAATATTCCAACAACTTCAATAACTTTTACAATCACTCACAAGGATCTCACGACAAAGTCTACATAAATCTGTCACTCTATCGTTGTTCAAACATCGGCATCATATGCAAGGGCTACTCAAACCGATAACTTCATAGTCCACCAGCAGCGCTGAAGCATCGCAACTTTCTAAATTCCAGCTTCTAAAGATTATCCTTATTACTTAACAATCACCTTTTGAAACATCAGGGATTTACACTCTACTCGTATATCAACAACTGTTACATTTCTCCTCATCCTTAGATAAGTAAACATTAACAATGTCTGATCATCCTCCCTCAAGACATTCCAACTTGATTAACAAACGAAATCTTGAATCCATGTCATCTTCGGATTCGAGAACAATAAAACTTCAACAATACTTGCACTGTCGCACTCAACAGCATACCGAACTAACAACTTATAACCAAAATATATCAAAGAATCAAAGCTTCTCCCCCACTTATCTTAAAACCAACTCCTGCCTACAAGAGATTAGAAAAGAAAGCAAGCACCAATAGTTTTTCACAAACTTGTCGCGTACAAAGGAATAAACAACATTAGAAAACTTGGTCGGACAGACCGACCTGCTCTGATACCAACTTTGTAACACCCCATTTCTACCCGACGAATAATATTAAAAATCAGAGTTCAACATAAATAGGATGCTACATTTACAACTTAAAATCAAACTTCATTTAATCGCATACAAACAGATACATAACACTTAACTCAGATGAAACAATAACAACCTGACTTATTCTTCAAAATCAAACAACTTTTATTGATAAGTAGTGGAATCTACATACTCAACTTCAATTCACTTAACATCTTTTATTCAACTAAAACAACCTCAAGACAACAATTATTTCATGTAATCAACTTAAGAATTCAGCAACTAAAATAATAATCAACAACTAAACATCAAGCATTCATCCCCCCTGAGTGCTACGTATCAGAGCAACGACACCGACTCAAATTAATGAGGTAATAACTATCCTTCTTGATTACCTGCACGTTACCAACAGAGGGCAACATTCAAACAGAAGGGGTGAAATATCTAACAATATAATAAAACATATGATAAATAATATATTAGATCAGATCATATAACATCACCACTTCACAACTTACAAACAATATTAATCACAACAAAACATCACCACGACATAACTACTAAATTCATAACTTTTAGATAATACTTGTCATAACAAGTCAACAACATAAAGCAACAACAAACCTATCTTCACCACAACTCAAGATGCAACATCAAATGCGACTCAATTACAATTCACACGCATGTGGTACCATTAGAGCAGAACTCCCAACTTAAAAAAGGAGCAGAAATCCCATCTTAAAAATGGAGCAGAACTCCCATCATAAAAATTGAAAATTAATAGAGGCATCAATAAGGCATAAGCCTTCTTCGCAGTTTTCCAATCCAGGCCATCACATAGTATGCAAATGTATGTGACTCAATGAATGCATAATCACATACTCACGACAATCATTATTCATTGCAAGACATAAGCCCACATCACCATTATTACCAGTAATTAGAGGTAATTCATCATCATCTAAAATTCTCTGCAACTTCTCATTATCAACAAGAATTCATAGGGACAATCAAAACAACATAACAACTCAACATAAATCAACATTGGCCATAAGCCTAATAACTTAATAATAATAATTCAACACTGGCCATAAGCCTACAACTTGATATTTCAATAACAACAATTATCACAACATTGGAATAAGCCTACAACTTAGTACGTCACATCAACAATAACATAACAACATGTCAACAACCATTCGACATTGGCCATAGGCCTACAACATAACATCTCCCATAAATATTCAGACAATTCTCGACTATGCCGATTAATCACTCATCTAATGCTTATTTTTAATTACTAAACCTCTACATATTATGATAATGCAATACTTCATCATCATTATTATTAATCTTACTGTTATGAACCAATCAATAATCTAAGATCATCTTATCCTCATCATACTTCACAAAATCATCATAGTGATTAACACGGGAAGCTAACTCTATCCTAATTTGGGTACTAGGATTATTCTTCTTATCCTTCATTTTAATCCTTACGAATGAAGATCATCGCGTTAGCTATCCAACGCTTCAAATGGAACCTCAAAAGGAGTCCGGAAACTCAAGTTACAACCTTGGAAACAAATCTGTCAAAAATTAGATGACATGAGTCGACGCGTACTGGGTCAGGAATCCTGCATGAGTCGACGTGTAACCCCTTTTGGCGACTCATACTGAGTCTGAAACACTCCATGTGTCGATGCATGACCCTTTGTATCGACTCATCCTGAGTCTTAAATCCTGTATGTGTCGACGCATGGCCTTTGAGGTCAACTCATACTGATCTGTGCTGAATATATTTTGCAATTCCACGGCATTTTCATTGCGATTTCCCTGCCCTAGGTCCTAAAAACATCATCTAATCATAGGTAATCATCACTTATGATAATCCTATGTTTCTACATCAATTGTATATCATCAGGGCATCATTATTCATCTCTAAATCATTGATTTCTCATCAAACAACAATACATATATATCAATCACAAACAAAAAAATTTCTTCCAAATCCAATCCCGTATACTACTCATCATAAACCCTATTATAGAGTCAGAACCCCACCCTTACCTTGGATTGAAGGTTGTTCTACAATTTTTCGATCGAATTCCATTTTGCCTCTTTTCCTTCTTTTCTGCAACTTTCATGTTCTCTTTCTCTCTTCCAACCCTTATTCTTCTTCCTCTTGACAAAACCTATTTTTCCTTACTGTCACATCTAATTTCTATTATTATAACCAAACTCAATAATAATAGAATTATTTCTATTGGGATTAATTCTCACACCCCCTTAGTATTACATACCACCATATAAAATAGGCCCAACAACTTAATCTTATATTATTCCATTAATTCCAACATTATTATTATTATTATTGATCAACTAATTAATTAATAATAATCTAACAACTTATACCAACAATCTACAACATCTCACAACTTCAATAAATAATCCAAAAATAATTTAATTAAATAATTAATTAAATTAACGGCCGTTATAAAAAATATTAAAATAAAATGAGTAACACAAAAATAAAAAATACAAGAAGAAAAGTCTTTTGATCCAAAGAAAGAGATGGCTTTCGATCCAAAGAAAGGTGGATTTCGATCCAGTGAAGGATGTTATCCTTTGATATAGGTAAGGATGTGGCCTTCGATCCAATGAAGAATGGCTTTTGATCCAGTGAAGGATGTTATCCTTCGATCCAGGGAAGGATGAGGCCTTTGATCTAGCAGAGGATATTGTTGGAGGTGTCTGATGGATTGCCTGTGGAGGGCACGTAATCTGCAAGAAAAATGTTAAAAAAAATAAAAGCATGACCTGGGTGTCGAACCCAGGTCCTTTCCCTTAATTCAAACCTCCCTTAATTCAACCCCCTTGAGTTCGAATCTGGGTTTGTTTGGCCTGAGAACCCATGGTTTTTGAGATTCGATGAAGAACACAGGTCGTGCCCTAGAAATGACACGGTCTTGTTATGGCCTCTATCCGTGCATGTTTCATGTGAAAGTTGTGCTATATGATACCCTGAGCATGAATCAAATACTGAAAAACATTAATACATAATGAAATCATATATATGAATTTGAAAATTTACCAAAGATGGGGTGCTTCGATTTGGCACTTCTGGGTATGGATTGGCTTGGAGTAGACTCCCGGGAGTCTCAAGAGCACAACATAAGGCTTTGACTTGATGAATATGGACTGGGATAAGAGTTTCGAATTTTTGCAATTTTTTGAAAAATTGATGATTTTGAGAGGGTTTCTTCAGGTAGTGTCAGCGTGTGCGTGTAGTCCCTTTGGCTTGTAGAAGTGTTGTGTATTTATAGGAGATGGAGAGAGGGTCTTATCATGGAAATGGAAAGGGAAAACCATTAACTATGCTTTTAAGGCAAAATCAGACGCATTAAAGGATTTCCTTTTTGATGAATTCCTACCCCTTTGAGCTTTGGGATGAACCTAGACGTGTTTGACTCCTTCGAATAACTCCAATACTTGCTCTTCGATTGGCCCAAAGTTGTCTCCTTCGAATGGCTCCAATCCTCATCATTGGGGCTTTTTTGATTGAGCTCTTATTTGCCTTGGTAGCTTGATCTGAAACTTTTCAACTAACCCAATCGAAAACTCTTTTCTGGCCAGTCAAAGCTTCTTTATCATGAATGTGATTATGCAGGAGGATTAGGCTTATCATATTGTAAGACCTTGGCCAACAAGCATCTTGAACCAAACTCATTAAAAGACAAAACAAGCTTGTTTACCATAATTATGTATCCTTCGAATGGACCACATGTATGTCCTTCGAAGGCACCATTTGTGTGTCCTTCGAATGGACCTTACTAGGTGTCAAAATATGGAAAAAATGTGTTGAATATTTTAGAGGTGGAATAAAAGCAAGCTGTTTCAAAGGGAACTATTGCCCAATTGAAGCTAGCACAAAGGAAGCCAATGCCCTGTGGATGCTAGCATGAGGGGGGCTATTTCTCTGTGGATCAAAGCAAGAACAAAAGAGGCCATAGCCTAGTGAATCGAATCAGGCATGAAGGATGTATTTGCCTTGTGCGCTGAAGGCACGAATAAAGGAAGCCGTTTCCTTTTGGGTCGAAGCACATATGAAAGAAGCTCTTGCCTTGTGAATTGAAGGAAAGCATGAAGAGGCATTTTGCCTTGTGAGTCAAAGACAAGCATGAAAAGGCCTTTGCCTTGTGGATCAAAGGCAAATATGTAGGGGCTACTGCTGGAATGAAGCTTGTGGACTAAAGCTTGCTCGAAGGATCTTTAGATGTCCAATCGAAGCTTGCTTGCAGGGAAATACTACTTTGTGAATTGAAGCAGGCATGTAGGAAGTTCTTTCCTTGTGAATCAAAGGCAAGCCTAAAGCAGCCAATGCTCAGTCAAATCTTTGTGAATTGAACTTGATCGAAGGAGGCCCATCACCCAATCGAAACTTGTTAATCGGGCGTGTATCGAAGGAGGTCCAGCGCCCAATCGAAGCTTGTTCAAATGCCAATCGAAATACCTTGTTCAGATTCCAATCGAAAGATACTTGATTATCTTCAAATGTTTTATTCTCTTTAAGAAAGTGCTTGTAACCACCCGGGATAGAGAAGATCTTGGAAAACATGAGAGGGCAAACATTGGGGTACAACAGTCGAAAATTTAGAGTATACTCGACATTTGTCGGGGTTTTCCTCGATGCCTTATTCCGTTAGATATAATCCGAGGAACTCTCCTGCCTGTACGCCGAAGGTGCACTTTTCTGGATTGAATCGCATCCAACATTTTCGAGTTTGCTCAAACACCTTATTCAGATGGGCGGCATGGTCAAGCTCTTTGGTGTACTTGACGATCATGTCTTCCATATAGACTTCGAGCATGTCGCCTATCTCGTCGTGGAAGACCTTGTTCATCATGTGCTGGTAAGTAGCACCCGCGTTCTTTAGGACGAAGGGCATTACGTTGTAGTAATAGTTGCCCGACTCGGTCATGAAAGCGGTATATTTTTTGTCTGATTTCTCCTAGGGGATCTGGTTGTAACCAGAATATGCATCCATGAATGATAGTAGTTTGAAATCGGCCGAGTTGTCGACCAATTTGTCAATATTGGGGAGGAGATAGTCATCTTTCGGGAAAGCCCGATGTAGATCAGTATAGTCAATGCAGATATGCCATTTTCCATTAGATTTTTTAACGAGGACTACATTAGAGAGCCTGGTTGTGTACTGGGCTTCAGAAATAAATTTTGCCTCTAGGAGGTCTATTACAGCTAATTCAGAAGCCTTTGCTTTCTCAGCCGACTGCTTCCTTCTGTGCTGCGCGACCGCCTTGATGGTAGGATCAATGGTTAGGAGATGCCATGCGACCTTAAGGTCTAAACTGGGCATCTCGGCCACACTCCAAGCGAACAAATCGACATTTTCTCTTAGGCAAGCCTTAAGTTGCCTCTTCGCCAAGTCGGCGAGGTCCGCTCCGATCTTCACTCCCCCGGTGGGGTCTTCTCTGAGAGGAACTAGCTCGAAGTCACTGTTTAGGATGGGTCGTGTATGACTTGAGAGTTCGTTGTGACTAGCAGAGGAGGTTGATTATTTGTACTCGGCCATCATCTACTTCCCTCTCCTCTTCTGCTCGACCAGGTATTCCATGGAGAAGCGACTATCGAGGTCAATGGTGTCAACCCTCAACAGCGGCTTGGATTCCTCGGAGCTGGAGGGCAGTATGGCTCCAGTGGACGTCTGAGGTTGGGTGTTGATAGAGATGAGGTCCTTCGTAGAATCTTCGAAGCACCTCCTGGTTGCTTGGATGTCCCCGTGAAGAGTGGAAACCAAGCCCTCGGAGGTGTAGTATTTCATGTTGAGATGAACTGTGGAGGGGATCGCAATGAGCTCAACGAGAGTGGGTCTCCCGAAGATGCATTGGTAAAGAGATGGGCAGTCCACCACCAAGAATCGGGTCTTGATGGCTCTGGCTGTTATCCCCCTCCCAAAAGTGACGATCAACTCTATGTATCCCCATGGTTTCGTGCTGGCCCCGTTGATAGCTTGAAGATCAGAACCCACGTAGGGGGTTAGGTGGCTCTCGTTCAGCTGCAAAGTGTTGAACAGTTGGACGTACATGATGTCCACCGAACTTCCCTGGTCGACCAAAACGTGACACACATCAAAGTTAGCCATCCAAGCTCCCATGAGTAATGGGATGCTCGAATTCGGGGCTCCTCCCGGTAACTCTTCTCTGTAGAATGCGAGGGGATGAAATCCTCCTCGGAATTTGTCGAGCATGGCGTCCATCTCATAGTTTGCCTCGATGAGTTGGTCGAACCTTCTCTTCATCGATCCAAATGTATGTCTGTTGAACCCTCCGCCGGAAATGACCATGGCTGCAGGGAAGGATTCCCATGGACTGTGGGTGGAGAAGTACAGGGGGACATTCTCCATGGTTGGAAAGTAGAAGTCTTTCGGCCGTGAGATGCTCAAGGCAAACAGAATGGTGTCTAGGTTGGGGGATTTCTTCCCTTCTTCGACATTCTTGGCCTTTGGTGCTTCTTCACGAGCGTCCTCCTTTTTCTTATACTGCTTTAAGTTCCCGTCTCTGATCAATATTTCCATTGCATCCTTGAGATGAATGTAATCCTCTGTGTTATGGTCGTGACTCTTGCGGAACCTATAGTACTTGCTCTTGTCGGTTCCTGGGTTTGAAGATGGTTGTCGGGGGAAGCGTACCCCGTCTTTCTTGAATTCAGAGTTAGCGCATCGGAAAGAATACGCTCCCTTGAGGTTTTCAGGGGGTGTAGTTGTGGAAACGACCTGCCGACCCCTTTTAGTATTTAGGATCACAGGACCTGTCTTCCCGTTTCTTCTCCCTCCAACGGGATTTCGAGGGTTCATCATTCTTTATGGGTTTGGCACTCTCCCTGTGCCTGGATTCTCGAGCATTATTGGCCGCTTCCTTCTCTTTGTACTGTTGTACATCTGGGCCTTTAGGAGAAGCGAATCGAGCGTGACTGGTGTTTCGATGCCCACAGCCTTGGCAAAGTTGTTTCGGGGACTGAGCCAACGCTCAAGTAGGTATTTCTTCATGTTGTCTATTGTCGGGACCTAGACCGCTTCTTTGTTAAAGCGTTCAATACATGCATGCAGAGACTCGTCCCTGCCTTGTATGATTGCTTCGAGCGAAGCTTCTGATTTTGGGTGTTGGTGAGAGGAAGTGAAATTCCTCGAAAACATTCTCCCGAGTATTTTCCATGAAGTGATGTATTCATCGAGAAACCATTTGTACCATGCCATTGCCCCCATCCTGAGAGTGGTCGGGAAGAGTCTGCATTTAATGGCTCCCTTGACCCCTCTGTAGTTGATGAGGGCATCGATGTTCTCGATGTGCTCGTCAGGGTCTGTTGTTCTGTCATAGGTCCATAAAATGGGCAACTTTTCCAGGCCGACAGGGAGTGGAGCTTCGATGATCTCTCTCGATAGCGAGCCACATAGCTCGTCGTCCTCACTATTGACGAGAGATGGAGAAGGAGAGTGATAGTTTCTCCCCCGTCGGTCGTCACAGTCTTTTTAGGTGGGGGGGGGGGGGCTCTTTCGTTTCTGCTTTGGCTCGTGAGAGGGCAGTCGAGCTTGGTCGATTTTCCTGTTGTCCTTCCTCTTCTTGATAGAAGGGGAGTCTTGATCTCTGGGGGGAGGTGTGCGACTGTGTTTCTTGAAGAAAGAAATGTCATTTGCAATAAATGGAACAATAATTTTGGTCTCAATGTGCAATAACTATTTATATGTAGTCGTATGTCCCTAGTTGTTATCTCACGTTTAATTAAGGATATGTGTTTTAGTTCCAATGTGCGTCTATAAATTCTACGCACAAAAACTTGTATATGTTGATATACGAGAAATATTTATATATGTCATTATAAAAATGTCAAGTGAATACTTACTAGTGACATATATATTCATATTCTACTATTCACCCTTTATGATTTTCACGTGTGTATGTGTAAGAGATTTTTTACGTTGGTGGTTTGTTATTCTAGAACTTGCATGATCATCACCAAACATAAAGATGCCTATAAATTAAATGGTTCAATAATCATTGTTACACGGATGAAAACTATTTAATAAATGTAATTAATTTTTCATGTTACCATTTCCTAATCTATTAATGATATAAAAATTATAAATTTAATGTGAATCAGAATGGCGTAGCGTAAGCGTGGTGGGCCCATAACCCACAGGTCCTTGGATCCAAACCATAAACCACACTCTGATTGAATTTTTAAATATTATTTTTGTGCATTCAAAAGATATAAATAAGCCTATAAGTATCAAAGGACATTAAATTTTTTATACGTATCATTATTTCTCTAAGTTTTATCTCGTGGATTTTTATCAATGTGTCATTACGTGCTAATGTTTCTTAAATATTTAATGTTGCAATTGTTTTATATTTATCATTTTGGAAAATAATAAAATATTTTGTGAAGATATCTATGTGTTTTATTTATCTTTTAGAACTTTTTATAACACAACATCTAAAGTTTAATGCAAATTTGAGTTGTGCAGTTGAAGGGATGCGTGCCCATTCCAATACGTCCTTGGATATAAACTAGCTTTGACAAAAAAAACTTAATTATTTAAAAAAATACTAATAAACAAAAAACATTGTGTTCAAGATGTTTATGTGTGTTGTCTCTTACATTCCATTACGACAACGAAGGAAATAAAATATCAAGAATATCATATGACTAGTGTTGCACTCAATAGTCAAATCATAATAGATGTCGGCAAATCATTACATCAAGTTTATATAAAATTATCAGGGCCTACAATAAATACAAACATGACTTAGAAAGGTAATAATCGACTAATATGGTATGGAACCCTGAGGTTTTAAATTAAAAGGACATATAAAAAAACTCTAGACTATATTGTTAATAATATTTTTAAGCCCTTTACTTTTATTTGTGCGATGTAACCTGTTCATTAAAATGTGTCTGAGTTATATGACTACGTTTATATAAAAATTTCGTTCATCATAAGGAATATAAGTGACATGTATGAATACTAAAAAATATTACTTGTGTACCTTATGATGTCATTTGCAATAAATGTAACAATACTTTTGGTCTTAATGTGAAATAACTAGTAATATGTAGCCGTATGTCCCTAGTTGTTATCTTAATTAAGGATATGTTTTTTAGTTCCAATGTGTGTCTATAAATTCAATGCACAAAAACTTGTATATGTTGATATTCGAGAAATATTTTTTATGTCATTATAAAAATGTCAAGTGAATACTTACTAGTGACGGTATTCATATATATGATGTTTCATATTTATTCATATTCTACTATTCACCCTTTATGATTTTCACGTTTTTGTGTAAAATATATTTTTTACATTGGTTGTTCGTTATTCTAGAACTTGCATGATAATCACCAAACATAAAGATGCCTATAAATTAAATGGTTCAATAATCATTGTTATACGAATGAAAACTCTTTACTAAATGAAATTTATTTTTTCATGTTACCATTTCCTAATCTATTAATGATATGAAAATTATAAATTTAATATGAATTAGATAGGCACAACGGAAGCGTTGTGGGCCCATAACCCACAGGTCCCTGGATTGAAACCAGGCTCTGATAGAATTTTTAAAATTTTTTTTTTGCATTCAAAAGATATGAATAAGCCTCTAAGTGTCAAAGGTCCTTAAATTTTTTATACATATCATTATTTCTATAAGTTTTATCTCGTTGATTTTTATCAATGTGTCATTACGTGCTAATGTTTCTTAAACATTTAATGTTGCAATTATTTTATATTTATAATTATGGAAAATAATAAAATATTTTGTGAAGATATATATTTGTTTTATTTATCTTTTAGAACTTTTTATAACACAACATCTAAAGTTTAATGAAAATTTGAGTTGTGTAGTTGAAGGGATGTGTGCCCATTCCAATAGGTCATTGGATCTAAACTAGGTTTGACAAAAAAAAAATAATTTTAAAAAAATACAAATAAACAAAAACCATTGTATTCAAGATGTTTATATGTATGTTGTCTCTTACATTCCATTACTACAACGAAGGAGATAAAATATCAAGAATATCATATGACTAGTGTTGCACTCAGTAGTCAACTCATAATAGATGTCGGCAAAATCATTATACCATGAAATTATCACGACCTACTAAAAATACAAACATGACTTAGAAAGGTAATAATCGACGAGTATGGTATGGAACCATGAGGTTTTAAATTCAAAGGACACATACACGAACTTTAGACTATATTGTTAATAATATTTTTAAGCCCTTTACTTTTATTTGTGCGAAGTCACCTGTTCATTAAAATGTGTCTAAGTTATATGACTACGTTTGGCTTGAAATTTAGTTCATCATAATGAATATAAGTGACATGTATGAATATTGGAAAAAATTACTTATGTATTTTATGATGTCATTTGTAGTAAATGGAACAATACTTTTGGTCTCAATGTGCAATAACTAGTTATAAGTAGTCGTATGTCCCTAATTGTTATCTCATATTTAATTAATAATATGTGTTTTAGTTCTAATTTGTGTCTATAAATTCAATGCATAAAAAGTCGTATCTGTTGATATACGAGAAATATTTATTTATGTCATTATAAAAATATAAAGTGAATACTTACTAGTGACAATATTCATATATATGATGTTTCATATTCAATCATATTCTATTATTCACCCTTTATGATTTTCACGTGTGTATGTGAAATAAATTTTTTACGTTTGTTGCTTGTTATTCTAGAACTTGCATGATGATCACCAAACATAAAGATGCGTATATATTTAATGGTTTAATAATCATTGTTATACGGATGGAAACTCTTTACTAAATGAAATTTATTTTTTTCATATTACCATTGCCTGATTTATTGATGATACAAAAATTATAAATTTAATGTGAATCAGAATGAAGCAGCGGAAGCGTGGTGGGCCCATAACCCACTGGTCCATGGATTGAAACTAGGCTGTGATAAAATTTTTAAATATTTTTTGCAAATTTGAGGTTTGAAGTTGAAGGGATGAGTGCCCATTCCAGTAGGTCCTAGGATATAAACTAGCTTTGACAAAAAATATTAATTATTTAAAAAAATACTAATAAACAAAAAACATTGTGTTCAAGATGTTTATATGTATGTTGTCTCTTACATTCCATTACTATAACGAAGCAAATAAAATATCAAGAATATCATATGACTAGTGTTGCACTCAGTAGTCAACTCACAATAGATGTCGGCAAAATTATTACACCAAGTTTTTATGAAATTATCAGGGCCTACTAAAATACAAACATGACTTAGAAAGTTAATAATCGACGGATATGGTATGGAACCCTGAGGTTTTAAATTTAGAGGACAGATACACGAACTCTAGACTATATTGTTGATAATATTTTTTAAGCCCTTTACTTTTATTTGTGCAAAGTCACCTGTTCATTAAAGTGTGCCTAAGTTATATGACTACGTTTGCATTTAAATTTTGTTCATCATAATGAATATAAGTGACATGTATGAATACTGAAAAAAATCACTTGTGTAACGTATGATGTCATTTGCAATATATGGAACAACACTTTTGGTCTCAATGTACAATAACTAGTTATATGTTGTCGTATGTCCCTAGTTGTTATCTCAAGTTTAATTAAGGATATGTGTTTTAGTTCCAATGTGTGCCTATAAATCCAATGCATAAAAACTTGTATATGTTGATATACGAGAAATATTTATTTATGTCAATATAATAATGTCAAGTGAATACTTACTAGTGACGATATTCATATATATGATGTTTCATATTTATTCATATTCTAATATTCACCCATTATGATTTTTCATGTGTGGATGTGAAATAGATTTTTTACGTTGGTTGTTCGTTATTCTAGAACTTGCATGATCATTACCAAACATAACGATGCCTATATATTAAATGGTTCAATAATCATTGTTATACGGATGCAAACTCTTTAATAAATGAAATTTATTTTTTCATGTTACCATTTCCTGATCTATTAATGATATGAAAATTATAAATTTAATGTGAATTAGAGTTGTGCAGCGAAAGCATGGTGGGCCCATAACCCACAAGTCTCTGGATCGAAACCACAAACCACGCTCTGATAGAATTTTTAAATATTTTTTTTTGGGAATTCAAAAGATATTAATAAGCCTCTAAGTGTCAAAGGACATTAAATTTTTTATACGTATCATTATTTCTCTAAGATTTATCTCGTGGATTTTTATCAATGTGTCATTACGTGCTAATGTTTCTTAAATATTTAATGTTGCAATTGTTTTATATTTATCGTTATGGAAAATAATAAAATATTTTTTGAAGATATCTATTTGTTTTATTTATCTTTTAGATCATTTAATAACACAACATCTAAAGTTTAATGCAAATTTGAGTTGTGTAGTTGAAGGGATGCGTGCCCATTCCAATAGGTCCTTGGATACAAACTAGCTTTGACAAAAAAAATTAATTGTTTAAAAAAATACTAATAAACAAAAAACATTGTGTTCAAGATGTTTATATGGACGTTGTCTCTTACATACCATTACTAGAACGAAGGAAATAAAATATTAAGAATATCAAATGACTAGTGTTGCACTCAGTAGTCAACCCACAATAGATGTTTGAAAAATCATTACACCATGTTTATATGAAATTATCAGGGCCTACTAAAAATGCAAACATGACTAAGAAAGATAATAATCGACGGATATGGTATGGAACCCTGAGGTTTTAAATTAGAAGGACAGATACACGGACTCTAGACTATATTGTTAATAATATTTTTTAAGCCCTTTACTTTTATTTGTGCGAAGTCACCTGTTCATTAGCATGTCTCTGAGTTATATGACTACGTTTGACTTGAAATTTCCTTCATCATAATGAATATAAGTGACATGTATGAATACTGAAAAAAATTACTTGTGTAACTTATGATGTCATTTGCAATAAATGGAACAATAATTTTGGTCTCAATGTACAATAACTAGTTATATGTTGTCGTATGTCTCTAGTTGTTAAATCACGTTTTATTAAGGATATGTGTTTTAGTTCCAATTTGTGTCTATAAATTCAATGCATAAAAACTTGTATATGTTAATATACGAGAAATATTTATTTATGTCATTATATAAATGTCAAGTGAATACTTACTAGTGACGATATTCATATATATGATGTTTCATATTTATTCATATTCTAATATTCACCCATTATGATTTTTCACGCGTGTATGTGAAATCAATTTTTTTACGTTGCTTGTTCGTTATTCTTGAACTTGCATGATCATTATCAAACATAAAGATGCCTATAAATTAAATGGTTCAATAATCATTGTTATACGGATGCAAACTCTTTACTAAATGAAATTTACTTTTTCATGTTACCATTGCCTGATCTATTAATGATATGAAAATTATAAATTTTATGTTAATTAGAGTGGCGCAGCGGAAGCGTGGTGGGCCCACAACCAACAGGTCCCTAGATCGAAACCACAAACCATGCTCTGTAAGAATTTTAAAAAAAAAAATTTGTGCATTCAAAAGATATTAATAAGCCTGTAAGTGTCAAAGGACATTAAATTTTTTATACTTATCCTTATATCTCTAGGTTTTATCTCGTGGATTTTAATCAATGTGTCATTACGTGCTTATGTTTCTTAAATATTTAATGTTGCAATTGTTTTATATTTATCATTATGGAAAATAATAAAATATTTTGTGAAGATATATATTTGTTTTATTTATCTTTTAGAACTTTTTATAACACAACATCTAATGTTTAATGCAAATTTGAGTTGTGCAGTTGAAGGGATGCGTGCCCATTCCAATAGGTCCTTGGATATAAACTAGCTTTGACAAAAAAAATTATAAGACTACGTTTGGATTTAAATTTCGTTCAT
The DNA here is from genome assembly GCA_948472305.1 of Vicia faba. Taxonomy (NCBI): domain Eukaryota; kingdom Viridiplantae; phylum Streptophyta; class Magnoliopsida; order Fabales; family Fabaceae; genus Vicia; species Vicia faba. Next base: position 157,546,711 of record OX451741.1, on the reverse strand, counting down.
ATTTATTCATATTTTACTATTCACACTTTATGATTTTCACGTGTCTATGTGAAATAGATTTTTTAGGTTGGTTGTTCATTATTCTAGAACTTGCATGATCATCACCAAACATAAAGATGCCTATAAATTAAATGGTTCAATAATCATTGTTATACGGATGAAAACTCTTTACTAAATTAAATTTATGTTTTCATGTTACCATTGCCTAATCTATTAATGATATGAAAATCATAAATTTAATGTGAATCAGAGTTGCGCATCGGAAACGTGGTGGGCCCATAACCCACAGGTTCCTGGATCGAAACAAGGCTCTGATTAAATTTTTAAATATATTTTCATTACTTAGAAAGGTAATAATCGACGGATATGGTATGGAACCCTGAGTTTTTAAATTAAAATAACAGATACAAGAACTTTAGAATATATTGTTAATAATATTTTTTAAGACCTTTACTTTTTTTTTTGTGAAGTCACCTATTCATTAAAATGTGTCCGAGTTATATGACTAGGTTTGGCTTGAAATTTCGTTTATCATAATGAATATAAGTGACATGTATGAATACTGAAAAAAATTACTTGTTTAACTTATGATGTCATTTGCAATAAATGGAACAATACTTTTGGTCTCAATGTGCCATAACTAGTTATATATAGGCGTATGTCCCTAATTGTTATCCCACGTTTAATTAAGGATATGTGTTTTAGTTAAAATTTGTGTCTATAAATTCAATGCACAAAGACTTGTATATGTTGATACACGAGAAATATTTATTTATGTCATTATAAAAATTTCAAGTGAATAATTACTAGTGACGGTGTTCATATATATGATGTTTCATATTTATTCATATTCCACTATTCACCCTTTATGATTTTCACGTGTGTATGTGAAATAGATTTTTTATGTTGGTTTTTCGTTATTCTATAACTTGCATGATCATCACCAAACATAAAGATGCCTATAAATTAAATGGTTCAATAGTCATTGTTATACGGATGAAAACTCTTTACTAAATGAGATTCATGTTTTCATGTTACCATTGCCTAATCTATTAATGATATGAAAGTTATAAATTTAATATGAATCTGAGTGGCGCAGCGGAAGCGTGGTGGGCCCATAACCCACAGGTCTTTGGATCGAAACTAGGCTCTAATATAATTTTTAAATATTTTTTTGTGCATTCAAAAGATATGAATAAGCCTCTAAGTGTAGAAGGACATTAAATTTTTTATACGTATCATTATTTCTCTAAGTTTTATCTCGTGGATTTTTATCAATGTGTCTTTACGTGCTAATGTTTCTTAAATATTTAATGTTGCAATTGTTTTATATTTATAATTATGGAAAATAATAAAATACTTTTTGAAGATATCTATTTGTTTTATTTATCTTTTAGAACTTTTAATAACACAACATCTAAAGTTTAATGCAAATTTGAGTTGTGCAGTTGAAGGGAAGCGTGCCCATTCAAATAGGTCCTTGGATATAAACTATCTTTGACAAAAAAATTAATTGTTTAAAAAAAATACTAATAAACAAAAAACATTGTGTTCAAGATGTTTATATGGATGTTGTCTATTACATACCGTTACTAGAACGAAGGAAATAAAATATCAAGAATATCAAATGACTAGTGTTGCACTCAGTAGTCAACCCACAATAGATGTCTAAAAAATCATTACACCATGTTTATATGAAATTATCAGGGCCTACTAAAAATGAAAACATGACTAAGAAAGGTAATAATCGACGGATATGGTATGGAACCCTGAGGTTTTAAATTAGAAGGACAGATACACGAACTCTAGACTATATTGTTAATAATATTTTTTAAGCCCTTTACTTTTATTTGTGCGAAGTCACCTGTTCATTAACATGTCTCTGAGTTATATGACTACGTTTGGCTTGAAATTTCCCTCATCATAATGAATATAAGCGACATGTATGAATACTGAAAAAAATTACTTGTGTAACTTATGATGTCATTTGCAATAAATGGAACAATAATTTTGGTCTCAATGTACAATAACTACTTATATGATGTTGTATGTCCCTAGTTGTTAAATCACGTTTTATTAAGGATATGTGTTTTAGTTCCAATTTGTGTCTATAAATTCAATGCATAAAAACTTGTATATGTTAATATACGAGAAATATTTATTTATGTCATTATATAAATGTCAAGTGAATACTTACTAGTGACGATATTCATATATATGATGTTTCATATTTATTCATATTCTAATATTCACCCATTATGATTTTTCACGTGTGTATGTGAAATCGATTATTTTACGTTGCTTGTTCGTTATTCTTGAACTTGCATGATCATTATCAAACATAAAGATGCCTATAAATTAAATGGTTCAATAATCATTGTTATACGGATGCAAACTCTTTACTAAATGAAATTTACTTTTTCATGTTACCATTGCCTGATCTATTAATGATATGAAAATTATAAATTTAATGTTAATTAGAGTGGCGCAGCGGAAGCATGGTGGGCCCATAACCAACAGGTCCCTGGATCGAAACCACAAACCACACTCTGATAGAATTTAAAAAAAAAGTTATGCATTCAAAAGATATTAATAAGCCTGTAAGTGTCAAAGGACATTAAATTTTTTATACTTATCCTTATATCTCTAGGTTTTATCTCGTGGATTTTAATCAATGTGTCATTACGTGCTAATGTTTCTTAAATATTTAATGTTGCAATTGTTTTATACTTATCATTATGGAAAATAATAAAATATTTTGTGAAGATATATATTTGTTTTATTTATCTTTTAGAACTTCTTATAACACAACATCTAATGTTTAATGCAAATTTGAGTTGTGCAGTTGAAGGGATGCGTGCCCATTCCAATAGGTCCTTGGATATAAACTAGCTTTGACAAAAAAATTATAAGACTACGTTTGGATTGAAATTTCGTTCATATTTATTCATATTTTACTATTCACACTTTATGATTTTCACGTGTGTATGTGAAATAGCTTTTTTAGGTTGGTTGTTCATTATTCTAGAACTTGCATGATCATCACCAAACATAAAGATGCCTATAAATTAAATGGTTCAATAATCATTGTTATACGGATGAAAACTCTTTACTAAATTAAATTTATGTTTTCATGTTACCATTGCCTAATCTATTAATGATATGAAAATTATAAATTTAATGTGAATCAGAGTTGCGCATCGGAAGCGTGGTGGGCCCATAACCCACAGGTTCCTGGATGGAAAGAAGGCTCTGATTGAATTTTTAAATATTTTTTTCATGACTTAGAAAGGTAATAATCGACGGATATGGTATGGAACCCTGAGTTTTTAAATTAAAAGAACAGATACACGAACTTTAGAATATATTGTTAATAATATTTTTAAGACCTTTACTTTTTTTTTGTACGAAGTCACCTATTCATTAAAATGTGTCCGAGTTATATAACTAGGTTTGGCTTGAAATTTCGTTCATCATAATGAATATAAGTGACATGTATGAATACTGAAAAAAATTACTTGTTTAACTTATGATGTCATTTGCAATAAATGGAACAATACTTTTGGTCTCAATGTGCAATAACTAGTTATATATAGGCGTATGTCCCTAATTGTTATCCCACGTTTAATTAAGGTTATGTGTTTTAGTTAAAATTTGTGTCCATAAATTCAATGCACAAAGACTTGTATATGTTGATATACGAGAAATATTTATTTATCTCATTATAAAAATTTCAAGTGAATACTTCTAGTGACGGTGTTCATATATATGATGTTTCATATTTATTCATATTCCACTATTCACCCTTTATGATTTTCACGTGTGTATGTGAAATAGATTTTTTATGTTGGTTTTTCGTTATTCTATAACTTGCATGACCATCACCAAACATAAAGATGCCTATAAATTAAATGGTTCAATAGTGATTGTTATACGGATGAAAACTCTTTACTAAATGAGATTCATGTTTTCATGTTACCATTGCCTAATCTATTAATGATATGAAAGTTATAAATTTAATGTGAATCGGAGTGGCGCAGCGGAAGCGTGGTGGGCCCATAACCCACAGGTCTTTGGATCAAAACTAGGCTCTAATAGAATTTTTAAATATTTTTTTGTGCATTCAAAAGATATGAATAAGCCTCTAAGTGTAAAAGGACATTAAATTATTTATACGTATCATTATTTCTCTAAGTTTTATCTCGTGGATTTTTATCAATGTGTCATTACGTGCTAATGTTTCTTAGATATTTAATGTTGCAATTGTTTTATATTTATCATTATGGAAAATAATAAAATACTTTTTGAAGATATCTATTTGTTTTATTTATATTTTAGAACTTTTAATAACACAACATCTAAAGCTTAATGCAAATTTGAGTTGTGCAGTTGAAGGGAAGCGTGCCCATTCAAATAGGTCCTTGGATATAAACTATCTTTGACAAAAAAATTAATTGTTTAAAGAAAATACTAATAAACAAAAAATATTGTGTTCAAGATGTTTATATGGATGTTGTCTCTTACATACCGTTACTAGAACGAAGGAAATAAAATATCAAGAATATCAAATGACTAGTGTTGCACTCAGTAGTCAACCCACAATAGATGTCTGAAAAATCATTACACCATGTTTATATGAAATTATCAGGGCCTACTAAAAATGCAAACATGACTAAGAAAGGTAATAATCGACGGATATGGTATGGAACCCTGAGGTTTTAAATTAGAAGGACATATACACGAACTCTAGACTATATTTTTAATAATATTTTTTAAGCCCTTTACTTTTCTTTGTGCGAAGTCACCTGTTCATTAACATGTCTCTGAGTTATATGAATACGTTTGGCTTGAAATTTCCTTCATCATAATGAATATAAGTGACATGTATGAATACTGAAAAAAATTACTTGTGTAACTTATGATGTCATTTGCAATAAATGGAACAATAATTTTGGTCTCAATGTACAATAACTAGTTATATGTTGTCGTATGTCCCTAGTTGTTAAATCACGTTTTATTAAGGATATGTGTTTTAGTTCCAATTTGTGTATATAAATTCAATGCATAAAAACTTGTATATGTTAATATACGAGAAATATTTATTTATGTCATTATATAAATGTCAAGTGAATACTTACTAGTGACGATATTCATATATATGATGTTTCATATTTATTCATATTCTAATATTCACCCATTATGATTTTTCACGTGTGTATGTGAAATCGATTTTTTTACGTTGCTTGTTCGTTATTCTTGAACTTGCATGATCATTATCAAACATAAAGATGCCTATAAATTAAATAGTTCAATAATCATTGTTATACGGATGCAAACTCTTTACTAAATGAAATTTACTTTTTCATGTTACCATTGCCTGATCTATTAATGATATGAAAATTATAAATTTAATGTTAATTAGAGTGGCGCAGCGGAAGCGTGGTGGGCCCACAACCAACATGTCCCTGGATCGAAACCACAAACCACGCTCTGATAGAATTTAAAAAAAAAAATTTGTGCATTCAAAAGATATTAATAAGCCTGTAAGTGTCAAAGGACATTAAATTTTTTATACTTATCCTTATATCTCTAGGTTTTATCTCGTGGATTTTAATCAATGTGTCATTATGTGCTAATGTTTCTTAAATATTTAATGTTGCAATTGTTTTATATTTATCATTATGGAAAATAATAAAATATTTTGTGAAGATATATATTTGTTTTATTTATCTTTTAGAATTTTTTATAACACAACATCTAATGTTTAATGCAAATTTGAGTTGTGCAGTTGAAGGGATGCGTGCCCATTCCAACATGTCCTTGGATATAAACTAGCTTTGACAAAAAAAATTATAAGACTACGTTTGGATTGAAATTTCGTTCATATTTATTCATATTTTACTATTCACACTTTATGATTTTCACGTGTGTATGTGAAATAGCTTTTTTAGGTTGGTTGTTCATTATTCTAGAACTTGCATGATCATCACCAAACATAAAGATGCCTATAAATTAAATGGTTCAATAATCATTATTATACAGATGAAAACTCTTTACTAAATTAAATTTATGTTTTCATGTTACCATTGCCTAATCTATTAATGATATGAAAATTATAAATTTAATGTGAATCAGAGTTGCGCATCGGAAGCGTGGTGGGCCCATAACCCACAGGTTCCTGGATCGAAACAAGGCTCTGATAGAATTTTTAAATATTTTTTTCATGACTTAGAAAGGTAATAATCGACGGATATGGTATGGAACCCTGAGTTTTTAAATTAAAAGAACAGATACACGAACTTTAGAATATATTGTTAATAATATTTTTTAAGACCTTTACTTTTTTTTTATGCGAAGTCACCTATTCATTAAAATGTGTCCGAGTTATATAACTAGGTTTGGCTTGAAATTTCGTTCATCATAATGAATATAAGTGACATGTATGAATACTGAAAAAAATTACTTGTTTAACTTATGATGTCATTTGCAATAAATGGAACAATACTTTTGGTCTCAATGTGCAATAACTAGTTATATATAGGCGTATGTCCCTAATTGTTATCCCACGTTTAATTAAGGATATGTGTTTTAGTTAAAATTTGTGTCTATAAATTCAATGCACAAAGACTTGTATATGTTGATATACGAGAAATATTTATTTATGTCATTCTAAAAATTTCAAGTGAATACTTACTAGTGACGGTGTTCATATATATGATGTTTCATATTTATTCATATTCCACTATTCACCCTTTATGATTTTCACGTGTGTATGTGAAATAGATTTTTTATGTTGGTTTTTCGTTATTCTATAACTTGCATGATCATCACCAAACATAAAGATGCCTATAAATTAAATGGTTCAATAGTCATTGTTATACGGATGAAAACTCTTTACTAAATGAGATTCATGTTTTCATGTTACCATTGCCTAATCTATTAATGATATGAAAGTTATTAAATTTAATGTGAATCTGAGTGGCGCAGCGGAAGCTTGGTGGGCCCATAACCCACAGGTCACTGGATCGAAACTAGGCTCTAATAGAATTTTTAAATATTTTTTTGTGCATTCAAAAGATATGAATAAGCCTCTAAGTGTAAAAGGACATTAAATTTTTTATACGTATCATTATTTCTCTAAGTTTTATCTCGTGGATTTTTATCAATGTGTCATTACGTGCTAATGTTTCTTAAATATTTAATGTTGCAATTGTTTTATATTTATCATTATGGAAAATAATAAAATATTTTTTGAAGATATCTTTTTGTTTTGTTTATCTTTTAGAACTTTTAATAACACAACATCTAAAGTTTAATGCAAATTTGAGTATGTTTATATGGATGTTGTCTCTTACATACCATTACTAGAACGAAGGAAATAAAATATCAAGAATATCAAATGACTAGTGTTGCACTCAGTAGTCAACCCACAATAGATGTCTGAAAAATCATTACACCATGTTTATATGAAATTATCAGTGCCTACTAAAAATGTAAACATGACTAAGAAAGGTAATAATCGACGGATATGGTATGGAACCCTGAGGTTTTAAATTAGAAGGACAGATACACGAACTCTAGACTATATTGTTAATAATATTTTTTAAGCCCTTTACTTTTATTTGTGCGAAATCACCTGTTCATTAACATGTCTCTGAGTTATATGACTACGTTTGGCTTGAAATTTCCTTCATCATAATGAATATAAGTGACATGTATGAATACTGAAAAAAATTACTTGTGTAACTTATGATGTCATTTGCAATAAATGGAACAATAATTTTGGTCTCAATGTACAATAAATAGTTATATGTTGTCGTATGTCCCTAGTTGTTAAATCACGTTTTATTAAGGATATGTGTTTTAGTTCCAATTTGTGTCTATAAATTCAATGCATAAAAACTTGTATATGTTAATATACGAGAAATATTTATTTATGTCATTATATAAATGTCAAGTGAATACTTACTAGTGACGATATTCATATATATGATGTTTCATATTTATTCATATTCTAATATTCACCCATTATGATTTTTCACGTGTGTATGTGAAATCGATTTTTTTACGTTACTTGTTCGTTATTCTAGAACTTGCATGATCATTACCAAACATAAAGATGCCTATAAATTAAATGGTTCAATAATCATTTTTATACGGATGCAAACTCTTTACTAAATGAAATTTATTTTTTTATGTTACCACTACCTGATCTATTAATGATATGAAAATTATAAATTTAATGTTAATTAGAGTGGCACACCCGAAGCGTGGTGGGCCCATAACCCACAGGTCCCTGGATCGAAACCACAAACCACGCTCTGATAGAATTTTTAAATTTTTTTTGTGCATTCAAAAGATATGAATAAGCCTGTAAGTGTCAAAGGACATTAAATTTTTTATACTTATCCTTATATCTCTAGGTTTTATCTCGTGGATTTTAATCAATGTGTCATTACGTGCTAATGTTTCTTAAATATTTAATGTTGCAATTGTTTTATATTTATCATTATGGAAAATAATAAAATATTTTGTGAAGATATATATTTGTTTTATTTATCTTTTAGAACTTTTTATAACACAACATCTAATGTTTAATGAAAATTTGAGTTGTGCAGTTGAAGGGATGCGTGCCCATTCCAATAGGTCCTTGGATATAAACTAGCTTTGACAAAAAAAATTATAGGACTACGTTTGGTTTGAAGTTTCGTTCATATTTATTCATATTTTACTATTCACCCTTTATGATTTTCACGTGTGTATGTGAAATACATTTTTTAGTTTGGTTGTTCATTATTCTAGAACTTGCATGATCATCACCAAACATAAAGATGCCTATAAATTAAATGGTTCAATAATCATTGTTATACAGATGAAAACTCTTTACTAAATTAAATTTATGTTTTCATGCTTGAACTTGATGAGTGTTACCCATGTCATTCTTGTGAACTCATCCACAAAAGACACGAAATATTTGTTTCCTCCAAGTGAAAGTACTGAAAATGGTCCACACACATCAGAATGTACTACACCCAGAGCATGCTTTGCTCTGGGGGCTACTTCTGATGCAAATGGAAATCTGGGTTGCTTGCCTTTCATGCATATCTCACATGACTTCTGAGGCTTCACAATCTTCGAAATGCCATGCACGAGTTTCTTAGAACTTATATGCCCTAAGCTTATATAGTTCAAGTGCCCCAACCTCTTGTGCTACAACTTACTGTCAGTTTCAGCGCCTTCTGCACTAAGACACTCCGCTTCAGAAGTTTCTACATTCACCTTGAATGTTCTGTTGCTTCCCTGCTCAGACTTTATGATCAACTTCTGATCAGAATCATACAATGTCAAGAGGTTGTCCTTCATAACCACTGAAAAACCTTTCTCAATGAGCTGACCCACACTCATCAGATTGCTTTTAATTCCAGGAACATACCCACACTCACCAATCTCCTGAACAGTTTCCATCAGAATCAGAAGCCATTAGTAGCACAGGTTCATCATCAGAATCTTCTCTGGCTATATTTGCTTCTTCTGATTTACTTCCTCTGTTTCTACAGTCTCTAGCAAAATGGCCAAACTGTTTACAGCAGTAACATTAAACCTTCTTCTTGTCATATCTTTCCTTTCCCTTCTGATATTTCTTTTCATCAGAAGTTGAGGTTTCTGACTTCTAGAATTTATCACCATGTCTATTCTGCTTCTGGTCCTTCTTGACAAAAGAAGCTTTCAGAGCTTGCTCCACTTCCCTCTCAGAAGTTCTTTCAGTCAGACGCAACTCTTGTGCTTCTAGACTGCTTTGCAACTCTTCTATTCTCATGGTTTCCAGATTTTTAGAATGTTCAATCGAAACAACAATGTAATCAAACTGAGGCGTAAGTGACCTCAAAATCTTTTCTATGATTACCTATTCAAAAAGTGTTTCACCACAAGCCTTCATTTCATTAGTGATCAGAATCAATCTGGAGATGTATTCAGAAACTTTCTCACTGTTCTTCATGCTGAGATTTTCATATTGTGTTCGCAGGGACTGAAGTTTTACCTTCTTTACTGATACATCACCACCATAACATCTGGTCAGTATATCCCATGCCCCGTCGACGTCGTCGAATGAACAATCTTCTCAAACACATTTTCATCCACACACTGATGGATGAAGAACAGTGCTTTCTGATCCCTCTTCCTTGTAGCTCTTTCTTCTGATTTCTGTTCTTCATTAGCATCTGCTGCAGCTGGAACATAACCTTCAGAGACAAGGTCCAGAACATCCTGAGCACCAAACAGCACACGCATTTGTATCTTCCATCTGTTCCAGTTTTTGCCATCAAAAACTGGAAGTTTAGTGTTCAAACTACTGCCTCCATTCATCTTAAAACTTTGCATAGAAAAAAATCAGATCTCAGATTTCTCACTCAGTGTTTCCCAAACCCACAAAATCAGTGTGATTCTGTTTCAGATTTTTGTTCAAGATTCAAAAATCAAACACACAGCTCACTATCACTCGTGTTTCCCAGAATATCAGAACAACCAAGAAGCTCTGATACCAATTTGTTAGTGCAAGGTGATGAATTTGAGGAAGAAGAAGGAAGGAATAAATGCCTAAAAGCTGACAGAAAATGATTGAAGAATTGATTGATATAAATGTAAACCTAGTAAACCTATTTATACACAAATAAGAATGCCACATAGGCCCTAATCAATACTTATCTACAAATAACAAAATACTAAATTACCCTCTAATAGGTTGTTCGTTATTCTAGAACTTGCATGATCATCACCAAACATAAAGATGCCTATAAATTAAATTGTTCAATAATCATTGTTATTCGGATGAAAACTCTTTACTAAATGAAATTCAGGTTTTCATGTTACCATTGCCTAATCTATTAATGATATGAAAATTATAAATTTAATGTGAATCTGAGTGGCGCAGGGGAAGCTTGGTGGGCCCATATCCCACAGATCCCTGGATCGAAACCAGGCTCTGATAGAATTTTTAAATATTTTTTTGTGCATTCAAAAGATATGAATAAGCCTCTAAGTGTCAAAGGACATTAAACTTTTTATATGTATCATTATTTCTTTAAGTTTTATCTCGTGGATTTTTTCAATGTGTCATTATGTGCTAATGTTTCCTAAATATTTAATGTTGCAATAATTTTATATTTATCATTATGGAAAATAATAAAATATTTTGTGAAGATATCTATTTGTTTTATTTATCTTTTAGAACTTTGTATAACACAACATCTAAAGTTTAATGCAAATTTGAGTTGTGCAGGTGAAGGGATGCGTGCCCATTCCAATAGGTCCTTGGATATAAACTAGCTTTGACCAAAAAAATTTATTGTTTAAAAAAATACTAATAAGCAAAAAAAATTGTGTTCAAGATGTTTATATGTATGTTGTCTCTTACATACCATTACTAGAATGAAGGAAATAAAATATCAAGAATATCAAATGACTAGTGTTGCACTCAGTAGTCAACCCACAATAGATGTCGGAAAAATCATTACACCATGTTTATATGAAATTATCAGGGCCTACTGAAAATGCAAACATGACTTAGAAAGGTAATAATCGACGGATATGGTATGGAACCCTGAGGTTTTAAATTAGAAGGACAGATACACGAACTCTAGACTATATTGTTAATAATATTTTTTAAGCCCTTTACTTTTATTTATGCGAAGTCACCTGTTCATTAAAATGTCTCTGAGTTATATGACTATGTTTGGCTTGAAATTTCGTTCATCATAATGAATATAAGTGACATGTATGAATATTGGAAAAAATTACTCGTTTTACTTATGATGTCATTTGCAATAAATGGAACAATACTTTTGGTCTCAATGTATAATAATTAGTTATATGTTGTCGTATGTCCCTAGTTGTTATCTCACGTTTAATTAAGGATATGTGTTTTAGTTCCAATTTGTGTCTATAAATTCAATGCACAAAAACTTATATATGTTGATATACGAGAAATATTTATTTATGTCATTATAAAAATGTCAATTGAATACTTACTAGTGACGGTATTCATATATCTGATGTTTCATATTTATTCATATTCTACTATTCACCCTTTATGATTTTCACGTGTGTATGTGACATAGATTTTTTACTCTGGTTGTTCGTTATTTTATAACTTGCATGATCATCACCAAACATAAAGATGCCTATAAATTAAATGGTTCAATAATCATTATTATACGGATGAAAACACTTTACTAAATGAAATACATGTTACCATTGCCTAATCTGTTGATGATATGAAAATTATAAATTTAATGTGAATCTGAGTGGCGCAGCGGAAGCGTGGTGGGCCCATAACCCACAGGTGCCTAGAGAATTTTTAAAAAACTTTTTTTGTGCATTTAAAAGATATGAATAAGCCTCTAAGTTTCAAAGGACATTAAATTTTTTATACGTGTCATTATTTCTGTAAGTTTTATCTCATGGATTTTTATCAATGTGTCATTACCTGCTAATGTTTCTTAAATATTTAATGTTGCAATTGTTTTATATTTATCATAAAGGAAAATAATAAAATATTTTGTGAAGATATCTATTTGTTTTATTTATCTTTTATAACTTTTTATAACACAACAATTAAAGTTTAATGCAAATTTGAGTTGTGCAGTTGAAGGGATGCATGCCCATTCCAATAGGTCCTTGGATATAAACTCGCTTTGACAAAAAAAATAATTGTTTAAAAAAAATACTAATAAACAAAACACATTGTGTTCAAGATGTTTATATGTATGTTGTCTCTTACATATCATTACTACAATGAAGGAAATAAAATATTAACAATATCATATGGCTAGTGTTGCACTCAGTAGTTAACCCACAACAGATGTCGGCAAAATCCTTACACCATGTTTACATGAAACTATAAGGGTCTACTAAAAATTCAAAAATGACTTAGAAAGGTAATAATCGACGGATATGGTATGGAACCCTGATGTTTTAAATTAAAAGGACAGATACACGAACTCTATACTATATTGTTAATAATATTTTTAAACCCTTTACTTTTATTTGTGCGAAGTCACCTGTTCATTAAAATGTCTCTGAGTTATATGACTACGTCTGGCTTGAAATTTCGTTCATCATAATGAATATAAGTGACATGTATGAATATTGGAAAAAATTACTCGTGTAACTTATGATGTCATTTGCAATAAATGGAACAATACTTTTGGTATCAATGTATAATAATTAGTTATATGTTGTCGTATGTCCCTGGTTGTTATCTCACGTTTAATTAAGGATATGTGTTTTAGTTCCAATTTGTGTCTATAAATTCAATGCACAAAAACATATATATGTTGATATACGAGAAATATTTATTTATGTCATTATAAAAATGTCAAGTGAATACTTACTAATGACGGTATTCATATATCTAATGTTTCATATTTATTCATATTCTACTATTCACCCTTTATGATTTTCACGTGTGTATGTGAAATAGATTTTTTACTCTAGTTGTTCGTTATTCTATAACTTGCGTGATCAACACCAAACATAAAGATGCCTATAAATTAAATGGTTCAATAATCATTATTATACAGATGAAAACACTTTACTAAATGAAATTCAAGTTTTCATGTTACCATTGCCTGATCTATTAATGATATGAAAATTATAAATTTAATGTGAATCTGAGTGGTGCAGCGGAAGCATGGTGGGCCCATAACCCACAGATCCATAGAGAATATTAAATTATTTTTTTGTGCATTCAAAAGATATGAATAAGCCTGTAAGTTTCAAAGGACATTAAATTTTTTATACGTATCATTATTTCTCTGAGTTTTATATTGTGGATTTTTATCAATGTGTCATTACCGACTAATATTTCTTAAATATTTAATGTTGCAATTGTTTTATATTTATAATAATGGAAAATAATAAAATATTTTGTGAAGATATCTATTTGTTTTATTTATCTTTTAGAACTTTTTATAACACAACATCTAAAGTTTAATGCAAATTTGAGTTGTGCAGTTGAAGGGATGCATGCCCATTCCAATAGGTCCTTGGATATAAACTAGCTTTGACAAAAAAAATTAATTGTTTAAAAAAATTACTAATAAACAAAAAATCATTGCGTTCAAGATGTTTATATGTATGTTGTCTCTTACATAGCATTACTACAATGAAGGAAATAAAATATTAACAATATCATATGGCTAGTGTTGCACTCAGTAGTCAACCCACAACAGATGCCGGCAAAATCATTACACCATGTTTACATGAAACTATCAAGGTCTACTAAAAATTCAAAAATGACTTAGAAAGGTAATAATCGACGGATATGGTATGGAACCCTGGTATTTTAAATTAAAAGGACGGATACACGAACTCTAGACTATATTGTTAATAATATTTATTAAGCCCTTTACTTTTATTTGTGCGAAGTCACCTGTTCATTAAAATGTCTCTGAGTTATATGACTACGTTTGGCTTGAAATTTCGTTCATCATAATGAATATAAGTGACATGTATCGATACTGAAAAAAATTACTCGTGTAACTTATGATGTCATTTGCAATAAATGGAACAATACTTTTGGTCTCAATGTATAATAATTAGTTATATGTTGTCGTATGTCCCTAGTTGTTATCTCACATTTAATTAAGGATATGTGTTTTAGTTCCAATTTGTGTCTATAAATTCAATGCACAAAAACTTCTATATGTTGATATACGAGAAATAGTTATTTATGTCATTATAAAAATTTCAAGTGAATACTTACTAGTGGCGGTATTCATATATCTGATGTTTCATATTTATTCATATTCTACTATTCACCCTTTATGATTTTCACGTGTGTATGTGAAATAGATTTTTTACTCTGGTTGTTCGTTATTCTATAACTTGCATGATCATCACCAAACATAAAGATGCCCATAAATTAAATGGTTCAATAATATTTATTATACGGATGAAAACACTTTACTAAATGAAATTCATGCTTTCGTGTTACCATTTCCTAATCGATTAATGATATGAAAATTATAAAGTTAATATGAATCTGAGTGGCGCAGCGGAAGCGTGGTGGGCCCATATCCCACAGGGCCCTAGAACGAAACCAGGCTCTGATTGAATTTTTAAATATTTTTTTGTGCATTCAAAAGATATGAATAAGACTCTAAGTGTCAAAGGACATTAAATTTTTTATACGTATCATTATTTCTCTAAGTTTTATATCGTGGACTTTTATCAATGTGATCAATGTGTCATTACCGGCTAATGTTTCTTAAATATTTAATGTTGCAATTGTTTTATATTTATCATAATGGAAAATAATAAAATATTTGGTGAAGATATCTATTTGTTTTATTTATCTTTTAGAACTTTTTATAACACAACATCTAAAGTTTAATGCAAATTTGAGTTGTGCAGTTGAAGGGATGCATGCCAAATCCAATAGGTCCTTTGATATAAACTAGCTTTGACAAAAAAATTACTAATAAACAAAAAACATTATGTTCAAGATGTTTATATGTATGTTGTCTCTTACATAGCATTACTACAATGAAGGAAATAAAATATTAACAATATCATATGGCTAGTGTTGCACTCAGTAGTCAACCCACAACAGATGCCGGCAAAATCATTACACCATGTTTACATGAAACTATCAGGGTCTACTAAAAATTCAAAAATGACTTAGAAAGGTAATAATCGACGGATATGGTATGAAACCCTGGTGTTTTAAATTAAAAGGACTGATACACGAACTCTAGACTATATTGTTAATAATATTTATTAAGCCCTTTACTTTTATTTGTGCGAAGTCACCTGTTCATTAAAATGTCTCTGAGTTATATGACTATGTTTGGCTTGAAATTTCGTTCATCATAATGAATATAAGTGACATGTATCGATACTGAAAAAAATTACTCGTGTAACTTATGATGTCATTTGCAATAAATGGAACAATACTTTTGGTCTCAATGTATAATAATTAGTTATATGTTGTCGTATGTCCCTAGTTGTTATCTCACATTTAATTAAGGATATGTGTTTTAGTTCCAATTTGTGTCTATAAATTCAATGCACAAAAACTTCTATATGTTGATATACGAGAAATAGTTATTTATGTCATTATAAAAATTTCAAGTGAATACTTACTAGTGGCGGTATTCATATATCTGATGTTTCATATTTATTCATATTCTACTATTCACCCTTTATGATTTTCACGTGTGTATGTGAAATAGATTTTTTACTCTGGTTGTTCGTTATTCTATAACTTGCATGATCATCACCAAACATAAAGATGCCTATAAATTAAATGGTTCAATAATCTTTATTATACGGATGAAAACACTTTACTAAATGAAATTCATGCTTTCGTGTTACCATTTCCTAATCGATTAATGATATGAAAATTATAAATTTAATATGAATCTGAGTGGCGCAGCGGAAGCGTGGTGGGCCCATATCCCACAGGGCCCTAGAACGAAACCAGGCTCTGATTGAATTTTTAAATATTTTTTTGTGCATTCAAAAGATATGAATAAGACTCTAAGTGTCAAAGGACATTAAATTTTTTATACGTATCATTATTTCTCTAAGTTTTATATCGTGGACTTTTATCAATGTGATCAATGTGTCATTACCGGCTAATGTTTCTTAAATATTTAATGTTGCAATTGTTTTATATTTATCATAATGGAAAATAATAAAATATTTGGTGAAGATATCTATTTGTTTTATTTATCTTTTAGAACTTTTTATAACACAACATCTAAAGTTTAATGCAAATTTGAGTTGTGCAGTTGAAGGGATGCATGCCAAATCCAATAGGTCCTTTGATATAAACTAGCTTTGACAAAAAAATTACTAATAAACAAAAAACATTGTGTTCAAGATGTTTATATGTATGTTGTCTCTTACATAGCATTACTACAATGAAGGAAATAAAATATTAACAATATCATATGGCTAGTGTTGCACTCAGTAGTCAACCCACAACAGATGCCGGCAAAATCATTACACCATGTTTACATGAAACTATCAGGGTCTACTAAAAATTCAAAAATGACTTAGAAAGGTAATAATCGACGGATATGGTATGAAACCCTGGTGTTTTAAATTAAAAGGACTGATACACGAACTCTAGACTATATTGTTAATAATATTTTTTAAGCCATTTACTTTTATTTGTGCGAAGTCACCTGTTCATTAAAATGTCTTTGAGTTATATGACTATGTTTGGCTTGAAATTTCGTTCATCATAATGAATATAAGTGACATGTATGAATACTGAAAAAAATTACTCGTGTAACTTATGATGTCATTTGCAATAAATGGAACAATACTTTTGGTCTCAATGTATAATAATTAGTTATATGTTGTCGTATGTCCCTAGGTGTTATCTCACGTTTAATTAAGGATATGTGTTTTAGTTCCAATTTGTGTCTATAAATTCAATGCACAATAACATGTATATGATGATATACGATAAATAGTTATTTATGTCATTATAAAAATTTCAAGTGAATACTTACTAGTGACGGTATTCATATATCTGATGTTTCATATTTATTCATATTCTACTATTCACCTTTTATGATTTCCACGTGTGTATGTGAAATAGATTTTTTACTCTGGTTGTTCGTTATTCTATAACTTGCATGATCATCACCAAACATAAAGATTCCTATAAATTAAATGGTTCAATAATCATTATTATACGGATGAAAACACTTTACTAAATGAAATTCATGTTTTCATGTTACCATTGCCTAATCTATTAATGATATGAAAATTATAAATTTAATGTGAATATGAGTGGCGCAGCGGAAGCGTGGTGGGCCCATAACCCACAGGTCCCTAGAACGAAACCAGGCTCTGATAGAATTTTTAAATATTTTTTTTGTGCATTCAAAAGATATGAATAAGCCTCTAAGTGTCAAAGGACATTAAATTTTTTATACGTATCATTATTTCTCTAAGTTTTATATCGTGGATTTTTATCAATGTGTCATTACCGGCTAATGTTTCTTAAATATATAATGTTGCAATTGTTTTATATTTATCATAATGGAAAATAATAAAATATTTTGTGAAGATATCTATTTGTTTTATTTATCTTTTAGAACTTTTTATAACACAACATCTTAAGTTTAATGCAAATTTGAGTTGTGCAGTTAAAGGGATGCATGCCCATTCCAATAGGTCCTTGGATATAAACTAGCTTTGACAAAAAAAATTAATTGTTTAAAAAAATTACTAATAAACAAAAAACATTGTGTTCAAGATGTTTATATGTATGTTGTCTCTTACATAGCATTACTACAATGATGGAAATAAAATATTAACAATATCATATGGCTAGTGTTGCACTCAGTAGTCAACCCACAACAGATGCCGGCAAAATCATTACACCATGTTTACATGAAACTATCAGGGTCTACTAAAAATTCAAAAATGACTTAAAAAAGTTATAATCAACGGATATGGTATGAAACCCTGGTGTTTTAAATTAAAAGGAAGGATACACGAACTCTAGACTATATTGTTAATAATATTTTTAAGCCATTTACTTTTATTTGTGCGAAGTCACCTGTTCATTAAAATGTCTCTGAGTTATATGACTACGTTTGGCTTGAAATTTCGTTCATCATAATGAATATAAGTGACATGTATGAATACTAAAAAAAATTACTCGTGTAACTTATGATGTCATTTGCAATAAATGGAACAATACTTTTGGTCTCAATGTATAATAATTAGTTATATGTTGTCGTATGTCCCTAGTTGTTATCTCACATTTAATTAAGGATATGTGTTTTAGTTCCAATTTGTGTCTATAAATTCAATGCAAAAAAACTTCTATATGTTGATATACGAGAAATCGTTATTTATGTCATTATAAAAATTTCAAGTGAATATTTACTAGTGGCGGTATTCATATATCTGATGTTTCATATTTATTCATATTCTACTATTCATCCTTTATGATTTTCACATGTGTATGTGAAATAGATTTTTTACTCTGGTTGTTCGTTATTCTATAACTTGCATGATCATCACCAAACATAAAGATGCCTATAAATTAAATGGTTCAATAATCATTATTATACGGATGAAAACACTTTACTAAATGAAATTCATGTTTTCATGTTACCATTGCCTAATCTATTAATGATATGAAAATTATAAATTTAATGTGAATATGAGTGGCGCAGCGGAAGCGTGATGGGCCCATAACCCACAGGTCCCTAGAACGAAACTAGGCTCTGATTGAATTTTTAAATATTTTTTTTTGTGCATTCAAAATATATGAATAAGCCTCTAAGTGTCAAAGGACATTAATTTTTTTATACGTATCATTATTTGTCTATGTTTTATCTCGTGGATTTTTATCAATGTGTCATTACCTGCTAATGTTTCTTAAATATTTAATGTTGCAATTGTTTTATATTTATCATAATGGAAAATAATAAAATATTTTGTGAAGATATCTATTTGTTTTATTTATCTTTTAGAACTTTTTATAACACAACATCAAAAGTTTAATGCAAATTTGAGTTGTGCAGTTGAAGGGATGCGTGCCCATTCCAATAGGCCCTTGGATATAAACTAGCTTTGACAAAAAAATTAATTGTTTAAAAAAATTACTAATAAACAAAAAACATTGTGTTCAAGATGTTTATATGTATGTTGTCTCTTACATAGCATTACTACAATAAAGGAAATAAAATATTAACAATATCATATGGCTAGTGTTGCACTCAGTAGTCAACCCACAACAGATGCCCGCAAAATCATTACACCATGTTTACATGAAACTATCAGGGTCTACTAAAAATTCAAAAATGACTTAAAAAAGTTATAATCAACCGATATGGTATGAAACCCTGGTGTTTTAAATTAAAAGGATGGATACACGAACTCTAGACTATATTGTTAATAATATTTTTAAGCCATTTACTTTTATTTGTGCGAAGTCACCTGTTCATTAAAATGTCTCTGAGTTATATGACTACGTTTGGCTTGAAATTTCGTTCATCATAATGAATATAAGTGACATGTATGAATACTGGAAAAAAATTACTCGTGTAACTTATGATGTCATTTGCAATAAATGGAACAATACTTTTGGTCTCAATGTATAATAATTAGTTATATGTTGTCGTATGTCCCTAGTTGTTATCTCACATTTAATTAAGGATATGTGTTTTAGTTCCAATTTGTGTCTATAAATTCAAGGCACAAAAACTTCTATATGTTGATATACGAGAAATCGTTATTTATGTCATTATAAAAATTTCAAGTGAATATTTACTAGTGGCGGTATTCATATATCTGATGTTTCATATTTATTCATATTCTACTATTCATCCTTTATGATTTTCACATGTGTATGTGAAATAGATTTTTTACTCTGGTTGTTCGTTATTCTATAACTTGCATGATCATCACCAAACATAAAGATGCCTATAAATTAAATGGTTCAATAATCATTATTATACGGATGAAAACACTTTACTAAATGAAATTCATGTTTTCATGTTACCATTGCCTAATCTATTAATGATATGAAAATTATAAATTTAATGTGAATATGAGTGGCGCAGCGGAAGCGTGATGGGCCCATAACCCACAGGTCCCTAGAACGAAACTAGGCTCTGATTGAATTTTTAAATATTTTTTTTTGTGCATTCAAAATATATGAATAAGCCTCTAAGTGTCAAAGGACATTAAATTTTTTATACGTATCATTATTTGTCTATGTTTTATCTCGTGGATTTTTATCAATGTGTGATTACCTGCTAATGTTTCTTAAATATTTAATGTTGCAATTGTTTTATATTTATCATAATGGAAAATAATAAAATATTTTGTGAAGATATCTATTTGTTTTATTTATCTTTTAGAACTTTTTATAACACAACATCCAAAGTTTAATGCAAATTTGAGTTGTGCCGTTGAAGGGATGCGTGCCCATTCCAATAGGCCCTTGGATATAAACTAGCTTTGACAAAAAAATTAATTGTTTAAAAAAATTACTAATAAACAAAAAACATTGTGTTCAAGATGTTTATATGTATGTTGTCTCATACATAGCATTACTACAATGAAGGAAATAA
The DNA here is from genome assembly GCA_948472305.1 of Vicia faba. Taxonomy (NCBI): domain Eukaryota; kingdom Viridiplantae; phylum Streptophyta; class Magnoliopsida; order Fabales; family Fabaceae; genus Vicia; species Vicia faba. The sequence continues at coordinate 157,525,595 of OX451741.1, read as the reverse complement.
AATATTAACAATATCATATGGCTAGTGTTGCACTCAGTAGTCAACCCACAACAGATGCCGGCAAAATCCTTACACCATGTTTACATGAAACTATCAGGGTCTACTAAAAATTCAAAAATGACTTACAAATGTAATAATCGACGGATATGGTATGGAAACCTGGTATTTTAAATTAAAAGGACGGATACACGAACTCTAGACTATATTGTTAATAATATTTTTTAAGCCCTTTACTTTTATTTGTGCGAAGTCACTTGTTCATTAAAATGTCTCTGAGTTATATGACTACGTTTGGCTTGAAATTTCATTCATCATAATGAATATAAGTGACATGTATGAATACTGAAAAAAATAACTCGTGTAACTTATGATATCATTTGCAATAAATGGAACAATACTTTTGGTCTAAATGTATAATAATTAGTTATATGTTGTCGTATGTCCCTAGTTGTTATCTCACGTTTAATTAAGGATATGTGTTTTAGTTCCAATTTGTGTCTATAAATTCAATGTACAATAACATGTATATGATGATATACGAGAAATAGTTATTTATGTCATTATAAAAATTTCAAGTGAATACTTACTAATGACGGTTTTCATATATCTGATGTTTCATATTTATTCATATTCTACTATTCACCTTTTATGATTTCCACGTGTGTATGTGAAATAGATTTTTTACTCTGGTTGTTCGTTATTCTATAACTTGCATGATCATCACCAAACATAAAGATGCCTATAAATTAAATGGTTCAATAATCATTATTATACGGATGAAAACACTTTACTAAATGAAATTCATGTTTTCATGTTACCATTGCCTAATCTATTAATGATATGAAAATTATAAATTTAATGTGAATATGAGTGGCGCAGCGGAAGCGTGGTGGGCCCATAACCCACAGGTCCCTAGAACGAAACCAGGCTCTGATAGAATTTTTAAATATTTTTTTTGTGCATTCAAAAGATATGAATAAGCCTCTAAGTGTCAAAGGACATTAAATTTTTTATACGTATCATTATTTCTCTAAGTTTTATATCGTGGATTTTTATCAATGTGTCATTACCGGCTAATGTTTCTTAAATATATAATGTTGCAATTGTTTTATATTTATCATAATGGAAAATAATAAAATATTTTGTGAAGATATCTATTTGTTTTATTTATCTTTTAGAACTTTTTATAACACAACATCTTAAGTTTAATGCAAATTTGAGTTGTGCAGTTAAAGGGATGCATGCCCATTCCAATAGGTCCTTGGATATAAACTAGCTTTGACAAAAAAAATTAATTGTTTAAAAAAATTACTAATAAACAAAAAACATTGTGTTCAAGATGTTTATATGTATGTTGTCTCTTACATAGCATTACTACAATGATGGAAATAAAATATTAACAATATCATATGGCTAGTGTTGCACTCAGTAGTCAACCCACAACAGATGCCGGCAAAATCATTACACCATGTTTACATGAAACTATCAGGGTCTACTAAAAATTCAAAAATGACTTAAAAAAGTTATAATCAACGGATATGGTATGAAACCCTGGTGTTTTAAATTAAAAGGACGGATACACGAACTCTAGACTATATTGTTAATAATATTTTTAAGCCATTTACTTTTATTTGTGCGAAGTCACCTGTTCATTAAAATGTCTCTGAGTTATATGACTACGTTTGGCTTGAAATTTCGTTCATCATAATGAATATAAGTGACATGTATGAATACTAAAAAAAATTACTCGTGTAACTTATGATGTCATTTGCAATAAATGGAACAATACTTTTGGTCTCAATGTATAATAATTAGTTATATGTTGTCGTATGTCCCTAGTTGTTATCTCACATTTAATTAAGGATATGTGTTTTAGTTCCAATTTGTGTCTATAAATTCAATGCAAAAAAACTTCTATATGTTGATATACGAGAAATCGTTATTTATGTCATTATAAAAATTTCAAGTGAATATTTACTAGTGGCGGTATTCATATATCTGATGTTTCATATTTATTCATATTCTACTATTCATCCTTTATGATTTTCACATGTGTATGTGAAATAGATTTTTTACTCTGGTTGTTCGTTATTCTATAACTTGCATGATCATCACCAAACATAAAGATGCCTATAAATTAAATGGTTCAATAATCATTATTATACGGATGAAAACACTTTACTAAATGAAATTCATGTTTTCATGTTACCATTGCCTAATCTATTAATGATATGAAAATTATAAATTTAATGTGAATATGAGTGGCGCAGCGGAAGCGTGATGGGCCCATAACCCACAGGTCCCTAGAACGAAACTAGGCTCTGATTCAATTTTTAAATATTTTTTTTTGTGCATTCAAAATATATGAATAAGCCTCTAAGTGTCAAAGGACATTAAATTTTTTATACGTATCATTATTTGTCTATGTTTTATCTCGTGGATTTTTATCAATGTGTCATTACCTGCTAATGTTTCTTAAATATTTAATGTTGCAATTGTTTTATATTTATCATAATGGAAAATAATAAAATATTTTGTGAAGATATCTATTTGTTTTATTTATCTTTTAGAACTTTTTATAACACAACATCAAAAGTTTAATGCAAATTTGAGTTGTGCAGTTGAAGGGATGCGTGCCCATTCCAATAGGCCCTTGGATATAAACTAGCTTTGACAAAAAAATTAATTGTTTAAAAAAATTACTAATAAACAAAAAACATTGTGTTCAAGATGTTTATATGTATGTTGTCTCTTACATAGCATTACTACAATAAAGGAAATAAAATATTAACAATATCATATGGCTAGTGTTGCACTCAGTAGTCAACCCACAACAGATGCCCGCAAAATCATTACACCATGTTTACATGAAACTATCAGGGTCTACTAAAAATTCAAAAATGACTTAAAAAAGTTATAATCAACCGATATGGTATGAAACCCTGGTGTTTTAAATTAAAAGGATGGATACACGAACTCTAGACTATATTGTTAATAATATTTTTAAGCCATTTACTTTTATTTGTGCGAAGTCACCTGTTCATTAAAATGTCTGAGTTATATGACTACGTTTGGCTTGAAATTTCCTTCATCATAATGAATATAAGTGACATGTATGAATACTGGAAAAAAATTACTCGTGTAACTTATGATGTCATTTGCAATAAATGGAACAATACTTTTGGTCTCAATGTATAATAATTAGTTATATGTTGTCGTATGTCCCTAGTTGTTATCTCACATTTAATTAAGGATATGTGTTTTAGTTCCAATTTGTGTCTATAAATTCAAGGCACAAAAACTTCTATATGTTGATATACGAGAAATCGTTATTTATGTCATTATAAAAATTTCAAGTGAATATTTACTAGTGGCGGTATTCATATATCTGATGTTTCATATTTATTCATATTCTACTATTCATCCTTTATGATTTTCACATGTGTATGTGAAATAGATTTTTTACTCTGGTTGTTCGTTATTCTATAACTTGCATGATCATCACCAAACATAAAGATGCCTATAAATTAAATGGTTCAATAATCATTATTATACGGATGAAAACACTTTACTAAATGAAATTCATGTTTTCATGTTACCATTGCCTAATCTATTAATGATATGAAAATTATAAATTTAATGTGAATATGAGTGGCGCAGCGGAAGCGTGATGGGCCCATAACCCACAGGTCCCTAGAACGAAACTAGGCTCTGATTGAATTTTTAAATATTTTTTTTTGTGCATTCAAAATATATGAATAAGCCTCTAAGTGTCAAAGGACATTAAATTTTTTATACGTATCATTATTTGTCTATGTTTTATCTCGTGGATTTTTATCAATGTGTGATTACCTGCTAATGTTTCTTAAATATTTAATGTTGCAATTGTTTTATATTTATCATAATGGAAAATAATAAAATATTTTGTGAAGATATCTATTTGTTTTATTTATCTTTTAGAACTTTTTATAACACAACATCCAAAGTTTAATGCAAATTTGAGTTGTGCCGTTGAAGGGATGCGTGCCCATTCCAATAGGCCCTTGGATATAAACTAGCTTTGACAAAAAAATTAATTGTTTAAAAAAATTACTAATAAACAAAAAACATTGTGTTCAAGATGTTTATATGTATGTTGTCTCATACATAGCATTACTACAATGAAGGAAATAAAATATTAACAATATCATATGGCTAGTGTTGCACTCAGTAGTCAACCCACAACAGATGCCGGCAAAATCCTTACACCATGTTTACATGAAACTATCAGGGTCTACTAAAAATTCAAAAATGACTTACAAATGTAATAATCGACGGATATGGTATGGAAACCTGGTATTTTAAATTAAAAGGACGGATACACGAACTCTAGACTATATTGTTAATAATATTTTTTAAGCCCTTTACTTTTATTTGTGCGAAGTCACTTGTTCATTAAAATGTCTCTGAGTTATATGACTACGTTTGGCTTGAAATTTCATTCATCATAATGAATATAAGTGACATGTATGAATACTGAAAAAAATAACTCGTGTAACTTATGATATCATTTGCAATAAATGGAACAATACTTTTGGTCTAAATGTATAATAATTAGTTATATGTTGTCGTATGTCCCTAGTTGTTATCTCACGTTTAATTAAGGATATGTGTTTTAGTTCCAATTTGTGTCTATAAATTCAATGTACAATAACATGTATATGATGATATACGAGAAATAGTTATTTATGTCATTATAAAAATTTCAAGTGAATACTTACTAATGACGGTTTTCATATATCTGATGTTTCATATTTATTCATATTCTACTATTCACCTTTTATGATTTCCACGTGTGTATGTGAAATAGATTTTTTACTCTGGTTGTTCGTTATTCTATAACTTGCATGATCATCACCAAACATAAAGATGCCTATAAATTAAATGGTTCAATAATCATTATTATACGGATGAAAACACTTTACTAAATGAAATTCATGTTTTCATGTTACCATTGCCTAATCTATTAATGATATGAAAATTATAAATTTAATGTGAATATGAGTGGCGCAGCGGAAGCGTGGTGGGCCCATAACCCACAGGTCCCTAGAACGAAACCAGGCTCTGATAGAATTTTTAAATATTTTTTTTGTGCATTCAAAAGATATGAATAAGCCTCTAAGTGTCAAAGGACATTAAATTTTTTATACGTATCATTATTTCTCTAAGTTTTATATCGTGGATTTTTATCAATGTGTCATTACCGGCTAATGTTTCTTAAATATATAATGTTGCAATTGTTTTATATTTATCATAATGGAAAATAATAAAATATTTTGTGAAGATATCTATTTGTTTTATTTATCTTTTAGAACTTTTTATAACACAACATCCAAAGTTTAATGCAAATTTGAGTTGTGCAGTTGAAGGGATGCGTGCCCATTCCAATAGGTCCTTGGATATAAACTAGCTTTGACAAAAAAATTAATTGTTTAAATAAATTAATAATAAACAAAAAACATTGTGTTCAAGATGTTTGTATGTATGTTGTCTCATACATAGCATTACTACAATGAAGGAAATAAAATATTAACAATATCATATGGCTAGTGTTGCACTCAGTAGTCAACCCACAACAGATGCTGGCAAAATCCTTACACCATGTTTACATGAAACTATCAGGGTCTACTAAAAATTCAAAAATGACTTAGAAAGGTAATAATCGACGGATATGGTATGGAAACCTGGTGTTTTAAATTAAAAGGACGGATACACGAACTCTAGACTATATTGTTAATAATATTTTTTAAGCCCTTTACTTTTATTTGTGCGAAGTCACTTGTTCATTAAAATGTCTCTGAGTTATATGATTACCTTTCCTTTCCCTTCTGATATTTCTTTTCATCAGAAGTTGAGGTTTCTGACTTCTAGAATTTATCACCATGTTTATTCTGCTTCTGGTCCTTCTTGACAAAAGAAGCTTTCAGAGCTTGCTCCACTTCCCTCTCAGAAGTTCTTTCAGTCAGACGCAACTCTTGTGCTTCTAGACTGCTTTGCAACTCTTCTATTCTCATGGTTTCCAGATTTTTAGAATGTTCAATCGAAACAACAATGTAATCAAACTAAGGCGTAAGTGACCTCAGAATCTTTTCTATGATTACCTATTCAGAAAGTGTTTCACCACAAGCCTTCATTTCATTAGTGATCAGAATCAATCTGGAGATGTATTCAGAAACTTTCTCACTGTTCTTCATGCTGAGATTTTCATATTGTGTTCGCAGGGACTGAAGTTTTACCTTCTTTACTGATACATCACCACCATAACATCTGGTCAGTATATCCCATGCCCCGTCGACGTCGTCGAATGAACAATCTTCTCAAACACATTTTCATCCACACACTGATGGATGAAGAATAGTGCTTTCTGATCCCTCTTCCTTGTAGCTCTTTCTTCTGATTTCTGTTCTTCAGTAGCATCTGCTGCAGCTGGAACATAACCTTCAGAGACAAGGTCCAGAACATCCTGAGCACCAAACAACACACGCATTTGTATCTTCCATCTGTTCCAGTTTTTGCCATCAAAAACTGGAAGTTTAGTGTTCAAACTACTGCCTCCATTCATCTTAAAACTTTGCACAGAAAGAAATCAGATCTCAGATTTCTCACTCAGTGTTTCCCAACCCACAGAATCAGTGTGATTCTGTTTCAGATTTTTGTTCAAGATTCAAAAATCAAACACACAGCTCACTGTCACTCGTGTTTCCTAGAATATCAGAACAACCAAGAAGCTCTGATACCAATTTGTTAGTGCAAGGTGATGAATTTGAGGAAGAAGAAGGAAGGAATAAATGCCTAAAAGCTGACAGAAAATGATTGAAGAATTGATTGATATAAATGTAAACCTAGTACACCTATTTATACACAAATAAGAATGCCACATAGGCCCTAATCAATACTTATCTACAAATAACAAAATACTAAATTACCCTCTAATAGGTTGTTCGTTATTCCAGAACTTGCATGATCATCACCAAACATAAAGATGCCTATAAATTAAATTGTTCAATAATCATTGTTATTCGGATGAAAACTCTTTACTAAATGAAATTCAGGTTTTCATGTTACCATTGCCTAATCTATTAATGATATGAAAATTATAAATTTAATGTGAATCTGAGTGGCGCAGGGGAAGCTTGGTGGGCCCATATCCCACAGATCCCTGGATCGAAACCAGGCTCTGATAGAATTTTTAAATATTTATTTGTGCATTCAAAAGATATGAATAAGCCTCTAAGTGTCAAAGGACATTAAACTTTTTATATGTATCATTATTTCTTTAAGTTTTATCTCGTGGATTTTTTCAATGTGTCATTATGTGCTAATGTTTCCTAAATATTTAATGTTGCAATAATTTTATATTTATCATTATGGAAAATAATAAAATATTTTGTGAAGATATCTATTTGTTTTATTTATCTTTTAGAACTTTGTATAACACAACATCTAAAGTTTAATGCAAATTTGAGTTGTGCAGGTGAAGGGATGCGTGCCCATTCCAATAGGTCCTTGGATATAAACTAGCTTTGACCAAAATAATTTATTGTTTAAAAAATACTAATAAGCAAAAAAAATTGTGTTCAAGATGTTTATATGTATGTTGTCTCTTACATACCATTACTAGAATGAAGGAAATAAAATATCAAGAATATAAAATGACTAGTGTTGCACTCAGTAGTCAACCCATAATAGATGTCGGAAAAATCATTACACCATGTTTATATGAAATTATCAGGGCCTACTGAAAATGCAAACATGACTTAGAAAGGTAATAATCGACGGATATGGTATGGAACCCCGAGGTTTTAAATTAGAAGGACAGATACACGAACTCTAGACTATATTGTTAATAATATTTTTTAAGCCCTTTACTTTTATTTGTGCGAAGTCACCTGTTCATTAAAATGTCTCTGAGTTATATGACTACGTTTGGCTTGAAATTTCGTTCATCATAATGAATATAACTCACATGTATCAATACTGAAAAAAAATTACTCGTGTAACTTATGATGTCATTTGCAATAAATGGAACAATGCTTTTGGTCTCAATGTATAATAATTAGTTATATGTTGTCGTATGTCCCTAGTTGTTATCTCACGTTTAATTAAGGATATGTGTTTTAGTTCCAATTTGTGTCTATAAATTCAATGCACAAAAACTTATATATGTTGATATACGAGAAATATTTATTTATGTCATTATAAAAATGTCAATTGAATGCTTACTAGTGACGGTATTCATATATCTGATGTTTCATATTTATTCATATTCTACTATTCACCCTTTATGATTTTCACGTGTGTATGTGAAATAGATTTTTTACTCTGGTTGTTTGTTATTTTATAACTTGCATGATCATCACCAAACATAAAGATGCCTATAAATTAAATGGTTCAATAATCATTATTATACGGATGAAAACACTTTACTAATTGAAATTCATGTTACCATTTCCTAATCTGTTAATGATACGAAAATTATAAATTTAATGTGAATCTGAGTGGCGCAGCGGAAGCGTGGTGGGCCCATAACCCACAGGTGCCTAGAGAATTTTTAAAATTTTTTTTTGTACATTCAAAAGATATGAATAAGCCTCTAAGTGTCAAAGGACATTAAATTTTTTATACGTGTCATTATTTCTCTAAGTTTTATCTCATGGATTTTTATCAATGTGTCATTACCTGCTAACGTTTCTTAAATATTTAATGTTGCAATTGTTTTATATTTATCATAAAGGAAAATAATAAAATATTTTGTGAAGATATCTATTTGTTTTATTTATCTTTTAGAACTTTTTATAACACAACAATTAAAGTTTAATGCAAATTTGAGTTGTGCAGTTGAAGGGATGCATGCCCATTCCAATAGGTCCTTGGATATAAACTCTATTTGACAAAAAAAATAATTGTTTAAAAAAAATACTAATAAACAAAACACATTGTGTTCAAGATGTTTATATGTATGTTGTCTCTTACATATCATTACTACAATGAAGGAAATAAAATATTAACAATATCATATGGCTAGTGTTGCACTCAGTAGTCAACCCACAAGAGATGTCGGCAAAATCCTTACACCATGTTTACATGAAACTATCAGGGTCTACTAAAAATTCAAAAATGACTTAGAAAGGTAATAATCGACGGATATGGTATGGAACCCTGATGTTTTAAATTAAAAGGACAGATACACGAACTCTATACTATATTGTTAATAATTTTTTTTAAGCCCTTTACTTTTTTTTGTGCGAAGTCACCTGTTCATTAAAATGTCTCTGAGTTATATGACTATGTCTGGCTTGAAATTTCGTTCAACATAATGAATATAAGTGACATGTATGAATACTGGAAAAAATTACTCGTGTAACTTATGATGTCATTTGCAATAAATGGAACAATACTTTTGGTCTCAATGTATAATAATTAGTTATATGTTGTCGTATGTCCCTGGTTGTTATCTCACGTTTAATTAAGGATATGTGTTTTAGTTCCAATTTGTGTCTATAAATTCAATGCACAAAAACTTATATATGTTGATATACGAGAAATATTTATTTATGTCATTATAAAAATGTCAAGTGAGTACTTACTAGTGACGGTATTCATATATCTGATGTTTCATATTTATTAATATTCTACTATTCACCCTTTATGATTTTCACGTGTGTATGTGAAATAGATTTTTTACTCTGGTTGTTCGTTATTCTATAACTTGCATGATCATCACCAAACATAAAGATGCCTATAAATTAAATGGTTCAATAATCATTATTATACGGATGAAAACACTTTACTAAATGAAATTCATGCTTTCATGTTACCATTTCCTAATCGATTAATGATATGAAAATTATAAATTTAATGTGAATCTGAGTGGCACAGCGGAAGCGTGGTGGGCGCATAACCCATAGTTCCCTAGAATGAAACCAGGCTCTGATTGAATTTTTAAATATTTTTTTGTGCATTCAAAAGATATGAATAAGCCTCTAAGTGTCAAAGGACATTAAATTTTTTATACATATCATTATTTCTCTAAGTTTTATATCGTGGACTTTTATCAATGTGATCAATGTGTCATTACCGGCTAATGTTTCTTAAATATTTAATGTTGCAATTGTTTTATATTTATCATAATGGAAAATAATAAAATATTTGGTGAAGATATCTATTTGTTTTATTTATCTTTTAGAACTTTTTATAACACAACATCTAAAGTTTAATGCAAATTTGAGTTGTGCAGTTGAAGGGATGCATGCCAATTCCAATAGGTCCTTTGATATAAACTAGCTTTGACAAAAAAATTACTAATAAACAAAAAACATTGTGTTGAAGATGTTTATATGTATGTTGTCTCTTACATAGCATTACTACAATGAAGGAAATAAAATATTAACAATATCATATGGCTAGTGTTGCACTCAGTAGTCAACCCACAACAAATGCCGGCAAAATCATTACACCATGTTTACATGAAACTATCAGGGTCTACTAAAAATTCAAAAATGACTTAGAAAGGTAATAATCGACGGATATGGTATGAAACCCTGGTGTTTTAAATTAAAAGGACTGATACACGAACTCTAGACTATATTGTTAATAATATTTTTTAAGCCATTTACTTTTATTTGTGCGAAGTCACCTGTTCATTAAAATGTCTTTGAGTTATATGACTATGTTTGGCTTGAAATTTCGTTCATCATAATGAATATAAGTGACATGTATGAATACTGGAAAAAATTACTCGTGTAACTTATGATGTCATTTGCAATAAATGGAACAATACTTTTGGTCTCAATGTATAATAATTAGTTATATGTTGTCGTATGTCCCTAGGTGTTATCTCACGATTAATTAAGGATATGTGTTTTAGTTCCAATTTGTGTCTATAAATTCAATGCACAATAACATGTATATGATGATATACGATAAATAGTTATTTATGTCATTATAAAAATTTCAAGTGAATACTTACTAGTGACGGTATTCATATATCTGATGTTTCATATTTATTCATATTCTACTATTCACCTTTTATGATTTCCACGTGTGTATGTGAAATAGATTTTTTACTCTGGTTGTTCGTTATTCTATAACTTGCATGATCATCACCAAACATAAAGATGCCTATAAATTAAATGGTTCAATAATCATTATTATACGGATGAAAACACTTTACTAAATGAAATTCATGTTTTCATGTTACCATTGCCTAATCTATTAATGATATGAAAATTATAAATTTAATGAGAATATGAGTGGCGCAGCGGAAGCGTGGTGGGCCTATAACCCACAGGTCCCTAGAATTTTTAAATATTTTTTTTGTGCATTCAAAAGATATGAATAAGCCTCTAAGTGTCAAAGGACATTAAATTTTTTATACGTATCATTATTTCTCTAAGTTTTATATCGTGGATTTTTATCAATGTGTCATTACCGGCTAATGTTTCTTAAATATTTAATGTTGCAATTGTTTTATATTTATCATAATGGAAAATAATAAAATATTTGGTGAAGATATCTATTTGTTTTATTTATCTTTTAGAACTTTTTATGACACAACATCTAAAGTTTAATGCAAATTTGAGTTGTGCAGTTGAAGGGATGCATGCCCATTCCAATAGGTCCTTGGATATAAACTAGCTTTGACAAAAAAAATTACTAATAAACAAAAAACATTGTGTTCAAGATGTTTATATGTATGTTGTCTCTTACATAGCATTACTACAATGAAGGAAATAAAATATTAACAATATCATATGGCTAGTGTTGCAATCAGTAGTCAACCCCCAACAGATGCCGGCAAAATCATTACACCATGTTTACATGAAACTATCAGGGTCTACTAAAAATTCAAAAATGACTTAGAAAGGTAATAATCGACGGATATGGTATGAAACCCTGGTGTTTTAAATTAAAAGGACGGATACACGAACTCTAGACTATATTGTTAATAATATTTTTTAAGCCATTTACTTTTATTTGTGCGAAGTCACCTGTTCATTAAAAGTCTTAGAGTTATATGACTATGTTTGGCTTGAAATTTCGTTCATCATAATGAATATAAGTGACATGTATGAATACTGGAAAAAATTACTCGTGTAACTTATGATGTCCTTTGCAATAAATGGAACAATACGTTTGGTCTCAATGTATAATAATTAGTTATATGTTGTCATATGTCCCTAGTTGTTATCTCACGTTTAATTAAGGATATGTGTTTTAGTTCCAATTTGTGTCTATAAATTCAATGTACAATAACATGTATATGATGATATACGAGAAATAGTTATTTATGTCATTATAAAAATTTCAAGTGAATACTTACTAGTGACGGTTTTCATATATCTGATGTTTCATATTTATTCATATTCTACTATTCACCTTTTATGATTTCCACGTGTGTATGTGAAATAGATTTTTTACTCTGGTTGTTCGTTATTCTATAACTTGCATGATCATCACCAAACATAAAGATGCCTATAAATTAAATGGTTCAATAATCATTATTATACGGATGAAAACACTTTACTAAATTAAATTCATGTTTTCATGTTACCATTGCCTAATCTATTAATGATATGAAAATTGTAAATTTAATGTGAATATGAGTGGCACAGCGGAAGCGTGGTGGGCCCATAACCCACAGGTCCCTAGAACGAAACCTGGCTCTGATAGAATTTTTAAATATTTTTTTTGTGCATTCAAAAGATATGAATAAGCCTCTAAGTGTCAAAGGACATTAAATTTTTTACACGTATCATTATTTCTCTAAGTTTTATATCGTGGATTTTTATCAATGTGTCATTACCGGCTAATTTTTCTTAAATATTTAATGTTGCAATTGTTTTATATTTATAATAATGGAAAATAATAAAATATTTTGTGAAGATATCTATTTGTTTTATTTATCTTTTAGAACTTTTTATAACACAACATCTAAAGTTTAATGCAAATTTGAGTTGTGCAGTTAAAGGGATGCATGCCCATTCCAATAGGTCCTTGGATATAAACTAGCTTTGACAAAAAAAATTAATTGTTTAAAAAAACTACTAATAAACAAAAAACATTGTGTTCAAGATGTTTATATGTATGTTGTCTCTTACATAGCATTATTACAATGAAGGAAATAAAATATTAACAATATCATATGGCTAGTTTTGCACTCAGTAGTCAACCAACAACAGATGCCGGAAAAATCATTACACGATGTTTACATGAAACTATCAGGGTCTACTAAAAATTCAAAAATGACTTAGAAAGGTAATAATCGACGGATATGGTATGGAACCCTGGTGTTTTAAATTAAAAGGACGGATACACGAACTTTAGACTATATTGTTAATAATATTTTTTAAGCCATTTACTTTTATTTGTGCGAAGTCACCTGTTCATTAAAATGTCTCTGAGTTATATGACTACGTTTGGCTTGAAATTTCGTTCATCATAATGAATATAAGTGACATGTATGAATACTGAAAAAAATTACTCGTGTAACTTATGATGTCATTTGCAATAAATGGAACAATGCTTTTGGTCTCAATGTATAATAATTAGTTATATGTTGTCGTATGTCCCTAGTTGTTATCTCACGTTTAATTAAGGATATGTGTTTTAGTTCCAATTTGTGTCTATAAATTCAATGCATAAAAACTTGTATATGTTGATATACGAGAAATAGTTATTTATGTCATTATAAAAATTTCAAGTGAATACTTACTAGTGACAGTATTCATATATCTGATGTTTCATATTTATTCATATTCTACTATTCACCTTTTATGATTTCCACGTGTGTATGTGAAATAGATTTTTTACTCTGGTTGTTCGTTATTCTATAACTTGCATGATCATCACCAAACATAAAGATGCCTATAAATTAAATGGTTCAATAATCATTATTATACAGATGAAAACACTTTACTAAATGAAATTGATGTTTTCATGTTACCATTTCCTAATTTATTAATGATATGAAAATTACAAATTTAATGTGAATCTGAGTGGCGCAGCGGAAGCATGGTGGGCCCATAACCCACAGGTCCCTAGAACGAAACCAGGCTCTGATTGAATTTTTAAATATTTTTTTTTTTGCATTCAAAAGATATGAATAAGCCTCTAAGTGTCAAAGGACATTAAATTTTTTATACGTATCATTATTTGTCTAAGTTTTATCTCGTGGATTTTTATCAATGTGTCATTACCTGCTAATGTTTCTTAAATATTTAATGTTGCAATTGTTTTATATTTATCATAATGGAAAATAATAAAATATTTTGTGAAGATATCTATTTGTTTTATTTATCTTTTAGAACTTTTTATAACAAAACATCTAAAGTTTAATGCAAATTTGAGTTGTGCAATTGAAGGGATGCGTGCCCATTCCAATAGGTCCTTGGATATAAACTAGCTTTGACAAAAAAATTAATTATTTAAAAAAATTACTAATAAACAAAAAACATTGTGTTCGAGATGTTTATATGTATGTTGTCTCTTACATAACATTACTACAATGAAGGAAATAAAATATTAACAATATCATATGGCTAGTGTTTCACTCAGTATTCAACCCACAACAGATGTCGGCAAAATCCTTACACCATGTTTACATGAAACTATCAGGGTCTACTAAAAATTCAAAAATGACTTAGAAAGGTAATAATCGACGGATATGGTATGGAACCCTGATGTTTTAATTTAAAAGGACAGATACACGAACTCTATACTATATTGTTAATAATATTTTTTTAAGCCCTTTACTTTTATTTGTGCGAAGTCACCTGTTCATTAAAATGTCTGAGTTATATGACTACGTTTGGCTTGAAATTTCGTTCATCATAATGAATATAAGTGACATGTATGAATACTGGAAAAAAATTACTCGTGTAACTTATGATGTCATTTGCAATAAATGGAACAATACTTTTGGTCTCAATGTATAATAATTAGTTATATGTTGTCGTATGTCCCTAGTTGTTATCTCACATTTAATTAAGGATATGTGTTTTAGTTCCAATTTGTGTCTATAAATTCAATGCACAAAAACTTCTATATGTTGATATACGAGAAATAGTTATTTATGTCATTATAAAAATTTCAAGTGAATACTTACTAGTGGCGGTATTCATATATCTGATGTTTCATATTTATTCATATTCTACTATTCACCCTTTATGATTTTCACGTGTGTATGTGAAATAGATTTTTTACTCTGGTTGTTCGTTATTCTATAACTTGCATGATCATCACCAAACATAAAGATGCCTATAAATTAAATGGTTCAATAATCATTATTATACGGATGAAAACACTTTACTAAATGAAATTCATGCTTTCATGTTACCATTTCCTAATCGATTAATGATATGAAAATTATAAATTTAATGTGAATCTAAGTGGCGCAGCGGAAGCGTGGTGGGCCCATAACCCACAGGTCCCTAGAACGAAAGCAGGCTCTGATTGAATTTTTAAATTTTTTTTTGTGCATTCAAAAGATATGAATAAGCCTCTAAGTGTCAAAGGACAATAAATTTTTTATACGTATCATTATTTCTCTAAGTTTTATATCGTGGATTTTTATCAATGTGTCATTACCGGCTAATGTTTCTTAAATATTTAATGTTGCAATTGTTTTATATTTATCATAATGGAAAATAATAAAATATTTTGTGAAGATATCTATTTGTTTTATTTATCTTTTAGAACTTTTTATAACACAACATCTAAAGTTTAATGCAAATTTGAGTTGTGCAGTTGAAGGGATGCATGCCAATTCCAATAGGTCCTTGGATATAAACTAGCTTTGACAAAAAAAATTACTAATAAACAAAAAACATTGTGTTCAAGATGTTTATATGTATGTTGTCTCTTACATAGCATTACTACAATGAAGGAAATAAAATATTAACAATATCATATGGCTAGTGTTGCAATCAGTAGTCAACCCCCAACAGATGCCGGCAAAATCATTACACCATGTTTACATGAAACTATCAGGGTCTACTAAAAATTCAAAAATGACTTAGAAAGGTAATATTCAACGGATATGGTATGAAACCCTGGTGTTTTAAATTAAAAGGACGGATACACGAACTCTAGACTATATTATTAATAATATTTTTAAGCCATTTACTTTTATTTGTGCGAAGTCACCTGTTCATTAAAATGTCTTAGAGTTATATGACTATGTTTGGCTTGAAATTTCGTTCATCATAATGAATATAAGTGACATGTATGAATACTGGAAAAAATTACTCGTGTAACTTATGATGTCCTTTGGAATAAATGGAACAATACGTTTGGTCTCAATGTATAATAATTAGTTATATGTTGTCATATGTCCCTAGTTGTTATCTCACGTTTAATTAAGGATATGTGTTTTAGTTCCAATTTGTGTCTATAAATTCAATGTACAATAACATGTATATGATGATATACGAGAAATAGTTATTTATGTCATTATAAAAATTTCAAGTGAATACTTACTAGTGACGGTTTTCATATATCTGATGTTTCATATTTATTCATATTCTACTATTCACCTTTTATGATTTCCACGTGTGTATGTGAAATAGATTTTTTACTCTGGTTGTTCGTTATTCTATAACTTGCATGATCATCACCAAACATAAAGATGCCTATAAATTAAATGGTTCAATAATCATTATTATACGGATGAAAACACTTTACTAAATGAAATTCATGTTTTCATGTTACCATTGCCTAATCTATTAATGATATGAAAATTGTAAATTTAATGTGAATATGAGTGGCACAGCGGAAGCGTGGTGGGCCCATAACCCACAGGTCCCTAGAACGAAACCAGGCTCTGATAGAATTTTTAAATATTTTTTTTGTGCATTCAAAAGATATGAATAAGCCTCTAAGTGTCAAAGGACATTAAATTTTTTACACGTATCATTATTTCTCTAAGTTTTATATCGTGGATTTTTATCAATGTGTCATTACCGGCTAATTTTTCTTAAATATTTAATGTTGCAATTGTTTTATATTTATCATAATGGAAAATAATAAAATATTTTGTGAAGATATCTATTTGTTTTATTTATCTTTTAGAACTTTTTATAACACAACATCTAAAGTTTAATGCAAATTTGAGTTGTGCAGTTAAAGGGATGCATGCCCATTCCAATAGGTCCTTGGATATAAACTAGCTTTGACAAAAAAAATTAATTGTTTAAAAAAACTACTAATAAACAAAAAACATTGTGTTCAAGATGTTTATACGTATGTTGTCTCTTACATAGCATTACTACAATGAAGGAAATAAAATATTAACAATATCATATGGCTAGTGTTGCACTCAGTAGTCAACCAATAACAGATGCCGGAAAAATCATTACACGATGTTTACATGAAACTATCAGGGTCTACTAAAAATTCAAAAATGACTTAGAAAGGTAATAATCGACGGATATGGTATGGAACCCTTGTGTTTTAAATTAAAAGGACGGATACACGAACTCTAGACTATATTGTTAATAATATTTTTTAAGTCATTTACTTTTATTTGTGCGAAGTCACCTGTTCATTAAAATGTCTCTGAGTTATATGACTACGTTTGGCTTGAAATTTCGTTCATCATAATGAATATAAGTGACATGTATGAATACTGAAAAAAATTACTCGTGTAACTTATGATGTCATTTGCAATAAATGGAACAATACTTTTGGTCTCAATGTATAATAATTAGTTATATGTTGTCGTATGTCCCTAGTTGTTATCTCACGTTTAATTAAGGATATGTGTTTTAGTTCCAATTTGTGTCTATAAATTCAATGCACAAAAACTTGTATAAGTTGATATACGAGAAATAGTTATTTATGTCATTATAAAAATTTCAAGTGAATACTTACTAGTGACGGTATTCATATATCTGATGTTTCATATTTATTCATATTCTACTAGTCACCCATTATGATTTTCACGTGTGTATGTGAAATAGATTTTTTACTCTGGTTGTTCGTTATTCTATAACTTGCATGATCATCACCAAACATAAAGATGCCTATAAATTAAATGGTTCAATAATCATTATTATACGGATGAAAACACTTTACTAAATGAAATTAATGTTTTCATGTTACCATTTCCTAATCTATTAATGATATGAAAATTACAAATTTAATGTGAATTTGAGTGGCGCAGTGGAAGCATGGTGGGCCCATAACCCATAGGTCCCTAGAACGAAACCAGGCTCTGATTGAATTTTTAAATATTTTTTTTGTGCATTCAAAAGATATGAATAAGCCTCTAAGTGTCAAAGGACATTAAATTTTTTATACGTATCATTATTTGTCTAAGTTTTATCTCGTGGATTTTTATCAATGTGTCATTACCTGCTAATGTTTCTTAAATATTTAATGTTGCAATTGTTTTATATTTATCATAATGGAAAATAATAAAATATTTTGTGAAGATATCTATTTGTTTTATTTATCTTTTAGAACTTTTTATAACACAACATCTAAAGTTTAATGCAAATTTGAGTTGTGCAGTTGAAGGGATGCATGCCCATTCCAATAGGTCCTTGGATATAAACTAGCTTTGACAAAAAAAATTACTAATAAACAAAAAACATTGTGTTCAAGATGTTTATATGTATGTTGTCTCTTACATAGCATTACTACAAGGAAGGAAATAAAATATTAACAATATCATATGGCTAGTGTTGCAATCAGTACTCAACCCCCAACAGATGCCGGCAAAATCATTACACCATGTTTACATGAAACTATCAGGGTCTACTAAAAATTCATAAATGACTTAGAAAGGTAATATTCAACGGATATGGTATGAAACCCTGGTGTTTTAAATTAAAAGGACGGATACACGAACTCTAGACTATATTATTAATAATATTTTTAAGCCATTTACTTTTATTTGTGCGAAGTCACCTGTTCATTAAAATGTCTTAGAGTTATATGACTATGTTTGGCTTGAAATTTCGTTCATCATAATGAATATAAGTGACATGTATGAATACTGGAAAAAATTACTCGTGTAACTTATGATGTCCTTTGCAATAAATGGAACAATACGTTTGGTCTCAATGTATAATAATTAGTTATATGTTGTCATATGTCCCTAGTTGTTATCTCACGTTTAATTAAGGATATGTGTTTTAGTTCCAATTTGTGTCTATAAATTCAATGTACAATAACATGTATATGATGATATACGAGAAATAGTTATTTATGTCATTATAAAAATTTCAAGTGAATACTTACTAGTGGCGGTATTCATATATCTGATGTTTCATATTTATTCATATTCTACTATTCACCCTTTATGATTTTCACGTGTGTATGTGAAATAGATTTTTTACTCTGGTTGTTCGTTATTCTATAACTTGCATGATCATCACCAAACATAAAGATGCCTATAAATTAAATGGTTCAATAATCATTATTATACGGATGAAAACACTTTACTAAATGAAATTCATTCTTTCATGTTACCATTTCCTAATCGATTAATGATATGAAAATTATAAATTTAATGTGAATCTGAGTGGCGCAGCGGAAGCGTGGTGGGCCCATAACCCACAGGTCCCTAGAACGAAAGCAGGCTCTGATTGAATTTTTAAATTTTTTTTTGTGCAATTAAAAGATATGAATAAGCCTCTAAGTGTCAAAGAACATTAAATTTTTTATACGTATCATTATTTCTCTAAGTTTTATATCGTGGATTTTTATCATTGTGTCATTACCGGCTAATGTTTCTTAAATATTTAATGTTGCAATTGTTTTATATTTATCATAACGGAAAATAATAAAATATTTTGTGAAGATATCTATTTGTTTTATTTATCTTTTAGAACTTTTTATAACACAACATCTAAAGTTTAATGCAAATTTGAGTTGTGCAGTTAAAGGGATGCATGTCCATTCCAATAGGTCCTTGGATATAAACTAGCTTTGAAAAAAAAATTAATTGTTTAAAAAAATTACTAATAAACAAAAAACATTGTGTTCAAGATGTTTATATGTATGTTGTCTCTTACATATCATTACTACAATGAAGGAAATAAAATATTAACAATATCATATGGCTAGTGTTGCACTCAGTAGTCAACCAACAACAGATGCCGGCAAAATCATTACACGATGTTTACATGAAACTATCAGGGTCTACTAAAATTTCAAAAATGACTTAGAAAGGTAATAATCGACGGATATGGTATGGAACCCTGGTGTTTTAAATTAAAAGGACGGATACACGAACTCTAGACTATATTGTTAATAATATTTTTTAAGCCCTTTACTTTTATTTGTGCGAAATCACCTGTTCATTAAAATGTCTCTGAGTTATATGACTACGTTTGGCTTGAAATTTCGTTCATCATAATGAATATAAGTGACATGTATGAATACTGAAAAAAATAACTAGTGTAACTTATGATGTCATTTGCAATAAATGGAACAATACTTTTGGTCTCAATGTATAATAATTAGTTATATGTTGTCGTATGTCCCTAGTTGTTATCTCACGTTTAATTAAGGATATGTGTTTTAGTTCCAATTTGTGTCTATAAATTCAATGCACAATAACTTGTATATGTTGATATACGAGAAATAGTTATTTATGTCATTATAAAAATTTCAAGTGAATACTTACTAGTGACAATATTCATATATCTGATGTTTCATATTTATTCATATTCTACTATTCACCCTTTATGATTTTCACATGTGTATGTGAAATAGATTTTTTACTCTGGTTGTTCGTTATTCTATAACTTGCATGATCATCACCAAACATAAAGATGCCTATAAATTAAATGGTTCAATAATCATTATTATACGGATGAAAACACTTTACTAAATGAAATTTATGTTTTCATGTTACCATTTCCTAATCTATTAATGATATGAAAATTATAAATTTAATGTGAATCTGAGTGGCGCAGCGGAAGCATGGTGGGCCCATAACCCACAAGTCCCTAGAACGAAACCAGGCTCTGATTGAATTTTTAAATATTTTTTTTGTGCATTCAAAATATATGAATAAGCCTCTAAGTGTCAAAGGACATTAAATTTTTTATACGTATCATTATTTGTCTAAGTTTTATCTCGTGGATTTTTATCAATGTGTCATTACCTGCTAATGTTTCTTAAATATTTAATGTTGCAATTGTTTTATATTTATCATAATGGAAAATAATAAAATATTTTGTGAAGATATCTATTTGTTTTATTTATCTTTTAGAACTTTTTATAACACAACATCCAAAGTTTAATGCAAATTTGAGTTGTGCAGTTGAAGGGATGCGTGCCCATTCCAATAGGTCCTTGGATATAAACTAGCTTTGACAAAAAAATTAATTGTTTAAATAAATTACTAATAAACAAAAAACATTGTGTTCAAGATGTTTATATGTATGTTGTCTCATACATAGCATTACTACAATGAAGGAAATAAAATATTAACAATATCATATGGCTAGTGTTGCACTCAGTAGTCAACCCACAACAGATGCCTGCAAAATCCTTACACCATGTTTACATGAAACTATCAGGGTCTACTAAAAATTCAAAAATGACTTAGAAAGGTAATAATCGACGGATATGGTATGGAACCCTGGTGTTTTAAATTAAAAGGACGGATACACGAACTCTAGACTATATTGTTAATAATATTTTTTAAGCCCTTTACTTTTATTTGTGCGAAATCACCTGTTCATTAAAATGTCTCTGAGTTATATGACTATGTTTGGCTTGAAATTTCGTTCATCATAATGAATATAAGTGACATGTATGAATACTGAAAAAAATAACTCGTTTAACTTATGATGTCATTTCAATAAATGGAACAATACTTTTGGTCTCAATGTATAATAATTAGTTATATGTTTTCGTATGTCCCTAGTTGTTATCTCACGTTTAATTAAGGATATGTGTTTTAGTTCCAATTTGTGTCTATAAATTCAATGCACAAAAACTTGTATATGTTGATATACGAGAAATAGTTATTTATGTCGTTATAAAAATTTCAAGTGAATACTTACTAGTGACGGTATTCATATATCTGATGTTTCATATTTATTCATATTCTACTATTCACCCTTTATGATTTTCACGTGTGTATGTGAAATAGATTTTTTACTCTGGTTGTTCGTTATTCTATAACTTGCATGATCATCACCAAACATAAAGATGCCTATAAATTAAATGGTTCAATAATCATTATTATACGGATGAAAACACTTTACTAAATGAAATTTATGTTTTCATGTTACCATTTCCTAATCTATTAATGATATGAAAATTATAAATTTAATGTGAATCTGAGTGGCGCAGCGGAAGCGTGGTGGGCCCATAACCCACAGGTCCCTAGAACGAAACCAGGCTCTGATAGAATTTTTAAATATTTTTTTATGAATTCAAAATATAAGAATAAGCCTCTAAGTGTCAAAGGACATTAAATTTTTTATACGTATCATTATTTCTCTATGTTTTATATCGTGGATTTTTATCAATGTGTCATTACCGGCTAATATTTCTTAAATATTTAATGTTGCAATTGTTTTATATTTATCATAATGTAAAATAATAAAATATTTTGTGAAGATATCTATTTGTTTTATTTATCTTTTAGAACTTTTTATAACACAACATCTAAAGTTTAATGCAAATTTGAGTTGTGCAGTTGAAGGGATGCGTGCCCATTCCAATAGGTCCTTGGATATAAACTAGCTTTGACAAAAAAATTAATTGTTTAAATAAATTACTAATAAACAAAAAAACATTGTGTTCAAGATGTTTATATGTATGTTGTCTCTTACATAGCATTACTACAATGAAGGAAATAAAATATTAACAATATCATATGGCTAGTGTTGCACTCAGTAGTCAACCCACAACAGATGCCGGCAAAATCCTTACACCATGTTTACATGAAACTATCAGGGTCTACTAAAAATTCAAAAATGACTTAGAAAGGTAATAATCGACGGATATGGTATGGAACCCTGGTGTTTTAAATTAAAAGGACGGATACACGAACTCTAGACTATATTGTTAATAATATTTTTTAAGCCCTTTACTTTTATTTGTGCGAAGTCACTTGTTCATTAAAATGTCTCTGAGTTATATGACTATGTTTGGCTTGAAATTTCGTTCATCATAATGAATATAAGCGACATGTATGAATACTGAAAAAAATAACTCGTTTAACTTATGATGTCATTTCAATAAATGGAACAATACTTTTGGTCTCAATGTATAATAATTAGTTATATGTTTTCGTATGTCCCTAGTTGTTATCTCACGTTTAATTAAGGATATGTGTTTTAGTTCCAATTTGTGTCTATAAATTCAATGCACAAAAACTTGTATATGTTGATATACGAGAAATAGTTATTTACGTCGTTATAAAAATTTCAAGTGAATACTTACTAGTGACGGTATTCATATATCTGATGTTTCATATTTATTCATATTCTACTATTCACCCTTTATGATTTTTACGTGTGTATGTGAAATAGATTTTTTACTCTGGTTGTTCGTTATTCTATAACTTGCATGATCATCACCAAACATAAAGATGCCTATAAATTAAATGGGTCAATTATCATTATTATACGGATGAAAACACTTTACTAAATGAAATTCATGTTTTCATATTACCATTGCCTAATCTATTAATGATATGAAAATTATAAAATTAATGTGAATCTGAGTGGCGCAGCGGAAGCGTGGTGGGCCCATAACCCACAGGTCCCTAGAACGAAACCAGGCTACAGATGCCGCCAAAATCCTTACACCATGTTTACATGAAACTATCAAGGTCTACTAAAAATTCAAAAATGACTTAGAAAGGTAATAATCGATGGATATGGTATGGAACCCTGGTGTTTTAAATTAAAAGGACGGATACACGAACTCTAGACTATATTGTTAATAATATTTTTTAAGCCCTTTACTTTTATTTGTGCAAAGTCACCTGTTCATTAAAATGTCTCTGAGTTATATGACTACGTTTGGCTTGAAATTTCGTTCATCATAATGAATATTAGTGACATGTATGAATACTGAAAAAAATTACTCGTGTAACTTATGATGTCATTTGCAATAAATGGAACAATACTTTTGGTCTCAATGTATAATAATTAGTTATATGTTGTCGTATGTCCCTAGTTGTTATCTCACGTTTAATTAAGGATATGTGTTTTAGTTCCAATTTGTGTCTATAAATTCAATGCACAAAAACTTGTATATGTTAATATACGAGAAATAGTTATTTATGTCATTATAAAAATTTCAAGTGAATACTTACTAGTGACAGTATTCATATATCTGATGTTTCATATTTATTCATATTCTACTATTCACCCTTTATGATTTTCACGTGTGTATGTGAAATAGATTTTTTACTTTGGTTGTTCGTTATTCTATAACTTGCATGATCATCACCAAACATAAAGATGCCTATAAATTAAATGGTTCAATAATCATTATTATACGGATGAAAACACTTTACTAAATGAAATTCGTGTTTTAATATTACCATTGCCTAATCTATTAATGATATGAAAATTATAAAATTAATGTGAATCTGAGTGGCGCAGCGGAAGCCTGGTTGGCCCATAACCCACAGGTCTATAATAATGGAAAATAATAAAATATTTTGTGAAGATATCTATTTCTTTTATTTATCTTTTAGAACTTTTTATAACACAACATCTAAAGTTTAATGCAAATTTGAATTGTGCAGTTGAAGGGATGCATGCCCATTCCAATAGGTCCTTGGATATAAACTAGCTTTGACAAAAAAATTAATTGTTTAAAAAAATTACTAATAAACAAAAAAACATTGTGTTTAAGATGTTTATATGTATTTTGTCTCTTACATAGCATTACTACAATGAAGGAAATAAAATATTAACAATATCATATGGCTAATGTTGCACTCAGTAGTGAACCCACAACAGATGCCGGCAAAATCCTTACACCATGTTTACATGAAACTATCAAGGTCTACTTTAAATTCAAAAATGACTTAGAAAGGTAATAATTGATGGATATGGTATGGAACCCTGGTGTTTTAAATTAAAAGGACGGATACACGAACTCTAGACTATATTGTTAATAAAAATTTTTAAGCCCTTTACTTTTATTTGTGCGAAGTCACCTGTTCATTAAAATGTCTCTGAGTTATATGACTACGTTTGGCTTGAAATTTCGTTCATCATAATGAATATAAGTGACATGTATGAATACTGAAAAACATTACTCGTGTAACTTATGATGTCATTTGCAATAAATGGACCAATACTTTTGGTCTCAATGTATAATAATTAGTTATATGTTGTCGTATGTCCCTAGTTGTTATCTCACGTTTAATTAAGGATATGTGTTTTAGTTCCAATTTGTGTCTATAAATTCAATGCACAAAAACTTGTATATGTTGACATACGAGAAATAGTTATTTATGTCATTATAAAAATTTCAAGTGATTACTTACTAGTGACAGTATTCATATATCTGATGTTTCATATTTATTCATATTCTACTATTCACCCTTTATGATTTTCACGTGTGTATGTGAAATAGATTTTTTACTCTGGTTGTTCGTTATTCTATAACTTGCATGATCATCACCAAACATAAAGATTCCTATAAATTAAATGGTTCAATAATCATTATTATACGGATGAAAACACTTTACTAAATGAAATTCATGTTTTCATATTACCATTGCCTAATCTATTAATGATATGAAAATTATAAAATTAATGTGAATCTGAGTGGCGCAGCGGAAGCGTGGTGGGCCCATAACCCACAGTTCCCTAGAACGAAACCAGGCTCTGATTGAATTTTTTAATATTTTTTTGTGCATTCAAAAGATATGAATAAGCCTCTAAGTTTCAAAGGACATTAAATTTTTTATACGTATCATTATTTCTCTAAGTTTTATATCGTGGATTTTTATCAATGTGTCATTACCGGCTAATGTTTCTTAAATATTTAATGTCGCAATTGTTTTATATTTATCAGAATGGAAAATAATAAAATATTTTGTGAAGATATCTATTTGTTTTATTTATCTTTTAGAACTTTTTATAACACAACATCTAAAGTTTAATGCAAATTTGAGTTGTGCAGTTGAAGGGATGCATGCCCATTCCAATAGGTCCTTGAATATAAACTAGCTTTGACAAAAAAAATTAATTGTTTAAAAAAATTACTAATAAACAAAAAACATTGTGTTCAAGATGTTTATATGTATGTTGTCTCTTACATAGCATTACTACAATGAGGGAAATAAAATATTAACAATATCATATGGCTAGTGTTGCACTCAATAGTCAACCCACAACAGATGCCGGCAAAATCCTTACACCATGTTTACATGAAACTATCAGGGTCTACTAAAAATTCAAAAATGACTTAGAAAGGTAATAATCGACGGATATGGTATGGAACCCTGGTGTTTTAAATTAAAAGGACGGATACACGAATATTAGATATGTAAATATAGAAAGATTATTATTAGTATTGATTACCAATGAGTATTAGAATCATAACCACATATTTGTACTGTGTATATAAATGACTATCACATGAATGAAAAGGCACGACCTAAATTATCTTACATGGTATCAGTCTTGGTTTGTTCCAAACCCTAAAATCAGCCGTAAACCTTCTTCCTTTCTATCCCTCATTCTTTTTCTCTTCAACTACCGCGAAATAGCCATGACTACCACTTCTGATTCCTCTAACAACAACTCTTCCCCGAAATCATCCGGTCATACCGACCCTCCTCCACCACCTACCACTCCTACACCGATTCACCCTGCTCTCACTATCCCAAATATTACTAATTTCATCAAGATTACTCTGAGCATTGAAAAGGGCACGTATAACACGTGGTCAGAACTTTTCAAAATTCATGCTCGAGTTTTTCAAGTAATTGACCATATCAATCCCTCTGAACCAGTCGCAGATCCCTCTCTCAAAACTACCGATCCACAGTTATGGCTTCGTCTCGACGTCGTCGTTTTGCAGTGGATATATGGAACAATCTCCGATGATCTTCTCAACACTATCATCGAACATAATTCCACCGCTGAAATCGCGTGGAATCGCTTATTCGCCATCTTTTATGATAACAAGAATTCTAGGGCTCTCTACCTAGAGCAAGAACTTTCGCAAACTCATATGGAGAAATTCTCTGATGCTTCCTCCTACTGTCAGCATCTCAAATCTCTCTCTGATCAACTCGCTAATGTTGGTGCCCCTGTATCGAATGAACGTTTAGTTCTTCAACTCATTTCGGGACTAACCGATGCATATGCTATTGTGGGATCTCAAATTCGTCATGCTGATTCACTTCCTCAGTTCTATAAAGCTCGTTCCATGATCATTTTGGAAGAAACAGCACTGCAGAAAAAGGTGTCAAGCTCAGTCGAAAATTCATCTTTCATGGCGTCTCACAATGACGCATCAGTTAATTCATCGGCATCCCGTCCTAACCGCGGTAACAACAGTAACCACAACCGTGGTGGCCGAAACAATGGCAGAGGACAGCGTGGACGAGGCCGAGGGCGAAAC
This sequence comes from Vicia faba, assembly GCA_948472305.1. Lineage (NCBI taxonomy): Eukaryota > Viridiplantae > Streptophyta > Magnoliopsida > Fabales > Fabaceae > Vicia > Vicia faba. The sequence goes on along the minus strand of OX451741.1, from coordinate 157,497,983 downwards.
AATGGATGTGGCAGAGGTCATGCTCCGTAACAGCAATGGCCTTCACCATATTACCCGCATGAGCAGTGGGCTTATCCGCCATACCCAAATCAATATCAACAATGGAGCTCCCCGCCATGGAAACCATGGGCTACACCACCTTGTCCGTATCCAACAGCAACAAATCCAAAGGAACAACCCGGCATCCTTGGTCCCAAGCCATCTCATCAAGCTTATGTCGCCAACACAGCGCCAACCTCCTCATATGCTCCAAATCAAGCTTATGTCGCCAACACAGCGCCAACCTCCTCATATGCTCCAACAGATATTCAAGCTGCCATGCATACTCTCTCACTTTCTACTCCTGATGATCAGTGGTACATGGACACCAGAGCAACCTCGCATATGACGGCCAACGGAGGTAATCTCTCGTCCTATTTCAATATGAGTAATAATATTACTGTCGGTAGTGGTCAAAATATTCCTGTAATTGGTTGTGGACATGCATCATTACCAAATTCCCTTCATTTACTAAAATTACCTAATGTTTTACATGCACCAAAACTCATAAAAAATCTTATCTCTCTTCGTAAATTTACCATAGATAATGATGTGTCGGTTGAATTTGACCCTTTTGGTTTTTCTGTGAAGGATTTTCAGACAGGAATACTGTTAATGAGATGTAATAGTTCTGGTGACCTCTATCCCATTGCCACAAGACCACCTAATAAAACCTTACCACCATCCACCTTTGCTGCAATATCCACAAAATTATGGCACAACCGTTTAGGTCATCCAGGAGCTACTATCTTAAGTTCTCTACACAGAGACAACTTTCTCCAATGTAATAAGTCTCGGAACAATTACTTTTGTAATTCATGCCCTCTTGGAAAACAAATAAAATTTCCCTTTTATAGCTCTGTGTCTCGTACTTTTATGCCTTTTGATATTGTGCACAGCGACCTCTGGACTTCACCAATTCTTAGTTCAGAAGGTCATCGTTACTATGTGTTATTTCTTGACGATTACACAAATTTTTTATGGACTTTTCCAATTCATACAAAATCTCAGGTTCATTCCATTTTTCTTCAATTTTGAACTCACATTGAAACACAATTTGAAAGAAAAATTAAATGTTTCCAATGTGACAATGGTAAAGAATATGATAACATTATGTTTCATAATTTTTGTAAAAAAAATGGAATGTCTTTTAAATTTTCGTGTCCTCACACCTCCTCACAAAATGGAAAAGCCGAAAGAAAAATTCGTACCATAAACAACATCATGCGTACCCTTCTCTCCCATGCCTCTTTACCTCCATAAATGTGGCATCATGCACTACACATGGCCACTTACCTACATAATATCCTTCCAAATAAAAAGCTTTCCCTTCAACCACCCACTAAAATACTCTATCAAAAAGATCCGGCCTATACTCACCTTCGTGTCTTTGGATGTCTTTGCTATCCTCTCATCCCTTCATCATATAGAAATAAGTTACAAGCTCGGTTTACACCTTGTGTCTTCTTAGGATATCCCTCAAATCATAGAGGATATAAATGCTATGATTTATCTAGCCGTAAAATATTTATTTCCCGGCATGTCATTTTTGATGAAACTAAGCTTCCGTTTTCTAATCCAAATGTTCCTACAACGGTTGGTTATAATTTTTTGGATGACGACACACCCATCCTTCCATCCTATTCCTATAGTGCTCCCTCCTCTAACCATCAAAATCGCACTTCACCCCTAACTACACCAGTTCAAACAAACATTTACCAACCATCACCATCTTCTTTGAATTCGCCTTCGTCACCCTCCCACAATCCCACCTCACCAACCATAACATCAGCCCCATCCACAACATCACCTCTAAACCCATCATTACCAAATATCGTCTCATCCCCATCCACTACATCACTTCCGAATCCTCCACCTTCACAACAAAATCAGCCCCTCTCCCCTCAAATGACAACCAGAGCCCAACACGGTATCGTCAAACCTTGAAAACTCTTCAATCTCCATACATCAACCTCAACCTCCATATCCCCTCAACCTACAAATCCCATTGATGCATTAAATGATCAAAATTGGAAAATGGCCATGAAAGACGAATATGATGCTCTTATTGAAAATAAGACGTGGGACTTAGTTCCTCGTCCGTCTAATGCTAATGTTATTCGAAGTTTATGGATTTTCAGGCATAAAAAGAAATCTGACGGATATTTTGAGAGATACAAAGCTCTCCTTGTAGGTAATGGTGCAAATCAACAAACATGTTGTGATTGTGGTGACACATTCAGCCCGGTGGTCAAACCGGCTACCATTCGAACGGTTCTAAGTGTTGCTTTATCTAAATCATGGTGTCTTCATCAATTAGATGTTAAAAATGCTTTCTTGCATGGAAACCTTCATGAAACCGTATACATGCATCAACCTCCTGGATTTCGTCATTCTCAATTTCCTGATCATGTCTGTTTATTGAAGAAATCTCTATATGGTCTCAAACAAGCACCTTGCGCCTGGTACCAGCGCTTTACTGATTATGTAGCTACAATGGGCTTCTCTCACAGTATTTCTGACCACTCTCTTTTTATATATCATCATGGCAATGATATAGCTTATATTCTTTTGTATGTGGATGACATTATTCTTACTGCATCATCTGACACTCTTAGAGAATCTATCATGGCACAATTGAGTTCCGAATTCTCCATGAAGGATCTGGGGCCTTTAAGTTATTTTTTGGGTATTTCTGTCACCAAACATCCCGAAGGCCTTTTTCTTTCTCAAAAGAAATATGCAGAAGAAATTATCGAACGAGCTGGTATGTCCTCCTGCAAACCATCCCCCACACTAGTAGACACAAAGGCGAAACTCAGTGGTTCATCCGGTAACCCTTACCATGATCCAACCGAATATCGCAGCCTTGCCGGAGCATTGCAATACTTAACATTCACTCGACCAGACATCTCATATGCAGTTCAGCAGGTATGTTTATTTATGCATGATCCAAAAACTCAACACATGTCTGCCATGAAACGCATTATCCGTTACATTAATGGTACCGTAGATCTCAGCCTTCATCTATCGACAAGCTCATTTCTTACACAGACGCAGATTGGGTCGGTTGTCCTGACACAAGAAGATCTACCTCCGGCTACTGTGTTTATCTCGGTGACAACTTGATCTCATGGTCAGCAAAACGCCAACATACCTTGTCTCGTTCAAGTGCTGAAGCCGAATATAGAGGCGTAGCTAATGTTGTGTCTGAATCATGTTGGTTACGCAACTTACTCTTGGAACTATGTTGTCCTGTCACAAAAGCTACTCTGGTATATTGTGACAACATCAGCGCGGTTTATCTTTCCGACAATCCTGTTCAACATCAACGCACCAAACATATTGAAATGGATATACATTTCGTGCGTGAGAAAGTTGCTTGCGGTCAAGTACCCGATCTTCACATTCCCTCGCGTTTTCAGATTGCTGAAATCTTCACAAAGGGACTTCTGTTGCAACTCTTTGATGACTTTCGTGATAGTTTCAACATTCGTTCACCACCAGTTTCGACTACGGGGGTATATTAGATATGTAAATATAGAAAGATTATTATTAGTATTGATTACTAATGATTATTAGAATCATAACCACATATTTGTACTGTGTATATAAATGACTATCACATGAATGAAAAGGCATGGCCTAAATTATCTTACAACGAACTCTAGACTATATTGTTAATAATATTTTTTAAGCCCTTTACTTTTATTTGTGCGAAGTCACTTGTTCATTAAAATGTCTCTGAGTTATATGACTACGTTTGGCTTGAAATTTCATTCATCATAATGAATATAAGTGACGTGTATGAATACTGAAAAAAATTACTCGTGTAACTTATGATGTCATTTGCAATAAATGGAACAATACTTTTAGTCTCAATGTATAATAAATAGTTATATGTTTTCGTATGTCCCTAGTTGTTATCTCACGTTTAATTAAGGATATGTGTTTTAGTTCTAATTTGTGTCTATAAATTCAATGCACAAAAACATGTATATGTTGATATACGAGAAATAGTTATTTATGTCATTATAAAAATTTCAAGTGAATAATTACTAGTGACGGTATTCATATATCTGATGTTTCATATTTATTCATATTCTACTATTCACCCTTTATGATTTCCACGTGTGTATGTGAAATAGATTTTTTACTCTGGTTGTTCGTTATTCTATAACTTGCATGATCATCACCAAACATAAAGATGCCTATAAATTAAATGGTTCAATTATCATTATTATACGGATGAAAACACTTTACTAAATGAAATTCATGTTTTCATATTACCATTGCCTAATCTATTAATGATATGAAAATTATAAAATTAATGTGAATCTGAGTGGCGCAGCGGAAGCGTGGTGGGCCCATAACCCACAGGTCCCTAGAACGAAACCAGGCTCTGATAGAATTTTTAAATATTTTTTTATGCATTCAAAAGATATGAATAAGCCTCTAAGTGTCAAAGGACATTAAATTTTTTATACGTATCATTATTTCTCTAAGTTTTATATCGTGGATTTTTATCAATGTGTCATTACCGGCTAATATTTCTTAAATATTTAATGTTGCAATTGTTTTATATTTATCATAATGGAAAATAATAAAATATTTTGTGAAGATATCTATTTGTTTTATTTATCTTTTAGAACTTTTTATAACACAACATCTAAAGTTTAATGCAAATTTGAGTTGTGCTGTTGAAGGGATGCATGCCCATTCCAATAGGTCCTTGGATATAAACTAGCTTTGACAAAATAAATTAATTGTTTAAAAAAATTACTAATAAACAAAAAAAAATTGTGTTCAAGATGTTTATATATATGTTGTCTCTTACATAGCATTACTACAATGAAGGAAATAAAATATTAACAATACCATATGGCTAGTGTTGCACTCAGTAGTCAACCCACAATAGATGCAGGCAAAATCCTTACACCATGTTTACATGAAACTATCAAGGTCTACTAAAAATTCAAAAATGACTTAGAAAGGTAATAATCGATGGATATGGTATGGAACCCTGGTGTTTTAAATTAAAAGGACGGATACACGAACTCTAGACTATATTCTTAATAATATTTTTTAAGCCCTTTACTTTTATTTGTGCGAAGTCACTTGTTCATTAAAATGTCTCTGAGTTATATGACTACGTTTGGCTTGAAATTTCATTCATCATAATGAATATAAGTGACATGTATGAATACTGAAAAAAATTACTCGTGTAACTTATGATGTCATTTGTAATAAATGGAACAATACTTTTAGTCTCAATGTATAATAATTAGTGATATGTTTTCGTATGTCCCTAGTTGTTATCTCACGTTTAATTAAGGATATGTGTTTTAGTTCCAATTTGTGTCAATAAATTCAATGCACAAAAACATGTATATGTTGATATACGAGAAATAGTTATTTATGTCATTATAAAAATTTCAAGTGAATAATTACTAGTGACGGTATTCATATATCTGATGTTTCATATTTATTCATATTCTACTATTCACCCTTTATGATTTCCACGTGTGTATGTGAAATAGATTTTTTACTCTGGTTGTTCGTTATTCTATAACTTGCATGATCATCACCAAACATAAAGATGCCTATAAATTAAATGGTTCAATTATCATTATTATACGGATGAAAACACTTTACTAAATGAAATACATGTTTTCATATTACCATTGCCTAATCTATTAATTATATGAAAATTATAAAATTAATGTGAATCTGAGTGGCGTAGCGGAAGCGTGGTGGGCCCATAACCCACAGGTCCCTAGAACGAAACCAGGCTCTGATAGAATTTTTAAATATTTTTTTATGCATTCAAAAGATATGAATAAGCCTCTAAGTATCAAAGGACATTAAATTTTTTATACGTATCATTATTTCTCTAAGTTTTATATCGTGGATTTTTATCAATGTGTCATTACCGGCTAATATTTCTTAAATATTTAATGTTGCAATTGTTTTATATTTATCATAATGGAAAATAATAAAATATTTTGTGAAGATATCTATATGTTTTATTTATCTTTTAGAACTTTTTATAACACAACATCTAAAGTTTAATGCAAATTTGAGTTGTGCAGTTGAAGGGATGCATGCTCATTCCAATAGGTCCTTGGATATAAACTAGCTTTGACAAAAAAAATTAATTGTTTAAAAAAATTACTAATAAACAAAAAAAAATTGTGTTCAAGATGTTTATATATATGTTGTCTCTTACATAGCATTACTACAATGAAGGAAATAAAATATTAACAATACCATATGGCTAGTGTTGCACTCAGTAGTCAACCCACAACAGATGCAGGCAAAATCCTTACACCATGTTTACATGAAACTATCAAGGTCTACTAAAAATTCAAAAATGACTTAGAAAGGTAATAATCGATGGCTATGGTATGGAACCCTGGTGTTTTAAATTAAAAGGACGGATACACGAACTCTAAACTATATTCTTAATAATATTTTTTAAGCCCTTTACTTTTATTTGTGCGAAGTCACTTGTTCATTAAAATGTCTCTGAGTTATATGACTACGTTTGGCTTGAAATTTCATTCATCATAATGAATATAAGTGACATGTATGAATACTGAAAAAAATTACTCGTGTAACTTATGATGTCATTTGCAATAAATGGAACAATACTTTTAGTCTCAATGTATAATAATTAGTTATATGTTTTCGTATGTCCCTAGTTGTTATCTCACGTTTAATTAAGGATATGTGTTTTAGTTCCAATTTGTGTCAATAAATTCAATGCACAAAAACATGTATATGTTGATATACGAGAAATAGTTATTTATGTCATTATAAAAATTTCAAGTGAATAATTACTAGTGACGGTATTCATATATCTGATGTTTCATATTTATTCATATTCTACTATTCACCCTTTATGATTTCCACGTGTGTATGTGAAATAGATTTTTTACTCTGGTTGTTCGTTATTCTATAACTTGCATGATCATCACCAAACATAAAGATGCCTATAAATTAAATGGTTCAATTATCATTATTATACGGATGAAAACACTTTACTAAATGAAATTCATGTTTTCATATTACCGTTGCGTAATCTATTAATGATATGAAAATTATAAAATTAATGTGAATCTGAGTGGCGCAGCGGAAGCGTGGTGGGCCCATAACCCACAGGTCCCTAGAACGAAACCAGGCTCTGATAGAATTTTTAAATATTTTTTTATGCATTCAAAAGATATGAATAAGCCTCTAAGTGTCAAAGGACATTAAATTTTTTATACGTATCATTATTTCTCTAAGTTTTATATCGTGGATTTTTATCAATGTGTCATTACCGGCTAATATTTCTTAAATATTTAATGTTGCAATTGTTTTATATTTATCATAATGGAAAATAATAAAATATTTTGTGAAGATATCTATATGTTTTATTTATCTTTTAGAACTTTTTATAACACAACATCTAAAGTTTAATGCAAATTTGAGTTGTGCAGTTGAAGGGATGCATGCCCATTCCAATAGGTCCTTGGATATAAACTAGCTTTGACAAAAAAAATTAATTGTTTAAAAAAATTACTAATAAACAAAAAAAAATTGTGTTCAAGATGTTTATATATATGTTGTCTCTTACATAGCATTACTACAATGAAGGAAATAAAATATTAACAATACCATATGGCTAGTGTTGCACTCAGTAGTCAACCCACAACAGATGCAGGCAAAATCCTTACACCGTGTTTACATGAAACTATCAAGGTCTACTAAAAATTCAAAAATGACTTAGAAAGGTAATAATCGATGGCTATGGTATGGAACCCTGGTGTTTTAAATTAAAAGGACGGATACACGAACTCTAAACTATATTCTTAATAATATTTTTTAAGCCCTTTACTTTTATTTGTGCGAAGTCACCTGTTCATTAAAATGTCTCTGAGTTATATGACTACGTTTGGCTTGAAATTTCATTCATCATAATGAATATAAGTGACATGTATGAATACTGAAAAAAATTACTCGTGTAACTTATGATGTCATTTGCAATAAATGGAACAATACTTTTAGTCTCAATGTATAATAATTAGTTATATGTTTTCGTATGTCCCTAGTTGTTATCTCACGTTTAATTAAGGATATGTGTTTTAGTTCCAATTTGTGTCTATAAATTCAATGCACAAAAACATGTATATGTTGATATACGAGAAATAGTTATTTATGTCATTATAAAAATTTCAAGTGAATAATTACTAGTGACGGTATTCATATATCTGATGTTTCATATTTATTCATATTCTACTATTCACCCTTTATGATTTCCACGTGTGTATGTGAAATAGATTTTTTACTCTGGTTGTTCGTTATTCTATAACTTGCATGATCATCACCAAACATAAAGATGCCTATAAATTAAATGGTTCAATTATCATTATTATACGGATGAAAACACTTTACTAAATGAAATTCATGTTTTCATATTACCGTTGCCTAATCTATTAATGATATGAAAATTATAAAATTAATGTGAATCTGAGTGGCGCAGCGGAAGCGTGGTGGGCCCATAACCCACAGGTCCCTAGAACGAAACCAGGCTCTGATAGAATTTTTAAATATTTTTTTATGCATTCAAAAGATATGAAGAAGCCTCTAAGTGTCAAAGGACATTAAATTTTTTATACGTATCATTATTTCTCTAACTTTTATATCGTGGATTTTTATCAATGTGTCATTACCGGCTAATATTTCTTAAATATTTAATGTTGAAATTGTTTTATATTTATCATAATGGAAAATAATAAAATATTTTGTGAAGATATCTATTTGTTTTATTTATCTTTTAGAACTTTTTATAACACAACATCTAAAGTTTAATGCAAATTTGAGTTGTGCAGTTGAAGGGATGCATGCCCATTCCAATAGGTCCTTGGATATAAACTAGCTTTGAAAAAAAAAATTAATTGTTTAAAAAAATTACTAATAAACAAAAAAAAATTGTGTTCAAGATGTTTATATATATGTTGTCTCTTACATAGCATTACTACAATGAAGGAAATAAAATATTAACAATACCATATGGCTAGTGTTGCACTCGGTAGTCAACCCATAACAGATGCCGGCAAAATCCTTACACCATGTTTACATGAAACTATCAAGGTCTACTAAAAATTCAAAAATGACTTAGAAAGGTAATAATCGATGGATATGGTATGGAACCTTGGTGTTTTAAATTAAAAGGACGGATACACGAACTCTAGACTATATTCTTAATAATATTTTTTAAGCCCTTTACTTTTATTTGTGCGAAGTCACCTGTTCATTAAAATGTCTCTGAGTTATATGACTACGTTTGGCTTGAAATTTCATTCATCATAATGAATATAAGTGACATGTATGAATACTGAAAAAAATTACTCGTGTAACTTATGATGTCATTTGCAATAAATGGAACAATACTTTTAGTCTCAATGTATAATAATTAGTTATATGTTTTCGTATGTCCCTAGTTGTTATCTCACGTTTAATTAAGGATATGTGTTTTAGTTCCAATTTGTGTCAATAAATTCAATGCACAAAAACATGTATATGTTGATATACGAGAAATAGTTATTTATGTCATTATAAAAATTTCAAGTGAATAATTACTAGTGACGGTATTCATATATCTGATGTTTCATATTTATTCATATTCTACTATTCACCCTTTATGATTTCCACGTGTGTATGTGAAATAGATTTTTTACTCTGGTTGTTCGTTATTCTATAACTTGCATGATCATCACCAAACATAAAGATGCCTATAAATTAAATGGTTCAATTATCATTATTATACGGATGAAAACACTTTACTAAATGAAATTCATGTTTTCATATTACCGTTGCGTAATCTATTAATGATATGAAAATTATAAAATTAATGTGAATCTGAGTGGCGCAGCGGAAGCGTGGTGGGCCCATAACCCACAGGTCCCTAGAACGAAACCAGGCTCTGATAGAATTTTTAAATATTTTTTTATGCATTCAAAAGATATGAATAAGCCTCTAAGTGTCAAAGGACATTAAATTTTTTATACGTATCATTATTTCTCTAAGTTTTATATCGTGGATTTTTATCAATGTGTCATTACCGGCTAATATTTCTTAAATATTTAATGTTGCAATTGTTTTATATTTATCATAATGGAAAATAATAAAATATTTTGTGAAGATATCTATATGTTTTATTTATCTTTTAGAACTTTTTATAACACAACATCTAAAGTTTAATGCAAATTTGAGTTGTGCAGTTGAAGGGATGCATGCCCATTCCAATAGGTCCTTGGATATAAACTAGCTTTGACAAAAAAAATTAATTGTTTAAAAAAATTACTAATAAACAAAAAAAAATTGTGTTCAAGATGTTTATATATATGTTGTCTCTTACATAGCATTACTACAATGAAGGAAATAAAATATTAACAATACCATATGGCTAGTGTTGCACTCAGTAGTCAACCCACAACAGATGCAGGCAAAATCCTTACACCGTGTTTACATGAAACTATCAAGGTCTACTAAAAATTCAAAAATGACTTAGAAATGTAATAATCGATGGCTATGGTATGGAACCCTGGTGTTTTAAATTAAAAGGACGGATACACGAACTCTAAACTATATTCTTAATAATATTTTTTAAGCCCTTTACTTTTATTTGTGCGAAGTCACCTGTTCATTAAAATGTCTCTGAGTTATATGACTACGTTTGGCTTGAAATTTCATTCATCATAATGAATATAAGTGACATGTATGAATACTGAAAAAAATTACTCGTGTAACTTATGATGTCATTTGCAATAAATGGAACAATACTTTTAGTCTCAATGTATAATAATTAGTTATATGTTTTCGTATGTCCCTAGTTGTTATCTCACGTTTAATTAAGGATATGTGTTTTAGTTCCAATTTGTGTCAATAAATTCAATGCACAAAAACATGTATATGTTGATATACGAGAAATAGTTATTTATGTCATTATAAAAATTTCAAGTGAATAATTACTAGTGACGGTATTCATATATCTGATGTTTCATATTTATTCATATTCTACTATTCACCCTTTATGATTTTCACGTGTGTATGTGAAATAGATTTTTTACTCTGGTTGTTCGTTATTCTATAACTTGCATGATCATCACCAAACATAAAGATGCTTATAAATTAAATGGTTCAATAATCATTATTATACGGATGAAAACACTTTACTAAATGAAATTCATGTTTTCATATTACCATTGCCTAATCTATTAATGATATGAAAATTATAAAATTAATGTGAATCTGAGTGTCGCAGCGGAAGCGTGGTGGGCCCATAACCCATAGGTCCCTAGAACGAAACCAGGCTCTGATAGAATTTTTAAATATTTTGTATGTGCATTCAAAAGGTCCTTGGATATAAACTAGCTTTGGATATAAAAATGGTTCAATAATCATTATTATACGGATGAAAACACTTTACTAAATGAAATTCATGTTTTCATATTACCATTGCCTAATCTATTAATGATATGAAAATTATAAAATTAATGTGAATCTGAGTGTCGCAGCGGAAGCGTGGTGGGCCCATAACCCATAGGTCCCTAGAACGAAACCAGGCTCTGATAGAATTTTTAAATATTTTGTTTGTGCATTCAAAAGATATGAATAAGCCTCTAAGTGTCAAAGGACATTAAATTTTTTATACGTATCATTATTTCTCTAAGTTTTATATCGTGGATTTTTATCAATGTGTCATTACCGGCTAATATTTCTTAAATATTTAATGTTGCAATTGTTTTATATTTATAATAATGGAGAATAACAAAATATTTTGGGAAGATATCTATTTGTTTTATTTATTTTTTAGAACTTTTTATAACACATCATATAAAGTTTAATGTAAATTTGAGTTGTGCAGTTGAAGGGATGCATGCCCATTCCAATAGGTCCTTGGATATAAACTAGCTTTGACAAAAAAAATTAATTGTTTAAAAAAATTACTAATAAACAAAAAAACATTGTGTTTAAGATGTTTATATGTGTGTTGTCTCTTACATAGCATTACTACAATGAAGGAAATAAAATATTAACAATATCATATGGCTAGTGTTGCACTCAGTAGTCAACCCACAACAGATGCCGGCAAAATCCTTACACCATGTTTGCATGAAACTATCAAGGTCTACTAAAAATTCAAAAATGACTTAGAAAGGTAATAATCGATGGATATGGTATGGAACCCTGGTGTTTTAAATTAAAAGGACGGATACACGAACTCTAGACTATATTGTTAATAATATTTTTTAAGCCCTTTACTTTTATTTGTGCGAAGTCACCTGTTCATTAAAATGTCTCTGAGTTATATGACTATGTTTGGCTTGAAATTTCGTTCATCATAATGAATATAAGTGACATGTATGAATACTGGAAAAAATTACTCGTGTAACTTATGATGTCATTTGCAATAAATGGAACAATACTTTTGGTCTCAATGTATAATAATTAGTTATATGTTGTCGTATGTCCCTAGTTGTTATCTCACGTTTAATTAAGGATATGTGTTTTAGTTCCAATTTGTGTCTATAAATTCAATGCACAAAAACATGTATATGTTGATATACGAGAAATAGTTATTTATGTCATTATAAAAATTTCAAGTGAATACTTACTAGTGACGGTATTCATATATCTGATGTTTCATATTTATTCATATTCTACTATTCACCCTTTATGATTTTCACGTGTGTATGTGAAATAGATTTTTTACTCTGGTTGTTCGTTATTCTATAACTTGCATGATCATCACCAAACATAAAGATGCCTATAAATTAAATGGTTCAATAATCATTATTATACGGATGAAAAAACTTTACTAAATGAAATTCATGTTTTCATATTACCATTGCCTAATCTATTAATGATATGAAAATTATAAAATTAATGTGAATCTGAGTGGCGCAGCGGAAGCGTGGTAGGCCCATAACCCACAGGTCCCTAGAATGAAACTAGGCTCTGATAGAATTTTTGAATATTTTTTTTGTGCATTCAAAAGATATGAATAAGCCTCTAAGTGTCAAAGGACATTAAATTTTTTATACGTATCATTATTTCTCTAAGTTTTATATCGTGGATTTTTATCAATGTGTCATTACCGGCTAATATTTCTTAAATATTTAATGTTGCAATTGTTTTATATTTATAATAATGGAGAATAACAAAATATTTTGGGAAGATATCTATTTGTTTTATTTATTTTTTAGAACTTTTTATAACACATCATATAAAGTTTAATGTAAATTTGAGTTGTGCAGTTGAAGGGATGCATGCCCATTCCAATAGATCCTTGGATATAAACTAGCTTTGACAAAAAAAATTAATTGTTTAAAAAAATTACTAATAAACAAAAAAACATTGTGTTTAAGATGTTTATATGTGTGTTGTCTCTTACATAGCATTACTACAATGAAGGAAATAAAATATTAACAATATCATATGGCTAGTGTTGCACTCAGTAGTCAACCCACAACAGATGCCGGCAAAATCCTTACACCATGTTTACATGAAACTATCAAGGTCTACTAAAAATTCAAAAATGACTTAGAAAGGTAATAATCGATGGATATGGTATGGAACCCTGGTGTTTTAAATTAAAAGGACGGATACACGAACTCTAGACTATATTGTTAATAATATTTTTTAAGCCCTTTACTTTTATTTGTGCGAAGTCACCTGTTCATTAAAATGTCTCTGAGTTATATGACTACGTTTGGCTTGAAATTTCGTTCATCATAATGAATATAAGTGACATGTATGAATACTGGAAAAAATTACTCGTGTAACTTATGATGTCATTTGCAATAAATGGAACAATACTTTTAGTCTCAATGTATAATAATTAGTTATATGTTGTCGTATGTCCCTAGTTGTTATCTCACGTTTAATTAAGGATATGTGTTTTAGTTCCAATTTGTGTCTATAAATTCAATGCACAAAAACATGTATATGTTGATATACGAGAAATAGTTATTTATGTCATTATAAAAATTTCAAGTGAATACTTACTAGTGACGGTATTCATATATCTGATGTTTCATATTTATTCATATTCTACTATTCACCCTTTATGATTTTCACGTGTGTATGTGAAATAGATTTTTTACTCTGGTTGTTCGTTATTCTATAACTTGCATGATCATCACCAAACATAAAGATGCCTATAAATTAAATGGTTCAATAATCATTATTATACGGATGAAAAAACTTTACTAAATGAAATTCATGTTTTCATATTACCATTGCCTAATCTATTAATGATATGAAAATTATAAAATTAATGTGAATCTGAGTGGCGCAGCGGAAGCGTGGTAGGCCCATAACCCACAGGTCCCTAGAATGAAACTAGGCTCTGATAGAATTTTTGAATATTTTTTTTGTGCATTCAAAAGATATGAATAAGCCTCTAAGTGTCAAAGGACATTAAATTTTTTATACGTATCATTATTTCTCTAAGTTTTATATCGTGGATTTTTATCAATGTGTCATTACCGGCTAATATTTCTTAAATATTTAATGTTGCAATTGTTTTATATTTATAATAATGGAAAATAATAAAATATTTTGTGAAGATATCTATTTGTTTTATTTATCTTTTAGAACTTTTTATAACACAACATCTAAAGTTTAATGCAAATTTGAGTTGTGCAGTTGAAGGGATGCATGCCCATTCCAATAGGTCCTTGGATATAAACTAACTTTGACCAAAAAAATTAATTGTTTAAAAAAATTACTAATAAACAAAAAAACATTGTGTTCAAGATGTTTATATGTGTGTTGTCTCTTACATAGCATTACTACAATGAAGGAAATAAAATATTAACAATATCATATGGCTAGTGTTGCACTCAGTAGTCAACCCACAGCAGATGCCGGCAAAATCCTTACACCATGTTTACATGAAACTATCAAGGTCTACTAAAAATTCAAAAATGACTTAGAAAGGTAATAATCGATGGATATGGTATGGAACCCTGGTTTTTTAAATTAAAAGGACGGATACACGAACTCTAGATTATATTGTTAATAATATTTTTAAGCCCTTTACTTTTATCTGTGCGAAGTCGCCTGTTCATTAAAATGTCTATGAGTTATATGACTACGTTTGGCTTGAAATTTCGTTCATCATAATGAATATAAGTGACATGTATGAATACTGAAAAAAATTACTCGTGTAACTTATGATGTCATTTGCAATAAATGGAACAATACTTTTGGTCTCAATGTATATTAATTAGTTATATGTTGTCGTATGTCCCTAGTTGTTATCTCACGTTTAACTAAGGATATGTGTTTTAGTTCCAATTTGTGTCTATAAATTCAATGCACAAAAACGTTTATATGTTGATATACGAGAAATAGTTATTTATGTCATTATAAAAATTTCAAGTGAATACTTACTAGTGACGGTATTCATATATCTGATGTTTCATATTTATTCATATTCTACAATTCACCCTTTATGATTTTCACGTGTGTATGTGAAATAGATTTTTTACTCTGGTTGTTCGTTATTCTATAACTTGCAAGATCATCACCAAACATAAAGATGCCTATAAATTAAATGGTTCAATAATCATTATTATACGGATGAAAACACTTCACTAAATGAAATTCATGTTTTCATATTACCATTGCCTAATCTGTTAATGATATGAAAATTATAAAATTAATGTGAATATGAGTGGCGCAGCGGAAGCGTGGTGGGCCCATAACCCAGAGGTCCCTAGAATGAAACCAGGTTGTGATACAATTCTTAAATTTTATTTTGTGCATTCAAAAGATATGAATAAGCCTCTAAGTGTCAAAGGACATTAAATTTTTTATACGTGTCATTATTTCTCTAAGTTTTATATCGTGGATTTTTATCAATGTGTCATTACCGGCTAATATTTCTTAAATATTTAATGTTGCAATTGTTTTATATTTATAATAATGGAAAATAATAAAATATTTTGTGAAGATATCTATTTGTTTTATTTATCTTTTAGAACTTTTTATAACACAACATCTAAAGTTTAATGCAAATTTGAGTTGTGCAGTTGAAGGGATGCATGCCCATTCCAA
This sequence comes from Vicia faba, assembly GCA_948472305.1. NCBI lineage: Eukaryota > Viridiplantae > Streptophyta > Magnoliopsida > Fabales > Fabaceae > Vicia > Vicia faba. The sequence goes on along the minus strand of OX451741.1, from coordinate 157,481,828 downwards.
TAGGTCCTTGGATATAAACTAACTTTGACCAAAAAAATTAATTGTTTAAAAAAATTACTAATAAACAAAAAAACATTGTGTTCAAGATGTTTATATGTATGTTGTCTCTTACATAGCATTACTACAATGAAGGAAATAAAATATTAACAATATCATATGGCTAGTGTTGTACTCAGTAGTCAACCCACAACAGATGCCGGCAAAATCCTTACACCATGTTTACATGAAACTATCAAGGTCTACTAAAAATTCAAAAATGACTTAGAAAGGTAATAATCGATGGATATGGTATGGAACCCTGGTGTTTTAAATTAAAAGGACGGATACACGAACTCTAGACTATATTGTTAATAATATTTTTAAGCCCTTTACTTTTATTTGTGCGAAGTCACCTGTTCATTAAAATGTCTCTGAGTTATATGACTACGTTTGGCTTGAAATTTCGTTCATCATAATGAATATAAGTGACATGTATGAATACTGAAAAAAATTACTCGTGTAACTTATGATGTCATTTGCAATAAATGGAACAATACTTTTAGTCTCAATGTATAATAATTAGTTATTTGTTGTCGTATGTCCCTAGTTGTTATCTCACGTTTAATTAAGGATATGTGTTTTAGTTCCAATTTGTGTCTATAAATTCAATGCACAAAAACTTGTATATGTTGATATACGAGAAATAGTTATTTATGTCATTATAAAAATTTCAAGTGAATACTTACTAGTGACGGTATTCATATATCTGATGTTTCTTATTTATTCATATTCTACTATTCACCCTTTATGATTTTCACGTGTGTATGTGAAATAGATTTTTTACTCTAGTTGTTCGTTATTCTATAACTTGCATGATCATCACCAAACATAAAGATGCCTATAAATTAAATGGTTGAATAATCATTATTATACGGATGAAAACACTTTACTAAATGAAATTCATGTTTTTATATTACCATTGCCTAATCTGTTAATGATATGAAAATTATAAAATTAATGTGAATCTGATGGCGCAGCGGAAGCGTGGTGGGCCCAAAACCCATAGGTCCCTAGAACGAAACCAGGCACTGATACAATTCTTAAATTTTTTTTTGTGCATTCAAAAGATATGAATAAGCCTCTAAGTGTCAAAGGACATTAAATTTTTTATACGTATCATTATTTCTCTAAGTTTTATATCGTGGATTTTTATCAATGTGTCATTACCGGCTAATATTTCTTAAATATTTAATGTTGCAATTGTTTTATATTTATAATAATGGAGAATAACAAAATATTTTGGGAAGATATCTATTTGTTTTATTTATCTTTTAGAACTTTTTATAACACATCATATAAAGTTTAATGCAAATTTGAGTTGTGCAGTTGAAGGGATGCATGCCCATTCCAATAGGTCCTTGGATATAAACTAGCTTTGACAAAAAAAATTAATTGTTTAAAAAAATTACTAATAAACAAAAAAACATTGTGTTCAAGATGTTTATATGTGTGTTGTCTCTTACATAGCATTACTACAATGAAGGAAATAAAATATTAACAATATCATATGGCTAGTGTTGCACTCAGTAGTCAACCCACAGCAGATGCCGGCAAAATCCTTACACCATGTTTACATGAAACTATCAAGGTCTACTAAAAATTCAAAAATGACTTAGAAAGGTAATAATCGATGGATATGGTATGGAACCCTGGTTTTTTAAATTAAAAGGACGGATACACGAACTCTAGATTATATTGTTAATAATATTTTTAAGCCCTTTACTTTTATCTGTGCGAAGTCGCCTGTTCATTAAAATGTCTATGAGTTATATGACTACGTTTGGCTTGAAATTTCGTTCATCATAATGAATATAAGTGACATGTATGAATACTGAAAAAAATTACTCGTGTAACTTATGATGTCATTTGCAATAAATGGAACAATACTTTTGGTCTCAATGTATATTAATTAGTTATATGTTGTCGTATGTCCCTAGTTGTTATCTCACGTTTAACTAAGGATATGTGTTTTAGTTCCAATTTGTGTCTATAAATTCAATGCACAAAAACGTTTATATGTTGATATACGAGAAATAGTTATTTATGTCATTATAAAAATTTCAAGTGAATACTTACTAGTGACGGTATTCATATATCTGATGTTTCATATTTATTCATATTCTACAATTCACCCTTTATGATTTTCACGTGTGTATGTGAAATAGATTTTTTACTCTGGTTGTTCGTTATTCTATAACTTGCAAGATCATCACCAAACATAAAGATGCCTATAAATTAAATGGTTCAATAATCATTATTATACGGATGAAAACACTTCACTAAATGAAATTCATGTTTTCATATTACCATTGCCTAATCTGTTAATGATATGAAAATTATAAAATTAATGTGAATATGAGTGGCGCAGCGGAAGCGTGGTGGGCCCATAACCCAGAGGTCCCTAGAATGAAACCAGGTTGTGATACAATTCTTAAATTTTTTTTTGTGCATTCAAAAGATATGAATAAGCCTCTAAGTGTCAAAGGACATTAAATTTTTTATACGTGTCATTATTTCTCTAAGTTTTATATCGTGGATTTTTATCAATGTGTCATTACCGGCTAATATTTCTTAAATATTTAATGTTGCAATTGTTTTATATTTATAATAATGGAGAATAACAAAATATTTTGGGAAGATATCTATTTGTTTTATTTATCTTTTAGAACTTTTTATAACACATCATATAAAGTTTAATGCAAATTTGAGTTGTGCAGTTGAAGGGATGCATGCCCATTCCAATAGGTCCTTGGATATAAACTAGCTTTGACAAAAAAAAATTAATTGTTTAAAAAAATTACTAATAAACAAAAAAACATTGTGTTCAAGATGTTTATATGTGTGTTGTCTCTTACATAGCATTACTACAATGAAGGAAATAAAATATTAACAATATCATATGGCTAGTGTTGCACTCAGTAGTCAACCCACAACAGATGCCGGCAAAATCCTTACACCATGTTTACATGAAACTATCAAGGTTTACTAAAAATTCAAAAATGACTTAGAAAGGTAATAATCGATGGATATGGTATGGAACCCTGGTTTTTTAAATTAAAAGGACGGATACACAAACTCTAGACTATATTGTTAATAATATTTTTTATGCCCTTTACTTTTATTTGTGCGAAGTCACCTGTTCATTAAAATGTCTCTGAGTTATATGACTATGTTTGGCTTGAAATTTCGTTCATCATAATGAACATAAGTGACATGTATGAATACTGAAAAAAATTACTCGTGTAACTTATGATGTCATTTGCAATAAATGGAACATTACTTTTGGTCTCAATGTATAATAATTAGTTATATGTTGTCGTATGTCCCTAGTTGTTATCACACGTTTAATTAAGGATATGTGTTTTAGTTCCAATTTGTGTCTATAAATTCAATGCACAAAAACGTGTATATGTTGATATACGAGAAATAGTTATTTATGTCATTATAAAAATTTCAAGTGAATACTTACTAGTGATGGTATTCATATATCTGATGTTTCATATTTATTCATATTCTACTATTCACCCTTTATGATTTTCACGTGTGTATGTGAAATAGATTTTTTACTCTGGTTGTTCGTTATTCTATAACTTGCATGATCATCACCAAACATAAAGATGCCTATAAATTAAATGGTTCAATAATCATTATTATACGGATGAAAACACTTCACTAAATGAAATTCATGTTTTCATATTACCATTTCCTAATCTGTTAATGATATGAAAATTATAAAATTAATGTGAATCTGAGTGGCGCAGCGGAAGCGTGGTGGGCCCAAAACCCATAGGTCCCTAGAACGAAACCAGGCTCTGATACAATTCTTAAAATTTTTTTTTTGTGCATTCAAAAGATATGAATAAGCCTCTAAGTGTCAAAGGACATTAAATTTTTTATACGTGTCATTATTTCTCTAAGTTTTATATCGTGGATTTTTATCAATGTGTCATTACCGGCTAATATTTCTTAAATATTTAATGTTGCAATTGTTTTATATTTATAATAATGGAAAATAATAAAATATTTTGTGAAGATATCTATTTGTTTTATTTATCTTTTAGAACTTTTTATAACACAACATCTAAAGTTTAATGCAAATTTGAGTTGTGCAGTTGAAGGGATGCATGCCCATTCCAATAGGTCCTTGGATATAAACTAGCTTTGACCAAAAAAATTAATTGTTTAAAAAAATTACTAATAAACAAAAAAACATTGTGTTCAAGATGTTTATATGTATGTTGTCTCTTACATAGCATTACTACAATGAAGGAAATAAAATATTAACAATATCATATGGCTAGTGTTGTACTCAGTAGTCAACCCACAACAGATGCCGGCAAAATCCTTACACCATGTTTACATGAAACTATCAAGGTCTACTAAAAATTCAAAAATGACATAGAAAGGTAATAATCGATGGATATGGTATGGAACCCTGGTGTTTTAAATTAAAAGGACGGATACACGAACTCTAGACTATATTGTTAATAATATTTTTTAAGCCCTTTACTTTTATTTGTGCGAAGTCACCTGTTCATTAAAATGTCTCTGAGTTATATGACTACGTTTGGCTTGAAATTTCGTTCATCATAATGAATATAAGTGACAGGTATGAATACTGAAAAAAATTACTCGTGTAACTTATGATGTCATTTGCAATAAATGGAACAATACTTTTAGTCTCAATGTATAATAATTAGTTATATGTTGTCGTATGTCCCTAGTTGTTATCTCACGTTTAATTAAGGATATGTGTTTTAGTTCCAATTTGTGTCTATAAATTCAATGCACAAAAACTTGTATATGTTGATATACGACAAATAGTTATTTATGTCATTATAAAAATTTCAAGTGAATACTTACTAGTGACGGTATTCATATATCTGATGTTTCATATTTATTCATATTCTACTATTCACCCTTTATGATTTTCACGTGTGTATGTGAAATAGATTTTTTACTCTAGTTGTTCGTTATTCTATAACTTGCATGATCATCACCAAACATAAAGATGCCTATAAATTAAATGGTTCAATAATCATTATTATACGGATGAAAACACTTTACTAAATGAAATTCTTGTTTTCATATTACCATTGCCTAATCTGTTAATGATATGAAAATTATAAAATTAATGTGAATCTGATGGCGCAGCGGAAGCGTGGTGGGCCCAAAACCCATAGGTCCCTAGAACGAAACCAGGCTCTGATACAATTCTTAAAATTTTTTTTTGTGCATTCAAAAGATATGAATAAGCCTCTAAGTGTCAAAGGACATTAAATTTTTTATACGTGTCATTATTTCTCTAAGTTTTATATCGTGGATTTTTATCAATGTGTCATTACCGGCTAATATTTCTTAAATATTTAATGTTGCAATTGTTTTATATTTATAATAATGGAAAATAATAAAATATTTTGTGAAGATATCTATTTGTTTTATTTATCTTTTAGAACTTTTTATAACACAACATCTAAAGTTTAATGCAAATTTGAGTTGTGCAGTTGAAGGGATGCATGCCCATTCCAATAGGTCCTTGGATATAAACTAGCTTTGACCAAAAAAATTAATTGTTTAAAAAAATTACTAATAAACAAAAAAACATTGTGTTCAAGATGTTTATATGTATGTTGTCTCTTACATAGCATTACTACAATGAAGGAAATAAAATATTAACAATATCATATGGCTAGTGTTGTACTCAGTAGTCAACCCACAACAGATGCCGGCAAAATCCTTACACCATGTTTACATGAAACTATCAAGGTCTACTAAAAATTCAAAAATGACTTAGAAAGGTAATAATCGATGGATATGGTATGGAACCCTGGTGTTTTAAATTAAAAGGACGGATACACGAACTCTAGACTATATTGTTAATAATATTTTTTAAGCCCTTTACTTTTATTTGTGCGAAGTCACCTGTTCATTAAAATGTCTCTGAGTTATATGACTACGTTTGGCTTGAAATTTCGTTCATCATAATGAATATAAGTGACAAGTATGAATACTGAAAAAAATTACTCGTGTAACTTATGATGTCATTTGCAATAAATGGAACAATACTTATAGTCTCAATGTATAATAATTAGTTATATGTTGTCGTATGTCCCTAGTTGTTATCTCACGTTTAATTAAGGATATGTGTTTTAGTTCCAATTTGTGTCTATAAATTCAATGCACAAAAACTTGTATATGTTGATATACGAGAAATAGTTATTTATGTCATTATAAAAATTTCAAGTGAATACTTACTAGTGACGGTATTCATATATCTGATGTTTCATATTTATTCATATTCTACTATTCACCCTTTATGATTTTCACGTGTGTATGTGAAATAGATTTTTTACTCTAGTTGTTCGTTATTCTATAACTTGCATGATCATCACCAAACATAAAGATGCCTATAAATTAAATGGTTCAATAATCATTATTATACGGATGAAAACAATTTACTAAATGAAATTCTTGTTTTCATATTACCATTGCCTAATCTGTTAATGATATGAAAATTATAAAATTAATGTGAATCTGATGGCGCAGCGGAAGCGTGGTGGGCCCAAAACCCATAGGTCCCTAGAACGAAACCAGGCTCTGATACAATTCTTAAAATTTTTTTTTGTGCATTCAAAAGATATGAATAAGCCTCTAAGTGTCAAAGGACATTAAATTTTTTATACGTGTCATTATTTCTCTAAGTTTTATATCGTGGATTTTTATCAATGTGTCATTACCGGCTAGTATTTCTTAAATATTTAATGTTGCAATTGTTTTATATTTATAATAATGGAAAATAATAAAATATTTTGTGAAGATATCTATTTGTTTTATTTATCTTTTAGAACTTTTTATAACACAACATCTAAAGTTTAATGCAAATTTGAGTTGTGCAGTTGAAGGGATGCATGCCCATTCCAATAGGTCCTTGGATATAAACTAGCTTTGACCAAAAAAATTAATTGTTTAAAAAAATTACTAATAAACAAAAAAACATTGTGTTCAAGATGTTTATATGTATGTTGTCTCTTACATAGCATTACTACAATGAAGGAAATAAAATATTAACAATATCATATGGCTAGTGTTGTACTCAGTAGTCAACCCACAACAGATGCCGGCAAAATCCTTACACCATGTTTACATGAAACTATCAAGGTCTACTAAAAATTCAAAAATGACTTAGAAAGGTAATAATCGATGGATATGGTATGGAACCCTGGTGTTTTAAATTAAAAGGACGGATACACGAACTCTAGACTATATTGTTAATAATATTTTTTAAGCCCTTTACTTTTATTTGTGCGAAGTCACCTGTTCATTAAAATGTCTCTGAGTTATATGACTATGTTTGGCTTGAAATTTCGTTCATCATAATGAATATAAGTGACAGGTATGAATACTGAAAAAAATTACTCGTGTAACTTATGATGTCATTTGCAATAAATGGAACAATACTTATAGTCTCAATGTATAATAATTAGTTATATGTTGTCGTATGTCCCTAGTTGTTATCTCACGTTTAATTAAGGATATGTGTTTTAGTTCCAATTTATGTCTATAAATTCAATGCACAAAAACTTGTATATGTTGATATACGAGAAATAGTTATTTATGTCATTATAAAAATTTCAAGTGAATACTTACTAGTGACGGTATTCATATATCTGATGTTTCATATTTATTCATATTCTACTATTCACCCTTTATGATTTTCACGTGTGTATGTGAAATAGATTTTTTACTCTAGTTGTTCGTTATTCTATAACTTGCATGATCATCACCAAACATAAAGATGCCTATAAATTAAATGGTTCAATAATCATTATTATACGGATGAAAACACTTTACTAAATGAAATTCTTGTTTTCATATTACCATTGCCTAATCTGTTAATGATATGAAAATTATAAAATTAATGTGAATCTGATGGCGCAGCGGAAGCGTGGTGGGCCCAAAACCCATAGGTCCCTAGAACGAAACCAGGCTCTGATACAATTCTTAAAATTTTTTTTTGTGCATTCAAAAGATATGAATAAGCCTCTAAGTGTCAAAGGACATTAAATTTTTTATACGTGTCATTATTTCTCTAAGTTTTATATCGTGGATTTTTATCAATGTGTCATTACCGGCTAATATTTCTTAAATATTTAATGTTGCAATTGTTTTATATTTATAATAATGGAAAATAATAAAATATTTTGTGAAGATATCTATTTGTTTTATTTATCTTTTAGAACTTTTTATAACACAACATCTAAAGTTTAATGCAAATTTGAGTTGTGCAGTTGAAGGGATGCATGCCCATTCCAATAGGTCCTTGGATATAAACTAGCTTTGACCAAAAAAATTAATTGTTTAAAAAAATTACTAATAAACAAAAAAACATTGTGTTCAAGATGTTTATATGTGTGTTGTCTCTTACATAGCATTACTACAATGAAGGAAATAAAATATTAACAATATCATATGGCTAGTGTTGCACTCAGTAGTCAACCCACAACAGATGCCGGCAAAATCCTTACACCATGTTTACATGAAACTATCAAGGTCTACTAAAAATTCAAAAATGACTTAGAAAGGTAATAATCGATGGATATGGTATGGAACCCTGGTTTTTTAAATTAAAAGGACGGATACACGAACTCTAGACTATATTGTTAATAATATTTTTAAGCCCTTTACTTTTATTTGTGCGAAGTCACCTGTTCATTAAAATGTCTATGAGTTATATGACTACGTTTGGCTTGAAATTTCGTTCATCATAATGAATATAAGTGACATGTATGAATACTGAAAAAAAATTACTCGTGTAACTTATGATGTCATTTGCAATAAATGGAACAATACTTTTGGTCTCAATGTATAATAATTAGTTATATGTTGTCGTATGTCCCTAGTTGTTATCTCACGTTTAACTAAGGATATGTGTTTTAGTTCCAATTTGTGTCTATAAATTCAATGCACAAAAACGTGTATATGTTGATATACGAGAAATAGTTATTTATGTCATTATAAAAATTTCAAGTGAATACTTACTAGTGACGGTATTCATATATCTGATGTTTCATATTTATTCATATTCTACTATTCACCCTTTATGATTTTCACGTGTGTATGTGAAATAGATTTTTTACTCTGGTTGTCCGTTATTCTATAACTTGCATGATCATCACCAAACATAAAGATGCCTATAAATTAAATGGTTCAATAATCATTATTATACGGATGAAAACACTTCACTAAATGAAATACATGTTTTCATATTACCATTGCCTAATCTATTAATGATATGAAAATTATAAAATTAATGTGAATATGAGTGGCGCAGCGGAAGCGTGGTGGGCCCATAACCCACAGGTCCCTAGAATGAAACTAGGCTCTGATAGAATTTTTGAATATTTTTTTTATGCATTCAAAAGATATGAATAAGCCTCTAAGTGTCAAAGGACATTAAATTTTTTATACGTATCATTATTTCTCTAAGTTTTATATCGTGGATTTTTATCAATGTGTCATTACCGGCTAATATTTCTTAAATATTTAATGTTGCAATTTTTTTATATTTATAATAATGGAGAATAACAAAATATTTTGGGAAGATATCTATTTGTTTTATTTATCTTTTAGAACTTTTTATAACACATCATATAAAGTTTAATGCAAATTTGAGTTGTGCAGTTGAAGGGATGCATGCCCATTCCAATAGGTCCTTGGATATAAACTAGCTTTGACAAAAAAAAATTAATTGTTTAAAAAAATTACTAATAAACAAAAAAACATTGTGTTCAAGATGTTTATATGTGTGTTGTCTCTTACATAGCATTACTACAATGAAGGAAATAAAATATTAACAATATCATATGGCTAGTGTTGCACTCAGTAGTCAACCCACAACAGATGCCGGAAAAATCCTTACACCATGTTTACATGAAACTATCAAGGTCTACTAAAAATTCAAAAATGACTTAGAAAGGTAATAATCGATGGATATGGTATGGAACCCTGGTTTTTTAAATTAAAAGGACGGATACACAAACTCTAGACTATATTGTTAATAATATTTTTTATGCCCTTTACTTTTATTTGTGCGAAGTCACCTGTTCATTAAAATGTCTCTGAGTTATATGACTATGTTTGGCTTGAAATTTCGTTCATCATAATGAACATAAGTGACATGTATGAATACTGAAAAAAATTACTCGTGTAACTTATGATGTCATTTGCAATAAATGGAACAATACTTTTAGTCTCAATGTATAATAATTAGTTATATGTTGTCGTATGTCCCTAGTTGTTATCACACGTTTAATTAAGGATATGTGTTTTAGTTCCAATTTGTGTCTATAAATTCAATACACAAAAACGTGTATATGTTGATATACGAGAAATAGTTATTTATGTCGTTATAAAAATTTCAAGTGAATACTTACTAGTGACGGTATTCATATATCTGATGTTTCATATTTATTCATATTCTACTATTCACCCTTTATGATTTTCACGTGTGTATGTGAAATAGATTTTTTACTCTGGTTGTTCGTTATTCTATAACTTGCATGATCATCACCAAACATAAAGATGCCTATAAATTAAATGGTTCAATAATCATTATTATACGGATGAAAACACTTCACTAAATGAAATTCATGTTTTCATATTACCATTGCCTAATCTGTTAATGATATGAAATATATAAAATTAATGTGAATCTAAGTGGCGCAGCGGAAGCGTGGTGGGCCCAAAACCCATAGGTCCCTAGAACGAAACCAGGCTCTGATACAATTCTTAAAATTGTTTTTTGTGCATTCAAAAGATATGAATAAGCCTCTAAGTGTCAAAGGACATTAAATTTTTTATACGTGCCATTATTTCTCTAAGTTTTATATCGTGGATTTTTATCAATGTGTCATTACCGGCTAATATTTCTTAAATATTTAATGTTGCAATTGTTTTATATTTATAATAATGGAAAATAATAAAATATTTTGTGAAGATATCTATTTGTTTTATTTATCTTTTAGAACTTTTTATAACACAACATCTAAAGTTTAATGCAAATTTGAGTTGTGCAGTTGAAGGGATGCATGCCCATTCCAATAGGTCCTTGGATATAAACTAGCTTTGACCAAAAAAATTAATTGTTTAAAAAAATTACTAATAAACAAAAAAACATTGTGTTCAAGATGTTTATATGTATGTTGTCTCTTACATAGCATTACTACAATGAAGGAAATAAAATATTAACAATATCATATGGCTAGTGTTGTACTCAGTAGTCAACCCACAACAGATGCCGGCAAAATCCTTACACCATGTTTACATGAAACTATCAAGGTCTACTAAAAATTCAAAAATGACTTAGAAAGGTAATAATCGATGGATTTGGTATGGAACCCTGGTTTTTTAAATTAAAAGGACGGATACACAAACTCTAGACTATATTGTTAATAATATTTTTTAAGCCCTTTACTTTTATTTGTGCGAAGTCACCTGTTCATTAAAATGTCTCTGAGTTATATGACTACGTTTGGCTTGAAATTTCGTTCATCATAATGAATATAAGTGACATGTATGAATACTGAAAAAAATTACTCGTGTAACTTATGATGTCATTTGCAATAAATGGAACAATACTTTTAGTCACAATGTATAATAATTAGTTATATGTTGTCGTATATCCCTAGTTGTTATCTCACGTTTAATTAAGGATATGTGTTTTAGTTCCAATTTGTGTCTATAAATTCAATGCACAAAAACTTGTATATGTTGATATACGAGAAATAGTTATTTATGTCATTATAAAAATTTCAAGTGAATACTTACTAGTGACGGTATTCATATATCTGATGTTTCATATTTATTCATATTCTACTATTCACCCTTTATGATTTTCACGTGTGTATGTGAAATAGATTTTTTACTCTGGTTGTTCATTATTCTATAACTTGCATGATCATCACCAAACATAAAGATGCCTATAAATTAAATGGTTCAATAATCATTATTATATGGATGAAAACACTTTACTAAATGAAATTCATGTTTTCATATTACCATTGCCTAATCTATTAATGATATGAAAATTATAAAATTAATGTGAATCTGAGTGGCGCAGCGGAAGCGTGGTGGGCCCATAACCCACAGGTCCCTAGAATGAAACCAGGCTCTGATAGAATTTTTGAATATTTTTTTTGTGCATTCAAAAGATATGAATAAGCCTCAAATTACTAATAAACAAAAAAACATTGTGTTCAAGATGTTTATATGTATGTTGTCTCTTACATAGCATTACTACAATGAAGGAAATAAAATATTAACAATATCATATGGCTAGTGTTGTACTCAGTAGTCAACCCACAACAGATGCCGGCAAAATCCTTACACCATGTTTACATGAAACTATCAAGGTCTACTAAAAATTCAAAAATGACTTAGAAAGGTAATAATCGACGGATATGGTATCGAACCCTGGTGTTTTAAATTAAAATGACGGATACACGAACTCTAGACTATATTGTTAATTATCTTTTTTAAGCCCTTTACTTTTATTTGTGCCAAGTCACCTGTTCATTAAAATGTCTCTGAGTTATATGACTACGTTTGGCTTGAAATTTCGTTCATCATAATGAATATAAATGACATGTTTGAATACTGAAAAAAATTACTCGTGTAACTTATGATGTCATTTGCAATAAATGGAACAATACTTTTAGTCTCAATGTATAATAATTAGTTATATGTTGTCGTATGTCCCTAGTTGTTATCTCACGTTTAATTAAGGATATGTGTTTTAGTTCAAATTTGTGTCTATAAATTCAATGCACAAAAACTTGTATATGTTTATATACGAGAAATAGTTATTTATGTCATTATAAAAATTTCAAGTGAATACTTACTAGTGACGGTATTCATATATCTGATGTTTCATATTTATTCATATTCTACTATTCACCCTTTATGATTTTCACGTGTGTATGTGAAATAGATTTTTTACTCTGGTTGTTCGTTATTCTATAACTTGCATGATCATCACCAAACATAAAGATGCCTATAAATTAAATGGTTCAATAATCATTATTATACGGATGAAAACACTTTACTAAATGAAATTCATGTTTTCATATTACCATTGCCTAATCTATTAATGATATGAAAATTATAAAATTAATGTGAATCTGAGTGGCGCAGCGGAAGCGTGGTGGGCCCATAACCCACAGGTCCCTAGAATGAAACCAGGCTCTGATAGAATTTTTGAATATTTTTTTTGTGCATTCAAAAGATATGAATAAGCCTCTAAGTGTCAAAGGACATTAAATTTTTTATACGTATCATTATTTCTCTAAGTTTTATATCGTGGATTTTTATCAATGTGTCATTACCGGCTAATATTTCTTAAATATTTAATGTTGCAATTGTTTTATATTTATAATAATGGAAAATAATAAAATATTTTGTGAAGATATCTATTTAATTTATTTATCTTTTAGAACTTTTTATAACACAACATCTAAAGTTTAATGCAAATTTGAGTTGTGCAGTTGAAGGGATGCATGCCCATTCCTATAGGTCCTTGGATATAAACTAGCTTTGAAAAAAAAATTAAATGTTTAAAAAAATTACTAATAAACAAAAAAAACATTGTGTTCAAGATGTTTATATGTATGTTGTCTCTTACATAGCATTACTACAATGAAGGAAATAAAATATTAACAATATCATATGGCTAGTGTTGCACTCAGTAGTCAACCCACAACAGATGCCGACAAAATCCTTACACCATGTTTACATGAAACTATCAAGGTCTACTAAAAATTCAAAAATGACTTAGAAAGGTAATAATCGATGGATATGGTATGGAACCCTGGTTTTTTAAATTAAAAGGACGGATACACAAACTCTAGACTATATTGTTAATAATATTTTTTAAGCCCTTTACTTTTATTTGTGCGAAGTCACCTGTTCATTAAAATGTCTCTGAGTTATATGACTATGTTTGGCTTGAAATTTCGTTCATCATAATGAATATAAGTGACATGTATGAATACTGAAAAAAATTACTCGTGTAACTTATGATGTCATTTGCAATAAATGGAACAATACTTTTGGTCTCAATGTATAATAATTAGTTATATGTTGTCGTATGTCCCTAGTTGTTATCTCACGTTTAATTAAGGATATGTGTTTTAGTTCCAATTTGTGTCTATAAATTCAATGCACAAAAACGTGTATATGTTGATATACGAGAAATAGTTATTTATGTCATTATAAAAATTTCAAGTGAATACTTACTAGTGACGGTATTCATATATCTGATGTTTCATATTTATTCATATTCTACTATTCACCCTTTATGATTTTCACGTGTGTATGTGAAATAGATTTTTTACTCTGGTTGTTCGTTATTCTATAACTTGCATGATCATCACCAAACATAAAGATGCCTATAAATTAAATGGTTCAATAATCATTATTATACGGATTAAAACACTTTACTAAATGAAATTCATATTTCCATGTTACCATTGCCTAATCTATTAATGATATGAAAATTATAAATTTAATGTGAATCTGAGTGGCGCAGCGGAGCGTGGTGGGCCCATAACCCACAGGTCCCTTTAACGAAACCAGGCTCTGATAGAATTTAAAAAAAAAAATTTTGCATTCATAAGATATGAATAAGCCTCTAAATGTCAAAGGACATTAAATTTTTTTATACGTATCATTATTTCTCTAAGTGTTATCTCGTGGATTTTTATCAATGTGTCATTACTTGCTAATGTTTCTTAAATATTTAATGTTGCAATTGTTTTATATTTATCATAATGGAAAATGATAAAATATTTTGTGTAGATATCTATTTGTTTTATTTATCTTTTAGAACTTTTTATAACAAAACATCTAAAGTTTAATGCAAATTTGAGTTGTGCAGTTGAAGGGATGCATGCCCATTCCAATAGGTCCTTGGATATAAACTAGCTTTGACAAAAAAAATTAATTGTTTAAAAAAAATACTAATAAACAAAAAACATTGTGTTCGAGATGTTTATATGTATGTTGTCTCTTACATAGCATTACTACAATGAAGGAAATAAAATATTAACAATATCATATGGCTAGTGTTGCACTCAGTATTCAACCCACAACAGATGTCGGCAAAATCCTTACACCATGTTTACATGAAACTATCAGGGTCTACTAAAAATTCTAAAATGACTTAGAAAGGTAATAATCGACGGATATGGTATGGAACCCTGGTGTTTTAAATTAAAAGGACAGATACACGAACTCTATACTATATTGTTAATAATATTTTTTTAAGCCCTTTACTTTTATTTGTGCGAAGTCACCTGTTCATTAAAATGTCTCTGAGTTATATGACTACGTTTGGCTTGAAATTTCGTTCATCATAATGAATATAAGTGACATGTATGAATACTGAAAAAAAATTACTCGTGTAACTTATGATGTCATTTGCAATAAATGGAACAATACTTTTGGTCTCAATGTATAATAATTAGTTATATGTTGTCGTATGTCCCTAGTTGTTATCTCACTTTTAATTAAGGATATGTGTTTTAGTCCCAATTTGTGTCTATAAATTCAATGCACAAAAACTTCTATATGTTGGTATACGAGAAATCGTTATTTATGTCATTATAAAAATTTCAAGTGAATATTTACTAGTGGCGGTATTCATATATCTGATGTTTCATATTTATTCATATTCTACTAGTCACCCATTATGATTTTCACATGTGTATGTGAAATAGATTTTTTACTCTGGTTGTTCGTTATTCTATAACTTGCATGATCATCACCAAACATAAAGATGCCTATAAATTAAATGGTTCAATAATCATTATTATACGGATGAAAACACTTTACTAAATGAAATTCATGTTTTCATGTTACCATTGCCTAATCTATTAATGATATGAAAATTATAAATTTAATGTGAATATGAGTGGCGCAGCGGAAGCGTGGTGGGCCCATAACCCACAGGTCCCTAGAACGAAACCAGGCTCTGATTGAATTTTTAAATATTTTTTTTGTGCATTCAAAAGATATGAATAATCCTCTAAGTGTCAAAGAACATTAAATTTTTTATACGTATCATTATTTGTCTAAGTTTTATCTCGTGGATTTTTATCAATGTGTCATTACCTGCTAATGTTTCTTAAATGTTTAATGTTGCAATTGTTTTATATTTATCCTAATGGAAAATAATAAAATATTTTGTGAAGATATCTATTTGTTTTATTTATCCTTTAGAACTTTTTATAACACAACATCTAAAGTTTAATGCAAATTTGAGTTGTGAAGTTGAAGGGATGCATGCCCATTCCAATAGGTCCTTGGATATAAACTAGCTTTGACAAAAAAAATTACTAATAAACAAAAAACATTGTGTTCAAGATGTTTATATGTATGTTGTCTCTTACATAGCATTACTACAATGAAGGAAATAAAATATTAACAATATCATATGGCTAGTGTTGCAATCAGTAGTCAACCCCCAACAGATGCCGGCAAAATCATTACACCATGTTTACATGAAACTATCAGGGTCTACTAAAAATTCAAAAATGACTTAGAAAGGTAATAATCAACGGATATGGTATGAAACCCTGGTGTTTTAAATTAAAAGGACAGATACACGAACTCTAGACTATATTGTTAATAATATTTTTAAGCCATTTACTTTTATTTGTGCGAAGTCACCTGTTCATTAAAATGTCTTAGAGTTATATGACTATGTTTGGCTTGAAATTTCGTTCATCATAATGAATATAAGTGACATGTATGAATACTGGAAAAAATTACTCGTGTAACTTATGATGTCCTTTGCAATAAATGGAACAATACTTTTGGTCTAAATGTATAATAATTAGTTATATGTTGTCGTATGTCCCTAGTTGTTATCTCACGTTTAATTAAGGATATGTGTTTTAGTTCCAATTTGTGTCTATAAATTCAATGTACAATAACATGTATATGATGATATACGAGAAATAGTTATTTATGTCATTATAAAAATTTCAAGTGAATACTTACTAAGGACAGTTTTCATATATCTGATGTTTCATATTTATTCATATTCTACTATTCACCCTTTATGATTTTCACGTGTGTATGTGAAATAGATTTTTTACTCTGGTTGTTCGTTATTCTATAACTTGCATGATCATCACCAAACATAAAGATGCCTATAAATTAAATGGTTCAATAATCATTATTATACGGATGAAAACACTTTACTAAATGAAATTCATGTTTTCATGTTACCATTGCCTAATCTATTAATGATATGAAAATTATAAATTTAATGTGAATATGAGTGGCGCAGCGAAAGCGTGGTGGGCCCATAACCCACAGGTCCCTAGAACGAAACCAGGCTCTGATAGAATTTTTAAATATTTTTTTGTGCATTCAAAAGATATGAATAAGCCTCTAAGTGTCAAAGGACATTAAATTTTTTATACGTATCATTATTTCTCTAAGTTTTATATCGCAAATTTGAGTTGTGCAGTTAAAGGGATGCATGCCCATTCCAATAGGTCGTTGGATATAAACTAGCTTTGACAAAAAAATTAATTGTTTAAAAAAATTACTAATAAACAAAAAACATTGTGTTCAAGATGTTTATATGTATGTTGTCTCTTACATAGCATTACTACAATGAAGGAAATAAAATATTAACAATATCATATGGCTAGTGTTGCACTCAGTAGTCAACCCACAAAAGATGCCGGCAAAATCATTACACCATGTTTACATGAAACTATCAGGGTCTACTAAAAATTCAAAAATGACTTAGAAAGGTAATAATCGACGGATATTGTATGGAACCCTGGTGTTTTAAATTAAAAGGACGGATACACGAACTCTAGACTATATTGTTAATAATATTTTTTAAGCCATTTACTTTTATTTGTGCGAAGTCACCTGTTCATTAAAATGTCTCTGAGTTATATGACTACGTTTGGCTTGAAATTTCGTTCATCATAATGAATATAAGTGACATGTATGAATACTGAAAAAAATTACTCGTGTAACTTATGATGTCATTTGCAATAAATGGAACAATACTTTTGGTCTCAATGTATAATAATTAGTTATATGTTGTCGTATGTCCCTAGTTATTATCTCACGTTTAATTAAGGATATGTGTTTTAGTTCCAATTTGTGTCTATAAATTCAATGCACAAAAACTTGTATATGTTGATATACGAGAAATAGTTATTTATGTCATTATAAAAATTTCAAGTGAATACTTACTAGTGACAATATTCATATATCTGATGTTTCATATTTATTCATATTCTACTAGTCACCCATTATGATTTTCACATGTGTATGTGAAATAGATTTTTTACTCTGGTTGTTCGTTATTCTATAACTTGCATGATCATCACCAAACATAAAGATGCCTATAAATTAAATGGTTCAATAATCATTATTATACGGATGAAAACACTTTACTAAATGAAATTCATGTTTTCATGTTACCATTGCCTAATCTATTAATGATATGAAAATTATAAATTTAATGTGAATATGAGTGGCGCAGCGGAAGCGTGGTGGGCCCATAACCCACAGGTCCCTAGAACGAAACCAGCCTCTGATTGAATTTTTAAATATTTTTTTTGTGCATTCAAAAGATATGAATAAGCCTCTAAGTGTCAAAGAACATTAAATTTTTTATACGTATCATTATTTGTCTAAGTTTTATCTCGTGGATTTTTATCAATGTGTCATTACCTGCTAATGTTTCTTAAATATTTAATGTTGCAATTGTTTTATATTTATCATAATGGAAAATAATAAAATATTTTGTGAAGATATCTATTTGTTTTATTTATCTTTTAGAACTTTTTATAACACAACATCCAAAGTTTAATGCAAATTTGAGTTGTGCAGTTGAAGGGATGCGTGCCCATTCCAATAGGTCCTTGGATATAAACTAGCTTTGACAAAAAAATTAATTGTTTAAAAAAATTACTAATAAACAAAAAACATTGTGTTCAAGATGTTTATATGTATGTTGTCTCATACATAGCATTACTACAATGAAGGAAATAAAATATTAACAATATCCTATGGCTAGTGTTGCACTCAGTAGTCAACCCACAACAGATGCCGGCAAAATCCTTACACCATGTTTACATGAAACTATCAGGGTCTACTAAAAATTCAAAAATGACCTAGAAAGGTAATAATCGACGGATATGGTATGGAAACCTGGTATTTTAAATTAAAAGGACGGATACACGAACTCTAGACTATATTGTTAATAATATTTTTTAAGCCCTTTACTTTTATTTGTGCGAAGTCACTTGTTCATTAAAATGTCTCTGAGTTATATGACTATGTTTGGCTTGAAATTTCATTCATCATAATGAATATAAGTGACATGTATGAATACTGAAAAAAATAACTCGTGTAACTTATGATGTCATTTGCAATAAATGGAACAATACTTTTGGTCTCAATGTATAATAATTAGTTATATGTTGTCGTATGTCCCTAGTTGTTATCTCACGTTTAATTAAGGATATGTGTTTTAGTTCCAATTTGTGTCTATAAATTCAATGCACAAAAACTTGTATATGTTGATATACGAGAAATAGTTATTTATGTCATTATAAAAATATCAAGTGAATACTTACTAGTGACAGTATTCATATATCTGATGTTTCATATTTATTCATATTCTACTATTCACCCTTTATGATTTTCACATGTGTATGTGAAATAGATTTTTTACTCTGGTTGTTCGTTATTCTATAACTTGCATGATCATCACCAAACATAAAGATGCCTATAAATTAAATGGTTCAATAATCATTATTATACGGATGAAAACACTTTACTAAATGAAATTTATGTTTTCATGTTACCATTTCCTAATCTATTAATGATATGAAAATTACAAATTTAATGTGAATCTGAGTGGCGCAGCGGAAGCATGGTGGGCCCATAACCCACAGGTCCCTAGAACGAAAGTAGGCTCTGATTGAATTTTTAAATATTTTTTTTTGTGCATTCAAAATATATGAATAATCCTCTAAGTGTCAAAGGACATTAAATTTTTTATACGTATCATTATTTGTCTAAGTTTTATCTCGTGGATTTTTATCAATGTGTCATTACCTGCTAATGTTTCTTAAATATTTAATGTTGCAATTGTTTTATATTTATCATAAAGGAAAATAATAAAATATTTTGTGAAGATATCTATTTGTTTTATTTATCTTTTAGAACTTTTTATAACACAACATCCAAATTTTAATGCAAATTTGAGTTGTGCAGTTGAAGGGATGCGTGCCCATTCCAATAGGTCCTTGGATATAAACTAGCTTTGACAAAAAAATTAATTGTTTAAAAAAATTACTAATAAACAAAAAACATTGTGTTCAAGATGTTTATATGTATGTTGTCTCATACATAGCATTACTACAATGAAGGAAATAAAATATTAACAATATCATATGGCTAGTGTTGCACTCAGTAGTCAACCCACAACAGATGCCGGCAAAATCCTTACACCATGTTTACATGAAACTATCAGGTTCTACTAAAAATTCAAAAATGACCTAGAAAGGTAATAATCGACGGATATGGTATGGAAACCTGGTATTTTAAATTAAAAGGACGGATACACGAACTCTAGACTATATTGTTAATAATATTTTTTAAGCCCTTTACTTTTATTTGTCCGAAGTCGCTTGTTCATTAAAATGTCTCTGAGTTATATGACTACGTTTGGCTTGAAATTTCATTCATCATAATGAATATAAGTGACATGTATGAATACTGAAAAAAATAACTCGTGTAACTTATGATGTCATTTGCAATAAATGGAACAATACTTTTGGTCTCAATGTATAATAATTAGTTATATGTTGTCGTATGTCCCTAGTTATTATCTCACGTTTAATTAAGGATATGTGTTTTAGTTCCAATTTGTGTCTATAAATTCAATGCACAAAAACTTGTATATGTTGATATACGAGAAATAGTTATTTATGTCATTATAAAAATATCAAGTGAATACTTTCTAGTGACAGTATTCATATATCTGATGTTTCATATTTATTCATATTCTACTATTCACCCTTTATGATTTTCACATGTGTATGTGAAATAGATTTTTTACTCTGGTTGTTCGTTATTCTATAACTTGCATGATCATCACCAAACATAAAGATGCCTATAAATTAAATGGTTCAATAATCATTATTATACGGATGAAAACACTTTACTAAATGAAATTTATGTTTTCATGTTACCATTTCCTAATCTATTAATGATATGAAAATTACAAATTTAATGTGAATCTGAGTGGCGCAGCGGAAGCATGGTGGGCCCATAACCCACAGGTCCCTAGAACGAAACTAGGCTCTGATTGAATTTTTAAATATTTTTTTTTGTGCATTCAAAATATATGAATAAGCCTCTAAATTTCAAAGGACATTAAATTTTTTATACGTATCATTATTTGTCTAAGTTTTATCTCGTGGATTTTTATCAATGTGTCATTACCTGCTAATGTTTCTTAAATATTTAATGTTGCAATTGTTTTATATTTATCATAATGAAAAATAATAAAATATTTTGTGAAGATATCTATTTGTTTTATTTATCTTTTAGAACTTTTTATAACACAACATCCAAAGTTTAATGCAAATTTGAGTTGTGCAGTTGAAGGGATGCGTGCCAATTCCAATAGGTCCTTGGATATAAACTAGCTTTGACAAAAAAATTAATTGTTTAAAAAAATTACTAATAAACAAAAAACATTGTGTTCAAGATGTTTATATGTATGTTGTCTCATACATAGCATTAATACAATGAAGGAAATAAAATATTAACAATATCATATGGCTAGTGT
Source organism: Vicia faba (assembly GCA_948472305.1). Taxonomy (NCBI): domain Eukaryota; kingdom Viridiplantae; phylum Streptophyta; class Magnoliopsida; order Fabales; family Fabaceae; genus Vicia; species Vicia faba. The sequence continues at coordinate 157,459,891 of OX451741.1, read as the reverse complement.
TGCACTCAGTAGTCAACCCACAACAGATGCCGGCAAAATCCTTACACCATGTTTACATGAAACTATCAGGGTCTACTAAAAATTCAAAAATGACCTAGAAAGGTAATAATCGATGGATATGGTATGGAAACCTGGTATTTTAAATTAAAAGGACGGATACACGAACTCTAGACAATATTGTTAATAATATTTTTTAAGCCTTTACTTTTATTTGTGCGAAGTCACTTGTTCATTAAAATGTCTCTGAGTTATATGACTACGTTTGGCTTGAAATTTCATTCATCATAATGAATATAAGTGACATGTATGAATACACAAAAAAATAACTCGTGTAACTTATGATGTCATTTGCAATAAATGGAACAATACTTTTGGTCTCAATGTATAATAATTAGTTATATGTTGTCGTATGTCCCTAGTTGTTATCTCACGTTTAATTAAGGATATGTGTTTTAGTTCCAATTTGTGTCTATAAATTCAATGCACAAAAACTTGTATATGTTGATATACGAGAAATAGTTATTTATGTCATTATAAAAATATCAAGTGAATACTTACTAGTGACAGTATTCATATATCTGATGTTTCATATTTATTCATATTCTACTATTCACCCTTTATGATTTTCACATGTGTATGTGAAATAGATTTTTTACTCAGGTTGTTCGTTATTCTATAACTTGCATGATCATCACCAAACATAAAGATGCCTATAAATTAAATGGTTCAATAATCATTATTATACGGATGAAAACACTTTACTAAATGAAATTTATGTTTTCATGTTACCATTTCCTAATCTATTAATGATATGAAAATTACAAATTTAATGTGAATCTGAGTGGCGCAGCGGAAGCATGGTGGGCCCATAACCCACAGGTCCCTAGAACGAAACTAGGCTCTGATTGAATTTTTAAATATTTTTTTTGAGCATTCAAAAGATATTAATAAGCCTCTAAGTGTCAAAGGACATTAAATTTTTTATACGTATCATTATTTGTCTAAGTTTTATCTCGTGGATTTTTATCAATGTGTCATTACCTGCTAATGTTTCTTAAATATTTAATGTTGCAATTGTTTTATATTTATCATAATGGAAAATAATAAAATATTTTGTGAAGATATCTATTTGTTTTATTTATCTTTTAGAACTTTTTATAACACAACATCCAAAGTTTAATGCAAATTTGAGTTGTGCAGTTGAAGGGATGCGTGCCCATTCCAATAGGTCCTTGGATATAAACTAGCTTTGACAAAAAAATTAATTGTTTAAAAAAATTACTAATAAACAAAAAACATTGTGTTCAAGATGTTTATATGTATGTTGTCTCATACATAGCATTACTACAATGAAGGAAATAAAATATTAACAATATCATATGGCTAGTGTTGCACTCAGTAGTCAACCCACAACAGATGCCGGCAAAATCCTTACACCATGTTTACATGAAACTATCAGGGTCTACTAAAAATTCAAAAATGACCTAGAAAGGTAATAATCGACGGATATGGTATGGAAACCTGGTATTTTAAATTAAAAGGACGGATACACGAACTCTAGACTATATTGTTAATAATATTTTTTAAGCCCTTTACTTTTATTTGTGCGAAGTCACTTGTTCATTAAAATGTCTCTGAGTTATATGACTATGTTTGGCTTGAAATTTCATTCATCATAATGAATATAAGTGACATGTATGAATACTGAAAAAAATAACTCGTGTAACTTATGATGTCATTTGCAATAAATGGAACAATACTTTTGGTCTCAATGTATAATAATTAGTTATATGTTGTCGTATGTCCCTAGTTGTTATCTCACGTTTAATTAAGGATATGTGTTTTAGTTCCAATTTGTGTCTATAAATTCAATGCACAAAAACTTGTATATGTTGATATACGAGAAATAGTTATTTATGTCATTATAAAAATATCAATTGAATACTTACTAGTGACAGTATTCATATATCTGATGTTTCATATTTATTCATATTCTACTATTCACCCTTTATAATTTTCACATGTGTATGTGAAATAGATTTTTTACTCTGGTTGTTCGTTATTCTATAACTTGCATGATCATCACCAAACATAAAGATGCCTATAAATTAAATGGTTCAATAATCATTATTATACGGATGAAAACACTTTACTAAATGAAATTTATGTTTTCATGTTACCATTTCCTAATCTATTAATGATATGAAAATTACAAATTTAATGTGAATCTGAGTGGCGCAGCGGAAGCATGGTGGGCCCATAACCCACAGGTCCCTAGAACGAAACTAGGCTCTGATTGAATTTTTAAATATTTTTTTTTGTGCATTCAAAATATATGAATAATCCTTTAAGTGTCAAAGGACATTAAATTTTTTATACGTATCATTATTTGTCTAAGTTTTATCTCGTGGATTTTTATCAATGTGTCATTACCTGCTAATGTTTCTTAAATATTTAATGTTGCAATTGTTTTATATTTATCATAAAGGAAAATAATAAAATATTTTGTGAAGATATCTATTTGTTTTATTTATCTTTTAGAACTTTTTATAACACAACATCCAAAGTTTAATGCAAATTTGAGTTGTGCAGTTGAAGGGATGCGTGCCCATTCCAATAGGTCCTTGGATATAAACTAGCTTTGACAAAAAAATTAATTGTTTAAAAAAATTACTAATAAACAAAAAACATTGTGTTCAAGATGTTTATATGTATGTTGTCTCATACATAGCATTACTACAATGAAGGAAATAAAATATTAACAATATCATATGGCTAGTGTTGCACTCAGTAGTCAACCCACAACAGATGCCGGCAAAATCCTTACACCATGTTTACATGAAACTATCAGGGTCTACTAAAAATTCAAAAATGACCTAGAAAGGTAATAATCGACGGATATGGTATGGAAACCTGGTATTTTAAATTAAAAGGACGGATACACGAACTCTAGACTATATTGTTAATAATATTTTTTAAGCCCTTTACTTTTATTTGTGCGAAGTCACTTGTTCATTAAAATGTCTCTGAGTTATATGACTATGTTTGGCTTGAAATTTCATTCATCATAATGAATATAAGTGACATGTATGAATACTGAAAAAAATAACTCGTGTAACTTATGATGTCATTTGCAATAAATGGAACAATACTTTTGGTCTCAATGTATAATAATTAGTTATATGTTGTCGTATGTCCCTAGTTGTTATCTCACGTTTAATTAAGGATATGTGTTTTAGTTCCAATTTGTGTCTATAAATTCAATGCACAAAAACTTGTATATGTTGATATACGAGAAATAGTTATTTATGTCATTATAAAAATATCAAGTGAATACTTACTAGTGACAGTATTCATATATCTGATGTTTCATATTTATTCATATTCTACTATTCACCCTTTATGATTTTCACATGTGTATGTGAAATAGATTTTTTACTCTGGTTGTTCGTTATTCTATAACTTGCATGATCATCACCAAACATAAAGATGCCTATAAATTAAATGGTTCAATAATCATTATTATACGGATGAAAACACTTTACTAAATGAAATTTATGTTTTCATGTTACCATTTCCTAATCTATTAATGATATGAAAATTACAAATTTAATGTGAATCTGAGTGGCGCAGCGGAAGCATGGTGGGCCCATAACCCACAGGTCCCTAGAACGAAACTAGGCTCTGATTGAATTTTTAAATATTTTTTTTTGTGCATTCAAAATATATGAATAATCCTTTAAGTGTCAAAGGACATTAAATTTTTTATACGTATCATTATTTGTCTAAGTTTTATCTCGTGGATTTTTATCAATGTGTCATTACCTGCTAATGTTTCTTAAATATTTAATGTTGCAATTGTTTTATATTTATCATAAAGGAAAATAATAAAATATTTTGTGAAGATATCTATTTGTTTTATTTATCTTTTAGAACTTTTTATAACACAACATCCAAAGTTTAATGCAAATTTTAGTTGTGCAGTTGAAGGGATGCGTGCCCATTCCAATAGGTCCTTGGATATAAACTAGCTTTGACAAAAAAATTAATTGTTTAAAAAAATTACTAATAAACAAAAAACATTGTGTTCAAGATGTTTATATGTATGTTGTCTCATACATAGCATTACTACAATGAAGGAAATAAAATATTAACAATATCATATGGCTAGTGTTGCACTCAGTAGTCAACCCACAACAGATGCCGGCAAAATCCTTACACCATGTTTACATGAAACTATCAGGGTCTACTAAAAATTCAAAAATGACCTAGAAAGGTAATAATCGACGGATATGGTATGGAAACCTGGTATTTTAAATTAAAAGGACGGATACACGAACTCTAGACTATATTGTTAATAATATTTTTTAAGCCCTTTACTTTTATTTGTGCGAAGTCACTTGTTCATTAAAATGTCTCTGAGTTATATGACTATGTTTGGCTTGAAATTTCATTCATCATAATGAATATAAGTGACATGTATGAATACTGAAAAAAATAACTCGTGTAACTTATGATGTCATTTGCAATAAATGGAACAATACTTTTGGTCTCAATGTATAATAATTAGTTATATGTTGTCGTATGTCCCTAGTTGTTATCTCACGTTTAATTAAGGATATGTGTTTTAGTTCCAATTTGTGTCTATAAATTCAATGCACAAAAACTTGTATATGTTGATATACGAGAAATAGTTATTTATGTCATTATAAAAATATCAAGTGAATACTTACTAGTGACAGTATTCATATATCTGATGTTTCATATTTATTCATATTCTACTATTCACCCTTTATGATTTTCACATGTGTATGTGAAATAGATTTTTTACTCTGGTTGTTCGTTATTCTATAACTTGCATGATCATCACCAAACATAAAGATGCCTATAAATTAAATGGTTCAATAATCATTATTATACGGATGAAAACACTTTACTAAATGAAATTTATGTTTTCATGTTACCATTTCCTAATCTATTAATGATATGAAAATTACAAATTTAATGTGAATCTGAGTGGCGCAGCGGAAGCATGGTGGGCCCATAACCCACAGGTCCCTAGAACGAAACTAGGCTCTGATTGAATTTTTAAATATTTTTTTTTGTGCATTCAAAATATATGAATAATCCTTTAAGTGTCAAAGGACATTAAATTTTTTATACGTATCATTATTTGTCTAAGTTTTATCTCGTGGATTTTTATCAATGTGTCATTACCTGCTAATGTTTCTTAAATATTTAATGTTGCAATTGTTTTATATTTATCATAAAGGAAAATAATAAAATATTTTGTGAAGATATCTATTTGTTTTATTTATCTTTTAGAACTTTTTATAACACAACATCCAAAGTTTAATGCAAATTTTAGTTGTGCAGTTGAAGGGATGCGTGCCCATTCCAATAGGTCCTTGGATATAAACTAGCTTTGACAAAAAAATTAATTGTTTAAAAAAATTACTAATAAACAAAAAACATTGTGTTCAAGATGTTTATATGTATGTTGTCTCATACATAGCATTACTACAATGAAGGAAATAAAATATTAACAATATCATATGGCTAGTGTTGCACTCAGTAGTCAACCCACAACAGATGCCGGCAAAATCCTTACACCATGTTTACATGAAACTATCAGGGTCTACTAAAAATTCAAAAATGACCTAGAAAGGTAATAATCGATGGATATGGTATGGAAACCTGGTATTTTAAATTAAAAGGACGGATACACGAACTCTAGACTATATTGTTAATAATAATTTTTAAGCCCTTTACTTTTATTTGTCTGAAGTCACTTGTTCATTAAAATGTCTCTGAGTTATATGACTACGTTTGGCTTGAAATTTCATTCATCATAATGAATATAAGTGACATGTATGAATACTGAAAAAAATAACTCGTGTAACTTATGATGTCATTTGCAATAAATGGAACAATACTTTTGGTCTCAATGTATAATAATTAGTTATATGTTGTCGTATGTCCCTAGTTGTTATCTCACGTTTAATTAAGGATATGTGTTTTAGTTCCAATTTGTGTCTATAAATTCAATGCACAAAAACTTGTATATGTTGATATACGAGAAATAGTTATTTATGTCATTATAAAAATATCAAGTGAATACTTACTAGTGACAGTATTCATATATCTGATGTTTCATATTTATTCATATTCTACTATTCACCCTTTATGATTTTCACATGTGTATGTGAAATAGATTTTTTACTCTGGTTGTTCGTTATTCTATAACTTGCATGATCATCACCAAACATAAAGATGCCTATAAATTAAATGGTTCAATAATCATTATTATACGGATGAAAACACTTTACTAAATGAAATTTATGTTTTCATGTTACCATTTCCTAATCTATTAATGATATGAAAATTATAAATTTAATGTGAATCTGAGTGGCGCAGCGGAAGCATGGTGGGCCCATAACCCACAGGTCCCTAGAACGAAACTAGGCTCTGATTGAATTTTTAAATATTTTTTTTTGTGCATTCAAAATATATGAATAATCCTCTAAGTGTCAAAGTACATTAAATTTTTTATACGTATCATTATTTGTCTAAGTTTTATCTCGTGGATTTTTATCAATGTGTCATTACCTGCTAATGTTTCTTAATTATTTAATGTTGCAATTGTTTTATATTTATCATAAAGGAAAATAATAAAATATTTTGTGAAGATATCTATTTGTTTTATTTATCTTTTAGAACTTTTTATAACATAACATCCAAAGTTTAATGCAAATTTGAGTTGTGCAGTTGAAGGGATGCGTGCCCATTCCAATAGGTCCTTGGATATAAACTAGCTTTGACAAAAAAATTAATTGTTTAAAAAAATTACTAATAAACAAAAAACATTGTGTTCAAGATGTTTATATGTATGTTGTCTCATACATAGCATTACTACAATGAAGGAAATAAAATATTAACAATATCATATGGCTAGTGTTGCACTCAGTAGTCAACCCACAACAGATGCCGGCAAAATCCTTACACCATGTTTACATGAAACTATCAGGGTCTACTAAAAATTCAAAAATGACCTAGAAAGGTAATAATAGACGGATATGGTATGGAAACCTGGTATTTTAAATTAAAAGGACGGATACACGAACTCTAGACTATATTGTTAATAATATTTTTTAAGTCCTTTACTTTTATTTGTGCGAAGTCACTTGTTCATTAAAATGTCTCTGAGTTATATGACTACGTTTGGCTTGAAATTTCATTCATCATAATGAATATAAGTGACATGTATGAATACTGAAAAAAATAACTCGTGTAACTTATGATGTCATTTGCAATAAATGGAACAATACTTTTGGTCTCAATGTATAATAATTAGTTATATGTTGTCGTATGTCCCTAGTTGTTATCTCACGTTTAATTAAGGATATGTGTTTTAGTTCCAATTTGTGTCTATAAATTCAATGCACAAAAACTTGTATATGTTGATATACGAGAAATAGTTATTTATGTCATTATAAAAATATCAAGTGAATACTTACTAGTGACAGTATTCATATATCTGATGTTTCATATTTATTCATATTCTACTATTCACCCTTTATGATTTTCACATGTGTATGTGAAATAGATTTTTTACTCTGGTTGTTCGTTATTCTATAACTTGCATGATCATCACCAAACATAAAGATGCCTATAAATTAAATGGTTCAATAATCATTATTATACGGATGAAAACACTTTACTAAATGAAATTTATGTTTTCATGTTACCATTTCCTAATCTATTAATGATATGAAAATTACAAATTTAATGTGAATCTGAGTGGCGCAGCGGAAGCATGGTGGGCCCATAACCCACAGGTCCATAGAACGAAACTAGGCTCTGATTGAATTTTTAAATTTTTTTTTTGTGCATTCAAAATATATGAATAAGCCTCTAAGTGTCAAAGGACATTAAATTTTTTATACGTATCATTATTTGTCTAAGTTTTATCTCGTGGATTTTTATCAATGTGTCATTACCTGCTAATGTTTCTTAAATATTTAATGTTGCAATTGTTTTATATTTATCATAATGGAAAATAATAAAATATTTTGTGAAGATATCTATTTGTTTTATTTATCTTTTAGAACTTTTTATAACACAACATCCAAAGTTTAATGCAAATTTGAGTTGTGCAGTTGAAGGGATGCGTGCCCATTCCAATAGGTCCTTGGATATAAACTAGCTTTGACAAAAAAATTAATTGTTTAAAAAAATTACTAATAAACAAAAAACATTATGTTCAAGATGTTTATATGTATGTTGTCTCATACATAGCATTACTACAATGAAGGAAATAAAATATTAACAATATCATATGGCTAGTGTTGCACTCAGTAGTCAACCCACAACAGATGCCGACAAAATCCTTACACCATGTTTACATGAAACTATCAGGGTCTACTAAAAATTCAAAAATGACCTAAAAAGGTAATAATCGACGGATATGGTATGGAAACCTGGTATTTTAAATTAAAAGGACGGATACACGAACTCTAGACTATATTGTTAATAATATTTTTTAAGCCCTTTACTTTTATTTGTGCGAAGTCACTTGTTCTTTAAAATGTCTCTGAGTTATATGACTACGTTTGGCTTGAAATTTCATTCATCATAATGAATATAAGTGACATGTATGAATACTGAAAAAAATAACTCGTGTAACTTATGATGTCATTTGCAATAAATGGAACAATACTTTTGGTCTCAATGTATAATAATTAGTTATATGTTGTCGTATGTCCCTAGTTGTTATCTCACGTTTAATTAAGGATATGTGTTTTAGTTCCAATTTGTGTCTATAAATTCAATGCACAAAAACTTGTATATGTTGATATACGAGAAATAGTTATTTATGTCATTATAAAAATTTCAAGTGAATACTTACTAGTGACAGTATTCATATATCTGATGTTTCATATTTATTCATATTCTACTATTCACCCTTTATGATTTTCACATGTGTATGTGAAATAGATTTTTTACTTTGGTTGTTCGTTATTCTATAACTTGCATGATCATCACCAAACATAAAGATGCCTATAAATTAAATGGTTCAATAATCATTATTATACGGATGAAAACACTTTACTAAATGAAATTTATGTTTTCATGTTACCATTTCCTAATCTATTAATGATATGAAAATTACAAATTTAATGTGAATCTGAGTGGCGCAGCGGAAGCATGATGGGCCCATAACCCACAGGTCCCTAGAACGAAACTAGGCTCTGATTGAATTTTTAAATATTTTTTTTTGTGCATTCAAAATATATGAATAAGCCTCTAAGTGTCAAAGGACATTAAATTTTTTATACGTATCATTATTTGTCTAAGTTATATCTCGTGGATTTTTATCAATGTGTCATTACCTGCTAATGTTTCTTAAATATTTAATGTTGCAATTGTTTTATATTTATAATAATGGAAAATAATAAAATATTTTGTGAAGATATCTATTTGTTTTATTTATCTTTTAGAACTTTTTAGAACACAACATCCAAAGTTTAATGCAAATTTGAGTTGTGCAGTTGAAGGGATGCGTGCCCATTCCAATAGGTCATTGGATATAAACTAGCTTTGACCAAAATAATTTATTGTTTAAAAAAATACTAATAAGCAAAAAAAATTGGGTTCAAGATGTTTATATGTATGTTGTCTCTTACATACCATTACTAGAATGAAGGAAATAAAATATCAAGAATATAAAATGACTAGTGTTGCACTCAGTAGTCAACCCACAATAGATGTCGGAAAAATCATTACACCATGTTTATATGAAATTATCAGGGCCTACTGAAAATGCAAACATGACTTAGAAAGGTAATAATCGACGGATATGGTATGGAACCCTGAGGTTTTAAATTAGAAGGACAGATACACAAACTCTAGACTATATTGTTAATAATATTTTTTAAGCCCTTTACTTTTATTTGTGCGAAGTCACCTGTTCATTAAAATGTCTCTGAGTTATATGATTACCTTTCCTTTCCCTTCTGATATTTCTTTTCATCAGAAGTTGAGGTTTCTGACTTCTAGAATTTATCACCATGTCTATTCTGCTTCTGGTCCTTCTTGACAAAAGAAGCTTTCAGAGCTTGCTCCACTTCCCTCTCAGAAGTTCTTTCAGTCAGACGCAACTCTTGTGCTTCTAGACTGCTTTGCAACTCTTCTATTCTCATGGTTTCCAGATTTTTAGAATGTTCAATCGAAACAACAATGTAATCAAACTAAGGCGTAAGTGACCTCAGAATCTTTTCTATGATTACCTATTCAGAAAGTGTTTCACCACAAGCCTTCATTTCATTAGTGATCAGAATCAATCTGGAGATGTATTCAGAAACTTTCTCACTGTTCTTCATGCTGAGATTTTCATATTGTGTTCGCAGGGACTGAAGTTTTACCTTCTTTACTGATACATCACCACCATAACATCTGGTCAGTATATCCCATGCCCCGTCGACGTCGTCGAATGAACAATCTTCTCAAACACATTTTCATCCACACACTGATGGATGAAGAACAGTGCTTTCTGATCCCTCTTCCTTGTAGCTCTTTCTTCTGATTTCTGTTCTTCAGTAGCATCTGCTGCAGCTGGAACATAACCTTCAGAGACAAGGTCCAGAACATCCTGAGCACCAAACAGCACACGCATTTGTATCTTCCATCTGTTCCAGTTTTTGCCATCAAAAACTGGAAGTTTAGTGTTCAAACTACTGCCTCCATTCATCTTAAAACTTTGCACAGAAAAAAATCAGATCTCAGATTTCTCACTCAGTGTTTCCCAACCCACAGAATCAGTGTGATTCTGTTTCATATTTTTGTTCAAGATTCAAAAATCAAACACACAGCTCACTATCACTCGTGTTTCCTAGAATATCAGAACAACCAAGAAGCTCTGATACCAATTTGTTAGTGCAAGGTGATGAATTAGAGGAAGAAGAAGGAAGGAATAAATGCCTAAAAGCTGACAGAAAATGATTGAAGAATTGATTGATATAAATGTAAACCTAGTACACCTATTTATACACAAATAAGAATGCCACATAGGCCCTAATCAATACTTATCTACAAATAACAAAATACTAAATTACCCTCTAATAGGTTGTTCGTTATTCTAGAACTTGCATGATCATCACCAAACATAAAGATGCCTATAAATTAAATTGTTCAATAATCATTGTTATTCGGATGAAAACTCTTTATTAAATGAAATTCAGGTTTTCATGTTACCATTGCCTAATCTATTAATGATATGAAAATTATAAATTTAATGTGAATCTGAGTGGCGCAGCGGAAGCATGGTGGGCCCATAACCCACAGGTCCATAGAACGAAACTAGGCTCTGATTGAATTTTTAAATTTTTTTTTTTGTGCATTCAAAATATATGAATAAGCCTCTAAGTTTCAAAGGACATTAAATTTTTTATACGTATCATTATTTGTCTAAGTTTTATCTCGTGGATTTTTATCAATGTGTCATTACCTGCTAATGTTTCTTAAATATTTAATGTTGCAATTGTTTTATATTTATCATAATGGAAAATAATAAAATATTTTGTGAAGATATCTATTTGTTTTATTTATCTTTTAGAACTTTTTATAACACAACATCCAAAGTTTAATGCAAATTTGAGTTGTGCAGTTGAAGCGATGCGTGCCCATTCCAATAGGTCCTTGGATATAAACTAGCTTTGACAAAAAAATTAATTGTTTAAAAAAATAACTAATAAACAAAAAACATTATGTTCAAGATGTTTATATGTATGTTGTCTCATACATAGCATTACTACAATGAAGGAAATAAAATATTAACAATATCATATGGCTAGTGTTGCACTCAGTAGTCAACCCACAACAGATGCCGGCAAAATCCTTACACCATGTTTACATGAAACTATCAGGGTCTACTAAAAATTCAAAAATGACTTAGAAAGGTAATAATCGACGGATATGGTATGGAAACCTGGTATTTTAAATTAAAAGGACGGATACACGAACTCTAGACTATATTGTTAATAATATTTTTTAAGCCCTTTACTTTTATTTGTGCGAAGTCACTTGTTCATTAAAATGTCTCTGAGTTATATGACTACGTTTGGCTTGAAATTTCATTCATCATAATGAATATAAGTGACATGTATGAATACTGAAAAAAATAACTCGTGTAACTTATGATATCATTTGCAATAAATGGAATAATACTTTTGGTCTCAATGTATAATAATTAGTTATATGTTGTCGTATGTCCCTAGTTGTTATCTCACGTTTAATTAAGGATATGTGTTTTAGTTCCAATTTGTGTCTATAAATTCAATGCACAAAAACTTGTATATGTTGATATACGAGAAATAGTTATTTATGTCATTATAAAAATTTCAAGTGAATACTTACTAGTGACAGTATTCATATATCTAATGTTTCATATTTATTCATATTCTACTATTCACCCTTTATGATTTTCACATGTGTATGTGAAATAGATTTTTTACTCTGGTTGTTCGTTATTCTATAACTTGCATGATCATCACCAAACATAAAGATGCCTATAAATTAAATGGTTCAATAATCATTATTATACGGATGAAAACACTTTACTAAATGAAATTTATGTTTTCATGTTACCATTTCCTAATCTATTAATGATATGAAAATTACAAATTTAATGTGAATCTGAGTGGCGCAGCGGAAGCATGGTGGGCCCATAACCCACAGGTCCCTAGAACGAAAGTAGGCTCTGATTGAATTTTTAAATATTTTTTTTTGTGATTCAAAATATATGAATAAGCCTCTAAGTGTCAAAGGACATTAAATTTTTTATACGTATCATTATTTGTCTAAGTTTTATCTCGTGGATTTTTATCAATGTGTCATTACCTGCTAATGTTTCTTAAATATTTAATGTTTCAATTGTTTTATATTTATCATAATGGAAAATAATAAAATATTTTGTGAAGATATCTATTTGTTTTATTTATCTTTTAGAACTTTTTATAACACAACATCCAAAGTTTAATGCAAATTTGAGTTGTGCAGTTGAAGGGATGCATGCCCATTCCAATAGGTCCTTGGATATAAACTAGCTTTGACAAAAAAATTAATTGTTTAAAAAAATTACTAATAAACAAAAAACATTGTGTTCAAGATGTTTATATGTATGTTGTCTCATACATAGCATTACTACAATGAAGGAAATAAAATATTAACAATATCATATGGCTAGTGTTGCACTCAGTAGTCAACCCACAACAGATGCCGGCAAAATCCTTACACCATGTTTACATGAAACTATCAGGGTCTACTAAAAATTCAAAAATGACCTAAAAAGGTAATAATCGACGGATATGGTATGGAAACCTGGTATTTTAAATTAAAAGGACGGATACACGAACTCTAGACTATATTGTTAATAATATTTTTTAAGCCCTTTACTTTTATTTGTGCGAAGTCACTTGTTCATTAAAATGTCTCTGAGTTATATGACTACGTTTGGCTTGAAATTTCATTCATCATAATGAATATAAGTGACATGTATGAATACTGAAAAAAATAACTCGTGTAACTTATGATGTCATTTGCAATAAATGGAACAATACTTTTGGTCTCAATGTATAATAATTAGTTATATGTTGTCGTATGTCCCTAGTTGTTATCTCACGTTTAATTAAGGATATGTGTTTTAGTTCCAATTTGTGTCTATAAATTCAATGCACAAAAACTTGTATATGTTGATATACGAGAAATAGTTATTTATGTCATTATAAAAATTTCAAGTGAATACTTACTAGTGACAGTATTCATATATCTGATGTTTCATATTTATTCATATTCTACTATTCACCCTTAATGATTTTCACATGTGTATGTGAAATAGATTTTTTACTCTGGTTGTTCGTTATTCTATAACTTGCATGATCATCACCAAACATAAAGATGCCTATAAATTAAATGGTTCAATAAAAATTATTATACGGATGAAAACACTTTACTAAATGAAATTTATGTTTTCATGTTACCATTTCCTAATCTATTAATGATATGAAAATTACAAATTTAATGTGAATCTGAGTGGCGCAGCGGAAGCATGGTGGGCCCATAACCCACAGGTCCCTAGAACGAAACTAGGCTCTGATTGAATTTTTAAATATTTTTTTTGTGCATTCAAAATATATGAATAAGCCTCTAAGTGTCAAAGGACATTAAATTCTTTATACGTATCATTATTTGTCTAAGTTTTATCTCGTGGATTTTTATCAATGTGTCATTACCTGCTAATGTTTCTTAAATATTTAATGTTGCAATTGTTTTATATTTATAATAATGGAAAATAATAAAATATTTTGTGAAGATATCTATTTGTTTTATTTATCTTTTAGAACTTTTTAGAACACAACATCCAAAGTTTAATGCAAATTTTAGTTGTGCAGTTGAAGGGATGCGTGCCCATTCCAATAGGTCCTTGGATATAAACTAGCTTTGACAAAAAAATTAATTGTTTAAAAAAATTACTAATAAACAAAAAACATTGTGTTCAAGATGTTTATATGTATGTTGTCTCATACATAGCATTACTACAATGAAGGAAATACAATATTAACAATATCATATGGCTAGTGTTGCACTAAGTAGTCAACCCAAAACAGATGCCGGCAATATCCTTACACCATGTTTACATGAAACTGTCAGGGTCTACTAAAAATTAAAAAATGACTTAGAAAGGTAATAATCGACGGATATGGTATGGGAACCTGGTATTTTAAATTAAAAGGACGGATACACGAACTCTAGACTATATTGTTAATAATATTTTTTAAGCCCTTTACTTTTATTTGTGCGAAGTCACCTGTTCATTAAAATGTCTCTGAGTTATATGATTACCTTTCCTTTCCCTTCTGATATTTCTTTTCATCAGAAGTTGAGGTTTCTGACTTCTAGAATTTATCACCATGTCTATTCTGCTTCTGGTCCTTCTTGACAAAAGAAGCTTTCAGAGCTTGCTCCACTTCCCTCTCAGAAGTTCTTTCAGTCAGACGCAACTCTTGTGCTTCTAGACTGCTTTGCAACTCTTCTATTCTCATGGTTTCCAGATTTTTAGAATGTTCAATCGAAACAACAATGTAATCAAACTAAGGCGTAAGTGACCTCAGAATCTTTTCTATGATTACCTATTCAGAAAGTGTTTCACCACAAGCCTTCATTTCATTAGTGATCAGAATCAATCTGGAGATGTATTCAGAAACTTTCTCACTGTTCTTCATGCTGAGATTTTCATATTGTGTTCGCAGGGCTTGAAGTTTTACCTTCTTTACTGATACATCACCACCATAACATCTGGTCAGTATATCCCATGCCCCGTCAACGTCGTCGAATGAACAATCTTCTCAAACACATTTTCATCCACACACTGATGGATGAAGAACAGTGCTTTCTGATCCCTCTTCCTTGTAGCTCTTTCTTCTGATTTCTGTTCTTCAGTAGCATCTGCTGCAGTTGGAACATAACCTTCAGAGACAAGGTCCAGAACATCCTGAGCACCAAACAGCACACGCATTTGTATCTTCCATCTGTTCTAGTTTTTTCCATCAAAAACTGGAAGTTTAGTGTTCAAACTACTGCCTCCATTCATCTTAAAACTTTGCACAGAAAAAAATCAGATCTCAGATTTCTCACTCAGTGTTTCCCAACCCACAGAATCAGTGTGATTCTGTTTCAGATTTTTGTTCAAGATTCAAAAATCAAACACACAGCTCACTATCACTCGTGTTTCCTAGAATATCAGAACAACCAAGAAGCTCTGATACCAATTTGTTAGTGCAAGGTGATGAATTTGAGGAAGAAGAAAGAAGGAATAAATGCCTAAAAGCTGACAGAAAATGATTGAAGAATTGATTGATATAAATGTAAACCTAGTACACCTATTTATACACAAATAAGAATGCCACATAGGCCCTAATCAATACTTATCTACAAATAACAAAATACTAAATTACCCTCTAATAGGTTGTTCGTTATTCTAGAACTTGCATGATCATCACCAAACATAAAGATGCCTATAAATTAAATTGTTCAATAATCATTGTTATTCGGATGAAAACTCTTTACTAAATGAAATTCAGGTTTTCATGTTACCATTGCCTAATCTATTAATGATATGAAAATTATAAATTTAATGTGAATCTGAGTGGCGCAGGGGAAGCTTGGTGGGCCCATATCCCACAGATCCCTGGATCGAAACCAGGCTCTGATAGAATTTTTAAATATTTTTTTGTGCATTCAAAAGATATGAATAAGCCTCTAAGTGTCAAAGGACATTAAACTTTTTATATGTATCATTATTTCTTTAAGTTTTATCTCGTGGATTTTTTCAATGTGTCATTATGTGCTAATGTTTCCTAAATATTTAATGTTGCAATAATTTTATATTTATCATTATGGAAAATAATAAAATATTTTGTGAAGATATCTATTTGTTTTATTTATCTTTTAGAACTTTGTATAACACAACATCTAAAGTTTAATGCAAATTTGAGTTGTGCAGGTGAAGGGATGCGTGCCCATTCCAATAGGTCATTGGATATAAACTAGCTTTGACCAAAATAATTTATTGTTTAAAAAAATACTAATAAGCAAAAAAAATTGGGTTCAAGATGTTTATATGTATGTTGTCTCTTACATACCATTACTAGAATGAAGGAAATAAAATATCAAGAATATAAAATGACTAGTGTTGCACTCAGTAGTCAACCCACAATAGATGTCGGAAAAATCATTACACCATGTTTATATGAAATTATCAGGGCCTACTGAAAATGCAAACATGACTTAGAAAGGTAATAATCGACGGATATGGTATGGAACCCTGAGGTTTTAAATTAGAAGGACAGATACACAAACTCTAGACTATATTGTTAATAATATTTTTTAAGCCCTTTACTTTTATTTGTGCGAAGTCACCTGTTCATTAAAATGTCTCTGAGTTATATGATTACCTTTCCTTTCCCTTCTGATATTTCTTTTCATCAGAAGTTGAGGTTTCTGACTTCTAGAATTTATCACCATGTCTATTCTGCTTCTGGTCCTTCTTGACAAAAGAAGCTTTCAGAGCTTGCTCCACTTCCCTCTCAGAAGTTCTTTCAGTCAGACGCAACTCTTGTGCTTCTAGACTGCTTTGCAACTCTTCTATTCTCATGGTTTCCAGATTTTTAGAATGTTCAATCGAAACAACAATGTAATCAAACTAAGGCGTAAGTGACCTCAGAATCTTTTCTATGATTACCTATTCAGAAAGTGTTTCACCACAAGCCTTCATTTCATTAGTGATCAGAATCAATCTGGAGATGTATTCAGAAACTTTCTCACTGTTCTTCATGCTGAGATTTTCATATTGTGTTCGCAGGGACTGAAGTTTTACCTTCTTTACTGATACATCACCACCATAACATCTGGTCAGTATATCCCATGCCCCGTCGACGTCGTCGAATGAACAATCTTCTCAAACACATTTTCATCCACACACTGATGGATGAAGAACAGTGCTTTCTGATCCCTCTTCCTTGTAGCTCTTTCTTCTGATTTCTGTTCTTCAGTAGCATCTGCTGCAGCTGGAACATAACCTTCAGAGACAAGGTCCAGAACATCCTGAGCACCAAACAGCACACGCATTTGTATCTTCCATCTGTTCCAGTTTTTGCCATCAAAAACTGGAAGTTTAGTGTTCAAACTACTGCCTCCATTCATCTTAAAACTTTGCACAGAAAAAAAATCAGATCTCAGATTTCTCACTCAGTGTTTCCCAACCCACAGAATCAGTGTGATTCTGTTTCAGATTTTTGTTCAAGATTCAAAAATCAAACACACAGCTCACTATCACTCGTGTTTCCTAGAATATCAGAACAACCAAGAAGCTCTGATACCAATTTGTTAGTGCAAGGTGATGAATTTGAGGAAGAAGAAGGAAGGAATAAATGCCTAAAAGCTGACAGAAAATGATTGAAGAATTGATTGATATAAATGTAAACCTAGTACACCTATTTATACACAAATAAGAATGCCACATAGGCCCTAATCAATACTTATCTACAAATAACAAAATACTAAATTACCCTCTAATAGGTTGTTCGTTATTCTAGAACTTGCATGATCATCACCAAACATAAAGATGCCTATAAATTAAATTGTTCAATAATCATTGTTATTCGGATGAAAACTCTTTACTAAATGAAATTCAGGTTTTCATGTTACCATTGCCTAATCTATTAATGATATGAAAATTATAAATTTAATGTGAATCTGAGTGGCGCAGGGGAAGCTTGGTGGGCCCATATCCCACAGATCCCTGGATCGAAACCAGGCTCTGATAGAATTTTTAAATATTTTTTTGTGCATTCAAAAGATATGAATAAGCCTCTAAGTGTCAAAGGACATTAAACTTTTTATATGTATCATTATTTCTTTAAGTTTTATCTCGTGGATTTTTTCAATGTGTCATTATGTGCTAATGTTTCCTAAATATTTAATGTTGCAATAATTTTATATTTATCATTATGGAAAATAATAAAATATTTTGTGAAGATATCTATTTGTTTTATTTATCTTTTAGAACTTTGTATAACACAACATCTAAAGTTTAATGCAAATTTGAGTTGTGCAGGTGAAGGGATGCGTGCCCATTCCAATAGGTCATTGGATATAAACTAGCTTTGACCAAAATAATTTATTGTTTAAAAAAATACTAATAAGCAAAAAAAATTGGGTTCAAGATGTTTATATGTATGTTGTCTCTTACATACCATTACTAGAATGAAGGAAATAAAATATCAAGAATATAAAATGACTAGTGTTGCACTCAGTAGTCAACCCACAATAGATGTCGGAAAAATCATTACACCATGTTTATATGAAATTATCAGGGCCTACTGAAAATGCAAACATGACTTAGAAAGGTAATAATCGACGGATATGGTATGGAACCCTGAGGTTTTAAATTAGAAGGACAGATACACAAACTCTAGACTATATTGTTAATAATATTTTTTAAGCCCTTTACTTTTATTTGTGCGAAGTCACCTGTTCATTAAAATGTCTCTGAGTTATATGATTACCTTTCCTTTCCCTTCTGATATTTCTTTTCATCAGAAGTTGAGGTTTCTGACTTCTAGAATTTATCACCATGTCTATTCTGCTTCTGGTCCTTCTTGACAAAAGAAGCTTTCAGAGCTTGCTCCACTTCCCTCTCAGAAGTTCTTTCAGTCAGACGCAACTCTTGTGCTTCTAGACTGCTTTGCAACTCTTCTATTCTCATGGTTTCCAGATTTTTAGAATGTTCAATCGAAACAACAATGTAATCAAACTAAGGCGTAAGTGACCTCAGAATCTTTTCTATGATTACCTATTCAGAAAGTGTTTCACCACAAGCCTTCATTTCATTAGTGATCAGAATCAATCTGGAGATGTATTCAGAAACTTTCTCACTGTTCTTCATGCTGAGATTTTCATATTGTGTTCGCAGGGACTGAAGTTTTACCTTCTTTACTGATACATCACCACCATAACATCTGGTCAGTATATCCCATGCCCCGTCGACGTCGTCGAATGAACAATCTTCTCAAACACATTTTCATCCACACACTGATGGATGAAGAACAGTGCTTTCTGATCCCTCTTCCTTGTAGCTCTTTCTTCTGATTTCTGTTCTTCAGTAGCATCTGCTGCAGCTGGAACATAACCTTCAGAGACAAGGTCCAGAACATCCTGAGCACCAAACAGCACACGCATTTGTATCTTCCATCTGTTCCAGTTTTTGCCATCAAAAACTGGAAGTTTAGTGTTCAAACTACTGCCTCCATTCATCTTAAAACTTTGCACAGAAAAAAATCAGATCTCAGATTTCTCACTCAGTGTTTCCCAACCCACAGAATCAGTGTGATTCTGTTTCAGATTTTTGTTCAAGATTCAAAAATCAAACACACAGCTCACTATCACTCGTGTTTCCTAGAATATCAGAACAACCAAGAAGCTCTGATACCAATTTGTTAGTGCAAGGTGATGAATTTGAGGAAGAAGAAGGAAGGAATAAATGCCTAAAAGCTGACAGAAAATGATTGAAGAATTGATTGATAAAAATGTAAACCTAGTACACCTATTTATACACAAATAAGAATGCCACATAGGCCCTAATCAATACTTATCTACAAATAACAAAATACTAAATTACCCTCTAATAGGTTGTTCGTTATTCTAGAACTTGCATGATCATCACCAAACATAAAGATGCCTATAAATTAAATTGTTCAATAATCATTGTTATTCGGATGAAAACTCTTTACTAAATGAAATTCAGGTTTTCATGTTACCATTGCCTAATCTATTAATGATATGAAAATTATAAATTTAATGTGAATCTGAGTGGCGCAGGGGAAGCTTGGTGGGCCCATATCCCACAGATCCCTGGATCGAAACCAGGCTCTGATAGAATTTTTAAATATTTTTTTGTGCATTCAAAAGATATGAATAAGCCTCTAAGTGTCAAAGGACATTAAACTTTTTATATGTATCATTATTTCTTTAAGTTTTATCTCGTGGATTTTTTCAATGTGTCATTATGTGCTAATGTTTCCTAAATATTTAATGTTGCAATAATTTTATATTTATCATTATGGAAAATAATAAAATATTTTGTGAAGATATCTATTTGTTTTATTTATCTTTTAGAACTTTGTATAACACAACATCTAAAGTTTAATGCAAATTTGAGTTGTGCAGGTGAAGGGATGCGTGCCCATTCCAATAGGTCATTGGATATAAACTAGCTTTGACCAAAATAATTTATTGTTTAAAAAAATACTAATAAGCAAAAAAAATTGTGTTCAAGATGTTTATATGTATGTTGTCTCTTACATACCATTACTAGAATGAAGGAAATAAAATATCAAGAATATAAAATGACTAGTGTTGCACTCAGTAGTCAACCCACAATAGATGTCGGAAAAATCATTACACCATGTTTATATGAAATTATCAGGGCCTACTGAAAATGCAAACATGACTTAGAAAGGTAATAATCGACGGATATGGTATGGAACCCTGAGGTTTTAAATTAGAAGGACAGATACACAAACTCTAGACTATATTGTTAATAATATTTTTAAGCCCTTTACTTTTATTTGTGCGAAGTCACCTGTTCATTAAAATGTCTCTGAGTTATATGACTACGTTTGGCTTGAAATTTCGTTCATCATAATGAATATAAGTGACATGTATGAATACTGAAAAAAAATTACTCGTGTAACTTATGATGTCATTTGCAATAAATGGAACAATACTTTTGGTCTCAATGTATAATAATTAGTTATATGTTGTCGTATGTCCCTAGTTGTTATCTCACGTTTAATTAAGGATATGTGTTTTAGTTCCAATTTGTGTCTATAAATTCAATGCACAAAAACTTATATATGTTGATATACGAGAAATATTTATTTATGTCATTATAAAAATGTCAATTGAATACTTACTAGTGACGGTATTCATATATCTGATGTTTCATATTTATTCATATTCTACTATTCACCCTTTATGATTTTCACGTGTGTATGTGAAATAGATTTTTTACTCTGGTTGTTCGTTATTTTATAACTTGCATGATCATCACCAAACATAAAGATGCCTATAAATTAAATGGTTCAATAATCATTATTATACGGATGAAAACACTTTATTAAATGAAATTCATGTTACCATTGCCTAATCTGTTAATGATATGAAAATTATAAATTTAATGTGAATCTGAGTGGCGCAGCGAAAGCGTGGTGGGCCCATAACACACAGGTGCCTAGAGAATTTTAAAAAAAAATTTTTGTGCATTCAAAAGATATGAATAAGCCTCTAAGTGTCAAAGGACATTAAATTTTTTATACGTGTCATTATTTCTCTAAGTTTTATCTCATGGATTTTTATCAATGTGTCATTACCTGCTAATGTTTCTTAAATATTTAATGTTGCAATTGTTTTATATTTATCATAAAGGAAAATAATAAAATATTTTGTGAAGATATCTATTTGTTTTATTTATCTTTTAGAACTTTTTATAACACAACAATTAAAGTTTAATGCAAATTTGAGTTGTGCAGTTGAAGGGATGCATGCCCATTCCAATAGGTCCTTGGATATAAACTCGCTTTGACAAAAAAAAAATTGTTTAAAAAAAATACTAATAAACAAAACACATTGTGTTCAAGATTTTTATATGTAAGTTGTCTCTTACATATCATTACTACAATGAAGGAAATAAAATATTAACAATATCATATGGCTAGTGTTGCACTCAGTAGTCAACCCACAATAGATGTCGGCAAAATCCTTACACCATGTTTACATGAAACTATCAGGGTCTACTAAAAATTCAAAAATGACTTAGAAAGGTAATAATCGACGGATATGGTATGGAACCCTGATGTTTTAAATTAAAAGGACAGATACACGAACTCTATACTATATTGTTAATAATTTTTTTTAAGCCCTTTACTTTTATTTGTGCGAAGTCACCTGTTCATTAAAATGTCTCTGAGTTATATGACTACGTTTGGCTTGAAATTTAGTTCAACATAATGAATATAAGTGACATGTATGAATACTGGAAAAAATTACTCGTGTAACTTATGATGTCATTTGCAATAAATGGAACAATACTTTTGGTCTCAATGTATAATAATTAGTTATATGTTGTCGTATGTCCCTGGTTGTTATCTCACGTTTAATTAAGGATATGTGTTTTAGTTCCAATTTGTGTCTATAAATTCAATGCACAAAAACTTATATATGTTGATATACGAGAAATATTTATTTATGTCATTATAAAAATGTCAAGTGAGTACTTACTAGTGACGGTATTCATATATCTGATGTTTCATATTTATTCATATTCTACTATTCACCCTTTATGATTTTCACGTGTGTATGTGAAATAGATTTTTTACTCTAGTTGTTCGTTATTCTATAACTTGCGTGATCATCACCAAACATAAACATGCCTATAAATTAAATGTTTCAATAATCATTATTATACAGATGAAAACACTTTACTAAATGAAATTCAAGTTTTCATGTTACCATTGCCTGATCTATTAATGATATGAAAATTATAAATTTAATGTGAATCTGAGTGGCGCAGCGGAAGCGTGGTGGGCCCATAACCCACAGATCCATAGAGAATATTAAATTATTTTTTTGTGCATTCAAAAGATATGAATAAGCCTGTAAGTGTCAAAGGACATTAAATTTTTTATACGTATCATTATTTCTCTGAGTTTTATATCGTGGATTTTTATCAATGTGTCATTACCGACTAATATTTCTTAAATATTTAATGTTGCAATTGTTTTATATTTATAATAATGGAAAATAATAAAATATTTTGTGAAGATATCTATTTGTTTTATTTATCTTTTAGTACTTTTTATAACACAACATCTAAAGTTTAATGCAAATTTGAGTTGTGCAGTTGAAGGGATGCATGCCCATTCCAATAGGTCCTTGGATATAAACTAGCTTTGACAAAAAAAATTAATTGTTTAAAAAAATTACTAATAAACAAAAAAACATTGTGTTCAAGATGTTTATATGTATGTTGTCTCTTACATAGCATTACTACAATGAAGGAAATAAAATATTAACAATATCATATGGCTAGTGTTTCACTCAGTAGTCAACCCACAACAGATGCCGGCAAAATCATTACACCATGTTTACATGAAACTATCAGGGTCTACTAAAAATTCAAAAATGACTTAGAAAGGTAATAATCGACGGATATGGTATGGAACCCTGGTGTTTTAAATTAAAAGGACGGATACACGAACTCTAGACTATATTGTTAATAATATTTTTTAAGCCATTTACTTTTATTTGTGCGAAGTCACCTGTTCATTAAAATGTCTCTGAGTTATATGACTACGTTTGGCTTGAAATTTCGTTCATCATAATGAATATAAGTGACATGTATCAATATTGAAAAAAATTACTCGTGTAACTTATGATGTCATTTGCAATAAATGGAACAATACTTTTGGTCTCAATGTATAATAATTAGTTATATGTTGTCGTATGTCCCTAGTTGTTATCTCACATTTAATTAAGGATATGTGTTTTAGTTCCAATTTGTGTCTATAAATTTAATGCACAAAAACTTCTATATGTTGATATACGAGAAATAGTTATTTATGTCATTATAAAAATTTCAAGTGAATACTTACTAGTGGCGGTATTAATATATCTGATGTTTCATATTTATTCATATTCTACTATTCACCCTTTATGATTTTCACGTGTGTATGTGAAATAGATTTTTTACTCTGGTTGTTCGTTATTCTATAACTTGCATGATCATCACCAAACATAAAGATGCCTATAATTTAAATGGTTCAATAATCATTATTATACGGATGAAAACACTTTACTAAATGAAATTCATGCTTTCATGTTACCATTTCCTAATCGATTAATGATATGAAAATTATAAATTTAATGTGAATCTGAGTGGCACAGCGGAAGCGTGGTGGGCCCATAACCCACAGGTCCCTAGAACGAAACCAGGCTCTGATTGAATTTTTAAATATTTTTCTGTGCATTCAAAAGATATGAATAAGCCTCTAAGTGTCAAAGGACATTAAATTTTTTATACGTATCATTATTTCTCTAAGTTTTATATCGTGGACTTTTATCAATGTGATCAATGTGTCATTACCGGCTAATGTTTCTTAAATATTTAATGTTGCAATTGTTTTATATTTATCATAATGGAAAATAATAAAATATTTGGTGAAGATATCTATTTGTTTTATTTATCTTTTAGAACTTTTTATAACACAACATCTAAAGTTTAATGCAAATTTGAGTTGTGTAGTTGAAGGGATGCATGCCAATTCCAATAGGTCCTTTGATATAAACTAGCTTTGACAAAAAAATTACTAATAAACAAAAAACATTGTGTTGAAGATGTTTATATGTATGTTGTCTCTTACATAGCATTACTACAATGAAGGAAATAAAATATTAACAATATCATATGGCTAGTGTTGCACTCAGTAGTCAACCCACAGCAGATGCCGGCAAAATCATTACACCATGTTTACATGAAACTATCAGGGTCTACTAAAAATTCAAAAATGACTTAGAAAGGTAATAATCGACGGATATGGTATGAAACCCTGGTGTTTTAAATTAAAAGGACTGATACACGAACTCTAGACTATATAGTTAATAATATTTTTTAAGCCATTTACTTTTATTTGTGCGAAGTCACCTGTTCATAAAAATGTCTTTGAGTTATATGACTATGTTTGGCTTGAAATTTCGTTCATCATAAAGAATATAAGTGACATGTATGAATACTGGAAAAAATTACTCGTGTAACTTATGATGTCATTTGCAATAAATGGAACAATATGTTTGGTCTCAATGTATAATAATTAGTTATATGTTGTCGTATGTCCCTAGGTGTTATCTCACATTTAATTAAGGATATGTGTTTTAGTTCCAATTTGTGTCTATAAATTCAATGCACAATAACATGTATATGATCATATACGATAAATAGTTATTTATGTCATTATAAAAATTTCAAGTGAATACTTACTAGTGACGGTATTCATATATCTGATGTTTTATATTTATTCATATTCTACTATTCACCTTTTATGATTTCCACGTGTGTGTGAAATAGATTTTTTACTCTGGTTGTTCGTTATTCTATAACTTGCATGATCATCACCAAACATAAAGATGCCTATAAATTAAATGGTTCAATAATCATTATTATACGGATGAAAACACTTTACTAAATGAAATTCATGTTTTCATGTTACCATTGCCTAATCTATTAATGATATGAAAATTATAAATTTAATGTGAATATGAGTGGCGCAGCGGAAGCGTGGTGCGCCCATAACCCACAGGTCCCTAGAACGAAACCAGGCTCTGATAGAATTTTTAAATATTTTTTTTGTGCATTCAAAAGATATGAATAAGCCTCTAAGTGTCAAAGGACATTAAATTTTTTATACGTATCATTATTTCTCTAAGTTTTATATCGTGGATTTTTATCAATGTGTCATTACCGGCTAATGTTTCTTAAATATTTAATGTTGCAATTGTTTTATATTTATCATAATGGAAAATAATAAAATATTTTGTGATGATATCTATTTGTTTTATTTATCTTTTAGAACTTTTTATAACAAAACATCTAAAGTTTAATGCAAATTTGAGTTGTGCAGTTAAAGGGATGCATGCCCATTCCAATAGGTCCTTGGATATAAACTAGCTTTGACAAAAAAAATTAATTGTTTAAAAAAATTACTAATAAACAAAAAACATTGTGTTCAAGATGTTTATATGTATGTTGTCTCTTACATAGCATTACTACAATGAATGAAATAAAATATTAACAATATCATATGGCTAGTGTTGCACTCAGTAGTCAACCCACAACAGATGCCAGCAAAATCATTACACCATGTTTACATGAAACTATCAGGGTCTACTAAGAATTCAAAAATGACTTAGAAAGGTAATAATCGATGGATATGGTATGGAACCCTGGTGTTTTAAATTAAAAGGACGGATACACGAACTCTAGACTATATTGTTAATAATATTTTTTAAGCCATTTACTTTTATTTGTGGGAAGTCACCTGTTCATTAAAATGTCTCTGAGTTATATGACTACGTTTGGCTTGAAATTTCGTTCATCATAATGAATATAAGTGACATGTATCAATACTGGAAAAATTACTCGTGTAACTTAGGATGTCATTTGCAATAAATGGAACAATACTTTTGGTCTCAATGTATAATAATTAGTTATATGTTGTCGTATGTCCCTAGTTGTTATCTCATGTTTAATTAAGGATATGTGTTTTAGTTCCAATTTGTGTCTATAAATTCAATGCACAAAAACTTGTATATGTTGATATACGAGAAATATTTATTTATGTCATTATAAAAATGTAAAGTGAATACTTACTAGTGACGGTATTCATATATCTGATGTTTCTTATTTATTCATATTCTACTATTCACCCTTTATGATTTTCACGTGTGTATGTGAAATAGATTTTTTACTCTGGTTGTTCGTTATTCTATAACTTGCATGATCATCACCAGACATAAAGATGCCTATAAATTAAATGGTTCAATAATCATTATTATACGAATGAAAACACTTTACTAAATGAAATTCATGTTTCCATGTTACCATTGCCTAATCTATTAATGATATGAAAATTATATATTTAATGTGAATCTGAGTGGCGCAGCGGAGCGTGGTGGGCCCATAACCCACAGGTCCCTTCAACGAAACCAGGCTCTGATAGAATTTTAAAAAAAAATTTCTGCATTCATAAGATATGAATAAGCCTCTAAATGTCAAAGGACATTAAATTTTTTTATACGTATCATTATTTCTCTAAGTGTTATCTCGTGGATTTTTATCAATGTGTCATTACTTGCTAATGTTTCTTAAATATTTAATGTTGCAATTGTTTTATATTTATCATAATGGAAAATAATAAAATATTTTGTGTAGATATCTATTTGTTTTATTTATCTTTTAGAACTTTTTATAACAAAACATCTAAAGTTTAATGCAAATTTGAGTTGTGCAGTTGAAGGGATGCATGCCCATTCCAATAGGTCCTTGGATATAAACTAGCTTTGACAAAAAAAATTAATTGTTTAAAAAAAATACTAATAAACAAAAAACATTGTGTTCGAGATGTTTATATGTATGTTGTCTCTTACATAGCATTACTACAATGAAGGAAATAAAATATTAACAATATCATATGGCTAGTGTTGCACTCAGTATTCAACCAACAACAGATTCCGGCAAAATCATTACACGATGTTTACATGAAACTATCAGGGTCTACTAAAAATTCAAAAATGACTTAGAAAGGTAATAATCGACGGATATGGTATGGAACCCTGGTGTTTTAAATTAAAAGGACAGATACACGAACTCTAGACTATATTGTTAATAATATTTTTTTAAGCCCTTT
Source organism: Vicia faba (assembly GCA_948472305.1). Taxonomy (NCBI): domain Eukaryota; kingdom Viridiplantae; phylum Streptophyta; class Magnoliopsida; order Fabales; family Fabaceae; genus Vicia; species Vicia faba. The sequence continues at coordinate 157,431,818 of OX451741.1, read as the reverse complement.
ACTTTTATTTGTGCGAAGTCACTTGTTCATTAAAATGTCTCTGAGTTATATGACTATGTTTGGCTTGAAATTTTGTTCATCATAATGAATATAAGTGACATGTATGAATACTGAAAAAAAATTACTCGTGTAACTTATGATGTCATTTGCAATAAATGGAACAATACTTTTGGTCTCAATGTATAATAATTAGTTATATGTTGTCGTATGTCCCTAGTTGTTATCTCACATTTAATTAAGGATATGTGTTTTAGTTCCAATTTGTGTCTATAAATTCAATGCACAAAAACTTCTATATGTTGATATACGAGAAATCGTTATTTATGTCATTATAAAAATTTCAAGTGAATACTTACTAGTGGCGGTATTCATATATCTGATGTTTCATATTTATTCATATTCTACTATTCACCCTTTATGATTTTCACGTGTGTATGTGAAATAGATTTTTTACTCTGGTTGTTCGTTATTCTATAACTTGCATGATCATCACCAAACATAAAGATGCCTATAAATTAAATGGTTCAATTATCATTATTATACGGATGAAAACACTTTAGTAAATGAAATTCATGTTTTCATATTACCATTGCCTAATCTATTAATGATATAAAAATTATAAAATTAATGTGAATATGAGTGGCGCAGCGGAAGCGTGGTGGGCCCATAACCCACATGTCCCTAGAACGAAACCAGGCTCTGATAGAATTTTTAAATATTTTTTTGTGAATTCAAAATATATGAATAAGCCTCTAAGTGTCAAAGGACATTAAATTTTTTATACGTATCATTATTTCTCTAAGTTTTATATCGTGGATTTTTATCAATGTGTCATTACCGCCTAATGTTTCTTAAATATTTAATGTTGCAATTGTTTTATATTTATCATAATGTAAAATAATAAAATATTTTGTGAAGATATCTATTTGTTTTATTTATCTTTTAGAACTTTTTATAACACAACATCTAAAGTTTAATGCAAATTTGAGTTGTGCAGTTGAAGGGATGCATGCCCATTCCAATAGGTCCTTGGATATAAACTAGCTTTGAAAAAAAAAATTAAATGTTTAAAAAAATTACTAATAAACAAAAAAACATTGTGTTCAAGATGTTTATATGTATGTTGTCTCTTACATAGCATTACTACAATGAAGGAAATAAAATATTAACAATATCATATGCTAGTGTTGCACTCAGTAGTCAACCCACAACAGATGCAGGCAAAATCCTTACACCATGTTTACATGAAACTATCAAGGTCTACTAAAAATTCAAAAATGACTTAGAAAGGTAATAATCGACGGATATGGTATGGAACCCTGGTGTTTTAAATTAAAAGGACAGATACACGAACTCTAGACTATATTGTTAATAATATTTTTTTAAGCCCTTTACTTTTATTTGTGCGAAGTCACGTGTTCATTAAAATGTCTCTGAGTTATATGACTATGTTTGGCTTGAAATTTTGTTCATCATAATGAATATAAGTGACATGTATGAATACTGAAAAAAAATTACTCGTGTAACTTATGATGTCATTTGCAATAAATGGAACAATACTTTTGGTCTCAATGTATAATAATTAGTTATATGTTGTCGTATGTCCCTAGTTGTTATCTCACATTTAATTAAGGATATGTGTTTTAGTTCCAATTTGTGTCTATAAATTCAATGCACAAAAACTTCTATATGTTGATATACGAGAAATCGTTATTTATGTCATTATAAAAATTTCAAGTGAATACTTACTAGTGGCGGTATTCATATATCTGATGTTTCATATTTATTCATATTCTACTATTCACCCTTTATGATTTTCACGTGTGTATGTGAAATAGATTTTTTACTCTGGTTGTTCGTTATTCTATAACTTGCATGATCATCACCAAACATAAAGATGCCTATAAATTAAATGGTTCAATTATCATTATTATACGGATGAAAACACTTTAGTAAATGAAATTCATGTTTTCATATTACCATTGCCTAATCTATTAATGATATAAAAATTATAAAATTAATGTGAATATGAGTGGCGCAGCGGAAGCGTGGTGGGCCCATAACCCACATGTCCCTAGAACGAAACCAGGCTCTGATAGAATTTTTAAATATTTTTTTGTGAATTCAAAATATATGAATAAGCCTCTAAGTGTCAAAGGACATTAAATTTTTTATACGTATCATTATTTCTCTAAGTTTTATATCGTGGATTTTTATCAATGTGTCATTACCGCCTAATGTTTCTTAAATATTTAATGTTGCAATTGTTTTATATTTATCATAATGTAAAATAATAAAATATTTTGTGAAGATATCTATTTGTTTTATTTATCTTTTAGAACTTTTTATAACACAACATCTAAAGTTTAATGCAAATTTGAGTTGTGCAGTTGAAGGGATGCATGCCCATTCCAATAGGTCCTTGGATATAAACTAGCTTTGAAAAAAAAAATTAAATGTTTAAAAAATTACTAATAAACAAAAAAACATTGTGTTCAAGATGTTTATATGTATGTTGTCTCTTACATAGCATTACTACAATGAAGGAAATAAAATATTAACAATATCATATGCTAGTGTTGCACTCAGTAGTCAACCCACAACAGATGCAGGCAAAATCCTTACACCATGTTTACATGAAACTATCAAGGTCTACTAAAAATTCAAAAATGACTTAGAAAGGTAATAATCGACGGATATGGTATGGGACCCTGGTGTTTTAAATTAAAAGGACGGATACACGGACTCTAGACTATATTGTTAATAATATTTTTTAAGCAATTTACTTTTATTTGTGCGAAGTCACTTGTTCATTAAAATGTCTCTGAGTTATATGACTACGTTTGGCTTGAAATTTCGTTCATCATTATGAATATAAGTGACATGTATCAATACTGGAAAAATTACTCGAGTAACTTAGGATGTCATTTGCAATAAATGGAACAATACTTTTGGTCTCAATGTATAATAATTAGTTATATGTTGTCGTATGTCCCTAGTTGTTATCTCACGTTTAATTAAGGATATGTGTTTTAGTTCCAATTTGTGTCTATAAATTCAATGCACAAAAACTTGTATATGTTGATATACGAGAAATAGTTATTTATGTCATTATAAAAATTTCAAGTGAATACTTACTAGTGACGGTATTCATATATCTGATGTTTCATATTTATTCATATTCTACTATTCACCCTTTATGATTTTCACGTGTGTATGTGAAATAGATTTTTTACTCTGGTTGTTCGTTATTCTATAACTTGCATGATCATCACCAAACATAAAGATGCTTATAAATTAAATGGTTCAATTATCATGATTATACGGATGAAAACACTTTACTAAATGAAATTCATGTTTTCATATTACCATTGCCTAATCTATTAATCATATGAAAATTATAAAATTAATGTGAATCTGAGTGGCGCAGCGGAAGCGTGGTGGGCCCATAACCCACAGGTCCCTATAATGAAACCAGGCTCTGATAGAATTTTTAAATATTTTTTTGTGCATTCAAAAGATATGAATAAACCTCTAAGTGTCAAAGGACATTAAATTTTTTATACGTATCATTATTTCTCTAAGTTTTATATCGTGGATTTTTATCAATGTGTCATTACCGGCTAATATTTCTTAAATATTTAATGTTGCAATTGTTTTATATTTATAATAATGGAAAATAATAAAATATTTTATGAAGATATCTATTTGTTTTATTTATCTTTTAGAACTTTTTATAACACAACATCTAAAGTTTAATGCAAATTTGAGTTGTGCAGTTGAAGGGATGCATGCCCATTCCAATAGGTCCTTGGATATAAACTAGCTTTGACAAAAAAAATTAATTGTTTAAAAAAATTACTAATAAACAAAAAAACATTGTGTTCAAGATGTTTATATGTATGTTGTCTCTTATATAGCATTACTACAATGAAGGAAATAAAATATTAACAATATCATATGGCTAGTGTTGCACTCGATAGTCAACCCACAACAGATGCCGGCAAAATCCTTACACCATGTTTACATGAAACTATCAAGGTCTACTAAAAATTCAAAAATGACTTAGAAAGGTAATAATCGATGGATATGGTATGGAACCCTGGTGTTTTAAATTAAAAGGACGGATATACGAACTCTAGACTATATTGTTAATAATATTTTTTAAGCCCTTTACTTTTATTTATGCGAAGTCACCTGTTCATTAAAATGTCTCTGAGTTATATGACTACGTTTGGCTTGAAATTTCATTCATCATAATGAATATAAGTGACATGTTTGAATACTGAGAAAAATTACTCGTGTAACTTATGATGTCATTTGCAATAAATGGAACAATACTTTTGGTCTCAATGTATAATAATTAGTTATATGTTGTCGTATGTCCCTAGTTGTTATCTCACGTTTAATTAAGGATATGTGTTTTAGTTCCAATTTGTGTCTATAAATTCAATGCACAAAAACTTGTATATGTTAATATACGAGAAATAGTTATTTATGTCATTATAAAAATTTCAAGTGAATACTTACTAGTGACAGTATTCATATATCTGATGTTTCATATTTATTCATATTCTACTATTCACCCTTTATGATTTTCACGTGTGTATGTGAAATAGATTTTTTACTCTGGTTGTTCGTTATTCTATAACTTGCATGATCATCACCAAACATAAAGATGCCTATAAATTAAATGGTTCAATAATCATTATTATACGGATGAAAACACTTTACTAAATGAAATTCGTGTTTTCATATTACCATTGCCTAATCTATTAATGATATGAAAATTATAAAATTAATGTGAATCTGAGTGGCGCAGCGGAAGCCTGGTTGGCCCATAACCCACAGGTCTATAATAATGGAAAATAATAAAATATTTTGTGAAGATATCTATTTCTTTTAATTATCTTTTAGAACTTTTTATAACACAACATCTAAAGTTTAATGCAAATTTGAATTGTGCAGTTGAAGGGATGCATGCCCATTCCAATAGGTCCTTGGATATAAACTAGCTTTGACAAAAAAATTAATTGTTTAAAAAAATTACTAATAAACAAAAAAACATTGTGTTCAAGATGTTTATATGTATGTTGTCTCTTACATAGCATTACTACAATGAAGGAAATAAAATATTAACAATATCATATGGCTAATGTTGCACTCAGTAGTCAACCCACAACAGATGCCGGCAAAATCCTTACACCATGTTTACATGAAACTATCAAGGTCTACTTTAAATTCAAAAATGACTTAGAAAGGTAATAATTGATGGATATGGTATGGAACCCTGGTGTTTTAAATTAAAAGGACGGATACACGAACTCTAGACTATATTTTAATAATATTTTTTAAGCCCTTTACTTTTATTTGTGCGAAGTCACCTGTTCATTAAAATGTCTCTGAGTTATATGACTATGATTGGCTTGAAATTTCGTTCATCATAATGAATATAAGTGACATGTATGAATACTGAAAAACATTACTCGTGTAACTTATGATGTCATTTGAAATAAATGGACCAATACTTTTGGTCTCAATGTATAATAATTAGTTATATGTTGTCGTATGTCCCTAGTTGTTATCTCACGTTTAATTAAGGATATGTGTTTTAGTTCCAATTTGTGTCTATAAATTCAATGCACAAAAACTTCTATATGTTGATATACGAGAAATAGTTATTTATGTCATTATAAAAATTTCAAGTGACTACTTACTAGTGACAGTATTCATATATCTGATGTTTCATATTTATTCATATTCTACTATTCACCCTTTATGATTTTCACGTGTGTATGTGAAATAGATTTTTTACTCTGGTTGTTCGTTATTCTATAACTTGCATGATCATCACCAAACATAAAGATGCCTATAAATTAAATGGTTCAATAATCATTATTATACGGATGAAAACACTTTACTAAATGAAATTCATGTTTTCATATTACCATTGCCTAATCTATTAATGATATGAAAATTATAAAATTAATGTGAATCTGAGTGGTGCAGCGGAAGCGTGGTGGGCCCATAACCCACAGGTCCCTAGAACGAAACCAGGCTCTGATTGAATTTTTTAATATTTTTTTATGCATTCAAAAGATGTGAATAAGCCTCTAAGTGTCAAAAGACATTAAATTTTTTATACGTATCATTATTTCTCTAAGTTTTATATCGTGGATTTTTATCAATGTGTCATTACCGGCTAATGTTTCTTAAATATTTAATGTTGCAATTGTTTTATATTTATCAGAATGGAAAATAATAAAATATTTTGTGAAGATATCTATTTGTTTTATTTATCTTTTAGAACTTTTTATAACACAACATCTAAAGTTTAATGCAAATTTGAGTTGTGCAGTTGAAGGGATGCATGCCCATTCCAATAGGTCCTTGAATATAAACTAGCTTTGACAAAAAAAATTAATTGTTTAAAAAAATTACTAATAAATAAAAAACATTGTGTTCAAGATGTTTATATGTATGTTGTCTCTTACATAGCATTACTACAATGAGGGAATTAAAATATTAACAATATCATATGGCTAGTGTTGCACTCAATAGTCATCCCACAACAGATGCCGGCAAAATCCTTACACCATGTTTACATGAAACTATCAGGGTCTACTAAAAATTCAAAAATGACTTAGAAAGGTAATAATCGACGGATATGGTATGGAACCCTGGTGTTTTAAATTCAAAGGACGGATATACGAATATTAGATATGTAAATATAGAAAGATTATTATTAGTATTGATTACCAATGAGTATTAGAATCATAACCACATATTTGTACTGTGTATATAAATGACTATCACATGAAAGAAAAGGCACGACCTAAATTATCTTACATGGTATCAGTCTTGGTTTGTTCCAAACCCTAAAATCAGCCATAAACCTTCTTCCTTTCTATCCCTCATTCTTTTTCTCTTCAACTACCGCGAAACAGCCATGACTACCACTTCTGATTCCTCTAACAACAACTCTTCCCCGAAATCATCCGGTCATACCGACCCTCCTCCACCACCTACCACTCCTACACCGATTCACCCTGCTCTCACTATCCCAAATATTACTAATTTCATCAAGATTACTCTAAGCACTGAAAAGGGCACGTATAACACGTGGTCAGAACTTTTCAAAATTCATGCTCGAGTTTTTCAAGTAATTGACCTTATCAATCCCTCTGAACCAGTCGCAGATCCCTCTTTCAAAACTACCGAACCACAGTTATGGCTTCGTCTCGACGCCGTCGTTTTGCAGTGGATATATGGAACAATCTTCGATGATCTTCTCAACACTATCATCAAACATAATTCCACCACTGAAATCGCGTGGAATCGCTTATTCGACATCTTTTATGATAACAAGAATTCTAGGGCTCTCTACCTAGAGCAAGAATTTTCGCAAACTCATATGGAGCAATTCTCTGATGCTTCCTCCTACTGTCAGCATCTCAAATCTCTCTCTGATCAACTCGCTAATGTTGGTGCCCCTGTATCGAATGAACGTTTAGTTCTTCAACTCATTTCGGGACTAACCGATGCATATGCTATTGTGGGATCTCAAATTCGTCATGCTGATTCACTTCCTCAGTTCTATAAAGCTCGTTCCATGATCATTTTGGAAGAAACAGCACTGCAGAAAAAGGTGTCAAGCTCAGTCGAAAATTCATCTTTCATGGCGTCTCACAATGACGCATCAGTTAATTCATCGGCATCCCGTCCTAACCGCGGTAACAACAGTAACCACAACCGTGGTGGCCGAAACAATGGCAGAGGACAGCGTGGACGAGGCCGAGGGCGAAACAATGGACGTGGCAGAGGTCGTGCTCCGCAACAGCAATGGCCTTCACCATATTACCCGCATGAGCAGTGGGCTTATCCGCCATACCCAAATCAATATCAACAATGGAGCTCCCCGCCATGGCAACCATGGGCTACACCACCTTGTCCGTATCCAACAGCAAGAAATCCAAAGGAACAACCCGGCATCCTTGGTCCTAAGCCATCTCATCAAGCTTATGTCGCCAACACAGCGCCATCCTCCTCATATGCTCCAAATCAAGCTTATGTCGCCAACACAGTGCCAACCTCCTCATATGCTCTAACAGATATTCAAGCTGCCATGCATACTCTCTCACTTTCTACTCCTGATGATCAGTGGTACATGGACACCGGAGCAACCTCGCATATGACGGCCAACGGAGGTAATCTCTCGTCCTATTTCAATATGAGTAATAATATTACTGTCGGTAGTGGTCAAAATATTCCTGTAATTGGTTGTGGACATGCATCATTACCAAATTCCCTTCATTTACTAAAATTACCTAATGTTTTACATGCACCAAAACTCATAAAAAATCTTATCTCTCTTCGTAAATTTACCATAGATAATGATGTGTCGGTTGAATTTGACCCTTTTGGTTTTTCTGTGAAGGATTTTCAGACAGGAATACTGTTAATGAGATGTAACAGTTCTGGTGACCTCTATCCCATTGCCACAAGACCACCTAATAAAACCTTACCACCATCCACCTTTGCTGCAATATCCACAGAATTATGGCACAACCGTTTAGGACATCCAGGAGCTACTATCTTAAGTTCTCTACACAGAGACAACTTTCTCCAATGTAATAAGTCTCGGAACAATTACTTTTGTAATTCATGCCCTCTTGGAAAACAAATAAAATTTCCCTTTTATAGCTCTGTGTCTCGTACTTTTATGCCTTTTGATATTGTGCACAGCGACCTCTGGACTTCACTAATTCTTAGTTCAGAAGGTCATCGTTACTATGTGTTATTTCTTGACGATTACACAAATTTTTTATGGACTTTTCCAATTCATACAAAATCTCAGGTTCATTCCATTTTTCTTCAATTTAGAACTCACATTGAAACACAATTTGAAAGAAAAATTAAATGTTTCCAATGTGACAATGGTAAAGAATATGATAACACTATGTTTCATAATTTTTGTAAAAAAAATGGAATGTCTTTTAGATTTTCGTGTCCTCACACCTCCTCACAAAATGGAAAAGCCGAAAGAAAAATCCGTACCATAAACAACATCATCCGTACCCTTCTCTCCCATGCCTCTTTACCTCCATCAATGTGGCATCATGCACTACACATGGCCACTTACCTACATAATATCCTTCCAAATAAAAAGCTTTCCCTTCAATCACCCACTAAAATACTCTACCAAAAAGATCCGGCCTATACTCACCTTCGTGTCTTTGGATGTCTTTGCTATCCTCTCATCCCTTCATCATATAGAAATAAGTTACAAGCTCGGTTTACACCTTGTGTCTTCTTAGGATATCCCTCAAATCATAGAGGATATAAATGCTATGATTTATCTAGCCGTAAAATATTTATTTCCCGGCATGTCATTTTTGATGAAACTAAGCTTCCGTTTTCTAATCCAAATGTTCCTACAACGGTTGGTTATAATTTTTTGGATGACGACACACCTATCCTTCCATCCTATTCCTATAGTGCTCCCTCCTCTAACCATCAAAATCACACTTCACCCCTAACTACACCAGTTCAAACAAACATTTACCAACCATCACCATCTTCTTTGAATTCGCCTTCGTCACCCTCCCACAATCCCACCTCACCAACCATAACATCAGCCCCATCCACAACATTACCTCTAAACCCATCATTACCAAATATCGTCTCATCCCCATCCACTACATCACTTCCAAATCCTCCACCTTCACAACAAAATCAGCCCCTCTCCCCTCAAATGACAACCAGAGCCCAACAAGGTATCGTCAAACCTCGCAAACTCTTCAATCTCCATACATCAACCTCAACCTCCATATCCCCTCTACCTACAAATCCCATTGATGCATTAAATGATCAAAATTGGAAAATGGCCATGAAAGACGAATATGATGCTCTTATTGAAAATAAGACGTGGGACTTAGTTCCTCGTCCGTCTAATGCTAATGTTATTCGAAGTTTGTGGATTTTCAGGCATAAAAAGAAATCTGATGGATCTTTTGAGAGATACAAAGCTCTCCTTGTAGGTAATGGTGCAAATCAACAAACAGGTTGTGATTGTGGTGACACATTCAGCCCGGTGGTCAAACCGGCTACCATTCGAACGGTTCTAACTGTTGCTTTATCTAAATCATGGTGTCTTCATCAATTAGATGTTAAAAATGCTTTCTTGCATGGAAACCTTCATGAAACCGTATACATGCATCAACCTCCTGGATTTCGTCATTCTCAATTTCCTGATCATGTCTGTTTATTGAAGAAATCTCTATATGGTCTCAAACAAGCACCTTGCGCCTGGTACCAGCACTTTACTGATTATGTAGCTACAATGGGCTTCTCTCACAGTATTTCTGACCACTCTCTTTTTATATATCATCATGGCAATGATATAGCTTATATTCTTTTGTATGTGGATGACATTATTCTTACTGCATCATCTGACACTCTTAGAGAATCTATCATGGCACAATTGAGTTCCGAATTCTCCATGAAGGATATGGGGCCTTTAAGTTATTTTCTGGGTATTTCTATCACCAAACATCCCGAAGGCCTTTTTCTTTCTCAAAAGAAATATGCAGAAGAAATTATCGAACGAGCTGGTATGTCCTCCTGCAAACCATCCCCCACACTAGTAGACACAAAGGCGAAACTCAGTGGTTCATCTGGTAACCCTTACCATGATCCAACCGAATATCGTAGCCTTGCCGGAGCATTGCAATACTTAACATTCACTCGACCAGACATCTCATATGCAGTTCAGCAGGTATGTTTATTTATGCATGATCCAAAAACTCAACACATGTCTGCCTTGAAACGCATTATCCGTTACATTAATGGTACCGTAGATCTCAGCCTTCATTTGTACCCTTCATCTGTCGACAAGCTCATTTCTTACACAGACGCAGATTGGGTCGGTTATCCTGACACAAGAAGATCTACCTCCGGCTACTGTGTTTATCTCGGTGAAAACTTGATCTCATGGTCAGCAAAACACCAACATACCTTGTCTCGTTCAAGTGCCGAAGCCGAATATAGAGGCGTATCTAATGTTGTGTCTGAATCATGTTGGTTATGCAACTTACTCTTGGAACTATGTTGTCCTGTCACAAAAGCTACTCTGGTATATTGTGACAACATCAACGCGGTTTATCTTTCCGACAATCCTGTTCAACATCAACGCACCAAACATATTGAAATGGATATACATTTCGTGCGTGAGAAAGTTTCTTGCGGTCAAGTACGCGATCTTCACATTCCCTCGCGTTTTCAGATTGCTGAAATCTTCACAAAGGGACTTCTGTTGCAACTCTTTGATGACTTTCGTGATAGTCGCAACATTCGTTCACCACCAGTTTCGACTACGGGGGTGTATTAGATATGTAAATATAGAAAGATTATTATTAGTATTGATTACTAATGATTATTAGAATCATAACCACATATTTGTACTGTGTATATAAATGACTATCAAATGAATGAAAAGGCACGGCCTAAATTATCTTACAACGAACTCTAGACTATATTGTTAATAATATTTTTTAAGCCCTTTACTTTTATTTGTGCGAAGTCACTTGTTCATTAAAATGTCTCTGAGTTATATGACTACGTTTGGCTTGAAATTTCATTCATCATAATGAATATAAGTGACATGTATGAATACTGAAAAAAATTACTCATGTAAGTTATGATGTCATTTGCAATAAATGGAACAATACTTTTAGTCTCAATGTATAATAATTAGTTATATGTTTTCGTATGTCCCTAGTTGTTATCTCACGTTTAATTAAGGATATGTGTTTTAGTTCCAATTTGTGTCTATAAATTCAATGCACAAAAACATGTATATGTTGATATACGAGAAATAGTTATTTATGTCATTATAAAAATTTCAAGTGAATAATTACTAGTGACGGTATTCATATATCTGATGTTTCATATTTATTCATATTCTACTATTCACCCTTTATGATTTCCACGTGTGTATGTGAAATAGATTTTTTACTCTGGTTGTTCGTTATTCTATAACTTGCATGATCATCACCAAACATAAAGATGCCTATAAATTAAATGGTTCAATTATCATTATTATACGGATGAAAACACTTTACTAAATGAAATTCATGTTTTCATATTACCGTTGCCTAATCTATTAATGATATGAAAATTATAAAATTAATGTGAATCTGAGTGGCGCAGCGGAAGCGTGGTGGGCCCATAACCCACAGGTCCCTAGAACGAAACCAGGCTCTGACAGAATTTTTAAATATTTTTTTATGCATTCAAAAGATATGAATAAGCCTCTCAGTGTCAAATGACATTAAATTTTTTATACGTATCATTATTTCTCTAAGTTTTATATCGTGGATTTTTATCAATGTGTCATTCCTGGCTAATATTTCTTAAATATTTAATGTTGCAATTGTTTTATATTTATAATAATGGAAAATAATAAAATATTTTGTGAAGATATCTATTTGTTTTATTTATCTTTTAGAACTTTTTATAACACAACATCTAAAGTTTAATGCAAATTTGAGTTGTGCAGTTGAAGGGATGCATGCCCATTCCAATAGGTCCTTGGATATAAACTAGCTTTGAAAAAAAAATTAAATGTTTAAAAAAATTACTAATAAACAAAAAAACATTGTGTTCAAGATGTTTATATGTATGTTGTCTCTTACATAGCATTACTACAATGAAGGAAATAAAATATTAACAATATCATATGGCTAGTGTTGCACTCAGTAGTCAACCCACAACAGATGCCGACAAAATCCTTACACCATGTTTACATGAAACTATCAAGGTCTACTAAAAATTCAAAAATGACTTAGAAAGGTAATAATCGATGGATATGGTATGGAACCCTGGTTTTTTAAATTAAAAGGACGGATACACGAACTCTAGACTATATTGTTAATAATATTTTTTAAGCCCTTTACTTTTATTTGTGCGAAGTCACCTGTTCATTAAAATGTCTCTGAGTTATATGACTACGTTTGGCTTGAAATTTCGTTCATCATAATGAATATAAGTGACATGTATGAATACTGAAAAAAATTACTCGTGTAACTTATGATGTCATTTGCAATAAATGGAACAATACTTTTGGTCTCAATGTATAATAATTAGTTATATGTTGTCGTATGTCCCTAGTTGTTATCTCACGTTTAATTAAGGATATGTGTTTTAGTTCCAATTTGTGTCTATAAATTCAATGCACAAAAACTTGTATATGTTGATATACGAGAAATAGTTATTTATGTCATTATAAAAATTTCAAGTGAATACTTACTAATGACGGTATTCATATATCTGATGTTTCATATTTATTCATATTCTACTATTCACCCTTTAAGATTTTCACGTGTGTATGTGAAATACATTTTTTACTCTGGTTGTTCGTTATTCTATAACTTGCATGATCATCACCAAACATAAAGATGCCTATAAATTAAATGGTTCAATAATAATTATTATACGGATGAAAACACTTTACTAAATGAAATTCATGTTTTCATATTACCATTGCCTAATCTATTAATGATATGAAAATTATAAAATTAATGTGAATCTGAGTGGCGCAGCGGAAGCGTGGTGGGCCCAAAACACATAGGTCCCTAGAACGAAACTAGGCTCTGATAGAATTTTTGAATATTTTTTTTGTGCATTCAAAAGATATGAATAAGCCTCTAAGTGTCAAAGGACATTAAATTTTTTATACGTGTCATTATTTCTCTAAGTTTTATATCGTGGATTTTTATCAATGTGTCATTCCTGGCTAATATTTCTTAAATATTTAATGTTGCAATTGTTTTATATTTATAATAATGGAAAATAATAAAATATTTTGTGAAGATATCTATTTGTTTTATTTATCTTTTAGAACTTTTTATAACACAACATCTAAAGTTTAATGCAAATTTGAGTTGTGCAGTTGAAGGGATGCATGCCCATTCCAATAGGTCCTTGGATATAAACTAGCTTTGAAAAAAAAATTAAATGTTTAAAAAAATTACTAATTAACAAAAAAACATTGTGTTCAAGATGTTTATATGTATGTTGTCTCTTACATAGCATTACTACAATGAAGGAAATAAAATATTAACAATATCATATGGCTAGTGTTGCACTCAGTAGTCAACCCACAACAGATGCCGACAAAATCCTTACACCATGTTTACATGAAACTATCAAGGTCTACTGAAAATTCAAAAATGACTTAGAAAGGTAATAATCGATGGATATGGTATGGAACCCTGGTGTTTTAAATTAAAAGGACGGATACACAAACTCTAGACTATATTGTTAATAATATTTTTTAAGCCCTTTACTTTTATTTGTGCGAAGTCACATGTTCATTAAAATGTCTCTGAGTTATATGACTACGTTTGGCTTGAAATTTCGTTCATCATAATGAATATAAGTGACATGTATGAATACTGAAAAAAATTACTCGTGTAACTTATGATGTCATTTGCAATAAATGGAACAATACTTTTGGTCTCAATGTATAATAATTAGTTATATGTTGTCGTATGTCCCTAGTTGTTATCTCACGTTTAATGAAGGATATTTTTTTTAGTTCCAATTTGTGTCTATAAATTCAATGCACAAAAACGTGTATATGTTGATATACGAGAAATAGTTATTTATGTCATTATAAAAATTTCAAGTGAATACTTACTAGTGACGGTATTCATATATCTGATGTTTCATATTTATTCATATTCTACTATTCACCCTTTATGATTTTCACGTGTGTATGTGAAATAGATTTTTTACTCTGGTTGTTCGTTATTCTATAACTTGCATGATCATCACCAAACATAAACATGCCTATAAATTAAATGGTTCAATAATCATTATTATACGGATGAAAACACTTTACTAAATGAAATTCATGTTTTCATATTACCATTGCCTAATCTGTTAATGATATGAAAATTATAAAATTAATGTGAATCTGAGTGGCGCAGCGGAAGCGTGGTGGGCCCAAAACCCATAGGTCCCTAGAATGAAACCAGGCTCTGATACAATTCTTAAAATTTTTTTTGTGCATTCAAAAGATATGAATAAGCCTCTAAGTGTCAAAGGACATTAAATTTTTTATACGTGTCATTATTTCTCTAAGTTTTATATCGTGGATTTTTATCAATGTGTCATTACCGGCTAATATTTCTTAAATATTTAATGTTGCAATTGTTTTATATTTATAATAATGGAAAATAATAAAATATTTTGTGAAGATATCTATTTGTTTTATTTATCTTTTAGAACTTTTTATAACACAACATCTAAATTTTAATGCAAATTTGAGTTATGCAGTTGAAGGGATGCATGCCCATTCCAATAGGTCCTTGGATATAAACTAGCTTTGACAAAAAAAATTAATTGTTTAAAAAAATTACTAATAAACAAAAAAACATTGTGTTCAAGATGTTTATATGTATGTTGTCTATTACTTAGCATTACTACAATGAAGAAAATAAAATATTTACAATATCATATGGCTTGTGTTGCACTCAGTAGTCAACCTACAACAGATGCCGGCAAAATCCTTACACCATGTTTACATGAAACTATCAAGGTCTACTAAAAATTCAAAAATGACTTAGAAATGTAATAATCGATGGATATTGTATGGAACCCTGGTGTTTTAAATTAAAAGGACGGATACACGAACTCTAGACTATATTGTTAATAATATTTTTTAAGTCCTTTACTTTTATTTGTGCGAAGTCACTTGTTCATTAAAATGTCTCTGAGTTATATGACTACGTTTGGCTTGAAATTTCGTTCATCATAATGAATATAAGTGACATGTATGAATACTGAAAAAAATTACTCGTGTAACTTATGATGTCATTTGCAATAAATGGAACAATACTTTTGGTCTCAATGTGTAATAATTAGTTATATGTTGTCGTATGTCCCTAGTTGTTATCTCACGTTTAATTAAGGATATGTGTTTTAGTTCCAATTTGTGTCTATAAATTCAATGCACAAAAACTTGTATATGTTGATATACGAGAAATAGTTATTTATGTCATTATATAAATTTCAAGTGAATACTTACTAGTGACAGTATTCATATATCTGATGTTTCATATTTATTCATATTATATTATTCACCCTTTATGATTTTCACGTGTGTATATGAAATAGATTTTTTTCTCTGGTTGTTCGTTATTCTATAACTTGCATGATCATCACCAAACATAAAGATGCCTATAAATTAAATGGTTCAATAATAATTATTATACGGATGAAAACACTTTACTAAATGAAATTCAGGCTTTCATGTTACCATTGCCTAATCGATTAATGTAATGAAATTTATAAATTTAATGTGAATCTGAGTGGCGCAGCGGAAGTGTGGTGGGACCATAACCCACAGGTCCCTAGAATGAAACCAGGCTCTGATTGAATTTTTAAATATTTTTTTGTGCATTCAAAAGATATGAATAAGCCTCTAAGTGTCAAAGGACATTAAATTTTTTATACGTATCATTATTTTCTAAGTTTTATATCGTGGATTTTTATCAATGTGTCATTAGCGGCTAATGTTTCTTAAATATTTAATGTTGCAATTGTTTTATATTTATCATAATGGAAAATAATAAAATATTTTGTGAAGATATCTATATGTTTTATTTATCTTTTAGAACTGTTTATAACACAACATCTAATGTTTAATGCAAATTTGAATTGTGCAGTTGAAGGGATGCATGCCCATTCCAATAGGTCCTTGGATATAAACTAGCTTTGACAAAAAAATTTATTAATTAAAAAATTACTAATAAACAAAAAATTTTGTGTTCAAGATGTTTATATGTATGTTGTCTCTTACATAGCATTACTACAATGAAGGAAATAAAATATTAACAATATCATATGGCTAGTGTTGCACTCAGTAGTCAACCCACAACAGATGCCGGCAAAATCATTACACCATGTTTACATGAAACTATTAGGGTCTACTAAAAATTCAAAAATGACTTAGAAAGGTAATAATCGACGGATATGGTATGGAACCTTGGTGTTTTAAATTAAAAGGATGGATACACGAACTCTAGACTATATTGTTAATAATATTTTTTAAGCCCTTTACTTTTATTTGTGCGAAGTCACTTGTTCATTAAAATGTCTCTGAGTTATATGACTACGTTTGGCTTTAAATTTCGTCCATCATAATGAATATAAGTGACATGTATGAATAGTGAAAAAAATTACTCGTGTAACTTATGATGTCATTTGCAATAAATGGAAAAATACTTTTGGTCTTAATGTATAATAATTAGTTATATGTTGTCGTATGTCCCTAGTTGTTATCTCACGTTTAATTAAGGATATGTGTTTTAGTTCCAATTTGTGTCTATAAATTTAATGCACAAAAACTTGTATATGTTGATATACGAGAAATAGTTATTTATGTCATTATAAAAATTTCAAGTGAATACTTACTAGTGACAGTATTCATATATCTGATGTTTCATATTTATTCATATTCTACAATTCAGCCTTTATGATTTTCACGTGTGTATGTGAAATAGATTTTTTACTCTGGTTGTTCGTTATTCTATAACTTGCATGATCATCACCAAACATAAATATGCCTATAAATTAAATGGTTCAATAATCATTATTATACGGATGAAAACACTTTACTAAATGAAATTCATGTTTTCATATTACCATTGCCTAATCTATTAATGATATGAAAATTATCAAATTAATGTGAATTTGAGTGGCGCAGCGGAAGCGTGGTGGGCCTATAACCCACAAGTCCCTAGAACGAAACCAGACTATGATATAATTTTTAAATATTTTTTTTGTGCATTCATAAGATATGAATAAGCCTCTAAGTGTCAAAGGACATTAAATTTTTTATATGTATCATTATTTATCTAAGTTTTATATCGTGGATTTTTATCAATGTGTCATTACCGGCTAATATTTCTTAAATACTTAATGTTGCAATGGTTTTATATTTATAATAATGGAAAATAATAAAATATTTTGTGAAGATATCTATTTGTTTTATTTATCTTTTAGAACTTTTTATAACACAACATCTAAATTTTAATGCAAATTTGAGTTTTGTAGTTGAAGGGATGCATGCCCATTCCAATAGGTCCTTGGATATAAACTAGCTTTGACAAAAAAAATTAATTGTTTAAAAAAATTACTAATAAACAAAAAAACATTGTGTTCAAGATGTTTATATGTATGTTGTCTATTACATAACATTACTACAATGAAGAAAATAAAATTTAACAATATCATATGGCTAGTGTTGCACTCAGTAGTCAACCCACAACAGATGACGGCAAAATCCTTACACCATGTTTACATGAAACTATCAAGGTCTACTAAAAATTCAAAAATGACTTAGAAAGGTAATAATCGATGGATATGGTATGGAAACCTGGTGTTTTAAATTAAAAGGATGGATACACGAACTCTAGACTATATTGTTAATAATATTTTTGAAGTCCTTTACTTTTATTTGTGCGAAGTCACCTGTTCATTAAAATGTCTCTGAGTTATATGACTACGTTTGGCTTGAAATTTCGTTCATCATAATGAATATAAGTGACATGTATGAATACTGAAAAAAATTACTCGTGTAACTTATGATGTCATTTGCAATAAATGGAACAATACTTTTGGTCTCAATGTGTAATAATTAGTTATATGTTGTCGTATGCCCCTAGTTGTTATCTCACGTTTAATTAAGGATATGTGTTTTAGTTCCAATTTGTGTCTATAAATTCAATGCACAAAAACTTATATATGTTGATATACGAGAAATAGTTATTTATGTCATTATATAAATTTCAAGTGAATACTTACTAGTGACGGTATTCATATATCTGATTTTTCATATTTATTCATATTATACTATTCACCCTTTATGATTTTCACATGTGTATGTGAAATAGATTTTTTACTCTGGTTGTTCGTTATTCTATAACTTGCATGATCATCACCAAACATAAAGATGCCTATAAATTAAATGGTTCAATAATAATTATTATACGGATGAAAACACTTTACTAAATGAAATTCATGCTTTCATGTTACCATTGCCTAATCGATTAATGTAATGAAATTTATAAATTTAATGTGAATTTGAGTGGCGCAGCGGAAGTGTGGTGGGACCATAACCCACAGGTCCCTAGAACGAAACTAGGCTCTGATTGAATTTTTAAATATTTTTTTGTGCATTCAAAAGATATGAATAAGCCTCTAAGTGTCAAAGGACATTAAATTTTTTATACGTATCATTATTTTCTAAGTTTTATATCGTGGATTTTTATCAATGTGTCATTAGCGGCTAATGTTTCTTAAATATTTAATGTTGCAATTGTTTTATATTTATCATAATGGAAAATAATAAAATATTTTGTGAAGATATCTATTTGTTTTATTTATCTTTTAGAACTGTTTATAACACAACATCTAATGTTTAATGCAAATTTGAATTGTGCAGTTGAAGGGATGCATGCCCATTCCAATAGGTCCTTGGATATAAACTAGCTTTGACAAAAAATTTATTAATTAAAAAATTACTAATAAACAAAAAACTTTGTGTTCAAGATGTTTATATGTATGTTGTCTCTTACATAGCATTACTACAATGAAGGAAATAAAATATTAACAATATCATATGGCTAGTGTTGCACTCAGTAGTAAACCCACAACAGATGCCGTCAAAATCATTACACCATGTTTACATGAAACTATCAGGGTCTACTAAAAATTCAAAAATGACTTAGAAAGGTAATAATCGACGGATATGGTATGGAACCCTAGTGTTTTAAATTAAAAGGATGGATACACGAACTCTAGACTATATTGTTAATAATATTTTTTAAGCCCTTTACTTTTATTTGTGCGAAGTCACTTGTTCATTAAAATGTCTCTGAGTTATATGACTAGTTTGGCTTGAAATTTCGTCCATCATAATGAATATAAGTGACATGTTTGAATAGTGGAAAAAATTACTCGTGTAACTTATGATGTCTTTTGCAATAAATGGAACAATACTTTTGGTCTCAATGTATAATAATTAGTTATATGTTGTCGTATGTCCCTAGTTGTTATCTCACGTTTAATTAAGGATATGTGTTTTAGTTCCAATTTGTGTCTATAAATTCAATGCACAAAAACTTGTATATGTTGATATACGAGAAATAGTTATTTATGTCATTATAAAAATTTCAAGTGAATACTTACTAGTGACAGTATTCATATATCTGATGTTTCATATTTATTCATATTCTACTATTCACCCTTTATGATTTTCACGTGTGTATGTGAAATAGATTTTTTACTCTGGTTGTTCGTTATTCTATAACTTGCATGATCATCACCAAACATAAATATGCCTAAAAATTAAATGGTTCAATAATCATTATTATACGGATGAAAACACTTTACTAAATGAAATTCATGTTTTCATATTACCATTGCCTAATCTATTAATGATATGAAAATTATCAAATTAATGTGAATTTGAGTGGCGCAGCGGAAGCGTGGTGGGCCCATAACCCACAGGTCCCTAGAACGAAACCAGACTATGATATAATTTTTAAATATTTTTTTTGTGCATTCAAAAGATATGAATAAGCCTCTAAGTGTCAAAGGACATTAAATTTTTTATATGTATCATTATTTCTCTAAGTTTTATATCGTGGATTTGAATCAATGTGTCATTACCGGCTAATATTTCTTAAATACTTAATGTTGCAATGATTTTATATTTATAATAATGGAAAATAATAAAATATTTTGTGAAGATATCTATTTGTTTTATTTATCTTTTAGAACTTTTTATAACACAACATCTAAATTTTAATGCAAATTTGAGTTGTGCAGTTGAAGGGATGCATGCCCATTCCAATAGGTCCTTGGATATAAACTAGCTTTGACAAAAAAATTAATTGTTTAAAAAAATTACTAATAAACAAAAAAACATTGTGTTCAAGATGTTTATATGTATGTTGTCTATTACATAACATTACTACAATGAAGAAAATAAAATATTTACAATATCATATGGCTAGTGTTGCACTCAGTAGTCAACCCACAACAGATGCCGGCAAAATCCTTCCACCATGTTTACATGAAACTATCAAGGTCTACTAAAAATTCAAAAATGACTTAGAAAGGTAATAATCGATGGATATGGTATGGAACCCTGGTTTTTTAAATTAAAAGGACGGATACACAAACTCTAGACTATATTGTTAATAATATTTTTTAAGCCCTTTACTTTTATTTGTGCGAAGTCACCTGTTCATTAAAATGTCTCTGAGTTATATGACTACGTTTGGCTTGAAATTTCGTTCATCATAATGAATATAAGTGACATGTATGAATACTGAAAAAAACTACTCGTGTAACTTATGATGTCATTTGCAATAAATGGAACAATACTTTTGGTGTCAATGTATAATAATTAGTTGTATGTTGTCGTATGTCCCTAGTTGTTATCTCACGTTTAATTAAGGATATGTGTTTTAGTTCCAATTTGTGTCTATAAATTCAATGCACAAAAACGTGTATATGTTGATATACGAGAAATAGTTATTTATGTCATTATAAAAATTTCAAGTGAATACTTACTAGTGACGGTATTCATATATCTGATGTTTCATATTTATTCATATTCTACTATTCACCCTTTATGATTTTCACGTGTGTATGTGAAATAGATTTTTTACTCTAGTTGTTCGTTATTCTATAACTTGCATGATCATCACCAAACATAAAGATGCCTATAAATTAAATGGTTCAATAATCATTATTATACGGATGAAAACACTTTACTAAATGAAATTCATGTTTTCATATTACCATTGCCTAATTTGTTAATGATATGAAAATTATAAAATTAATGTGAATCTGAGTGGCGCAGCGGAAGCGTGGTGGGCCCAAAACCCATAGGTCCCTAGAACGAAACCAGGCTCTGATACAATTCTTAAATTTTTTTTTGTGCATTCAAAAGATATGAATAAGCCTCTAAGTGTCAAAGGACATTAAATTTTTTATACGTGTCATTATTTCTCTAAGTTTTATATCGTGGATTTTTATCAATGTGTCATTACCGGCTAATATTTCTTAAATATTTAATGTTGCAATTGTTTTATATTTATAATAATGGAAAATAATAAAATATTTTGTGAAGATATCTATTTGTTTTATTTATCTTTTAGAACTTTTTATAACACAACATCTAAAGTTTAATGCAAATTTGAGTTGTGCAGTTGAAGGGATGCATGCCCATTCCAATAGGTCCTTGGATATAAACTAGCTTTGAAAAAAAATTAAATGTTTAAAAAAATTACTAATAAACAAAAAAACATTGTGTTCAAGATGTTTATATGTATGTTGTCTCTTACATAGCATTACTACAATGAAGGAAATAAAATATTAACAATATCATATGGCTAGTGTTGCACTCAGTAGTCAACCCACAACAGATGCCGACAAAATCCTTACACCATGTTTACATGAAACTATCAAGGTCTACTAAAAATTCAAAAATGACTTAGAAAGGTAATAATCGATGGATATGGTATGGAACCCTGGTTTTTTAAATTAAAAGGACGGATACACAAACTCTAGACTATATTGTTAATAATATTTTTTAAGCCCTTTACTTTTATTTGTGCGAAGTCACCTGTTCATTAAAATGTCTCTGAGTTATATGACTACGTTTGGCTTGAAATTTCGTTCATCATAATGAATATAAGTTACATGTATGAATACTGAAAAAAATTACTCGTGTAACTTATGATGTCATTTGCAATAAATGGAACAATACTTTTGGTCTCAATGTATAATAATTAGTAATATGTTGTCGTATGTCCCTAGTTGTTATCTCACGTTTAATTAAGGATATGTGTTTTAGTTCCAATTTGTGTCTATAAATTCAATGCACAAAAACGTGTATATGTTGATATACGAGAAATAGTTATTTATGTCATTATACAAATTTCAAGTGAATACTTACTAGTGACGGTATTCATATATCTGATGTTTCATATTTATTCATATTCTACTATTCACCCTTTATGATTTTCACGTGTGTATGTGAAATAGATTTTTTTACTCTGGTTGTTCGTTATTCTATAACTTGCATGATCATCACCAAACATAAAGATGCCTATAAATTAAATGGTTCAATAATCATTATTATACGGATGAAAACACTTTACTAAATGATATTCATGTTTTCATATTACCATTGCCTAATCTGTTAATGATATGAAAATTATAAAATTAATGTGAATCTGAGTGGCGCAGCGGAAGCGTGGTGGGCCTAAAACCCATAGGTCCCTAGAACGAAACTAGGCTCTGATAAAATTCTTAAATTTTTTTTGTGCATTCAAAAGATATGAATAAGCCTCTAAGTGTCAAAGGACATTAAATTTTTTATACGTGTCATTATTTCTCTAAGTTTTATATCGTGGATTTTTATCAATGTGTCATTACCAGCTAATATTTCTTAAATATTTAATGTTGCAATTGTTTTATATTTATAATAATGGAAAATAATAAAATATTTTGTGAAGATATCTATTTGTTTTATTTATCTTTTAGAACTTTTTATAACACAACATCTAAATTTTAATGCAAATTTGAGTTGTGCAGTTGAAGGGATGCATGGCCATTCTAATAGGTCCTTGGATATAAACTAGCTTTGACAAAAAAAATTAATTGTTTAAAAAAATTACTAATAAACAAAAAAACATTGTGTTCAAGATGTTTATATGTATGTTGTCTATTACATAGCATTACTACAATGAAGAAAATAAAATATTTACAATATCATATGGCTAGTGTTGCACTCAGTAGTCAACCCACAACAGATGCCGGCAAAATCCTTACACCATGTTTACATGAAACTATCAAGGTCTACTAAAAATTCAAAAATGACTTAGAAAGGTAGTAATCGATGGATATGGTATGGAACCCTGGTGTTTTAAATTAAAAGGACGGATACACGAACTATAGACTATATTGTTAATAATATTTTTTAAGTCCTTTACTTTTATTTGTGCGAAGTCACTTGTTCATTAAAATGTCTCTGATTTATATGACTACGTTTGGCTTGAAATTTCGTTCATCATAATGAATATAAGTGACATGTATGAATACTGAAAAAAATTACTCGTGTAACTTATGATGTCATTTGCAATAAATGGAACAATACTTTTGGTCTCAATGTGTAATAATTAGTTATATGTTGTCGTATGTCCCTAGTTGTTATCTCACGTTTAATTAAGGATATGTGTTTTAGTTCCAATTTGTGTCTATAAATTCAATGCACAAAAACTTGTATATGTTGATATACGAGAAATAGTTATTTATGTCATTATAAAAATTTCAAGTGAATACTTACTAGTGACGGTATTCATATATCTGATGTTTCATATTTATTCATATTCTACTATTCACCCTTTATGATTTTCACGTGTGTATGTGAAACAGATTTTTTACTCTGGTTGTTCGTTATTCTATAACTTGCATGATCATCACCAAACATAAAGATGCCTATAAATTAAATGGTTCAATAATCATTATTATACGGATGAAAACACTTTACTAAATGAAATTCATGTTTTCATATTACCATTGCCTAATCTATTAATTGTATGAAAATTATAAAATTAATGTGAATCTGAGTGGCGCAGCGGAAGCGTAGTGGGCCCATAACCCACAGGTCCCTAGAATGAAACCAGGCTCTGATAGAATTTTTGAATATTTTTTTTGTGCATTCAAAAGATATGAATAAGCCTCTAAGTGTCAAAGTTTAATGCAAATTTGAGTTGTGCAGTTGAAGGGATGCATGCCCATTCCAATAGGTCCTTGGATATAAACTAGCTTTGAAAAAAAAATTAAATGTTTAAAAAAATTACTAATAAACAAAAAAACATTGTGTTCAAGATGTTTATATGTATGTTGTCTCTTACATAGCATTACTACAATGAAGGAAATAAAATATTAACAATATCATATGGCTAGTGTTGCACTCAGTAGTCAACCCACAACAGATGCCGACAAAATCCTTACACCATGTTTACATGAAACTATCAAGGTCTACTAAAAATTCAAAAATGACTTAGAAAGGTAATAATCGATGGATATGGTATGGAACCCTGGTTTTTTAAATTAAAAGGACGGATACACAAACTCTAGACTATATTGTTAATAATATTTTTTAAGCCCTTTACTTTTATTTGTGCGAAGTCACATGTTCATTAAAATGTCTCTGAGTTATATGACTACGTTTGGCTTGAAATTTCGTTCATCATAATGAATATAAGTGACATGTATGAATACTGAAAAAAACTACTCGTGTAACTTATGATGTCATTTGCAATAAATGGAACAATACTTTTGGTGTCAATGTATAATAATTAGTTGTATGTTGTCGTATGTCCCTAGTTGTTATCTCACGTTTAATTAAGGATATGTGTTTTAGTTCCAATTTGTGTCTATAAATTCAATGCACAAAAACGTGTATATGTTGATATACGAGAAATAGTTATTTATGTCATTATAAAAATTTCAAGTGAATACTTACTAGTGACGGTATTCATATATCTGATGTTTCATATTTATTCATATTCTACTATTCACCCTTTATGATTTTCACGTGTGTATGTGAAATAGATTTTTTACTCTAGTTGTTCGTTATTCTATAATTTGCATGATCATCACCAAACATAAAGATGCCTATAAATTAAATGGTTCAATAATCATTATTATACGGATGAAAACACTTTACTAAATGAAATTCATGTTTTCATATTACCATTGCCTAATTTGTTAATGATATGAAAATTATAAAATTAATGTGAATCTGAGTGGCGCAGCGGAAGCGTGGTGGGCCCAAAACCCATAGGTCCCTAGAACGAAACCAGGCTCTGATACAATTCTTAAATTTTTTTTTGTGCATTCAAAAGATATGAATAAGCCTCTAAGTGTCAAACGACATTAAATTTTTTATACGTGTCATTATTTCTCTAAGTTTTATATCGTGGATTTTTATCATTGTGTCATTACCGGCTAATATTTCTTAAATATTTAATGTTGCAATTGTTTTATATTTATAATAATGGAAAATAATAAAATATTTTGTGAAGATATCTATTTGTTTTATTTATCTTTTAGAACTTTTTATAACACAACATCTAAAGTTTAATGCAAATTTGAGTTGTGCAGTTGAAGGGATGCATGCCCATTCCAATAGGTCCTTGGATATAAACTAGCTTTGAAAAAAAAATTAAATGTTTAAAAAAATTACTAATAAACAAAAAAACATTGTGTTCAAGATGTTTATATGTATGTTGTCTCTTACATAGCATTACTACAATGAAGGAAATAAAATATTAACAATATCATATGGCTAGTGTTGCACTCAGTAGTCAACCCACAACAGATGCCGACAAAATCCTTACACCATGTTTACATGAAACTATCAAGGTCTACTAAAAATTCAAAAATGACTTAGAAAGGTAATAATCGATGGATATGGTATGGAACCCTGGTTTTTTAAATTAAAAGGACGGATACACAAACTCTAGACTATATTGTTAATAATATTTTTTAAGCCCTTTACTTTTATTTGTGCGAAGTCACCTGTTCATTAAAATGTCTCTGAGTTATATGACTACGTTTGGCTTGAAATTTCGTTCATCATAATGAATATAAGTGACATGTATGAATACTGAAAAAAACTACTCGTGTAACTTATGATGTCATTTGCAATAAATGGAACAATACTTTTGATCTCAATGTATAATAATTAGTTATATGTTGTCGTATGTCCCTAGTTGTTATCTCATGTTTAATTAAGGATATGTGTTTTAGTTCCAATTTGTGTCTATAAATTCAATGCACAAAAACGTGTATATGTTGATATACGAGAAATAGTTATTTATGTCATTATAAAAATTTCAAGTGAATACTTACTAGTGACGGTATTCATATATCTGATGTTTCATATTTATTCATATTCTACTATTCACCCTTTATGATTTTCACGTGTGTATGTGAAACAGATTTTTTACTCTCGTTGTTCGTTATTCTATAACTTGCATGATCATCACCAAACATAAAGATGCCTATAAATTAAATGGTTCAATAATCATTATTATACGGATGAAAACACTTTACAAAATGAAATTCATGTTTTCATATTACCATTGCCTAATCTGTTAATGATATGAAAATTATAAAATTAATGTGAATCTGAGTGGCGCAGCGGAAGCGTGGTGGGCCCATAAACCACAGGTCCCTAGAATGAAACCAGGCTCTGATAGAATTTTTGAATATTTTTTTTGTGCATTCAAAAGATATGAATAAGCCTCTAAGTGTCAAAGGACATTAAATTTTTTATACGTATCATTATTTCTCTAAGTTTTATATCGTGGATTTTTATCAATGTGTCATTAGCGGCTAATGTTTCTTAAATATTTAATGTTGCAATTGTTTTATATTTATCATAATGGAAAATAATAAAATATTTTGTGAAGATATCTATTTGTTTTATTTATCTTTTAGAACTTTTTATAACACAACATCTAAAGTTTAATGCAAATTTGAGTTGTGCAGTTGAAGGGATGCATGCCCATTCCAATAGGTCCTTGGATATAAACTAGCTTTGAAAAAAAAATTAAATGTTTAAAAAAATTACTAATAAACAAAAAAACATTGTGTTCAAGATGTTTTTATGTATGTTGTCTCTTACATAGCATTACTACAATGAAGGAAATAAAATATTAACAATATCATATGGCTAGTGTTGCACTCAGTAGTCAACCCACAACAGATGCCGACAAAATCCTTACACCATGTTTACATGAAACTATCAAGGTTTACTAAAAATTCAAAAATGACTTAGAAAGGTAATAATCGATGGATATGGTATGGAACCCTGGTTTTTTAAATTAAAAGGACGGATACACAAACTCTAGACTATATTGTTAATAATATTTTTTAAGCCCTTTACTTTTATTTGTGCGAAGTCACCTGTTCATTAAAATGTCTCTGAGTTATATGACTACGTTTGGCTTGAAATTTCGTTCATCATAATGAATATAAGTGACATGTATGAATACTGAAAAAAACTACTCGTGTAACTTATGATGTCATTTGCAATAAATGGAACAATACTTTTGATCTCAATGTATAATAATTAGTTATATGTTGTCGTATGTCCCTAGTTGTTATCTCACGTTTAATTAAGGATATGTGTTTTAGTTCCAATTTGTGTCTATAAATTCAATGCACAAAAACGTGTATATGTTGATATACGAGAAATAGTTATTTATGTCATTATAAAAATTTCAAGTGAATACTTACTAATGACGGTATTCATATATCTGATGTTTCATATTTATTCATATTCTACTATTCACCCTTTATGATTTTCACGTGTGTATGTGAAACAGATTTTTTACTCTCGTTGTTCGTTATTCTATAACTTGCATGATCATCACCAAACATAAAGATGGCTATAAATTAAATGGTTCAATAATCATTATTATACGGATGAAAACACTTTACTAAATGAAATTCATGTTTTCATATTACCATTGCCTAATCTATTAATGATATGAAAATTATAAAATTAATGTGAATCTGAGTGGCGCAGCGGAAGCGTGGTGGGCCCATAACCCACAGGTCCCTAGAATGAAACCAGGCTCTGATAGAATTTTTGAATATTTTTTTTGTGCATTCAAAAGATATGAATAAGCCTCTAAGTGTCAAAGGACATTAAATTTTTTATACGTATCATTATTTCTCTAAGTTTTATATCGTGGATTTTTATCAATGTGTCATTACCGGCTAATATTTCCTAAATATTTAATGTTGCAATTGTTTTATATTTATAATAATGGAAAATAATAAAATATTTTGTGAAGATATCTATTTGTTTTATTTATCTTTTAGAACTTTTTATAACCCAACATCTAAATTTTAATGCAAATTTGAGTTGTGCAGTTGAAGGGATGCATGCCCATTCCAATAGGTCCTTGGATATAAACTAGCTTTGACAAAAAAAATTAATTGTTTAAAAAAATTACTAATAAACAAAAAAACATTGTGTTCAAGATGTTTATATGTATGTTGTCTATTACTTAGCATTACTACAATGAAGAAAATAAAATATTTACAATATCATATGGCTAGTGTTGCACTCAGTAGTCAACCCACAACAGATGCCGGCAAAATCCTTACACCATGTTTATATGAAACTATCAAGGTCTACTAAAAATTCAAAAATGACTTAGAAAGGGAATAATCGATGGATATGGTATGGAACCCTTGTGTTTTAAATTAAAAGGACGGATACACGAACTCTAGACTATATTGTTAATAATATTTTTTAAGTCCTTTACTTTTATTTGTGCGAAGTCACCTGTTCATTAAAATGTCTCTGAGTTATATGACTACGTTTGGCTTGAAATTTCGTTCATCATAATGAATATAAGTGACATGTATGAATACTGAAAAAAATTACTCGTGTAACTTATGATGTCATTTGCAATAAATGGAACAATACTTTTGATCTCAATGTATAATAATTAGTTATATGTTGTCGTATGTCCCTAGTTGTTATCTCACGTTTAATTAAGGATATGTGTTTTAGTTCCAATTTGTGTCTATAAATTCAATGCACAAAAACGTGTATATGTTGATATACGAGAAATAGTTATTTATGTCATTATAAAAATTTCAAGTGAATACTTACTAGTGACGGTATTCATATATCTGATGTTTCATATTTATTCATATTCTACTATTCACCCTTTATGATTTTCACGTGTGTATGTGAAACAGATTTTTTACTCTCGTTGTTCGTTATTCTATAACTTGCATGATCATCACCAAACATAAAGATGCCTATAAATTAAATGGTTCAATAATCATTATTATACGGATGAAAACACTTTACTAAATGAAATTCATGTTTTCATATTACCATTGCCTAATCTGTTAATGATATGAAAATTATAAAATTAATGTGAATCTGAGTGGCGCAGCGGAAGCGTGGTGGGCCCATAACCCACAGGTCCCTAGAATGAAACCAGGCTCTGATAGAATTTTTGAATATTTTTTTTGTGCATTCAAAAGATATGAATAAGCCTCTAAGTGTCAAAGGACATTAAATTTTTTATACGTATCATTATTTCTCTAAGTTTTATATCGTGGATTTTTATCAATGTGTCATTAGCGGCTAATGTTTCTTAAATATTTAATGTTGCAATTGTTTTATATTTATCATAATGGAAAATAATAAAATATTTTGTGAAGATATCTATTTGTTTTATTTATCTTTTAGAACTTTTTATAACACAACATCTAAAGTTTAATGCAAATTTGAGTTGTGCAGTTGAAGGGATGCATGCCCATTCCAATAGGTCCTTGGATATAAACTAGCTTTGAAAAAAAAATTAAATGTTTAAAAAAATTACTAATAAACAAAAAAACATTGTGTTCAAGATGTTTATATGTATGTTGTCTCTTACATAGCATTACTACAATGAAGGAAATAAAATATTAACAATATCATATGGCTAGTGTTGCACTCAGTAGTCAACCCACAACAGATGCCGACAAAATCCTTACACCATGTTTACATGAAACTATCAAGGTCTACTAAAAATTCAAAAATGACTTAGAAAGGTAATAATCGATGGATATGGTATGGAACCCTGGTTTTTTAAATTAAAAGGACAGATACACAAACTCTAGACTATATTGTTAATAATATTTTTTAAGCCCTTTACTTTTATTTGTGCGAAGTCACCTGTTCATTAAAATGTCTCTGAGTTATATGACTACGTTTGGCTTGAAATTTCGTTCATCATAATGAATATAAGTGACATGTATGAATACTGAAAAAAACTACTCGTGTAACTTATGATGTCATTTGCAATAAATGGAACAATACTTTTGATCTCAATGTATAATAATTAGTTATATGTTGTCGTATGTCCCTAGTTGTTATCTCACGTTTAATTAAGGATATGTGTTTTAGTTCTAATTTGTGTCTATAAATTCAATGCACAAAAACGTGTATATGTTGATATACGAGAAATAGTTATTTATGTCATTATAAAAATTTCAAGTGAATACTTACTAATGACGGTATTCATATATCTGATGTTTCATATTTATTCATATTCTACTATTCACCCTTTATGATTTTCACGTGTGTATGTGAAACAGATTTTTTACTCTCGTTGTTCGTTATTCTATAACTTGCATGATCATCACCAAACATAAAGATGGCTATAAATTAAATGGTTCAATAATCATTATTATACGGATGAAAACACTTTACTAAATGAAATTCATGTTTTCATATTACCATTGCCTAATCTATTAATGATATGAAAATTATAAAATTAATGTGAATCTGAGTGGCGCAGCGGAAGCGTGGTGGGCCCATAACCCACAGGTCCCTAGAATGAAACCAGGCTCTGATAGAATTTTTGAATATTTTTTTTGTGCATTCAAAAGATATGAATAAGCCTCTAAGTGTCAAAGGACATTAAATTTTTTATACGTATCATTATTTCTTTAAGTTTTATATCGTGGATTTTTATCAATGTGTCATTACCGGCTAATATTTCCTAAATATTTAATGTTGCAATTGTTTTATATTTATAATAACGGAAAATAATAAAATATTTTGTGACGATATCTATTTGTTTTATTTATCTTTTAGAACTTTTTATAACCCAACATCTAAATTTTAATGCAAATTTGAGTTGTGCAGTTGAAGGGATGCATGCCCATTCCAATAGGTCCTTGGATATAAACTAGCTTTGACAAAAAAAATTAATTGTTTAAAAAAATTACTAATAAACAAAAAAACATTGTGTTCAAGATGTTTATATGTATGTTGTCTATTACTTAGCATTACTACAATGAAGAAAATAAAATATTTACAATATCATATGGCTAGTGTTGCACTCAGTAGTCAACCCACAACAGATGCCGGCAAAATCCTTACACCATGTTTATATGAAACTATCAAGGTCTACTAAAAATTCAAAAATGACTTAGAAAGGGAATAATCGATGGATATGGTATGGAACCCTTGTGTTTTAAATTAAAAGGACGGATACACGAACTCTAGACTATATTGTTAATAATATTTTTTAAGTCCTTTACTATTATTTGTGTGAAGTCACCTGTTCATTAAAATGTCTCTGAGTTATATGACTACGTTTGGCTTGAAATTTCGTTCATCATAATGAATATAAGTGACATGTATGAATACTGAAAAAAATTACTCGTGTAACTTATGATGTCATTTGCAATAAATGGAACAATACTTTTGGTCTCAATGTGTAATAATTAGTTATATGTTGTCGTATGTCCCTAGTTGTTATCTCACGTTTAATTAAGGATATGTGTTTTAGTTCCAATTTGTGTCTATAAATTCAATGCACAAAAACTTGTATATGTTGATATATGAGAAATAGTTATTTATGTCATTATAAAAATTTCAAGTGAATACTTACTAGTGACAGTATTCATATATCTGATGTTTCATATTTATTCATATTCTACTATTCACCCTTTATGATTTTCACGTGTGTATGTGAAACAGATTTTTTACTCTGGTTGTTCGTTATTCTATAACTTGCATGATCATCACCAAACATAAAGATGGCTATAAATTAAATGGTTAAATAATCATTATTATACGGATGAAAACACTTTACTAAATGAAATTCATGTTTTCATATTACCATTGCCTAATCTATTAATGATATGAAAATTATAAAATTAATGTGAATCTGAGTGGCGCAGCGGAAGCGTGGTGGGCCCATAACCCACAGGTCCCTAGAATGAAACCAGGCTCTGATAGAATTTTTGAATATTTTTTTTGTGCATTCAAAAGATATGAATAAGCCTCTAAGTGTCAAAGGACATTAAATTTTTTAGACGTATCATTATTTCTCTAAGTTTTATATCATGGATTTTTATCAATGTGTTATTACCGGCTAATATTTCCTAAATATTTAATGTTGCAATTGTTTTATATTTATAATAATGGAAAATAATAAAATATTTTGTGAAGATATCTATTTGTTTTATTTATCTTTTAGAACTTTTTATAACACAACATCTAAATTTTAATGCAAATTTGAGTTGTGCAGTTGAAGGGATGCATGCCCATTCCAATAGGTCCTTGGATATAAACTAGCTTTGACAAAAAAAATTAATTGTTTAAAAAAATTACTAATAAACAAAAAAACATTGTGTTCAAGATGTTTATATGTATGTTGTCTATTACTTAGCATTACTACAATGAAGAAAATAAAATATTTACAATATCATATGGCTAGTGTTGCACTCAGTAGTCAACCCACAACAGATGCCGGCAAAATCCTTACACCATGTTTATATGAAACTATCAAGGTCTACTAAAAATTCAAAAATGACTTAGAAATGGAATAATCGATGGATATGGTATGGAACCCTTGTGTTTTAAATTAAAAGGACGGATACACGAACTCTAGACTATATTGTTAATAATATTTTTTAAGTCCTTTACTTTTATTTGTGCGAAGTCACCTGTTCATTAAAATGTCTCTGAGTTATATGACTACGTTTGGCTTGAAATTTCGTTCATCATAATGAATATAAGTGACATGTATGAATACTGAAAAAAATTACTCGTGTAACTTATGATGTCATTTGCAATAAATGGAACAATACTTTTGGTCTCAATGTGTAATAATTAGTTATATGTTGTCGTATGTCCCTAGTTGTTATCTCACGTTTAATTAAGGATATGTGTTTTAGTTCCAATTTGTGTCTATAAATTCAATGCAGAAAAACTTGTATATGTTGATATACGAGAAATAGTTATTTATGTCATTATAAAAATTTCAAGTGAATACTTACTAGTGACGGTATTCATATATCTGATGTTTCATATTTATTCATATTCTACTATTCACCCTTTATGATTTTCACGTGTGTATGTGAAACAGATTTTTTACTCTGGTTGTTCGTTATTCTATAACTTGCATGATCATCACCAAACATAAAGATGCCTATAAATTAAATGGTACAATAATCATTATTATACGGATGAAAACACTTTACTAAATGAAATTCATGTTTTCATATTACCATTGCCTAATCTATTTATGATATGAAAATTATAAAATTAATGTGAATCTGAGTGGCGCAGCGGAAGCGTGGTGGGCCCATAACCCACAGGTCCCTAGGATGAAACCAGGCTCTGATAGAATTTTTGAATATTTTTTTTGTGCATTCAAAAGATATGAATAAGCCTCTAAGTGTCAAAGGACATTAAATTTTTTATACGTATCATTATTTCTCTAAGTTTTATATCGTGGATTTTTATCAATGTGTCAATACAGGCTAATATTTCTTAAATATTTAATGTTGCAATTGTTTTATATTTATATTAATGGAAAATAATAAAATATTTTGTGAAGATATCTATTTGTTTTATTTATCTTTTAGAACTTTTTATAACACAACATCTAAATTTTAATGCAAATTTGAGTTGTGCAGTTGAAGGGATGCATGCCCATTCCAATAGGTCCTTGGATATAAACTAGCTTTGACAGAAAAAATTAATTGTTTAAAAAAATTACTAATAAACAAAAAAACATTGTGTTCAAGATGTTTATATGTATGTTGTCTATTACTTAGCATTACTACAATGAAGAAAATAAAATATTTACAATATCATATGGCTAGTGTTGCACTCAGTAGTCAACCCACAACAGATGCCGGCAAAATCCTTACACCATGTTTATATGAAACTATCAAGGTCTACTAAAAATTCAAAAATGACTTAGAAAGGGAATAATCGATGGATATGGTATGGAACCCTTGTGTTTTAAATTAAAAGGACGGATACACGAACTCTAGACTATATTGTTAATAATATTTTTTAAGTCCTTTACTTTTATTTGTGCGAAGTCACCTGTTCATTAAAATGTCTCTGAGTTATATGACTACGTTTGGCTTGAAATTTCGTTCATCATAATGAATATAAGTGACATGTATGAATACTGAAAAAAACTACTCGTGTAACTTATGATGTCATTTGCAATAAATGGAACAATACTTTTGGTCTCAATGTGTAATAATTAGTTATATGTTGTCGTATGTCCCTAGTTGTTATCTCACGTTTAATTAAGGATATGTGTTTTAGTTCCAATTTGTGTCTATAAAGTCAATGCACAAAAACTTGTATATGTTGATATACGAGAAATAGTTATTTATGTCATTATATAAATTTCAAGTGAATACTTACTAATGACGGTATTCATATATCTGATGTTTCATATTTATTCATATTATACTATTCACCCTTTATGATTTTCACGTGTGTATGTGAAATAGATTTTTTACTCTGGTTGTTCGTTATTCTATAACTTGCATGATCATCACCAAACATAAAGATGGCTATAAATTAAATGGTTCAATAATAATTATTATATGGATGAAAACACTTTACTAAATGAAATTCATGTTTTCATATTACCATTGCCTAATCTATTAATGATATGAAAGTTATAAAATTAATGTGAATCTGAGTGGTGCAGCGGAAGCGTGGTGGGCCCATAACCCACAGGTCCCTAGAATGAAACCAGGCTCTGATAGAATTTTTGAATATTTTTTTTGGGCATTCAAAAGATATGAATAAGCCTCTAAGTGTCAAAGGACATTAAATTTTTTATACGTATCATTATTTCTCTAAGTTTTATATCGTGGATTTTTATCAATGTGTCATTACCGGCTAATATTTCTTAAATATTTAATGTTGCAATTGTTTTATATTTATAATAATGGAAAATAATAAAATATTTTGTGAAGATATCTATTTGTTTTATTTATCTTTTAGAACTTTTTATAACACAACATCTAAAGTTTAATGCAAATTTGAGTTGTGCAGTTGAAGGGATGCATGCCCATTCCAATAGGTCCTTGGATATAAACTAGCTTTGAAAAAAAAATTAAATGTTTAAAAAAATTACTAATAAACAAAAAAACATTGTGTTCAAGATGTTTATATGTATGTTGTCTCTTACATAGCATTACTACAATGAAGGAAATAAAATATTAACAATATCATATGGCTAGTGTTGCACTCAGTAGTCAACCCACAACAGATGCCGACAAAATCCTTACACCATGTTTACATGAAACTATCAAGGTCTACTAAAAATTCAAAAATGACTTAGAAAGGTAATAATCGATGGATATGGTATGGAACCCTGGTGTTTTAAATTAAAAGGATGGATACACAAACTCTAGACTATATTGTTAATAATTTTTTTTAAGCCCTTTACTTTTATTTGTGCGAAGTCACCTGTTCATTAAAATGTCTCTGAGTTATATGACTACGTTTGGCTTGAAATTTCGTTCATCATAATGAATATAAGTGACATGTATGAATATTGAAAAAAATTACTTGCGTAACTTATGATGTCATTTGCAATAAATGGAACGATACTTTTGGTCTCAATGTATAATAATTAGTTATATGTTGTCGTATGTCCCTAGTTGTTATCTCACGTTTAATTAAGGATATGTGTTTTAGTTCCAATTTGTGTCTATAAATTCAATGCACAAATACTTGTATATGTTGATATACGAGAAATAGTTATTTATGTCATTATAAAAACTTCAAGTGAATACTTACTAGTGACGGTATTCATATATCTGATGTTTCATATTTATTCATATTATACTGTTCACCCTTTATGATTTTCACGTGTGAATGTGAAATAGATTTTTTACTATGGTAGTTTGTTATTCTATAACTTGCATGATCATCACCAAACATAAAGATTCCTATAAATTAAATGGTTCAATAATCATTATTATACGGATGAAAACACCTTACTAAATGAAATTCATGTTTTCATGTTACCATTGCCTAATCTATTAATGATATGAAAATTATAAAATTTAATGTGAATCTGAGTGGCGCAGCGGAAGCGTTGCGGGCCCATAAGCCACAGGTCCCTAGAACGAAACCAGGCTCTAATTGATCTTTTAAATATTTTTTTTGTGCATTCAAAAGATATGAATAAGTCTCTAAGTGTCAAATGACATTAAATTTTTTATACGTATCATTATTTCTCTAAGTTTTATCTCGTGGATTTTTATCAATGTGTCATTACCTGCTAATGTTTCTTAAATATTTAATGTTGCAATTGTTTTATATTTATCATAATGGAAAATAATAAAATATTTTGTGAAGATATCTATTTGTTTTATTTATCTTTTAGAACTTTTTATAACACAACATCTAAAGTTTAATGCAAATTTGAGTTATGCAGTTGAAGGGATGCACGCCCATTCCAATAGGTCCTTGGATATAAACTAGCTCTGACAAAAAAATTAATTGTTTAAAAAAATTACTAATAAACAAAAAACATTGTGTTCAAGATGTTTATATGTATGTTGTCTCTTACATAGCATTACTACAATGAACGAAATAAAATATTAACAATATCATATGGCTAGTGTTGCACTCAGTAGTCAACCCACAACAGATGTCGGCAAAATCCTCACACCATGTTTACATGAAATTATCAGGGTCTACTAAAAATTCAAACATGACTTAGAAAGGTAATAATCGACGGATATGGTATGGAACCCTGATGTTTTAAATTAAAAGGACAAATACACGAACTCTAGACTATATTGTTAATAATATTTTTTAAGCCCTTTACTTTTATTTGTGCGAAGTCACCTGTTCATTAAAATGTCTCTGAGTTATATGACTACATTTGGCTTGAAATTTCGTTCATCATAATGAATATAAGTGACATGTATGAATACTGAAAAAAATTACTTGCGTAACTTATGATGTCATTTGCAATAAATGGAACGATACTTTTGGTCTCAATGTATAATAATTAGTTATATGTTGTCGTATGTCCCTAGTTGTTATCTCACGTTTAATTAAGGATATGTGTTTTTAGTTGCAATTTGTGTCTATAAATTCAACGCACAAAAACTTGTATATGTTGATATACGAGAAATAGTTATTTATGTCATTATAAAAACTTCAAGTGAATACTTACTAGTGACGGTATTCATATATCTGATGTTTCATATTTATTCATATGATACTATTCACCCTTTATGATTTTCACGTGTGTATGTGAAATAGATTTTTTACTATGGTAGTTTGTTATTCTATAACTTGCATGATCATCACCAAACATAAAGATTCCTATAAATTAAATGGTTCAATAATCATTATTATACGGATGAAAACACTTTACTAAATGAAATTCATGTTTTCATGTTACCATTGCCTAATATATTAATGATATGAAAATTATAAATTTAATGCGAATCTGAGTGGCGCAGCAGAAGCGTGTGGTCGCATAACCCACAGGTCCCTAGAACGAAACCAGGCTCTGATTAAATTTTTAATTTTTTTTTGTGCATTCAAAAGATATGAATAAGCCTCTAACTTTCATATGACATTAAATTTTTTATACGTATCATTATTTCTCTAAGTTTTATCTCGTGGATTTTTATCAATGTGTCATTACCTGCTAATGTTTCTTAAATATTTAATGTTGCAATTGTTTTATATTTATCATAATGGAAAATAATAAAATATTTTTGTGAAGATATCTATTTGTTTTATTTATCTTTTAGAACTTTTTATAACACAACATCTAAAGTTTAATGAAAATTTGAGTTGTGCAGTTGAAGGGATGCATGCCCATTCCAATAGTTCCTTGGATATAAACTATCTTTGACAAAAAAAATTAATTGTTTAAAAAACTTACTAATAAACAAAAAACATTGTGTTCAAGATGTTTATATGTATGTTGTCTCTTACATAGCATTACTACAATGAAGAAAATAAAATATTAACAATATCATATGGCTATTGTTGCACTCAGTAGTCAACCCACAACAGATGCCGGCAAAATCCTTACACCATGTTTACATGAAACTATCAGGGTCTACTAAAACTTCAAAAATGACTTAGAAAGGTAATAATCGACGAATATGGTATGGAACCCTGGTGTTTTAAATTAAAAGGACGGATACACGAACTCTAGACTATATTGTTAATAATATTTTTAAGCCCTTTACTTTTATTTGTGCGAAGTCACCTGTTCATTAAAATGTATCTGGGTTATATGACTACGTTTGGCTTGAAATTTCGTTCATCATAATGAATATAAGTGACATGTATGAATACTGGAAAAAATTACTCGTGTAACTTATGATGTCATTTGCAATAAATCGAACAATAATTTTGGTCTCAATG
Organism: Vicia faba; assembly: GCA_948472305.1. Lineage (NCBI taxonomy): Eukaryota > Viridiplantae > Streptophyta > Magnoliopsida > Fabales > Fabaceae > Vicia > Vicia faba. Next base: position 157,392,454 of record OX451741.1, on the reverse strand, counting down.
TGTAATAATTAGTTATATGTTGTCGTATGTCCCTAGTTGTTATCTCACGTTTAATTAAGGATATGTGTTTTAGTTCCAATTTGTGTCTATAAATTCAATGCACAAAAACTTGTATATGTTGATATATGAGAAATAGTTATTTATGTCATTATAAAAATTTCAAGTGAATACTTACTAGTGACAGTATTCATATATCTGATGTTTCATATTTATTCATATTCTACTATTCACCCTTTATGATTTTCACGTGTGTATGTGAAACAGATTTTTTACTCTGGTTGTTCGTTATTCTATAACTTGCATGATCATCACCAAACATAAAGATGGCTATAAATTAAATGGTTAAATAATCATTATTATACGGATGAAAACACTTTACTAAATGAAATTCATGTTTTCATATTACCATTGCCTAATCTATTAATGATATGAAAATTATAAAATTAATGTGAATCTGAGTGGCGCAGCGGAAGCGTGGTGGGCCCATAACCCACAGGTCCCTAGAATGAAACCAGGCTCTGATAGAATTTTTGAATATTTTTTTTGTGCATTCAAAAGATATGAATAAGCCTCTAAGTGTCAAAGGACATTAAATTTTTTAGACGTATCATTATTTCTCTAAGTTTTATATCATGGATTTTTATCAATGTGTTATTACCGGCTAATATTTCCTAAATATTTAATGTTGCAATTGTTTTATATTTATAATAATGGAAAATAATAAAATATTTTGTGAAGATATCTATTTGTTTTATTTATCTTTTAGAACTTTTTATAACACAACATCTAAATTTTAATGCAAATTTGAGTTGTGCAGTTGAAGGGATGCATGCCCATTCCAATAGGTCCTTGGATATAAACTAGCTTTGACAAAAAAAATTAATTGTTTAAAAAAATTACTAATAAACAAAAAAACATTGTGTTCAAGATGTTTATATGTATGTTGTCTATTACTTAGCATTACTACAATGAAGAAAATAAAATATTTACAATATCATATGGCTAGTGTTGCACTCAGTAGTCAACCCACAACAGATGCCGGCAAAATCCTTACACCATGTTTATATGAAACTATCAAGGTCTACTAAAAATTCAAAAATGACTTAGAAATGGAATAATCGATGGATATGGTATGGAACCCTTGTGTTTTAAATTAAAAGGACGGATACACGAACTCTAGACTATATTGTTAATAATATTTTTTAAGTCCTTTACTTTTATTTGTGCGAAGTCACCTGTTCATTAAAATGTCTCTGAGTTATATGACTACGTTTGGCTTGAAATTTCGTTCATCATAATGAATATAAGTGACATGTATGAATACTGAAAAAAATTACTCGTGTAACTTATGATGTCATTTGCAATAAATGGAACAATACTTTTGGTCTCAATGTGTAATAATTAGTTATATGTTGTCGTATGTCCCTAGTTGTTATCTCACGTTTAATTAAGGATATGTGTTTTAGTTCCAATTTGTGTCTATAAATTCAATGCAGAAAAACTTGTATATGTTGATATACGAGAAATAGTTATTTATGTCATTATAAAAATTTCAAGTGAATACTTACTAGTGACGGTATTCATATATCTGATGTTTCATATTTATTCATATTCTACTATTCACCCTTTATGATTTTCACGTGTGTATGTGAAACAGATTTTTTACTCTGGTTGTTCGTTATTCTATAACTTGCATGATCATCACCAAACATAAAGATGCCTATAAATTAAATGGTACAATAATCATTATTATACGGATGAAAACACTTTACTAAATGAAATTCATGTTTTCATATTACCATTGCCTAATCTATTTATGATATGAAAATTATAAAATTAATGTGAATCTGAGTGGCGCAGCGGAAGCGTGGTGGGCCCATAACCCACAGGTCCCTAGGATGAAACCAGGCTCTGATAGAATTTTTGAATATTTTTTTTGTGCATTCAAAAGATATGAATAAGCCTCTAAGTGTCAAAGGACATTAAATTTTTTATACGTATCATTATTTCTCTAAGTTTTATATCGTGGATTTTTATCAATGTGTCAATACAGGCTAATATTTCTTAAATATTTAATGTTGCAATTGTTTTATATTTATATTAATGGAAAATAATAAAATATTTTGTGAAGATATCTATTTGTTTTATTTATCTTTTAGAACTTTTTATAACACAACATCTAAATTTTAATGCAAATTTGAGTTGTGCAGTTGAAGGGATGCATGCCCATTCCAATAGGTCCTTGGATATAAACTAGCTTTGACAGAAAAAATTAATTGTTTAAAAAAATTACTAATAAACAAAAAAACATTGTGTTCAAGATGTTTATATGTATGTTGTCTATTACTTAGCATTACTACAATGAAGAAAATAAAATATTTACAATATCATATGGCTAGTGTTGCACTCAGTAGTCAACCCACAACAGATGCCGGCAAAATCCTTACACCATGTTTATATGAAACTATCAAGGTCTACTAAAAATTCAAAAATGACTTAGAAAGGGAATAATCGATGGATATGGTATGGAACCCTTGTGTTTTAAATTAAAAGGACGGATACACGAACTCTAGACTATATTGTTAATAATATTTTTTAAGTCCTTTACTTTTATTTGTGCGAAGTCACCTGTTCATTAAAATGTCTCTGAGTTATATGACTACGTTTGGCTTGAAATTTCGTTCATCATAATGAATATAAGTGACATGTATGAATACTGAAAAAAACTACTCGTGTAACTTATGATGTCATTTGCAATAAATGGAACAATACTTTTGGTCTCAATGTGTAATAATTAGTTATATGTTGTCGTATGTCCCTAGTTGTTATCTCACGTTTAATTAAGGATATGTGTTTTAGTTCCAATTTGTGTCTATAAAGTCAATGCACAAAAACTTGTATATGTTGATATACGAGAAATAGTTATTTATGTCATTATATAAATTTCAAGTGAATACTTACTAATGACGGTATTCATATATCTGATGTTTCATATTTATTCATATTATACTATTCACCCTTTATGATTTTCACGTGTGTATGTGAAATAGATTTTTTACTCTGGTTGTTCGTTATTCTATAACTTGCATGATCATCACCAAACATAAAGATGGCTATAAATTAAATGGTTCAATAATAATTATTATATGGATGAAAACACTTTACTAAATGAAATTCATGTTTTCATATTACCATTGCCTAATCTATTAATGATATGAAAGTTATAAAATTAATGTGAATCTGAGTGGTGCAGCGGAAGCGTGGTGGGCCCATAACCCACAGGTCCCTAGAATGAAACCAGGCTCTGATAGAATTTTTGAATATTTTTTTTGGGCATTCAAAAGATATGAATAAGCCTCTAAGTGTCAAAGGACATTAAATTTTTTATACGTATCATTATTTCTCTAAGTTTTATATCGTGGATTTTTATCAATGTGTCATTACCGGCTAATATTTCTTAAATATTTAATGTTGCAATTGTTTTATATTTATAATAATGGAAAATAATAAAATATTTTGTGAAGATATCTATTTGTTTTATTTATCTTTTAGAACTTTTTATAACACAACATCTAAAGTTTAATGCAAATTTGAGTTGTGCAGTTGAAGGGATGCATGCCCATTCCAATAGGTCCTTGGATATAAACTAGCTTTGAAAAAAAAATTAAATGTTTAAAAAAATTACTAATAAACAAAAAAACATTGTGTTCAAGATGTTTATATGTATGTTGTCTCTTACATAGCATTACTACAATGAAGGAAATAAAATATTAACAATATCATATGGCTAGTGTTGCACTCAGTAGTCAACCCACAACAGATGCCGACAAAATCCTTACACCATGTTTACATGAAACTATCAAGGTCTACTAAAAATTCAAAAATGACTTAGAAAGGTAATAATCGATGGATATGGTATGGAACCCTGGTGTTTTAAATTAAAAGGATGGATACACAAACTCTAGACTATATTGTTAATAATTTTTTTTAAGCCCTTTACTTTTATTTGTGCGAAGTCACCTGTTCATTAAAATGTCTCTGAGTTATATGACTACGTTTGGCTTGAAATTTCGTTCATCATAATGAATATAAGTGACATGTATGAATATTGAAAAAAATTACTTGCGTAACTTATGATGTCATTTGCAATAAATGGAACGATACTTTTGGTCTCAATGTATAATAATTAGTTATATGTTGTCGTATGTCCCTAGTTGTTATCTCACGTTTAATTAAGGATATGTGTTTTAGTTCCAATTTGTGTCTATAAATTCAATGCACAAATACTTGTATATGTTGATATACGAGAAATAGTTATTTATGTCATTATAAAAACTTCAAGTGAATACTTACTAGTGACGGTATTCATATATCTGATGTTTCATATTTATTCATATTATACTGTTCACCCTTTATGATTTTCACGTGTGAATGTGAAATAGATTTTTTACTATGGTAGTTTGTTATTCTATAACTTGCATGATCATCACCAAACATAAAGATTCCTATAAATTAAATGGTTCAATAATCATTATTATACGGATGAAAACACCTTACTAAATGAAATTCATGTTTTCATGTTACCATTGCCTAATCTATTAATGATATGAAAATTATAAAATTTAATGTGAATCTGAGTGGCGCAGCGGAAGCGTTGCGGGCCCATAAGCCACAGGTCCCTAGAACGAAACCAGGCTCTAATTGATCTTTTAAATATTTTTTTTGTGCATTCAAAAGATATGAATAAGTCTCTAAGTGTCAAATGACATTAAATTTTTTATACGTATCATTATTTCTCTAAGTTTTATCTCGTGGATTTTTATCAATGTGTCATTACCTGCTAATGTTTCTTAAATATTTAATGTTGCAATTGTTTTATATTTATCATAATGGAAAATAATAAAATATTTTGTGAAGATATCTATTTGTTTTATTTATCTTTTAGAACTTTTTATAACACAACATCTAAAGTTTAATGCAAATTTGAGTTATGCAGTTGAAGGGATGCACGCCCATTCCAATAGGTCCTTGGATATAAACTAGCTCTGACAAAAAAATTAATTGTTTAAAAAAATTACTAATAAACAAAAAACATTGTGTTCAAGATGTTTATATGTATGTTGTCTCTTACATAGCATTACTACAATGAACGAAATAAAATATTAACAATATCATATGGCTAGTGTTGCACTCAGTAGTCAACCCACAACAGATGTCGGCAAAATCCTCACACCATGTTTACATGAAATTATCAGGGTCTACTAAAAATTCAAACATGACTTAGAAAGGTAATAATCGACGGATATGGTATGGAACCCTGATGTTTTAAATTAAAAGGACAAATACACGAACTCTAGACTATATTGTTAATAATATTTTTTAAGCCCTTTACTTTTATTTGTGCGAAGTCACCTGTTCATTAAAATGTCTCTGAGTTATATGACTACATTTGGCTTGAAATTTCGTTCATCATAATGAATATAAGTGACATGTATGAATACTGAAAAAAATTACTTGCGTAACTTATGATGTCATTTGCAATAAATGGAACGATACTTTTGGTCTCAATGTATAATAATTAGTTATATGTTGTCGTATGTCCCTAGTTGTTATCTCACGTTTAATTAAGGATATGTGTTTTTAGTTGCAATTTGTGTCTATAAATTCAACGCACAAAAACTTGTATATGTTGATATACGAGAAATAGTTATTTATGTCATTATAAAAACTTCAAGTGAATACTTACTAGTGACGGTATTCATATATCTGATGTTTCATATTTATTCATATGATACTATTCACCCTTTATGATTTTCACGTGTGTATGTGAAATAGATTTTTTACTATGGTAGTTTGTTATTCTATAACTTGCATGATCATCACCAAACATAAAGATTCCTATAAATTAAATGGTTCAATAATCATTATTATACGGATGAAAACACTTTACTAAATGAAATTCATGTTTTCATGTTACCATTGCCTAATATATTAATGATATGAAAATTATAAATTTAATGCGAATCTGAGTGGCACAGCAGAAGCGTGTGGTCGCATAACCCACAGGTCCCTAGAACGAAACCAGGCTCTGATTAAATTTTTAATTTTTTTTTGTGCATTCAAAAGATATGAATAAGCCTCTAACTTTCATATGACATTAAATTTTTTATACGTATCATTATTTCTCTAAGTTTTATCTCGTGGATTTTTATCAATGTGTCATTACCTGCTAATGTTTCTTAAATATTTAATGTTGCAATTGTTTTATATTTATCATAATGGAAAATAATAAAATATTTTTGTGAAGATATCTATTTGTTTTATTTATCTTTTAGAACTTTTTATAACACAACATCTAAAGTTTAATGAAAATTTGAGTTGTGCAGTTGAAGGGATGCATGCCCATTCCAATAGTTCCTTGGATATAAACTATCTTTGACAAAAAAAATTAATTGTTTAAAAAACTTACTAATAAACAAAAAACATTGTGTTCAAGATGTTTATATGTATGTTGTCTCTTACATAGCATTACTACAATGAAGAAAATAAAATATTAACAATATCATATGGCTATTGTTGCACTCAGTAGTCAACCCACAACAGATGCCGGCAAAATCCTTACACCATGTTTACATGAAACTATCAGGGTCTACTAAAACTTCAAAAATGACTTAGAAAGGTAATAATCGACGAATATGGTATGGAACCCTGGTGTTTTAAATTAAAAGGACGGATACACGAACTCTAGACTATATTGTTAATAATATTTTTAAGCCCTTTACTTTTATTTGTGCGAAGTCACCTGTTCATTAAAATGTATCTGGGTTATATGACTACGTTTGGCTTGAAATTTCGTTCATCATAATGAATATAAGTGACATGTATGAATACTGGAAAAAATTACTCGTGTAACTTATGATGTCATTTGCAATAAATCGAACAATAATTTTGGTCTCAATGTATAATAATCAGTTATATGTTGTCGTATGTCCCTAGTTGTTATCTCATGTTTAATTAAGGATATGTGTTTTAGTTCCAATTTGTGTCTATAAATTCAATGCACAAAAACTTGTATATGTTGATATACGAGAAATAGTTATTTATGTCATTATAAAAATTTCAAGTGAATACTTACTAGTGACGGTATTCATATATCTGATGTTTCATGTTTATATTCTACTATTCACCCTTTATGATTTTCACGTGTGTATGTGAAATAGATTTTTTACTCTGGTTGTTTGTTATTCTATAACTTGCATGATCATCACCAAACATAAAGATGCCTATAAATTAAATGGTTCAATAATCATTATTATACGGATGAAAACACTTTACTAAATGAAATTCATGTTTTCATGTTACCATTGCCTAATCTATTAATGATATGAAAATTATAAATTTAATGTGAATCTGAGTGGCGCAGCGGAAGCGTGGTGGGCCCATAACCCACAGGTCCCTAGAACGAAACCAGGCTCTGATTGAATTTTTAATTTTTTTTTGTGCATTCAAAAGATATGAATAAGCCTCTAAGTGTCAAATGGCATTAAATTTTTTATACGTATCATTATTTCTCTAAGTTTTATCTCGTGGATTTTTATCAATGTGTCATTACCTGCTAATGTTTCTTAAATATTTAATGTTGCAATTGTTTTATATTTATCATAATGGAAAATAATAAAATATTTTGTGAAGATATCTATTTGTTTTATTTAACTTTTAGAACTTTTTATAACACAACATCTAAAGTTTAATGAAAATTTGAGTTGTGCAGTTGAAGGGATGCATGCCCATTCCAATAGGTCCTTGGATATAAACTACCTTTGACAAAAAAATTAATTGTTTAAAAAAATTACTAATAAACAAAAAACATTGTGTTCAAGATGTTCATATGTATGTTGTCTCTTACATAGCATTACTATAATGAAGGAAATAAAATATTAACAATATCATATGGCTAGTGTTGCACTCAGTAGTCAACCCACAACAGATGCCAGTAATATCCTTACACCATGTTTACATGAAACTATCAGGGTCTTCTAAAACTTCAAAAATGACTTAGAAAGGTAATAATCGACGGATATGGTATGGAACCCTAGTGTTTTAAATTAAAAGGACAGATACACGAACTCTAGACAATATTGTTAATAATATTTTTTAAGCCCTTTACTTTTATTTATGCGAAGTCACCTGTTCATTAAAATGTCTCTGAGTTATATGACTACGTTTGGCTTGAAATTTCGTTCATCATAATGAATATAAGTGACATGTATGAATACTGGAAAAAATTACTCGTGTAACTTATGATGTTATTTGCAATAAATGGAACGATACTTTTGGTCTCAATGTATAATAATTAGTTATATGTTGTCGTATGTCCCTAGTTGTTATCTCACGTTTAATTAAGGATATGTGTTTTAGTTCCAATTTGTGTCTATAAATTCAATGCACAAAAACTTGTATATGTTTATATACGAGAAATAGTTATTTATGTCATTATAAAAATTTCAACTGAATACTTACTAGTGACGGTATTCATATATCTGATGTTTCATATTTATTCATATTCTACTATTCACCCTTTATGATTTTCACGTGTGTATGTGAAATAGATTTTTTACTCTGGTTGTTTGTTATTCTATAACTTGCATGATCATCACCAAACATAAAGATGCCTATAAATTAAATGGTTCAATAATCATTATTATACGGATGAAAACACCTTACTAAATGAAATTCATGTTTTCATGTTACCATTGCCTAATCTATTAATGATATGAAAATTATAAAATTTAATGTGAATCTGAGTGGCGCAGCGGAAGCGTTGCGGGCCCATAAGCCACAGGTCCCTAGAACGAAACCAGGCTCTAATTGATCTTTTAAATATTTTTTTTTTTGCATTCAAAAGATATGAATAAGTCTCTAAGTGTCAAATGACATTAAATTTTTTATACGTATCATTATTTCTCTATGTTTTATCTCGTGGATTTTTATCAATGTGTCATTACCTGCTAATGTTTCTTAAATATTTAATGTTGCAATTGTTTTATATTTATCATAATGGAAAATAATAAAATATTTTGTGAAGATATCTATTTGTTTTATTTATCTTTTAGAACTTTTTATAACACAACATCTAAAGTTTAATGCAAATTTGAGTTATGCAGTTGAAGGGATGCACGCCCATTCCAATAGGTCCTTGGATATAAACTAGCTCTGACAAAAAAATTAATTGTTTAAAAAAATTACTAATAAACAAAAAACATTGTGTTCAAGATGTTTATATGTATGTTGTCTCTTACATAGCATTACTACAATGAACGAAATAAAATATTAACAATATCATATGGCTAGTGTTGCACTCAGTAGTCAACCCACAACAGATGTCGGCAAAATCCTCACACCATGTTTACATGAAATTATCAGGGTCTACTAAAAATTCAAACATGACTTAGAAAGGTAATAATCGACGGATATGGTATGGAACCCTGATGTTTTAAATTGAAAGGACAAATACACGAACTCTAGACTATATTGTTAATAATATTTTTTAAGCCCTTTACTTTTATTTGTGCGAAGTCACCTGTTCATTAAAATGTCTCTGAGTTATATGACTACGTTTGGCTTGAAATTTCGTTCATCATAATGAATATAAGTGACATGTATGAATACTGAAAAAAATTACTTGCGTAACTTATGATGTCATTTGCAATAAATGGAACGATACTTTTGGTCTCAATGTATAATAATTAGTTATATGTTGTCGTATGTCCCTAGTTGTTATCTCACGTTTAATTAAGGATATGTGTTTTTAGTTGCAATTTGTGTCTATAAATTCAACGCACAAAAACTTGTATATGTTGATATACGAGAAATAGTTATTTATGTCATTATAAAAACTTCAAGTGAATACTTACTAGTGACGGTATTCATATATCTGATGTTTCATATTTATTCATATGATACTATTCACCCTTTATGATTTTCACGTGTGTATGTGAAATAGATTTTTTACTATGGTAGTTTGTTATTCTATAACTTGCATGATCATCACCAAACATAAAGATTCCTATAAATTAAATGGTTCAATAATCATTATTATACGGATGAAAACACTTTACTAAATGAAATTCATGTTTTCATGTTACCATTGCCTAATATATTAATGATATGAAAATTATAAATTTAATGCGAATCTGAGTGGCGCAGCAGAAGCGTGTGGTCGCATAACCCACAGGTCCCTAGAACGAAACCAGGCTCTGATTGAATTTTTAATTTTTTTTTTGTGCATTCAAAAGATATGAATAAGCCTCTAACTTTCATATGACATTAAATTTTTTATACGTATCATTATTTCTCTAAGTTTTATCTCGTGGATTTTTATCAATGTGTCATTACCTGCTAATGTTTCTTAAATATTTAATGTTGCAATTGTTTTATATTTATCATAATGGAAAATAATAAAATATTTTTGTGAAGATATCTATTTGTTTTATTTATCTTTTAGAACTTTTTATAACACAACATCTAAAGTTTAATGCAAATTTGAGTTGTGCAGTTGAAGGGATGCATGCCCATTCCAATAGTTCCTTGGATATAAACTATCTTTGACAAAAAAAATTAATTGTTTAAAAAACTTACTAATAAACAAAAAACATTGTGTTCAAGATGTTTATATGTATGTTGTCTCTTACATAGCATTACTACAATGAAGAAAATAAAATATTAACAATATCATATGGCTATTGTTGCACTCAGTAGTCAACCCACAACAGATGCCGGCAAAATCCTTACACCATGTTTACATGAAACTATCAGGGTCTACTAAAACTTCAAAAATGACTTAGAAAGGTAATAATCGACGAATATGGTATGGAACCCTGGTGTTTTAAATTAAAAGGACGGATACACGAACTCTAGACTATATTGTTAATAATATTTTTTAAGCCCTTTACTTTTATTTGTGCGAAGTCACCTGTTCATTAAAATGTATCTGGGTTATATGACTACGTTTGGCTTGAAATTTCGTTCATCATAATGAATATAAGTGACATGTATGAATACTGGAAAAAATTACTCGTGTAACTTATGATGTCATTTGCAATAAATCGAACAATAATTTTGGTCTCAATGTATAATAATCAGTTATATGTTGTCGTATGTCCCTAGTTGTTATCTCACGTTTAATTAAGGATATGTGTTTTAGTTCCAATTTGTGTCTATAAATTCAATGCACAAAAACTTGTATATGTTGATATACGAGAAATAGTTATTTATGTCATTATAAAAATTTCAAGTGAATACTTACTAGTGACGGTATTCATATATCTGATGTTTCATGTTTATATTCTACTATTCACCCTTTATGATTTTCACGTGTGTATGTGAAATAGATTTTTTACTCTGGTTGTTTGTTATTCTATAACTTGCATGATCATCACCAAACATAAAGATGCCTATAAATTAAATGGTTCAATAATCATTATTATACGGATGAAAACACCTTACTAAATGAAATTCATGTTTTCATGTTACCATTGCCTAATCTATTAATGATATGAAAATTATAAAATTTAATGTGAATCTGAGTGACGCAGCGGAAGCATTGCGGGCCCATAACCCACAGGTCCCTAGAACGAAACCAGGCTCTAATTGAATTTTTAAATATTTTTTTTTGTGCATTCAAAAGATATGAATAAGCCTCTAAGTTTCAAATGACATTAAACTTTTTATACGTATCATTATTTCTCTAAGTTTTATCTTGTGGATTTTTATCAATGTGTCATTACCTGCTAATGTTTCTTAAATATTTAATGTTGCAATTGTTTTATATTTATCATAATGGAAAATAATAAAATATTTTGTGAAGATATCTATTTGTTTTATTTATCTTTTAGAACTTTTTATAACACAACATCTAAAGTTTAATGAAAATTTGAGTTGTGCAGTTGAAGGGATGCATGCACATTCCAATAGTTCCTTGGATATAAACTAGCTTTGACAAAAAAAATTAATTGTTTAAAAAACTTACTAATAAACAAAAAACATTGTGTTCAAGATGTTTATATGTATGTTATCTCTTACATAGCATTACTACAATGAAGGAAATAAAATATTAACAATATCATATGGCTAGTGTTGCACTCAGTAGTCAACCCACAACAGATGCCGGCAATATCCTTACACCATGTTTACATGAAACTATCAGGGTCTTCTAAAACTTCAAAAATGACTTAGAAAGGTAATAATCGACGGATATGGTATGGAACCCTGGTGTTTTAAATTAAAAGGACAGATACACGAACTCTAGACAATATTGTTAATAATATTTTTTAAGCCCTTTACTTTTATTTGTGCGAAGTCACCTGTTCATTAAAATGTCTCTGAGTTATATGACTACGTTTGGCTTGAAATTCCGTTCATCATAATGAATATAAGTGACATGTATGAATACTGAAAAAAATTACTTGCGTAACTTATGATGTCATTTGCAATAAATGGAACGATACTTTTGGTCTCAATGTATAATAATTAGTTATATGTTGTCGTATGTCCCTAGTTGTTATCTCACGTTTAATTAAGGATATGTGTTTTAGTTCCAATTTGTGTCTATAAATTCAACGCACAAAAACTTGTATATGTTGATATACGAGAAATAGTTATTTATGTCATTATAAAAACTTCAAGTGAATACTTACTAGTGACGGTATTCATATATCGGATGTTTCATATTTATTCATATTATACTATTCACCCTTTATGATTTTCACGTGTGTATGTGAAATAGATTTTTTACTATGGTAGTTTGTTATTCTATAACTTGCATGATCATCACCAAACATAAAGATTCCTATAAATTAAATGGTTCAATAATCATTATTATACGGATGAAAACACTTTACTAAATAAAATTCATGTTTTCATGTTACCATTGCCTAATATATTAATGATATGAAAATGATAAATTTAATGCGAATCTGAGTGGCGCAGCCAAAGCGTGGTGGTCCCATAACCCACAGGTCCCTAGAACCAAACCAGGCTCTGATTGAATTTTTAATTTTTTTTTGTGCATTCAAAAGATATGAATAAGCCTCTAAGTTTCAAATGACATTAAATTTTTTATACGTATCATTATTTCTCTAAGTTTTATCTCGTGGATTTTTATCAATGTGTCATTACCTGCTAATGTTTCTTAAATATTTAATGTTGCAATTGTTTTATATTTATCATAATGGAAAATAATAAAATATTTTGTGAAGATATCTATTTGTTTTATTTATCTTTTAGAACTTTTTATAACACAACATCTAAAGTTTAATGCAAATTTGAGTTGGGCAGTTGAAGGGATGCATGCACATTCCAATAGTTCCTTGGATATAAACTAGCTTTGCAAAAAAAATTAATTGTTTAAAAAAATTACTAATAAACAAAAAACATTGCGTTCAAGATGTTTATATGTATGTTGTCTCTTACATAGCATTACTACAATGAAGGAAATAAAATATTAACAATATCATATGGCTAGTGTTGCACTCAGTAGTCAACCCACAACAGATGCCGGCAAAATCCTTACACCATGTTTACATGAAACTATCAGGGTCTACTAAAACTTCAAAAATGACTTAGAAAGATAATAATCGACGGATATGGTATGGAACCCTGGTTTTTAAATTAAAAGGACGGATACACGAACTCTAGACTATATTGTTAATAATGTTTTTTAAGCCCTTTACTTTTATTTGTGCGAAGTCACCTGTTCATTAAAATGTCTCTGAGTTATATGACTATGTTTGGCTTGAAATTTCGTTCATCATAATGAATATAAGTGACATGTATGAATACTGGAAAAAAATTACTCGTGTAACTTATGATGTCATTTGCAATAAATGGAACAATACTTTTGGTCTCAATGTATAATAATTAGTTATATGTTGTCGTATGTCCCTAGTTGTTATCTCACGTTTAATTAAGGATATGTGTTTTAGTTCCAATGTGTGTCTATAAATTTAATGCACAAAAAGTTGTATATGTTGATATACGAGAAATATTTATTTATGTCATTATAAAAATTTCAACTGAATACTTACTAGTGACGGTATTCATATATCTGATGTTTCATATTTATTCATATTATACTATTCACCCTTTATGATTTTCACGTGTGTATGTGAAATAGATTTTTTATTCTGGTTGTTCGTTATTCTATAACTTGCATGATCATCACCAAACATAAAGATGCCTATAAATTAAATGGTTCAATAATCATTATTATACGGATGAAAACACTTTACTAAATGAAATTCATGTTTTCATGTTACCATTTCCTAATCAATTAATGATACCAAAATTATAAATTTAATGTGAATCTGAGTGGCGCAGCAGAAGCTTGGTGGGCCCATAACCCACAGGTCCCTAGAACGAAACACGGCTCTGATAGAATTTTTAAATATTTTTTTGTGCATTCAAAAGATATGAATAAGCCTCTAACTGTCAAAGGACATTAAATTTTTTATAGGGATGCATGCCCATTCCAATAGGTCCTTGGATATAAACTAGCTTTGACAAAAAAATTAATTGTTTTAAAAAAATACTAATAAACAAAAAACATTGTGTTCAAGATGTTTATATGTATGTTGTCTCTTACATAGCATTACTACAATGAAGGAAATAAAATATTAAAAATATCATATGGCTAGTGTTGCACTCAGTAGTCAACCCACAACAGATGTCGGCAAAATCCTTACACCATGTTTATATGAAATTATCTAGGCCTACTAAAAATGCAAACATAACTTAGAAAGGTAATAATTGACAGATATGGTATGGAACCCCGGGGTTTTAAATTAGAAGGACAGATACACGAACTCTGGACTATATTGTTAATAATATTTTTAAGCCATTTAATTTTATTTGTTCAAAGTCACCTGTTCATTAAAATGTCTCAGAGTTATATGACTTTGTTTGGCTTGAAATTTCGTTCATCATAATGAATATAAGTGACATGTATGAATACTGGAAAAAATTACTTGTGTAACTTATGATGTCATTTGCAATAAATGGAACAATACTTTTGGTCTCAATGTACAATAACTAGTTATATGTTGTCACATGTCCCTAGTTGTTAGATCACATTTAATTAAAGATATGTGTTTTAGTTCCAATTTGTGTCTATAAATTCAATGAACAAAAACTTGTATATGTTGATATACGAGAAATACTTATTTATGACATTATATAAATGTCAAGTGAATACTTACTACTGACCATATTCATATATTTGATGTTTCATATTTATTCATATTTTACTATTCACCCTTTATGATTTTCAAGTGTGTACGTGAAATAGATTTTTTAGGTTGGTTGTTCATTATTCTAGAACTTGCATGATCATCACCAAACATAAAGATGCCTATAAATTAAATGGTTCAATAATCATTGTTATACGGATGAAAACTCTTTACTAAATGAAATTTATGTTTTCATGTTACCATTACCTAATCTATTAATGATATGAAAATTATAAATTTAATGTGAATCAGAGTGGTGCAGCGGAAGCGTGGTGGGCCTATAACCCACAGGTCCCTAGATTGAAACTACGCTATGATAGAATTTTTAAATATTTTTTTTTTGCATTCAAAATATATGAATAAGCCTTTAAGTGTCAAAGGATATTAAATTTTTTATACGTATCATTGTTTCTCTAAGTTTTATCTCATGGATTTTTATCAATGTGTCATTACAAATATTGTGTTCAAGATGTTTATATGTATGTTGTCTCTTACATACAATTACTAGAACGAAGGAAATAAAATATCAAGAATATCAAATGTCTAGTGTTGCACTCAGTAGTCAACCCACAATAGATGTCAGAAAAATCATTACACCATGTTTATATGAAATTTTCAACGCCTACTAAAAATGCAAACATGACTTAGAAAGGTAAGAATTGACAGATATGGCATGGAACCCTGGGGTTTTAAATTAGAAGGACAGATACACGAACTCTGGACTATATTGTTAATAATATTTTTTAAGCTCTTTAATTTTATTTGTTCAAAGTCACCTGTTCATTAAAATGTCTCTGAGTTATATGACTATGTTTGGCTTGAAATTTCGTTCATCATAATGAATATAAGTGACATGTATGAATACTGAAAAAAATTACTTGTGTAACTTATGATGTCATTTGCCATAAATGGAACAATATTTTTGGTCTCAATGTATAATAACTAGTTTTATGTTTTCGTATGTCCCTAGTTGTTATCTCATGTTTAATTAAAGATATGTGTTTTAGTTCCAATTTGTGTCTATAAATTCAATGAACAAAAATTTGTATATGTTGATATACGAGAAATATTTATTTATGTCATTATATAAATGTCAAGTGAATACTTACTAGTGACCATATTCATATATGTGATGTTTCATATTTATTCATATTCTAATATTCACCCATTATGATTTTTCACGTGTGTATGTGAAATTGATTTTTTACGTCGGTTGTTCATTATTCTAGAACTTGCATGATCATTACCAAACATAAAGATGCCTATAAATTAAAAGGTTCAATAAACATTGTTATAAGGATAAAAACTCTTTACTAAATGAAATTTATGTTTTCATGTTACCATTACCTAATATATTAATGATATGAAAATTCTAAATTATAGTGAATCAGAGTGGCACAGCGGAAGCGTGGTGGGCCTATAACCCGCAGGTCCTTGGATTGAAACTAGGCTATGATAGAATTTTTAAATATTTTTTTTTGCATTCAAAAGATATGAATAAGCCTTTATGTGTCAAAGGACATTGAATTTTTTATATGTATCATTGTTTCTCAAAGTTTTATCTCGTGGATTTTTATCAATGTGTCATTACGAATATTGTGTTCAAGATGTTTATATGTATGTTGTCTCTTACATACAATTACTAGAACGAAGGAAATAAAATATCAAGAATATCAAATGTCTAGTGTAGCACTCTGTAGTCAACCCACAATAGATGTCGGAAAAATCATTACACCATGTTTATATGAAATTTTCAAGGCCTACTAAAAATGCAAACATGACTTAGAAAGGTAAGAATTGACAGATATGGTATGGAACCCTAGGGTTTTAAATTAGAAGGACAGATACACGAACTCTGGACTATATTGTTAATAATATTTTTTAAGCCCTTTAATTTTATTTGTTCAAAGTCACCTGTTCATTAAAATGTCTCTGAGTTATATGACTATGTTTGGCTTGAAATTTCGTTCATCATAATGAATATAAGTGACATGTATGAATACTGGAAAAAAATTACTTGTGTAACTTATGATGTCATTTGCAATAAATGGAACAATATTTTTAGTCTCAATGTACAATAACTAGTTGTATGTTTTCGTATGTCCCTAGTTGTTATCTCACGTTTAATTAAAGATATGTGTTTTAGTTCCAATTTGTGTCTATAAATTCAATGAACAAAAATTTGTATATGTTGATATACGAGACATATTTATTTATGTCATTATATAAATGTCAAGTGAATACTTACTAGTGACCATATTCATATATGTGATGTTTCATATTTATTCATATTCTAATATTCACCCATTATGATTTTTCACGTGTGTATGTGAAATTGATTTTTTACGTCGGTTGTTCATTATTCTAGAACTTGCATGATCATTACCAAACATAAAGATGCCTATAAATTAAAAGGTTCAATAAACATTGTTATAAGGATAAAAACTCTTTATTAAATGAAATTTATGTTTTCATGTTACCATTACCTAATATATTAATGATATGAAAATTATAAATTATAGTGAATCAGAGTGGCGCAGCTGAAGCGTGGTTGGCCCATAACCCACAGGTCCCTGGATCGTCGAAACCAGGCTCTGATAGAAATTTTAAATTTTTGTTTTTTGCCTTTAAAATATATGAATAAGCCTCTAAGTTTTAAAGGACATTAAATTTTTATACGTATCATTGTTTCTCTAAGTTTTATCTCGTCGATTTTTATCAATGTGTCATTGAGAATATTGTGTTCAAGATGTTTATATGTATGTTATCTCTTACATACCATTACTAGAACGAAGGAAATAAAATATCAAGAATATCAAATGTCTAGTGTTGCACTCAGTGGTCAACCCACAATAGATGTCGGAAAAATCATTACACCATGTTTATATGAAATTATCAAGGCCTACTAAAAATGCAAGCATGACTTGGAAAGGTAATAATTGACAGATATTGTATTGAACCCTGGGGTTTTAAATTAGAAGGACAGATACACGAACTCTGGACTATATTGTTAATAATATTTTTTAAGCCCTTTAATTTTATTTGTTCAAAGTCACCTGTTCATTAAAATGTCTCTGAGTTATATGACTTTGTTTGGCTTGAAATTTCGTTCATCATAATGAATATAAGTGACATGTATGAATACTGGAAAAAAATTACTTGTGTAAATTATGATGTCATTTTCAATAAATGTAACAATACTTTTGGTCTCAATGTACAATAACTAGCTATAAGTTATCGTATGTCCCTAGTTGTTATCTCACGTTTAATTAAAGATATGTGTTTTAGTTCCAATTTGTGTCTATAAATTCAATGAACAAAAACTTGTATATGTTGATATACGAGAAATATTTATTTATGTCATTATATAAATGTCGAGTGAATACTTACTAGTGACCATATTCATATATGAGATGTTTCATATTTATTCATATTTTACTATTCACCCTTTATGATTTTCAAGTGTGTATGTGAAATAGATTTTTTAGGTTGGTTGTTCATTATTCTAGAACTTGCATGATCATCACAAAACATAAAGATGCCTATAAATTAAATGGTTCAATAATCATTGTTATACGGATGAAAACACTTTACTAAATGAAATTTTTGTTTTCATGTTACCATTACCTAATCTATTAATGATATGAAAATTATAAATTTAATGTGAATCAGAGTCGCGCAGTGGAAGTGTTGTGGGCCTATAACCCACAGGTCCCTGGATTGAAACTAGGCTATGATAGAATTTTTAAATATTTTTTTTTCAATCAAAAGATATGAATAAGCCTCTAAGTGTCAAAGGACATTAAATTTTTTATACGTATCATTGTTTCTCTATGTTTTATCTCGTGGATTTTTATCAATGTGTCATTACGAATATTGCGTTCAAGATGTTTATATGTATGTTGTCTCTTACATACAATTACTGGAACAAAGGAAATAAAATATCAAGAATATCAAATGTCTAGTATTGCACTCAGTTGTCAACCCACAATAGATGTCGGAAAAATCATTACACCATGTTTATATGAAATTATCAAGGCCTACTAAAAACGAAAACATGACTTAGAAATGTAATAATCGACAGACATGGCATGGAACCCTGGGGTTTTAAATTATAAGGACAGATACACGAACTTTGGAATATATTGTTAATAATATTTTTTAATCCCTTTAATTTTATTTTTGCGAATTCACATGTATATTAATATGTCTCTGAGTTATATGACTATGTTTGGCTTGAAATTTCGTTCATCATAATGAATATAAGTGACTTGTATGAATACTGAAAAAAATTACTTGTGTATCTTATGATGTCATTTGCAATAAATGGAACAATACTTTTGGTCTCAATGTACAATAACTAGTTATATGTTGTCGTATGTCCCTAGTTGTTATATCATGTTTAATTAAAGATATGTGTTTTAGTTCCAATTTGTGTCTATAAATTCAATGCAGAAAAACATGTATATGTTGATATATGAGAAATATTTATTTATGTCATTATATAAATGTCAAGTGAATACTTACTAGTGATGATATTCATATATATGATGTTTCATATTTATTCATATTCTAATATTCACCCTTATGATTTTTCACGTGTGTATATGAAACAGAATTTTTACGTCGGTTGTTCGTTATTCTAGAACTTGCATGATCATTACCAAACATAAAGATGCATATAAATTAAAAGGTTCAATAAACATTGTTATAAGGATGAAAACTCTTTACTAAATGAATTTATGTTTTCATGTTACCATTACCTAATCTATTAATGATATGAAAATTATAAATTTAATGTGAATCAGAGTGGCGCAGCGGAAGCGTGGTGGGCCCATAACCCACAGGTCCCTGGATTGAAACCAGGCTCTGATCGAATTTTTAAATATTTTTATTTGTTGGTTGTTCATTATTCTAGAACTTGCATCTAGAACTTGCATGATCATCACCAAACATAAAGATGCATATAAATTAAATTGTTCAATAATCATTGTTATACGGATTAAAACTCTTTACTAAATGAAATTTATGTTTTCATGTTACCATTACCTAATCTATTAATGATATGAAAATTATAAATTTAATGTGAATCAGAGTGGCGCAGCGGAAGCGTGGTGGGCCCATAACCCACAGGTCTCTGGATTGAAACTAGGCTATGATAGAGTTTTTAAATTTTTTTTTTGCATTCAAAAGATATGAATAAGCCTCTAACTGTCAAAGGACATCAAATTTTTTATAGGTATCATTGTTTCTCTAAGTTTTATCTCGTGGTTTTTTATCAATGTGTCATTACGAATATTGTGTTCAAGATGTTTGAAATTTTGGCTGCAGATACTCAATGTCACGTTCAATGTTATGACACCGTATCTGACTTTCTATAAGACAGTAAATACAAAAACAGTAAAGAACACAATCAATTGTTTACCCAGTTCAGTGTGCAACAACACCTACTCTGGGGCTACCAAGCCAGGGAGGAAATCCACTATAAGAGATATTAATTCAGGAATAAACCAACCAGTTTATCTCCTTTACTTAAGACCTACCCAATGCAACTTCAATCTAAGTACAACTTAAACCTGAGTTCATACTCACTCTCCCTCAATCACAACAGTGATACTTAAAACAATTGACTAATGAATTGATGAAGACACTCTTCAAAACATACACTTGATTATGCTTCACAGCTTTTTAATCAAGCAACACAAACACTCTTGCTTCACAGCTTTGAGTGGTACATAAACCTAACTTGACTATGCTTCAAAGCTTTAGTCAAGAGACACAAAAACACTCTTGCTTCAAAGCTTTGAGTGATACAAAACCCTTACAATTAAAACCTATTCCAAGTCACTTATCACAATGATACTTTCTTGGATTACAATAGTTAAAACTATACAGCTCCTAAATGATCTTCTGTCAAAAAGGGATAAATTCCAAACAGCAGCCCTGTTGAATATATAGCAGCTGCTTCTTCAGTTAGGGTTTCCACAAAAAGCTAGGGTTAATTCTGTTTGACCTTAAGACTTGGTCACAAGACTTTATCAACCAGGTTAGGGTTGAGCTAGGTGAACCCAAAGACCACGAGAGATTCTGTTCTGGAAAGACTGAGTCATTTTCCTGAAAAATATCAGAATTAACCAAACTGCATAACTGTTAGATCAGAACAGGATGTCTTAACATTTGTTATGACATCTGAATTCCTGTTTACTGATTTTGGTAAATGTGATCATTTTGCAAAATGCTCAGATACACACTCATAAACAGCAGTACCTGTATGCCATTATTTTTCTACAAAGGTACCTAATAAATCAATACCTAATAAACTAGAATGTTATGACATCAGTCATGACATTCACACACCTGGTTTTACCAAAAATGCGTGCCAATAACTAAACAACTACAAACTCCCCCTTTGGCAGATTTTTGGCTAAAGCCCCTAAGCAATCAGAGATAGCAGCAGAATAAATGTGACTGCAGAAAAATATAGTGTTTATCAAGTAATTGACCACAGAATAATATCTCCCCCTCTTTAGCCACAAATGGGCCAAAGATACATGTTCTTAAAAGTTATATAGTCATCCCAAAAGTAGTAAAAACAACAACTAAAATCTGAACACACTTGTAAACTCCACCAGGAACCAACATCAACTCCACCTACCTTTAAGCACTGTCCCCTTCAGAGGAGCTACTTTCTTCAGTATTGAGTTGATCTTCAGCAGCACCCTCTTCTCTTCTGTTTCCTTCAGCTTCCTCCTTTTCTAACCTGGCAATTAGGTTTTCTAGGGTCTTTTTCCTAGTCTCCAGCTCTTTGCAGGTCTCTTTCAATACAGCTATAACATCAGATGTTTTGGACTAAGTCTTTACAGATGATGTCTCAGCTGATGTTATAACAATATCAGGAACATGAGATCCCTGAAAAAGCTTGTAGTGTAACCCAAGAGCAAGAGCTCTTTTGCAAGCAGTATCTCTTGCAACCAGGATATCAGGGTATTGTGCAAGGTTAATTCCACAAAGGAGGGAGGGAAAGGCAATAAGGCCTTTGACAGCATAGCTACCAGCATGTTTTAAAGTTTATTCAAAAATATACCTGCCATAGTCAAATTCAGTCTTGGTTCCCACAGCATAAATAAATCTCCCCAATCCTGTGGAGATAGTTGATTTATGGTTTGTAGGGACCCAGTTGGCTGCACCAATCTTGTGCAGGATGGCAAATTTCATGCTTAGTTTGCTGGCATTCAGCTTGCCTTTCAAGGGCCAGCACTTGACTTGTCTTGCTGTGATGGTTTGGCATACTTCACTGTCAGTGACTTCTAATTCAGGGCAAGCCTCATTTGAACTTCCAAGAAATTTTTTAATTTCTGATGGAGAGAAATTAACCCTTCTTCCTCTAACATAGACACATTCAAAGTCAGCTGACCTTCCATCAGCACATTCATCAGACAAGTTAACTATGAACTCCTTGACCAGATTTTCATACGTATCATTATTCCTCTTAGTTTTATCTCGTGGATTTTTATCAATGTCTCATTACCTGCTAATGTTTCTTAAATATTTAATGTTGCAATTGTTTTATATTTATCATAATGGAAAATAATAAAATATTTTGTGAAGATATCTATTTGTTTTATTTATCTTTTAGAACTTTTTATAACACAACATCTAAAGTTTAATGAAAATTTGAGTTGTGCAGTTGAAGGGATGCATGCCCATTCCAATAGGTCCTTGGATATAAACTAGCTTTGACAAAAAAAATTAATTGTTTAAAAAAATTACTAATAAACAAAAAACATTGTGTTCAAGATGTTCATATGTATGTTGTCTCTTACATAGCATTACTACAATGAAGGAAATAAAATATTAACAATATCATATGGCTAGTTTTGCACTCAGTAGTCAACCCACAACAGATGCCGGCAAAATCCTTACACCATGTTTACATGAAATTATCAGGGTCAACTAAAACTTCAAAAATGACTTAGAAAGGTAATAATCGACGGATATGGTATGGAACCCTGGTGTTTTAAATTAAAAGGACAGATACACGAACTCTAGACTATATTGTTAATAATATTTTTTAAGCCCTTTACTTTTCTTTGTGCGAAGTCGCCTGTTTATTAAAATGTCTCTGAGTTATATGACTACGTTTGGCTTGAAATTTCGTTCATCATAATGAATATAAGTGACATGTATGAATACTGAAAAAAATTACTTGCGTAACTTATGATGTCATTTGCAATAAATGGAACGATACTTTTGGTCTCAATGTATAATAATTAGTTATATGTTGTCGTATGTCCCTAGTTGTTTACTCTCGTTTAATTAAGGATATGTGTTTTAGTTCCAATTTGTGTCTATAAATTCAATGCACAAATACTTGTATATGTTGATATACGAGAAATAGTTATATATGTCATTATAAAAACTTCAAGTGAATACTTACTTGTGACGGTATTCATATATCTGATGTTTCATATTTATTCATATTATACTGTCCACCCTTTATGATTTTCACGTGTGTATGTGAAATAGATTTTTTACTATGGTAGTTTGTTATTCTATAACTTGCATGATCATCACCAAACATAAAGATTCCTATAAATTAAATGGTTCAATAATCATTATTATACGGATGAAAACACTTTACTAAATGAAATTCATGTTTTCATGTTACCATTGCCTAATCTATTAATGATATGAAAATTATAAATTTAATGTGAATCTGAGTGGCGCAGCGGAAGCGTGGTGGTCGCATAACCCACAAGTCCCTAGAACGAAACCAGGCTCTGATTGAATTTTTAAATTTTTTTTGTGCATTCAAAAGATATGAATAAGCCTCTATGTTTCAAATGACATTAAATTTTTTATACGTATCATTATTTCTCTAAGTTTTATCTCGTGGATTTTTATCAATGTGTCATTACCTGCTAATGTTTCTTAAATATTTAATGTTGCAATTGTTTTATATTTATCATAATGGAAAATAATAAAATATTTTGTGAAGATATCTATTTGTTTTATTTATCTTTTAGAACTATTTATAACACAACATCTAAAGTTTAATGAAAATTTGAGTTGTGCAGTTGAAGGGATGCATGCCCATTCCAATAGGTCCTTGGATATAAACTACCTTTGACAAAAAAAATTAATTGTTTAAAAAAATTACTAATAAACAAAAAACATTGTGTTCAAGATGTTCATATGTATGTTGTCTCTTACATAGCATTACTATAATGAAGGAAATAAAATATTAACAATATCATATGGCTAGTGTTGCACTCAGTAGTCAACCCACAACAGATGCCGGCAATATCCTTACACAATGTTTACATGAAACTATCAGGGTCTTCTAAAACTTCAAAAATGACTTAGAAAGGTAATAATCGACGGATATGGTATGGAACCCTGGTGTTTTAAATTAAAAGGACAGATACACGAACTCTAGACAATATTAATAATATTTTTTAAGCCCTTTACTTTTATTTGTGCGAAGTCACCTATTCATTAAAATGTCTCTGAGTTATATGACTACGTTTGGCTTGAAATTTCGTTCATCATAATGAATATAAGTGACATGTATGAATACTGGAAAAAATTACTCGTGTAACTTATGATGTTATTTGCAATAAATGGAACGATACTTTTGGTCTCAATGTATAATAATTAGTTATATGTTGTCGTATGTCCCTAGTTGTTATCTCACGTTTAATTAAGGATATGTGTTTTAGTTCCAATTTGTGTCTATAAATTCAATGCACAAAAACTTGTATATGTTTATATACGAGAAATAGTTATTTATGTCATTATAAAAATTTCAACTGAATACTTACTAGTGACGGTATTCATATATCTGATGTTTCATGTTTATATTCTACTATTCACCCTTTATGATTTTCACGTGTGTATGTGAAATAGATTTTTTACTCTGGTTGTTTGTTATTCTATAACTTGCATGATCATCACCAAACATAAAGATGCCTATAAATTAAATGGTTCAATAATCATTATTATACGGATGAAAACACTTTACTAAATGAAATTCATGTTTTCATGTTACCATTGCCTAATCTATTAATGATATGAAAATTATAAATTTAATGCGAATCTGAGTGGCGCAGCGGAAGCGTGGTGGGCCCATAACCCACAGGTCCCTAGAACGAAACTATACGTATCATTATTTCTCTAAGTTTTATCTCGTGGATTTTTATCAATGTGTCATTACCTGCTAATGTTTCTTAAATATTTAATGTTGCAATTGTTTTATATTTATCATAATGGAAAATAATAAAATATTTTGTGAAGATATCTATTTGTTTTATTTATCTTTTAGAACTTTTTATAACACAACATCTAAAGTTTAATGAAAATTTGAGTTGTGAAGTTGAAGGGATGCATGCCCATTCCAATAGGTCCTTGGATATAAACTACCTTTGACAAAAAAAAATAATTGTTTAAAAAAATTACTAATAAACAAAAAACATTGTGTTCAAGATGTTCATATGTATGTTGTCTCTTACATAGCATTACTACAATGAAGGAAATAAAATATTAACAATATCATATGGCTAGTGTTGCACTCAGTAGTCAACCCACAACAGATGCCGGCAAAATCCTTACACCATGTTTACATGAAACTATCAGGGTCAACTAAAACTTCAAAAATGACTTAGAAAGGTAATAATCGACGGATATGGTATGGAACCCTGGTGTTTTAAATTAAAAGGACAGATACACGAACTCTAGACTATATTGTTAATAATATTTTTAAGCCCTTTACTTTTATTTGTGCGAAGTCGCCTGTTTATTAAAATGTCTCTGAGTTATATGACTACGTTTGGCTTGAAATTTCGTTCATCATAATGAATATAAGTGACATGTATGAATACTGAAAAAAATTACTTGCATAACTTATGATGTCATTTGCAATAAATGGAACGATACTTTTGGTCTCAATGTATAATAATTAGTTATATGTTGTCGTATGTCCCTAGTTGTTATCTCACGTTTAATTAAGGATATGTGTTTTAGTTCCAATTTGTGTCTATAAATTCAATGCACAAATACTTGTATATGTTGATATACGAGAAATAGTTATTTATGTCATTATAAAAACTTCAAGTGAATACTTACTTGTGACGGTATTCATATATCTGATGTTTCATATTTATTCATATTATACTGTTCACCCTTTATGATTTTCACGTGTGTATGTGAAATAGATTTTTTACTATGGTAGTTTGTTATTCTATAACTTGCATGATCATCACCAAACATAAAGATTCCTATAAATTAAATGGTTCAATAATCATTATTATACGGATGAAAACACTTTACTAAATGAAATTCATGTTTTCATGTTACCATTGCCTAATCTATTAATGATATGAAAATTATAAATTTAATGTGAATCTGAGTGGCGCAGCGGAAGCGTGGTGGTCGCATAACCCACAGGTCCCTATTAAATTTTTTATACGTATCATTATTTCTCTAAGTTTTATCTCGTGGATTTTTATCAATGTGTCATTACCTTCTAATGTTTCTTAAATATTTAATGTTGCAATTGTTTTATATTTATCATAATGGAAAATAATAAAATATTTTGTGAAGATATCTATTTGTTTTATTTATCTTTTAGAACTTTTTATAACACAACATCTAAAGTTTAATGCAACTTTGAGTTGTGCAGTTGAAGGGATGCATGCCCATTCCAATAGTTCCTTGGATATAAACTAGCTTTGACAAAAAAAATTAATTGTTTAAAAAACTTACTAATAAACAAAAAACATTGTGTTCAAGATGTTTTTATGTATGTTGTCTCTTACATAGCATTACTACAATGAAGGAAATAAAATATTAACAATATCATATGGCTAGTGTTGCACTCAGTAGTCAACCCACAACAGATGCCGGCAAAATCCTTACACCATGTTTACATGAAACTATCAGGGTCTACTAAAACTTCAAAAAGGACTTATAAAGGTAATAATCGACGAATATGGTATGGAACCCTGGTGTTTTAAATTAAAAGGACAGATACACGAACTCTAGACTATATTGTTAATAATATTTTTTAAGCCCTTTACTTTTATTTGTGCGAAGTCACCTGTTTATTAAAATGTCTCTGAGTTATATGACTACGTTTGGCTTGAAATTTCGTTCATCATAATGAATATAAGTGACATGTATGAATACTGGAAAAAATTACTCGTGTAACTTATGATGTCATTTGCAATAAATCGAACAATACTTTTGGTCTCAATGTATAATAATCAGTTATATGTTGTCGTATGTCCCTAGTTGTTATCTCACGTTTAATTAAGGATATGTGTTTTAGTTCCAATTTGTGTCTATAAATTCAATGCACAAAAACTTGTATATGTTGATATACGAGAAATAGTTATTTATGTCATTATAAAAATTTCAAGTGAATACTTACTAGTGACGGTATTCATATATCTGATGTTTCATGTTTATATTCTACTATTCACCCTTTATGATTTTCACGTGTGTATGTGAAATAGATTTTTTACTCTGGTTGTTTGTTATTCTATAACTTGCATGATCATCACCAAACATAAAGATGCCTATAAATTAAATGGTTCAATAATCATTATTATACGGATGAAAACACTTTACTAAATGAAATTCAAGTTTTTATGTTACCATTGCCTAATCTATTAATGATAAGAAAATTATAAATTTAATGCGAATCTGAGTGGCGCAGCGGAAGCGTGGTGGGCCCATAACCCACAGGTCCCTAGAACCAAACTATACGTATCATTATTTCTCTAATTTTTATCTCGTGGATTTTTATCAATGTGTCATTACCTGCTAATGTTTCTTAAATATTTAATGTTGCAATTGTTTTATATTTATCATAATGGAAAATAATAAAATATTTTGTGAAGATATCTATTTGTTTTATTTATCTTTTAGAACTTTTTATAACACAACATCTAAAGTTTAATGAAAATTTGAGTTGTGAAGTTGAAGGGATGCATGCCCATTCCAATAGGTCCTTGGATATAAACTACCTTTGACAAAAAAAATTAATTGTTTAAAAAAATTACTAATAAACAAAAAACATTGTGTTCAAGATGTTCAAATGTATGTTGTCTCTTACATAGCATTACTACAATGAAGGAAATAAAATATTAACAATATCATATGGCTAGTGTTGCACTCAGTAGTCAACCCACAACAGATGCCGGCAAAATCCTTACACCATGTTTACATGAAACTATCAGGGTCTTCTAAAACTTCAAAAATGACTTAGAAAGGTAATAATCGACGGATATGGTATGGAACCCTGGTGTTTTAAATTAAAAGGACAGATACACGAACTCTAGACAATATTGTTAATAATATTTTTTAAGCCCTTTACTTTTATTTGTGCGAAGTCACCTGTTCATTAAAATGTCTCTGAGTTATATGACTACGTTTGGCTTGAAATTTTGTTCATCATAATGAATATAAGTGACATGTATGAATACTGGAAAAAATTACTCGTGTAACTTATGATGTCATTTGCAATAAATCGAACAATACTTTTGGTCTCAATGTATAATAATCAGTTATATGTTGTCGTATGTCCCTAGTTGTTATCTCACGTTTAATTAAGGATATGTGTTTTAGTTCCAATTTGTGTCTATAAATTCAATGCACAAAAACTTGTATATGTTGATATACGAGAAATAGTTATTTATGTCATTATAAAAATTTCAAGTGAATACTTACTAGTGACGGTATTCATATATCTGATGTTTCATGTTTATATTCTACTATTCACCCTTTATGATTTTCACGTGTGTATGTGAAATAGATTTTTTACTCTGGTTGTTTGTTATTCTATAACTTGCATGATCATCACCAAACATAAAGATGCCTATAAATTAAATGGTTCAATAATCATTATTATACGGATGAAAACACTTTACTAAATGAAATTCAAGTTTTTATGTTACCATTGCCTAATCTATTAATGATATGAAAATTATAAATTTAATGCGAATCTGAGTGGCGCAACGGAAGCGTGGTGGGCCCATAACCCACAGGTCCCTAGAACCAAACTATACGTATCATTATTTCTCTAATTTTTATCTCGTGGATTTTTATCAATGTGTCATTACCTGCTAATGTTTCTTAAATATTTAATGTTGCAATTGTTTTATATTTATCATAATGGAAAATAATAAAATATTTTGTGAAGATATCTATTTGTTTTATTTATCTTTTAGAACTTTTTATAACACAACATCTAAAGTTTAATGAAAATTTGAGTTGTGAAGTTGAAGGGATGCATGCCCATTCCAATAGGTCCTTGGATATAAACTACCTTTGACAAAAAAAATTAATTGTTTAAAAAAATTACTAATAAACAAAAAACATTGTGTTCAAGATGTTCATTGTATGTTGTCTCTTACATAGCATTACTACAATGAAGGAAATAAAATATTAACAATATCATATGGCTAGTGTTACACTCAGTAGTCAACCCACAACAGATGCCGGCAAAATCCTTACACCATGTTTACATGAAACTATCAGGGTCTTCTAAAACTTCAAAAATGACTTAGAAAGGTAATAATCGACGGATATGGTATGGAACCCTGGTGTTTTAAATTAAAAGGACAGATACACGAACTCTAGACAATATTGTTAATAATATTTTTTAAGCCCTTTACTTTTATTTGTGCGAAGTCACCTGTTCATTAAAATGTCTCTGAGTTATATGACTACGTTTGGCTTGAAATTTCGTTCATCATAATGAATATAAGTGACATGTATGAATACTGGAAAAAATTACTCGTGTAACTTATGATGTTATTTGCAATAAATGGAACGATACTTTTGGTCTCAATGTATAATAATTAGTTATATGTTGTCGTATGTCCCTAGTTGTTATCTCACGTTTAATTAAGGATATGTGTTTTAGTTCCAATTTGTGTCTATAAATTCAATGCACAAATACTTGTATATGTTGATATACGAGAAATAGTTATTTATGTCATTATAAAAACTTCAAGTGAATACTTACTAGTGACGGTATTCATATATCTGATGTTAATATTTATTCATATTATACTGTTCACCCTTTATGATTTTCACGTGTGAATGTGAAATAGATTTTTTACTATGGTAGTTTGTTATTCTATAACTTGCATGATCATCACCAAACATAAAGATTCCTATAAATTAAATGGTTCAATAATCATTATTATACGGATGAAAACACTTTACTAAATGAAATTCATGTTTTCATGTTACCATTGCCTAATCTATTAATGATATGAAAATTATAAATTTAATGCGAATCTGAGTGGCGCAGCGGAAGCGTGGTGGGCCCATAACCCACAGGTCCCTAAAACGAAACCAGGCTCTGATTGAATTTTTAATTTTTTTTGTGCATTCAAAAGATATGAATAAGCCTCTAAGTTTCAAATGACATTAAATTTTTTATACGTATCATTATTTCTCTAAGTTTTATCTCGTGGATTTTTATCAATGTGTCATTACCTGCTAATGTTTCTTAAATATTTAATGTTGCAATTGTTTTATATTTATCATAATGGAAAATAATAAAATATTTTGTGAAGATATCTATTTGTTTTATTTATCTTTTAGAACTTTTTATAACACAACATCTAAAGTTTAATGAAAATTTGAGTTGTGCAGCTGAAGGGATGCATGCCCATTCCAATAGTTCCTTGGATATAAACTAGCTTTGACAAAAAAAATTAATTGTTTAAAAATCTTACTAATAAACAAAAAACATTGTGTTCAAGATGTTTATATGTATGTTGTCTCTTACATAGCATTACTACAATGAACATAACAAAATATTAACAATATCATATGGCTAGTGTTGCACTCAGTAGTCAACCCACAACAGATGTCGGCAAAATCCTCACACCATGTTTACATGAAATTATCAGGGTCTACTAAAAATTCAAACATATCTTAGAAAGGTAATAATCGACGGCTATGGTATGGAACCCTGATGTTTTAAATTAAAAGGACAAATACGCAAACTCTAGACTATATTGTTAATAATATTTTTTAAGCCCTTTACTTTTATTTGTGCGAAGTCACCTGTTCATTAAAATGTCTCTGAGTTATATGACTACGTTTGGCTTGAAATTTCGTTCATCATAATGAATATAAGTGACATGTATGAATACTGGAAAAAATTACTTGCGTAACTTATGATGTCATTTGCAATAAATGGAACGATACTTTTGGTCTCAATGTATAATAATTAGTTATATGTTGTCGTATGTCCCTAGTTGTTATCTCACGTTTAATTAAGGATATGTGTTTTAGTTCCAATTTGTGTCTATAAATTCAACGCACAAAAACTTGTATATGTTGATATACGAGAAATAGTTATTTATGTCATTATAAAAACTTCAAGTGAATACTTACTAGTGACGGTATTCATATATCTGATGTTTCATATTTATTCATATGATACTATTCACCCTTTATGATTTTCACGTGTGTATGTGAAATAGATTTTTTATTATGGTAGTTTGTTATTCTATAACTTGCATGATCATCACCAAACATAAAGATTCCTATAAATTAAATGGTTCAATAATCATTATTATACGGATGAAAACACTTTACTAAATGAAATTCATGTTTTCATGTTTCCATTGCCTAATATATTAATGATATAAAAATTATAAATTTAATGCGAATCTGAGTGGCGCAGCGGAAGCGTGGTGGGCCCATAACCCACAGGTCCCTAGAACGAAACCAGGCTCTGATTGAATTTTTAATTTTTTTTTGTGCATTCAAAAGATATGAATAAGCCTCTAAGTTTCAAATGACATTAAATTTTTTATACGTATCATTATTTCTCTAAGTTTTATCTTGTGGATTTTTATCAATGTGTCATTACCTGCTAATGTTTCTTAAATATTTAATGTTGCAATTGTTTTATATTTATCATAACGGAAAATAATAAAATATTTTGTGAAGATATCTATTTGTTTTATTTATCTTTTAGAACTTTTTATAACACAACATCTAAAGTTTAATGAAAATTTGAGTTGTGCAGTTGAAGGGATGCATGCACATTCCAATAGTTCCTTGGATATAAACTAGCTTTGACAAAAAAAATTAATTGTTTAAAAATCTTACTAATAAACAAAAAACATTGTGTTCAAGATGTTTATATGTATGTTGTCTCTTACATAGCATTACTACAATGAAGGAAATAAAATATTAACAATATCATATGGCTAGTGTTGCACTCAGTAGTCAACCCACAACAGATGCCGGCAAAATCCTTACACCATGTTTACATGAAACTATCAGGGTCTACTAAAACTTCAAAAATGACTTAGAAAGGTAATAATCGACGGATATGGTATGGAACCCTGGTGTTTTAAATTAAAAGGACAGAAACACGAACTATAGACTATATTGTTAATAATATTTTTTAAGCCCTTTACTTTTATTTGTGCGAAGTCACATGTTCATTAAAATGTCTCTGAGTTATATGACTATGTTTGGCTTGAAATTTCGTTCATCATAATGAATATAAGTGACATGTATGAATACTGAAAAAAATTACTCGCGTAACTTATGATGTCATTTGCAATAAATGGAACGATACTTTTGGTCTAAATGTATAATAATTAGTTATATGTTGTCGTACGTCCCTAGTTGTTATCTCACGTTTAATTAAGGATATGTGTTTTAGTTCCAATTTGTGTCTATAAATGCAATGCACAAAAACTTGTATATGTTGATATACGAGAAATAGTTATTTACGTCATTATTAAAATTTCAAGTGAATACTTACTAGTGACGGTATTCATATATCTGATGTTTCATATTTATTCATATTCTACTATTCACCCTTTATGATTTTCACGTGTGTATGTGAAATAGATTTTTTACTCTGGTTGTTCGTTATTCTATAACTTGCATGATCATCACCAAACATAAAGATGCCTATAAATTAAATGGTTCAATAATCATTATTATACAGATGAAAACACTTTACTAAATGAAATTCATGTTTTCATGTTACCATTGCCTAATCTATTAATGATATGAAAATTATAAAATTAATGTGAATCTGAGTGGCGCAGCGGAAGCGTGGTGGGCCCATAACCCACAGGTCCCTAGAACGAAACCAGGCTCTGATTGAATTTTTAAATTTTTTTTTGTGCATTCAAAAGATATGAATAAGCCTCTAAGTGTCAAATGAAATTAAATTTTTTATATGTATCATTATTTCTCTAAGTTTTATCTCGTGGATTTTTATCAATGTGTCATTACCTGCTAATGTTTCTTAAATATTTAATGTTGCAATTGTTTTATATTTATCATAAAGGAAAATAATAAAATATTTTGTGAAGATATCTATTTGTTTTATTTATCTTTTAGAACTTTTTATAACACAACATCTAAAGTTTAATGCAAATTTGAGTTGTGCATTTGAAGGGATGCATGCCCATTCCAATAGGTCCTTGGATATCAACTAGGTTTGACAAAAAAATTAATTGTTTAAAAAACTACTAATAAACAAAAAACATTGTGTTCAAGATGTTGATATGTATGTTGTCTCTTACATAGCATTACTACAATGAAGGAAATAAAATATTAACAATATCATATGGCTAGTTTTGCACTCAGTAGTCAACCCACAACAGATGCCGGCAAAATCCTTACACCATGTTTACATGAAATTATCAGGGTCTACTAAAACTTCAAAAATGACTTAGAAAGGTAATAATCGACGGATATGGTATGGAACCCTGGTGTTTTAAATTAAAAGGACAGAAACACGAACTCTAGACTATATTGTTAATAATATTTTTTAAGCCCTTTACTTTTATTTGTGCGAAGTCAATGTTCATTATAATTTCTCTGAGTTATATGTCTACGTTTGGCTTGAAATTTCGTTCATCATAATGAATATAAGTGACATGTATGAATACTGAAAAAAATTACTCGCGTAACTTATGATGTCATTTGCAATAAATGGAACAATACTTTTGGTCTCAATGTATAATAATTAGTTATATGTTGTCGTATGTCCCTAGTTGTTATCTCACGTTTAATTAAGGATATGTGTCTTAGTTCCAATTTGTGTCTATAAATTCAATGCACAAAAACTTGTATATGTTGATATACGAGAAATAGTTATTTATGTCATTATAAAAATTTCAAGTGAATAATTACTAGTGAGGGTATTCATATATCTGATGTTTCATATTTATTCATATTCTACTATTCACCCTTTATGATTTTCACGTGTGTATGTGAAATAGATTTTTTACTCTGGTTGTTTGTTATTCTATAACTTGCATGATCATCACCAAACATAATAATACCTATAAATTAAATGGTTCAATAATCATTATTATACGGATGAAAACACCTTACTAAATGAAATTCATGTTTTCATGTTACCATTTCCTAATCTATTAATGATATGAAAATTATAAATTTAATGTGAATCTGAGTGGCGCAGCGGAAGCGTGGCGGGCCCATAACACACAGGTCCCTAGAACGAAACCAGGCTCTAATTGAATTTTTAAATATTTTTTTTGTGCATTCAAAAGATATGAATAAGTCTCTAAGTGTCAAATGACATTAAATTTTTTATACGTATCATTAATTGTCTCAGTTTTATCTCGTGGATTTTTATCAATGTGTCATTACCTGCTAATGTTTCTTAAATATTTAATGTTGCAATTGTTTTATATTTATCATAATGGAAAATAATAAAATATTTTGTGAAGATATCTATTTGTTTTATTTATCTTTTAGAACTTTTTATAACACAACATCTAAAGTTTAATGCAAATTTGAGTTGTGCAGTTAAAGGGATGCATGCCCATTCCAATAGTTCCTTGGATATAAACTAGCTTTGATAAAAAAAATTAATTGTTTAAAAAAATTACTAATAAACAAAAAACATTGTGTTCAAGATGTTTATATGTATGTTGTCTCTTACATGGCATTACTATAATGAACGAAATAAATATTAACAATATCATATGGCTAGTGTTGCACTCAGTAGTCAACCCACAACAGATGTCGGCAAAATCCTTACACCATGTTTACATGAAATTATCAGGGTCTACTAAAAATTCAAACATGACTTAGAAAGGTAATAATCGACGGATATGGTATGGAACCCTGATGTTTTAAATTAAAAGGACAAATACACGAACTCTAGACTATATTGTTAATAATATTTTTTAAGCCCTTTATTTTTATTTGTGCGAAGTCACCTGTTCATTAAAATGTCTCTGAGTTATATGACTACGTTTGGCTTGAAATTTCGTTCATCATAATGAATATAAGTGACATGTATGAATATTGAAAAAAATTACTTGTGTAACTTATGATGTCATTTGCAATAAATGGAACGATACTTTTTTTATCAATGTATAATAATTAGTTATATGTTGTCGTATGTCCCTAGTTGTTATCTCACGTTTAATTAAGGATATGTGTTTTAGTTCCAATTTGTGTCTATAAATTCAATGCACAAATACTTGTATATGTTGATATACGAGAAATAGTTATTTATGTCATTATAAAAACTTCAAGTGAATACTTACTTGTGACGGTATTCATATATCTGATGTTTCATATTTATTCATATTATACTGTTCACCCTTTATGATTTTCACGTGTGTATGTGAAATAGATTTTTTACTATGGTAGTTTGTTATTCTATAACTTGCATGATCATCACCAAACATAAAGATTCATATAAATTAAATGGTTCAATAATCATTATTATACGGATGAAAACACTTTACTAAATGAAATTCATGTTTTCATGTTACCATTGTCTAATCTATTAATGATATGAAAATTAT
Source organism: Vicia faba (assembly GCA_948472305.1). Lineage (NCBI taxonomy): Eukaryota > Viridiplantae > Streptophyta > Magnoliopsida > Fabales > Fabaceae > Vicia > Vicia faba. The sequence continues at coordinate 157,356,318 of OX451741.1, read as the reverse complement.
AAATTTAATGCGAATCTGAGTGGCGCAGCGGAAGCGTGGTGGTTGCATAACCCACAGGTCCCTAGAACGAAACCAGGCTCTGATTGAATTTTTAATTTTTTTTTGTGCATTCAAAAGATATGAATAAGCCTCTAAGTTTCAAATGACATTAAATTTTTTATACGTATCATTATTTCTCTAAGTTTTATCTCGTGGATTTTTATCAATGTGTCATTACCTGCTAATGTTTCTTAAATATTTAATGTTGCAATTGTTTTATATTTATCATAATGGAAAATAATAAAATATTTTGTGAAGATATCTATTTGTTTTATTTATCTTTTAGAACTTTTTATAACACAACATCTAAAGCTTAATGCAAATTTGAGTTGTGCAGTTGAAGGGATGCATGCCCATTCCAATAGTTCCTTGGATATAAACTAGCTTTGACAAAAAAAATTAATTGTTTAAAAAACTTACTAATAAACAAAAAACATTGTGTTCAAGATGTTTATATGTATGTTGTCTCTTACATAGCATTACTACAATGAAGGAAATAAAATATTAACAATATCATATGGCTAGTGTTGCACTCAGTAGTCAACCCACAACAGATGCCGGCAAAATCCTTACACCATGTTTACATGAAACTATCAGGGTCTACTAAAACTTCAAAAATGACTTAGAAAGGTAATAATCGACGAATATGGTATGGAACCCTGGTGTTTTAAATTAAAAGGACAAATACACGAACTCTAGACTATATTGTTAATAATATTTTTTAAGCCCTTTACTTTTATTCGTGCGAAGTCACCTGTTCATTAAAATGTCTCTGAGTTATATGACTACGTTTGGCTTGAAATTTCGTTCATCATAATGAATATAAGTGACATGTATGAATACTGGAAAAAATTACTCGTGTAACTTATGATGTCATTTGCAATAAATCGAACAATACTTTTGGTCTCAATGTATAATAATCAGTTATATGTTGTCGTATGTCCCTAGTTGTTATCTCACGTTTAATTAAGGATATGTGTTTTAGTTCCAATTTGTGTCTATAAATTCAATGCACAAAAACTTGTATATGTTGATATACGAGAAATAGTTATTTATGTCATTATAAAAATTTCAAGTGAATACTTACTAGTGACGGTATTCATATATCTGATGTTTCATGTTTATATTCTACTATTCACCCTTTATGATTTTCACGTGTGTATGTGAAATAGATTTTTTACTCTGGTTGTTTGTTATTCTATAACTTGCATGATCATCACCAAACATAAAGATGCCTATAAATTAAATGGTTCAATAATCATTATTATACGGATGAAAACACTTTACTAAATGAAATTCATGTTTTCATGTTACCATTGCCTAATCTATTAATGATATGAAAATTATAAATTTAATGCGAATCTGAGTGGCGCAGCGGAAGCGTGGTGGGCCCATAACCCACAGGTCCCTAGAACGAAACTATACGTATCATTATTTCTCTAAGTTTTATCTCGTGGAATTTTATCAATGTGTCATTACCTGCTAATGTTTCTTAAATATTTAATGTTGCAATTGTTTTATATTTATCATAATGGAAAATAATAAAATATTTTGTGAAGATATCTATTTGTTTTATTTATCTTTTAGAACTTTTTATAACACAACATCTAAAGTTTAATGAAAATTTGAGTTGTGAAGTTGAAGGGATGCATGCCCATTCCAATAGGTCCTTGGATATAAACTACCTTTGACCAAAAAAATTATTTGTTTAAAAAAATTACTAATAAACAAAAAACATTGTGTTCAAGATGTTCATATGTATGTTGTCTCTTACATAGCATTACTACAGTGAAGGAAATAAAATATTAACAATATCATATGGCTAGTGTTGCACTCAGTAGTCAACCCACAACAGATGCCGGCAAAATCCTTACACCATGTTTACATGAAACTATCAGGGTCTTCTAAAACTTCAAAAATGACTTAGAAAGGTAATTATCGACGGATATGGTATGGAACCCTGGTGTTTTAAATTAAAAGGACAGATACACGAACTGTAGACAATATTGTTAATAATATTTTTTAAGCCCTTTACTTTTATTTGTGCGAAGTCACCTGTTCATTAAAATGTCTCTGAGTTATATGACTACGTTTGGCTTGAAATTTCGTTCATCATAATGAATATAAGTGACATGTATGAATACTGGAAAAAATTACTCGTGTAAGTTATGATGTTATTTGCAATAAATGGAACGATACTTTTGGTCTCAATGTATAATAATTAGTTATATGTTGTCGTATGTCCCTAGTTGTTATCTCACGTTTAATTAAGGATATGTGTTTTAGTTCCAATTTGTGTCTATAAATTCAATGCACAAAAACTTGTATATGTTGATATACGAGAAATAGTTATTTATGTCATTATAAAAATTTCAAGTGAATACTTACTAGTGACGGTATTCATATATCTGATGTTTCATGTTTATATTCTACTATTCACCCTTTATGATTTTCACGTGTGTATGTGAAATAGATTTTTTACTCTGGTTGTTTGTTATTCTATAACTTGCATGATCATCACCAAACATAAAGATGCCTATAAATTAAATGGTTCAATAATCATTATTATACAGATGAAAACACCTTACTAAATGAAATTCATGTTTTCATGTTACCATTGCCTAATCTATTAATGATATGAAAATTATAAAATTTAATGTGAATTTGAGTGGCGCAGCGGAAGCGTTGCGGGCCCATAAGCCACAGGTCCCTAGAACGAAACCAGGCTCTAATTGAATTTTTAAATATTTTTTTTGTGCATTCAAAAGATATGAATAAGTCTCTAAGTGTCAAATGACATTAAATTTTTTATACGTATCATTAATTGTCTCAGTTTTATCTCATGGATTTTTATCAATGAGTCATTACCTGCTAATGATTCTTAAATATTTAATGTTGCAATTGTTTTATATTTATCATAATGGAAAATAATAAAATATTTTGTGAAGATATCTATTTGTTTTATTTATCTTTTAGAACTTTTTATAACACAACATCTAAAGTTTAATGCAAATTTGAGTTGTGCAGTTGAAGGGATGCATGCCCATTCCAATAGTTCCTTGGATATAAACTAGCTTTGATAAAAAAATTAATTGTTTAAAAAAATTACTAATAAACAAAAAACATTGTGTTCAAGATGTTTATATGTATGTTGTCTCTTACATGGCATTACTATAATGAACGAAATAAAATATTAACAATATCATATGGCTAGTGTTGCACTCAGTAGTCAACCCACAACAGATGTCAGCAAAATCCTTACACCATGTTTACATGAAATTATCAGGGTCTACTAAAAATTCAAACATGAATTAGAAAGGTAATAATCGACGGATATGGTATGGAACCCTGATGTTTTAAATTAAAAGGACAGATACACGAACTCTAGACTATATTGTTAATAATATTTTTTAAGCCCTTTATTTTTATTTGTGCGAAGTCACCTGTTCATTAAAATGTCTCTGAGTTATATGACTACGTTTGGCTTGAAATTTCGTTCATCATAATGAATATAAGTGACATGTATGAATATTGAAAAAAATTACTTGCGTAACTTATGATGTCATTTGCAATAAATGGAACGATACTTTTGGTCTCAATGTATAATAATTAGTTATATGTTGTCGCATGTCCCTAGTTGTTATCTCACGTTTAATTAAGGATATGTGTTTTAGTTCCAATTTGTGTCTATAAATTCAATGCACAAATACTTGTATATGTTGATATACGAGAAATAGTTATTTATGTCATTATAAAAACTTCAAGTGAATACTTACTAGTGACGGTATTCATATATCTGATGTTTCATATTTATTCATATTATACTGTTCACCCTTTATGATTTTCACGTGTGAATGTGAAATAGATTTTTTACTATGGTAGTTTGTTATTCTATAACTTGCATGATCATCACCAAACATAAAGATTCCTATAAATTAAATGGTTCAATAATCATTATTATACGGATGAAAACACTTTACTAAATGAAATTCATGTTTTCATGTTACCATTGCCTAATCTATTAATGATATGAAAATTATAAATTTAATGCGAATCTGAGTGGCGCAGCAGAAGCGTGGTGGTCGCATAACCCACAGGTCCCTAGAACGGAACCAGGCTCTGATTGAATTTTTAATTTTTTTTTTGTGCATTCAAAAGATATGAATAAGCCTCTAAGTTTCAAATGACATTAAATTTTTTATACGTATCATTATTTCTCTAAGTTTTATCTCGTGGATTTTTATCAATGTGTCATTACCTGCTAATGTTTCTTAAATATTTAATGTTGCAATTGTTTTATATTTATCATAATGGAAAATAATAAAATATTTTGTGAAGATATCTATTTGTTTTATTTATCTTTTAGAACTTTTTATAACACAACATCTAAAGTTTAATGCAAATTTGAGTTGTGCAGTTGAAGGGATGCATGCCCATTCCAATAGTTCCTTGGATATAAACTATCTTTGACAAAAAAAATTAATTGTTTAAAAAACTTACTAATAAACAAAAAACATTGTGTTCAAGATGTTTATATGTATGTTGTCTCTTACATAGCATTACTATAATGAAGAAAATAAAATATTAACAATATCATATGGCTATTGTTGCACTCAGTAGTCAACCCACAACAGATGCCGGCAAAATCCTTACACCATGTTTACATGAAACTATCAGGGTCTACTAAAACTTTAAAAATGACTTAGAAAGGTAATAATCGACGAATATGGTATGGAACCCTGGTGTTTTAAATTAAAAGGACGGATACACGAACTCTATACTATATTGTTAATAATATTTTTTAAGCCCTTTACTTTTATTTGTGCGAAGTCACCTGTTCATTAAAATGTCTCTGGGTTATATGACTACGTTTGGCTTGAAATTTCGTTCATCATAATGAATATAAGTGACATGTATGAATACTGGAAAAAATTACTCGTGTAACTTATGATGTCATTTGCAATAAATCGAACAATAATTTTGGTCTCAATGTATAATAATTAGTTATATGTTGTCGTATGTCCCTAGTTGTTATCTCACGTTTAATTAAGGATATGTGTTTTAGTTCCAATTTGTGTCTATAAATTCAATGCACAAAAACTTGTATATGTTGATATACGAGAAATAGTTATTTATGTCATTATAAAAATTTCAAGTGAATACTTACTAGTGACGGTATTCATATATCGGATGTTTCATGTTTATATTCTACTATTCACCCTTTATGATTTTCACGTGTGTATGTGAAATAGATTTTTTAATCTGGTTGTTTGTTATTCTATAACTTGCATGATCATCACCAAACATAAAGATGCCTATAAATTAAATGGTTCAATAATCATTATTATACGGATGAAAACACTTTACTAAATGAAATTCATGTTTTCATGTTACCATTGCCTAATCTATTAATGATATGAAAATTATAAATTTAATGCGAATCTGAGTGGCGCAGCGGAAGCGTGGTGGTCGCATAACCCACAGGTCCCTCGAACGAAACCAGGCTCTGATTGAATTTTTAATTTTTTTTTGTGCATTCAAAAGATATGAATAAGCGTCTAAGTTTCAAATGACATTAAATTTTTTATACGTATCATTATTTCTCTAAGTTTTATCTCGTGGATTTTTATCAATGTGTCATTACCTGCTAATGTTTCTTAAATATTTAATGTTGCAATTGTTTTATATTTATCATAATGGAAAATAATAAAATATTTTGTGAAGATATCTATTTGTTTTATTTATCTTTTAGAACTTTTTATAACACAACATCTAAAGTTTAATGCAAATTTGAGTTGTGCAGTTGAAGGGATGCATGCCCATTCCAATAGTTCCTTCGATATAAACTATCTTTGACAAAAAAAATTAATTGTTTAAAAAACTTACTAATAAACAAAAAACATTGTGTTCAAGATGTTTATATGTATGTTGTCTCTTACATAGCATTACTACAATGAAGAAAATAAAATATTAACAATATCATATGGCTATTGTTGCACTCAGTAGTCAACCCACAACAGATGCCGGCAAAATCCTTACACCATGTTTACATGAAACTATCAGGGTCTACTAAAACTTCAAAAATGACTTAGAAAGGTAATAATCGACGGATATGGTATGGAACCCTGGTGTTTTAAATTAAAAGGACGGATACACGAACTCTAGACTATATTGTTAATAATATTTTTTAAGCCCTTTACTTTTATTTGTGCGAAGTCACCTGTTCATTAAAATGTCTCTGGGTTATATGACTATGTTTGGCTTGAAATTTCGTTCATCATAATGAATATAAGTGACATGTATGAATACTGGAAAAAATTACTCGTGTAACTTATGATGTCATTTGCAATAAATCGAACAATAATTTTGGTCTCAATGTATAATAATCAGTTATATGTTGTCGTATGTCCCTAGTTGTTATCTCACGTTTAATTAAGGATATGTGTTTTAGTTCCAATTTGTGTCTATAAATTCAATGCACAAAAACTTGTATATGTTGATATACGAGAAATAGTTATTTATGTCATTATAAAAATTTCAAGTGAATACTTACTAGTGACGGTATTCATATATCTGATGTTTCATGTTTATATTCTACTATTCACCCTTTATGATTTTCACGTGTGTATGTGAAATAGATTTTTTACTCTGGTTGTTTGTTATTCTATAACTTGCATGATCATCACCAAACATAAAGATGCCTATAAATTAAATGGTTCAATAATCATTATTATACGGATGAAAACACTTTACTAAATGAAATTCATGTTTTCATGTTACCATTTCCTAATCTATTAATGATATGAAAATTATAAATTTAATGTGAATCTGAGTGGCGCAGCGGAAGCGTGGTGGGCCCATAACCCACAGGTCCCTAGAACGAAACCAGGCTCTGATTGAATTTTTAATTTTTTTTTGTGCATTCAAAAGATATGAATAAGCCTTTAAGTGTCAAATGACATTAAATTTTTTATACGTATCATTATTTCTCTAAGTTTTATCTCGTGGATTTTTATCAATGTGTCATTACCTGCTAATGTTTCTTAAATATTTAATGTTGCAATTGTTTTATATTTATCATAATGGAAAATAATAAAATATTTTGTGAAGATATCTATTTGTTTTATTTATCTTTTAGAACTTTTTATAACATAACATCTAAAGTTTAATGAAAATTTGAGTTGTGCAGTTGAAGGGATGCATGCCCATTCCAATAGGTCCTTGGATATAAACTACCTTTGACAAAAAAAATTAATTGTTTAAAAAAATTACTAATAAACAAAAAACATTGTGTTCAAGATGTTCATATGTATGTTGTCTCTTACATAGCATTACTACAATGAAGGAAATAAAATATTAACAATATCATATGGCTAGTGTTGCACTCAGTAGTCAACCCACAACAGATGTCGGCAATATCCTTACACCATGTTTACATGAAACTATCAGGGTCTTCTAAAACTTCAAAAATGACTTAGAAAGGTAATAATCGACGGATATGGTATGGAACCCTGGTGTTTTAAATTAAAAGGACAGATACACGAACTCTAGACAATATTGTTAATAATATTTTTTAAGCCCTTTACTTTTATTTGTGCGAAGTCACCTGTTCATTAAAATGTCTCTGAGTTATATGACTACGTTTGGCTTGAAATTTCGTTCATCATAATGAATATAAGTGACATGTATGAATACTGGAAAAAATTACTCGTGTAACTTATGATGTTATTTGCAATAAATGGAACGATACTTTTGGTCTCAATGTATAATAATTAGTTATATGTTGTCGTATGTCCCTAGTTGTTATCTCACGTTTAATTAAGGATATGTGTTTTAGTTCCAATTTGTGTCTATAAATTCAATGCACAAAAACTTGTATATGTTGATATACGAGAAATAGTTATTTATGTCATTATAAAAATTTCAACTGAATACTTACTAGTGACGGTATTCATGTATCTGATGTTTCATATTTATTTATATTCTACTATTCACCCTTTATGATTTTCACGTGTGTATGTGAAATAGATTTTTTACTCTGGTTGTTTGTTATTCTATAACTTGCATGATCATCACCAAACATAAAGATGCTTATAAATTAAATGGTTCAATAATCATTATTATACGGATGAAAACACCTTACTAAATGAAATGCATGTTTTCATGTTACCATTGCCTAATCTATTAATGATATGAAAATTATAAAATTTAATGTGAATCTGAGTGGCGCAGCGGAAGCGTTGCGGGCCCATAAGTCACAGGTCCCTAGAACGAAACCAGGATCTAATTGAATTTTTAAATATTTTTTTTGTGCATTCAAAAGATATGAATAAGTCTCTAAGTGTCAAATGACATTAAATTTTTTATACGTATCATTAATTGTCTCAGTTTTATCTCATGGATTTTTATCAATGAGTCATTACCTGCTAATGATTCTTAAATATTTAATGTTGCAATTGTTTTATATTTATCATAATGGAAAATAATAAAATATTTTGTGAAGATATCTATTTGTTTTATTTATCTTTTAGAACTTTTTATAACACAACATCTAAAGTTTAATGCAAATTTGAGTTGTGCAGTTGAAGGGATGCATGCCCATTCCAATAGTTCCTTGGATATAAACTAGCTTTGATAAAAAAATTAATTGTTTAAAAAAATTACTAATAAACAAAAAACATTGTGTTCAAGATGTTTATATGTATGTTGTCTCTTACATGGCATTACTATAATGAACGAAATAAAATATTAACAATATCATATGGCTAGTGTTGCACTCAGTAGTCAACCCACAACAGATGTCAGCAAAATCCTTACACCATGTTTACATGAAATTATCAGGGTCTACTAAAAATTCAAACATGACTTAGAAAGGTAATAATCGACGGATATGGTATGGAACCCTGATGTTTTAAATTAAAAGGACAGATACACGAACTATAGACTATATTGTTAATAATATTTTTTAAGCCCTTTATTTTTATTTGTGCGAAGTCACCTGTTCATTAAAATGTCTCTGAGTTATATGACTACGTTTGGCTTGAAATTTCGTTCATCATAATGAATATAAGTGACATGTATGAATATTGAAAAAAATTACTTGCGTAAATTATGATGTCATTTGCAATAAATGGAACGATACTTTTGGTCTCAATGTATAATAATTAGTTATATGTTGTCGTATGTCCCTAGTTGTTATCTCACGTTTAATTAAGGATATGTGTTTTAGTTCCAATTTGTGTCTATAAATTCAATGCACAAAAACTTGTATATGTTGATATACGAGAAATAGTTATTTATGTCATTATAAAAATTTCAACTGAATACTTACTAGTGACGGTATTCATATATCTGATGTTTCATATTTATTCATATTATACTGTTCACCCTTTATGATTTTCACGTGTGTATGTGAAATAGATTTTTTACTCTGGTTGTTTGTTATTCTATAACTTGCATGATCATCACCAAACATAAAGATGCCTATAAATTAAATGGTTCAATAATCATTATTATACGGATGAAAACACCTTACTAAATGAAATTCATGTTTTCATGTTACCATTGCCTAATCTATTAATGATATGAAAATTATAAAATTTAATGTGAATCTGAGTGACGCAGCGGAAGCATTGCGGGCCCATAACCCACAGGTCCCTAGAACGAAACCAGGCTCTAATTGAATTTTTAAATATTTTTTTTTGTGCATTCAAAAGATATGAATAAGCCTCTAAGTTTCAAATGACATTAAATTTTTTATACGTATCATTATTTCTCTAAGTTTTATCTTGTGGATTTTTATCAATGTGTCATTACCTGCTAATGTTTCTTAAATATTTAATGTTGCAATTGTTTTATATTTATCATAATGGAAAATAATAAAATATTTTGTGAAGATATCTATTTGTTTTATTTATCTTTTAGAACTTTTTATAACACAACATCTAAAGTTTAATGCAAATTTGAGTTGTGCAGTTGAAGGGATGCATGCCCATTCCAATAGTTCCTTGGATATAAACTAGCTTTGATAAAAAAATTAATTGTTTAAAAAAATTACTAATAAACAAAAAACATTGTGTTCAAGATGTTTATATGTATGTTGTCTCTTACATGGCATTACTATAATGAACGAAATAAAATATTAACAATATCATATGGCTAGTGTTGCACTCAGTAGTCAACCCACAACAGATGTCAGCAAAATCCTTACACCATGTTTACATGAAATTATCAGGGTCTACTAAAAATTCAAACATGACTTAGAAAGGTAATAATCGACGGATATGGTATGGAACCCTGATGTTTTAAATTAAAAGGACAGATACACGAACTATAGACTATATTGTTAATAATATTTTTTAAGCCCTTTATTTTTATTTGTGCGAAGTCACCTGTTCATTAAAATGTCTCTGAGTTATATGACTACGTTTGGCTTGAAATTTCGTTCATCATAATGAATATAAGTGACATGTATGAATATTGAAAAAAATTACTTGCGTAACTTATGATGTCATTTGCAATAAATGGAACGATACTTTTGGTCTCAATGTATAATAATTAGTTATATGTTGTCGTATGTCCCTAGTTGTTATCTCACGTTTAATTAAGGATATGTGTTTTAGTTCCAATTTGTGTCTATAAATTCAATGCACAAAAACTTGTATATGTTGATATACGAGAAATAGTTATTTATGTCATTATAAAAATTTCAACTGAATACTTACTAGTGACGGTATTCATATATCTGATGTTTCATATTTATTCATATTATACTGTTCACCCTTTATGATTTTCACGTGTGTATGTGAAATAGATTTTTTACTCTGGTTGTTTGTTATTCTATAACTTGCATGATCATCACCAAACATAAAGATGCCTATAAATTAAATGGTTCAATAATCATTATTATACGGATGAAAACACCTTACTAAATGAAATTCATGTTTTCATGTTACCATTGCCTAATCTATTAATGATATGAAAATTATAAAATTTAATGTGAATCTGAGTGACGCAGCGGAAGCATTGCGGGCCCATAACCCACAGGTCCCTAGAACGAAACCAGGCTCTAATTGAATTTTTAAATATTTTTTTTTGTGCATTCAAAAGATATGAATAAGCCTCTAAGTTTCAAATGACATTAAATTTTTTATACGTATCATTATTTCTCTAAGTTTTATCTTGTGGATTTTTATCAATGTGTCATTACCTGCTAATGTTTCTTAAATATTTAATGTTGCAATTGTTTTATATTTATCATAATGGAAAATAATAAAATATTTTGTGAAGATATCTATTTGTTTTATTTATCTTTTAGAACTTTTTATAACACAACATCTAAAGTTTAATGAAAATTTGAGTTGTGCAGTTGAAGGGATGCATGCACATTCCAATAGTTCCTTGGATATAAACTAGCTTTGACAAAAAAAATTAATTGTTTAAAAAACTTACTAATAAACAAAAAACATTGTGTTCAAGATGTTTATATGTATGTTGTCTCTTACATAGCATTACTACAATGAAGGAAATAAAATATTAACAATATCATATGGCTAGTGTTGCACTCAGTAGTCAACCCACAACAGATGTCGGCAAAATCCTTACACCATGTTTACATGAAATTATCACGGTCTACTAAAAATTCAAACATGACTTAGAAAGGTAATAATCGACGCTTATGGTATGGAACCCTGATGTTTTAAATTAAAAGGACAAATACACGAACTCTAGACTATATTGTTAATAATATTTTTTAAGCCATTTACTTTTATTTGTGCGAAGTCACCTGTTCATTAAAATGTCTCTGAGTTATATGACTACGTTTGGCTTGAAATTCTGTTCATCATAATGAATATAAGTGACATGTATGAATACTGAAAAAAATTACTTGCGTAACTTATGATGTCATTTGCAATAAATGGAACGATACTTTTGGTCTCAATGTATAATAATTAGTTATATGTTGTCGTATGTCCCTAGTTGTTATCTCACGTTTAATTAAGGATATGTGTTTTAGTTCCAATTTGTGTCTATAAATTCAACGCACAAAAACTTGTATATGTTGATATACGAGAAATAGTTATTTATGTCATTATAAAAACTTCAAGTGAATACTTACTAGTGACGGTATTCATATATCTGATGTTTCATATTTATTCATATTATACTATTCACCCTTTATGATTTTCACGTGTGTATGTGAAATAGATTTTTTACTATGGTAGTTTGTTATTCTATAACTTGCATGATCATCACCAAACATAAAGATTCCTATAAATTAAATGGTTCAATAATCATTATTATACGGATGAAAACACTATACTAAATAAAATTCATGTTTTCATGTTACCATTGCCTAATATATTAATGATATGAAAATTATAAATTTAATGCGAATCTGAGTGGCGCAGCCAAAGCGTGGTGGTCCCATAACCCACAGGTCCCTAGAACCAAACCAGGCTCTGATTGAATTTTTAATTTTTTTTTGTGCATTCAAAAGATATGAATAAGCCTCTAAGTTTCAAATGACATTAAATTTTTTATACGTATCATTATTTCTCTAAGTTTTATCTCGTGGATTTTTATCAATGTGTCATTACCTGCTAATGTTTCTTAAATATTTAATGTTGCAATTGTTTTATATTTATCATAATGGAAAATAATAAAATATTTTGTGAAGATATCTATTTGTTTTATTTATCTTTTAGAACTTTTTATAACACAACATCTAAAGTTTAATGCAAATTTGAGTTGGGCAGTTGAAGGGATGCATGCACATTCCAATAGTTCCTTGGATATAAACTAGCTTTGCAAAAAAAATTAATTGTTTAAAAAAATTACTAATAAACAAAAAACATTGCGTTCAAGATGTTTATATGTATGTTGTCTCTTACATAGCATTACTACAATGAAGGAAATAAAATATTAACAATATCATATGGCTAGTGTTGCACTCAGTAGTCAACCCACAACAGATGCCGGCAAAATCCTTACACCATGTTTACATGAAACTATCAGGGTCTACTAAAACTTCAAAAATGACTTAGAAAGCTAATAATCGACGGATATGGTATGGAACCCTGGTTTTTAAATTAAAAGGACGGATACACGAACTCTAGACTATATTGTTAATAATGTTTTTTAAGCCCTTTACTTTTATTTGTGCGAAGTCACCTGTTCATTAAAATGTCTCTGAGTTATATGACTATGTTTGGCTTGAAATTTCGTTCATCATAATGAATATAAGTGACATGTATGAATACTGGAAAAAAATTACTCGTGTAACTTATGATGTCATTTGCAATAAATGGAACAATACTTTTGGTCTCAATGTATAATAATTAGTTATATGTTGTCGTATGTCCCTAGTTGTTATCTCACGTTTAATTAAGGATATGTGTTTTAGTTCCAATGTGTGTCTATAAATTTAATGCACAAAAAGTTGTATATGTTGATATACGAGAAATATTTATTTATGTCATTATAAAAATTTCAACTGAATACTTACTAGTGACGGTATTCATATATCTGATGTTTCATATTTATTCATATTCTACTATTCACCCTTTATGATTTTCACGTGTGTATGTGAAATAGATTTTTTATTCTGGTTGTTCGTTATTCTATAACTTGCATGATCATCACCAAACATAAAGATGCCTATAAATTAAATGGTTCAATAATCATTATTATACGGATGAAAACACTTTACTAAATGAAATTCATGTTTTCATGTTACCATTTCCTAATCAATTAATGATACCAAAATTATAAATTTAATGTGAATCTGAGTGGCGCAGCGGAAGCCTGGTGGGCCCATAACCCACAGGTCCCTAGAACGAAACACGGCTCTGATAGAATTTTTAAATATTTTTTTGTGCATTCAAAAGATATGAATAAGCCTCTAACTGTCAAAGGACATTAAATTTTTTATAGGGATGCATGCCCATTCCAATAGGTCCTTGGATATAAACTAGCTTTGACAAAAAAGTTAATTGTTTTAAAAAAATACTAATAAACAAAAAACATTGTGTTCAAGATGTTTATATGTATGTTGTCTCTTACATAGCATTACTACAATGAAGGAAATAAAATATTAAAAATATCATATGGCTAGTGTTGCACTCAGTAGTCAACCCACAACAGATGTCGGCAAAATCCTTACACCATGTTTATATGAAATTATCTAGGCCTACTAAAAATGCAAACATAACTTAGAAAGGTAATAATTGACAGATATGGTATGGAACCCCGGGGTTTTAAATTAGAAGGACAGATACACGAACTCTGGACTATATTGTTAATAATATTTTTAAGCCATTTAATTTTATTTGTTCAAAGTCACTTGTTCATTAAAATGTCTCAGAGTTATATGACTTTGTTTGGCTTGAAATTTCGTTCATCATAATGAATATAAGTGACATGTATGAATACTGGAAAAAATTACTTGTGTAACTTATGATGTCATTTGCAATAAATGGAACAATACTTTTGGTCTTAATGTACAATAACTAGTTATATGTTGTCACATGTCCCTAGTTGTTAGATCACATTTAATTAAAGATATGAGTTTTAGTTCCAATTTGTGTCTATAAATTCAATGAACAAAAACTTGTATATGTTGATATACGAGAAATACTTATTTATGACATTATATAAATGTCAAGTGAATACTTACTACTGACCATATTCATATATTTGATGTTTCATATTTATTCATATTTTACTATTCACCCTTTATGATTTTCAAGTGTGTACGTGAAATAGATTTTTTAGGTTGGTTGTTCATTATTCTAGAACTTGCATGATCATCACCAAACATAAAGATGCCTATAAATTAAATGGTTCAATAATCATTGTTATACGGATGAAAACTCTTTACTAAATGAAATTTATGTTTTCATGTTACCATTACCTAATCTATTAATGATATGAAAATTATAAATTTAATGTGAATCAGAGTGGTGCAGCGGAAGCGTGGTGGGCCTATAACCCACAGGTCCCTAGATTGAAACTACGCTATGATAGAATTTTTAAATATTTTTTTTTTGCATTCAAAATATATGAATAAGCCTTTAAGTGTCAAAGGATATTAAATTTTTTATACGTATCATTGTTTCTCTAAGTTTTATCTCATGGATTTTTATCAATGTGTCATTACAAATATTGTGTTCAAGATGTTTATATGTATGTTGTCTCTTACATACAATTACTAGAACGAAGGAAATAAAATATCAAGAATATAAAATGTATAGTGTTGCACTCAGTAGTCAACCCACAATAGATGTCAGAAAAATCATTACACCATGTTTATATGAAATTTTCAAGGCCTACTAAAAATGCAAACATGACTTAGAAAGGTAAGAATTGACAGATATGGCATGGAACCCTGGGGTTTTAAATTAGAAGGACAGATACACGAACTCTGGACTATATTGTTAATAATATTTTTTAAGCTCTTTAATTTTATTTGTTCAAAGTCACCTGTTCATTAAAATGTCTCTGAGTTATATGACTATGTTTGGCTTGAAATTTCGTTCATCATAATGAATATAAGTGACATGTATGAATACTGAAAAAAAATTACTTGTGTAACTTATGATGTCATTTGCAATAAATGGAACAATATTTTTGGTCTCAATGTACAATAACTAGTTGTATGTTTTCGTATGTCCCTAGTTGTTATCTCATGTTTAATTAAAGATATGTGTTTTAGTTCCAATTTGTGTCTATAAATTCAATGAACAAAAATTTGTATATGTTGATATACGAGAAATATTTATTTATGTCATTATATAAATGTCAAGTGAATACTTACTAGTGACCATATTCATATATGTGATGTTTCATATTTATTCATATTCTAATATTCACCCATTATGATTTTTCACGTGTGTATGTGAAATTGATTTTTTACGTCGGTTGTTCATTATTCTAGAACTTGCATGATCATTACCAAACATAAAGATGCCTATAAATTAAAAGGTTCAATAAACATTGTTATAAGGATAAAAACTCTTTACTAAATGAAATTTATGTTTTCATGTTACCATTACCTAATATATTAATGATATGAAAATTCTAAATTATAGTGAATCAGAGTGGCACAGCGGAAGCGTGGTGGGCCTATAACCCGCAGGTCCTTGGATTGAAACTAGGCTATGATAGAATTTTTAAATATTTTTTTTTGCATTCAAAAGATATGAATAAGCCTTTATGTGTCAAAGGACATTAAATTTTTTATATGTATCATTGTTTCTCAAAGTTTTATCTCGTGGATTTTTATCAATGTGTCATTACGAATATTGTGTTCAAGATGTTTATATGTATGTTGTCTCTTACATACAATTACTAGAACGAAGGAAATAAAATATCAAGAATATCAAATGTCTAGTGTAGCACTCTGTAGTCAACCCACAATAGATGTCGGAAAAATCATTACACCATGTTTATATGAAATTTTCAAGGCCTACTAAAAATGCAAACATGACTTAGAAAGGTAAGAATTGACAGATATGGTATGGAACCCTGGGGTTTTAAATTAGAAGGACAGATACACGAACTCTGGACTATATTGTTAATAATATTTTTTAAGCTCTTTAATTTTATTTGTTCAAAGTCACCTGTTCATTAAAATGTCTCTGAGTTATATGACTATGTTTGGCTTGAAATTCCGTTCATCATAATGAATATAAGTGACATGTATGAATACTGGAAAAAAATTACTTGTGTAACTTATGATGTCATTTGCAATAAATGGAACAATATTTTTAGTCTCAATGTACAATAACTAGTTGTATGTTTTCGTATGTCCCTAGTTGTTATCTCACGTTTAATTAAAGATATGTGTTTTAGTTCCAATTTGTGTCTATAAACTCAATGAACAAAAATTTGTATATGTTGATATACGAGACATATTTATTTATGTCATTATATAAATGTCAAGTGAATACTTACTAGTGACCATATTCATATATGTGATGTTTCATATTTATTCATATTCTAATATTCACCCATTATGATTTTTCACGTGTGTATGTGAAATTGATTTTTTACGTCGGTTGTTCATTATTCTAGAACTTGCATGATCATTACCAAACATAAAGATGCCTATAAATTAAAAGGTTCAATAAACATTGTTATAAGGATAAAAACTCTTTATTAAATGAAATTTATGTTTTCATGTTACCATTACCTAATATATTAATGATATGAAAATTATAAATTATAGTGAATCAGAGTGGCGCAGCTGAAGCGTGGTTGGCCCATAACCCACAGGTCCCTGGATCGTCGAAACCAGGCTCTGATAGAAATTTTAAATTTTTGTTTTTTGCCTTTAAAATATATGAATAAGCCTCTAAGTTTTAAAGGACATTAAATTTTTATACGTATCATTGTTTCTCTAAGTTTTATCTCGTCGATTTTTATCAATGTGTCATTGAGAATATTGTGTTCAAGATGTTTATATGTATGTTATCTCTTACATACCATTACTAGAACGAAGGAAATAAAATATCAAGAATATCAAATGTCTAGTGTTGCACTCAGTGGTCAACCCACAATAGATGTCGGAAAAATCATTACACCATGTTTATATGAAATTATCAAGGCCTACTAAAAATGCAAGCATGACTTGGAAAGGTAATAATTGACAGATATTGTATTGAACCCTGGGGTTTTAAATTAGAAGGACAGATACACGAACTCTGGACTATATTGTTAATAATATTTTTTAAGCCCTTTAATTTTATTTGTTCAAAGTCACCTGTTCATTAAAATGTCTCTGAGTTATATGACTTTGTTTGGCTTGAAATTTCGTTCATCATAATGAATATAAGTGACATGTATGAATACTGGAAAAAAATTACTTGTGTAAATTATGATGTCATTTTCAATAAATGTAACAATACTTTTGGTCTCAATGTACAATAACTAGCTATAAGTTATCGTATGTCCCTAGTTGTTATCTCACGTTTAATTAAAGATATGTGTTTTAGTTCCAATTTGTGTCTATAAATTCAATGAACAAAAACTTGTATATGTTGATATACGAGAAATATTTATTTATGTCATTATATAAATGTCGAGTGAATACTTACTAGTGACCATATTCATATATGAGATGTTTCATATTTATTCATATTTTACTATTCACCCTTTATGATTTTCAAGTGTGTATGTGAAATAGATTTTTTAGGTTGGTTGTTCATTATTCTAGAACTTGCATGATCATCACAAAACATAAAGATGCCTATAAATTAAATGGTTCAATAATCATTGTTATACG
Source organism: Vicia faba (assembly GCA_948472305.1). Lineage (NCBI taxonomy): Eukaryota > Viridiplantae > Streptophyta > Magnoliopsida > Fabales > Fabaceae > Vicia > Vicia faba. The sequence goes on along the minus strand of OX451741.1, from coordinate 157,337,993 downwards.
GATGAAAACACTTTACTAAATGAAATTTTTGTTTTCATGTTACCATTACCTAATCTATTAATGATATGAAAATTATAAATTTAATGTGAATCAGAGTCGCGCAGTGGAAGTGTTGTGGGCCTATAACCCACAGGTCCCTGGATTGAAACTAGGCTATGATAGAATTTTTAAATATTTTTTTTTCAATCAAAAGATATGAATAAGCCTCTAAGTGTCAAAGGACATTAAATTTTTTATACGTATCATTGTTTCTCTATGTTTTATCTCGTGGATTTTTATCAATGTGTCATTACGAATATTGCGTTCAAGATGTTTATATGTATGTTGTCTCTTACATACAATTACTGGAACGAAGGAAATAAAATATCAAGAATATCAAATGTCTAGTATTGCACTCAGTAGTCAACCCACAATAGATGTCGGAAAAATCATTACACCATGTTTATATGAAATTATCAAGGCCTACTAAAAACGAAAACATGACTTAGAAATGTAATAATCGACAGACATGGCATGGAACCCTGGGGTTTTAAATTATAAGGACAGATACACGAACTTTGGAATATATTGTTAATAATATTTTTTAATCCCTTTAATTTTATTTTTGCGAATTCACATGTATATTAATATGTCTCTGAGTTATATGACTATGTTTGGCTTGAAATTTCGTTCATCATAATGAATATAAGTGACTTGTATGAATACTGAAAAAAATTACTTGTGTATCTTATGATGTCATTTGCAATAAATGGAACAATACTTTTGGTCTCAATGTACAATAACTAGTTATATGTTGTCGTATGTCCCTAGTTGTTATATCATGTTTAATTAAAGATATGTGTTTTAGTTCCAATTTGTGTCTATAAATTCAATGCAGAAAAACATGTATATGTTGATATATGAGAAATATTTATTTATGTCATTATATAAATGTCAAGTGAATACTTACTAGTGATGATATTCATATATATGATGTTTCATATTTATTCATATTCTAATATTCACCCTTATGATTTTTCACGTGTGTATATGAAACAGAATTTTTACGTCGGTTGTTCGTTATTCTAGAACTTGCATGATCATTACCAAACATAAAGATGCATATAAATTAAAAGGTTCAATAAACATTGTTATAAGGATGAAAACTCTTTACTAAATGAATTTATGTTTTCATGTTACCATTACCTAATCTATTAATGATATGAAAATTATAAATTTAATGTGAATCAGAGTGGCGCAGCGGAAGCGTGGTGGGCCCATAACCCACAGGTCCCTGGATTGAAACCAGGCTCTAATCGAATTTTTAAATATTTTTATTTGTTGGTTGTTCATTATTCTAGAACTTGCATCTAGAACTTGCATGATCATCACCAAACATAAAGATGCATATAAATTAAATTGTTCAATAATCATTGTTATACGGATTAAAACTCTTTACTAAATGAAATTTATGTTTTCATGTTACCATTACCTAATCTATTAATGATATGAAAATTATAAATTTAATGTGAATCAGAGTGGCGCAGCGGAAGCGTGGTGGGCCCATAACCCACAGGTCTCTGGATTGAAACTAGGCTATGATAGAGTTTTTAAATTTTTTTTTGCATTCAAAAGATATGAATAAGCCTCTAACTGTCAAAGGACATCAAATTTTTTATAGGTATCATTGTTTCTCTAAGTTTTATCTCGTGGATTTTTATCAATGTGTCATTACGAATATTGTGTTCAAGATGTTTGAAATTTTGGCTGCAGATACTCAATGTCACGTTCAATGTTATGACACCGTATCTGACTTTCTATAAGACAGTAAATACAAAAACAGTAAAGAACACAATCAATTGTTTACCCAGTTCAGTGTGCAACAACACCTACTCTGGGGCTACCAAGCCAGGGAGGAAATCCACTATAAGAGATATTAATTCAGGAATAAACCAACCAGTTTATCTCCTTCACTTAAGACCTACCCAATGCAACTTCAATCTAAGTACAACTTAAACCTGAGTTCCTACTCACTCTCCCTCAATCACAACAGTGATACTTAAAACAATTGACTAATGAATTGATGAAGACACTCTTCAAAACATACACTTGATTATGCTTCACAGCTTTTTAATCAAGCAACACAAACACTCTTGCTTCACAGCTTTGAGTGGTACATAAACCTAACTTGACTATGCTTCAAAGCTTTAGTCAAGAGACACAAAAACACTCTTGCTTCAAAGCTTTGAGTGATACAAAACCCTTACAATTAAAACCTATTCCAAGTCACTTATCACAATGATACTTTCTTGGATTACAATAGTTAAAACTATACAGCTCCTAAATGATCTTCTGTCAAAAAGGGATAAATTCCAAACAGCAGCCCTGTTGAATATATAGCAGCTGCTTCTTCAGTTAGGGTTTCCACAAAAAGCTAGGGTTAATTCTGTTTGACCTTAAGACTTGGTCACAAGACTTTATCAACCAGGTTAGGGTTGAGCTAGGTGAACCCAAAGACCACGAGAGATTCTGTTCTGGAAAGACTGAGTCATTTTCCTGAAAAATATCAGAATTAACCAAACTGCATAACTGTTAGATCAGAACAGGATGTCTTAACATTTGTTATGACATCTGAATTCCTGTTTACTGATTTTGGTAAATGTGATCATTTTGCAAAATGCTCAGATACACACTCATAAACAGCAGTACCTGTATGCCATTATTTTTCTACAAAGGTACCTAATAAATCAATACCTAATAAACTAGAATGTTATGACATCAGTCATGACATTCACACACCTGGTTTTACCAAAAATGCGTGCCAATAACTAAACAACTACAAACTCCCCCTTTGGCAGATTTTTGGCTAAAGCCCCTAAGCAATCAGAGATAGCAGCAGAATAAATGTGACTGCAGAAAAATATAGTGTTTATCAAGTAATTGACCACAGAATAATATCTCCCCCTCTTTAGCCACAAATGGGCCAAAGATACATGTTCTTAAAAGTTATATAGTCATCCCAAAAGTAGTAAAAACAACAACTAAAATCTGAACACACTTGTAAACTCCACCAGGAACCAACATCAACTCCACCAACCTTTAAGCACTGTCCCCTTCAGAGGAGCTACTTTCTTCAGTATTGAGTTGATCTTCAGCAGCACCCTCTTCTCTTCTGTTTCCTTCAGCTTCCTCCTTTTCTAACCTGGCAATTAGGTTTTCTAGGGTCTTTTTCCTAGTCTCCAGCTCTTTGCAGGTCTCTTTCAATACAGCTATAACATCAGATGTTTTGGACTAAGTCTTTACAGATGATGTCTCAGCTGATGTTATAACAATATCAGGAACATGAGATCCCTGAAAAAGCTTGTAGTGTAACCCAAGAGCAAGAGCTCTTTTGCAAGCAGTATCTCTTGCAACCAGGATATCAGGGTATTGTGCAAGGTTAATTCCACAAAGGAGGGAGGGAAAGGCAATAAGGCCTTTGACAGCATAGCTACCAGCATGTTTTAAAGTTTATTCAAAAATATACCTGCCATAGTCAAATTCAGTCTTGGTTCCCACAGCATAAATAAATCTCCCCAATCCTGTGGAGATAGTTGATTTATGGTTTGTAGGGACCCAGTTGGCTGCACCAATCTTGTGCAGGATGGCAAATTTCATGCTTAGTTTGCTGGCATTCAGCTTGCCTTTCAAGGGCCAGCACTTGACTTGTCTTGCTGTGATGGTTTGGCATACTTCACTGTCAGTGACTTCTAATTCAGGGCAAGCCTCATTTGAACTTCCAAGAAATTTTTTAATTTCTGATGGAGAGAAATTAACCCTTCTTCCTCTAACATAGACACATTCAAAGTCAGCTGACCTTCCATCAGCACATTCATCAGACAAGTTAACTATGAACTCCTTGACCAGATTTTCATACGTATCATTATTCCTCTTAGTTTTATCTCGTGGATTTTTATCAATGTGTCATTACCTGCTAATGTTTCTTAAATATTTAATGTTGCAATTGTTTTATATTTATCATAATGGAAAATAATAAAATATTTTGTGAAGATATCTATTTGTTTTATTTATCTTTTAGAACTTTTTATAACACAACATCTAAAGTTTAATGAAAATTTGAGTTGTGCAGTTGAAGGGATGCATGCCCATTCCAATAGGTCCTTGGATATAAACTAGCTTTGACAAAAAAAATTAATTGTTTAAAAAAATTACTAATAAACAAAAAACATTGTGTTCAAGATGTTCATATGTATGTTGTCTCTTACATAGCATTACTACAATGAAGGAAATAAAATATTAACAATATCATATGGCTAGTGTTGCACTCAGTAGTCAACCCACAACAGATGCCGGCAAAATCCTTACACCATGTTTACATGAAACTATCAGGGTCAACTAAAACTTCAAAAATGACTTAGAAAGGTAATAATCGACGGATATGGTATGGAACCCTGGTGTTTTAAATTAAAAGGACAGATACACGAACTCTAGACTATATTGTTAATAATATTTTTAAGCCCTTTACTTTTATTTGTGCGAAGTCGCCTGTTTATTAAAATGTCTCTGAGTTATATGACTACGTTTGGCTTGAAATTTCGTTCATCATAATGAATATAAGTGACATGTATGAATACTGAAAAAAATTACTTGCGTAACTTATGATGTCATTTGCAATAAATGGAACGATACTTTTGGTCTCAATGTATAATAATTAGTTATATGTTGTCGTATGTCTCTAGTTGTTATCTCACGTTTAATTAAGGATATGTGTTTTAGTTCCAATTTGTGTCTATAAATTCAATGCACAAATACTTGTATATGTTGATATACGAGAAATAGTTATTTATGTCATTATAAAAACTTCAAGTGAATACTTACTTGTGACGGTATTCATATATCTGATGTTTCATATTTATTCATATTATACTGTTCACCCTTTATGATTTTCACGTGTGTATGTGAAATAGATTTTTTACTATGGTAGTTTGTTATTCTATAACTTGCATGATCATCACCAAACATAAAGATTCCTATAAATTAAATGGTTCAATAATCATTATTATACGGATGAAAACACTTTACTAAATGAAATTCATGTTTTCATGTTACCATTGCCTAATCTATTAATGATATGAAAATTATAAATTTAATGTGAATCTGAGTGGCGCAGCGGAAGCGTGGTGGTCGCATAACCCACAGGTCCCTATTAAATTTTTTATACGTATCATTATTTCTCTAAGTTTTATCTCGTGGATTTTTATCAATGTGTCATTACCTTATAATGTTTCTTAAATATTTAATGTTGCAATTGTTTTATATTTATCATAATGGAAAATAATAAAATATTTTGTGAAGATATCTATTTGTTTTATTTATCTTTTAGAACTTTTTATAACACAACATCTAAAGTTTAATGGAACTTTGACTTGTGCAGTTGAAGGGATGCATGCCCATTCCAATAGTTCCTTGGATATAAACTAGCTTTGACAAAAAAAATTAATTGTTTAAAAAACTTACTAATAAACAAAAAACATTGTGTTCAAGATGTTTTTATGTATGTTGTCTCTTACCTAGCATTACTACAATGAAGGAAATAAAATATTAACAATATCATATGGCTAGTGTTGCACTCAGTAGTCAACCCACAACAGATGCCGGCAAAATCCTTACACCATGTTTACATGAAACTATCAGGGTCTACTAAAACTTCAAAAAGGACTTAGAAAGGTAATAATCGACGAATATGGTATGGAACCCTGGTGTTTTAAATTAAAAGGACAGATACACGAACTCTAGACTATATTGTTAATAATATTTTTTAAGCCCTTTACTTTTATTTGTGCGAAGTCACCTGTTTATTAAAATGTCTCTGAGTTATATGACTACGTTTGGCTTGAAATTTCGTTCATCATAATGAATATAAGTGACATGTATGAATACTGGAAAAAATTACTCGTGTAACTTATGATGTCATTTGCAATAAATCGAACAATACTTTTGGTCTCAATGTATAATAATCAGTTATATGTTGTCGTATGTCCCTAGTTGTTATCTCACGTTTAATTAAGGATATGTGTTTTAGTTCCAATTTGTGTCTATAAATTCAATGCACAAAAACTTGTATATGTTGATATACGAGAAATAGTTATTTATGTCATTATAAAAATTTCAAGTGAATACTTACTAGTGACGGTATTCATATATCTGATGTTTCATGTTTATATTCTACTATTCACCCTTTATGATTTTCACGTGTGTATGTGAAATAGATTTTTTACTCTGGTTGTTTGTTATTCTATAACTTGCATGATCATCACCAAACATAAAGATGCCTATAAATTAAATGGTTCAATAATCATTATTATACGGATGAAAACACTTTACTAAATGAAATTCAAGTTTTTATGTTACCATTGCCTAATCTATTAATGATATGAAAATTATAAATTTAATGCGAATCTGAGTGGTGCAGCGGAAGCGTGGTGGGCCCATAACCCACAGGTCCCTAGAACCAAACTATACGTATCATTATTTCTCTAATTTTTATCTCGTGGATTTTTATCAATGTGTCATTACCTGCTAATGTTTCTTAAATATTTAATGTTGCAATTGTTTTATATTTATCATAATGGAAAATAATAAAATATTTTGTGAAGATATCTATTTGTTTTATTTATCTTTTAGAACTTTTTATAACACAACATCTAAAGTTTAATGAAAATTTGAGTTGTGAAGTTGAAGGGATGCATGCCCATTCCAATAGGTCCTTGGATATAAACTACCTTTGACAAAAAAAATTAATTGTTTAAAAAAATTACTAATAAACAAAAAACATTGTGTTCAAGATGTTCATTGTATGTTGTCTCTTACATAGCATTACTACAATGAAGGAAATAAAATATTAACAATATCATATGGCTAGTGTTGCACTCAGTAGTTAACCCACAACAGATGCCGGCAAAATCCTTACACCATGTTTACATGAAACTATCAGGGTCTTCTAAAACTTCAAAAATGACTTAGAAAGGTAATAATCGACGGATATGGTATGGAACCCTGGTGTTTTAAATTAAAAGGAAAGATACACGAACTCTAGACAATATTGTTAATAATATTTTTTAAGCCCTTTACTTTTATTTGTGCGAAGTCACCTGTTCATTAAAATGTCTCTGAGTTATATGACTACGTTTGGCTTGAAATTTCGTTCATCATAATGAATATAAGTGACATGTATGAATACTGGAAAAAATTACTCGTGTAACTTATGATGTTATTTGCAATAAATGGAACGATACTTTTGGTCTCAATGTATAATAATTAGTTATATGTTGTCGTATGTCCCTAGTTGTTATCTCACGTTTAATTAAGGATATGTGTTTTAGTTCCAATTTGTGTCTATAAATTCAATGCACAAATACTTGTATATGTTGATATACGAGAAATAGTTATTTATGTCATTATAAAAACTTCAAGTGAATACTTACTAGTGACGGTATTCATATATCTGATGTTTCATATTTATTCATATTATACTGTTCACCCTTTATGATTTTCACGTGTGAATGTGAAATAGATTTTTTACTATGGTAGTTTGTTATTCTATAACTTGCATGATCATCACCAAACATAAAGATTCCTATAAATTAAATGGTTCAATAATCATTATTATACGGATGAAAACACTTTACTAAATGAAATTCATGTTTTCATGTTACCATTGCCTAATCTATTAATGATATTAAAATTATAAATTTAATGCGAATCTGAGTGGCGCAGCGGAAGCGTGGTGGGCCCATAACCCACAGGTCCCTAGAACGAAACCAGGCTCTGATTGAATTTTTAATTTTTTTTGTGCATTCAAAAGATATGAATAAGCCTCTAAGTTTCAAATGACATTAAATTTTTTATACGTATCATTATTTCTCTAAGTTTTATCTCGTGGATTTTTATCAATGTGTCATTACCTGCTAATGTTTCTTAAATATTTAATGTTGCAATTGTTTTATATTTATCATAATGGAAAATAATAAAATATTTTGTGAAGATATCTATTTGTTTTATTTATCTTTTAGAACTTTTTATAACACAACATCTAAAGTTTAATGAAAATTTGAGTTGTGCAGCTGAAGGGATGCATGCCCATTCCAATAGTTCCTTGGATATAAACTAGCTATGACAAAAAAAATTAATTGTTTAAAAATCTTACTAATAAACAAAAAACATTGTGTTCAAGATGTTTATATGTATGTTGTCTCTTACATAGCATTACTACAATGAACATAACAAAATATTAACAATATCATATGGCTAGTGTTGCACTCAGTAGTCAACCCACAACAGATGTCGGCAAAATCCTCACACCATGTTTACATGAAATTATCAGGGTCTACTAAAAATTCAAACATGACTTAGAAAGGTAATAATCGACGGATATGGTATGGAACCCTGATGTTTTAAATTAAAAGGACAAATACACGAACTCTAGACTATATTGTTAATAATATTTTTTAAGCCCTTTACTTTTATTTGTGCGAAGTCACCTGTTCATTAAAATGTCTCTGAGTTATATGACTACGTTTGGCTTGAAATTTCGTTCATCATAATGAATATAAGTGACATGTATGAATACTGGAAAAAATTACTTGCGTAACTTATGATGTCATTTGCAATAAATGGAACGATACTTTTGGTCTCAATGTATAATAATTAGTTATATGTTGTCGTATGTCCCTAGTTGTTATCTCACGTTTAATTAAGGATATGTGTTTTAGTTCCAATTTGTGTCTATAAATTCAACGCACAAAAACTTGTATATGTTGATATACGAGAAATAGTTATTTAAGTCATTATAAAAACTTCAAGTGAATACTTACTAGTGACGGTATTCATATATCTGATGTTTCATATTTATTCATATGATACTATTCACCCTTTATGATTTTCACGTGTGTATGTGAAATAGATTTTTTATTATGGTAGTTTGTTATTCTATAACTTGCATGATCATCACCAAACATAAAGATTCCTATAAATTAAATGGTTCAATAATCATTATTATACGGATGAAAACACTTTACTAAATGAAATTCATGTTTTCATGTTTCCATTTCCTAATATATTAATGATATGAAAATTATAAATTTAATGCGAATCTGAGTGGCGCAGCGGAAGCGTGGTGGGCCCATAACCCACAGGTCCCTAGAACGAAACCAGGCTCTGATTGAATTTTTAATTTTTTTTTGTGCATTCAAAAGATATGAATAAGCCTCTAAGTTTCAAATGACATTAAATTTTTTATACGTATCATTATTTCTCTAAGTTTTATCTTGTGGATTTTTATCAATGTGTCATTACCTGCTAATGTTTCTTAAATATTTAATGTTGCAATTGTTTTATATTTATCATAACGGAAAATAATAAAATATTTTGTGAAGATATCTATTTGTTTTATTTATCTTTTAGAACTTTTTATAACACAACATCTAAAGTTTAATGAAAATTTGAGTTGTGCAGTTGAAGGGATGCATGCACATTCCAATAGTTCCTTGGATATAAACTAGCTTTGACAAAAAAAATTAATTGTTTAAAAATCTTACTAATAAACAAAAAACATTGTGTTCAAGATGTTTATATGTATGTTGTCTCTTACATAGCATTACTACAATGAAGGAAATAAAATATTAACAATATCATATGGCTAGTGTTGCACTCAGTAGTCAACCCACAACAGATGCCGGCAAAATCCTTACACCATGTTTACATGAAACTATCAGGGTCTACTAAAACTTCAAAAATGACTTAGAAAGGTAATAATCGACGGATATGGTATGGAACCCTGGTGTTTTAAATTAAAAGGACAGAAACACGAACTATAGACTATATTGTTAATAATATTTTTTAAGCCCTTTACTTTTATTTGTGCGAAGTCACATGTTCATTAAAATGTCTCTGAGTTATATGACTATGTTTGGCTTGAAATTTCGTTCATCATAATGAATATAAGTGACATGTATGAATACTGAAAAAAATTACTCGCGTAACTTATGATGTCATTTGCAATAAATGGAACGATACTTTTGGTCTCAATGTATAATAATTAGTTATATGTTGTCGTACGTCCCTAGTTGTTATCTCACGTTTAATTAAGGATATGTGTTTTAGTTCCAATTTGTGTCTATAAATGCAATGCACAAAAACTTGTATATGTTGATATACGAGAAATAGTTATTTACGTCATTATAAAAATTTCAAGTGAATACTTACTAGTGACGGTATTCATATATCTGATGTTTCATATTTATTCATATTCTACTATTCACCCTTTATGATTTTCACGTGTGTATGTGAAATAGATTTTTTACTCTGGTTGTTCGTTATTCTATAACTTGCATGATCATCACCAAACATAAAGATGCCTATAAATTAAATGGTTCAATAATCATTATTATACAGATGAAAACACTTTACTAAATGAAATTCATGTTTTCATGTTACCATTGCCTAATCTATTAATGATATGAAAATTATAAAATTAATGTGAATCTGAGTGGCGCAGCGGAAGCGTGGTGGGCCCATAACCCACAGGTCCCTAGAACGAAACCAGGCTCTGATTGAATTTTTAAATTTTTTTTTGTGCATTCAAAAGATATGAATAAGCCTCTAAGTGTCAAATGAAATTAAATTTTTTATATGTATCATTATTTCTCTAAGTTTTATCTCGTGGATTTTTATCAATGTGTCATTACCTGCTAATGTTTCTTAAATATTTAATGTTGCAATTGTTTTATATTTATCATAAAGGAAAATTAAAATATTTTGTGAAGATATCTATTTGTTTTATTTATCTTTTAGAACTTTTTATAACACAACATCTAAAGTTTAATGCAAATTTGAGTTGTGCATTTAAAGGGATGCATGCCCATTCCAATAGGTCCTTGGATATCAACTAGGTTTGACAAAAAAATTAATTGTTTAAAAAACTACTAATAAACAAAAAACATTGTGTTCAAGATGTTGATATGTATGTTGTCTCTTACATAGCATTACTACAATGAAGGAAATAAAATATTAACAATATCATATGGCTAGTTTTGCACTCAGTAGTCAACCCACAACAGATGCCGGCAAAATCCTTACACCATGTTTACATGAAATTATCAGGGTCTACTAAAACTTCAAAAATGACTTAGAAAGGTAATAATCGACGGATATGGTATGGAACCCTGGTGTTTTAAATTAAAAGGACAGAAACACGAACTCTAGACTATATTGTTAATAATATTTTTTAAGCCCTTTACTTTTATTTGTGCGAAGTCAATGTTCATTATAATTTCTCTGAGTTATATGTCTACGTTTGGCTTGAAATTTCGTTCATCATAATGAATATAAGTGACATGTATGAATACTGAAAAAAATTACTCGCGTAACTTATGATGTCATTTGCAATAAATGGAACAATACTTTTGGTCTCAATGTATAATAATTAGTTATATGTTGTCGTATGTCCCTAGTTGTTATCTCACGTTTAATTAAGGATATGTGTCTTAGTTCCAATTTGTGTCTATAAATTCAATGCACAAAAACTTGTATATGTTGATATACGAGAAATAGTTATTTATGTCATTATAAAAATTTCAAGTGAATAATTACTAGTGAGGGTATTCATATATCTGATGTTTCATATTTATTCATATTCTACTATTCACCCTTTATGATTTTCACGTGTGTATGTGAAATAGATTTTTTACTCTGGTTGTTTGTTATTCTATAACTTGCATGATCATCACCAAACATAAAGATGCCTATAAATTAAATGGTTCAATAATCATTATTATACGGATGAAAACACCTTACTAAATGAAATTCATGTTTTCATGTTACCATTTCCTAATCTATTAATGATATGAAAATTATAAATTTAATGTGAATCTGAGTGGCGCAGCGGAAGCGTGGCGGGCCCATAACACACAGGTCCCTAGAACGAAACCAGGCTCTAATTGAATTTTTAAATATTTTTTTTGTGCATTCAAAAGATATGAATAAGTCTCTAAGTGTCAAATGACATTAAATTTTTTATACGTATCATTAATTGTCTCAGTTTTATCTCGTGGATTTTTATCAATGTGTCATTACCTGCTAATGTTTCTTAAATATTTAATGTTGCAATTGTTTTATATTTATCATAATGGAAAATAATAAAATATTTTGTGAAGATATCTATTTGTTTTATTTATCTTTTAGAACTTTTTATAACACAACATCTAAAGTTTAATGCAAATTTGAGTTGTGCAGTTAAAGGGATGCATGCCCATTCCAATAGTTCCTTGGATATAAACTAGCTTTGATAAAAAAAATTAATTGTTTAAAAAAATTACTAATAAACAAAAAACATTGTGTTCAAGATGTTTATATGTATGTTGTCTCTTACATGGCATTACTATAATGAACGAAATAAAATATTAACAATATCATATGGCTAGTGTTGCACTCAGTAGTCAACCCACAACAGATGTCGGCAAAATCCTTACACCATGTTTACATGAAATTATCAGGGTCTACTAAAAATTCAAACATGACTTAGAAAGGTAATAATCGACGGATATGGTATGGAACCCTGATGTTTTAAATTAAAAGGACAGATACACGAACTCTAGACTATATTGTTAATAATATTTTTTAAGCCCTTTATTTTTATTTGTGCGAAGTCACCTGTTCATTAAAATGTCTCTGAGTTATATGACTACGTTTGGCTTGAAATTTCGTTCATCATAATGAATATAAGTGACATGTATGAATATTGAAAAAAATTACTTGTGTAACTTATGATGTCATTTGCAATAAATGGAACGATACTTTTTTTATCAATGTATAATAATTAGTTATATGTTGTCGTATGTCCCTAGTTGTTATCTCACGTTTAATTAAGGATATGTGTTTTAGTTCCAATTTGTGTCTATAAATTCAATGCACAAATACTTGTATATGTTGATATACGAGAAATAGTTATTTATGTCATTATAAAAACTTCAAGTGAATACTTACTTGTGACGGTATTCATATATCTGATGTTTCATATTTATTCATATTATATTGTTCACCCTTTATGATTTTCACGTGTGTATGTGAAATAGATTTTTTACTATGGTAGTTTGTTATTCTATAACTTGCATGATCATCACCAAACATAAAGATTCATATAAATTAAATGGTTCAATAATCATTATTATACGGATGAAAACACTTTACTAAATGAAATTCATGTTTTCATGTTACCATTGTCTAATCTATTAATGATATGAAAATTATAAATTTAATGCGAATCTGAGTGGCGCAGCGGAAGCGTGGTGGTCGCATAACCCACAGGTCCCTAGAACGAAACCAGGCTCTGATTGAATTTTTAATTTTTTTTTGTGCATTCAAAAGATATGAATAAGCCTCTAAGTTTCAAATGACATTAAATTTTTTATACGTATCATTATTTCTCTAAGTTTTATCTCGTGGATTTTTATCAATGTGTCATTACCTGCTAATGTTTCTTAAATATTTAATGTTGCAATTGTTTTATATTTATCATAATGGAAAATAATAAAATATTTTGTGAAGATATCTATTTGTTTTATTTATCTTTTAGAACTTTTTATAACACAACATCTAAAGCTTAATGCAAATTTGAGTTGTGCAGTTGAAGGGATGCATGCCCATTCCAATAGTTCCTTGGATATAAACTAGCTTTGACAAAAAAAATTAATTGTTTAAAAAACTTACTAATAAACAAAAAACATTGTGTTGAAGATGTTTATATGTATGTTGTCTCTTACATAGCATTACTACAATGAAGGAAATAAAATATTAACAATATCATATGGCTAGTGTTGCACTCAGTAGTCAACCCACAACAGATGCCGGCAAAATCCTTACACCATGTTTACATGAAACTATCAGGGTCTACTAAAACTTCAAAAATGACTTAGAAAGGTAATAATCGACGAATATGGTATGGAACCCTGGTGTTTTAAATTAAAAGGACAGATACACGAACTCTAGACTATATTGTTAATAATATTTTTTAAGCCCTTTACTTTTATTCGTGCGAAGTCACCTGTTCATTAAAATGTCTCTGAGTTATATGACTACGTTTGGCTTGAAATTTCGTTCATCATAATGAATATAAGTGACATGTATGAATACTGGAAAAAATTACTCGTGTAACTTATGATGTCATTTGCAATAAATCGAACAATACTTTTGGTCTCAATGTATAATAATCAGTTATATGTTGTCGTATGTCCCTAGTTGTTATCTCACGTTTAATTAAGGATATGTGTTTTAGTTCCAATTTGTGTCTATAAATTCAATGCACAAAAACTTGTATATGTTGATATACGAGAAATAGTTATTTATGTCATTATAAAAATTTCAAGTGAATACTTACTAGTGACGGTATTCATATATCTGATGTTTCATGTTTATATTCTACTATTCACCCTTTATGATTTTCACGTGTGTATGTGAAATAGATTTTTTACTCTGGTTGTTTGTTATTCTATAACTTGCATGATCATCACCAAACATAAAGATGCCTATAAATTAAATGGTTCAATAATCATTATTATACGGATGAAAACACTTTACTAAATGAAATTCATGTTTTCATGTTACCATTGCCTAATCTATTAATGATATGAAAATTATAAATTTAATGCGAATCTGAGTGGCGCAGCGGAAGCGTGGTGGGCCCATAACCCACAGGTCCCTAGAACGAAACTATACGTATCATTATTTCTCTAAGTTTTATCTCGTGGAATTTTATCAATGTGTCATTACCTGCTAATGTTTCTTAAATATTTAATGTTGCAATTGTTTTATATTTATCATAATGGAAAATAATAAAATATTTTGTGAAGATATCTATTTGTTTTATTTATCTTTTAGAACTTTTTATAACACAACATCTAAAGTTTAATGAAAATTTGAGTTGTGAAGTTGAAGGGATGCATGCCCATTCCAATAGGTCCTTGGATATAAACTACCTTTGACAAAAAAAATTATTTGTTTAAAAAAATTACTAATAAACAAAAAACATTGTGTTCAAGATGTTCATATGTATGTTGTCTCTTACATAGCATTACTACAGTGAAGGAAATAAAATATTAACAATATCATATGGCTAGTGTTGCACTTAGTAGTCAACCCACAACAGATGCCGGCAAAATCCTTACACCATGTTTACATGAAACTATCAGGGTCTTCTAAAACTTCAAAAATGACTTAGAAAGGTAATTATCGACGGATATGGTATGGAACCCTGGTGTTTTAAATTAAAAGGACAGATACACGAACTCTAGACAATATTGTTAATAATATTTTTTAAGCCCTTTACTTTTATTTGTGCGAAGTCACCTGTTCATTAAAATGTCTCTGAGTTATATGACTACGTTTGGCTTGAAATTTCGTTCATCATAATGAATATAAGTGACATGTATGAATACTGGAAAAAATTACTCGTGTAACTTATGATGTTATTTGCAATAAATGGAACGATACTTTTGGTCTCAATGTATAATAATTAGTTATATGTTGTCGTATGTCCCTAGTTGTTATCTCACGTTTAATTAAGGATATGTGTTTTAGTTCCAATTTGTGTCTATAAATTCAATGCACAAAAACTTGTATATGTTGATATACGAGAAATAGTTATTTATGTCATTATAAAAATTTCAAGTGAATACTTACTAGTGACGGTATTCATATATCTGATGTTTCATGTTTATATTCTACTATTCACCCTTTATGATTTTCACGTGTGTATGTGAAATAGATTTTTTACTCTGGTTGTTTGTTATTCTATAACTTGCATGATCATCACCAAACATAAAGATGCCTATAAATTAAATGGTTCAATAATCATTATTATACAGATGAAAACACCTTACTAAATGAAATTCATGTTTTCATGTTACCATTGCCTAATCTATTAATGATATGAAAATTATAAAATTTAATGTGAATTTGAGTGGCGCAGCGGAAGCGTTGCGGGCCCATAAGCCACAGGTCCCTAGAACGAAACCAGGCTCTAATTGAATTTTTAAATATTTTTTTTGTGCATTCAAAAGATATGAATAAGTCTCTAAGTGTCAAATGACATTAAATTTTTTATACGTATCATTAATTGTCTCAGTTTTATCTCATGGATTTTTATCAATGAGTTATTACCTGCTAATGTTTCTTAAATATTTAATGTTGCAATTGTTTTATATTTATCATAATGGAAAATAATAAAATATTTTGTGAAGATATCTATTTGTTTTATTTATCTTTTAGAACTTTTTATAACACAACATCTAAAGTTTAATGAAAATTTGAGTTGTGCAGCTGAAGGGATGCATGCCCATTCCAATAGTTCCTTGGATATAAACTAGCTATGACAAAAAAAATTAATTGTTTAAAAATCTTACTAATAAACAAAAAACATTGTGTTCAAGATGTTTATATGTATGTTGTCTCTTACATAGCATTACTACAATGAACATAACAAAATATTAACAATATCATATGGCTAGTGTTGCACTCAGTAGTCAACCCACAACAGATGTCGGCAAAATCCTCACACCATGTTTACATGAAATTATCAGGGTCTACTAAAAATTCAAACATGACTTAGAAAGGTAATAATCGACGGATATGGTATGGAACCCTGATGTTTTAAATTAAAAGGACAAATACACGAACTCTAGACTATATTGTTAATAATATTTTTTAAGCCCTTTACTTTTATTTGTGCGAAGTCACCTGTTCATTAAAATGTCTCTGAGTTATATGACTACGTTTGGCTTGAAATTTCGTTCATCGTAATGAATATAAGTGACATGTATGAATACTGGAAAAAATTACTTGCGTAACTTATGATGTCATTTGCAATAAATGGAACGATACTTTTGGTCTCAATGTATAATAATTAGTTATATGTTGTCGTATGTCCCTAGTTGTTATCTCACGTTTAATTAAGGATATGTGTTTTAGTTCCAATTTGTGTCTATAAATTCAACGCACAAAAACTTGTATATGTTGATATACGAGAAATAGTTATTTAAGTCATTATAAAAACTTCAAGTGAATACTTACTAGTGACGGTATTCATATATCTGATGTTTCATATTTATTCATATGATACTATTCACCCTTTATGATTTTCACGTGTGTATGTGAAATAGATTTTTTATTATGGTAGTTTGTTATTCTATAACTTGCATGATCATCACCAAACATAAAGATTCCTATAAATTAAATGGTTCAATAATCATTATTATACGGATGAAAACACTTTACTAAATGAAATTCATGTTTTCATGTTTCCATTTCCTAATATATTAATGATATGAAAATTATAAATTTAATGCGAATCTGAGTGGCGCAGCGGAAGCGTGGTGGGCCCATAACCCACAGGTCCCTAGAACGAAACCAGGCTCTGATTGAATTTTTAATTTTTTTTTGTGCATTCAAAAGATATGAATAAGCCTCTAAGTTTCAAATGACATTAAATTTTTTATACGTATCATTATTTCTCTAAGTTTTATCTTGTGGATTTTTATCAATGTGTCATTACCTGCTAATGTTTCTTAAATATTTAATGTTTCAATTGTTTTATATTTATCATAACGGAAAATAATAAAATATTTTGTGAAGATATCTATTTGTTTTATTTATCTTTTAGAACTTTTTATAACACAACATCTAAAGTTTAATGAAAATTTGAGTTGTGCAGTTGAAGGGATGCATGCACATTCCAATAGTTCCTTGGATATAAACTAGCTTTGACAAAAAAAATTAATTGTTTAAAAATCTTACTAATAAACAAAAAACATTGTGTTCAAGATGTTTATATGTATGTTGTCTCTTACATAGCATTACTACAATGAAGGAAATAAAATATTAACAATATCATATGGCTAGTGTTGCACTCAGTAGTCAACCCACAACAGATGCCGGCAAAATCCTTACACCATGTTTACATGAAACTATCAGGGTCTACTAAAACTTCAAAAATGACTTAGAAAGGTAATAATCGACGGATATGGTATGGAACCCTGGTGTTTTAAATTAAAAGGACAGAAACACGAACTATAGACTATATTGTTAATAATATTTTTTAAGCCCTTTACTTTTATTTGTGCGAAGTCACATGTTCATTAAAATGTCTCTGAGTTATATGACTATGTTTGGCTTGAAATTTCGTTCATCATAATGAATATAAGTGACATGTATGAATACTGAAAAAAATTACTCGCGTAACTTATGATGTCATTTGCAATAAATGGAACGATACTTTTGGTCTCAATGTATAATAATTAGTTATATGTTGTCGTACGTCCCTAGTTGTTATCTCACGTTTAATTAAGGATATGTGTTTTAGTTCCAATTTGTGTCTATAAATGCAATGCACAAAAACTTGTATATGTTGATATACGAGAAATAGTTATTTACGTCATTATAAAAATTTCAAGTGAATACTTACTAGTGACGGTATTCATATATCTGATGTTTCATATTTATTCATATTCTACTATTCACCCTTTATGATTTTCACGTGTGTATGTGAAATAGATTTTTTACTCTGGTTGTTCGTTATTCTATAACTTGCATGATCATCACCAAACATAAAGATGCCTATAAATTAAATGGTTCAATAATCATTATTATACAGATGAAAACACTTTACTAAATGAAATTCATGTTTTCATGTTACCATTGCCTAATCTATTAATGATATGAAAATTATAAAATTAATGTGAATCTGAGTGGCGCAGCGGAAGCGTGGTGGGCCCATAACCCACAGGTCCCTAGAACGAAACCAGGCTCTGATTGAATTTTTAAATTTTTTTTTGTGCATTCAAAAGATATGAATAAGCCTCTAAGTGTCAAATGAAATTAAATTTTTTATATGTATCATTATTTCTCTAAGTTTTATCTCGTGGATTTTTATCAATGTGTCATTACCTGCTAATGTTTCTTAAATATTTAATGTTGCAATTGTTTTATATTTATCATAAAGGAAAATTAAAATATTTTGTGAAGATATCTATTTGTTTTATTTATCTTTTAGAACTTTTTATAACACAACATCTAAAGTTTAATGCAAATTTGAGTTGTGCATTTGAAGGGATGCATGCCCATTCCAATAGGTCCTTGGATATCAACTAGGTTTGACAAAAAAATTAATTGTTTAAAAAACTACTAATAAACAAAAAACATTGTGTTCAAGATGTTGATATGTATGTTGTCTCTTACATAGCATTACTACAATGAAGGAAATAAAATATTAACAATATCATATGGCTAGTTTTGCACTCAGTAGTCAACCCACAACAGATGCCGGCAAAATCCTTACACCATGTTTACATGAAATTATCAGGGTCTACTAAAACTTCAAAAATGACTTAGAAAGGTAATAATCGACGGATATGGTATGGAACCCTGGTGTTTTAAATTAAAAGGACAGAAACACGAACTCTAGACTATATTGTTAATAATATTTTTTAAGCCCTTTACTTTTATTTGTGCGAAGTCAATGTTCATTATAATTTCTCTGAGTTATATGTCTACGTTTGGCTTGAAATTTCGTTCATCATAATGAATATAAGTGACATGTATGAATACTGAAAAAAATTACTCGCGTAACTTATGATGTCATTTGCAATAAATGGAACAATACTTTTGGTCTCAATGTATAATAATTAGTTATATGTTGTCGTATGTCCCTAGTTGTTATCTCACGTTTAATTAAGGATATGTGTCTTAGTTCCAATTTGTGTCTATAAATTCAATGCACAAAAACTTGTATATGTTGATATACGAGAAATAGTTATTTATGTCATTATAAAAATTTCAAGTGAATAATTACTAGTGAGGGTATTCATATATCTGATGTTTCATATTTATTCATATTCTACTATTCACCCTTTATGATTTTCACGTGTGTATGTGAAATAGATTTTTTACTCTGGTTGTTTGTTATTCTATAACTTGCATGATCATCACCAAACATAAAGATGCCTATAAATTAAATGGTTCAATAATCATTATTATACGGATGAAAACACCTTACTAAATGAAATTCATGTTTTCATGTTACCATTTCCTAATCTATTAATGATATGAAAATTATAAATTTAATGTGAATCTGAGTGGCGCAGCGGAAGCGTGGCGGGCCCATAACACACAGGTCCCTAGAACGAAACCAGGCTCTAATTGAATTTTTAAATATTTTTTTTGTGCATTCAAAAGATATGAATAAGTCTCTAAGTGTCAAATGACATTAAATTTTTTATACGTATCATTAATTGTCTCAGTTTTATCTCGTGGATTTTTATCAATGTGTCATTACCTGCTAATGTTTCTTAAATATTTAATGTTGCAATTGTTTTATATTTATCATAATGGAAAATAATAAAATATTTTGTGAAGATATCTATTTGTTTTATTTATCTTTTAGAACTTTTTATAACACAACATCTAAAGTTTAATGCAAATTTGAGTTGTGCAGTTAAAGGGATGCATGCCCATTCCAATAGTTCCTTGGATATAAACTAGCTTTGATAAAAAAAATTAATGTTTTAAAAAAATTACTAATAAACAAAAAACATTGTGTTCAAGATGTTTATATGTATGTTGTCTCTTACATGGCATTACTATAATGAACGAAATAAAATATTAACAATATCATATGGCTAGTGTTGCACTCAGTAGTCAACCCACAACAGATGTCGGCAAAATCCTTACACCATGTTTACATGAAATTATCAGGGTCTACTAAAAATTCAAACATGACTTAGAAAGGTAATAATCGACGGATATGGTATGGAACCCTGATGTTTTAAATTAAAAGGACAGATACACGAACTCTAGACTATATTGTTAATAATATTTTTTAAGCCCTTTATTTTTATTTGTGCGAAGTCACCTGTTCATTAAAATGTCTCTGAGTTATATGACTACGTTTGGCTTGAAATTTCGTTCATCATAATGAATATAAGTGACATGTATGAATATTGAAAAAAATTACTTGTGTAACTTATGATGTCATTTGCAATAAATGGAACGATACTTTTTTTATCAATGTATAATAATTAGTTATATGTTGTCGTATGTCCCTAGTTGTTATCTCACGTTTAATTAAGGATATGTGTTTTAGTTCCAATTTGTGTCTATAAATTCAATGCACAAATACTTGTATATGTTGATATACGAGAAATAGTTATTTATGTCATTATAAAAACTTCAAGTGAATACTTACTTGTGACGGTATTCATATATCTGATGTTTCATATTTATTCATATTATACTGTTCACCCTTTATGATTTTCACGTGTGTATGTGAAATAGATTTTTTACTATGGTAGTTTGTTATTCTATAACTTGCATGATCATCACCAAACATAAAGATTCATATAAATTAAATGGTTCAATAATCATTATTATACGGATGAAAACACTTTACTAAATGAAATTCATGTTTTCATGTTACCATTGTCTAATCTATTAATGATATGAAAATTATAAATTTAATGCGAATCTGAGTGGCGCAGCGGAAGCGTGGTGGTCGCATAACCCACAGGTCCCTAGAACGAAACCAGGCTCTGATTGAATTTTTAATTTTTTTTTGTGCATTCAAAAGATATGAATAAGCCTCTAAGTTTCAAATGACATTAAATTTTTTATACGTATCATTATTTCTCTAAGTTTTATCTCGTGGATTTTTATCAATGTGTCATTACCTGCTAATGTTTCTTAAATATTTAATGTTGCAATTGTTTTATATTTATCATAATGGAAAATAATAAAATATTTTGTGAAGAT
Source organism: Vicia faba (assembly GCA_948472305.1). NCBI lineage: Eukaryota > Viridiplantae > Streptophyta > Magnoliopsida > Fabales > Fabaceae > Vicia > Vicia faba. The sequence continues at coordinate 157,316,162 of OX451741.1, read as the reverse complement.
ATCTATTTGTTTTATTTATCTTTTAGAACTTTTTATAACACAACATCTAAAGCTTAATGCAAATTTGAGTTGTGCAGTTGAAGGGATGCATGCCCATTCCAATAGTTCCTTGGATATAAACTAGCTTTGACAAAAAAAATTAATTGTTTAAAAAACTTACTAATAAACAAAAAACATTGTGTTCAAGATGTTTATATGTATGTTGTCTCTTACATAGCATTACTACAATGAAGGAAATAAAATATTAACAATATCATATGGCTAGTGTTGCACTCAGTAGTCAACCCACAACAGATGCCGGCAAAATCCTTACACCATGTTTACATGAAACTATCAGGGTCTACTAAAACTTCAAAAATGACTTAGAAAGGTAATAATCGACGAATATGGTATGGAACCCTGGTGTTTTAAATTAAAAGGACAGATACACGAACTCTAGACTATATTGTTAATAATATTTTTTAAGCCCTTTACTTTTATTCGTGCGAAGTCACCTGTTCATTAAAATGTCTCTGAGTTATATGACTACGTTTGGCTTGAAATTTCGTTCATCATAATGAATATAAGTGACATGTATGAATACTGGAAAAAATTACTCGTGTAACTTATGATGTCATTTGCAATAAATCGAACAATACTTTTGGTCTCAATGTATAATAATCAGTTATATGTTGTCGTATGTCCCTAGTTGTTATCTCACGTTTAATTAAGGATATGTGTTTTAGTTCCAATTTGTGTCTATAAATTCAATGCACAAAAACTTGTATATGTTGATATACGAGAAATAGTTATTTATGTCATTATAAAAATTTCAAGTGAATACTTACTAGTGACGGTATTCATATATCTGATGTTTCATGTTTATATTCTACTATTCACCCTTTATGATTTTCACGTGTGTATGTGAAATAGATTTTTTACTCTGGTTGTTTGTTATTCTATAACTTGCATGATCATCACCAAACATAAAGATGCCTATAAATTAAATGGTTCAATAATCATTATTATACGGATGAAAACACTTTACTAAATGAAATTCATGTTTTCATGTTACCATTGCCTAATCTATTAATGATATGAAAATTATAAATTTAATGCGAATCTGAGTGGCGCAGCGGAAGCGTGGTGGGCCCATAACCCACAGGTCCCTAGAACGAAACTATACGTATCATTATTTCTCTAAGTTTTATCTCGTGGAATTTTATCAATGTGTCATTACCTGCTAATGTTTCTTAAATATTTAATGTTGCAATTGTTTTATATTTATCATAATGGAAAATAATAAAATATTTTGTGAAGATATCTATTTGTTTTATTTATCTTTTAGAACTTTTTATAACACAACATCTAAAGTTTAATGAAAATTTGAGTTGTGAAGTTGAAGGGATGCATGCCCATTCCAATAGGTCCTTGGATATAAACTACCTTTGACAAAAAAAATTATTTGTTTAAAAAAATTACTAATAAACAAAAAACATTGTGTTCAAGATGTTCATATGTATGTTGTCTCTTACATAGCATTACTACAGTGAAGGAAATAAAATATTAACAATATCATATGGCTAGTGTTGCACTTAGTAGTCAACCCACAACAGATGCCGGCAAAATCCTTACACCATGTTTACATGAAACTATCAGGGTCTTCTAAAACTTCAAAAATGACTTAGAAAGGTAATTATCGACGGATATGGTATGGAACCCTGGTGTTTTAAATTAAAAGGACAGATACACGAACTCTAGACAATATTGTTAATAATATTTTTTAAGCCCTTTACTTTTATTTGTGCGAAGTCACCTGTTCATTAAAATGTCTCTGAGTTATATGACTACGTTTGGCTTGAAATTTCGTTCATCATAATGAATATAAGTGACATGTATGAATACTGGAAAAAATTACTCGTGTAACTTATGATGTTATTTGCAATAAATGGAACGATACTTTTGGTCTCAATGTATAATAATTAGTTATATGTTGTCGTATGTCCCTAGTTGTTATCTCACGTTTAATTAAGGATATGTGTTTTAGTTCCAATTTGTGTCTATAAATTCAATGCACAAAAACTTGTATATGTTGATATACGAGAAATAGTTATTTATGTCATTATAAAAATTTCAAGTGAATACTTACTAGTGACGGTATTCATATATCTGATGTTTCATGTTTATATTCTACTATTCACCCTTTATGATTTTCACGTGTGTATGTGAAATAGATTTTTTACTCTGGTTGTTTGTTATTCTATAACTTGCATGATCATCACCAAACATAAAGATGCCTATAAATTAAATGGTTCAATAATCATTATTATACAGATGAAAACACCTTACTAAATGAAATTCATGTTTTCATGTTACCATTGCCTAATCTATTAATGATATGAAAATTATAAAATTTAATGTGAATTTGAGTGGCGCAGCGGAAGCGTTGCGGGCCCATAAGCCACAGGTCCCTAGAACGAAACCAGGCTCTAATTGAATTTTTAAATATTTTTTTTGTGCATTCAAAAGATATGAATAAGTCTCTAAGTGTCAAATGACATTAAATTTTTTATACGTATCATTAATTGTCTCAGTTTTATCTCATGGATTTTTATCAATGAGTCATTACCTGCTAATGATTCTTAAATATTTAATGTTGCAATTGTTTTATATTTATCATAATGGAAAATAATAAAATATTTTGTGAAGATATCTATTTGTTTTATTTATCTTTTAGAACTTTTTATAACACAACATCTAAAGTTTAATGCAAATTTGAGTTGTGCAGTTGAAGGGATGCATGCCCATTCCAATAGTTCCTTGGATATAAACTAGCTTTGATAAAAAAATTAATTGTTTAAAAAAATTACTAATAAACAAAAAACATTGTGTTCAAGATGTTTATATGTATGTTGTCTCTTACATGGCATTACTATAATGAACGAAATAAAATATTAACAATATCATATGGCTAGTGTTGCACTCAGTAGTCAACCCACAACAGATGTCAGCAAAATCCTTACACCATGTTTACATGAAATTATCAGGGTCTACTAAAAATTCAAACATGAATTAGAAAGGTAATAATCGACGGATATGGTATGGAACCCTGATGTTTTAAATTAAAAGGACAGATACACGAACTCTAGACTATATTGTTAATAATATTTTTTAAGCCCTTTATTTTTATTTGTGCGAAGTCACCTGTTCATTAAAATGTCTCTGAGTTATATGACTACGTTTGGCTTGAAATTTCGTTCATCATAATGAATATAAGTGACATGTATGAATATTGAAAAAAATTACTTGCGTAACTTATGATGTCATTTGCAATAAATGGAACGATACTTTTGGTCTCAATGTATAATAATTAGTTATATGTTGTCGTATGTCCCTAGTTGTTATCTCACGTTTAATTAAGGATATGTGTTTTAGTTCCAATTTGTGTCTATAAATTCAATGCACAAATACTTGTATATGTTGATATACGAGAAATAGTTATTTATGTCATTATAAAAATTTCAAGTGAATACTTACTAGTGACGGTATTCATATATCGGATGTTTCATGTTTATATTCTACTATTCACCCTTTATGATTTTCACGTGTGTATGTGAAATAGATTTTTTAATCTGGTTGTTTGTTATTCTATAACTTGCATGATCATCACCAAACATAAAGATGCCTATAAATTAAATTGTTCAATAATCATTATTATACGGATGAAAACACTTTACTAAATGAAATTCATGTTTTCATGTTACCATTGCCTAATCTATTAATGATATGAAAATTATAAATTTAATGCGAATCTGAGTTGCGCAGCAGAAGCGTGGTGGTCGCATAACCCACAGGTCCCTAGAACGAAACCAGGCTCTGATTGAATTTTTAATTTTTTTTTTGTGCATTCAAAAGATATGAATAAGCCTCTAAGTTTCAAATGACATTAAATTTTTTATACGTATCATTATTTCTCTAAGTTTTATCTCGTGGATTTTTATCAATGTGTCATTACCTGCTAATGTTTCTTAAATATTTAATGTTGCAATTGTTTTATATTTATCATAATGGAAAATAATAAAATATTTTGTGAAGATATCTATTTGTTTTATTTATCTTTTAGAACTTTTTATAACACAACATCTAAAGTTTAATGCAAATTTGAGTTGTGCAGTTGAAGGGATGCATGCCCATTCCAATAGTTCCTTGGATATAAACTATCTTTGACAAAAAAAATTAATTGTTTAAAAAACTTACTAATAAACAAAAAACATTGTGTTCAAGATGTTTATATGTATGTTGTCTCTTACATAGCATTACTATAATGAAGAAAATAAAATATTAACAATATCATATGGCTATTGTTGCACTCAGTAGTCAACCCACAACAGATGCCGGCAAAATCCTTACACCATGTTTACATGAAACTATCAGGGTCTACTAAAACTTCAAAAATGACTTAGAAAGGTAATAATCGACGAATATGGTATGGAACCCTGGTGTTTTAAATTAAAAGGACGGATACACGAACTCTAGACTATATTGTTAATAATATTTTTTAAGCCCTTTACTTTTATTTGTGCGAAGTCACCTGTTCATTAAAATGTCTCTGGGTTATATGACTACGTTTGGCTTGAAATTTCGTTCATCATAATGAATATAAGTGACATGTATGAATACTGGAAAAAATTACTCGTGTAACTTATGATGTCATTTGCAATAAATCGAACAATAATTTTGGTCTCAATGTATAATAATCAGTTATATGTTGTCGTATGTCCCTAGTTGTTATCTCATGTTTAATTAAGGATATGTGTTTTAGTTCCAATTTGTGTCTATAAATTCAATGCACAAAAACTTGTATATGTTGATATACGAGAAATAGTTATTTATGTCATTATAAAAATTTCAAGTGAATACTTACTAGTGACGGTATTCATATATCGGATGTTTCATGTTTATATTCTACTATTCACCCTTTATGATTTTCACGTGTGTATGTGAAATAGATTTTTTAATCTGGTTGTTTGTTATTCTATAACTTGCATGATCATCACCAAACATAAAGATGCCTATAAATTAAATGGTTCAATAATCATTATTATACGGATGAAAACACTTTACTAAATGAAATTCATGTTTTCATGTTACCATTGCCTAATCTATTAATGATATGAAAATTATAAATTTAATGCGAATCTGAGTGGCGCAGCGGAAGCGTGGTGGTCGCATAACCCACAGGTCCCTTGAACGAAACCAGGCTCTGATTGAATTTTTAATTTTTTTTTGTGCATTCAAAAGATATGAATAAGCGTCTAAGTTTCAAATGACATTAAATTTTTTATACGTATCATTATTTCTCTAAGTTTTATCTCGTGGATTTTTATCAATGTGTCATTACCTGCTAATGTTTCTTAAATATTTAATGTTGCAATTGTTTTATATTTATCATAATGGAAAATAATAAAATATTTTGTGAAGATATCTATTTGTTTTATTTATCTTTTAGAACTTTTTATAACACAACATCTAAAGTTTAATGCAAATTTGAGTTGTGCAGTTGAAGGGATGCATGCCCATTCCAATAGTTCCTTGGATATAAACTATCTTTGACAAAAAAAATTAATTGTTTAAAAAACTTACTAATAAACAAAAAACATTGTGTTCAAGATGTTTATATGTATGTTGTCTCTTACATAGCATTACTACAATGAAGAAAATAAAATATTAACAATATCATATGGCTATTGTTGCACTCAGTAGTCAACCCACAACAGATGCCGGCAAAATCCTTACACCATGTTTACATGAAACTATCAGGGTCTACTAAAACTTCAAAAATGACTTAGAAAGGTAATAATCGACGAATATGGTATGGAACCCTGGTGTTTTAAATTAAAAGGACGGATACACGAACTCTAGACTATATTGTTAATAATATTTTTTAAGCCCTTTACTTTTATTTGTGCGAAGTCACCTGTTCATTAAAATGTCTCTGGGTTATATGACTATGTTTGGCTTGAAATTTCGTTCATCATAATGAATATAAGTGACATGTATGAATACTGGAAAAAATTACTCGTGTAACTTATGATGTCATTTGCAATAAATCGAACAATAATTTTGGTCTCAATGTATAATAATCAGTTATATGTTGTCGTATGTCCCTAGTTGTTATCTCACGTTTAATTAAGGATATGTGTTTTAGTTCCAATTTGTGTCTATAAATTCAATGCACAAAAACTTGTATATGTTGATATACGAGAAATAGTTATTTATGTCATTATAAAAATTTCAAGTGAATACTTACTAGTGACGGTATTCATATATCTGATGTTTCATGTTTATATTCTACTATTAACCCTTTATGATTTTCACGTGTGTATGTGAAATAGATTTTTTACTCTGGTTGTTTGTTATTCTATAACTTGCATGATCATCACCAAACATAAAGATGCCTATAAATTAAATGGTTCAATAATCATTATTATACGGATGAAAACACTTTACTAAATGAAATTCATGTTTTCATGTTACCATTTCCTAATCTATTAATGATATGAAAATTATAAATTTAATGTGAATCTGAGTGGCGCAGCGGAAGCGTGGTGGGCCCATAACCCACAGGTCCCTAGAACGAAACCAGGCTCTGATTGAATTTTTAATTTTTTTTTGTGCATTCAAAAGATATGAATAAGCCTTTAAGTGTCAAATGACATTAAATTTTTTATACGTATCATTATTTCTCTAAGTTTTATCTCGTGGATTTTTATCAATGTGTCATTACCTGCTAATGTTTCTTAAATATTTAATGTTGCAATTGTTTTATATTTATCATAATGGAAAATAATAAAATATTTTGTGAAGATATCTATTTGTTTTATTTATCTTTTAGAACTTTTTATAACATAACATCTAAAGTTTAATGAAAATTTGAGTTGTGCAGTTGAAGGGATGCATGCCCATTCCAATAGGTCCTTGGATATAAACTACCTTTGACAAAAAAAATTAATTTTTTTAAAAAATTACTAATAAACAAAAAACATTGTGTTCAAGATGTTCATATGTATGTTGTCTCTTACATAGCATTACTACAATGAAGGAAATAAAATATTAACAATATCATATGGCTAGTGTTGCACTCAGTAGTCAACCCACAACAGATGCCGGCAATATCCTTACACCATGTTTACATGAAACTATCAGGGTCTTCTAAAACTTCAAAAATGACTTAGAAAGGTAATAATCGACGGATATGGTATGGAACCCTGGTGTTTTAAATTAAAAGGACAGATACACGAACTCTAGACAATATTGTTAATAATATTTTTTAAGCCCTTTACTTTTATTTGTGCGAAGTCACCTGTTCATTAAAATGTCTCTGAGTTATATGACTACGTTTGGCTTGAAATTTCGTTCATCATAATGAATATAAGTGACATGTATGAATACTGGAAAAAATTACTCGTGTAACTTATGATGTTATTTGCAATAAATGGAACGATACTTTTGGTCTCAATGTATAATAATTAGTTATATGTTGTCGTATGTCCCTAGTTGTTATCTCACGTTTAATTAAGGATATGTGTTTTAGTTCCAATTTGTGTCTATAAATTCAATGCACAAAAACTTGTATATGTTGATATACGAGAAATAGTTATTTATGTCATTATAAAAATTTCAACTGAATACTTACTAGTGACGGTATTCATATATCTGATGTTTCATATTTATTCATATTCTACTATTCACCCTTTATGATTTTCACGTGTGTATGTGAAATAGATTTTTTACTCTGGTTGTTTGTTATTCTATAACTTGCATGATCATCACCAAACATAAAGATGCTTATAAATTAAATGGTTCAATAATCATTATTATACGGATGAAAACACCTTACTAAATGAAATGCATGTTTTCATGTTACCATTGCCTAATCTATTAATGATATGAAAATTATAAAATTTAATGTGAATCTGAGTGGCGCAGCGGAAGCGTTGCGGGCCCATAAGTCACAGGTCCCTAGAACGAAACCAGGATCTAATTGAATTTTTAAATATTTTTTTTGTGCATTCAAAAGATATGAATAAGTCTCTAAGTGTCAAATGACATTAAATTTTTTATACGTATCATTAATTGTCTCAGTTTTATCTCATGGATTTTTATCAATGAGTCATTACCTGCTAATGATTCTTAAATATTTAATGTTGCAATTGTTTTATATTTATCATAATGGAAAATAATAAAATATTTTGTGAAGATATCTATTTGTTTTATTTATCTTTTAGAACTTTTTATAACACAACATCTAAAGTTTAATGCAAATTTGAGTTGTGCAGTTGAAGGGATGCATGCCCATTCCAATAGTTCCTTGGATATAAACTAGCTTTTATAAAAAAATTAATTGTTTAAAAAAATTACTAATAAACAAAAAACATTGTGTTCAAGATGTTTATATGTATGTTGTCTCTTACATGGCATTACTATAATGAACGAAATAAAATATTAACAATATCATATGGCTAGTGTTGCACTCAGTAGTCAACCCACAACAGATGTCAGCAAAATCCTTACACCATGTTTACATGAAATTATCAGGGTCTACTAAAAATTCAAACATGACTTAGAAAGGTAATAATCGACGGATATGGTATGGAACCCTGATGTTTTAAATTAAAAGGACAGATACACGAACTATAGACTATATTGTTAATAATATTTTTTAAGCCCTTTATTTTTATTTGTGCGAAGTCACCTGTTCATTAAAATGTCTCTGAGTTATATGACTACGTTTGGCTTGAAATTTCGTTCATCATAATGAATATAAGTGACATGTATGAATATTGAAAAAAATTACTTGCGTAACTTATGATGTCATTTGCAATAAATGGAACGATACTTTTGGTCTCAATGTATAATAATTAGTTATATGTTGTCGTATGTCCCTAGTTGTTATCTCACGTTTAATTAAGGATATGTGTTTTAGTTCCAATTTGTGTCTATAAATTCAATGCACAAAAACTTGTATATGTTGATATACGAGAAATAGTTATTTATGTCATTATAAAAATTTCAACTGAATACTTACTAGTGACGGTATTCATATATCTGATGTTTCATATTTATTCATATTATACTGTTCACCCTTTATGATTTTCACGTGTGAATGTGAAATAGATTTTTTACTATGGTAGTTTGTTATTCTATAACTTGCATGATCATCACCAAACATAAAGATTCCTATAAATTAAATGGTTCAATAATCATTATTATACGGATGAAAACACTTTACTAAATGTAATTCATGTTTTCATGTTACCATTGCCTAATCTATTAATGATATGAAAATTATAAATTTAATGCGAATCTGAGTGGCGCAGCAGAAGCGTGGTGGTCGCATAACCCACAGTTCCCTAGAACGAAACCAGGCTCTGATTGAATTTTTAATTTTTTTTTGTGCATTCAAAAGATATGAATAAGCCTCTAAGTTTCAAATGACATTAAATTTTTTATACGTATCATTATTTCTCTAAGTTTTATCTCGTGGATTTTTATCAATGTGTCATTACCTGCTAATGTTTTTTAAATATTTAATGTTGCAATTGTTTTATATTTATCATAATGGAAAATAATAAAATATTTTGTGAAGATATCTATTTGTTTTATTTATCTTTTAGAACTTTTTATAACACAACATCTAAAGTTTAATGCAAATTTGAGTTGTGCAGTTGAAGGGATGCATGCCCATTCCAATAGTTCCTTGGATATAAACTATCTTTGACAAAAAAAATTAATTGTTTAAAAAACTTACTAATAAACAAAAAACATTGTGTTCAAGATGTTTATATGTATGTTGTCTCTTACATAGCATTACTACAATGAAGAAAATAAAATATTAACAATATCATATGGCTATTGTTGCACTCAGTAGTCAACCCACAACAGATGCCGGCAAAATCCTTACACCATGTTTACATGAAACTATCAGGGTCTACTAAAACTTCAAAAATGACTTAGAAAGGTAATAATCGACGAATATGGTATGGAACCCTGGTGTTTTAAATTAAAAGGACGGATACACGAACTCTAGACTATATTGTTAATAATATTTTTTAAGCCCTTTACTTTTATTTGTGCGAAGTCACCTGTTCATTAAAATGTCTCTGGGTTATATGACTACGTTTGGCTTGAAATTTCGTTCATCATAATGAATATAAGTGACATGTATGAATACTGGAAAAAATTACTCGTGTAACTTATGATGTCATTTGCAATAAATCGAACAATAATTTTGGTCTCAATGTATAATAATCAGTTATATGTTGTCGTATGTCCCTAGTTGTTATCTCACGTTTAATTAAGGATATGTGTTTTAGTTCCAATCTGTGTCTATAAATTCAATGCACAAAAACTTTTATATGTTGATATACGAGAAATAGTTATTTATGTCATTATAAAAATTTCAAGTGAATACTTACTAGTGACGGTATTCATATATCTAATGTTTCATGTTTATATTCTACTATTCACCCTTTATGATTTTCACGTGTGTATGTGAAATAGATTTTTTACTCTGGTTGTTTGTTATTCTATAACTTGCATGATCATCACCAAACATAAAGATGCCTATAAATTAAATGGTTCAATAATCATTATTATACGGATGAAAACACTTTACTAAATGAAATTCATGTTTTCATGTTACCATTGCCTAATCTATTAATGATATGAAAATTATAAATTTAATGTGAATCTGAGTGGCGCAGCGGAAGCGTGGTGGGCCCATAATCCACAGGTCCCTAGAACGAAACCAGGCTCTGATTGAATTTTTAATTTTTTTTGTGCATTCAAAAGATATGAATAAGCCTCTAAGTGTCAAATGACATTAAATTTTTTATACGTATCATTATTTCTCTAAGTTTTATCTCGTGGATTTTTATCAATGTGTCATTACCTGCTAATGTTTCTTAAATATTTAATGTTGCAATTGTTTTATATTTATCATAATGGAAAATAATAAAATATTTTGTGAAGATATCTATTTGTTTTATTTATCTTTTAGAACTTTTTATAACACAACATCTAATGTTTAATGAAAATTTGAGTTGTGCAGTTGAAGGGATGCATGCCCATTCCAATAGGTCCTTGGATATAAACTACCTTTGACAAAAAAAATTAATTGTTAAAAAAAATTACTAATAAACAAAAAACATTGTGTTCAAGATGTTCATATGTATGTTGTCTCTTACATAGCATTACTACAATGAAGGAAATAAAATATTAACAATATCATATGGCTAGTGTTGCACTCAGTAGTCAACCCACAACAGATGCCGGCAATATCCTTACACCATGTTTACATGAAACTATCAGGGTCTTCTAAAACTTCAAAAATGACTTAGAAAGGTAATAATCGACGGATATGGTATGGAACCCTGGTGTTTTAAATTAAAAGGACAGATACACGAACTCTAGACAATATTGTTAATAATATTTTTTAAGCCCTTTACTTTTATTTGTGCGAAGACACCTGTTCATTAAAATGTCTCTGAGTTATATGACTACGTTTGGCTTGAAATTTCGTTCATCATAATGAATATAAGTGACATGTATGAATACTGGAAAAAATTACTCATGTAACTTATGATGTTATTTGCAATAAATGGAACGATACTTTTGGTCTCAATGTATAATAATTAGTTATATGTTGTCGTATGTCCCTATTTGTTATCTCACGTTTAATTAAGGATATGTGTTTTAGTTCCAATTTGTGTCTATAAATTCAATGCACAAAAACTTGTATATGTTGATATACGAGAAATAGTTATTTATGTCATTATAAAAATTTCAACTGAATACTTACTAGTGACGGTATTCATATATCTGATGTTTCATATTTATTCATATTCTACTATTCACCCTTTATGATTTTCACGTGTGTATGTGAAATAGATTTTTTACTCTGGTTGTTTGTTATTCTATAACTTGCATGATCATCACCAAACATAAAGATGCTTATAAATTAAATGGTTCAATAATCATTATTATACGGATGAAAACACCTTACTAAATGAAATTCATGTTTTCATGTTACCATTGCCTAATCTATTAATGATATGAAAATTATAAAATTTAATGTGAATCTGAGTGGCGCAGCGGAAGCGTTGCGGGCCCATAAGCCACAGGTCCCTAGAACGAAACCAGGCTCTAATTGATCTTTTAAATATTTTTTTTTGTGCATTCAAAAGATATGAATAAGTCTCTAAGTGTCAAATGACATTAAATTTTTTATACGTATCATTATTTCTCTAAGTTTTATCTCGTGGATTTTTATCAATGTGTCATTACCTGCTAATGTTTCTTAAATATTTAATGTTGCAATTGTTTTATATTTATCATAATGGAAAATAATAAAATATTTTGTGAAGATATCTATTTGTTTTATTTATCTTTTAGAACTTTTTATAACACAACATCTAAAGTTTAATGCAAATTTGAGTTATGCAGTTGAAGGGATGCACGCCCATTCCAATAGGTCCTTGGATATAAACTAGCTCTGACAAAAAAATTAATTGTTTAAAAAAATTACTAATAAACAAAAAACATTGTGTTCAAGATGTTTATATGTATGTTGTCTCTTACATAGCATTACTACAATGAACGAAATAAAATATTAACAATATCATATGGCTAGTGTTGCACTCAGTAGTCAACCCACAACAGATGTCGGCAAAATCCTCACACCATGTTTACATGAAATTATCAGGGTCTACTAAAAATTCAAACATGACTTAGAAAGGTAATAATCAACGGATATGGTATGGAACCCTGATGTTTTAAATTAAAAGGACAAATACACGAACTCTAGACTATATTGTTAATAATATTTTTTAAGCCCTTTACTTTTATTTGTGCGAAGTCACCTGTTCATTAAAATGTCTCTGAGTTATATGACTACATTTGGCTTGAAATTTCGTTCATCATAATGAATATAAGTGACATGTATGAATACTGAAAAAAATTACTTGCGTAACTTATGATGTCATTTGCAATAAATGGAACGATACTTTTGGTCTCAATGTATAATAATTAGTTATATGTTGTCGTATGTCCCTAGTTGTTATCTCACGTTTAATTAAGGATATGTGTTTTTAGTTGCAATTTGTGTCTATAAATTCAACGCACAAAAACTTGTATATGTTGATATACGAGAAATAGTTATTTATGTCATTATAAAAACTTCAAGTGAATACTTACTAGTGACGGTATTCATATATCTGATGTTTCATATTTATTCATATGATACTATTCACCCTTTATGATTTTCACGTGTGTATGTGAAATAGATTTTTTACTATGGTAGTTTGTTATTCTATAACTTGCATGATCATCACCAAACATAAAGATTCCTATAAATTAAATGGTTCAATAATCATTATTATACGGATGAAAACACTTTACTAAATGAAATTCATGTTTTCATGTTACCATTGCCTAATATATTAATGATATGAAAATTATAAATTTAATGCGAATCTGAGTGGCGCAGCAGAAGCGTGTGGTCGCATAACCCACAGGTCCCTAGAACGAAACCAGGCTCTGATTGAATTTTTAATTTTTTTTTGTGCATTCAAAAGATATGAATAAGCCTCTAACTTTCATATGACATTAAATTTTTTATACGTATCATTATTTCTCTAAGTTTTATCTCGTGGATTTTTATCAATGTGTCATTACCTGCTAATGTTTCTTAAATATTTAATGTTGCAATTGTTTTATATTTATCATAATGGAAAATAATAAAATATTTTTGTGAAGATATCTATTTGTTTTATTTATCTTTTAGAACTTTTTATAACACAACATCTAAAGTTTAATGCAAATTTGAGTTGTGGAGTTGAAGGGATGCATGCCCATTCCAATAGTTCCTTGGATATAAACTATCTTTGACAAAAAAAATTAATTGTTTAAAAAACTTACTAATAAACAAAAAACATTGTGTTCAAGATGTTTATATGTATGTTGTCTCTTACATAGCATTACTACAATGAAGAAAATAAAATATTAACAATATCATATGGCTATTGTTGCACTCAGTAGTCAACCCACAACAGATGCCGGCAAAATCCTTACACCATGTTTACATGAAACTATCAGGGTCTACTAAAACTTCAAAAATGACTTAGAAAGGTAATAATCGACGAATATGGTATGGAACCCTGGTGTTTTAAATTAAAAGGACGGATACACGAACTCTAGACTATATTGTTAATAATATTTTTTAAGCCCTTTACTTTTATTTGTGCGAAGTCACCTGTTCATTAAAATGTATCTGGGTTATATGACTACGTTTGGCTTGAAATTTCGTTCATCATAATGAATATAAGTGACATGTATGAATACTGGAAAAAATTACTCGTGTAACTTATGATGTCATTTGCAATAAATCGAACAATAATTTTGGTCTCAATGTATAATAATCAGTTATATGTTGTCGTATGTCCCTAGTTGTTATCTCACGTTTAATTAAGGATATGTGTTTTAGTTCCAATTTGTGTCTATAAATTCAATGCACAAAAACTTGTATATGTTGATATACGAGAAATAGTTATTTATGTCATTATAAAAATTTCAAGTGAATACTTACTAGTGACGGTATTCATATATCTGATGTTTCATGTTTATATTCTACTATTCACCCTTTATGATTTTCACGTGTGTATGTGAAATAGATTTTTTACTCTGGTTGTTTGTTATTCTATAACTTGCATGATCATCACCAAACATAAAGATGCCTATAAATTAAATGGTTCAATAATCATTATTATACGGATGAAAACACTTTACTAAATGAAATTCATGTTTTCATGTTACCATTGCCTAATCTATTAATGATATGAAAATTATAAATTTAATGTGAATCTGAGTGGCGCAGCGGAAGCGTGGTGGGCCCATAACCCACAGGTCCCTAGAACGAAACCAGGCTCTGATTGAATTTTTAATTTTTTTTTGTGCATTCAAAAGATATGAATAAGCCTCTAAGTGTCAAATGACATTAAATTTTTTATACGTATCATTATTTCTCTAAGTTTTATCTCGTGGATTTTTATCAATGTGTCATTACCTGCTAATGTTTCTTAAATATTTAATGTTGCAATTGTTTTATATTTATCATAATGGAAAATAATAAAATATTTTGTGAAGATATCTATTTGTTTTATTTATCTTTTAGAACTTTTTATAACACAACATCTAAAGTTTAATGAAAATTTGAGTTGTACAGTTGAAGGGATGCATGCCCATTCCAATAGGTCCTTGGATATAAACTACCTTTGACAAAAAAATTAATTGTTTAAAAAAATTACTAATAAACAAAAAACATTGTGTTCAAGATGTTCATATGTATGTTGTCTCTTACATAGCATTACTATAATGAAGGAAATAAAATATTAACAATATCATATGGCTAGTGTTGCACTCAGTAGTCAACCCACAACAGATGCCGGCAATATCCTTACACCATGTTTACATGAAACTATCAGGGTCTTCTAAAACTTCAAAAATGACTTAGAAAGGTAATAATCGACGTATATGGTATGGAACCCTGGTGTTTTAAATTAAAAGGACAGATACACGAACTCTAGACAATATTGTTAATAATATTTTTTAAGCCCTTTACTTTTATTTGTGCGAAGTCACCTGTTCATTAAAATGTCTCTGAGTTATATGACTACGTTTGGCTTGAAATTTCGTTCATCATAATGAATATAAGTGACATGTATGAATACTGGAAAAAATTACTCGTGTAACTTATGATGTTATTTGCAATAAATGGAACGATACTTTTGGTCTTAATGTATAATAATTAGTTATATGTTGTCGTATGTCCCTAGTTGTTATCTCACGTTTAATTAAGGATATGTGTTTTAGTTCCAATTTGTGTCTATAAATTCAATGCACAAAAACTTGTATATGTTTATATACGAGAAATAGTTATTTATGTCATTATAAAAATTTCAACTGAATACTTACTAGTGACGGTATTCATATATCTGATGTTTCATATTTATTCATATTCTACTATTCACCCTTTATGATTTTCACGTGTGTATGTGAAATAGATTTTTTACTCTGGTTGTTTGTTATTCTATAACTTGCATGATCATCACCAAACATAAAGATGCCTATAAATTAAATGGTTCAATAATCATTATTATACGGATGAAAACACCTTACTAAATGAAATTCATGTTTTCATGTTACCATTGCCTAATCTATTAATGATATGAAAATTATAAAATTTAATGTGAATCTGAGTGACGCAGCGGAAGCATTGCGGGCCCATAACCCACAGGTCCCTAGAACGAAACCAGGCTCTAATTGAATTTTTAAATATTTTTTTTGTGCATTCAAAAGATATGAATAAGCCTCTAAGTTTCAAATGACATTAAATTTTTTATACGTATCATTATTTCTCTAAGTTTTATCTTGTGGATTTTTATCAATGTGTCATTACCTGCTAATGTTTCTTAAATATTTAATGTTGCAATTGTTTTATATTTATCATAATGGAAAATAATAAAATATTTTGTGAAGATATCTATTTGTTTTATTTATCTTTTAGAACTTTTTATAACACAACATCTAAAGTTTAATGAAAATTTGAGTTGTGCAGTTGAAGGGATGCATGCACATTCCAATAGTTCCTTGGATATAAACTAGCTTTGACAAAAAAAATTAATTGTTTAAAAAACTTACTAATAAACAAAAAACATTGTGTTCAAGATGTTTATATGTATGTTGTCTCTTACATAGCATTACTACAATGAAGGAAATAAAATATTAACAATATCATATGGCTAGTGTTGCACTCAGTAGTCAACCCACAACAGATGTCGGCAAAATCCTTACACCATGTTTACATGAAATTATCAGGGTCTACTAAAAATTCAAACATGACTTAGAAAGGTAATAATCGACGGATATGGTATGGAACCCTGATGTTTTAAATTAAAAGGACAAATACACGAACTCTAGACTATATTGTTAATAATATTTTTTAAGCCATTTACTTTTATTTGTGCGAAGTCACCTGTTCATTAAAATGTCTCTGAGTTATATGACTACGTTTGGCTTGAAATTCTGTTCATCATAATGAATATAAGTGACATGTATGAATACTGAAAAAAATTACTTGCGTAACTTATGATGTCATTTGCAATAAATGGAACGATACTTTTGGTCTCAATGTATAATAATTAGTTATATGTTGTCGTATGTCCCTAGTTGTTATCTCACGTTTAATTAAGGATATGTGTTTTAGTTCCAATTTGTGTCTATAAATTCAACGCACAAAAACTTGTATATGTTGATATACGAGAAATAGTTATTTATGTCATTATAAAAACTTCAAGTGAATACTTACTAGTGACGGTATTCATATATCTGATGTTTCATATTTATTCATATTATACTATTCACCCTTTATGATTTTCACGTGTGTATGTGAAATAGATTTTTTACTATGGTAGTTTGTTATTCTATAACTTGCATGATCATCACCAAACATAAAGATTCCTATAAATTAAATGGTTCAATAATCATTATTATACGGATGAAAACACTTTACTAAATAAAATTCATGTTTTCATGTTACCATTGCCTAATATATTAATGATATGAAAATTATAAATTTAATGCGAATCTGAGTGGCGCAGCCGAAGCGTGGTGGTCCCATAACCCACAGGTCCCTAGAACCAAACCAGGCTCTGATTGAATTTTTAATTTTTTTTTGTGCATTCAAAAGATATGAATAAGCCTCTAAGTTTCAAATGACATTAAATTTTTTATACGTATCATTATTTCTCTAAGTTTTATCTCGTGGATTTTTATCAATGTGTCATTACCTGCTAATGTTTCTTAAATATTTAATGTTGCAATTGTTTTATATTTATCATAATGGAAAATAATAAAATATTTTGTGAAGATATCTATTTGTTTTATTTATCTTTTAGAACTTTTTATAACACAACATCTAAAGTTTAATGCAAATTTGAGTTGGGCAGTTGAAGGGATGCATGCACATTCCAATAGTTCCTTGGATATAAACTAGCTTTGCAAAAAAAATTAATTGTTTAAAAAAATTACTAATAAACAAAAAACATTGCGTTCAAGATGTTTATATGTATGTTGTCTCTTACATAGCATTACTACAATGAAGGAAATAAAATATTAACAATATCATATGGCTAGTGTTGCACTCAGTAGTCAACCCACAACAGATGCCGGCAAAATCCTTACACCATGTTTACATGAAACTATCAGGGTCTACTAAAACTTCAAAAATGACTTAGAAAGCTAATAATCGACGGATATGGTATGGAACCCTGGTTTTTAAATTAAAAGGACGGATACACGAACTCTAGACTATATTGTTAATAATGTTTTTAAGCCCTTTACTTTTATTTGTGCGAAGTCACCTGTTCATTAAAATGTCTCTGAGTTATATGACTATGTTTGGCTTGAAATTTCGTTCATCATAATGAATATAAGTGACATGTATGAATACTGGAAAAAAATTACTCGTGTAACTTATGATGTCATTTGCAATAAATGGAACAATACTTTTGGTCTCAATGTATAATAATTAGTTATATGTTGTCGTATGTCCCTAGTTGTTATCTCACGTTTAATTAAGGATATGTGTTTTAGTTCCAATGTGTGTCTATAAATTTAATGCATAAAAAGTTGTATATGTTGATATACGAGAAATATTTATTTATGTCATTATAAAAATTTCAACTGAATACTTACTAGTGACGGTATTCATATATCTGATGTTTCATATTTATTCATATTCTACTATTCACCCTTTATGATTTTCACGTGTGTATGTGAAATAGATTTTTTATTCTGGTTGTTCGTTATTCTATAACTTGCATGATCATCACCAAACATAAAGATGCCTATAAATTAAATGGTTCAATAATCATTATTATACGGATGAAAACACTTTACTAAATGAAATTCATGTTTTCATGTTACCATTTCCTAATCAATTAATGATACCAAAATTATAAATTTAATGTGAATCTGAGTGGCGCAGCGGAAGCCTGGTGGGCCCATAACCCACAGGTCCCTAGAACGAAACACGGCTCTGATAGAATTTTTAAATATTTTTTTGTGCATTCAAAAGATATGAATAAGCCTCTAACTGTCAAAGGACATTAAATTTTTTATAGGGATGCATGCCCATTCCAATAGGTCCTTGGATATAAACTAGCTTTGACAAAAAAATTAATTGTTTTTAAAAAATACTAATAAACAAAAAACATTGTGTTCAAGATGTTTATATGTATGTTGTCTCTTACATAGCATTACTACAATGAAGGAAATAAAATATTAAAAATATCATATGGCTAGTGTTACACTCAGTAGTCAACCCACAACAGATGTCGGCAAAATCCTTACACCATGTTTATATGAAATTATCTAGGCCTACTAAAAATGCAAACATAACTTAGAAAGGTAATAATTGACAGATATGGTATGGAACCCCGGGGTTTTAAATTAGAAGGACAGATACACGAACTCTGGACTATATTGTTAATAATATTTTTAAGCCATTTAATTTTATTTGTTCAAAGTCACCTGTTCATTAAAATGTCTCAGAGTTATATGACTTTGTTTGGCTTGAAATTTCGTTCATCATAATGAATATAAGTGACATGTATGAATACTGGAAAAAATTACTTGTGTAACTTATGATGTCATTTGCAATAAATGGAACAATACTTTTGGTCTCAATGTACAATAACTAGTTATATGTTGTCACATGTCCCTAGTTGTTAGATCACATTTAATTAAAGATATGTGTTTTAGTTCCAATTTGTGTCTATAAATTCAATGAACAAAAACTTGTATATGTTGATATACGAGAAATACTTATTTATGACATTATATAAATGTCAAGTGAATACTTACTACTGACCATATTCATATATTTGATGTTTCATATTTATTCATATTTTACTATTCACCCTTTATGATTTTCAAGTGTGTACGTGAAATAGATTTTTTAGGTTGGTTGTTCATTATTCTAGAACTTGCATGATCATCACCAAACATAAAGATGCCTATAAATTAAATGGTTCAATAATCATTGTTATACGGATGAAAACTCTTTACTAAATGAAATTTATGTTTTCATGTTACCATTACCTAATCTATTAATGATATGAAAATTATAAATTTAATGTGAATCAGAGTGGTGCAGCGGAAGCGTGGTGGGCCTATAACCCACAGGTCCCTAGATTGAAACTACGCTATGATAGAATTTTTAAATATTTTTTTTTTGCATTCAAAATATATGAATAAGCCTTTAAGTGTCAAAGGATATTAAATTTTTTATACGTATCATTGTTTCTCTAAGTTTTATCTCATGGATTTTTATCAATGTGTCATTACAAATATTGTGTTCAAGATGTTTATATGTATGTTGTCTCTTACATACAATTACTAGAACGAAGGAAATAAAATATCAAGAATATCAAATGTCTAGTGTTGCACTCAGTAGTCAACCCACAATAGATGTCAGAAAAATCATTACACCATGTTTATATGAAATTTTCAAGGCCTACTAAAAATGCAAACATGACTTAGAAAGGTAAGAATTGACAGATATGGCATGGAACCCTGGGGTTTTAAATTAGAAGGACAGATACACGAACTCTGGACTATATTGTTAATAATATTTTTTAAGCTCTTTAATTTTATTTGTTCAAAGTCACCTGTTCATTAAAATGTCTCTGAGTTATATGACTATGTTTGGCTTGAAATTTCGTTCATCATAATGAATATAAGTGACATGTATGAATACTGAAAAAAAATTACTTGTGTAACTTATGATGTCATTTGCAATAAATGGAACAATATTTTTGGTCTCAATGTACAATAACTAGTTGTATGTTTTCGTATGTCCCTAGTTGTTATCTCATGTTTAATTAAAGATATGTGTTTTAGTTCCAATTTGTGTCTATAAATTCAATGAACAAAAATTTGTATATGTTGATATACGAGAAATATTTATTTATGTCATTATATAAATGTCAAGTGAATACTTACTAGTGACCATATTCATATATGTGATGTTTCATATTTATTCATATTCTAATATTCACCCATTATGATTTTTCACGTGTGTATGTGAAATTGATTTTTTACGTCGGTTGTTCATTATTCTAGAACTTGCATGATCATTACCAAACATAAAGATGCCTATAAATTAAAAGGTTCAATAAACATTGTTATAAGGATAAAAACTCTTTACTAAATGAAATTTATGTTTTCATGTTACCATTACCTAATATATTAATGATATGAAAATTCTAAATTATAGTGAATCAGAGTGGCACAGCGGAAGCGTGGTGGGCCTATAACCCGCAGGTCCTTGGATTGAAACTAGGCTATGATAGAATTTTTAAATATTTTTTTTTGCATTCAAAAGATATGAATAAGCCTTTATGTGTCAAAGGACATTAAATTTTTTATATGTATCATTGTTTCTCAAAGTTTTATCTCGTGGATTTTTATCAATGTGTCATTACGAATATTGTGTTCAAGATGTTTATATGTATGTTGTCTCTTACATACAATTACTAGAACGAAGGAAATAAAATATCAAGAATATCAAATGTCTAGTGTAGCACTCTGTAGTCAACCCACAATAGATGTCGGAAAAATCATTACACCATGTTTATATGAAATTTTCAAGGCCTACTAAAAAGGCAAACATGACTTAGAAAGGTAAGAATTGACAGATATGGTATGGAACCCTGGGGTTTTAAATTAGAAGGACAGATACACGAACTCTGGACTATATTGTTAATAATATTTTTTAAGCCCTTTAATTTTATTTGTTCAAAGTCACCTGTTCATTAAAATGTCTCTGAGTTATATGACTATGTTTGGCTTGAAATTTCGTTCATCATAATGAATATAAGTGACATGTATGAATACTGGAAAAAAATTACTTGTGTAACTTATGATGTCATTTGCAATAAATGGAACAATATTTTTAGTCTCAATGTACAATAACTAGTTGTATGTTTTCGTATGTCCCTAGTTGTTATCTCACGTTTAATTAAAGATATGTGTTTTAGTTCCAATTTGTGTCTATAAATTCAATGAACAAAAATTTGTATATGTTGATATACGAGACATATTTATTTATGTCATTATATAAATGTCAAGTGAATACTTACTAGTGACCATATTCATATATGTGATGTTTCATATTTATTCATATTCTAATATTCACCCATTATGATTTTTCACGTGTGTATGTGAAATTGATTTTTTACGTCGGTTGTTCATTATTCTAGAACTTGCATGATCATTACCAAACATAAAGATGCCTATAAATTAAAAGGTTCAATAAACATTGTTATAAGGATAAAAACTCTTTATTAAATGAAATTTATGTTTTCATGTTACCATTACCTAATATATTAATGATATGAAAATTATAAATTATAGTGAATCAGAGTGGCGCAGCTGAAGCGTGGTTGGCCCATAACCCACAGGTCCCTGGATCGTCGAAACCAGGCTCTGATAGAAATTTTAAATTTTTGTTTTTTGCCTTTAAAATATATGAATAAGCCTCTAAGTTTTAAAGGACATTAAATTTTTATACGTATCATTGTTTCTCTAAGTTTTATCTCGTCGATTTTTATCAATGTGTCATTGAGAATATTGTGTTCAAGATGTTTATATGTATGTTATCTCTTACATACCATTACTAGAACGAAGGAAATAAAATATCAAGAATATCAAATGTCTAGTGTTGCACTCAGTGGTCAACCCACAATAGATGTCGGAAAAATCATTACACCATGTTTATATGAAATTATCAAGGCCTACTAAAAATGCAAGCATGACTTGGAAAGGTAATAATTGACAGATATTGTATTGAACCCTGGGGTTTTAAATTAGAAGGACAGATACACGAACTCTGGACTATATTGTTAATAATATTTTTTAATCCCTTTAATTTTATTTGTTCAAAGTCACCTGTTCATTAAAATGTCTCTGAGTTATATGACTTTGTTTGGCTTGAAATTTCGTTCATCATAATGAATATAAGTGACATGTATGAATACTGGAAAAAAATTACTTGTGTAAATTATGATGTCATTTTCAATAAATGTAACAATACTTTTGGTCTCAATGTACAATAACTAGCTATAAGTTATCGTATGTCCCTAGTTGTTATCTCACGTTTAATTAAAGATATGTGTTTTAGTTCCAATTTGTGTCTATAAATTCAATGAACAAAAACTTGTATATGTTGATATACGAGAAATATTTATTTATGTCATTATATAAATGTCGAGTGAATACTTACTAGTGACCATATTCATATATGAGATGTTTCATATTTATTCATATTTTACTATTCACCCTTTATGATTTTCAAGTGTGTATGTGAAATAGATTTTTTAGGTTGGTTGGTCATTATTCTAGAACTTGCATGATCATCACAAAACATAAAGATGCCTATAAATTAAATGGTTCAATAATCATTGTTATACGGATGAAAACACTTTACTAAATGAAATTTTTGTTTTCATGTTACCATTACCTAATCTATTAATGATATGAAAATTATAAATTTAATGTGAATCAGAGTCGCGCAGTGGAAGTGTTGTGGGCCTATAACCCACAGGTCCCTGGATTGAAACTAGGCTATGATAGAATTTTTAAATATTTTTTTTTCAATCAAAAGATATGAATAAGCCTCTAAGTGTCAAAGGACATTAAATTTTTTATACGTATCATTGTTTCTCTATGTTTTATCTCGTGGATTTTTATCAATGTGTCATTACGAATATTGCGTTCAAGATGTTTATATGTACGTTGTCTCTTACATACAATTACTGGAACGAAGGAAATAAAATATCAAGAATATCAAATGTCTAGTATTACACTCAGTAGTCAACCCACAATAGATGTCGGAAAAATCATTACACCATGTTTATATGAAATTATCAAGGCCTACTAAAAACGAAAACATGACTTAGAAATGTAATAATCGACAGACATGGCATGGAACCCTGGGGTTTTAAATTAGAAGGACAGATACACGAACTTTGGAATATATTGTTAATAATATTTTTTAATCCCTTTAATTTTATTTTTGCGAATTCACATGTATATTAATATGTCTCTGAGTTATATGACTATGTTTGGCTTGAAATTTCGTTCATCATAATGAATATAAGTGACTTGTATGAATACTGAAAAAAATTACTTGTGTATCTTATGATGTCATTTGCAATAAATGGAACAATACTTTTGGTCTCAATGTACAATAACTAGTTATATGTTGTCGTATGTCCCTAGTTGTTATATCATGTTTAATTAAATATATGTGTTTTAGTTCCAATTTGTGTCTATAAATTCAATGCAGAAAAACATGTATATGTTGATATATGAGAAATATTTATTTATGTCATTATATAAATGTCAAGTGAATACTTACTAGTGATGATATTCATATATATGATGTTTCATATTTATTCATATTCTAATATTCACCCTTATGATTTTTCACGTGTGTATGTGAAATAGATTTTTTACGTCGGTTGTTTGTTATTCTAGAACTTGCATGATCATTACCAAACATAAAGATGCATATAAATTAAAAGGTTCAATAAACATTGTTATAAGGATGAAAACTCTTTACTAAATGAATTTATGTTTTCATGTTACCATTACCTAATCTATTAATGATATGAAAATTATAAATTTAATGTGAATCAGAGTGGCGCAGCGGAAGCGTGGTGGGCCCATAACCCACAGGTGCCTGGATTGAAACCAGGCTCTGATCGAATTTTTAAATATTTTTATTTGTTGGTTGTTCATTATTCTAGAACTTGCATGATCATCACCAAACATAAAGATGCATATAAATTAAATTGTTCAATAATCATTGTTATACGGATTAAAACTCTTTACTAAATGAAATTTATGTTTTCATGTTACCATTACCTAATCTATTAATGATATGAAAATTATAAATTTAATGTGAATCAGAGTGGCGCAGCGGAAGCGTGGTGGGCCCATAACCCACAGGTCTCTGGATTGAAACTAGGCTATGATAGAGTTTTTAAATTTTTTTTTTTGCATTCAAAAGATATGAATAAGCCTCTAACTGTCAAAGGACATCAAATTTTTTATAGGTATCATTGTTTCTCTAAGTTTTATCTCGTGGATTTTTATCAATGTGTCATTACGAATATTGTGTTCAAGATGTTTGAAATTTTGGCTGCAGATACTCAATGTCACGTTCAATGTTATGACACCGTATCTGACTTTCTATAAGACAGTAAATACAAAAACAGTAAAGAACACAATCATTGTTTACCCAGTTCAGTGTGCAACAACACCTACTCTGGGGCTACCAAGCCAGGGAGGAAATCCACTATAAGAGATATTAATTCAGGAATAAACCAACCAGTTTATCTCCTTCACTTAAGACCTACCCAATGCAACTTCAATCTAAGTACAACTTAAACCTGAGTTCCTACTCACTCTCCCTCAATCACAACAGTGATACTTAAAACAATTGACTAATGAATTGATGAAGACACTCTTCAAAACATACACTTGATTATGCTTCACAGCTTTTTAATCAAGCAACACAAACACTCTTGCTTCACAGCTTTGAGTGGTACATAAACCTAACTTGACTTTGCTTCAAAGCTTTAGTCAAGAGACACAAAAACACTCTTGCTTCAAAGCTTTGAGTGATACAAAACCCTTACAATCAAAACCTATTCCAAGTCACTTATCACAATGATACTTTCTTGGATTACAATAGTTAAAACTATACAGCTCCTAAATGATCTTCTGTCAAAAAGGGATAAATTCCAAACAGCAGCCCTGTTGAATATATAGCAGCTGCTTCTTCAGTTAGGGTTTCCACAAAAAGCTAGGGTTAATTCTGTTTGACCTTAAGACTTGGTCACAAGACTTTATCAACCAGGTTAGGGTTGAGCTAGGTGAACCCAAAGACCACGAGAGATTCTGTTCTGGAAAGACTGAGTCATTTTCCTGAAAAATATCAGAATTAACCAAACTGCATAACTGTTAGATCAGAACAGGATGTCTTAACATTTGTTATGACATCTGAATTCCTGTTTACTGATTTTGGTAAATGTGATCATTTTGCAAAATGCTCAGATACACACTCATAAACAGCAGTACATGTATGCCATTATTTTTCTACAAAGGTACCTAATAAATCAATACCTAATAAACTAGAATGTTATGACATCAGTCATGACATTCACACACCTGGTTTTACCAAAAATGCGTGCCAATAACTAAACAACTACAAACTCCCCCTTTGGCAGATTTTTGGCTAAAGCCCCTAAGCAATCAGAGATAGCAGTAGAATAAATGTGACTGCAGAAAAATATAGTGTTTATCAAGTAATTGACCACAGAATAATATCTCCCCCTCTTTAGCCACAAATGGGCCAAAGATACATGTTCTTAAAAGTTATATAGTCATCCCAAAAGTAGTAAAAACAACAACTAAAATCTGAACACACTTGTAAACTCCACCAGGAACCAACATCAACTCCACCAACCTTTAAGCACTGTCCCCTTCAGAGGAGCTACTTTCTTCAGTATTGAGTTGATCTTCAGCAGCACCCTCTTCTCTTCTGTTTCCTTCAGCTTCCTCCTTTTCTAACCTGGCAATTAGGTTTTCTAGGGTCTTTTTCCTAGTCTCCAGCTCTTTGCAGGTCTCTTTCAATACAGCTATAACATCAGATGTTTTGGACTGAGTCTTTACAGATGATGTCTCAGCTGATGTTATAACAATATCAGGAACATGAGATCCCTGAAAAAGCTTGTAGTGTAACCCAAGAGCAAGAGCTCTTTTGCAAGCAGTATCTCTTGCAACCAGGATATCAGGGTATTGTGCAAGGTTAATTCCACAAAGGAGGGAGGGAAAGGCAATAAGGCCTTTGACAGCATAGCTACCAGCATGTTTTAAAGTTTATTCAAAAATATACCTGCCATAGTCAAATTCAGTCTTGGTTCCCACAGCATAAATAAATCTCCCCAATCCTGTGGAGATAGTTGATTTATGGTTTGTAGGGACCCAGTTGGCTGCACCAATCTTGTGCAGGATGGCAAATTTCATGCTTAGTTTGCTGGCATTCAGCTTGCCTTTCAAGGGCCAGCACTTGACTTGTCTTGCTGTGATGGTTTGGCATACTTCACTGTCAGTGACTTCTAATTCAGGGCAAGCCTCATTTGAACTTCCAAGAAATTTTTTAATTTCTGATGGAGAGAAATTAACCCTTCTTCCTCTAACATAGACACATTCAAAGTCAGCTGACCTTCCATCAGCACATTCATCAGACAAGTTAACTATGAACTCCTTGACCAGATTTTCATACGTATCATTATTCCTCTTAGTTTTATCTCGTGGATTTTTATCAATGTGTCATTACCTGCTAATGTTTCTTAAATATTTAATGTTGCAATTGTTTTATATTTATCATAATGGAAAATAATAAAATATTTTGTGAAGATATCTATTTGTTTTATTTATCTTTTAGAACTTTTTATAACACAACATCTAAAGTTTAATGAAAATTTGAGTTGTGCAGTTGAAGGGATGCATGCCCATTCCAATAGGTCCTTGGATATAAACTAGCTTTGACAAAAAAAATTAATTGTTTAAAAAAATTACTAATAAACAAAAAACATTGTGTTCAAGATGTTCATATGTATGTTGTCTCTTACATAGCATTACTACAATGAAGGAAATAAAATATTAACAATATCATATGGCTAGTTTTGCACTCAGTAGTCAACCCACAACAGATGCCGGAAAAATCCTTACACCATGTTTACATGAAATTATCAGGGTCAACTAAAACTTCAAAAATGACTTAGAAAGGTAATAATCGACGGATATGGTATGGAACCCTGGTGTTTTAAATTAAAAGGACAGATACACGAACTCTAGACTATATTGTTAATAATATTTTTTAAGCCCTTTACTTTTCTTTGTGCGAAGTCGCCTGTTTATTAAAATGTCTCTGAGTTATATGACTACGTTTGGCTTGAAATTTCGTTCATCATAATGAATATAAGTGACATGTATGAATACTGAAAAAAATTACTTGCGTAACTTATGATGTCATTTGCAATAAATGGAACGATACTTTTGGTCTCAATGTATAATAATTAGTTATATGTTGTCGTATGTCCCTAGTTGTTTACTCACGTTTAATTAAGGATATGTGTTTTAGTTCCAATTTGTGTCTATAAATTCAATGCACAAATACTTGTATATGTTGATATACGAGAAATAGTTATATATGTCATTATAAAAACTTCAAGTGAATACTTACTTGTGACGGTATTCATATATCTGATGTTTCATATTTATTCATATTATACTGTCCACCCTTTATGATTTTCACGTGTGTATGTGAAATAGATTTTTTACTATGGTAGTTTGTTATTCTATAACTTGCATGATCATCACCAAACATAAAGATTCCTATAAATTAAATGGTTCAATAATCATTATTATACGGATGAAAACACTTTACTAAATGAAATTCATGTTTTCATGTTACCATTGCCTAATCTATTAATGATATGAAAATTATAAATTTAATGTGAATCTGAGTGGCGCAGCGGAAGCGTGGTGGTCGCATAACCCACAAGTCCCTAGAACGAAACCAGGCTCTGATTGAATTTTTAATTTTTTTTTGTGCATTCAAAAGATATGGATAAGCCTCTATGTTTCAAATGACATTAAATTTTTTATACGTATCATTATTTCTCTAAGTTTTATCTCGTGGATTTTTATCAATGTGTCATTACCTGCTAATGTTTCTTAAATATTTAATGTTGCAATTGTTTTATATTTATCATAATGGAAAATAATAAAATATTTTGTGAAGATATCTATTTGTTTTATTTATCTTTTAGAACTTTTTATAACACAACATCTAAAGTTTAATGAAAATTTGAGTTGTGCAGTTGAAGGGATGCATGCCCATTCCAATAGGTCCTTGGATATAAACTACCTTTGACAAAAAAAATTAATTGTTTAAAAAAATTACTAATAAACAAAAAACATTGTGTTCAAGATGTTCATATGTATGTTGTCTCTTACATAACATTACTATAATGAAGGAAATAAAATATTAACAATATCATATGGCTAGTGTTGCACTCAGTAGTCAACCCACAACAGATGCCGGCAATATCCTTACACCATGTTTACATGAAACTATCAGGGTCTTCTAAAACTTCAAAAATGACTTAGAAAGGTAATAATCGACGGATATGGTATGGAACCCTGGTGTTTTAAATTAAAAGGACAGATACACGAACTCTAGACAATATTAATAATATTTTTTAAGCCCTTTACTTTTATTTGTGCGAAGTCACCTGTTTATTAAAATGTCTCTGAGTTATATGACTACGTTTGGCTTGAAATTTCGTTCATCATAATGAATATAAGTGACATGTATGAATACTGGAAAAAATTACTCGTGTAACTTATGATGTCATTTGCAATAAATCGAACAATACTTTTGGTCTCAATGTATAATAATCAGTTATATGTTGTCGTATGTCCCTAGTTGTTATCTCACGTTTAATTAAGGATATGTGTTTTAGTTCCAATTTGTGTCTATAAATTCAATGCACAAAAACTTGTATATGTTTATATACGAGAAATAGTTATTTATGTCATTATAAAAATTTCAACTGAATACTTACTAGTGACGGTATTCATATATCTGATGTTTCATGTTTATATTCTACTATTCACCCTTTATGATTTTCACGTGTGTATGTGAAATAGATTTTTTACTCTGGTTGTTTGTTATTCTATAACTTGCATGATCATCACCAAACATAAAGATGCCTATAAATTAAATGGTTCAATAATCATTATTATACGGATGAAAACACTTTACTAAATGAAATTCATGTTTTCATGTTACCATTGCCTAATCTATTAATGATATGAAAATTATAAATTTAATGCGAATCTGAGTGGCGCAGCGGAAGCGTGGTGGGCCCATAACCCACAGGTCCCTAGAACGAAACTATACGTATCATTATTTCTCTAAGTTTTATCTCGTGGATTTTTATCAATGTGTCATTACCTGCTAATGTTTCTTAAATATTTAATGTTGCAATTGTTTTATATTTATCATAATGGAAAATAATAAAATATTTTGTGAAGATATCTATTTGTTTTATTTATCTTTTAGAACTTTTTATAACACAACATCTAAAGTTTAATGAAAATTTGAGTTGTGAAGTTGAAGGGATGCATGCCCATTCCAATAGGTCCTTGGATATAAACTACCTTTGACAAAAAAAATTAATTGTTTAAAAAAATTACTAATAAACAAAAAACATTGTGTTCAAGATGTTCATATGTATGTTGTCTCTTACATAGCATTACTACAATGAAGGAAATAAAATATTAACAATATCATATGGCTAGTGTTGCACTCAGTAGTCAACCCACAACAGATGCCGGCAAAATCCTTACACCATGTTTACATGAAACTATCAGGGTCAACTAAAACTTCAAAAATGACTTAGAAAGGTAATAATCGACGGATATGGTATGGAACCCTGGTGTTTTAAATTAAAAGGACAGATACACGAACTCTAGACTATATTGTTAATAATATTTTTTAAGCCCTTTACTTTTATTTGTGCGAAGTCGCCTGTTTATTAAAATGTCTCTGAGTTATATGACTACGTTTGGCTTGAAATTTCGTTCATCATAATGAATATAAGTGACATGTATGAATACTGAAAAAAATTACTTGCGTAACTTATGATGTCATTTGCAATAAATGGAACGATACTTTTGGTCTCAATGTATAATAATTAGTTATATGTTGTCGTATGTCCCTAGTTGTTATCTCACGTTTAATTAAGGATATGTGTTTTAGTTCCAATTTGTGTCTATAAATTCAATGCACAAATACTTATATATGTTGATATACGAGAAATAGTTATTTATGTCATTATAAAAACTTCAAGTGAATACTTACTTGTGACGGTATTCATATATCTGATGTTTCATATTTATTCATATTATACTGTTCACCCTTTATGATTTTCACGTGTGTATGTGAAATAGATTTTTTACTATGGTAGTTTGTTATTCTATAACTTGCATGATCATCACCAAACATAAAGATTCCTATAAATTAAATGGTTCAATAATCATTATTATACGGATGAAAACACTTTACTAAATGAAATTCATGTTTTCATGTTACCATTGCCTAATCTATTAATGATATGAAAATTATAAATTTAATGTGAATCTGAGTGGCGCAGCGGAAGCGTGGTGGTCGCATAACCCACAGGTCCCTATTAAATTTTTTATACGTATCATTATTTCTCTAAGTTTTATCTCGTGGATTTTTATCAATGTGTCATTACCTTCTAATGTTTCTTAAATATTTAATGTTGCAATTGTTTTATATTTATCATAATGGAAAATAATAAAATATTTTGTGAAGATATCTATTTGTTTTATTTATCTTTTAGAACTTTTTATAACACAACATCTAAAGTTTAATGCAAATTTGAGTTGTGCAGTTGAAGGGATGCATGCCCATTCCAATAGTTCCTTGGATATAAACTAGCTTTGACAAAAAAAATTAATTGTTTAAAAAACTTACTAATAAACAAAAAACATTGTGTTCAAGATGTTTTTATGTATGTTGTCTCTTACATAGCATTACTACAATGAAGGAAATAAAATATTAACAATATCATATGGCTAGTGTTGCACTCAGTAGTCAACCCACAACAGATGCCGGCAAAATCCTTACACCATGTTTACATGAAACTATCAGGGTCTACTAAAACTTCAAAAAGGACTTAGAAAGGTAATAATCGACGAATATGGTATGGAACCCTGGTGTTTTAAATTAAAAGGACAGATACACGAACTCTAGACTATATTGTTAATAATATTTTTTAAGCCCTTTACTTTTATTTGTGCGAAGTCACCTGTTTATTAAAATGTCTCTGAGTTATATGACTACGTTTGGCTTGAAATTTCGTTCATCATAATGAATATAAGTGACATGTATGAATACTGGAAAAAATTACTCGTGTAACTTATGATGTCATTTGCAATAAATCGAACAATACTTTTGGTCTCAATGTATAATAATCAGTTATATGTTGTCGTATGTCCCTAGTTGTTATCTCACGTTTAATTAAGGATATGTGTTTTAGTTCCAATTTGTGTCTATAAATTCAATGCACAAAAACTTGTATATGTTGATATACGAGAAATAGTTATTTATGTCATTATAAAAATTTCAAGTGAATACTTACTAGTGACGGTATTCATATATCTGATGTTTCATGTTTATATTCTACTATTCACCCTTTATGATTTTCACGTGTGTATGTGAAATAGATTTTTTACTCTGGTTGTTTGTTATTCTATAACTTGCATGATCATCACCAAACATAAAGATGCCTATAAATTAAATGGTTCAATAATCATTATTATACGGATGAAAACACTTTACTAAATGAAATTCAAGTTTTTATGTTACCATTGCCTAATCTATTAATGATATGAAAATTATAAATTTAATGTGAATCTGAGTGGCGCAGCGGAAGCGTGGTGGGCCCATAACCCACAGGTCCCTAGAACCAAACTATACGTATCATTATTTCTCTAATTTTTATCTCGTGGATTTTTATCAATGTGTCATTACCTGCTAATGTTTCTTAAATATTTAATGTTGCAATTGTTTTATATTTATCATAATGGAAAATAATAAAATATTTTGTGAAGATATCTATTTGTTTTATTTATCTTTTAGAACTTTTTATAACACAACATCTAAAGTTTAATGAAAATTTAAGTTGTGAAGTTGAAGGGATGCATGCCCATTCCAATAGGTACTTGGATATAAACTACCTTTGACAAAAAAAATTAATTGTTTAAAAAAATTACTAATAAACAAAAAACATTGTGTTCATGATGTTCATATGTATGTTGTCTCTTACATAGCATTACTACAATGAAGGAAATAAAATATTAACAATATCATATGGCTAGTGTTGCACTCAGTAGTCAACCCACAACAGATGCCGGCAAAATCCTTACACCATGTTTACATGAAACTATCAGGGTCTTCTAAAACTTCAAAAATGACTTTGAAAGGTAATAATCGACGGATATGGTATGGAACCCTGGTGTTTTAAATTAAAAGGACAGATACACGAACTCTAGACAATATTGTTAATAATATTTTTTAAGCCCTTTACTTTTATTTGTGCGAAGTCACCTGTTCATTAAAATGTCTCTGAGTTATATGACTACGTTTGGCTTGAAATTTCGTTCATCATAATGAATATAAGTGACATGTATGAATACTGGAAAAAATTACTCGTGTAACTTATGATGTTATTTGCAATAAATGGAACGATACTTTTGGTCTCAATGTATAATAATTAGTTATATGTTGTCGTATGTCCCTAGTTGTTATCTCACGTTTAATTAAGGATATGTGTTTTAGTTCCAATTTGTGTCTATAAATTCAATGCACAAATACTTGTATATGTTGATATACGAGAAATAGTTATTTATGTCATTATAAAAACTTCAAGTGAATACTTACTAGTGACGGTATTCATATATCTGATGTTTCATATTTATTCATATTATACTGTTCACCCTTTATGATTTTCACGTGTGAATGTGAAATAGATTTTTTACTATGGTAGTTTGTTATTCTATAACTTGCATGATCATCACCAAACATAAAGATTCCTATAAATTAAATGGTTCAATAATCATTATTATACGGATGAAAACACTTTACTAAATGAAATTCATGTTTTCATGTTACCATTGCCTAATCTATTAATGATATGAAAATTATAAATTTAATGCGAATCTGAGTGGCGCAGCAGAAGCGTGGTGGTCGCATAACCCACAGGTCCCTAGAACGAAACCAGGCTCTGATTGAATTTTTAATTTTTTTTGTGCATTCAAAAGATATGAATAAGCCTCTAAGTTTCAAATGACATTAAATTTTTTATACGTATCATTATTTCTCTAAGTTTTATCTCGTGGATTTTTATCAATGTGTCATTACCTGCTAATGTTTCTTAAATATTTAATGTTGCAATTGTTTTATATTTATCATAATGGAAAATAATAAAATATTTTGTGAAGATATCTATTTGTTTTATTTATCTTTTAGAACTTTTTATAACACAACATCTAAAGTTTAATGAAAATTTGAGTTGTGCAGCTGAAGGGATGCATGCCCATTCCAATAGTTCCTTGGATATAAACTAGCTTTGACAAAAAAAATTAATTGTTTAAAAATCTTACTAATAAACAAAAAACATTGTGTTCAAGATGTTTATATGTATGTTGTCTCTTACATAGCATTACTACAATGAACATAATAAAATATTAACAATATCATATGGCTAGTGTTGCACTCAGTAGTCAACCCACAACAGATGTCGGCAAAATCCTCACACCATGTTTACATGAAATTATCAGGGTCTACTAAAAATTCAAACATGACTTAGAAAGGTAATAATCGACGGATATGGTATGGAACCCTGATGTTTTAAATTAAAAGGACAAATACACGAACTCTAGACTATATTGTTAATAATATTTTTTAAGCCCTTTACTTTTATTTGTGCGAAGTCACCTGTTCATTAAAATGTCTCTGAGTTATATGACTACGTTTGGCTTGAAATTTCGTTCATCATAATGAATATAAGTGACATGTATGAATACTGGAAAAAATTACTTGCGTAACTTATGATGTCATTTGCAATAAATGGAACGATACTTTTGGTCTCAATTTATAATAATTAGTTATATGTTGTCGTATGTCCCTAGTTGTTATCTCACGTTTAATTAAGGATATGTGTTTTAGTTCCAATTTGTGTCTATAAATTCAACGCACAAAAACTTGTATATGTTGATATACGAGAAATAGTTATTTATGTCATTATAAAAACTTCAAGTGAATACTTACTAGTGACGGTATTCATATATCTGATGTTTCATATTTATTCATATGATACTATTCACCCTTTATGATTTTCACGTGTGTATGTGAAATAGATTTTTTATTATGGTAGTTTGTTATTATATAACTTGCATGATCATCACCAAACATAAAGATTCCTATAAATTAAATGGTTCAATAATCATTATTATACGGATGAAAACACTTTACTAAATGAAATTCATGTTTTCATGTTACCATTGCCTAATATATTAATGATATGAAAATTATAAATTTAATGCGAATCTGAGTGGCGCAGCGGAAGCGTGGTGGGCCCATAACCCACAGGTCCCTAGAACGAAACCAGGCTCTGATTGAATTTTTAATTGGATGCATGCACATTCCAATAGTTCCTTGGATATAAACTAGCTTTGACAAAAAAAATTAATTGTTTAAAAATCTTACTAATAAACAAAAAACATTGTGTTCAAGATGTTTATATGTATGTTGTCTCTTACATAGCATTACTACAATGAAGGAAATAAAATATTAACAATATCATATGGCTAGTGTTGCACTCAGTAGTCAACCCACAACAGATGCCGGCAAAATCCTTACACCATGTTTACATGAAACTATCAGGGTCTACTAAAACTTCAAAAATGACTTAGAAAGGTAATAATCGACGAATATGGTATGGAACCCTGGTGTTTTAAATTAAAAGGACGGATACACGAACTCTAGACTATATTGTTAATAATATTTTTTAAGCCCTTTACTTTTATTTGTGCGAAGTCACCTGTTCATTAAAATGTCTCTGAGTTATATGACTACGTTTGGCTTGAAATTTCGTTCATCATAATGAATATAAGTGACATGTATGAATACTGGAAAAAATTACTCGTGTAACTTATGATGTCATTTGCAATAAATCGAACAATACTTTTGGTCTCAATGTATAATAATCAGTTATATGTTGTCGTATGTCCCTAGTTGTTATCTAACGTTTAATTAAGGATATGTGTTTTAGATCCAATTTGTGTCTATAAATTCAATGCACAAAAACTTGTATATGTTGATATACGAGAAATAGTTATTTATGTCATTATAAAAATTTCAAGTGAATACTTACTAGTGACGGTATTCATATATCTGATGTTTCATGTTTATATTCTAATATTCACCCTTTATGATTTTCACGTGTGTATGTGAAATAGATTTTTTACTCTGGTTGTTTGTTATTCTATAACTTGCATGATCATCACCAAACATAAA
Organism: Vicia faba; assembly: GCA_948472305.1. Lineage (NCBI taxonomy): Eukaryota > Viridiplantae > Streptophyta > Magnoliopsida > Fabales > Fabaceae > Vicia > Vicia faba. The sequence goes on along the minus strand of OX451741.1, from coordinate 157,279,813 downwards.
GATTCCTATAAATTAAATGGTTCAATAATCATTATTATACGGATGAAAACACTTTAGTAAATGAAATTCATGTTTTCATGTTACCATTGCCTAATATATTAATGATATGAAAATTATAAATTTAATGCGAATCTGAGTGGCGCAGCGGAAGCGTGGTGGGCCCATAACCGACAGGTCCCTAGAACGAAACCAGGCTCTGATTGAATTTTTAATTTTTTTTTGTGCATTCAAAAGATATGAATAAGCCTCTAAGTTTCAAATGACATTAAATTTTTTATACGTATCATTATTTCTCTAAGTTTTATCTTGTGGATTTTTATCAATGTGTCATTACCTGCTAATGTTTCTTAAATATTTAATGTTGCAATTGTTTTATATTTATCATTGTTGTCTCTTACATAGCATTACTACAATGAAGGAAATAAAATATTAACAATATCATATGGCTAGTGTTGCACTCAGTAGTCAACCCACAACAGATGCCGGCAAAATCCTTACACCATGTTTACATGAAACTATCAGGGTCTTCTAAAACTTCAAAAATGACTTAGAATGGTAATAATCGACGGATATGGTATGGAACCCTGGTGTTTTAAATTAAAAGGACAGATACACGAACTCTAGACAATATTGTTAATAATATTTTTTAAGCCCTTTAATTTTATTTGTGCGAAGTCACCTGTTCATTAAAATGTCTCTGAGTTATATGACTACGTTTGGCTTGAAATTTCGTTCATCATAATGAATATAAGTGACATGTATGAATACTGGAAAAAATTACTCGTGAATCTTATGATGTTATTTGCAATAAATGGAATGATACTTTTGGTCTCAATGTATAATAATTAGTTATATGTTGTCGTATGTCCCTAGTTGTTATCTCACGTTTAATTAAGGATATGTGTTTTAGTTCCAATTTGTGTCTATAAATTCAATGCACAAAAACTTGTATATGTTTATATACGAGAAATAATTATTTATGTCATTACAAAAATTTCAACTGAATACTTACTAGTGACGGTATTCATATATCTGATGTTTCATATTTATTCATATTCTACTATTCACCCTTTATGATTTACACGTGTGTATGTGAAATAGATTTTTTACTCTGGTTGTTTGTTATTCTATAACTTGCATGATCATCACCAAACATAAAGATTCCTATAAATTAAATGGTTCAATAATCATTATTATACGGATGAAAACACTTTACTAAATGAAATTCATGTTTTCATGTTACCCTTGCCTAATATATTAATGATATGAAAATTATAAATTTAATGCGAATCTGAGTGGCGCAGCCGAAGCGTGGTGGTCCCATAACCCACAGGTCCCTAGAACCAAACCAGGCTCTGATTGAATTTTTAATTTTTTTTTGTGCATTCAAAAGATATGAATAAGCCTCTATGTTTCAAATGACATTAAATTTTTTATACGTATCATTATTTCTCTAAGTTTTATCTCGTGGATTTTTATCAATGTGTCATTACCTACTAATGTTTCTTAAATATTTAATGTTGCAATTGTTTTATATTTATCATAATGGAAAATAATAAAATATTTTGTGAAGATATCTATTTGTTTTATTTATCTTTTAGAACTTTTTATAACACAACATCTAAAGTTTAATGCAAATTTGAGTTGTGCAGTTGAAGGGATGCATGCACATTCCAATAGTTCCTTGGATATAAACTAGCTTTGCAAAAAAAATTAATTGTTTAAAAAAATTACTAATAAACAAAAAACATTGTGTTCAAGATGTTTATGTGTATGTTGTCTCTTACATAGCATTACTACAATGAAGGAAATAAAATATTAACAATATCATATGGCTAGTGTTGCACTCAGTAGTCAACCCACAACAGATGCCGGCAAAATCCTTACACCATGTTTACATGAAACTATCAGGGTCTACTAAAACTTCAAAAATGACTTAGAAAGCTAATAATCGACGGATATGGTATGGAACCCTGGTTTTTAAATTAAAAGGACGGATACACGAACTCTAGACTATATTGTTAATAATGTTTTTTAAGCCCTTTACTTTTATTTGTGCGAAGTCACCTGTTCATTAAAATGTCTCTGAGTTATATGACTATGTTTGGCTTTAAATTTCGTTCATCATAATGAATATAAGTGACATGTATGAATACTGGAAAAAAATTACTCGTGTAACTTATGATGTCATTTGCAATAAATGGAACAATACTTTTGGTCTCAATGTATAATAATTAGTTATATGTTGTCGTATGTCCCTAGTTGTTATCTCACGTTTAATTAAGGATATGTGTTTTAGTTCCAATGTGTGTCTATAAATTTAATGCACAAAAAGTTGTATATGTTGATATACGAGAAATATTTATTTATGTCATTATAAAAATTTCAACTGAATACTTACTAGTGACGGTATTCATATATCTGATGTTTCATATTTATTCATATTCTACTATTCACCCTTTATGATTTTCATGTGTGTATGTGAAATAGATTTTTTATTCTGGTTGTTCGTTATTCTATAACTTGCATGATCATCACCAAACATAAAGATGCCTATAAATTAAATGGTTCAATAATCATTATTATACGGATGAAAACACTTTACTAAATGAAATTCATGTTTTCATGTTACCATTTCCTAATCAATTAATGATACCAAAATTATAAATTTAATGTGAATTTGAGTGGCGCAGCAGAAGCCTGGTGGGCCCATAACCCACAGGTCCCTAGATTGAAACACGGCTCTGATAGAATTTTTAAATATTTTTTTGTGCATTCAAAAGATATGAATAAGCCTCTAACTGTCAAAGGACATTAAATTTTTTATAGGGATGCATGCCCATTCCAATAGGTCCTTGGATATAAACTAGCTTTGACAAAAAAATTAATTATTTTAAAAAAATACTAATAAACAAAAAACATTGTGTTCAAGATGTTTATATGTATGTTGTCTCTTACATAGCATTACTACAATGAAGGAAATAAAATATTAAAAATATCATATGGCTAGTGTTGCACTCAGTAGTCAACCCACAACAGATGTCGGCAAAATCCTTACACCATGTTTATATGAAATTATCTAGGCCTACTAAAAATGCAAACATAACTTAGAAAGGTAATAATTGACAGATATGGTATGGAACCCCGGGGTTTTAAATTAGAAGGACAAATACACGAACTCTGGACTATATTGTTAATAATATTTTTAAGCCATTTAATTTTATTTGTTCAAAGTCACCTGTTCATTAAAATGTCTCAGAGTTATATGACTTTGTTTGGCTTGAAATTTCGTTCATCATAATGAATATAAGTGACATGTATGAATACTGGAAAAAATTACTTGTGTAACTTATGATGTCATTTGCAATAAATGGAACAATACTTTTGGTCTCAATGTACAATAACTAGTTATATGTTGTCACATGTCCCTAGTTGTTAGATCACATTTAATTAAAGATATGTGTTTTAGTTCCAATTTGTGTCTATAAATTCAATGAACAAAAACTTGTATATGTTGATATACGAGAAATACTTATTTATGTCATTATATAAATGTCAAGTGAATACTTACTACTGACCATATTCATATATTTGATGTTTCATATTTATTCATATTTTACTATTCACCCTTTATGATTTTCAAGTGTGTACGTGAAATAGATTTTTTAGGTTGGTTGTTCATTATTCTAGAACTTGCATGATCATCACCAAACATAAAGATGCCTATAAATTAAATGGTTCAATAATCATTGTTATACGGATGAAAACTCTTTACTAAATGAAATTTATGTTTTCATGTTACCATTACCTAATCTATTAATGATATGAAAATTATAAATTTAATGTGAATCAGAGTGGTGCAGCGGAAGCGTGGTGGGCCTATAACCCACAGGTCCCTAGATTGAAACTAGGCTATGATAGAATTTTTAAATATTTTTTTTTTGCATTCAAAAGATATGAATAAGCCTTTAAGTGTCAAAGGATATTAAATTTTTTATACGTATCATTGTTTCTCTAAGTTTTATCTCATGGATTTTTATCAATGTGTCATTACAAATATTGTGTTCAAGATGTTTATATGTATGTTGTCTCTTACATAAAATTACTAGAACGAAGGAAATAAAATATCAAGAATATCAAATGTCTAGTGTTGCACTCAGTAGTCAACCCACAGTAGATGTCAGAAAAATCATTACACCATGTTTATATGAAATTTTCAAGGCCTACTAAAAATGCAAACATGACTTAGAAAGGTAAGAATTGACAGATATGGCATGGAACCCTGGGGTTTTAAATTAGAAGGACAGATACACGAACTCTGGACTATATTGTTAATAATATTTTTTAAGCTCTTTAATTTTATTTGTTCGAAGTCACCTGTTCATTAAAATGTCTCTGAGTTATATGACTATGTTTGGCTTGAAATTTCGTTCATCATAATGAATATAAGTGACATGTATGAATACTGAAAAAAAATTACTTGTGTAACTTATGATGTCATTTGCAATAAATGGAACAATATTTTTGGTCTCAATGTACAATAACTAGTTGTATGTTTTCGTATGTCCCTAGTTGTTATCTCACGTTTAATTAAAGATATGTGTTTTAGTTCCAATTTGTGTCTATAAATTCAATGAACAAAAATTTGTATATGTTGATATACGAGAAATATTTATTTATGTCATTATATAAATGTCAAGTGAATACTTACTAGTGACCATATTCATATATGTGATGTTTCATATTTATTCATATTCTAATATTCACCCATTATGATTTTTCACGTGTGTATGTGAAATTGATTTTTTACGTCGGTTGTTCATTATTCTAGAACTTGCATGATCATTACCAAACATAAAGATGCCTATAAATTAAAAGGTTCAATAAACATTGTTATAAGGATAAAAACTCTTTACTAAATGAAATTTATGTTTTCGTGTTACCATTACCCAATATATTAATGATATGAAAATTCTAAATTATAGTGAATCAGAGTGGCACAGCGGAAGCGTGGTGGGCCTATAACCCGCAGGTCCTTGGATTGAAACTAGGCTATGATAGAATTTTTAAATATTTTTTTTTTGCATTCAAAAGATATGAATAAGCCTTTATGTGTCAAAGGACATTAAATTTTTTATACGTATCATTGTTTCTCAAAGTTTTATCTCGTGGATTTTTATCAATGTGTCATTACGAATATTGTGTTCAAGATGTTTATTAGTATGTTGTCTCTTACATACAATTACTAGAACGAAGGAAATAAAATATCAAGAATATCAAATGTCTAGTGTTGCACTCTGTAGTCAACCCACAATAGATGTCGGAAAAATCATTACACCATGTTTATATGAAATTTTCAAGGCCTACTAAAAATGCAAACATGACTTAGAAAGGTAAGAATTGACAGATATGGTATGGAACCCTGGGGTTTTAAATTAGAAGGACAGATACACGAACTCTAGACTATATTGTTAATAATATTTTTTAAGCTCTTTAATTTTATTTGTTCAAAGTCACCTGTTCATTAAAATGTCTCTGAGTTATATGACTATGTTTGGCTTGAAATTTCGTTCATCATAATGAATATAAGTGACATGTATGAATACTGGAAAAAAATTACTTGTGTAACTTATGATGTCATTTGCAATAAATGGAACAATATTTTTAGTCTCAATGTACAATAACTAGTTGTATGTTTTCGTATGTCCCTAGTTGTTATCTCACGTTTAATTAAAGATATGTGTTTTAGTTCCAATTTGTGTCTATAAATTAAATGAACAAAAATTTGTATATGTTGATATACGAGACATATTTATTTATGTCATTATATAAATGTCAAGTGAATACTTACTAGTGACCATATTCATATATGTGATGTTTCATATTTATTCATATTCTAATATTCACCCATTATGATTTTTCACGTGTGTATGTGAAATTGATTTTTTACGTCGGTTGTTCATTATTCTAGAACTTGCATGATCATTACCAAACATAAAGATGCCTATAAATTAAAAGGTTCAATAAACATTGTTATAAGGATAAAAACTCTTTATTAAATGAAATTTATGTTTTCATGTTACCATTACCTAATATATTAATGATATGAAAATTATAAATTATAGTGAATCAGAGTGGCGCAGCGGAAGCGTGGTTGGCCCATAACTCACAGGTCCCTGGATCGTCGAAACCAGGCTCTGATAGAAATTTTAAATTTTTGTTTTTTGCATTTAAAATATATGAATAAGCCTCTAAGTTTCAAAGGACATTAAATTTTTATACGTATCATTGTTTCTCTAAGTTTTATCTCGTGGATTTTTATCAATGTGTCATTGAGAATATTGTGTTCAAGATGTTTATATGTATGTTATCTCTTACATACCATTACTAGAACGAAGGAAATAAAATATCAAGAATATCAAATGTCTAGTGTTGCACTCAGTGGTCAACCCACAATAGATGTCGGAAAAATCATTACACCATGTTTATATGAAATTAGTAAGGCCTACTAAAAATGCAAGCATGACTTGGAAAGGTAATAATTGACAGATATTGTATTGAACCCTGGGGTTTTAAATTAGAAGGACTGATACACGAACTCTGGACTATATTGTTAATAATATTTTTTAAGCCCTTTAATTTTATTTGTTCAAAGTCACCTGTTCATTAAAATGTCTCTGAGTTATATGACTTTGTTTGGCTTGAAATTTCGTTCATCATAATGAATATAAGTGACATGTATGAATACTGGAAAAAAATTACTTGTGTAAATTATGATGTCATTTTCAATAAATGTAAAAATACTTTTGGTCTCAATGTACAATAACTAGCTATAAGTTATCGTATGTCCCTAGTTGTTATCTCACGTTTAATTAAAGATATGTGTTTTAGTTCCAATTTGTGTCTATAAATTCAATGAACAAAAACTTGTATATGTTGATATACAAGAAATATTTATTTATGTCATTATATAAATGTCAAGTGAATACTTACTAGTGACCATATTCATATATGAGATGTTTCATATTTATTCATATTTTACTATTCACCCTTTATGATTTTCAAGTGTGTATGTGAAATAGATTTTTTAGGTTGGTTGTTCATTATTCTAGAACTTGCATGATCATCACAAAACATAAAGATGCCTATAAATTAAATGGTTCAATAATCATTGTTATACGGATGAAAACACTTTACAAAATGAAATTTTTGTTTTCATGTTACCATTACCTAATCTATTAATGATATGAAAATTATAAATTTAATGTGAATCAGAGTCGCGCAGTGGAAGTGTTGTGGGCCTATAACCCACAGGTCCCTGGATTGAAACTAGGCTATGATAGAATTTTTAAATATTTTTTTTTTCATTCAAAAGATATGAATAAGCCTCTAAGTGTCAAAGGACATTAAATTTTTTATACGTATCATTGTTTCTCTAAGTTTTATCTCGTGGATTTTTATCAATGTGTCATTTCGAATATTGCGTTCAAGATGTTTATATGTATGTTGTCTCTTACATACAATTACTAGAATGAAGGAAATAAAATATCAAGAATATCAAATGTCTAGTGTTGCACTCAGTAGTAAACCCACAATAGATGTCGGAAAAATCATTACACCATGTCAATATGAAATTATCAAGGCCTACTAAAAATGCAAGACTTAGAAAGGTAATAATTGACAGATATTGTATTGAACCCTGGGGTTTTAAATTAGAAGGACTGATACACGAACTCTGGACTATATTGTTAATAATATTTTTTAAGCCCTTTAATTTTATTTGTTCAAAGTCACCTGTTCATTAAAATGTCTCTGAGTTATATGACTTTGTTTGGCTTGAAATTCCGTTCATCATAATGGATATAAGTGACATGTATGAATACTGGAAAAAAATTACTTGTGTAAATTATGATGTCATTTTCAATAAATGTAAAAATACTTTTGGTCTCAATGTACAATAACTAGCTATAAGTTATCGTATGTCCCTAGTTGTTATCTCACGTTTAATTAAAGATATGTGTTTTAGTTCCAATTTGTGTCTATAAATTCAATGAACAAAAACTTGTATATGTTGATATACAAGAAATATTTATTTATGTCATTATATAAATGTCAAGTGAATACTTACTAGTGACCATATTCATATATGAGATGTTTCATATTTATTCATATTTTACTATTCACCCTTTATGATTTTCAAGTGTGTATGTGAAATAGATTTTTTAGGTTGGTTGTTCATTATTCTAGAACTTGCATGATCATCACAAAACATAAAGATGCCTATAAATTAAATGGTTCAATAATCATTGTTATACGGATGAAAACACTTTACAAAATGAAATTTTTGTTTTCATGTTACCATTACCTAATCTATTAATGATATGAAAATTATAAATTTAATGTGAATCAGAGTCGCGCAGTGGAAGTGTTGTGGGCCTATAACCCACAGGTCCCTGGATTGAAACTAGGCTATGATAGAATTTTTAAATATTTTTTTTTTCATTCAAAAGATATGAATAAGCCTCTAAGTGTCAAAGGACATTAAATTTTTTATACGTATCATTGTTTCTCTAAGTTTTATCTCGTGGATTTTTATCAATGTGTCATTTCGAATATTGCGTTCAAGATGTTTATATGTATGTTGTCTCTTACATACAATTACTAGAATGAAGGAAATAAAATATCAAGAATATCAAATGTCTAGTGTTGCACTCAGTAGTAAACCCACAATAGATGTCGGAAAAATCATTACACCATGTCTATATGAAATTATCAAGGCCTACTAAAAATGCAAACATGACTTAGAAAGGTAATAATTGACAGATATGGTATGGAACCCTTGGGTTTTAAATTAGAAGGACAGATACACGAACTCTGGACTATATTGTTAATAATATTTTCTAAGCCCTATAATTTTATTTGTTCAAAGTCACTTGTTTATTAAAATGTCTCTGAGTTATATGACTATGTTTCGCTTGAAATTTTGTTCATCATAATGAATATAAGTGACATGTATGAATACTGAAAAAAATTACTTGTGTAACTTATGATGTCATTTGCAATAAATGGAACAACACATTTGGTCTCAATGTACAATAACTAGTTGTATGTTTTCCTATGTCCCTAGTTGTTATCTCATGTTTAATTAAAGATATGTGTTTTAGTTCCAATTTGTGTCTATAAATTCAATGAACAAAAACTTGTATATGTTGATATACGAGAAAAATTTATTTATGTCATTATATAAATGTCAAGTGAATACTTACTAGTGATGATACTCATATAATGATGTTTCATATTTATTCATATTCTAATATTCAACCTTATGATTTTTCACGTGTGTATGTGAAATATATTTTTTATGTCGGTTGTTCGTTATTCTAGAACTTGCATGATCATTACCAAACATAAAGATGCATATAAATTAAAAGGTTCAATAAACATTATTATAAGGATGAAAACTCTTTACTAAATTTAATTTATGTTTTCATGTTACCATTACCGAATCTATTAATGATATGAAAATTATAAATTTAATGTGAATCAGAGTGGCGCAACGGAAGTGTTGTGGGCTTATAACCCACAGGTCCCTGGATTGAAACTAGGCTATGATAGAATTTTTAAATATTTTTTTTTTCATTCAAAAGATATGAATAAGCCTCTAAGTGTCAAAGGACATTAAATTTTTTATAAGTATCATTGTTTCTCTAAGTTTTATCTCGTGGATTTTTATCAATGTGTCATTACGAATATTGCGTTCAAGATGTTTATATGTATGTTGTCTCTTACATACAATTACTAGAATGAAGGAAATAAAATATCAAGAATATCAAATGTCTAGTGTTGCACTCAGTAGTAAACCCACAATAGATGTCAGAAAAATCATTACACCATGTTTATATGAAATTATCAAGGCCTACTAAAAATGCAAACATGACTTAGAAAGGTAATAATTGACAGATATGGAATGGAACTCTGGGGTTTTAAATTAGAAGGACAGATACACGAACTCTGGACTATATTGTTAATAATATTTTCTAAGCCCTATAATTTTATTTGTTCAAAGTCACTTGTTCATTAAAATGTCTCTGAGTTATATGACTATGTTTGGCTTGAAATTTCGTTCATCATAATGAATATAAGTGACATGTATGAATACTGAAAAAAATTACTTGTGTAACTTATGATGTCATTTGCAATAAATGGAACAATACTTTTGGTCTCAATGTACAATAACTAGTTGTATGTTTTCCTATGTCCCTAGTTGTTATCTCACGTTTAATTAAAGATATGTGTTTTAGTTCCAATTTGTGTCTATAAATTCAATGAACAAAAACTTGTATATGTTGATATACGAGAAATATTTATTTATGTCATTATATAAATAAAAAGTGAATACTTACTAGTGACGATACTCATATAATGATGTTTCATATTTATTCATATTCTAATATTCAACCTTATGATTTTTCTCGTGTGTATGTGAAATAGATTTTTTACGTCGGTTGTTTGTTATTCTAGAACTTGCATGATCATTACCAAACATAAAGATGCATATAAATTAAAAGGTTCAATAAACATTGTTATAAGGATGAAAACTCTTTACTAAATTTAATTTATGTTTTCATGTTACCATTACCTAATCTATTAATGATATGAAAATTATAAATTTAATGTGAATCCGAGTGGTGACGCAGAAGCGTGGTGGGCAATAACCCACAGGTCCTAGGATTGAAACCGAGCTCTGATATAATTTTTAAATATTTTTTTGTGCGTTCAAAAGATATGAATAAGCCTCTAAGTGTCAAAGGACATTAAATTTTTTATACGTATCATTGTTTCTCTAAGTTTTATCTCGTGGATTTTTATCAATGTGTCATTACGTGGTAATGTTTCTTAAATATTTAATGTTGCAATTGTTTTATATTTATCATTATGGATAATAATAAAATATTTTGTGAAGATATCTATTTGTTTTATTTATCTTTTAGAACTTTTTATAACACAACATCTAAAGTTTAATGCAAATTTGAGTGGTGCAGTTGAAGGGATGCGTACCCATTCCAATAGGTCCTTGGATATAAACTAGCTTTGAAAAAAAAAATTATATGACTACGTTTGGTTTGAAATTTCGTTCATATTTGTTCATATTTTACAATTCACCTTTTATGATTTTCAAGTGTGTATGTGAAATAGATTTTTTAGGTTGGTTGTTCATTATTCTAGAACTTGCATGATCATCACCAAACATAAAGATGCCTATAAATTAAATGGTTCAATAATCATTGTTATACGGATGAAAAATCTTTACTAAATAAAATTTATGTTTTTATGTTACCATTACTTAATCTATTAATGATATGAAAATTATAAATTTAATGTGAATCAGAGTGGCGCAGTGGAAGCGTGGTGGGCCCATAACCCATAGGTCCCTGGATTGAAACTAGGCTATGACAGAATTTTTAAATATTTTTTTTGCATTCAAAAGATATGAATAAGCCTCTAAGTGTCAAAGGACATTAAATTTTTTATACGTATCATTGTTTCTTTAAGTTTTATCTCGTGGATTTTTATCAATGTGTCATTACGAATATTGTGTTCAAGATGTTTATATGTATGTTGTCTCTTACATACAATTACTAGAATGAAGGAAATAAAATATCAAGAATATCAAATGTCTAGTGTTGCACTCAGTAGTAAACCCACAATAGATGTCGGAAAAATCATTACACCATGTTTATATGAAATTATCAAGGCCTACTAAAAATGCAAACATGACTTAGAAAGGTAATAATTGACAGATATGGTATGGAACCCTTGGGTTTTAAATTAGAAGGACAGATACACGAACTCTGGACTATATTGTTAATAATATTTTCTAAGCCCTATAATTTTATTTGTTCAAAGTCACCTGTTCATTAAAATGTCTCTGAGTTATATGACTATGTTTGGCTTGAAATTTCGTTCATCATAATGAATATAAGTGACATGTATGAATACCGAAAAAAATTACTTGTGTAACATATGATGTCATTTGCAATAAATGGAACAATACATTTGGTCTCAATGTACAATAACTAGTTGTATGTTTTCCTATGTCCCTAGTTGTTATCTCATGTTTAATTAAAGATATGTGTTTTAGTTCCAATTTGTGTCTATAAATTCAATGAACAAAATCTTGTATATGTTGATATACGAGAAAAATTTATTTATGTCATTATATAAATGTCAAGTGAATACTTACTAGTGACGATACTCATATAATGACGTTTCATATTTATTCATATTCTAATATTCAACCTTATGATTTTTCACGTGTGTATGTGAAATATATTTTTTACGTCGGTTGTTCGTTATTCTAGAACTTGCATGATCATTACCAAACATAAAGATGCATATAAATTAAAAGGTTCAATAAACATTGTTATAAGGATGAAAACTCTTTACTAAATTTAATTTATGTTTTCATGTTACCATTACCGAATCTATTAATGATATGAAAATTATAAATTTAATGTGAATCAGAGTGGCGCAACGGAAGTGTTGTGGGCTTATAACCCACAGGTCCCTGGATTGAAACTAGGCTATGATATAATTTTTAAATATTTTTTTTCACTCAAAAGATATGAATAAGCCTCTAAGTGTCAAAGGACATTAAATTTTTTATACGTATCATTGTTTCTCTAAGTTTTATCTCGTGGATTTTTATCAATGTGTCATTACGAATATTGTGTTCAAGATGTTTATATGTATGTTGTCTCTTACATACAATTACTAGAATGAAGGAAATAAAATATCAAGAATATCAAATGTCTAGTGTTGCACTCAGTAGTAAACCCACAATAGATGTCAGAAAAATCATTACACCATGTTTATATGAAATTATCAAGGCCTACTAAAAATGCAAACATGACTTAGAAAGGTAATAATTGACAGATATGGTATGGAACTCTGGGGTTTTAAATTAGAAGGACAGATACACGAACTCTGGACTATATTGTTAATAATATTTTCTAAGCCCTATAATTTTATTTGTTCAAAGTCACCTGTTCATTAAAATGTCTCTGAGTTATATGACTATGTTTGGCTTGAAATTTCGTTCATCATAATGAATATAAGTGACATGTATGAATACTGATAAAAATTACTTGCGTAACTTATGATGTCATTTGCAATAAATGGAACGATACTTTTGGTCTCAATGTATAATAATTAGTTATATGTTGTCGTATGTCCCTAGTTGTTATCTCACGTTTAATTAAGGATATGTGTTTTAGTTCCAATTTGTGTCTATAAATTCAACGCACAAAAACTTGTATATGTTGATATACGAGAAATAGTTATTTATGTCATTATAAAAACTTCAAGTGAATACTTACTAGTGACGGTATTCATATATCTGATGTTTCATATTTATTCATATTATACTATTCACCCTTTATGATTTTTACGTGTGTATGTGAAATAGATTTTTTACTATGGTAGTTTGTTATTCTATAACTTGCATGATCATCACCAAACATAAAGATTCCTATAAATTAAATGGTTCAATAATCATTATTATACGGATGAAAACACTTTACTAAATGAAATTCATGTTTTCATGTTACCATTGCCTAATATATTAATGATATGAAAATTATAAATTTAATGTGAATCTGAGTGGCGCAGCCGAAGCGTGGTGGTCCCATAACCCACAGGTCCCTAGAACCAAACTAGGCTCTGATTGAATTTTTAATTTTTTTTTGTGCATTCAAAAGATATGAATAAGCCTCTAAGTTTCAAATGACATTAAATTTTTTATACGTATCATTATTTCTCTAAGTTTTATCTCGTGGATTTTTATCAATGTGTCATTACCTGCTAATGTTTCTTAAATATTTAATGTTGCAATTGTTTTATATTTATCATAATGGAAAATAATAAAATATTTTGTGAAGATATCTATTTGTTTTATTTATCTTTTAGAACTTTTTATAACACAACATCTAAAGTTTAATGCAAATTTGAGTTGTGTAGTTGAAGGGATGCATGCACATTCCAATAGTTCCTTGGATATAAACTAGCTTTGCAAAAAAAATTAATTGTTTAAAAAAATTACTAATAAACAAAAAACATTGTGTTCAAGATGTTTATATGTATGTTGTCTCTTACATAGCATTACTACAATGAAGGAAATAAAATATTAACAATATCATATGGCTAGTGTTGCACTCAGTAGTCAACCCACAACAGATGTCGGCAAAATCCTTACACCATGTTTACATGAAACTATCAGGGTCTACTAAAACTTCAAAAATGACTTAGAAAGCTAATAATCGACGGATATGGTATGGAACCCTGGTTTTTAAATTAAAAGGACGGATACACGAACTCTAGACTATATTGTTAATAATGTTTTTTAAGCCCTTTACTTTTATTTGTGCGAAGTCACCTGTTCATTAAAATGTCTCTGAGTTATATGACTATGTTTGGCTTTAAATTTCGTTCATCATAATGAATATAAGTGACATGTATGAATACTGGAAAAAAATTACTCGTGTAACTTATGATGTCATTTGCAATAAATGGAACAATACTTTTGGTCTCAATGTATAATAATTAGTTATATGTTGTCGTATGCCCCTAGTTGTTATCTCACGTTTAATTAAGGATATGTGTTTTAGTTCCAATGTGTGTCTATAAATTTAATGCACAAAAAGTTGTATATGTTGATATACGAGAAATATTTATTTATGTCATTATAAAAATTTCAACTGAATACTTACTAGTGACGGTATTCATATATCTGATGTTTCATATTTATTCATATTCTACTATTCACCCTTTATGATTTTCACGTGTGTATGTGAAATAGATTTTTTATTCTGGTTGTTCGTTATTCTATAACTTGCATGATCATCACCAAACATAAAGATGCCTATAAATTAAATGGTTCAATAATCATTATTATACGGATGAAAACACTTTACTAAATGAAATTCATGTTTTCATGTTACCATTTCCTAATCAATTAATGATACCAAAATTATAAATTTAATGTGAATCTGAGTGGCGCAGCGGAAGCCTGGTGGGCCCATAACCCACAGGTCCCTAGATTGAAACACGACTCTGATAGAATTTTTAAATATTTTTTTGTGCATTCAAAAGATATGAATAAGCCTCTAACTGTCAAAGGACATTAAATTTTTTATAGGGATGCATGCCCATTCCAATAGGTCCTTGGATATAAACTAGCTTTGACAAAAAAATTAATTGTTTTAAAAAAATACTAATAAACAAAAAACATTGTGTTCAAGATGTTTATATGTATGTTGTCTCTTACATAGCATTACTACAATGAAGGAAATAAAATATTAAAAATATCATATGGCTAGTGTTGCACTCAGTAGTCAACCCACAACAGATGTCGGCAAAATCCTTACACCATGTTTATATGAAATTATCTAGGCCTACTAAAAATGCAAACATAACTTAGAAAGGTAATAATTGACAGATATGGTATGGAACCCCGGAGTTTTAAATTAGAAGGACAGATACACGAACTCTGGACTATATTGTTAATAATATTTTTAAGCCATTTAATTTTATTTGTTCAAAGTCACCTGTTCATTAAAATGTCTCAGAGTTATATGACTTTGTTTGGCTTGAAATTTCGTTCATCATAATGAATATAAGTGACATGTATGAATACTGGAAAAAATTACTTGTGTAACTTATGATGTCATTTGCAATAAATGGAACAATACTTTTGGTCTCAATGTACAATAACTAGTTATATGTTGTCACATGTCCCTAGTTGTTAGATCACATTTAATTAAAGATATGTGTTTTAGTTCCAATTTGTGTCTATAAATTCAATGAACAAAAACTTGTATATGTTGATATACGAGAAATACTTATTTATGTCATTATATAAATGTCAAGTGAATACTTACTACTGACCATATTCATATATTTGATGTTTCATATTTATTCATATTTTACTATTCACCCTTTATGATTTTCAAGTGTGTACGTGAAATAGATTTTTTAGGTTGGTTGTTCATTATTCTAGAACTTGCATGATCATCACCAAACATAAAGATGCCTATAAATTAAATGGTTCAATAATCATTGTTATACGGATGAAAACTCTTTACTAAATGAAATTTATGTTTTCATGTTACCATTACCTAATCTATTAATGATATGAAAATTATAAATTTAATGTGAATCAGAGTGGTGCAGCGGAAGCGTGGTGGGCCTATAACCCACAGGTCCCTAGATTGAAACTAGGCTATGATAGAATTTTTAAAATTTATTTTTTGCATTCAAAAGATATGAATAAGCCTTTAAGTGTCAAAGGATATTAAATTTTTTATACGTTTCATTGTTTCTCTAAGTTTTATCTCATGGATTTTTATCAATGTGTCATTACAAATATTGTGTTCAAGATGTTTATATGTATGTTGTCTCTTACATACAATTACTAGAACGAAGGAAATAAAATATCAAGAATATCAAATGTCTAGTGTTGCACTCAGTAGTCTACCCACAATAGATGTCAGAAAAATCATTACACCATGTTTATATGAAATTTTCAAGGCCTACTAAAAATGCAAACATGACTTAGAAAGGTAAGAATTGACAGATATGGCATGGAACCCTGGGGTTTTAAATTAGAAGGACAGATACACGAACTCTGGACTATATTGTTAATAATATTTTTTAAGCTCTTTAATTTTATTTGTTCAAAGTCACCTGTTCATTAAAATGTCTCTGAGTTATATGACTATGTTTGGCTTGAAATTTCGTTCATCATAATGAATATAAGTGGCATGTATGAATACTGAAAAAAAAATTACTTGTGTAACTTATGATGTCATTTGCAATAAATGGAACAATATTTTTGGTCTCAATGTACAATAACTAGTTGTATGTTTTCGTATGTCCCTAGTTGTTATCTCACGTTTAATTAAAGATATGTGTTTTAGTTCCAATTTGTGTCTATAAATTCAATGAACAAAAATTTGTATATGTTGATATACGAGAAATATTTATTTATGTCATTATATAAATGACAAGTGAATACTTACTAGTGACCATATTCATATATGTGATGTTTCATATTTATTCATATTCAAATATTCACCCATTATGATTTTTCACGTGTGTATGTGAAATTGATTTTTTACGTCGGTTGTTCATTATTCTAGAACTTGCATGATCATTACCAAACATAAAGATGCCTATAAATTAAAAGGTTCAATAAACATTGTTATAAGGATAAAAACTCTTTACTAAATGAAATTTATGTTTTCATGTTACCATTACCTAATATATTAATGATATGAAAATTCTAAATTATAGTGAATCAGAGTGGCACAGCGGAAGCGTGGTGGGCCTATAACCCGCAGGTCCTTGGATTGAAACTAGGCTATGATAGAATTTTTAAATATTTTTTTTTGCATTCAAAAGATATGAATAAGCCTTTATGTGTCAAAGGACATTAAATTTTTTATACGTATCATTGTTTCTCAAAGTTTTATCTCGTGGATTTTTATCAATGTGTCATTACGAATATTGCGTTCAAGATGTTTATATGTATGTTGTCTCTTACATACAATTACTAGAATGAAGGAAATAAAATATCAAGAATATCAAATGTCTAGTGTTGCACTCAGTAGTAAACCCACAATAGATGTCGGAAAAATCATTACACCATGTTTATATGAAATTATCAAGGCCTACTAAAAATGCAAACATGACTTAGAAAGGTAATAATTGACAGATATGGTATGGAACCCTTGGGTTTTAAATTAGAAGGACAGATACATGAACTTTGGACTATATTGTTAATAATATTTTCTAAGCCCTATAATTTTATTTGTTCAAAGTCACATGTTCATTAAAATGTCTCTGAGTTATATGACTATGTTTGGCTTGAAATTTCGTTCATCATAATGAATATAAGTGACATGTATGAATACTGAAAAAAATTACTTGTGTAACTTATGATGTCATTTGCAAAAAATGGAACAATACATTTGGTCTGAATGTACAATAACTAGTTGTATGTTTTCATATGTCCCTAGTTGTTATCTCATGTTTAATTAAAGATGTGTGTTTTAGTTCCAATTTGTGTCTATAAATTCAATGAACAAAAACTTGTATATGTTGATATACGAGAAAAATTTTATTATGTCATTATATAAATGTCAAGTGAATACTTACTAGTGACGATACTCATATAATGATGTTTCATATTTATTCATATTCTAATAATTCAACTTTATGATTTTTCACGTGTGTATGTGAAATATATTTTTTATGTCGGTTGTTCGTTATTCTAGAACTTGCATGATCATTACCAAACATAAAGATGCATATAAATTAAAAGGTTCAATAAACATTGTTATAAGGATGAAAACTCTTTACTAAATTTAATTTATGTTTTCATGTTACCATTACCGAATCTATTAATGATATGAAAATTATAAATTTAATGTGAATCAGAGTGGCGCAACGGAAGTGTTGTGGGCTTATAACCCACAGGTCCCTGGATTGAAACTAGGCTATGATAGAATTTTTAAATATTTTTTTTTTCATTCAAAAGATATGAATAAGCCTCTAAGTGTCAAAGGACATTAAATTTTTTATACGTATCATTGTTTCTCTAAGTTTTATCTCGTGGATTTTTATCAATGTGTCATTACGAATATTGCGTTCAAGATGTTTATATGTATGTTGTCTCTTACATACAATTACTAGAATGAAGGAAATAAAATATCAAGAATATCAAATGTCTAGTGTTGCACTCAGTAGTAAACCCACAATAGATGTCAGAAAAATCATTACACCATGTTTATATGAAATTATCAAGGCCTACAAAAAATGCAAACATGACTTAGAAAGGTAATAATTGACAGATATGGTATGGAACTCTGGGGTTTTAAATTAGAAGGACAGATACACGAACTCTGGACTATATTGTTAATAATATTTTCTAAGCCCTATAATTTTATTTGTTCAAAGTCACCTGTTCATTAAAATGTCTCTGAGTTATATGACTACGTTTGGCTTGAAATTTCGTTCATCATAATGAATATAAGTGACATGTATGAATACTGAAAAAAATTACTTGTGTAACTTATGATGTCATTTGCAATAAATGGAACGATACATTTGGTCTCAATGTACAATAAGTAGTTGTATGTTTTCCTATGTCCCTAGTTGTTATCTCATGTTTAATTAAAGATATGTGTTTTAGTTCCAATTTGTGTCTATAAATTCAATGAACAAAAACTTGTATATGTTGATATACGAGAAAAATTTATTTATGTCATTATATAAATGTCAAGTGAATACTTACTAGTGACGATACTCATATAATGATGTTTCATATTTATTCATATTCTAATATTCAACCTTATGATTTTTCACGTGTGTATGTGAAATATATTTTTTACGTCGGTTGTTCGTTATTCTAGAACTTGCATGATCATTACCAAACATAAAGATGCATATAAATTAAAAGGTTCAATAAATATTGTTATAAGGATGAAAACTCTTTACTAAATTTAATATATGTTTTCATGTTACCGTTACCGAATCTATTAATGATATGAAAATTATAAATTTAATGTGAATCAGAGTGGCGCAACGGAAGTGTTGTGGGCTTATAACCCACAGGTCCCTGGATTGAAATTAGGCTATGATAGAATTTTTAAATATTTTTTTTTCACTCAAAAGATATGAATAAGCCTCTAAGTGTCAAAGGACATTAAATTTTTTATACGTATCATTGTTTCTCTAAGTTTTATCTCGTGGATTTTTATCATTGTGTCATTACGAATATTGTGTTCAAGATGTTTATATGTATGTTGTCTCTTACATACAATTACTAGAATGAAGGTAATAAAATATCAAGAATATCAAATGTCTAGTGTTGCACTCAGTAGTAAACCCACAATAGATGTCAGAAAAATCATTACACCATGTTTATATGAAATTATCAAGGCCTACTAAAAATGCAAACATGACTTAGAAAGGTAATAATTGACAGATATGGTATGGAACTCTGGGGTTTTAAATTAGAAGGACAGATACACGAACTCTGGACTATATTGTTAATAATATTTTCTAAGCCCTATAATTTTATTTGTTCAAAGTCACCTGTTCATTAAAATGTCTCTGAGTTATATGACTATGTTTGGCTTGAAATTTCGTTCATCATAATGAATATAAGTGACATGTATGAATACTGAAAAAAATTACTTGTGTAACTTATGATGTCATTTGCAATAAATGGAACAATACTTTTGGTCTCAATGTACAATAACTAGTTGTATGTTTTCCTATGTCCCTAGTTGTTATCTCACGTTTAATTAAAGATATGTGTTTTAGTTCCAATTTGTGTCTATAAATTCAATGAACAAAAACTTGTATATGTTGATATACGAGAAATATTTATTTATGTCATTATATAAATGACAAGTGAATACTTACTAGTGACGATACTCATATAATGATGTTTCATATTTATTCATATTCTAATATTCAACCTTATGATTTTTCTCGTGTGTATGTGAAATAGATTTTTTACGTCGGTTGTTTGTTATTCTAGAACTTGCATGATCATTACCAAACATAAAGATGCATATAAATTAAAAGGTTCAATAAACATTGTTATATGGATGAAAACTCTTTACTAAATTTAATTTATGTTTTCATGTTACCATTACCTAATCTATTAATGATATGAAAATTATAAATTTAATGTGAATCTGAGTGGTGACACGGAAGCGTGGTGGGCAATAACCCACAGGTCCTAGGATTGAAACCGAGCTCTTATATAATTTTTAAATATTTTTTTGTGCGTTCAAAAGATATGAATAAGCCTCTAAGTGTCAAAGGACATTAAATTTTTTATACGTATCATTGTTTCTCTAAGTTTTATCTCGTGGATTTTTATCAATGTGTCATTACGTGCTAATGTTTCTTAAATATTTAATGTTGCAATTGTTTTATATTTATCATTATGGATAATAATAAAATATTTTGTGAAGATATCTATTTGTTTTATTTATCTTTTAGAACTTTTTATAACACAACATCTAAAGTTTAATGCAAATTTGAGTGGTGCAGTTGAAGGGATGCGTACCCATTCCAATAGGTCCTTAGATATAAACTAGCTTTGAAAAAAAAAATTATATGACTACCTTTGGTTTGAAATTTTGTTCATATTTGTTCATATTTTACAATTCACCTTTTATGATTTTCAAGTGTGTATGTGAAATAGATTTTTTAGGTTGGTTGTTCATTATTCTAGAACTTGCATGATCATCACCAAACATAAAGATGCCTATAAATTAAATGGTACAATAATCATTGTTATACGGATGAAAACTCTTTACTAAATGAAATTTATGTTTTTATGTTACCATTACCTAATCTATTAATGATATGAAAATTATAAATTTAATGTGAATCAGAGTGGCGCAGTGGAAGCGTGGTTGGCCCATAACCCACAGGTCCTTGGATTGAAACTAGGCTATGACAGAATTTTTAAATATTTTTTTTGCATTCAAAAGATATGAATAAGCCTCTAAGTGTCAAAGGACATTAAATTTTTTATACGTATCATTGTTTCTTTAAGTTTTATCTCGTGGATTTTTATCAATGTGTCATTACGAATATTGCGTTCAAGATGTTTATATGTATGTTGTCTCTTACATACAATTACTAGAATGAAGGAAATAAAATATCAAGAATATTAAATGTCTAGTGTTGCACTCAGTAGTAAACCCACAATAGATGTCGGAAAAATCATTACACCATGTTTATATGAAATTATCAAGGCCTACTAAAAATGCAAACATGACTTAGAAAGATAATAATTGACAGATATGGTATGGAACCCTTGGGTTTTAAATTAGAAGGACAGATACACGAACTCTGGACTATATTGTTAATAATATTTTCTAAGCCCTATAATTTTATTTGTTTAAAGTCACCTGTTCATTAAAATGTCTCTGAGTTATATGACTACGTTTGGCTTGAAATTTCGTTCATCATAATGAATATAAGTGACATGTATGAATACTGAAAAAAATTACTTGTGTAACTTATGATGTCATTTGCAATAAATGGAACGATACATTTGGTCTCAATGTACAATAAGTAGTTGTATGTTTTCCTATGTCCCTAGTTGTTATCTCATGTTTAATTAAAGATATGTGTTTTAGTTCCAATTTGTGTCTATAAATTCAATGAACAAAAACTTGTATATGTTGATATACGAGAAAAATTTATTTATGTCATTATATAAATGTCAAGTGAATAGTTACTAGTGACGATACTCATATAATGATGTTTCATATTTATTCATATTCTAATATTCAACCTTATGATTTTTCACGTGTGTATGTGAAATATATTTTTTACGTCGGTTGTTCGTTATTCTAGAACTTGCATGATCATTACCAAACATAAAGATGCATATAAATTAAAAGGTTCAATAAACATTTTTATAAGGATGAAAACTCTTTACTAAATTTAATATATGTTTTCATGTTACCATTACCGAATCTATTAATGATATGAAAATTATAAATTTAATGTGAATCAGAGTGGCGCAACGGAAGTGTTGTGGGCTTATAACCCACAGGTCCCTGGATTGAAACTAGGCTATGACAGAATTTTTAAATATATTTTTTTCACTCAAAAGATATGAATAAGCCTCTAAGTGTCAAAGGACATTAAATTTTTTATATGTATCATTGTTTCTCTAAGTTTTATCTCGTGGATTTTTATCATTGTGTCATTACGAATATTGTGTTCAAGATGTTTATATGTATGTTGTCTCTTACATACAATTACTAGAATGAAGGAAATAAAATATCAAGAATATCAAATGTCTAGTGTTGCACTCAGTAGTAAACCCACAATAGATGTCAGAAAAATCATTACACCATGTTTATATGAAATTATCAAGGCCTACTAAAAATGCAAACATGACTTAGAAAGGTAATAATTGACGGATATGGTATGGAACTCTGGGGTTTTAAATTAGAAGGACAGATACACGAACTCTGGACTATATTGTTAATAATATTTTCTAAGCCCTATAATTTTATTTGTTCAAAGTCACCTGTTCATTAAAATGTCTCTGAGTTATATGACTATGTTTGGCTTGAAATTTCGTTCATCATAATGAATATAAGTGACATGTATGAATACTGAAAAAAATTACTTGTGTAACTTATGATGTCATTTGCAATAAATGGAACAATACTTTTGGTCTCAATGTACAATAACTAGTTGTATGTTTTCCTATGTCCCTAGTTGTTATCTCACGTTTAATTAAAGATATGTGTTTTAGTTCCAATTTGTGTCTATAAATTCAATGAACAAAAACTTGTATATGTTGATATACGAGAAATATTTATTTATGTCATTATATAAATGACAAGTGAATACTTACTAGTGACGATACTCATATAATGATGTTTCATATTTATTCATATTCTAATATTCAACCTTATGATTTTTCTCGTGTGTATGTGAAATAGATTTTTTACGTCGGTTGTTTGTTATTCTAGAACTTGCATGATCATTACCAAACATAAAGATGCATATAAATTAAAAGGTTCAATAAACATTGTTATAAGGATGAAAACTCTTTACTAAATTTAATTTATGTTTTCATGTTACCATTACCTAATCTATTAATGATATGAAAATTATAAATTTAATGTGAATCTGAGTTGTGACGCGGAAGCGTGGTGGGCAATAACCCACAGGTCCTAGGATTGAAACCGAGCTCTGATATAATTTTTAAATATTTTTTTGTGCGTTCAAAAGATATGAATAAGCCTCTAAGTGTCAAAGGACATTAAATTTTTTATACGTATCATTGTTTCTCTAAGTTTTATCTCGTGGATTTTTATCAATGTGTCATTACGTGCTAATGTTTCTTAAATATTTAATGTTGCAATTGTTTTATATTTATCATTATGGATAATAATAAAATATTTTGTGAAGATATCTATTTGTTTTATTTATCTTTTAGAACTTTTTATAACACAACATCTAAAGTTTAATGCAAATTTGAGTGGTGCAGTTGAAGGGATGCGTACCCATTCCAATAGGTCCTTGGATATAAACTAGCTTTGAAAAAAAAATTATATGACTACCTTTGGTTTGAAATTTTGTTCATATTTGTTCATATTTTACAATTCACCTTTTATGATTTTCAAGTGTGTATGTGAAATAGATTTTTTAGGTTGGTTGTTCATTATTCTAGAACTTGCATGATCATCACCAAACATAAAGATGCCTATAAATTAAATGGTACAATAATCATTGTTATACGGATGAAAACTCTTTACTAAATGAAATTTATGTTTTTATGTTACCATTACCTAATCTATTAATGATATGAAAATTATAAATTTAATGTGAATAAGAGTGGCGCAGTGGAAGCGTGGTTGGCCCATAACCCACAGGTCCTTGGATTGAAACTAGGCTATGACAGAATTTTTAAATATTTTTTTTGCATTCAAAAGATATGAATAAGCCTCTAAGTGTCAAAGGACATTAAATTTTTTATACGTATCATTGTTTCTTTAAGTTTTATCTCGTGGATTTTTATCAATGTGTCATTACGAATATTGCGTTCAAGATGTTTATATGTATGTTGTCTCTTACATACAATTACTAGAATGAAGGAAATAAAATATCAAGAATATCAAATGTCTAGTGTTGCACTCAGTAGTAGGCCTACTAAAAATGCAAACATGACTTAGAAAGATAATAATTGACAGATATGGTATGGAACCCTTGGGTTTTAAATTAGAAGGACAGATACACGAACTCTGGACTATATTGTTAATAATATTTTCTAAGCCCTATAATTTTATTTGTTTAAAGTCACCTGTTCATTAAAATGTCTCTGAGTTATATGACTATGTTTGGCTTGAAATTTCGTTCATCATAATGAATATAAGTGACATGTATGAATACTGAAAAAAATTACTTGTGTAACTTATGATGTCATTTGCAATAAATGGAACAATACATTTGGTCTCAATGTACAATAAGTAGTTGTATGTTTTCCTATGTCCCTAGTTGTTATCTCATGTTTAATTAAAGATATGTGTTTTAGTTCCAATTTGTGTCTATAAATTCAATGAACAAAAACTTGTATATGTTGATATACGAGAAAAATTTATTTATGTCATTATATAAATGTCAAGTGAATAGTTACTAGTGACGATACTCATATAATGATGTTTCATATTTATTCATATTCTAATATTCAACCTTATGATTTTTCACGTGTGTATGTGAAATATATTTTTTACGTCGGTTGTTCGTTATTCTAGAACTTGCATGATCATTACCAAACATAAAGATGCATATAAATTAAAAGGTTCAATAAACATTTTTATAAGGATGAAAACTCTTTACTAAATTTAATATATGTTTTCATGTTACCATTACCGAATCTATTAATGATATGAAAATTATAAATTTAATGTGAATCAGAGTGGCGCAACGGAAGTGTTGTGGGCTTATAACCCACAGGTCCCTGGATTGAAACTAGGCTATGACAGAATTTTTAAATATTTTTTTTCACTCAAAAGATATGAATAAGCCTCTAAGTGTCAAAGGACATTAAATTTTTTATACGTATCATTGTTTCTCTAAGTTTTATCTCGTGGATTTTTATCATTGTGTCATTACGAATATTGTGTTCAAGATGTTTATATGTATGTTGTCTCTTACATACAATTACTAGAATGAAGGAAATAAAATATCAAGAATATCAAATGTCTAGTGTTGCACTCAGTAGTAAACCCACAATAGATGTCAGAAAAATCATTACACCATGTTTATATGAAATTATCAAGGCCTACTAAAAATGCAAACATGACTTAGAAAGGTAATAATTGACAGATATGGTATGGAACTCTGGGGTTTTAAATTAGAAGGACAGATACACGAACTCTGGACTATATTGTTAATAATATTTTCTAAGCCCTATAATTTTATTTGTTCAAAGTCACCTGTTCATTAAAATGTCTCTGAGTTATATGACTATGTTTGGCTTGAAATTTCGTTCATCATAATGAATATAAGTGACATGTATGAATACTGAAAAAAATTACTTGTGTAACTTATGATGTCATTTGCAATAAATGGAACAATACTTTTGGTCTCAATGTACAATAACTAGTTGTATGTTTTCCTATGTCCCTAGTTGTTATCTCACGTTTAATTAAAGATATGTGTTTTAGTTCCAATTTGTGTCTATAAATTCAATGAACAAAAACTTGTATATGTTGATATACGAGAAATATTTATTTATGTCATTATATAAATGACAAGTGAATACTTACTAGTGACGATACTCATATAATGATGTTTCATATTTATTCATATTCTAATATTCAACCTTATGATTTTTCTCGTGTGTATGTGAAATAGATTTTTTACGTCGGTTGTTTGTTATTCTAGAACTTGCATGATCATTACCAAACATAAAGATGCATATAAATTAAAAGGTTCAATAAACATTGTTATAAGGATGAAAACTCTTTACTAAATTTAATTTATGTTTTCATGTTACCATTACCTAATCTATTAATGATATGAAAATTATAAATTTAATGTGAATCTGAGTTGTGACGCGGAAGCGTGGTGGGCAATAACCCACAGGTCCTAGGATTGAAACCGAGCTCTGATATAATTTTTAAATATTTTTTTGTGCGTTCAAAAGATATGAATAAGCCTCTAAGTGTCAAAGGACATTAAATTTTTTATACGTATCATTGTTTCTCTAAGTTTTATCTCGTGGATTTTTATCAATGTGTCATTACGTGCTAATGTTTCTTAAATATTTAATGTTGCAATTGTTTTATATTTATCATTATGGATAATAATAAAATATTTTGTGAAGATATCTATTTGTTTTATTTATCTTTTAGAACTTTTTATAACACAACATCTAAAGTTTAATGCAAATTTGAGTGGTGCAGTTGAAGGGATGCGTACCCATTCCAATAGGTCCTTGGATATAAACTAGCTTTGAAAAAAAAATTATATGACTACCTTTGGTTTGAAATTTTGTTCATATTTGTTCATATTTTACAATTCACCTTTTATGATTTTCAAGTGTGTATGTGAAATAGATTTTTTAGGTTGGTTGTTCATTATTCTAGAACTTGCATGATCATCACCAAACATAAAGATGCCTATAAATTAAATGGTACAATAATCATTGTTATACGGATGAAAACTCTTTACTAAATGAAATTTATGTTTTTATGTTACCATTACCTAATCTATTAATGATATGAAAATTATAAATTTAATGTGAATAAGAGTGGCGCAGTGGAAGCGTGGTTGGCCCATAACCCACAGGTCCTTGGATTGAAACTAGGCTATGACAGAATTTTTAAATATTTTTTTTGCATTCAAAAGATATGAATAAGCCTCTAAGTGTCAAAGGACATTAAATTTTTTATACGTATCATTGTTTCTTTAAGTTTTATCTCGTGGATTTTTATCAATGTGTCATTACGAATATTGCGTTCAAGATGTTTATATGTATGTTGTCTCTTACATACAATTACTAGAATGAAGGAAATAAAATATCAAGAATATCAAATGTCTAGTGTTGCACTCAGTAGTAGGCCTACTAAAAATGCAAACATGACTTAGAAAGATAATAATTGACAGATATGGTATGGAACCCTTGGGTTTTAAATTAGAAGGACAGATACACGAACTCTGGACTATATTGTTAATAATATTTTCTAAGCCCTATAATTTTATTTGTTTAAAGTCACCTGTTCATTAAAATGTCTCTGAGTTATATGACTATGTTTGGCTTGAAATTTCGTTCATCATAATGAATATAAGTGACATGTATGAATACTGAAAAAAATTACTTGTGTAACTTATGATGTCATTTGCAATAAATGGAACAATACATTTGGTCTCAATGTACAATAAGTAGTTGTATGTTTTCCTATGTCCCTAGTTGTTATCTCATGTTTAATTAAAGATATGTGTTTTAGTTCCAATTTGTGTCTATAAATTCAATGAACAAAAACTTGTATATGTTGATATACGAGAAAAATTTATTTATGTCATTATATAAATGTCAAGTGAATAGTTACTAGTGACGATACTCATATAATGATGTTTCATATTTATTCATATTCTAATATTCAACCTTATGATTTTTCACGTGTGTATGTGAAATATATTTTTTACGTCGGTTGTTCGTTATTCTAGAACTTGCATGATCATTACCAAACATAAAGATGCATATAAATTAAAAGGTTCAATAAACATTTTTATAAGGATGAAAACTCTTTACTAAATTTAATATATGTTTTCATGTTACCATTACCGAATCTATTAATGATATGAAAATTATAAATTTAATGTGAATCAGAGTGGCGCAACGGAAGTGTTGTGGGCTTATAACCCACAGGTCCCTGGATTGAAACTAGGCTATGACAGAATTTTTAAATATTTTTTTTTCACTCAAAAGATATGAATAAGCCTCTAAGTGTCAAAGGACATTAAATTTTTTATACGTATCATTGTTTCTCTAAGTTTTATCTCGTGGATTTTTATCATTGTGTCATTACGAATATTGTGTTCAAGATGTTTATATGTATGTTGTCTCTTACATACAATTACTAGAATGAAGGAAATAAAATATCAAGAATATCAAATGTCTAGTGTTGCACTCAGTAGTAAACCCACAATAGATGTCAGAAAAATCATTACACCATGTTTATATGAAATTATCAAGGCCTACTAAAAATGCAAACATGACTTAGAAAGGTAATAATTGACAGATATGGTATGGAACTCTGGGGTTTTAAATTAGAAGGACAGATACACGAACTCTGGACTATATTGTTAATAATATTTTCTAAGCCCTATAATTTTATTTGTTCAAAGTCACCTGTTCATTAAAATGTCTCTGAGTTATATGACTATGTTTGGCTTGAAATTTCGTTCATCATAATGAATATAAGTGACATGTATGAATACTGAAAAAAATTACTTGTGTAACTTATGATGTCATTTGCAATAAATGGAACAATACTTTTGGTCTCAATGTACAATAACTAGTTGTATGTTTTCCTATGTCCCTAGTTGTTATCTCACGTTTAATTAAAGATATGTGTTTTAGTTCCAATTTGTGTCTATAAATTCAATGAACAAAAACTTGTATATGTTGATATACGAGAAATATTTATTTATGTCATTATATAAATGACAAGTGAATACTTACTAGTGACGATACTCATATAATGATGTTTCATATTTATTCATATTCTAATATTCAACCTTATGATTTTTCTCGTGTGTATGTGAAATAGATTTTTTACGTCGGTTGTTTGTTATTCTAGAACTTGCATGATCATTACCAAACATAAAGATGCATATAAATTAAAAGGTTCAATAAACATTGTTATAAGGATGAAAACTCTTTACTAAATTTAATTTATGTTTTCATGTTACCATTACCTAATCTATTAATGATATGAAAATTATAAATTTAATGTGAATCTGAGTGGTGACGCGGAAGCGTGGTGGGCAATAACCCACAGGTCCTAGGATTGAAACCGAGCTCTGATATAATTTTTAAATATTTTTTTGTGCGTTCAAAAGATATGAATAAGCCTCTAAGTTTCAAAGGACATTAAATTTTTTATACGTATCATTGTTTCTCTAAGTTTTATCTCGTGGATTTTTATCAATGTGTCATTACGTGCTAATGTTTCTTAAATATTTAATGTTGCAATTGTTTTATATTTATCATTATGGATAATAATAAAATATTTTGTGAAGATATCTATTTGTTTTATTTATCTTTTAGAACTTTTTATAACACAACATCTAAAGTTTAATGCAAATTTGAGTGGTGCAGTTGAAGGGATGCGTACCCATTCCAATAGGTCCTTGGATATAAACTAGCTTTGAAAAAAAAAATTATATGACTACCTTTGGTTTGAAATTTTGTTCATATTTGTTCATATTTTACAATTCACCTTTTATGATTTTCAAGTGTGTATGTGAAATAGATTTTTTAGGTTGGTTGTTCATTATTCTAGAACTTGCATGATCATCACCAAACATAAATATGCCTATAAATTAAATGGTACAATAATCATTGTTATACGGATGAAAACTCTTTACTAAATGAAATTTATGTTTTTATGTTACCATTACCTAATCTATTAATGATATGAAAATTATAAATTTAATGTGAATCAGAGTGGCGCAGTGGAAGCGTGGTTGGCCCATAACCCACAGGTCCTTGGATTGAAACTAGGCTATGACAGAATTTTTAAATATTTTTTTTGCATTCAAAAGATATGAATAAGCCTCTAAGTGTCAAAGGACATTAAATTTTTTATACGTATCATTGTTTCTTTAAGTTTTATCTCGTGGATTTTTATCAATGTGTCATTACGAATATTGCGTTCAAGATGTTTATATGTATGTTGTCTCTTACATACAATTACTAGAATGAAGGAAATAAAATATCAAGAATATTAAATGTCTAGTGTTGCACTCAGTAGTAAACCCACAATAGATGTCGGAAAAATCATTACACCATGTTTATATGAAATTATCAAGGCCTACTAAAAATGCAAACATGACTTAGAAAGATAATAATTGACAGATATGGTATGGAACCCTTGGGTTTTAAATTAGAAGGACAGATACACGAACTCTGGACTATATTGTTAACAATATTTTCTAAGCCCTATAATTTTATTTGTTTAAAGTCACCTGTTCATTAAAATGTCTCTGAGTTATATGACTATGTTTGGCTTGAAATTTCGTTCATCATAATGAATATAAGTGACATGTATGAATACTGAAAAAAATTACTTGTGTAACTTATAATGTCATTTGCAATAAATGGAACAATACATTTGGTCTCAATGTACAATAAGTAGTTGTATGTTTTCCTATGTCCCTAGTTGTTATCTCATGTTTAATTAAAGATATGTGTTTTAGTTCCAATTTGTGTCTATAAATTCAATGAACAAAAACTTGTATATGTTGATATACGAGAAAAATTTATTTATGTCATTATATAAATGTCAAGTGAATAGTTACTAGTGACGATACTCATATAATGATGTTTCATATTTATTCATATTCTAATATTCAACCTTATGATTTTTCACGTGTGTATGTGAAATATATTTTTTACGTCGGTTGTTCGTTATTCTAGAACTTGCATGATCATTACCAAACATAAAGATGCATATAAATTAAAAGGTTCAATAAACATTTTTATAAGGATGAAAACTCTTTACTAAATTTAATATATGTTTTCATGTTACCATTACCGAATCTATTAATGATATGAAAATTATAAATTTAATGTGAATCAGAGTGGCGCAACGGAAGTGTTGTGGGCTTATAACCCACAGGTCCCTGGATTGAAACTAGGCTATGACAGAATTTTTAAATATTTTTTTTTCACTCAAAAGATATGAATAAGCCTCTAAGTGTCAAAGGACATTAAATTTTTTATACGTATCATTGTTTCTCTAAGTTTTATCTCGTGGATTTTTATCATTGTGTCATTACGAATATTGTGTTCAAGATGTTTATATGTATGTTGTCTCTTACATACAATTACTAGAATGAAGGAAATAAAATATCAAGAATATCAAATGTCTAGTGTTGCACTCAGTAGTAAACCCACAATAGATGTCAGAAAAATCATTACACCATGTTTATATGAAATTATCAAGGCCTACTAAAAATGCAAACATGACTTAGAAAGGTAATAATTGACAGATATGGTATGGAACTCTGGGGTTTTAAATTAGAAGGACAGATACACGAACTCTGGACTATATTGTTAATAATATTTTCTAAGCCCTATAATTTTATTTGTTCAAAGTCACCTGTTCATTAAAATGTCTCTGAGTTATATGACTATGTTTGGCTTGAAATTTCGTTCATCATAATGAATATAAGTGACATGTATGAATACTGAAAAAAATTACTTGTGTAACTTATGATGTCATTTGCAATAAATGGAACAATACTTTTGGTCTCAATGTACAATAACTAGTTGTATGTTTTCCTATGTCCCTAGTTGTTATCTCACGTTTAATTAAAGATATGTGTTTTAGTTCCAATTTGTGTCTATAAATTCAATGAACAAAAACTTGTATATGTTGATATACGAGAAATATTTATTTATGTCATTATATAAATGACAAGTGAATACTTACTAGTGACGATACTCATATAATGATGTTTCATATTTATTCATATTCTAATATTCAACCTTATGATTTTTCTCGTGTGTATGTGAAATAGATTTTTTACGTCGGTTGTTTGTTATTCTAGAACTTGCATGATCATTACCAAACATAAAGAAGCATATAAATTAAAAGGTTCAATAAACATTTTTATAAGGATGAAAACTCTTTACTAAATTTAATTTATGTTTTCATGTTACCATTACCTAATCTATTAATGATATGAAAATTATAAATTTAATGTGAATCTGAGTGGTGACGCGGAAGCGTGGTGGGCAATAACCCACAGGTCCTAGGATTGAAACCGAGCTCTGATATAATTTTTAAATATTTTTTTGTGCGTTCAAAAGATATGAATAAGCCTCTAAGTGTCAAAGGACATTAAATTTTTTATACGTATCATTGTTTCTCTAAGTTTTATCTCGTGGATTTTTATCAATGTGTCATTACGTGCTAATGTTTCTTAAATATTTAATGTTGCAATTGTTTTATATTTATCATTATGGATAATAATAAAATATTTTGTGAAGATATCTATTTGTTTTATTTATCTTTTAGAACTTTTTATAACACAACATCTAAAGTTTAATGCAAATTTGAGTGGTGCAGTTGAAGGGATGCGTACCCATTCCAATAGGTCCTTGGATATAAACTAGCTTTGAAAAAAAAAATTATATGACTACCTTTGGTTTGAAATTTTGTTCATATTTGTTCATATTTTACAATTCACCTTTTATGATTTTCAAGTGTGTATGTGAAATAGATTTTTTAGGTTGGTTGTTCATTATTCTAGAACTTGCATGATCATCACCAAACATAAAGATGCCTATAAATTAAATGGTACAATAATCATTGCTATACGGATGAAAACTCTTTACTAAATGAAATTTATGTTTTTATGTTACCATTACCTAATCTATTAATGATATGAAAATTATAAATTTAATGTGAATAAGAGTGGCGCAGTGGAAGCGTGGTTGGCCCATAACCCACAGGTCCTTGGATTGAAACTAGGCTATGACAGAATTTTTAAATATTTTTTTTGCATTCAAAAGATATGAATAAGCCTCTAAGTGTCAAAGGACATTAAATTTTTTATACGTATCATTGTTTCTTTAAGTTTTATCTCGTGGATTTTTATCAATGTGTCATTACGAATATTGCGTTCAAGATGTTTATATGTATGTTGTCTCTTACATACAATTACTAGAATGAAGGAAATAAAATATCAAGAATATCAAATGTCTAGTGTTGCACTCAGTAGTAGGCCTACTAAAAATGCAAACATGACTTAGAAAGATAATAATTGACAGATATGGTATGGAACCCTTGGGTTTTAAATTAGAAGGACAGATACACGAACTCTGGACTATATTGTTAATAATATTTTCTAAGCCCTATAATTTTATTTGTTTAAAGTCACCTGTTCATTAAAATGTCTCTGAGTTATATGACTATGTTTGGCTTGAAATTTCGTTCATCATAATGAATATAAGTGACATGTATGAATACTGAAAAAAATTACTTGTGTAACTTATGATGTCATTTGCAATAAATGGAACAATACATTTGGTCTCAATGTACAATAAGTAGTTGTATGTTTTCCTATGTCCCTAGTTGTTATCTCATGTTTAATTAAAGATATGTGTTTTAGTTCCAATTTGTGTCTATAAATTCAATGAACAAAAACTTGTATATGTTGATATACGAGAAAAATTTATTTATGTCATTATATAAATGTCAAGTGAATAGTTACTAGTGACGATACTCATATAATGATGTTTCATATTTATTCATATTCTAATATTCAACCTTATGATTTTTCACGTGTGTATGTGAAATATATTTTTTACGTCGGTTGTTCGTTATTCTAGAACTTGCATGATCATTACCAAACATAAAGATGCATATAAATTAAAAGGTTCAATAAACATTTTTATAAGGATGAAAACTATTTACTAAATTTAATATATGTTTTCATGTTACCATTACCGAATCTATTAATGATATGAAAATTATAAATTTAATGTGAATCAGAGTGGCGCAACGGAAGTGTTGTGGGCTTATAACCCACAGGTCCCTGGATTGAAACTAGGCTATGATAGAATTTTTAAATATTTTTTTTTCACTCAAAAGATATGAATAAGCCTCTAAGTGTCAAAGGACATTAAATTTTTTATACGTATCATTGTTTCTCTAAGTTTTATCTCGTGGATTTTTATCATTGTGTCATTACGAATATTGTGTTCAAGATGTTTATATGTATGTTGTCTCTTACATACAATTACTAGAATGAAGGAAATAAAATATCAAGAATATCAAATGTCTAGTGTTGCACTCAGTAGTAAACCCACAATAGATGTCAGAAAAATCATTACACCATGTTTATATGAAATTATCAAGGCCTACTAAAAATGCAAACATGACTTAGAAAGGTAATAATTGACAGATATGGTATGGAACTCTGGGGTTTTAAATTAGAAGGACAGATACACGAACTCTGGACTATATTGTTAATATTATTTTCTAAGCCCTATAATTTTATTTGTTCAAAGTCACCTGTTCATTAAAATGTCTCTGAGTTATATGACTATGTTTGGCTTGAAATTTCGTTCATCATAATGAATATAAGTGACATGTATGAATACTGAAAAAAATTACTTGTGTAACTTATGATGTCATTTGCAATAAATGGAACAATACTTTTGGTCTCAATGTACAATAACTAGTTGTATGTTTTCCTATGTCCCTAGTTGTTATCTCACGTTTAATTAAAGATATGTGTTTTAGTTCCAATTTGTGTCTATAAATTCAATGAACAAAAACTTGTATATGTTGATATACGAGAAATATTTATTTATGTCATTATATAAATGACAAGTGAATACTTACTAGTGACGATACTCATATAATGATGTTTCATATTTATTCATATTCTAATATTCAACCTTATGATTTTTCTCGTGTGTATGTGAAATAGATTTTTTACGTCGGTTGTTTGTTATTCTAGAACTTGCATGATCATTACCAAACATAAAGAAGCATATAAATTAAAAGGTTCAATAAACATTTTTATAAGGATGAAAACTCTTTACTAAATTTAATTTATGTTTTCATGTTACCATTACCTAATCTATTAATGATATGAAAATTATAAATTTAATGTGAATCTGAGTGGTGACGCGGAAGCGTGGTGGGCAATAACCCACAGGTCCTAGGATTGAAACCGAGCTCTGATATAATTTTTAAATATTTTTTTGTGCGTTCAAAAGATATGAATAAGCCTCTAAGTGTCAAAGGACATTAAATTTTTTATACGTATCATTGTTTCTCTAAGTTTTATCTCGTGGATTTTTATCAATGTGTCATTACGTGCTAATGTTTCTTAAATATTTAATGTTGCAATTGTTTTATATTTATCATTATGGATAATAATAAAATATTTTGTGAAGATATCTATTTGTTTTATTTATCTTTTAGAACTTTTTATAACACAACATCTAAAGTTTAATGCAAATTTGAGTGGTGCAGTTGAAGGGATGCGTACCCATTCCAATAGGTCCTTGGATATAAACTAGCTTTGAAAAAAAAAATTATATGACTACCTTTGGTTTGAAATTTTGTTCATATTTGTTCATATTTTACAATTCACCTTTTATGATTTTCAAGTGTGTATGTGAAATAGATTTTTTAGGTTGGTTGTTCATTATTCTAGAACTTGCATGATCATCACCAAACATAAAGATGCCTATAAATTAAATGGTACAATAATCATTGCTATACGGATGAAAACTCTTTACTAAATGAAATTTATGTTTTTATGTTACCATTACCTAATCTATTAATGATATGAAAATTATAAATTTAATGTGAATAAGAGTGGCGCAGTGGAAGCGTGGTTGGCCCATAACCCACAGGTCCTTGGATTGAAACTAGGCTATGACAGAATTTTTAAATATTTTTTTTGCATTCAAAAGATATGAATAAGCCTCTAAGTGTCAAAGGACATTAAATTTTTTATACGTATCATTGTTTCTTTAAGTTTTATCTCGTGGATTTTTATCAATGTGTCATTACGAATATTGCGTTCAAGATGTTTATATGTATGTTGTCTCTTACATACAATTACTAGAATGAAGGAAATAAAATATCAAGAATATCAAATGTCTAGTGTTGCACTCAGTAGTAGGCCTACTAAAAATGCAAACATGACTTAGAAAGATAATAATTGACAGATATGGTATGGAACCCTTGGGTTTTAAATTAGAAGGACAGATACACGAACTCTGGACTATATTGTTAATAATATTTTCTAAGCCCTATAATTTTATTTGTTTAAAGTCACCTGTTCATTAAAATGTCTCTGAGTTATATGACTATGTTTGGCTTGAAATTTCGTTCATCATAATGAATATAAGTGACATGTATGAATACTGAAAAAAATTACTTGTGTAACTTATGATGTCATTTGCAATAAATGGAACAATACATTTGGTCTCAATGTACAATAAGTAGTTGTATGTTTTCCTATGTCCCTAGTTGTTATCTCATGTTTAATTAAAGATATGTGTTTTAGTTCCAATTTGTGTCTATAAATTCAATGAACAAAAACTTGTATATGTTGATATACGAGAAAAATTTATTTATGTCATTATATAAATGTCAAGTGAATAGTTACTAGTGACGATACTCATATAATGATGTTTCATATTTATTCATATTCTAATATTCAACCTTATGATTTTTCACGTGTGTATGTGAAATATATTTTTTACGTCGGTTGTTCGTTATTCTAGAACTTGCATGATCATTACCAAACATAAAGATGCATATAAATTAAAAGGTTCAATAAACATTTTTATAAGGATGAAAACTATTTACTAAATTTAATATATGTTTTCATGTTACCATTACCGAATCTATTAATGATATGAAAATTATAAATTTAATGTGAATCAGAGTGGCGCAACGGAAGTGTTGTGGGCTTATAACCCACAGGTCCCTGGATTGAAACTAGGCTATGATAGAATTTTTAAATATTTTTTTTTCACTCAAAAGATATGAATAAGCCTCTAAGTGTCAAAGGACATTAAATTTTTTATACGTATCATTGTTTCTCTAAGTTTTATCTCGTGGATTTTTATCATTGTGTCATTACGAATATTGTGTTCAAGATGTTTATATGTATGTTGTCTCTTACATACAATTACTAGAATGAAGGAAATAAAATATCAAGAATATCAAATGTCTAGTGTTGCACTCAGTAGTAAACCCACAATAGATGTCAGAAAAATCATTACACCATGTTTATATGAAATTATCAAGGCCTACTAAAAATGCAAACATGACTTAGAAAGGTAATAATTGACAGATATGGTATGGAACTCTGGGGTTTTAAATTAGAAGGACAGATACACGAACTCTGGACTATATTGTTAATATTATTTTCTAAGCCCTATAATTTTATTTGTTCAAAGTCACCTGTTCATTAAAATGTCTCTGAGTTATATGACTATGTTTGGCTTGAAATTTCGTTCATCATAATGAATATAAGTGACATGTATGAATACTGAAAAAAATTACTTGTGTAACTTATGATGTCATTTGCAATAAATGGAACAATACTTTTGGTCTCAATGTACAATAACTAGTTGTATGTTTTCCTATGTCCCTAGTTGTTATCTCATGTTTAATTAAAGATATGTGTTTTAGTTCCAATTTGTGTCTATAAATTCAATGAACAAAAACTTGTATATGTTGATATACGAGAAATATTTATTTATGTCATTATATAAATGACAAGTGAATACTTACTAGTGACGATACTCATATAATGATGTTTCATATTTATTCATATTCTAATATTCAACCTTATGATTTTTCTCGTGTGTATGTGAAATAGATTTTTTACGTCGGTTGTTTGTTATTCTAGAACTTGCATGATCATTACCAAACATAAAGATGCATATAAATTAAAAGGTTCAATAAACATTGTTATAAGGATGAAAACTCTTTACTAAATTTAATTTATGTTTTCATGTTACCATTACCTAATCTATTAATGATATGAAAATTATAAATTTAATGTGAATCTGAGTGGTGACGCGGAAGCGTGGTGGGCAATAACCCACAGGTCCTAGGATTGAAACCGAGCTCTGATATAATTTTTAAATATTTTTTTGTGCGTTCAAAAGATATGAATAAGCCTCTAAGTGTCAAAGGACATTAAATTTTTTATACGTATCATTGTTTCTCTAAGTTTTATCTCGTGGATTTTTATCAATGTGTCATTACGTGCTAATGTTTTTTAAATATTTAATGTTGCAATTGTTTTATATTTATCATTATGGATAATAATAAAATATTTTGTGAAGATATCTATTTGTTTTATTTATCTTTTAGAACTTTTTATAACACAACATCTAAAGTTTAATGCAAATTTGAGTGGTGCAGTTGAAGGGATGCGTACCCATTCCAATAGGTCCTTGGATATAAACTAGCTTTGAAAAAAAAAATTATATGACTACCTTTGGTTTGAAATTTTGTTCATATTTGTTCATATTTTACAATTCACCTTTTATGATTTTCAAGTGTGTATGTGAAATAGATTTTTTAGGTTGGTTGTTCATTATTCTAGAACTTGCATGATCATCACCAAACATAAAGATGCCTATAAATTAAATGGTACAATAATCATTGTTATACGGATGAAAACTCTTTACTAAATGAAATTTATGTTTTTATGTTACCATTACCTAATCTATTAATGATATGAAAATTATAAATTTAATGTGAATAAGAGTGGCGCAGTGGAAGCGTGGTTGGCCCATAACCCACAGGTCCTTGGATTGAAACTAGGCTATGACAGAATTTTTAAATATTTTTTTTGCATTCAAAAGATATGAATAAGCCTCTAAGTGTCAAAGGACATTAAATTTTTTATACGTATCATTGTTTCTTTAAGTTTTATCTCGTGGATTTTTATCAATGTGTCATTACGAATATTGCGTTCAAGATGTTTATATGTATGTTGTCTCTTACATACAATTACTAGAATGAAGGAAATAAAATATCAAGAATATCAAATGTCTAGTGTTGCACTCAGTAGTAAACCCACAATAGATGTCGGAAAAATCATTACACCATGTTTATATGAAATTATCAAGGCCTACTAAAAATGCAAACATGACTTAGAAAGATAATAATTGACAGATATGGTATGGAACCCTTGGGTTTTAAATTAGAAGGACAGATACACGAACTCTGGACTATATTGTTAATAATATTTTCTAAGCCCTATAATTTTATTTGTTTAAAGTCACCTGTTCATTAAAATGTCTCTGAGTTATATGACTATGTTTGGCTTGAAATTTCGTTCATCATAATGAATATAAGTGACATGTATGAATACTGGAAAAAATTACTTGTGTAACTTATGATGTCATTTGCAATAAATGGAACAATACATTTGGTCTCAATGTACAATAAGTAGTTGTATGTTTTCCTATGTCCCTAGTTGTTATCTCATGTTTAATTAAAGATATGTGTTTTAGTTCCAATTTGTGTCTATAAATTCAATGAACAAAAACTTGTATATGTTGATATACGAGAAAAATTTATTTATGTCATTATATAAATGTCAAGTGAATAGTTACTAGTGACGATACTCATATAATGATGTTTCATATTTATTCATATTCTAATATTCAACCTTATGATTTTTCACGTGTGTATGTGAAATATATTTTTTACGTCGGTTGTTCGTTATTCTAGAACTTGCATGATCATTACCAAACATAAAGATGCATATAAATTAAAAGGTTCAATAAACATTTTTATAAGGATGAAAACTATTTACTAAATTTAATATATGTTTTCATGTTACCATTACCGAATCTATTAATGATATGAAAATTATAAATTTAATGTGAATCAGAGTGGCGCAACGGAAGTGTTGTGGGCTTATAACCCACAGGTCCCTGGATTGAAACTAGGCTATGATAGAATTTTTAAATATTTTTTTTCACTCAAAAGATATGAATAAGCCTCTAAGTGTCAAAGGACATTAAATTTTTTATACGTATCATTGTTTCTCTAAGTTTTATCTCGTGGATTTTTATCATTGTGTCATTACGAATATTGTGTTCAAGATGTTTATATGTATGTTGTCTCTTACATACAATTACTAGAATGAAGGAAATAAAATATCAAGAATATCAAATGTCTAGTGTTGCACTCAGTAGTAAACCCACAATAGATGTCAGAAAAATCATTACACCATGTTTATATGAAATTATCAAGGCCTACTAAAAATGCAAACATGACTTAGAAAGGTAATAATTGACAGATATGGTATGGAACTCTGGGGTTTTAAATTAGAAGGACAGATACACGAACTCTGGACTATATTGTTAATATTATTTTCTAAGCCC
The DNA here is from genome assembly GCA_948472305.1 of Vicia faba. NCBI lineage: Eukaryota > Viridiplantae > Streptophyta > Magnoliopsida > Fabales > Fabaceae > Vicia > Vicia faba. The sequence continues at coordinate 157,239,066 of OX451741.1, read as the reverse complement.
TATAATTTTATTTGTTCAAAGTCACCTGTTCATTAAAATGTCTCTGAGTTATATGACTATGTTTGGCTTGAAATTTCGTTCATCATAATGAATATAAGTGACATGTATGAATACTGAAAAAAATTACTTGTGTAACTTATGATGTCATTTGCAATAAATGGAACAATACTTTTGGTCTCAATGTACAATAACTAGTTGTATGTTTTCCTATGTCCCTAGTTGTTATCTCACGTTTAATTAAAGATATGTGTTTTAGTTCCAATTTGTGTCTATAAATTCAATGAACAAAAACTTGTATATGTTGATATACGAGAAATATTTATTTATGTCATTATATAAATGACAAGTGAATACTTACTAGTGACGATACTCATATAATGATGTTTCATATTTATTCATATTCTAATATTCAACCTTATGATTTTTCTCGTGTGTATGTGAAATAGATTTTTTACGTCGGTTGTTTGTTATTCTAGAACTTGCATGATCATTACCAAACATAAAGATGCATATAAATTAAAAGGTTCAATAAACATTGTTATAAGGATGAAAACTCTTTACTAAATTTAATTTATGTTTTCATGTTACCATTACCTAATCTATTAATGATATGAAAATTATAAATTTAATGTGAATCTGAGTGGTGACGCGGAAGCGTGGTGGGCAATAACCCACAGGTCCTAGGATTGAAACCGAGCTCTGATATAATTTTTAAATATTTTTTTGTGCGTTCAAAAGATATGAATAAGCCTCTAAGTGTCAAAGGACATTAAATTTTTTATACGTATCATTGTTTCTCTAAGTTTTATCTCGTGGATTTTTATCAATGTGTCATTACGTGCTAATGTTTTTTAAATATTTAATGTTGCAATTGTTTTATATTTATCATTATGGATAATAATAAAATATTTTGTGAAGATATCTATTTGTTTTATTTATCTTTTAGAACTTTTTATAACACAACATCTAAAGTTTAATGCAAATTTGAGTGGTGCAGTTGAAGGGATGCGTACCCATTCCAATAGGTCCTTGGATATAAACTAGCTTTGAAAAAAAAAATTATATGACTACCTTTGGTTTGAAATTTTGTTCATATTTGTTCATATTTTACAATTCACCTTTTATGATTTTCAAGTGTGTATGTGAAATAGATTTTTTAGGTTGGTTGTTCATTATTCTAGAACTTGCATGATCATCACCAAACATAAAGATGCCTATAAATTAAATGGTACAATAATCATTGTTATACGGATGAAAACTCTTTACTAAATGAAATTTATGTTTTTATGTTACCATTACCTAATCTATTAATGATATGAAAATTATAAATTTAATGTGAATAAGAGTGGCGCAGTGGAAGCGTGGTTGGCCCATAACCCACAGGTCCTTGGATTGAAACTAGGCTATGACAGAATTTTTAAATATTTTTTTTGCATTCAAAAGATATGAATAAGCCTCTAAGTGTCAAAGGACATTAAATTTTTTATACGTATCATTGTTTCTTTAAGTTTTATCTCGTGGATTTTTATCAATGTGTCATTACGAATATTGCGTTCAAGATGTTTATATGTATGTTGTCTCTTACATACAATTACTAGAATGAAGGAAATAAAATATCAAGAATATCAAATGTCTAGTGTTGCACTCAGTAGTAAACCCACAATAGATGTCGGAAAAATCATTACACCATGTTTATATGAAATTATCAAGGCCTACTAAAAATGCAAACATGACTTAGAAAGATAATAATTGACAGATATGGTATGGAACCCTTGGGTTTTAAATTAGAAGGACAGATACACGAACTCTGGACTATATTGTTAATAATATTTTCTAAGCCCTATAATTTTATTTGTTTAAAGTCACCTGTTCATTAAAATGTCTCTGAGTTATATGACTATGTTTGGCTTGAAATTTCGTTCATCATAATGAATATAAGTGACATGTATGAATACTGGAAAAAATTACTTGTGTAACTTATGATGTCATTTGCAATAAATGGAACAATACATTTGGTCTCAATGTACAATAAGTAGTTGTATGTTTTCCTATGTCCCTAGTTGTTATCTCATGTTTAATTAAAGATATGTGTTTTAGTTCCAATTTGTGTCTATAAATTCAATGAACAAAAACTTGTATATGTTGATATACGAGAAAAATTTATTTATGTCATTATATAAATGTCAAGTGAATAGTTACTAGTGACGATACTCATATAATGATGTTTCATATTTATTCATATTCTAATATTCAACCTTATGATTTTTCACGTGTGTATGTGAAATATATTTTTTACGTCGGTTGTTCGTTATTCTAGAACTTGCATGATCATTACCAAACATAAAGATGCATATAAATTAAAAGGTTCAATAAACATTTTTATAAGGATGAAAACTATTTACTAAATTTAATATATGTTTTCATGTTACCATTACCGAATCTATTAATGATATGAAAATTATAAATTTAATGTGAATCAGAGTGGCGCAACGGAAGTGTTGTGGGCTTATAACCCACAGGTCCCTGGATTGAAACTAGGCTATGATAGAATTTTTAAATATTTTTTTTCACTCAAAAGATATGAATAAGCCTCTAAGTGTCAAAGGACATTAAATTTTTTATACGTATCATTGTTTCTCTAAGTTTTATCTCGTGGATTTTTATCATTGTGTCATTACGAATATTGTGTTCAAGATGTTTATATGTATGTTGTCTCTTACATACAATTACTAGAATGAAGGAAATAAAATATCAAGAATATCAAATGTCTAGTGTTGCACTCAGTAGTAAACCCACAATAGATGTCAGAAAAATCATTACACCATGTTTATATGAAATTATCAAGGCCTACTAAAAATGCAAACATGACTTAGAAAGGTAATAATTGACAGATATGGTATGGAACTCTGGGGTTTTAAATTAGAAGGACAGATACACGAACTCTGGACTATATTGTTAATAATATTTTCTAAGCCCTATAATTTTATTTGTTCAAAGTCACCTGTTCATTAAAATGTCTCTGAGTTATATGACTATGTTTGGCTTGAAATTTCGTTCATCATAATGAATATAAGTGACATGTATGAATACTGAAAAAAATTACTTGTGTAACTTATGATGTCATTTGCAATAAATGGAACAATACTTTTGGTCTCAATGTACAATAACTAGTTGTATGTTTTCCTATGTCCCTAGTTGTTATCTCACGTTTAATTAAAGATATGTGTTTTAGTTCCAATTTGTGTCTATAAATTCAATGAACAAAAACTTGTATATGTTGATATACGAGAAAAATTTATTTATGTCATTATATAAATGTCAAGTGAATACTTACTAGTGACGATACTCATATAATGATGTTTCATATTTATTCATATTCTAATATTCAACCTTATGATTTTTCACGTGTGTATGTGAAATATATTTTTTACGTCGGTTGTTCGTTATTCTAGAACTTGCATGATCATTACCAAACATAAAGATGCATATAAATTAAAAGGTTCAATAAACATTTTTATAAGGATGAAAACTATTTACTAAATTTAATATATGTTTTCGTGTTACCATTACCGAATCTATTAATGATATGAAAATTATAAATTTAATGTGAATCTGAGTGGTGACGCGGAAGCGTGGTGGGCAATAACCCACAGGTCCTAGGATTGAAACCGAGCTCTGATATAATTTTTAAATATTTTTTTGTGCGTTCAAAAGATATGAATAAGCCTCTAAGTGTCAAAGGACATTAAATTTTTTATACGTATCATTGTTTCTCTAAGTTTTATCTCGTGGATTTTTATCAATGTGTCATTACGTGCTAATGTTTCTTAAATATTTAATGTTGCAATTGTTTTATATTTATCATTATGGATAATAATAAAATATTTTGTGAAGATATCTATTTGTTTTATTTATCTTTTAGAACTTTTTATAACACAACATCTATAGTTTAATGCAAATTTGAGTGGTGCAGTTGAAGGGATGCGTACCCATTCCAATAGGTCCTTGGATATAAACTAGCTTTGAAAAAAAAAATTATATGACTACGTTTGGTTTAAAATTTCGTTCATATTTGTTCATATTTTACAATTCACCTTTTATGATTTTCAAGTGTGTATGTGAAATAGATTTTCTAGGTTGGTTGTTCATTATTCTAGAACTTGCATGATCATCACCAAACATAAAGATGCCTATAAATTAAATGGTTCAATAATCATTGTTATACGGATGAAAACTCTTTACTAAATGAAATTTATGTTTTTATGTTACCATTACCTAATCTATTAATGATATGAAAATTATAAATTTAATGTGAATCAGAGTGGCGCAGTGGAAGCGTGGTGAGCCCATAACCCACAGGTCCCTGGATTGAAACTAGGCTATGACAGAATTTTTAAATATTTTTTTTGCATTCAAAAGATATGAATAAGCCTCTAAGTGTCAAAGGACATTAAATTTTTTATACGTATCATTGTTTCTTTAAGTTTTATCTCGTGGATTTTTATCAATGTGTCATTACGAATATTGCGTTCAAGATGTTTATATGTATGTTGTCTCTTACATACAATTACTAGAATGAAGGAAATAAAATATCAAGAATATCAAATGTCTAGTGTTGCACTCAGTAGTAAACCCACAATAGATGTCGGAAAAATTATTACACCATGTTTATATGAAATTATCAAGGCCTACTAAAAATGCAAACATGACTTAGAAAGGTAATAATTGACAGATATGGTATGGAACCCTTGGGTTTTAAATTAGAAGGACAGATACACGAACTCTAGACTATATTGTTAATAATATTTTCTAAGCCCTATAATTTTATTTGTTCAAAGTCACCTGTTCATTAAAATGTCTCTGAGTTATATGACTATGTTTGGCTTGAAATTTCGTTCATCCTAATGAATATAAGTGACATGTATGAATACTGAAAAAAATTACTTGTGTAACTTATGATGTCATTTGCAATAAATGGAACAATACTTTTGGTCTCAATGTACAATAACTAGTTGTATGTTTTCCTATGTCCCTAGTTGTTATCTCATGTTTAATTAAAGATATGTGTTTTAGTTCCAATTTGTGTCTATAAATTCAATGAACAAAAACTTGTATATGTTGATATACGAGAAAAATTTATTTATGTCATTATATAAATGTCAAGTGAATACTTACTAGTGACGATACTCATATAATGATGTTTCATATTTATTCATATTCTAATATTCAACCTTATGATTTTTCACGTGTGTATGTGAAATATATTTTTTACGTCGGTTGTTCGTTATTCTAGAACTTGCATGATCATTACCAAACATAAAGATGCATATAAATTAAAAGGTTCAATAAACATTTTTATAAGGATGAAAACTATTTACTAAATTTAATATATGTTTTCATGTTACCATTACCGAATCTATTAATGATATGAAAATTATAAATTTAATGTGAATCAGAGTGGCGCAACGGAAGTGTTGTGGGCTTATAACCCACAGGTCCTTGGATTGAAACTAGGCTATGATAGAATTTTTAAATATTTTTTTTTCACTCAAAAGATATGAATAAGCCTCTAAGTGTCAAAGGACATTAAATTTTTTATACGTATCATTGTTTCTCTAAGTTTTATCTCGTGGATTTTTATCATTGTGTCATTACGAATATTGTGTTCAAGATGTTTATATGTATGTTGTCTCTTACATACAATTACTAGAATGAAGGAAATAAAATATCAAGAATATCAAATGTCTAGTGTTGCACTCAGTAGTAAACCCACAATAGATGTCAGAAAAATCATTACACCATGTTTATATGAAATTATCAAGGCCTACTAAAAATGCAAACATGACTTAGAAAGGTAATAATTGACAGATATGGTATGGAACTCTGGGGTTTTAAATTAGAAGGACAGATACACGAACTCTGGACTATATTGTTAATAATATTTTCTAAGCCCTATAATTTTATTTGTTCAAAGTCACCTGTTCATTAAAATGTCTCTGAGTTATATGACTATGTTTGGCTTGAAATTTCGTTCATCATAATGAATATAAGTGACATGTATGAATACTGAAAAAAATTACTTGTGTAACTTATGATGTCATTTGCAATAAATGGAATAATACTTTTGGTCTCAATGTACAATAACTAGTTGTATGTTTTCCTATGTCCCTAGTTGTTATCTCACGTTTAATTAAAGATATGTGTTTTAGTTCCAATTTGTGTCTATAAATTCAATGAACAAAAACTTGTATATGTTGATATACGAGAAATATTTATTTATGTCATTATATAAATGACAAGTGAATACTTACTAGTGACGATACTCATATAATGATGTTTCATATTTATTCATATTCTAATATTCAACCTTATGATTTTTCTCGTGTGTATGTGAAATAGATTTTTTACGTCGGTTGTTTGTTATTCTAGAACTTGCATGATCATTACCAAACATAAAGATGCATATAAATTAAAAGGTTCAATAAACATTGTTATAAGGATGAAAACTCTTTACTAAATTTAATTTATGTTTTCATGTTACCATTACCTAATCTATTAATGATATGAAAATTATAAATTTAATGTGAATCTGAGTGGTGACGCGGAAGCGTGGTGGGCAATAACCCACAGGTCCTAGGATTGAAACCGAATTAAATTTTTTATACGTATCATTGTTTCTCTAAGTTTTATCTCGTGGATTTTTATCAATGTGTCATTACGTGCTAATGTTTCTTAAATATTTAATGTTGCAATTGTTTTATATTTATCATTATGGATAATAATAAAATATTTTGTGAAGATATCTATTTGTTTTATTTATCTTTTAGAACTTTTTATAACACAACATCTAAAGTTTAATGCAAATTTGAGTGGTGCAGTTGAAGGGATGCGTACCCATTCCAATAGGTCCTTGGATATAAACTAGCTTTGAAAAAAAAAATTATATGACTACGTTTGGTTTGAAATTTCGTTCATATTTGTTCATATTTTACAATTCACCTTTTATGATTTTCAAGTGTGTATGTGAAATAGATTTTTTAGGTTGGTTGTTCATTATTCTAGAACTTGCATGATCATCACCAAACATAAAGATGCCTATAAATTAAATGGTTCAATAATCATTGTTATACGGATGAAAACTCTTTACTAAATGAAATTTATGTTTTTATGTTACCATTACCTAATCTATTAATGATATGAAAATTATAAATTTAATGTGAATCAGAGTGGCGCAGTGGAAGTGTGGTGAGCCCATAACCCACAGGTCCCTGGATTGAAACTAGGCTATGACAGAATTTTTAAATATTTTTTTTGCATTCAAAAGATATGAATAAGCCTCTAAGTGTCAAAGGACATTAAATTTTTTATACGTATCATTGTTTCTTTAAGTTTTATCTCGTGGATTTTTATCAATGTGTCATTACGAATATTGCGTTCAAGATGTTTATATGTATGTTGTCTCTTACATACAATTACTAGAATGAAGGAAATAAAATATCAAGAATATCAAATGTCTAGTGTTGCACTCAGTAGTAAACCCACAATAGATGTCGGAAAAATTATTACACCATGTTTATATGAAATTATCAAGGCCTACTAAAAATGCAAACATGACTTAGAAAGGTAATAATTGACAGATATGGTATGGAACCCTTGGGTTTTAAATTAGAAGGACAGATACACGAACTCTGGACTATATTGTTAATAATATTTTCTAAGCCCTATAATTTTATTTGTTCAAAGTCACCTGTTCATTAAAATGTCTCTGAGTTATATGACTATGTTTGGCTTGAAATTTCGTTCATCCTAATGAATATAAGTGACATGTATGAATACTGAAAAAAATTACTTGTGTAACTTATGATGTCATTTGCAATAAATGGAACAATACTTTTGGTCTCAATGTACAATAACTAGTTGTATGTTTTCCTATGTCCCTAGTTGTTATCTCATGTTTAATTAAAGATATGTGTTTTAGTTCCAATTTGTGTCTATAAATTCAATGAACAAAAACTTGTATATGTTGATATACGAGAAAAATTTTTTTATGTCATTATATAAATGTCAAGTGAATACTTACTAGTGACGATACTCATATAATGATGTTTCATATTTATTCATATTCTAATATTCAACCTTATGATTTTTCACGTGTGTATGTGAAATATATTTTTTACGTCGGTTGTTCGTTATTCTAGAACTTGCATGATCATTACCAAACATAAAGATGCATATAAATTAAAAGGTTCAATAAACATTGTTATAAGGATGAAAACTCTTTACTAAATTTAATTTATGTTTTCATGTTACCATTACCTAATCTATTAATGATATGAAAATTATAAATTTAATGTGAATCTGAGTGGTGACGCGGAAGCGTGGTGGGCAATAACCCACAGGTCCTAGGATTGAAACCGAGCTCTGATATAATTTTTAAATATTTTTTGTGCGTTCAAAAGATATGAATAAGCCTCTAAGTGTCAAAGGACATTAAATTTTTTATACGTATCATTGTTTCTCTAAGTTTTATCTCGTGGATTTTTATCAATGTGTCATTACGTGCTAATGTTTCTTAAATATTTAATGTTGCAATTGTTTTATATTTATCATTATGGATAATAATAAAATATTTTGTGAAGATATCTATTTGTTTTATTTATCTTTTAGAACTTTTTATAACACAACATCTAAAGTTTAATGCAAATTTGAGTGGTGCAATTGAAGGGATGCGTACCCATTCCAATAGGTCCTTGGATATAAACTAGCTTTGAAAAAAAAAATTATATGACTACCTTTGGTTTGAAATTTTGTTCATATTTGTTCATATTTTACAATTCACCTTTTATGATTTTCAAGTGTGTATGTGAAATAGATTTTTTAGGTTGGTTGTTCATTATTCTAGAACTTGCATGATCATCACCAAACATAAAGATGCCTATAAATTAAATGGTACAATAATCATTGTTATACGGATGAAAACTCTTTACTAAATGAAATTTATGTTTTTATGTTACCATTACCTAATCTATTAATGATATGAAAATTATAAATTTAATGTGAATAAGAGTGGCGCAGTGGAAGCGTGGTTGGCCCATAACCCACAGGTCCTTGGATTGAAACTAGGCTATGACAGAATTTTTAAATATTTTTTTTGCATTCAAAAGATATGAATAAGCCTCTAAGTGTCAAAGGACATTAAATTTTTTATACGTATCATTGTTTCTTTAAGTTTTATCTCGTGGATTTTTATCAATGTGTCATTACGAATATTGCGTTCAAGATGTTTATATGTATGTTGTCTCTTACATACAATTACTAGAATGAAGGAAATAAAATATCAAGAATATCAAATGTCTAGTGTTGCACTCAGTAGTAAACCCACAATAGATGTCGGAAAAATCATTACACCATGTTTATATGAAATTATCAAGGCCTACTAAAAATGCAAACATGACTTAGAAAGATAATAATTGACAGATATGGTATGGAACCCTTGGGTTTTAAATTAGAAGGACAGATACACGAACTCTGGACTATATTGTTAATAATATTTTCTAAGCCCTATAATTTTATTTGTTTAAAGTCACCTGTTCATTAAAATGTCTCTGAGTTATATGACTATGTTTGGCTTGAAATTTCGTTCATCATAATGAATATAAGTGACATGTATGAATACTGGAAAAAATTACTTGTGTAACTTATGATGTCATTTGCAATAAATGGAACAATACATTTGGTCTCAATGTACAATAAGTAGTTGTATGTTTTCCTATGTCCCTAGTTGTTATCTCATGTTTAATTAAAGATATGTGTTTTAGTTCCAATTTGTGTCTATAAATTCAATGAACAAAAACTTGTATATGTTGATATACGAGAAAAATTTATTTATGTCATTATATAAATGTCAAGTGAATAGTTACTAGTGACGATACTCATATAATGATGTTTCATATTTATTCATATTCTAATATTCAACCTTATGATTTTTCACGTGTGTATGTGAAATATATTTTTTACGTCGGTTGTTCGTTATTCTAGAACTTGCATGATCATTACCAAACATAAAGATGCATATAAATTAAAAGGTTCAATAAACATTTTTATAAGGATGAAAACTATTTACTAAATTTAATATATGTTTTCATGTTACCATTACCGAATCTATTAATGATATGAAAATTATAAATTTAATGTGAATCAGAGTGGCGCAACGGAAGTGTTGTGGGCTTATAACCCACAGGTCCCTGGATTGAAACTAGGCTATGATAGAATTTTTAAATATTTTTTTTCACTCAAAAGATATGAATAAGCCTCTAAGTGTCAAAGGACATTAAATTTTTTATACGTATCATTGTTTCTCTAAGTTTTATCTCGTGGATTTTTATCATTGTGTCATTACGAATATTGTGTTCAAGATGTTTATATGTATGTTGTCTCTTACATACAATTACTAGAATGAAGGAAATAAAATATCAAGAATATCAAATGTCTAGTGTTGCACTCAGTAGTAAACCCACAATAGATGTCAGAAAAATCATTACACCATGTTTATATGAAATTATCAAGGCCTACTAAAAATGCAAACATGACTTAGAAAGGTAATAATTGACAGATATGGTATGGAACTCTGGGGTTTTAAATTAGAAGGACAGATACACGAACTCTGGACTATATTGTTAATAATATTTTCTAAGCCCTATAATTTTATTTGTTCAAAGTCACCTGTTCATTAAAATGTCTCTGAGTTATATGACTATGTTTGGCTTGAAATTTCGTTCATCATAATGAATATAAGTGACATGTATGAATACTGAAAAAAATTACTTGTGTAACTTATGATGTCATTTGCAATAAATGGAACAATACTTTTGGTCTCAATGTACAATAACTAGTTGTATGTTTTCCTATGTCCCTAGTTGTTATCTCACGTTTAATTAAAGATATGTGTTTTAGTTCCAATTTGTGTCTATAAATTCAATGAACAAAAACTTGTATATGTTGATATACGAGAAAAATTTATTTATGTCATTATATAAATGTCAAGTGAATACTTACTAGTGACGATACTCATATAATGATGTTTCATATTTATTCATATTCTAATATTCAACCTTATGATTTTTCACGTGTGTATGTGAAATATATTTTTTACGTCGGTTGTTCGTTATTCTAGAACTTGCATGATCATTACCAAACATAAAGATGCATATAAATTAAAAGGTTCAATAAACATTTTTATAAGGATGAAAACTATTTACTAAATTTAATATATGTTTTCGTGTTACCATTACCGAATCTATTAATGATATGAAAATTATAAATTTAATGTGAATCTGAGTGGTGACGCGGAAGCGTGGTGGGCAATAACCCACAGGTCCTAGGATTGAAACCGAGCTCTGATATAATTTTTAAATATTTTTTTGTGCGTTCAAAAGATATGAATAAGCCTCTAAGTGTCAAAGGACATTAAATTTTTTATACGTATCATTGTTTCTCTAAGTTTTATCTCGTGGATTTTTATCAATGTGTCATTACGTGCTAATGTTTCTTAAATATTTAATGTTGCAATTGTTTTATATTTATCATTATGGATAATAATAAAATATTTTGTGAAGATATCTATTTGTTTTATTTATCTTTTAGAACTTTTTATAACACAACATCTAAAGTTTAATGCAAATTTGAGTGGTGCAGTTGAAGGGATGCGTACCCATTCCAATAGGTCCTTGGATATAAACTAGCTTTGAAAAAAAAAATTATATGACTACGTTTGGTTTAAAATTTCGTTCATATTTGTTCATATTTTACAATTCACCTTTTATGATTTTCAAGTGTGTATGTGAAATAGATTTTCTAGGTTGGTTGTTCATTATTCTAGAACTTGCATGATCATCACCAAACATAAAGATGCCTATAAATTAAATGGTTCAATAATCATTGTTATACGGATGAAAACTCTTTACTAAATGAAATTTATGTTTTTATGTTACCATTACCTAATCTATTAATGATATGAAAATTATAAATTTAATGTGAATCAGAGTGGCGCAGTGGAAGCGTGGTGAGCCCATAACCCACAGGTCCCTGGATTGAAACTAGGCTATGACAGAATTTTTAAATATTTTTTTTGCATTCAAAAGATATGAATAAGCCTCTAAGTGTCAAAGGACATTAAATTTTTTATACGTATCATTGTTTCTTTAAGTTTTATCTCGTGGATTTTTATCAATGTGTCATTACGAATATTGCGTTCAAGATGTTTATATGTATGTTGTCTCTTACATACAATTACTAGAATGAAGGAAATAAAATATCAAGAATATCAAATGTCTAGTGTTGCACTCAGTAGTAAACCCACAATAGATGTCGGAAAAATTATTACACCATGTTTATATGAAATTATCAAGGCCTACTAAAAATGCAAACATGACTTAGAAAGGTAATAATTGACAGATATGGTATGGAACCCTTGGGTTTTAAATTAGAAGGACAGATACACGAACTCTAGACTATATTGTTAATAATATTTTCTAAGCCCTATAATTTTATTTGTTCAAAGTCACCTGTTCATTAAAATGTCTCTGAGTTATATGACTATGTTTGGCTTGAAATTTCGTTCATCCTAATGAATATAAGTGACATGTATGAATACTGAAAAAAATTACTTGTGTAACTTATGATGTCATTTGCAATAAATGGAACAATACTTTTGGTCTCAATGTACAATAACTAGTTGTATGTTTTCCTATGTCCCTAGTTGTTATCTCATGTTTAATTAAAGATATGTGTTTTAGTTCCAATTTGTGTCTATAAATTCAATGAACAAAAACTTGTATATGTTGATATACGAGAAAAATTTATTTATGTCATTATATAAATGTCAAGTGAATACTTACTAGTGACGATACTCATATAATGATGTTTCATATTTATTCATATTCTAATATTCAACCTTATGATTTTTCACGTGTGTATGTGAAATATATTTTTTACGTCGGTTGTTCGTTATTCTAGAACTTGCATGATCATTACCAAACATAAAGATGCATATAAATTAAAAGGTTCAATAAACATTTTTATAAGGATGAAAACTATTTACTAAATTTAATATATGTTTTCATGTTACCATTACCGAATCTATTAATGATATGAAAATTATAAATTTAATGTGAATCAGAGTGGCGCAACGGAAGTGTTGTGGGCTTATAACCCACAGGTCCTTGGATTGAAACTAGGCTATGATAGAATTTTTAAATATTTTTTTTTCACTCAAAAGATATGAATAAGCCTCTAAGTGTCAAAGGACATTAAATTTTTTATACGTATCATTGTTTCTCTAAGTTTTATCTCGTGGATTTTTATCATTGTGTCATTACGAATATTGTGTTCAAGATGTTTATATGTATGTTGTCTCTTACATACAATTACTAGAATGAAGGAAATAAAATATCAAGAATATCAAATGTCTAGTGTTGCACTCAGTAGTAAACCCACAATAGATGTCAGAAAAATCATTACACCATGTTTATATGAAATTATCAAGGCCTACTAAAAATGCAAACATGACTTAGAAAGGTAATAATTGACAGATATGGTATGGAACTCTGGGGTTTTAAATTAGAAGGACAGATACACGAACTCTGGACTATATTGTTAATAATATTTTCTAAGCCCTATAATTTTATTTGTTCAAAGTCACCTGTTCATTAAAATGTCTCTGAGTTATATGACTATGTTTGGCTTGAAATTTCGTTCATCATAATGAATATAAGTGACATGTATGAATACTGAAAAAAATTACTTGTGTAACTTATGATGTCATTTGCAATAAATGGAATAATACTTTTGGTCTCAATGTACAATAACTAGTTGTATGTTTTCCTATGTCCCTAGTTGTTATCTCACGTTTAATTAAAGATATGTGTTTTAGTTCCAATTTGTGTCTATAAATTCAATGAACAAAAACTTGTATATGTTGATATACGAGAAATATTTATTTATGTCATTATATAAATGACAAGTGAATACTTACTAGTGACGATACTCATATAATGATGTTTCATATTTATTCATATTCTAATATTCAACCTTATGATTTTTCTCGTGTGTATGTGAAATAGATTTTTTACGTCGGTTGTTTGTTATTCTAGAACTTGCATGATCATTACCAAACATAAAGATGCATATAAATTAAAAGGTTCAATAAACATTGTTATAAGGATGAAAACTCTTTACTAAATTTAATTTATGTTTTCATGTTACCATTACCTAATCTATTAATGATATGAAAATTATAAATTTAATGTGAATCTGAGTGGTGACGCGGAAGCGTGGTGGGCAATAACCCACAGGTCCTAGGATTGAAACCGAATTAAATTTTTTATACGTATCATTGTTTCTCTAAGTTTTATCTCGTGGATTTTTATCAATGTGTCATTACGTGCTAATGTTTCTTAAATATTTAATGTTGCAATTGTTTTATATTTATCATTATGGATAATAATAAAATATTTTGTGAAGATATCTATTTGTTTTATTTATCTTTTTTAACTTTTTATAACACAACATCTAAAGTTTAATGCAAATTTGAGTGGTGCAGTTGAAGGGATGCGTACCCATTCCAATAGGTCCTTGGATATAAACTAGCTTTGAAAAAAAAAATTATATGACTACGTTTGGTTTGAAATTTCGTTCATATTTGTTCATATTTTACAATTCACCTTTTATGATTTTCAAGTGTGTATGTGAAATAGATTTTTTAGGTTGGTTGTTCATTATTCTAGAACTTGCATGATCATCACCAAACATAAAGATGCCTATAAATTAAATGGTTCAATAATCATTGTTATACGGATGAAAACTCTTTACTAAATGAAATTTATGTTTTTATGTTACCATTACCTAATCTATTAATGATATGAAAATTATAAATTTAATGTGAATCAGAGTGGCGCAGTGGAAGCGTGGTGAGCCCATAACCCACAGGTCCCTGGATTGAAACTAGGCTATGACAGAATTTTTAAATATTTTTTTTGCATTCAAAAGATATGAATAAGCCTCTAAGTGTCAAAGGACATTAAATTTTTTATACGTATCATTGTTTCTTTAAGTTTTATCTCGTGGATTTTTATCAATGTGTCATTACGAATATTGCGTTCAAGATGTTTATATGTATGTTGTCTCTTACATACAATTACTAGAATGAAGGAAATAAAATATCAAGAATATCAAATGTCTAGTGTTGCACTCAGTAGTAAACCCACAATAGATGTCGGAAAAATTATTACACCATGTTTATATGAAATTATCAAGGCCTACTAAAAATGCAAACATGACTTAGAAAGGTAATAATTGACAGATATGGTATGGAACCCTTGGGTTTTAAATTAGAAGGACAGATACACGAACTCTGGACTATATTGTTAATAATATTTTCTAAGCCCTATAATTTTATTTGTTCAAAGTCACCTGTTCATTAAAATGTCTCTGAGTTATATGACTATGTTTGGCTTGAAATTTCGTTCATCCTAATGAATATAAGTGACATGTATGAATACTGAAAAAAATTACTTGTGTAACTTATGATGTCATTTGCAATAAATGGAACAATACTTTTGGTCTCAATGTACAATAACTAGTTGTATGTTTTCCTATGTCCCTAGTTGTTATCTCATGTTTAATTAAAGATATGTGTTTTAGTTCCAATTTGTGTCTATAAATTCAATGAACAAAAACTTGTATATGTTGATATACGAGAAAAATTTATTTATGTCATTATATAAATGTCAAGTGAATACTTACTAGTGACGATACTCATATAATGATGTTTCATATTTATTCATATTCTAATATTCAACCTTATGATTTTTCACGTGTGTATGTGAAATATATTTTTTACGTCGGTTGTTCGTTATTCTAGAACTTGCATGATCATTACCAAACATAAAGATGCATATAAATTAAAAGGTTCAATAAACATTGTTATAAGGATGAAAACTCTTTACTAAATTTAATTTATGTTTTCATGTTACCATTACCGAATCTATTAATGATATGAAAATTATAAATTTAATGTGAATCAGAGTGGCGCAACGTTAGTGTTATGGGCTTATAACCCACAGGTCCCTGGATTGAAACTAGGCTATGATAGAATTTTTAAATATTTTTTTTTCACTCAAAAGATATGAATAAGCCTCTAAGTGTCAAAGGACATTAAATTTTTTATACGTATCATTGTTTCTCTAAGTTTTATCTCGTGGATTTTTATCAATGTGTCATTATGAATATTGTGTTCAAGATGTTTATATGTATGTTGTCTCTTACATACAATTACTAGAATGAAGGAAATAAAATATCAAGAATATCAAATGTCTAGTGTTGCACTCAGTAGTAAACCCACAATAGATGTCAGAAAAATCATTACACCATGTTTATATGAAATTATCAAGGCCTACTAAAAATGCAAACATGACTTAGAAAGGTAATAATTGACAGATATGGTATGGAACTCTGGGGTTTTAAATTAGAAGGACAGATACACGAACTCTGGACTATATTGTTAATAATATTTTCTAAGCCCTATAATTTTATTTGTTCAAAGTCACCTGTTCATTAAAATGTCTCTGAGTTATATGACTATGTTTGGCTTGAAATTTCGTTCATCATAATGAATATAAGTGACATGTATGAATACTGAAAAAAATTACTTGTGTAACTTATGATGTCATTTGCAATAAATGGAACAATACTTTTGGTCTCAATGTACCATAACTAGTTGTATGTTTTCCTATGTCCCTAGTTGTTATCTCACGTTTAATTAAAGATATGTGTTTTAGTTCCAATTTGTGTCTATAAATTCAATGAACAAAAACTTGTATATGTTGATATACGAGAAATATTTATTTATGTCATTATATAAATGACAAGTGAATACTTACTAGTGACGATACTCATATAATGATGTTTCATATTTATTCATATTCTAATATTCAACCTTATGATTTTTCTCGTGTGTATGTGAAATAGATTTTTTACGTCGGTTGTTTGTTATTCTAGAACTTGCATGATCATTACCAAACATAAAGATGCATATAAATTAAAAGGTTCAATAAACATTGTTATAAGGATGAAAACTCTTTACTAAATTTAATTTATGTTTTCATGTTACCATTACCTAATCTATTAATGATATGAAAATTATAAATTTAATGTGAATCTGAGTGGTGACGCGGAAGCGTGGTGGGCAATAACCCACAGGTCCTAGGATTGAAACCGAGCTCTGATATAATTTTTAAATATTTTTTTGTGCGTTCAAAAGATATGAATAAGCCTCTAAGTGTCAAAGGACATTAAATTTTTTATACGTATCATTGTTTCTCTAAGTTTTATCTCGTGGATTTTTATCAATGTGTCATTACGTGCTAATGTTTCTTAAATATTTAATGTTCCAATTGTTTTATATTTATCATTATGGATAATAATAAAATATTTTGTGAAGATATCTATTTGTTTTATTTATCTTTTAGAACTTTTTATAACACAACATCTAAAGTTTAATGCAAATTTGAGTGGTGCAGTTGAAGGGATGCGTACCCATTCCAATAGGTCCTTGGATATAAACTAGCTTTGAAAAAAAAAATTATATGACTACGTTTGGTTTGAAATTTCGTTCATATTTGTTCATATTTTACAATTCACCTTTTATGATTTTCAAGTGTGTATGTGAAATAGATTTTTTAGGTTGGTTGTTCATTATTCTAGAACTTGCATGATCATCACCAAACATAAAGATGCCTATAAATTAAATGGTTCAATAATCATTGTTATACGGATGAAAACTCTTTACTAAATGAAATTTATGTTTTTATGTTACCATTACCTAATCTATTAATGATATGAAAATTATAAATTTAATGTGAATCAGAGTGGCGCAGTGGAAGCGTCGTGAGCCCATAACCCACAGGTCCCTGGATTGAAACTAGGTTATGACAGAATTTTTAAATATTTTTTTTGCATTCAAAAGATATGAATAAGCCTCTAAGTGTCAAAGGAAATTAAATTTTTTAAACCCATCATTGTTTCTTTAAGTTTTATCTCGTGGATTTTTATCAATGTGTCATTACGAATATTGCGTTCAAGATGTTTATATGTATGTTGTCTCTTACATACAATTACTAGAATGAAGGAAATAAAATATCAAGAATATCAAATGTCTAGTGTTGCACTCAGTAGTAAACCCACAATAGATGTCGGAAAAATTATTACACCATGTTTATATGAAATTATCAAGGCCTACTAAAAATGCAAACATGACTTAGAAAGGTAATAATTGACAGATATGGTATGGAACCCTTGGGTTTTAAATTAGAAGGACAGATACACGAACTCTGGACTATATTGTTAATAATATTTTCTAAGCCCTATAATTTTATTTGTTCAAAGTCACCTGTTCATTAAAATGTCTCTGAGTTATATGACTATGTTTGGCTTGAAATTTCTTTCATCATAATGAATATAAGTGACATGTATGAATACTGAAAAAAATTACTTGTGTAACTTATGATGTCATTTGCAATAAATGGAACAATACTCATGGTCTCAATGTACAATAACTAGTTGTATGTTTTCCTATGTCCCTAGTTGTTATCTCATGTTTAATTAAAGATATGTGTTTTAGTTCCAATTTGTGTCTATAAATTCAATGAACAAAAACTTGTATATGTTGATATACGAGAAAAATTTATTTATGTCATTATATAAATGTCAAGTGAATACTTACTAGTGACGATACTCATATAATGATGTTTCATATTTATTCATATTCTAATATTCAACCTTATGATTTTTCACGTGTGTATGTGAAATATATTTTTTACGTCGGTTGTTCGTTATTCTAGAACTTGCATGATCGTTACCAAACATAAAGATGCATATAAATTAAAAGGTTCAATAAACATTGTTATAAGGATGAAAACTCTTTACTAAATTTAATTTATGTTTTCATGTTACCATTACCGAATCTATTAATGATATGAAAATTATAAATTTAATGTGAATCAGAGTGGCGCAACGGAAGTGTTGTGGGCTTATAACCCACAGGTCCCTGGATTGAAACTAGGCTATGATAGAATTTTTAAATATTTTTTTTTTCACTCAAAAGATATGAATAAGCCTCTAAGTGTCAAAGGACATTAAATTTTTTATACGTATCATTGTTTCTCTAAGTTTTATCTCGTGGATTTTTATCAATGTGTCATTATGAATATTGTGTTCAAGATGTTTATATGTATGTTGTCTCTTACATACAATTACTAGAATGAAGGAAATAAAATATCAAGAATATCAAATGTCTAGTGTTGCACTCAGTAGTAAACCCACAATAGATGTCAGAAAAATCATTACACCATGTTTATATGAAATTATCAAGGCCTACTAAAAATGCAAACATGACTTAGAAAGGTAATAATTGACAGATATGGTATGGAACTCTGGGGTTTTAAATTAGAAGGACAGATACACGAACTCTGGACTATATTGTTAATAATATTTTCTAAGCCCTATAATTTTATTTGTTCAAAGTCACCTGTTCATTAAAATGTCTCTGAGTTATATGACTATGTTTGGCTTGAAATTTCGTTCATCATAATGAATATAAGTGACATGTATGAATACTGAAAAAAATTACTTGTGTAACTTATGATTTCATTTGCAATAAATGGAACAATACTTTTGGTCTCAATGTACAATAACTAGTTGTATGTTTTCCTATGTCCGTAGTTGTTATCTCACGTTTAATTAAAGATATGTGTTTTAGTTCCAATTTGTGTCTATAAATTCAATGAACAAAAACTTGTATATGTTGATATACGAGAAATATTTATTTATGTCATTATATAAATGACAAGTGAATACTTACTAGTGACGATACTCATATAATGATGTTTCATATTTATTCATATTCTAATATTCAACCTTATGATTTTTCTCGTGTGTATGTGAAATAGATTTTTTACGTCGGTTGTTTGTTATTCTAGAACTTGCGTGATCATTACCAAACATAAAGATGCATATAAATTAAAAGGTTCAATAAACATTGTTATAAGGATGAAAACTCTTTACTAAATTTAATTTATGTTTTCATGTTACCATTACCTAATCTATTAATGATATGAAAATTATAAATTTAATGTGAATCCGAGTGGTGACGCGGAAGCGTGGTGGGCAATAACCCACAGGTCCTAGGATTGAAACCGAGCTCTGATATAATTTTTAAATATTTTTTTGTGCGTTCAAAAGATATGAATAAGCCTCTAAGTGTCAAAGGACATTAAATTTTTTATACGTATCATTGTTTCTCTAAGTTTTATCTCGTGGATTTTTATCAATGTGTCATTACGTGCTAACGTTTCTTAAATATTTAATGTTGCAATTGTTTTATATTTATCATTATGGATAATAATAAAATATTTTGTGAAGATATCTATTTGTTTTAATTATCTTTTAGAACTTTTTATAACACAACATCTAAAGTTTAATGCAAATTTGAGTGGTGCAGTTGAAGGGATGCGTACCCATTCCAATAGGTCCTTGGATATAAACTAGCTTTGAAAAAAAAATTATATGACTACGTTTGGTTTGAAATTTCGTTCATATTTGTTCATATTTTACAATTCACCTTTTATGATTTTCAAGTGTGTATGTGAAATAGATTTTTTAGGTTGGTTGTTCATTATTCTAGAACTTGCATGATCATCACCAAACATAAAGATGCCTATAAATTAAATGGTTCAATAATCATTGTTATACGGATGAAAACTATACACTAAATGAAATTTATGTTTTTATGTTACCATTACCTAATCTATTAATGATATGAAAATTATAAATTTAATGTGAATCAGAGTGGCGCAGTGGAAGCGTGGTGGGCCCATAACCCACAGGTCCCTGGATTGAAACTAGGCTATGACAGAATTTTTAAATATTTTTTTTGCATTCAAAAGATACACCATGTTTATATGAAATTATCAAGGCCTACTAAAAACGAAAACATGACTTAGAAATGTAATAATTGACAGACATGGCATGGAACCCTGGGGTTTTAAATTAGAATGACAGATACACGAACTTTGGAATATATTGTTAATAATATTTTTTAAGCCCTTTAATTTTATTTGTGCAAAGTCACCTGTTCATTAATATGTCTCTGAGTTATATGACTACGTTTGGCTTGAAATTTCGTTCATCATAATGAATATAAGTGACTTGTATGAATACTGAAAAAAATTACTTGTGTAACTTTTGATGTCATTTGCAATAAATGGAACAATACTTTTGGTCTCAATGTACAATAACTAGTTATATGTTGTCGTATGTCCCTAGTTGTTATATCACGTTTAATTAAAGATATGTGTTTTAGTTCCAATTTGTGTCTATAAATTCAATGCACAAAAACATGTATATGTTGATATACGAGAAATATTTATTTATGTCATTATATAAATGTCAAGTGAATACTTACTAGTGACGATATTCATATATATGATGTTTCATATTTATTCATATTTTAATATTCACCCTTATGATTTTTCACGTGTGTATGTGAAATAGATTTTTTACGTAGGTTGTTTGTTATTCTAGAACTTGCATGATTATTACCAAACATAAAGATGCATATAAATTAAAAGGTTCAATAAACATTGTTATAAGGATGAAAACTCTTTACTAAATGAAATTTATGTTTTCATGTTACCATTACCTAATCTATTAATGATATGAAAATTGTAAATTTAATGTGAATCAAAGTGGCGCACCGGAAGCGTGGTGGGCCCATAACCCACAGGTCCCTGGATCAAAACCAGGCTCTGATAGAATTTTTAAATATTTTTTTTGTGCCTTCAAAATATATGAATAAGCCTCTAAGTGTCAAAGGACATTAAATTTTTTATATGTATCATTGTTTCTCTAAGTTTTATCTCGTGGATTTTTATCAATGTGTCATTACGTGCTAATGTTTCTTAAATATTTAATGTTACAATTGTTTTATATTTATCATTATGGATAATAATAAAATATTTTGTGAAGATATCTATTTGTTTTATTTATCTTTTAGAACTTTTTATAACACAACATCTAAAGTTTAATGCAAATTTGAGTGTTGCATTTGAAGGGATGCGTTCCCATTCCAATAGGTCCTTGGATATAAACTAGCTTTGACAAAAAAATTATATGATTACGTTTGGTTTGAAATTTCGTTCATATTTATTCATATTTTACTATTCACCTTTTATGATTTTCAAGTGTGTATGTGAAATAGATTTTTTAGGTTGGTTGTTCATTATTCTAGAACTTGCATGATCATCACCAAACATAAAGATGCCTATAAATTAAATGGTTCAATAATCATTGTTATACGGATGAAAACTCTTTACTAAATGAAATTTATGTTTTCATGTTACCATTACCTAATCTATTAATGATATGAAAATTATAAATTTAATGTGAATCAGAGTGGCGCAGCGGAAGCGTGGTGGGCCCATAACCCACAGGTCCTTGGATTGAAACTAGGCTATCATAGAATTTTTAAATATTTTTTTGCATTCAAAAGATATGAATAAGCCTCTAAGTGTCAAAGGAAATTAAATTTTTTATACGTATCATTGTTTCTCTAAGTTTTATCTCGTGGATTTTTATCAATGTGTCATTACGAATATTGTGTTCAAGATATTTATATGTATGTTGTCTCTTACATACCATTACTAGAACGAAGGAAATAAAATATCAAGAATATCAAACGTCTAGGGTTGCACTCAGTAGTCAACCCGCAATAGATGTCGAAAAATTAATTACACCATGTTTATATGAAATTATCAAGGCCTACTAAAAATGCAAACATGACTTAGAAAGGAAATAATCGACAGATATGGTATGGAACACTGGGGTTTTTAATTAGAAGGACAGATACACGAACTCTGGACTATATTGTTAATAATATTTTTTAAGCCCTTTAATTTTATTTGTGCGAAGTCACCTGTTCATTAAAATGTCTCTGAGTTATATGACTACGTTTGGCTTGAAATTTCGTTCATTATAATGAATATAAGTGACTTGTATGAATACTTAAAAAAATTACTTGTGTAACTTATGATATCATTTGCAATAAATGGAACAATGCTTTTGGTCTCAATGTACAATAACTAGGTATATGTTGTCGTATGTCCCTAGATGTTATATCACGTTTAATTAAAGATATGTGTTTTAGTTCCAATTTGTGTCTATAAATTCAATGCACAAAAACATGTATATGTTGATATACGAGAAATATTTATTTATGTCATTATATAAATGTCAAGTGAATACTTACTAGTGACGATATTCATATATATTATGTTTCATATTTATTCATATTCTAATATTCACCCTTATGATTTTTCACGTGTGTGTGTGAAATAGATTTTTTACGTCGGTTGTTCGTTATTCTAGAACTTGCATGATCATTACCAAACATAAAGATGCATATAAATTAAAAGGTTCAATAAACATTGTTATAAGGATGAAAACTCTTTACTAAATGAAATTTATGTTTTCATGTTACCATTACCTAATCTATTAATGATATGAAAATTATAAATTTAATGTAAATCAGAGTGGCGCAGCGGAAGCGTGGTGGGCCCATAACCCACAGGTCCATGGATCGAAACCAGGCTCTGATAGAATTTTTAAATTTTTTTTGTGCATTCAAAAGATATGAATAAGCCTCTAAGTGTCAAAGGACATTAAATTATTTATACGTATCATTGTTTCTCTAAGTTTTATCTCGTGGATTTTTATCAATGTGTCATTACGAATATTGTTTTCAAGATGTTTATATGTATGTTATCTCTTACATACCATTACTAGAACGAAGGAAATAAAATATCAATAATATTAAATGTCTAGTGTTGCACTCAATAGTCAACCCACAATAGATGTCGGAAAAATCATTACACCATGTTTATATGAAATTATCAAGGCCTACTAAAAATGAAAACATGACTTAGAAAGGTAATAATCGACAGATATGGTATGGAACCCTGGGGTTTTAAATTAGAAGGACAGATACACGAACTCTGGACTATATTGTTAATAATATTTTTTAATCCCTTTAATTTTATTTTTGTGAAGTCACATGTATATTAATATGTCTCTGAGTTATATGACTATGTTTGGCTTGAAATTTCGTTCATCATAATGAATATAAGTGACTTGTATGAATACTGAAAAAAATTACTTGTGTAACTTATGATGTCATTTGCTATAAATGGAACAATACTTTTGGTCTCAATTTACAATAACTAGTTATATGTTGTCGTATGTCCCTATTTGTTATATCACGTTTAATTAAAGAAATGTGTTTTAGTTCCAATTTGTGTCTATAAATTCAATGCACAAAAACATGTATATGTTGATATATGAGAAATATTTATTTATGTCATTATATAAATGTCAAGTGAATACTTACTAGTGATGATATTCATATATATGATGTTTCATATTTATTCATATTCTAATATTCACCCTTATGGTTTTTCACGTGTGTATATGAAACAGATTTTTTACGTCGGTTGTTCGTTATTCTAGAACTTGCATGATCATTACCAAACATAATGAAGCATATAAATTAAAAGATTCAATAAACATTGTTATAAGGATGAAAACTCTTTACTAAATGAATTTTATGTTTTCATGTTACAATTACCTAATCTATTAATGATATGAAAATTATAAATTTAATGTGAATCAGAGTGGCGCAGTGGAAGCGTGGTGGGCCCATGACCCACAGGTCCCTGGATCAAAAGCTGGCTCTGATAGAATTTTTAAAAAAAATTTTGTGCGTTCAATATATATGAATAAGCCTCTAAGTGTCAAAGGACATTAAATTTTTTATACGTATCATTGTTTCTCTAAGTTTTATCTCATGGATTTTTATCAATGTGTCATTACGAATATTGTGTTCAAGATGTTTATATGTATGTTGTCTCTTACATACCATTACTAGAACGAAGGAAATAAAATATCAATAATATCAAATGTCTAGTGTTGCACTCAATAGTCAACCCACAATAGATGTCGGAAAAATCATTACACCATGTTTATATGAAATTATCAAGGCCTACTAAAAATGAAAACATGACTTAGAAAGGTAATAATCGACAGATATGGTATGGAACCCTGGGGTTTTAAATTAGAAGGACAGATACACGAACTCTGGACTATATTGTTAATAATATTTTCTAAGCCCTATAATTTTATTTGTTCAAAGTCACCTGTTCATTAAAATGTCTCTGAGTTATATGACTATGTTTGGCTTGAAATTTCGTTCATCCTAATGAATATAAGTGACATGTATGAATACTGAAAAAAATTACTTGTGTAACTTATGATGTCATTTGCAATAAATGGAACAATACTTTTGGTCTCAATGTACAATAACTAGTTGTATGTTTTCCTATGTCCCTAGTTGTTATCTCATGTTTAATTAAAGATATGTGTTTTAGTTCCAATTTGTGTCTATAAATTCAATGAACAAAAACTTGTATATGTTGATATACGAGAAAAATTTATTTATGTCATTATATAAATGTCAAGTGAATACTTACTAGTGACGATACTCATATAATGATGTTTCATATTTATTCATATTCTAATATTCAACCTTATGATTTTTCACGTGTGTATGTGAAATATATTTTTTACGTCGGTTGTTCGTTATTCTAGAACTTGCATGATCATTACCAAACATAAAGATGCATATAAATTAAAAGGTTCAATAAACATTTTTATAAGGATGAAAACTATTTACTAAATTTAATATATGTTTTCATGTTACCATTACCGAATCTATTAATGATATGAAAATTATAAATTTAATGTGAATCAGAGTGGCGCAACGGAAGTGTTGTGGGCTTATAACCCACAGGTCCTTGGATTGAAACTAGGCTATGATAGAATTTTTAAATATTTTTTTTTCACTCAAAAGATATGAATAAGCCTCTAAGTGTCAAAGGACATTAAATTTTTTATACGTATCATTGTTTCTCTAAGTTTTATCTCGTGGATTTTTATCATTGTGTCATTACGAATATTGTGTTCAAGATGTTTATATGTATGTTGTCTCTTACATACAATTACTAGAATGAAGGAAATAAAATATCAAGAATATCAAATGTCTAGTGTTGCACTCAGTAGTAAACCCACAATAGATGTCAGAAAAATCATTACACCATGTTTATATGAAATTATCAAGGCCTACTAAAAATGCAAACATGACTTAGAAAGGTAATAATTGACAGATATGGTATGGAACTCTGGGGTTTTAAATTAGAAGGACAGATACACGAACTCTGGACTATATTGTTAATAATATTTTCTAAGCCCTATAATTTTATTTGTTCAAAGTCACCTGTTCATTAAAATGTCTCTGAGTTATATGACTATGTTTGGCTTGAAATTTCGTTCATCATAATGAATATAAGTGACATGTATGAATACTGAAAAAAATTACTTGTGTAACTTATGATGTCATTTGCAATAAATGGAATAATACTTTTGGTCTCAATGTACAATAACTAGTTGTATGTTTTCCTATGTCCCTAGTTGTTATCTCACGTTTAATTAAAGATATGTGTTTTAGTTCCAATTTGTGTCTATAAATTCAATGAACAAAAACTTGTATATGTTGATATACGAGAAATATTTATTTATGTCATTATATAAATGACAAGTGAATACTTACTAGTGACGATACTCATATAATGATGTTTCATATTTATTCATATTCTAATATTCAACCTTATGATTTTTCTCGTGTGTATGTGAAATAGATTTTTTACGTCGGTTGTTTGTTATTCTAGAACTTGCATGATCATTACCAAACATAAAGATGCATATAAATTAAAAGGTTCAATAAACATTGTTATAAGGATGAAAACTCTTTACTAAATTTAATTTATGTTTTCATGTTACCATTACCTAATCTATTAATGATATGAAAATTATAAATTTAATGTGAATCTGAGTGGTGACGCGGAAGCGTGGTGGGCAATAACCCACAGGTCCTAGGATTGAAACCGAATTAAATTTTTTATACGTATCATTGTTTCTCTAAGTTTTATCTCGTGGATTTTTATCAATGTGTCATTACGTGCTAATGTTTCTTAAATATTTAATGTTGCAATTGTTTTATATTTATCATTATGGATAATAATAAAATATTTTGTGAAGATATCTATTTGTTTTATTTATCTTTTAGAACTTTTTATAACACAACATCTAAAGTTTAATGCAAATTTGAGTGGTGCAGTTGAAGGGATGCGTACCCATTCCAATAGGTCCTTGGATATAAACTAGCTTTGAAAAAAAAAATTATATGACTACGTTTGGTTTGAAATTTCGTTCATATTTGTTCATATTTTACAATTCACCTTTTATGATTTTCAAGTGTGTATGTGAAATAGATTTTTTAGGTTGGTTGTTCATTATTCTAGAACTTGCATGATCATCACCAAACATAAAGATGCCTATAAATTAAATGGTTCAATAATCATTGTTATACGGATGAAAACTCTTTACTAAATGAAATTTATGTTTTTATGTTACCATTACCTAATCTATTAATGATATGAAAATTATAAATTTAATGTGAATCAGAGTGGCGCAGTGGAAGTGTGGTGAGCCCATAACCCACAGGTCCCTGGATTGAAACTAGGCTATGACAGAATTTTTAAATATTTTTTTTGCATTCAAAAGATATGAATAAGCCTCTAAGTGTCAAAGGACATTAAATTTTTTATACGTATCATTGTTTCTTTAAGTTTTATCTCGTGGATTTTTATCAATGTGTCATTACGAATATTGCGTTCAAGATGTTTATATGTATGTTGTCTCTTACATACAATTACTAGAATGAAGGAAATAAAATATCAAGAATATCAAATGTCTAGTGTTGCACTCAGTAGTAAACCCACAATAGATGTCGGAAAAATTATTACACCATGTTTATATGAAATTATCAAGGCCTACTAAAAATGCAAACATGACTTAGAAAGGTAATAATTGACAGATATGGTATGGAACCCTTGGGTTTTAAATTAGAAGGACAGATACACGAACTCTGGACTATATTGTTAATAATATTTTCTAAGCCCTATAATTTTATTTGTTCAAAGTCACCTGTTCATTAAAATGTCTCTGAGTTATATGACTATGTTTGGCTTGAAATTTCGTTCATCCTAATGAATATAAGTGACATGTATGAATACTGAAAAAAATTACTTGTGTAACTTATGATGTCATTTGCAATAAATGGAACAATACTTTTGGTCTCAATGTACAATAACTAGTTGTATGTTTTCCTATGTCCCTAGTTGTTATCTCATGTTTAATTAAAGATATGTGTTTTAGTTCCAATTTGTGTCTATAAATTCAATGAACAAAAACTTGTATATGTTGATATACGAGAAAAATTTTTTTATGTCATTATATAAATGTCAAGTGAATACTTACTAGTGACGATACTCATATAATGATGTTTCATATTTATTCATATTCTAATATTCAACCTTATGATTTTTCACGTGTGTATGTGAAATATATTTTTTACGTCGGTTGTTCGTTATTCTAGAACTTGCATGATCATTACCAAACATAAAGATGCATATAAATTAAAAGGTTCAATAAACATTGTTATAAGGATGAAAACTCTTTACTAAATTTAATTTATGTTTTCATGTTACCATTACCTAATCTATTAATGATATGAAAATTATAAATTTAATGTGAATCTGAGTGGTGACGCGGAAGCGTGGTGGGCAATAACCCACAGGTCCTAGGATTGAAACCGAGCTCTGATATAATTTTTAAATATTTTTTTGTGCGTTCAAAAGATATGAATAAGCCTCTAAGTGTCAAAGGACATTAAATTTTTTATACGTATCATTGTTTCTCTAAGTTTTATCTCGTGGATTTTTATCAATGTGTCATTACGTGCTAATGTTTCTTAAATATTTAATGTTGCAATTGTTTTATATTTATCATTATGGATAATAATAAAATATTTTGTGAAGATATCTATTTGTTTTATTTATCTTTTAGAACTTTTTATAACACAACATCTAAAGTTTAATGCAAATTTGAGTGGTGCAGTTGAAGGGATGCGTACCCATTCCATTAGGTCCTTGGATATAAACTAGCTTTGAAAAAAAAAATTATATGACTACCTTTGGTTTGAAATTTTGTTCATATTTGTTCATATTTTACAATTCACCTTTTATGATTTTCAAGTGTGTATGTGAAATAGATTTTTTAGGTTGGTTGTTCATTATTCTAGAACTTGCATGATCATCACCAAACATAAAGATGCCTATAAATTAAATGGTACAATAATCATTGTTATACGGATGAAAACTCTTTACTAAATGAAATTTATGTTTTTATGTTACCATTACCTAATCTATTAATGATATGAAAATTATAAATTTAATGTGAATAAGAGTGGCGCAGTGGAAGCGTGGTTGGCCCATAACCCACAGGTCCTTGGATTGAAACTAGGCTATGACAGAATTTTTAAATATTTTTTTTGCATTCAAAAGATATGAATAAGCCTCTAAGTGTCAAAGGACATTAAATTTTTTATACGTATCATTGTTTCTTTAAGTTTTATCTCGTGGATTTTTATCAATGTGTCATTACGAATATTGCGTTCAAGATGTTTATATGTATGTTGTCTCTTACATACAATTACTAGAATGAAGGAAATAAAATATCAAGAATATCAAATGTCTAGTGTTGCACTCAGTAGTAAACCCACAATAGATGTCGGAAAAATCATTACACCATGTTTATATGAAATTATCAAGGCCTACTAAAAATGCAAACATGACTTAGAAAGATAATAATTGACAGATATGGTATGGAACCCTTGGGTTTTAAATTAGAAGGACAGATACACGAACTCTGGACTATATTGTTAATAATATTTTCTAAGCCCTATAATTTTATTTGTTTAAAGTCACCTGTTCATTAAAATGTCTCTGAGTTATATGACTATGTTTGGCTTGAAATTTCGTTCATCATAATGAATATAAGTGACATGTATGAATACTGGAAAAAATTACTTGTGTAACTTATGATGTCATTTGCAATAAATGGAACAATACATTTGGTCTCAATGTACAATAAGTAGTTGTATGTTTTCCTATGTCCCTAGTTGTTATCTCATGTTTAATTAAAGATATGTGTTTTAGTTCCAATTTGTGTCTATAAATTCAATGAACAAAAACTTGTATATGTTGATATACGAGAAAAATTTATTTATGTCATTATATAAATGTCAAGTGAATAGTTACTAGTGACGATACTCATATAATGATGTTTCATATTTATTCATATTCTAATATTCAACCTTATGATTTTTCACGTGTGTATGTGAAATATATTTTTTACGTCGGTTGTTCGTTATTCTAGAACTTGCATGATCATTACCAAACATAAAGATGCATATAAATTAAAAGGTTCAATAAACATTTTTATAAGGATGAAAACTATTTACTAAATTTAATATATGTTTTCATGTTACCATTACCGAATCTATTAATGATATGAAAATTATAAATTTAATGTGAATCAGAGTGGCGCAACGGAAGTGTTGTGGGCTTATAACCCACAGGTCCCTGGATTGAAACTAGGCTATGATAGAATTTTTAAATATTTTTTTTCACTCAAAAGATATGAATAAGCCTCTAAGTGTCAAAGGACATTAAATTTTTTATACGTATCATTGTTTCTCTAAGTTTTATCTCGTGGATTTTTATCATTGTGTCATTACGAATATTGTGTTCAAGATGTTTATATGTATGATGTCTCTTACATACAATTACTAGAATGAAGGAAATAAAATATCAAGAATATCAAATGTCTAGTGTTGCACTCAGTAGTAAACCCACAATAGATGTCAGAAAAATCATTACACCATGTTTATATGAAATTATCAAGGCCTACTAAAAATGCAAACATGACTTAGAAAGGTAATAATTGACAGATATGGTATGGAACTCTGGGGTTTTAAATTAGAAGGACAGATACACGAACTCTGGACTATATTGTTAATAATATTTTCTAAGTCCTATAATTTTATTTGTTCAAAGTCACCTGTTCATTAAAATGTCTCTGAGTTATATGACTATGTTTGGCTTGAAATTTCGTTCATCATAATGAATATAAGTGACATGTATGAATACTGAAAAAAATTACTTGTGTAACTTATGATGTCATTTGCAATAAATGGAACAATACTTTTGGTCTCAATGTACAATAACTAGTTGTATGTTTTCCTATGTCCCTAGTTGTTATCTCACGTTTAATTAAAGATATGTGTTTTAGTTCCAATTTGTGTCTATAAATTCAATGAACAAAAACTTGTATATGTTGATATACGAGAAAAATTTATTTATGTCATTATATAAATGTCAAGTGAATACTTACTAGTGACGATACTCATATAATGATGTTTCATATTTATTCATATTCTAATATTCAACCTTATGATTTTTCACGTGTGTATGTGAAATATATTTTTTACGTCGGTTGTTCGTTATTCTAGAACTTGCATGATCATTACCAAACATAAAGATGCATATAAATTAAAAGGTTCAATAAACATTTTTATAAGGATGAAAACTATTTACTAAATTTAATATATGTTTTCGTGTTACCATTACCGAATCTATTAATGATATGAAAATTATAAATTTAATGTGAATCTGAGTGGTGACGCGGAAGCGTGGTGGGCAATAACCCACAGGTCCTAGGATTGAAACCGAATTAAATTTTTTATACGTATCATTGTTTCTCTAAGTTTTATCTCGTGGATTTTTATCAATGTGTCATTACGTGCTAATGTTTCTTAAATATTTAATGTTGCAATTGTTTTATATTTATCATTATGGATAATAATAAAATATTTTGTGAAGATATCTATTTGTTTTATTTATCTTTTTTAACTTTTTATAACACAACATCTAAAGTTTAATGCAAATTTGAGTGGTGCAGTTGAAGGGATGCGTACCCATTCCAATAGGTCCTTGGATATAAACTAGCTTTGAAAAAAAAAATTATATGACTACGTTTGGTTTGAAATTTCGTTCATATTTGTTCATATTTTACAATTCACCTTTTATGATTTTCAAGTGTGTATGTGAAATAGATTTTTTAGGTTGGTTGTTCATTATTCTAGAACTTGCATGATCATCACCAAACATAAAGATGCCTATAAATTAAATGGTTCAATAATCATTGTTATACGGATGAAAACTCTTTACTAAATGAAATTTATGTTTTTATGTTACCATTACCTAATCTATTAATGATATGAAAATTATAAATTTAATGTGAATCAGAGTGGCGCAGTGGAAGCGTGGTGAGCCCATAACCCACAGGTCCCTGGATTGAAACTAGGCTATGACAGAATTTTTAAATATTTTTTTTGCATTCAAAAGATATGAATAAGCCTCTAAGTGTCAAAGGACATTAAATTTTTTATACGTATCATTGTTTCTTTAAGTTTTATCTCGTGGATTTTTATCAATGTGTCATTACGAATATTGCGTTCAAGATGTTTATATGTATGTTGTCTCTTACATACAATTACTAGAATGAAGGAAATAAAATATCAAGAATATCAAATGTCTAGTGTTGCACTCAGTAGTAAACCCACAATAGATGTCGGAAAAATTATTACACCATGTTTATATGAAATTATCAAGGCCTACTAAAAATGCAAACATGACTTAGAAAGGTAATAATTGACAGATATGGTATGGAACCCTTGGGTTTTAAATTAGAAGGACAGATACACGAACTCTGGACTATATTGTTAATAATATTTTCTAAGCCCTATAATTTTATTTGTTCAAAGTCACCTGTTCATTAAAATGTCTCTGAGTTATATGACTATGTTTGGCTTGAAATTTCGTTCATCCTAATGAATATAAGTGACATGTATGAATACTGAAAAAAATTACTTGTGTAACTTATGATGTCATTTGCAATAAATGGAACAATACTTTTGGTCTCAATGTACAATAACTAGTTGTATGTTTTCCTATGTCCCTAGTTGTTATCTCATGTTTAATTAAAGATATGTGTTTTAGTTCCAATTTGTGTCTATAAATTCAATGAACAAAAACTTGTATATGTTGATATACGAGAAAAATTTATTTATGTCATTATATAAATGTCAAGTGAATACTTACTAGTGACGATACTCATATAATGATGTTTCATATTTATTCATATTCTAATATTCAACCTTATGATTTTTCACGTGTGTATGTGAAATATATTTTTTACGTCGGTTGTTCGTTATTCTAGAACTTGCATGATCATTACCAAACATAAAGATGCATATAAATTAAAAGGTTCAATAAACATTGTTATAAGGATGAAAACTCTTTACTAAATTTAATTTATGTTTTCATGTTACCATTACCGAATCTATTAATGATATGAAAATTATAAATTTAATGTGAATCAGAGTGGCGCAACGGAAGTGTTATGGGCTTATAACCCACAGGTCCCTGGATTGAAACTAGGCTATGATAGAATTTTTAAATATTTTTTTTTCACTCAAAAGATATGAATAAGCCTCTAAGTGTCAAAGGACATTAAATTTTTTATACGTATCATTGTTTCTCTAAGTTTTATCTCGTGGATTTTTATCAATGTGTCATTATGAATATTGTGTTCAAGATGTTTATATGTATGTTGTCTCTTACATACAATTACTAGAATGAAGGAAATAAAATATCAAGAATATCAAATGTCTAGTGTTGCACTCAGTAGTAAACCCACAATAGATGTCAGAAAAATCATTACACCATGTTTATATGAAATTATCAAGGCCTACTAAAAATGCAAACATGACTTAGAAAGGTAATAATTGACAGATATGGTATGGAACTCTGGGGTTTTAAATTAGAAGGACAGATACACGAACTCTGGACTATATTGTTAATAATATTTTCTAAGCCCTATAATTTTATTTGTTCAAAGTCACCTGTTCATTAAAATGTCTCTGAGTTATATGACTATGTTTGGCTTGAAATTTCGTTCATCATAATGAATATAAGTGACATGTATGAATACTGAAAAAAATTACTTGTGTAACTTATGATGTCATTTGCAATAAATGGAACAATACTTTTGGTCTCAATGTACCATAACTAGTTGTATGTTTTCCTATGTCCCTAGTTGTTATCTCACGTTTAATTAAAGATATGTGTTTTAGTTCCAATTTGTGTCTATAAATTCAATGAACAAAAACTTGTATATGTTGATATACGAGAAATATTTATTTATGTCATTATATAAATGACAAGTGAATACTTACTAGTGACGATACTCATATAATGATGTTTCATATTTATTCATATTCTAATATTCAACCTTATGATTTTTCTCGTGTGTATGTGAAATAGATTTTTTACGTCGGTTGTTTGTTATTCTAGAACTTGCATGATCATTACCAAACATAAAGATGCATATAAATTAAAAGGTTCAATAAACATTGTTATAAGGATGAAAACTCTTTACTAAATTTAATTTATGTTTTCATGTTACCATTACCTAATCTATTAATGATATGAAAATTATAAATTTAATGTGAATCTGAGTGGTGACGCGGAAGCGTGGTGGGCAATAACCCACAGGTCCTAGGATTGAAACCGAGCTCTGATATAATTTTTAAATATTTTTTTGTGCGTTCAAAAGATATGAATAAGCCTCTAAGTGTCAAAGGACATTAAATTTTTTATACGTATCATTGTTTCTCTAAGTTTTATCTCGTGGATTTTTATCAATGTGTCATTACGTGCTAATGTTTCTTAAATATTTAATGTTCCAATTGTTTTATATTTATCATTATGGATAATAATAAAATATTTTGTGAAGATATCTATTTGTTTTATTTATCTTTTAGAACTTTTTATAACACAACATCTAAAGTTTAATGCAAATTTGAGTGGTGCAGTTGAAGGGATGCGTACCCATTCCAATAGGTCCTTGGATATAAACTAGCTTTGAAAAAAAAAATTATATGACTACGTTTGGTTTGAAATTTCGTTCATATTTGTTCATATTTTACAATTCACCTTTTATGATTTTCAAGTGTGTATGTGAAATAGATTTTTTAGGTTGGTTGTTCATTATTCTAGAACTTGCATGATCATCACCAAACATAAAGATGCCTATAAATTAAATGGTTCAATAATCATTGTTATACGGATGAAAACTCTTTACTAAATGAAATTTATGTTTTTATGTTACCATTACCTAATCTATTAATGATATGAAAATTATAAATTTAATGTGAATCAGAGTGGCGCAGTGGAAGCGTCGTGAGCCCATAACCCACAGGTCCCTGGATTGAAACTAGGTTATGACAGAATTTTTAAATATTTTTTTTGCATTCAAAAGATATGAATAAGCCTCTAAGTGTCAAAGGAAATTAAATTTTTTAAACCCATCATTGTTTCTTTAAGTTTTATCTCGTGGATTTTTATCAATGTGTCATTACGAATATTGCGTTCAAGATGTTTATATGTATGTTGTCTCTTACATACAATTACTAGAATGAAGGAAATAAAATATCAAGAATATCAAATGTCTAGTGTTGCACTCAGTAGTAAACCCACAATAGATGTCGGAAAAATTATTACACCATGTTTATATGAAATTATCAAGGCCTACTAAAAATGCAAACATGACTTAGAAAGGTAATAATTGACAGATATGGTATGGAACCCTTGGGTTTTAAATTAGAAGGACAGATACACGAACTCTGGACTATATTGTTAATAATATTTTCTAAGCCCTATAATTTTATTTGTTCAAAGTCACCTGTTCATTAAAATGTCTCTGAGTTATATGACTATGTTTGGCTTGAAATTTCTTTCATCATAATGAATATAAGTGACATGTATGAATACTGAAAAAAATTACTTGTGTAACTTATGATGTCATTTGCAATAAATGGAACAATACTCATGGTCTCAATGTACAATAACTAGTTGTATGTTTTCCTATGTCCCTAGTTGTTATCTCATGTTTAATTAAAGATATGTGTTTTAGTTCCAATTTGTGTCTATAAATTCAATGAACAAAAACTTGTATATGTTGATATACGAGAAAAATTTATTTATGTCATTATATAAATGTCAAGTGAATACTTACTAGTGACGATACTCATATAATGATGTTTCATATTTATTCATATTCTAATATTCAACCTTATGATTTTTCACGTGTGTATGTGAAATATATTTTTTACGTCGGTTGTTCGTTATTCTAGAACTTGCATGATCGTTACCAAACATAAAGATGCATATAAATTAAAAGGTTCAATAAACATTGTTATAAGGATGAAAACTCTTTACTAAATTTAATTTATGTTTTCATGTTACCATTACCGAATCTATTAATGATATGAAAATTATAAATTTAATGTGAATCAGAGTGGCGCAACGGAAGTGTTGTGGGCTTATAACCCACAGGTCCCTGGATTGAAACTAGGCTATGATAGAATTTTTAAATATTTTTTTTTTCACTCAAAAGATATGAATAAGCCTCTAAGTGTCAAAGGACATTAAATTTTTTATACGTATCATTGTTTCTCTAAGTTTTATCTCGTGGATTTTTATCAATGTGTCATTATGAATATTGTGTTCAAGATGTTTATATGTATGTTGTCTCTTACATACAATTACTAGAATGAAGGAAATAAAATATCAAGAATATCAAATGTCTAGTGTTGCACTCAGTAGTAAACCCACAATAGATGTCAGAAAAATCATTACACCATGTTTATATGAAATTATCAAGGCCTACTAAAAATGCAAACAAGACTTAGAAAGGTAATAATTGACAGATATGGTATGGAACTCTGGGGTTTTAAATTAGAAGGACAGATACACGAACTCTGGACTATATTGTTAATAATATTTTCTAAGCCCTATAATTTTATTTGTTCAAAGTCACCTGTTCATTAAAATGTCTCTGAGTTATATGACTATGTTTGGCTTGAAATTTCGTTCATCATAATGAATATAAGTGACATGTATGAATACTGAAAAAAATTACTTGTGTAACTTATGATGTCATTTGCAATAAATGGAACAATACTCATGGTCTCAATGTACAATAACTAGTTGTATGTTTTCCTATGTCCCTAGTTGTTATCTCATGTTTAATTAAAGATATGTGTTTTAGTTCCAATTTGTGTCTATAAATTCAATGAACAAAAACTTGTATATGTTGATATACGAGAAAAATTTATTTATGTCATTATATAAATGTCAAGTGAATACTTACTAGTGACGATACTCATATAATGATGTTTCATATTTATTCATATTCTAATATTCAACCTTATGATTTTTCACGTGTGTATGTGAAATATATTTTTTACGTCGGTTGTTCGTTATTCTAGAACTTGCATGATCATTACCAAACATAAAGATGCATATAAATTAAAAGGTTCAATAAACATTGTTATAAGGATGAAAACTCTTTACTAAATTTAATTTATGTTTTCATGTTACCATTACCGAATCTATTAATGATATGAAAATTATAAATTTAATGTGAATCAGAGTGGCGCAACGGAAGTGTTGTGGGCTTATAACCCACAAGTCCCTGGATTGAAACTAGGCTATGATAGAATTTTTAAATATTTTTTTTTTCACTCAAAAGATATGAATAAGCCTCTAAGTGTCAAAGGACATTAAATTTTTTATACGTATCATTGTTTCTCTAAGTTTTATCTCGTGGATTTTTATCAATGTGTCATTATGAATATTGTGTTCAAGATGTTTATATGTATGTTGTCTCTTACATACAATTACTAGAATGAAGGAAATAAAATATCAAGAATATCAAATGTCTAGTGTTGCACTCAGTAGTAAACCCACAATAGATGTCAGAAAAATCATTACACCATGTTTATATGAAATTATCAAGGCCTACTAAAAATGCAAACATGACTTAGAAAGGTAATAATTGACAGATATGGTATGGAACTCTGGGGTTTTAAATTAGAAGGACAGATACACGAACTCTGGACTATATTGTTAATAATATTTTCTAAGCCCTATAATTTTATTTGTTCAAAGTCACCTGTTCATTAAAATGTCTCTGAGTTATATGACTATGTTTGGCTTGAAATTTCGTTCATCATAATGAATATAAGTGACATGTATGAATACTGAAAAAAATTACTTGTGTAACTTATGATTTCATTTGCAATAAATGGAACAATACTTTTGGTCTCAATGTACAATAACTAGTTGTATGTTTTCCTATGTCCGTAGTTGTTATCTCACGTTTAATTAAAGATATGTGTTTTAGTTCCAATTTGTGTCTATAAATTCAATGAACAAAAACTTGTATATGTTGATATACGAGAAATATTTATTTATGTCATTATATAAATGACAAGTGAATACTTACTAGTGACGATACTCATATAATGATGTTTCATATTTATTCATATTCTAATATTCAACCTTATGATTTTTCTCGTGTGTATGTGAAATAGATTTTTTACGTCGGTTGTTTGTTATTCTAGAACTTGCGTGATCATTACCAAACATAAAGATGCATATAAATTAAAAGGTTCAATAAACATTGTTATAAGGATGAAAACCCTTTACTAAATTTAATTTATGTTTTCATGTTACCATTACCTAATCTATTAATGATATGAAAATTATAAATTTAATGTGAATCCGAGTGGTGACGCGGAAGCGTGGTGGGCAATAACCCACAGGTCCTAGGATTGAAACCGAGCTCTGATATAATTTTTAAATATTTTTTTGTGCGTTCAAAAGATATGAATAAGCCTCTAAGTGTCAAAGGACATTAAATTTTTTATACGTATCATTGTTTCTCTAAGTTTTATCTCGTGGATTTTTATCAATGTGTCATTACGTGCTAACGTTTCTTAAATATTTAATGTTGCAATTGTTTTATATTTATCATTATGGATAATAATAAAATATTTTGTGAAGATATCTATTTGTTTTAATTATCTTTTAGAACTTTTTATAACACAACATCTAAAGTTTAATGCAAATTTGAGTGGTGCAGTTGAAGGGATGCGTACCCATTCCAATAGGTCCTTGGATATAAACTAGCTTTGAAAAAAAAATTATATGACTACGTTTGGTTTGAAATTTCGTTCATATTTGTTCATATTTTACAATTCACCTTTTATGATTTTCAAGTGTGTATGTGAAATAGATTTTTTAGGTTGGTTGTTCATTATTCTAGAACTTGCATGATCATCACCAAACATAAAGATGCCTATAAATTAAATGGTTCAATAATCATTGTTATACGGATGAAAACTATACACTAAATGAAATTTATGTTTTTATGTTACCATTACCTAATCTATTAATGATATGAAAATTATAAATTTAATGTGAATCAGAGTGGCGCAGTGGAAGCGTGGTGGGCCCATAACCCACAGGTCCCTGGATTGAAACTAGGCTATGACAGAATTTTTAAATATTTTTTTTGCATTCAAAAGATACACCATGTTTATATGAAATTATCAAGGCCTACTAAAAACGAAAACATGACTTAGAAATGTAATAATTGACAGACATGGCATGGAACCCT
This sequence comes from Vicia faba, assembly GCA_948472305.1. Taxonomy (NCBI): domain Eukaryota; kingdom Viridiplantae; phylum Streptophyta; class Magnoliopsida; order Fabales; family Fabaceae; genus Vicia; species Vicia faba. The sequence continues at coordinate 157,199,355 of OX451741.1, read as the reverse complement.
GGGGTTTTAAATTAGAATGACAGATACACGAACTTTGGAATATATTGTTAATAATATTTTTTAAGCCCTTTAATTTTATTTGTGCAAAGTCACCTGTTCATTAATATGTCTCTGAGTTATATGACTACGTTTGGCTTGAAATTTCGTTCATCATAATGAATATAAGTGACTTGTATGAATACTGAAAAAAATTACTTGTGTAACTTTTGATGTCATTTGCAATAAATGGAACAATACTTTTGGTCTCAATGTACAATAACTAGTTATATGTTGTCGTATGTCCCTAGTTGTTATATCACGTTTAATTAAAGATATGTGTTTTAGTTCCAATTTGTGTCTATAAATTCAATGCACAAAAACATGTATATGTTGATATACGAGAAATATTTATTTATGTCATTATATAAATGTCAAGTGAATACTTACTAGTGACGATATTCATATATATGATGTTTCATATTTATTCATATTTTAATATTCACCCTTATGATTTTTCACGTGTGTATGTGAAATAGATTTTTTACGTAGGTTGTTTGTTATTCTAGAACTTGCATGATTATTACCAAACATAAAGATGCATATAAATTAAAAGGTTCAATAAACATTGTTATAAGGATGAAAACTCTTTACTAAATGAAATTTATGTTTTCATGTTACCATTACCTAATCTATTAATGATATGAAAATTGTAAATTTAATGTGAATCAAAGTGGCGCACCGGAAGCGTGGTGGGCCCATAACCCACAGGTCCCTGGATCAAAACCAGGCTCTGATAGAATTTTTAAATATTTTTTTTGTGCCTTCAAAATATATGAATAAGCCTCTAAGTGTCAAAGGACATTAAATTTTTTATATGTATCATTGTTTCTCTAAGTTTTATCTCGTGGATTTTTATCAATGTGTCATTACGTGCTAATGTTTCTTAAATATTTAATGTTACAATTGTTTTATATTTATCATTATGGATAATAATAAAATATTTTGTGAAGATATCTATTTGTTTTATTTATCTTTTAGAACTTTTTATAACACAACATCTAAAGTTTAATGCAAATTTGAGTGTTGCATTTGAAGGGATGCGTTCCCATTCCAATAGGTCCTTGGATATAAACTAGCTTTGACAAAAAAATTATATGATTACGTTTGGTTTGAAATTTCGTTCATATTTATTCATATTTTACTATTCACCTTTTATGATTTTCAAGTGTGTATGTGAAATAGATTTTTTAGGTTGGTTGTTCATTATTCTAGAACTTGCATGATCATCACCAAACATAAAGATGCCTATAAATTAAATGGTTCAATAATCATTGTTATACGGATGAAAACTCTTTACTAAATGAAATTTATGTTTTCATGTTACCATTACCTAATCTATTAATGATATGAAAATTATAAATTTAATGTGAATCAGAGTGGCGCAGCGGAAGCGTGGTGGGCCCATAACCCACAGGTCCTTGGATTGAAACTAGGCTATCATAGAATTTTTAAATATTTTTTTGCATTCAAAAGATATGAATAAGCCTCTAAGTGTCAAAGGAAATTAAATTTTTTATACGTATCATTGTTTCTCTAAGTTTTATCTCGTGGATTTTTATCAATGTGTCATTACGAATATTGTGTTCAAGATATTTATATGTATGTTGTCTCTTACATACCATTACTAGAACGAAGGAAATAAAATATCAAGAATATCAAACGTCTAGGGTTGCACTCAGTAGTCAACCCGCAATAGATGTCGAAAAATTAATTACACCATGTTTATATGAAATTATCAAGGCCTACTAAAAATGCAAACATGACTTAGAAAGGTAATAATCGACAGATATGGTATGGAACACTGGGGTTTTTAATTAGAAGGACAGATACACGAACTCTGGACTATATTGTTAATAATATTTTTTAAGCCCTTTAATTTTATTTGTGCGAAGTCACCTGTTCATTAAAATGTCTCTGAGTTATATGACTACGTTTGGCTTGAAATTTCGTTCATTATAATGAATATAAGTGACTTGTATGAATACTTAAAAAAATTACTTGTGTAACTTATGATATCATTTGCAATAAATGGAACAATGCTTTTGGTCTCAATGTACAATAACTAGGTATATGTTGTCGTATGTCCCTAGATGTTATATCACGTTTAATTAAAGATATGTGTTTTAGTTCCAATTTGTGTCTATAAATTCAATGCACAAAAACATGTATATGTTGATATACGAGAAATATTTATTTATGTCATTATATAAATGTCAAGTGAATACTTACTAGTGACGATATTCATATATATTATGTTTCATATTTATTCATATTCTAATATTCACCCTTATGATTTTTCACGTGTGTGTGTGAAATAGATTTTTTACGTCGGTTGTTCGTTATTCTAGAACTTGCATGATCATTACCAAACATAAAGATGCATATAAATTAAAAGGTTCAATAAACATTGTTATAAGGATGAAAACTCTTTACTAAATGAAATTTATGTTTTCATGTTACCATTACCTAATCTATTAATGATATGAAAATTATAAATTTAATGTAAATCAGAGTGGCGCAGCGGAAGCGTGGTGGGCCCATAACCCACAGGTCCATGGATCGAAACCAGGCTCTGATAGAATTTTTAAATTTTTTTTGTGCATTCAAAAGATATGAATAAGCCTCTAAGTGTCAAAGGACATTAAATTATTTATACGTATCATTGTTTCTCTAAGTTTTATCTCGTGGATTTTTATCAATGTGTCATTACGAATATTGTTTTCAAGATGTTTATATGTATGTTATCTCTTACATACCATTACTAGAACGAAGGAAATAAAATATCAATAATATTAAATGTCTAGTGTTGCACTCAATAGTAAACCCACAATAGATGTCGGAAAAATCATTACACCATGTTTATATGAAATTATCAAGGCCTACTAAAAATGAAAACATGACTTAGAAAGGTAATAATCGACAGATATGGTATGGAACCCTGGGGTTTTAAATTAGAAGGACAGATACACGAACTCTGGACTATATTGTTAATAATATTTTTTAATCCCTTTAATTTTATTTTTGTGAAGTCACATGTATATTAATATGTCTCTGAGTTATATGACTATGTTTGGCTTGAAATTTCGTTCATCATAATGAATATAAGTGACTTGTATGAATACTGAAAAAAATTACTTGTGTAACTTATGATGTCATTTGCTATAAATGGAACAATACTTTTGGTCTCAATTTACAATAACTAGTTATATGTTGTCGTATGTCCCTATTTGTTATATCACGTTTAATTAAAGAAATGTGTTTTAGTTCCAATTTGTGTCTATAAATTCAATGCACAAAAACATGTATATGTTGATATATGAGAAATATTTATTTATGTCATTATATAAATGTCAAGTGAATACTTACTAGTGATGATATTCATATATATGATGTTTCATATTTATTCATATTCTAATATTCACCCTTATGGTTTTTCACGTGTGTATATGAAACAGATTTTTTACGTCGGTTGTTCGTTATTCTAGAACTTGCATGATCATTACCAAACATAATGAAGCATATAAATTAAAAGATTCAATAAACATTGTTATAAGGATGAAAACTCTTTACTAAATGAATTTTATGTTTTCATGTTACAATTACCTAATCTATTAATGATATGAAAATTATAAATTTAATGTGAATCAGAGTGGCGCAGTGGAAGCGTGGTGGGCCCATGACCCACAGGTCCCTGGATCAAAAGCTGGCTCTGATAGAATTTTTAAAAAAATTTTTGTGCGTTCAATATATATGAATAAGCCTCTAAGTGTCAAAGGACATTAAATTTTTTATACGTATCATTGTTTCTCTAAGTTTTATCTCATGGATTTTTATCAATGTGTCATTACGAATATTGTGTTCAAGATGTTTATATGTATGTTGTCTCTTACATACCATTACTAGAACGAAGGAAATAAAATATCAATAATATCAAATGTCTAGTGTTGCACTCAATAGTCAACCCACAATAGATGTCGGAAAAATCATTACACCATGTTTATATGAAATTATCAAGGCCTACTAAAAATGAAAACATGACTTAGAAAGGTAATAATCGACAGATATGGTATGGAACCCTGGGGTTTTAAATTAGAAGGACAGATACACGAACTCTGGACTATATTGTTAATAATATTTTTTAATCCCTTTAATTTTATTTTTGCGAATTCACATGTATATTAATATGTCTCTGAGTTATATGACTATGTTTGGCTTGAAATTTCGTTCATCATAATGAATATAAGTGACTTGTATGAATACTGAAAAAAATTACTTGTGTATCTTATGATGTCATTTGCAATAAATGGAACAATACTTTTGGTCTCAATGTACAATAACTAGTTATATGTTGTCGTATGTCCCTAGTTGTTATATCATGTTTAATTAAAGACATGTGTTTTAGTTCCAATTTGTGTCTATAAATTCAATGCAGAAAAACATGTATATGTTGATATATGAGAAATATTTATTTATGTCATTATATAAATGTCAAGTGAATACTTACTAGTGATGATATTCATATATATGATGTTTCATATTTATTCATATTCTAATATTCACCCTTATGATTTTTCACGTGTGTATATGAAACAGAATTTTTACGTCGGTTGTTCGTTATTCTAGAACTTGCATGATCATTACCAAACATAAAGATGCATATAAATTAAAAGGTTCAATAAACATTGTTATAAGGATGAAAACTCTTTACTAAATGAATTTATGTTTTCATGTTACCATTACCTAATCTATTAATGATATGAAAATTATAAATTTAATGTGAATCAGAGTGGCGCAGCGGAAGCGTGGTGGGCCCATAACCCACAGGTCCTTGGATTGAAACCAGGCTCTGATAGAATTTTTAAATATTTTTATTTGAGTGGTGCAGTTGAAGGGATGCGTTCCCATTCAAATAGGTCCTTGGATACAAACTAGCTAGGTTGGTTGTTCATTATTCTAGAACTTGCATGATCATCACCAAACATAAAGATGCATATAAATTAAATGGTTCAATAATCATTGTTATACGGATTAAAACTCTTTACTAAATGAAATTTATGTTTTCATGTTACCATTACATAATCTATTAATGATATGAAAATTATAAATTTAATGTGACTCAGAGTGGCGCAGCGGAAGCGTGGTGGGCCCATAACCTACAGGTCCTTGGATTGAAACTAGGCTATGATAGAATTTTTAAATTTTTTTTTTGCATTCAAAAGATATGAATAAGCCTCTAAGTGTCAAAGGACATCAAATTTTTTATAGGTGTCATTGTTTCTCTAAGTTTTATCTCGTGGATTTTTATCAATGTGTCATTACGAATATTGTGTTCAAGATGTTTGAAATTCTGGCTGCAGATACTCAATGTCACGTTCAATGTTATGACACCGTATCTGACTTTCTATAAGACAGTAAATACAAAAACAGTAAAGAACACAATCAATTGTTTACCCAGTTCAGTGTGCAACAACACCTACTCTGGGGCTACCAAGCCAGGGAGGAAATCCACTATAAGAGATATTAATTCAGGAATAAACCAACCAGTTTATCTCCTTCACTTAAGACCTACCCAATGCAACTTCAATCTAAGTACAACTTAAACCTGAGTTCCTACTCACTCTCCCTCAATCACAGCAGTGATACTTAAAACAATTGACTAATGAATTGATGAAGATACTCTTCAAAACATACACTTGATTATGCTTCACAGCTTTTTAATCAAGCAACACAAACACTCTTGCTTCACAGCTTTGAGTGGTACATAAACCTAACTTGACTTTGCTTCAAATCTTTAGTCAAGAGACACAAAAACACTCTTGCTTCAAAGCTTTGAGTGATACAAAACCCTTACAATTAAAACCTATTCCAAGTCACTTATCACAATGATACTTGCTTGGATTACAATAGTTAAAACTATACAGCTCCTAAATGATCTTCTGTCAAAAAGGGATAAATTCCAAACAGCAGCCCTGTTGAATATATAGCAGCTGCTTCTTCAGTTAGGGTTTCCACAAAAAATCTAGGGTTAATTCCGTTTGACCTTAAGACTTGGTCACAAGACTTTATCAACCAGGTTAGGGTTGAGCTAGGTGAACCCAAAGACCACGAGAGATTCTGTTCTGGAAAGACTGAGTCATTTTCCTGAAAAATATCAGAATTAACCAAACTGCATAACTGTTAGATCAGAACAGGATGTCTTAACATTTGTTATGACATCTGAATTCCTGTTTACTGATTTTGGTAAATGTGATCATTTTGCAAAATGCTCAGATACACACTCATAAACAGCTGTACCTGTATGCCATTATTTTTCTACAAAGGTACCTAATAAATCAATACCTAATAAACTAGAATGTTATGACATCAGTCATGACATTCACACACCTGGTTTTACCAAAAATGCGTGCCAATAACTAAACAACTACAAACTCCCCCTTTGGCAGATTTTTGGCTAAAGCCCCTAAGCAATCAGAGATAGCAGCAGAATAAATGTGACTGCAGAAAAATATAGTGTTTATCAAGTAATTGACCACAGAATAATATCTCCCCCTCTTTAGCCACAAATGGGCCAAAGATACATGTTCTTAAAAGTTATATAGTCATCCCAAAAGTAGTAAAAACAACAACTAAAATCTGAACACACTTACAAACTCCACCAGGAACCAACATCAACTCCACCAACCTTTAAGAACTGTCCCCTTCAGAGGAGCTACTTTCTTCAGTATTGAGTTGATCTTCAACAGCACCCTCTTCTCTTCTGTTTCCTTCAGCTTCCTCCTTTTCTAACCTGGCAATTAGGTTTTCTAGGGTCTTTTTCCTAGTCTCCAGCTCTTTGCAGGTCTCTTTCAATACAGCTATCACATCAGATGTTTTGGACTGAGTCTTTACAGATGATGTCTCAGCTGATGTTATAACAATATCAGGAACATGAGATCCCTGAAAAAGCTTGTAGTGTAACCCAAGAGCAAGAGCTCTTTTGCAAGCAGTATCTCTTGCCACCAGGATATCAGGGTATTGTGCAAGGTTAATTCCAAAAAGGAGGGAGGGAAAGGCAATAGGGCCTTTGACAGCATAGCTACCAGCATGTTTTAAAGTTTATTCAAAAATATACCTGCCATAGTCAAATTCAGTCTTGGTTCCCACAGCATAAATAAATCTCCCCAATCCTGTGGAGATAGTTGATTTATGGTTTGTAGGGACCCAGTTGGCTGCACCAATCTTGTGCAGGATGGCAAATTTCATGCTTAGTTTGCTGGCATTCAGCTTGCCTTTCAAGGGCCAGCACTTGACTTGTCTTGATGTGATGGTTTGGCATACTTCATTGTTAGTGACTTCTAATTCAGGGCAAGCCTCATTTGAACTTCCAAGAAATTTTTTAATTTCTGATGGAGAGAAATTAACCCTTCTTCCTCTAACATAGACACATTCAAAGTCAGCTGACCTTCCATCAGCACATTCATCAGACAAGTTAACTATGAACTCCTTGACCAGATTTTCATAGCACTTGGTAAATTTTACCACAGTCTTCATCCGTCCAGCAACTTTAATCAGGTCCATGATTTCCTTGCAATCCATGGCACCATTGTTTAGCTCTCTTTCTAAAGCTATTCTCTTCAAGCAAACATACTTCCATCTGTTGGCATTGTCAGGGTGGTGAAAAGAGATGTTGTCTGTTGGGACTTCAGGAACTCTAGCAATTTTGCTGGAAGGGAGTTTCCTTCTGATAGAAATTTCTTCATCCTCAATTTAAAATTCTGATTCCTCACCAGAATCAAAAGACTCAGGTTCTTTTCTCTTCTTTGTAATTGGTTGTCTTCCAGTATTCACTTGGGCTTTCACCTTCCCTTTGGACAGACCAGTCTTCACAGATTCTACCCCAGTCTTGCCTTCAGACTTGGATTTCTTATCAGCAGGTTTCTCTTTGGTCATACATTTTGCAGCATTCTGATTACCCTTTCTTTTCATCATTCTCCTAGCTATGCTAGGGTTTACATTGGCAATTAGTTCATTGTCTGAGTATTCCTCATCCACACCAATAACAGGTGGATCAACAGTCTTCTCTGAAGGGTTCTGAATATCATCAAGGATTTCAGATGATTTCTGAATGTTGTCATTTGGTGTCACAACATTCTCAGAGACATTTGCGTTTGCTTCAACATCTGGGCTTGCTGATTCTTGATTTAATGGGACAGAAATCCCCGGTACAGAGTGGTTTTTGCTTAGTATTCTTGTAACAAGCCTAGCAATTGCTTGATGTACTTGAGCTGATCCTTCCCTATTGGGTACAGAAGAAGAAGGATGAGAAGGATTACCGGAAGCAGTAGCTTGAGATCTTCATGCATGCCTAGTTCTCATCTTTTTGACTTTGGAGGGGTCAGTTGCCATTTCTCTGAGAAGAGTGATCTCCAGGACTTCAGAATCTATGCATGTGGTGATTGCTCGAGAATCTTGGTCAGATGATGAAGATGAAGTGGTCGCCTTGGTTGAAGATGATGTTTGAGACATTTTGATTGACTTAGAGCACCAGCAGCAATTTGAGAGAAAACTTTGATTGAGAGAAAGGAATAGATTGCAAAGTCGAGAGAGGTAGGAGGCAAATGAGAGTCTATTCAACTTCTTAATAATTTTGAAATAATTGGGAAAACATATGATTAACCCATTAAAAATAGACTTAACAAAACTAACTCCTTCAACCCTAGTTTTAAGCAAAATTAATTTCTATAATTTCTCATGTTGGCAAATACCCAACTTGCCCCTCAAGTCTTCAAATTGAATTGTTTCAAGATCCTTGGTCAAAATGTCAGCCAGTAGAAGCTTAGTGGCAACATGTTCCAGATTAATTGTTTTCTCTTCTACACGTTTTCTGATTAAGTGATGACTAATACCAATGTGCTTGAAAATGTTGATTATACCCAGATTGTCATAGTGCAATGTCATAACATCTTGTGTGACATTATGCTCAGAGAGCATCTGTGTTATCCAGATAATTTGAGAACAGCTACTACTATCTGCAAAGTATTCAGCTCCACCACAAAAATGAAAAGGAAGTCTTTTGACATGGATCATAGCTCTGGCAGATTCCTGTATGGTCCGATTTTGTTGAGGAGTTATAGGAGAAGAGAATTCATGACTAATTCCTTCTGAGGAACAGAACTCATAAAACTTGCTGTTTTCAAATTCCTTGTCATGACCACTTCTGATTCTGACAATACAACCTTCCTTTTCTTTTTGAATTCTTTTGCACAGTTTTTTAAAAACTTCAAACATCTCAGATTTTTCCCTAAAGAAGATAGTCCAGGTGAATCTGGAATAGTCATCCATAATAACAAAGGCATATCCCTTTCCACCAAGACTTTCCACCAGCATTGGTCCCATCAGATTCATATGAAGAAGCTATAGAACCTTAGAGGTGGTCAGATGTCTTGACTTTGGATGTGACATCCTAGTCTGCTTACCAACCTGACATTCACCACAAACTCTCCCTTCATCAATTTGCAGTCTTGGAATCCCTCTGACTGCCTCCATGGAGATAATCCTTTTCATTCCTCTTAGATGAAGATGGCCAAGTTTCTGGTGCCACAGTTTCGCCTCTTTTTCTTCTTTGGCAATGGAACACACAGTGGAGAAATTTGTGATCTCAGGCTCCCACAAGTAACAGTTGTCTTTAGATCTGACTCCTTTCATTACAACTTCTTGTTTTTCATTAATTACAAGACATTCAGATTTTGAGAAATTGACCTTGAATCCTAGATCACACAATTGACTGATACTAATGAGATTAGCAGTCAGGCCTTTTACCAGTAGTACTTCATTCAGACTTGGAACTCCAGGGCAGTCCAAATTACCAACTCCCTTGATTTCACCTTTAGCACCATCTCCAAAGGTCACAAAACTAGTGGTGTGAGGTTTAACATTATTGAGGAGGTTCTTGATTCCAGTCATGTGCCTAGAACACCCACTGTCAAAGTACCAGTCTTCCTTTGCAGAGACCCTCAGTGAAGTGTGGGCTATCAGGGCAGTAGCCTTTTTCTTCCATTTAGGAGTATGTGGTACCTTTTTAGACTTATGTTTGACTCCTGAGTTCTGATTAGGGTATCCATGCAATCTGAAGCAGAAAGGCTTTATGTGGCCATACCTCCTACAATGATGACATCTCCATCTTTGGTACCTTTTCTTCATATGTCTCTGTTCCTGATGTTGAGAGTTGTGTTGAGACATCTGCTTTGACATTTGCTTAACATGCCTGATCTTCTTGTCTGCACCAGATTTCTTTGCTTCCATAAATCCTAGTCCAGACTTGTTTCCCACATTTTGTCCAACCTGAAGGATTTCTTCCAATTTGTCAGTTCCATTTGTCAACATCTTGACAGATTTGGTCATTTGGTTCAGTTGTGAGTTCAGCAATTGAACTTCCCCTTCTAGATGACTTATAGTTTCAAGGTCTGCCCTTTTTTCAGCCTCCAGCTTTATGATGAGTTTTGTTTGTTTATCATTCTGCACACAGACTTCAGCACTTCTGATACACAATTTCTTGTAAGTATCAGCCAGTTCTTCAAATGTCACTTCATCATCGCTAGTGTAACTTTCAGAGATACAAACACCAGTTAGAGCAGTAACTAGTTTGGAAGATTCTTCTTCAGAATTACTTTCTGAATCACAGTCAGACCAAGTAACAGTCATTCCTTTCTTTTGTTTCTTAAGAAAGGTAGGACATTCAGCTCGAATATGTCCATATCCTTCACAACCATGGCATTGAATTCCTTTGCCTTGATTTCCCTTCTCTTTTGACCTTGGTCTTCTGCTGGAACTGTCAATGTCAAAGGGGATGTTATGAACATTAGACCTTGACTTTGGATCTATTCTTTTGATGAGTTTGTTGAATTGTCTTCCAAGCATGGCTATAGCTTCTGAAATATTTTCTTCTTCATCCTCCTTGTTTTCACCTTTAGTGTTGGATACAAGTGCTATGCTTTTGTTCTTCTTGTCAACATTTTCAGTGATCCCCATCTCAAAAGTATGAAGAGACCCAATGAGTTCATCCACTTTTAGCTTGCTGATGTCCTGGGCTTCCTCTATGGCAGTTACCTTCATTGCAAATCTTTTAGGCAAGGATCTGAGAATCTTTCTCACCAATTTTTCTTCTGACATCTTTTCTCCCAAAGATCCTGAGGTGTTGGCAATCTCCAAGATGTTCATGTGAAACTCATGAATGGTTTCATCTTCCATCATTTTTAGATTCTCAAACTTGGTAGTCAACATCTACAGCCTTGACATTTTTACTTTGGAAGTGCCCTCATGGGTAGTTTTGAGAGTGTCCCAAACTTCCTTGGCCAGTTCATATTGATGTACTAGTCTGAATATGTTTCTATCAATTCCATTGAACAAGGCATTTAAAGCTTTGGAATTACCCAGGGCTAACTCATCTTCTTCTTTACTACAATCTTCCTCAGGCTTCAGACTGATTGTCCCATCTTTCTCAGTTATGGTGGGATGGTTCCATCCTTTGTCAGCAGCTCTCCAGGCCTTTTTGTCCAGTGATTTTAAGAAGGCAATCATACGAGGTTTCCAGTAGTCATAATTTGATCCATCCAGAATGGGTGGTCTGTTTCCAAAAACTCCTTCTTTGTCCATAGTGCCAGAAAGTGATATCCCTAGATCTCACCCAGTAATACAGGCAGGGTGCCTGCTCTGATGCCAATTGAAATTCTGGCTGCAGATACTCAATGTCACGTTCAATGTTATGACACCGTATCTGACTTTCTATAAGACAGTAAATACAAAAACAGTAAAGAATACAGTCAATTGTTTACCCAGTTCAGTGTGCAACAACACCTACTCTGGGGGCTACCAAGCCAGGGAGGAAATCCACTATAAGAGATATTAATTCAGGAATAAACCAACCATTTTATCTCCTTCACTTAAGACCTACCCAATGCAACTTCAATCTAAGTACAACTTAAACCTGAGTTCCTACTCACTCCCCCTCAATCACAGCAGTGATACTTATAACAATTGACTAATGAATTGATGAAGACACTCTTCAAAACATACACTTGATTATGCTTCACAGCTTTTTAATCAAGCAACACAAACACTCTTGCTTCACAGCTTTGAGTGGTACATAAACCTAACTTGACTTTGCTTCAAAGCTTTAGTCAAGAGACACAAAAACACTCTTGCTTCAAAGCTTTGAGTGATACAAAACCCTTACAATTAAAACCTATTCCAAGTCACTTATCACAATGATACTTGCTTGGATTACAATAGTTAAAACTATACAGCTCCTAAATGATCTTCTGTCAAAAAGGGATAAATTCCAAACAGCAGCCCTGTTGAATATATAGCAGCTGCTTCTTTAGTTAGGGTTTCCACAAAAAGCTAGGGTTAATTATGTTTGACCTTAAGACTTGGTCACAAGACTTTATCAACCAGGTTAGGGTTGAGCTAGGTTAACCCAAAGACCACGAGAGATTCTGTTCTGGAAAGACTGAGTCATTTTCCTGAAAAATCTCAGAATTAACCAAACTGCATAACTGTTAGATCAGAACAGGATGTCTTAACATTTTTTATGACATCTGAATTCCTGTTTACTGATTTTGGTAAATGTGATCATTTTGCAAAATGCTCAAATACACACTCATAAACAGTAGTACCTGTATGCCATTATTTTTCTGCAAAGTTACCTAATAAATCAGTACCTAATAAACTAGAATGTTATGACATCAGTAATGACATTCACACACCTGGTTTTACCAAAAATGCATAATAACTAAACAACTACAATGTTTGTATGTATGTTGTCTCTTACATACAATTACTGGAACGAAGGAAATAAAATATCAAGAATATCAAATGTCTAGTATTGCACTCAGTAGTCAACCCACAATAGATGTCGGAAAAATCATTACACCATGTTTATATGAAATTATCAAGGCCTACTAAAAACGAAAACATGACTTAGAAATGTAATAATCGACAGATATGGCATGGAACCCTGGGGTTTTAAATTAGAAGGACAGATACACGAACTCTGGACTATATTGTTAATAATATTTTTTAAGCCCTTTAATTTTATTTGTTCGAAGTCACCTGTTCATTAATATGTCTCTGAGTTATATGACTACGTTTGGCTTGAAATTTCATTCATCATAATGAATATAAGTGACTTGTATGAATACTGGAAAAAATTACTTGTTTAACTTATGATGTCATTTACAATAAATGGAACAATACTTTTGGTCTCAATGTACAATAACTAGTTATATGTTGTCGTATGTCCCTAGTTGTTATATCACGTTTAATTAAAGATATGTGTTTTAGTTCCAATTTGTGTCTATAAATTCAATGCACAAAAACATGTATATGTTGATATACGAGAAATATTTATTTATGTCATTATATAAATGTCAAGTGAATACTTACTAGTGATGATATTCATATATATGATGTTTCATAATTATTCATATTTTACTATTCACCCTTTATGATTTCAAGTGTGTATGTGAAATAGATTTTTTACGAGGGTTGTTCGTTATTCTAGAACTTGCATGATCATTACCAAACATAAAGATGCCTATAAATTAAAAGGTTCAATAAACATTGTTATAAGGATAAAAACACTTTACTAAATGAATTTTATGTTTTCATGTTAGCATTACCTAATCTATTAATGATATGAAAATTATAAATTTAATGTGAATCAGAGTGGTGCAGCGGAAGCGTGGTGGGCCCATAACCCACAGGTCCCTGGATTGAAACCAGGTTCTGATAGAATTTTTAAATTTTTTTTGTGCGTTCAAAAGATATGAATAAGCCTCTAAGTGTCATAGTACATTAAATTTTTTATACGTATCAAGATTTCTCTAAGTTTTATCTCGTGGATTTTTATCAATGTGTCATTACGTGCTAATGTTTCTTAAATATTTAATGTTGCAATTGTTTTATATTTATCATTATGGATAATAATAAAATATTTCGTGAAGATATCTATTTGTTTTATATATCTTTTTGAACTTTTTATAACACAACATCCAAAGTTTAATGCAAATTTGAGTGGTGCAGTTGAAGGGATGCGTTCCGATTCCAATAGGTCCTTCGATATAAACTAGCTTTGAGAAAAAAAAATTATATGACTACATTTGGTTTGAAATTTCGTTCATATTTAAACATATTTTACTATTCACCTTTTATGATTTTCAAGTGTGTATGTGAAATAGATTTTTTAGGTTGGTTGTTCATTATTCTAGAACTTGCATGATCATCACCAAACATAAAGATGCCTTTAATTAAATGGTTGAATAATCATTGTTATACGGATGAAAACTCTTTACTAAATGAAATTTATGTTTTCATGTTACCATTACCTAATATATTAATGATCTGAAAATTATAAATTTAATGTGAATCAGAGTGGCGCAGCGGAAGCGTTGTGGACCCATAACCCACAGGTCCCTGGATTGAAACTAGGCTATGATAGAATTTTTAAATATTTTTACATCAAATTTTTTATAGGTATCATTGTTTCTCTAAGTTTTATCTCGTGGATTTTTATCAATGTGTCATTACGAATATTGTGTTCAAGATGTTTATATGTATGTTGTCTCTTACATACCATTACTAGAACGAAGGAAATAAAATATCAATAATATCAAATGTCTAGTGTTGCACTCAATAGTCAACCCACAATAGATGTCAGAAAAATCATTACACCATGTTTATATGAAATTATCAAGGCCTACTGAAAATGAAAACATGACTTAGAAAGGTAATACTCGACAGATATGGTCTGGAACCCTGGGGTTTTAAATTAGAAGGACAGATACATGAACTCTGGACTATATTGTTAATAATATTTTTTAATCCCTTTAATTTTATTTTTGCGAAGTCACCTGTATATTAATATGTCTCTGAGTTATATGACTATGTTTGGCTTGAAATTTCGTTCATCATAATGAATATAAGTGACTTGTATGAATACTGAAAAAAAATTACTTGTGTAACTTATGATGTCATTTGCAATAAATGGAACAATACTTTTGGTCTCAATGTACAATAACTAGTTATATGTTGTCGTATGTCCCTAGTTGTTATATCACGTTTAATTAAAGATATGTGTTTTAGTTCCAATTTGTGTCTATAAATTCAATGCACAAAAACATGTATATGTTGATATACGAGAAATATTTATTTATGTCATTATATAAATGTCAAGTGAATACTTACTAGTGACGATATTCATATATATGATGTTTCATATTTATTCATATTCTAATATTCACCCTTATGATTTTTCACGTGTGTATGTGAAACAGATTTTTTACGTCGGTTGTCCGTTATTCTAGAACTTGCATGATCATTACCAAACATAAAGATGCATATAAATTAAAAGGTTCAATAAACATTTTTATAAGGATGAAAACTCTTTACTAAATGAAATTTATGTTTTCATGTTACCATTACCTAATCTATTAATGATTTGAAAATGATAAATTTACTGTGAATCAGAGTGGCGCAGCGGAAGTGTGGTGGACCCATAACCCATAGGTTCTTGGATCGAAACCTGGCTCCCATAGAATTTTTAAATATTTTTATTTGTGAGTGGTGCAGTTGAAGGGATGCGTTCCCATTCCAATAGTTCCTTGGATATAAACTAGCTTTGACAAAAAAATTATATGACTACGTTTGGTTTGAAATTTCGTTCATATTTTACTATTCACCTTTTATGATTTTCAAGTTTGTATGTGAAATAGATTTTTTAGGTTGGTTGTTCATTATTCTAGAACTTGCATGATCATCACCAAACATAAAGATGCATATAAATTAAATGGTTCAATAATCATTGTTATATGGATGAAAACTCTTTACTAAATGAAATTTATGTTTTCATGTTACCATTACCTAATCTATTAATGATATGAAAATTATAAATTTAATGTGAATCAGAGTGGCGCAGCGGAAGCGTGGTGGGCCCATAACCCACAGGTCCCTGGATTGAAACTAGGCTATGATAGAATTTTTAAATATTTTTTTTTGCATTCAAAAGATATGAGTAAGCCTCTAAGTGTCAAAGGACATCAAACTTTTTATAGGTATCATTGTTTCTCTAAGTTTTATCTCGTGGATTTTTATCAATGTGTCATTACGAATATTATGTTCAAGATGTTTATATGTATGTTGTCTCTTACATACAATTACTGGAACGAAGGAAATAAAATATCAAGAATATCAAATGTCTAGTATTGCACTCAGTAGTCAACCCATAATAGATGTCGGAAAAATCATTACACCATGTTTATATGAAATTATCAAGGCCTACTAAAAACGAAAACATGACTTAGAAATGTAATAATCGACAGATATGGCATGGAACCCTGGGGTTTTAAATTAGAAGGACAGATACACGAACTCTGGACTATATTGTTAATAATATTTTTTAAGCCCTTTAATTTTATTTGTTCGAAGTCACCTGTTCATTAATATGTCTCTGAGTTATATGACTACGTTTGGCTTGAAATTTCATTCATCATAATGAATATAAGCGACTTGTATGAATACTGGAAAAAATTACTTGTTTAACTTATGATGTCATTTACAATAAATGGAACAATACTTTTGGTCTCAATGTACAATAACTAGTTATATGTTGTCGTATGTCCCTAGTTGTTATATCACGTTTAATTAAAGATATGTGTTTTAGTTCCAATTTGTGTCTATAAATTCAATGCACAAAAACATGTATATGTTGATATACGAGAAATATTTATTTATGTCATTACATAAATGTCAAGTGAATACTTACTAGTGACGATATTCATATATATGATGTTTCATATTTATTCATATTCTAATATTCACCCTTATGATTTTTCACGTGTGTATGTGAAATAGATTTTTTTCGTCGGTTGTTCGTTATTCTAGAACTTGCATGATCATTACCAAACATAAAGATGCATATAAATTAAAAGGTTCAATAAACATTTTTATAAGGATGAAAACTCTTTACTAAATGAAATTTATGTTTTCATGTTACCATTACCTAATCTATTAATGATATGAAAATTATAAATTTAATGTGAATCAGAGTGGCGCAGCGGAAGCGTGGTGGGCCCATAACCCACAGGTCCCTGGATCGAAACCAGGCTCTGATAGAATTTTTAAATATTTTTATTTGAGTGGTACAGTTGAAGGGATGCGTTCCCATTCCAATAGGTCCTTGGATATAAACTAGCTTTGACAAAAAAATTATATGACTATGTTTGGTTTGAAATTTCGTTCATATTTTACTATTCACCTTTTATGATTTTAAAGTGTGTATGTGAAATAGATTTTTTAGGTTGGTTGTTCATTATTCTAAAACTTGCATGATCATCACCAAACATAAAGATGCATATAAATTAAATGGTTCAATAATCAATGTTATACGGATGAAAACTCTTTACTAAATGAAATTTATGTTTTCATGTTACCATTACCTAATCTATTAATGATATGAAAATTATAAATTTAATGTTAATCAGAGTGGCGCAGCGGAAGCGTGGTCGGCCCATAACCCACAGGTCCCTGGATTGAAACTAGGCTATGATAGAATTTTTAAATATTTTTTTTTGCATTCAAAAGATATGAATAAGCCTCTAAGTGTCAAAGGACATCAAATTTTTTATAGGTATCATTGTTTCTCTAAGTTTTATCTCGTGGATTTTTATCAATGTTTCATTACGAATATTGTGTTCAAGATGTTTATATGTATGTTGTCTCTTACATACAATTACTGGAACGAAGGAAATAAAATATCAAGAATATCAAATGTCTAGTATTGCACTCAGTAGTCAACCCACAATAGATGTCGGAAAAATCATTACACCTTGTTTATATGAAATTATCAAGGCCTACTAAAAACGAAAACATGACTTAGAAATGTAATAATCGACATATATGGCATGGAACCCTGGGGTTTTAAATTAGAAGGACAGATACACGAACTCTGGACTATATTGTTAATAATATTTTTTAAGCCCTTTAATTTTATTTGTGCGAAGTCACCTGTTCATTAATATGTCTCTGAGTTATATGACTACGTTTGGCTTGAAATTTCATTCATCATAATGAATATAAGTGACTTGTATGAATACTGGAAAAAATTACTTGTGTAACTTATGATGTCATTTGCAATAAATGGAACAATACTTTTGGTCTCAATGTACAATAACTAGTTATATGTTGTCGTATGTCCCTAGTTGGTATATCACGTTTAATTAAAGATATGTGTTTTAGTTCCAATTTGTGTCGATAAATTCAATGCACAAAAACATGTATATGTTGATATACGAGAAATATTTATTTATGTCATTATATAAATGTCAAGTGAATACTTACTAGTGACGATATTCATATATATGATGTTTCATAATTATTCATATTCTAATATTCACCCTTATGATTTTTCACGTGTGTATGTGAAATAGATTTTTTACGTCGGTTGCTCGTTATTCTAGAACTTGCATGATCATTACCAAACATAAAGATACATATAAATTAAAAGGTTCAATAAACATTGTTATAAGGATGAAAACTCTTTACTAAATGAAATTTATGTTTTCATGTTACCATTACCTAATCTATTAATGATATGAAAATTATAAATTTAATGTGAATCAGAGTGGCACAGCGGAAGCGTGGTGGGCCCATAACCCACAGGTCCCTGGATCGAAACCAGGCTCTGATAGAATTTTTAAATATTTTTATTTGAGTGGTACAGTTGAAGGGATGCGTTCCCATTCCAATAGGTCCTTGGATATAAACTAGCTAGGATATAAACTAGCTTTGACAAAAAAATTATATGACTAAGTTTGGTTTGAAATTTTGTTCATATTTTACTATTCACCTTTTATGATTTTAAAGTGTGTATGTGAAATAGATCTTTTAGGTTGGTTGTTCATTATTCTAGAACTTGCATGATCATCACCAAACATAAAGATGCATATAAATTAAATGGTTCAATAATCATTGTTATACGGATGAAAACTCTTTACTAAATGAAATTTATGTTTTCATGTTACCATTACCTAATCTATTAATGATATGAAAATTATAAATTTAATTTGAATCAGAGTGGCGTAGCGGAAGCGTGGTGGGCCCATAACCCACAGGTCCCTGGATTGAAACTAGGCTATGATAGAATTTTTAAATATTTTTTTTTGCATTCAAAAGATATGAATAAGCCTCTAAGTGTCAAAGGACATCAAAGTTTTTATAGGTATCATTGTTTCTCTATGTTTTATCTCATGGATTTTTATCAATGTGTCATTAGGAATATTGTGTTCAAGATGTTTATATTTATGTTGTCTCTTACATACAATTACTGGAACGAAGGAAATAAAATATCAAGAATATCAAATGTCTAGTATTGCACTCAGTAGTCAACCCACAATAGATGTCGGAAAAATCATTACACCATGTTTATATGAAATTATCAATGCCTACTAAAAACGAAAACATGACTTAGAAATGTAATAGTCGACAGATATGGCATGGAACCCTGGGGTTTTAAATTAGATGGACAGATACACGAACTCTGGACTATATTGTTTATAATATTTTTTAAGCCCTTTAATTTTATTTGTGCGAAGTCACCTGTTCATTAATATGTCTCTGAGTTATATGACTACGATTGGCTTGAAATTTCATTCATCATAATGAATATAAGTGACTTGTATGAATACTGGAAAAAATTACTTGTGTAACTTATGATGTCATTTGCAATAAATGGAACAATACTTTTTGTCTCAATGTACAATAACTAGTTATATGTTGTCGTATGTCCGTAGTTGTTATATCACGTTTAATTAAAGATATGTGTTTTAGTTCCAAGTTGTGTCTATAAATTCAATGCACAAAAACATGTATATGTTGATATACGAGAAATATTTATTTATGTCATTATATAAATGTCAAGTGAATACTTACTAGTGACGATATTCATATATATGATGTTTCATATTTATTCATATTCTAATATTCACCCTTATGATTTTTCACGTGTGTATGTGAAATAGATTTTTTACGTCGGTTGTTCGTTATTCTAGAACTTGCAAGATCATTACCAAACATAAAGATGCATATAAATTAAAAGGTTCAATACACATTGTTATAAGGATGAAAACTCTTTACTAAATGAAATTTATGTTTTCATGTTACCATTACCTAATCTATTAATGATATGAAAATTATAAATTTAATGTGAATCAGAGTTGCGCAGCGGAAGCGTGGTGGGCCCATAACCCATAGGTCCCTGGATTGAAACCACGTTTGGTTTGAAATTTCGTTCATAATTATTCATATTTTACTATTCACCTTTTATGATTTTAAAGTGTGTATGTGAAATAGATTTTTTAGGTTGGTTGTTCATTATTCTAGAACTTGCATGATCATCACCAAACATAAAGATGCATATAAATTAAATGGTTCAATAATCATTGTTATATTTTTTATGCCCTTTAATTTTATTTGTGCGAAGTCACCTGTTCTTTAAAATGTCTTTGAGTTATATGACTACGTTTGGCTTGAAATTTGGTTCATCATAATGAATATAACTGACTTGTATGAATACTGAAAAAAATTAATTGTGTAACTTATGATGTCATTTGCAATAAATGGAACAACACTTTTGGTCTCAATGAACAATAACTAGTTATATGTTGTCGTATGTCCCTAGTTGTTATTGTAACACCCCAGTTCTATTTATTTGGAATTATCTTAATAAGAGTTATTTTATTTGAAACCAATAAAATTATTTTATTTGGGTTAATATAAAATAAAAGGATTATTATTTATTTTATAAATAATTGTAGAAAAAAAAAGGATTGAAGGTTATTGGGCTATGATGTTATTGGTAAAAGAGGGGGTGCAAGTGAAGTAAAATGTTATTTGGGACTTATATGTCACTTTTGCTCACTTTCACGTAAAACTGAGATTTTGGGATTTTGGAACTCAGAGAACGTGTAAAGAAGAGAAAGGAGAAGAAGGAGAAGATTGATCGAGGAAATTGCAGGAGCTGCAGATTATCCAAGGTAAGGGGTTGATCATTATTTTGCTATGAATAAGTTGTGATATATATTCTATATGAGTTAGGATTTGTAGGGATGACGGATTCTTGATGCCATGGTTGTTGTGATGATGAAACATGAATGGAATTGATTGGGTTTTGATGTGGTATTGATCCTATTGTATGCTTTAGATCATTGCTATATGATAGGAATTCGATTTTGATGGTTTTAGGATGTTTGGGGATGATTAGGAATGAGTTGGGGTGATTTTGGGAAGCTTAAAAACGTGAAATATGATGTTGCAGAGTCATCAACACGGGCCGTGTTGATGCACACGGGCACCCGTGTTGATCTTCTGTGTTGGTGCTCGGGTAGGTTTTCCCAAATATCATTTCGGCCATAACTTTTGAACCGTAACTCCGATTTAGGCGCCGTTTGATGCGTTGGAAAGCTAGTGAAATTTTCTATATGATTATGAGGAATTAAGTAGCTTTAAGAGCTTATTTTAATAAGTGATTATTGGAGAAAGTGTTTATGTTTATAAGTGAATTTGGTTGTTATGTATTTTAGTGAGGTGTTTGGAGATATTTGGGATTGGAGCTCTGAAGAACGACGAACAATCGCTCAAGAGTTCGAAGCTGCAATTTGATAAGGTAAGGGGGGCTACTACTCCACTTATATTTGCTTATGGGTTTAGATGCAATTGGTCGGGTAATTCGTAGGATAACCCCATCTTCTATGATGTTCTGAATGATTGATAACTTTAGGGTCGAATCTTGTTAGAAAAGGTTTAGGTTCCCAAATTTTATGAACCAATTAGGGATTTTAGGTTCCCATGGTAGATTGGATGTTTTTGTACTGCATTGCACTGCCGTAGAAAGGTATTTTCGTGCAAAAATATGGATATATGAGCTGCTGCAGGTGCAGGAATTTTGGGATCGCGCTCATCAACACGGGCCGTGTTGTTCCACACGGGCACCCGTGTTGATCCACTGGATGGGTAAAAAGATGTGTTTCCAGGCACATTTCAACACGGGCCGTGTTGATTCACACGGGCACCCGTGTTGATCCCCTGTATTGGCAAATAATGCGTTTTCTGGATACATTTCCACACGGGCAGTGTTGATTTACACGGGCACCCGTGTTAAACCTCCTGTGTTGGTTTTTAAACTATGTTTTCTGTGCATGCTGTTATGTACGGATTGATCCTGTTTTGATGTGCAGTGTTTGACACGTTTTGAATATGTTGTTTATTGATTTTCCTAGTGTTGATTGATGCTTGTATCGAATAACGATTGTATGTTATGATACCAACACTATGTGGATTTTATTGTCATGCTTTTAGATGATGTTATCAAGCATGAATTATGATATAACTTGATATGATTGATGTTTAATAGTATGCTGAGTGATTACATGCTATTCATATCATGTTATATTTGATATTGTTGATGTTGCATGATATGTCGATTGATGTTAATAGTATGCTGAGTGTTACATACTTTACATATCATGTTGCATTCGTTAATTCCCATTGTGTGGAATTAACATGGTGGCCAATATACGTGTCCGCGATTTAATGGAACGTTGAGGTGGTAGCCGTGTCCGCGATATAATGGAACGGTGAGTTATCCGTGACCCGAGATTTAATGGGGCGGTAAAATGGTACCACATGCATGGGTGTGTTGCATTATATTGAATATAACATGAATGGATGATTTTCCAATGTTATATTGAATTGATTGTATGCATGTATTGCTGCTAAATTGTTAATGATGTTTGATGTTAATTATAAGTATGAAAAGTGATATATTATGAATATATGAATTGTAAAGGTTTTCGTAAACTATGAAACATTCTAACTGTTTGGGTGAGGCTTATGGTTTTCTGAACTTATTGTTATGAACGTATAATCAAATGTATAGTTGAGATGCTCACCCTTACTGTTGAATATTTCAGATTGAGGAGCTTCGTTCAGGTGCTTGGCGAAGGCTTGTTGTTTCTAGTTTATTTCCGTTTAAGTATTGTCCGGGTCATGCTCTGGTAGTTGTAACTCCGGGAACGTTTGTTTGTTGAGCTGCTTTAGTCAGACTCGTTTACTTCCTTATGTTTGTTATAATATGATGTTGATATTTTCCAGGTGATAATCCCTGATGATTTTGAAAATATTATAACATTGGTTTTGTTAATTAAATTATTCCGCTGTGTAAACATGTATGAGTTGCTTCTATGTTATGCATGACAAGAACTTTGTTTTTTTATTAAAAGAGAATTGTGACATCCTCGTTAATACATGTACTCTGAAATTATGATTTTAATTATTTGCGAAATTTTGTTCGGGGTTTTAGAGGGTGTTACAATAGTGGTATCAGAGCATAGTTGGTCGTTGCGACCAGAGTCTTAAGTCAGTTGTGTAGCGTGACAGTTGAATATTGTCGATATGTTGTTTATCCCTTAGTGCGCGACAGGTGTGTGAAACACTGTCGGTACTTTTTGCTTTTCTAACTGTTTGTTGCAGGAGTTGACTTGAAGATAAGTGGGGGAGAAGCTTTTCTTCTCGGATGCGCTTCAGTTGTGATATGCCGGTTCAGAATGTTGCTGACGGCGACAATGCAAATGTTGTTGAAGTTTGGATGCTTCCTGAATGCGAAGGTGATATAGATTCAAGAATTTTGGTATGCTAGTGAAATCGTATGGGAAATTGGATTAAACTGTGTGGTTTTTTGTGGAAATGGTTAAATTATGTTTTGATCTCTAATGGTCGGAAGGTGGAACTGAACCTTAGTTGATTACCTTGAGGAATATTTTGGATACTATTAGTGTAGTAATTGGACTAATCTCCTATGGTAGCATGCCACTAAAGTCAATGTATGTTGTTATGTTCGAAGAATTATGTTGAAAACTTGGTGTGCGAGTTATTCTGGATGGTTGTAATTTACACTATTTCATCAAGTATCATGAAGTTGTTGAAGGCGACGTTGATTGGAAGAGTGCAAAGGTCATTGAGTCGCTGTTGTTGCGAACCGGCGAGAGTATGGACTCATGAATCTGTATCGGTCAAGTTGAAAATGTGGGTAGGTTTTTAGACGGTGAATTTAAGACAATTGAGAATAAAGTCTATTCCAAAGAAAATGATAAGTTGAAGGGATTAACTCGTCGGATTGTATGTCTTTAGTATAGTTGGATTAATATCGGATGATTTTCGTAGTTGGATAAAAAGAAAGGATGTGGGTGAATTTTGGAAGAAAGAGAGAAAGATGGAACTTATGTTCATCAATCTCAAATTCAGATTTTTGTAATTTTGGAGCAGCTGTTAGTAAAAGTGGTATAACTTTTTACTTGTGATTCCGATCAAAGCGGTTATTGACTTTTTGGAAAGCTTACGAAATTCCATATAGTTTGCATATAAGATTTGTCTTCGGAAAGTTCGTGAAGAAGGAGAAAAATGCATTTTAATATTTGGGTCTGATGCTGAATTTTGAAAAATTCTGCATGCGGGAATTATGAATCAGTCCCATTGCAAAGATGATAACTTTTTACTCGTAACTCGGATTTGAGCGATTCATGAAGTTATAGAATCTACAAGTAATTACCTTCATTATAGAATATAATTTTATGCTTGGGAGGCATGTATCGAAGGAAATAATTGTGTTGGACGTTGGGTGTTTCTTGTTGAAAAATTGAAAGAGTGAAGAAGGATGTAAAGTATGGATAAAGAAATTTTATTCCGATGTTGCCGTAAGATGTGTTGTAGTAGGTTGTTGTATGACGTTAGTGTCGTATTTTCGGATAACTTTGGGATCCGTATCTTGTGTTTGGATTGTTAGATTGATGTTCTGTTTGAACCTGCAAGGAGATAAAAGTATATTTCTTTTATATGAAAATGTTTCCAAGTGTGGTAGAAGTATTCTCATAGGAAGAGACTTTGAAGTCGGTTGGGGAATTATAAACTTTTTGGACATGGGTGGTTGTTATTGCAGTTGTTGAGACGAGTTCAATCGTAAAATGTTGTTTGGAAATGAGTTGAGAGACATGTTGTTCTGCATGGAAGGATGCGAAAGTGTCAGAGGTGGATCTTATGATGATTGGTAATTGTTGGATTATGATGTTGTGAAAGATTTGAGAAAAAGTTAGGAAGGAACACTATTATAGTTTGGTAACGATGGTTTATGCTCCGTTATGGTTTTCGTCTATCTATTGGCAAATTGAGGAACTGATCACCCTTAATCTATTGTTGATAGTAGACGGAATCATAGTTGATGGATAGATGTGTTGTGTCGACTAGTATAGTGCATTCTGAAGAATATGTTGTTATTTTTGTTTCTTATTGCTATTTAAAAGAAGTGAAATTATAAGTTTGTTTATTAAAGTGCGAGTTTGGTTGGAAGAAGATGAGTCATCTTGTTGGAATTAATTGGACCCATGTACTGTATGTGGTTGTAATGTGGTTATGTTTTTAAGACGATTTTTGAGGATTATGTTACTAAAAAGATGATAAAGTCGTAGTTATGTTTTATGACAATTGGGAATTCATGGAAGTATATGAATGTATCATCCAAGAGTGGCAATTGGAGTAAACTTGGTAGAGTTGATACTTTATAAGTAATCAGAGTTACGCATCTGAAGCGTGATGTTCCAGAGTATGTTGGTTTATTATAAATGTCAGTTGATTTAATAAGGATATTAATGTGGTTGTTGGTTTATGGAGAGTTGTATATAATTTTTGGATTAAGACCCGTAAGCAGATGTTATGAGAATTTTGTTTTCGTTGTTGTGATGTCAGTGTTGATTACTAAAAGGAATGGTAATATTTCAGATTGTGTTAAAGGTGATTTGGTCGGTTATGTGGATGTCACTATAAGAGTGATATGACGAGAGTAATCAAGTTGTAAGTATTTGGTTGATAATTGGAATTCGTATATTAAGGAATGAATTGGCGCGTGAGTTGTATTAAGAATGTTGTCAATATGATAATATGATGGTTATATATTCAAGTATAAGTAGTTTGCGGATGTTATTACTTCATAAGCGATGTATCAAGATGGTGTTGAGGGTGTCGATGAGCTAATATCGGGTATATCGTTATGATTAGTTGTGTATGTTTTGGTGTCGATATGGTCGCTAAGTTGATCATGTAATATTGTTAAGACGAAAAGACGACGTTGTGTGCCTGAGTGCAACAGTTGTTGGTTGATAATACGTTGAGTGTTGGTATGTCCAGAATTGGTGTGGAGAGTGGTTGTGTCGATTGGATTTTCGAGGACGAAAATATCCTAAGTGGGGGAGAGTTGTAACACCCCAGTTCTATTTATTTAGAATTATCTTAATAAGAGTTATTTTATTTGAAACCAATAAAATTATTTTATTTGGGTTAATATAAAATAAAAGGATTATTATTTATTTTATAAATAATTGTAGAAAAAAAAATAAGGATTGAAGGTTATTGGGCTATGATGTTATTGGTAAAAGAGGGGGTGCAAGTGAAGTAAAATGTTATTTGGGACTTATATGTCACTTTTGCTCACTTTCACGTAAAACTGAGATTTTGGGATTTTGGAACTCAGAGAACGTGTAAAGAAGAGAAAGGAGAAGAAGGAGAAGATTGATCGAGGAAATTGCAGGAGCTGCAGATTATCCAAGGTAAGGGGTTGATCATTCTTTTGCTATGAATAAGTTGTGATATATATTCTATATGAGTTAGGATTTGTAGGGATGATGGATTCTTGATGCCATGGTTGTTGTGATGATGAAACATGAATGGAATTGATTGGGTTTTGATGTGGTATTGATCCTATTGTATGCTTTAGATCATTGCTATATGATAGGAATTCGATTTTGATGGTTTTAGGATGTTTGGGGATGATTAGGAATGAGTTGGGGTGATTTTGGGAAGCTTAAAAACGTGAAATATGATGTTGCAGAGTTATCAACACGGGCCGTGTTGATGCACACGGGCACCCGTGTTGATCTTCTGTGTTGGTGCTCGGGTAGGTTTTCCCAAATATCATTTCGGCCATAACTTTTGAACCGTAACTCCGATTTAGGCGCCGTTTGATGCGTTGGAAAGCTAGTGAAATTTTCTATATGATTATGAGGAATTAAGTAGCTTTAAGAGATTATTTTAATAAGTGATTATTGGAGAAAGTGTTTATGTTTATAAGTGAATTTGGTTGTTATGTATTTTAGTGAGGTGTTTGGAGATATTTGGGATTGGAGCTCTGAAGAACGACGGACAATCGCTCAAGAGTTCGAAGCTGCAATTTGATAAGGTAAGGGGGGCTACTACTCCACTTATATTTGCTTATGGGTTTAGATGCAATTGGTCGGGTAATTCGTAGGATAACCCCATCTTCTATGATGTTCTGAATGATTGATAACTTTAGGGTCGAATCTTGTTAGAAAAGGTTTAGGTTCCCAAATTTTATGAACCAATTAGGGATTTTAGGTTCCCATGGTAGATTGGATGTTTTTGTACTGCATTGCACTGCCGTAGAAAGGTATTTTCGTGCAAAAATATGGATATATGAGCTGCTGCAGGTGCAGGAATTTTGGGATCGCGCTCATCAACACAGGCCGTGTTGTTCCACACGGGAACCCGTGTTGATCCACTGGATGAGTAAAAAGATGTGTTTCCAGGCACATTTCAACACGGGCCGTGTTGATTCACACGGGCACCCGTGTTGATCCCCTGTATTGGCAAATAATGTGTTTTCTGGATACATTTCCACACGGGCAGTGTTGATTTACACGGGCACCTGTGTTAAACCTCCTGTGTTGGTTTTAAAACTATGTTTTCTGTGCATGCTGTTATGTACGGATTGATCCTGTTTTGATGTGCAGTGTTTGACACGTTTTGAATATGTTGTTTATTGATTTTCCTAGTGTTGATTGATGCTTGTATCGAATAACGATTGTATGTTATGATACCAACACTATGTGGATTTTATTGTCATGCTTTTAGATGATGTTATCAAGCATGAATTATGATATAACTTGATATGATTGATGTTTAATAGTATGCTGAGTGATTACATGCTATTCATATCATGTTATATTTGATATTGTTGATGTTGCATGATATGTCGATTGATGTTAATAGTATGCTGAGTGTTACATACTTTACATATCATGTTGCATTCGTTAATTCCCATTGTGTGGAATTAACATGGTGGCCAATATATGTGTCCGCGATTTAATGGAACGTTGAGGTGGTAGCCGTGTCCGCGATATAATGGAACGGTGAGTTATCCGTGACCCGAGATTTAATGGGGCGGTAAAATGGTACCACATGCATGGGTGTGTTGCATTATATTGAATATAACATGAATGGATGATTTTCCAATGTTATATTGAATTGATTGTATGCATGTATTGCTGCTAAATTGTTAATGATGTTTGATGTTAATTATAAGTATGAAAAGTGATATATTATGAATATATGAATTGTAAAGGTTTTCGTAAACTATGAAACATGCTAACTGTTTGGGTGAGGCTTATGGTTTTCTGAACTTATTGTTATGAACGTATAATCAAATGTATAGTTGAGATGCTCACCCTTACTGTTGAATATTTCAGATTGAGGAGCTTCGTTCAGGTGCTTGGCGAAGGCTTGTTGTTTCTAGTTTATTTCCGTTTAAGTATTGTCCGGGTCATGCTCTGGTAGTTGTAACTCCGGGAACGTTTGTTTGTTGAGCTGCTTTAGTCAGACTCGTTTACTTCCTTATGTTTGTTATAATATGATGTTGTTATTTTCCAGGTGATAATCCCTGATGATTTTGAAAATATTATAACATTGGTTTTGTTAATTAAATTATTCCGCTGTGTAAACATGTATGAGTTGCTTCTATGTTATGCATGACAGGAACTTTGTTTTTTTATTAAAAGAGAATTGTGACATCCTCGTTAATACATGTACTCTGAAATTATGATTTTAATTATTTGCGAAATTTTGTTCGGGGTTTTAGAGGGTGTTACAGTTATATCACTTTTAATTAAAGATATGTGTTTTACTTCCAATTTGTGTCTATAAATTCAATGCACAAAAACATGTATATGTTGATATACGAGAAATATTTATTTATGTCATTATAAAATGTCAAGTGAATACTTACTAGTGACGATATTCATATATATGATGTTTCATATTTATTCATATTCTAATATTCACCCTTATGATTTTTCACGTGTGTATGTGAAATAGATTTTTTTCGTCGGTTGTTCGTTATTCTAGAACTTGCATGATAAATACCAAACATAAAGATGCATATAAATTAAAAGGTTCAATAAACATTGTTATAAGGATGAAAACTCTTTACTAAATGAAATTTATGTTTTCATGTTACCATTACCTAATCTATTAATGATATGAAAATTATAAATTTAAAGTGAATCAGAGTTGCGCAGCGGAAGCATGTTGGGCCCATAACCCACAGGTCCCTGGATCGAAACCAGGCTCTGATAGAATTTTTAAATATTTCTTTTGTGCGTTCAAAAGATATGAATAAGCCTCTAAGTGTCAAAGGACATTAAATTTTTTATACGTATCATTGTTTCTCTAAGTTTTATCTCGTGGATTTTTATCAATGTGTCATTACGTGCTAATGTTTCTTAAATATTTAATGTTGCAATTGTTTTATATTTATCATTATGGATAATAATAAAATAGGTCCTTGGATATAAACTAGCTTTGACAAAAAAAATTATATGACTATGTTTGGTTTGAAAATGCGTTCATATTTATTCATATTTTACTATTCGCCTTTTATGATTTTCAAGTGTGTATGTGAAATAGATTTTTTAGGTTGGTTGTTCATTATTCTAGAACTTACATGATCATCACCAAACATAAAGCTGCCTATAAATTAAATGGTTCAATAATAGTTGTTATATGGATGAAAACTCTTTACTAGATGAAATTTATGTTTTCATGTTACCATTACCTAATCTATTAATGATATGAAAATTATAAATTTAATGTTAATCAGAGTGGCGCAGCGGAAGCGTGGTGGACCCATAACCCACAGGTCCCTGGATTGAAACTAGACTATGATAGAATTTTTAAATATTTTTTTTTTGCATTCAAAAGATATGAATAAGCTTCTAAGTGTCAAAGGACATTAAATTTTTTATACGTATCATTGTTTCTCTAAGTTTTATCTCGTGGATTTTTATCAATGTGTCATTACGAATATTGTGTTCAAGATGTTTATATGTATGTTGTCTCTCACATACCATTACTAGAACGAAGGAAATAAAATATCAATAATATCAAATGTCTAGTGTTGCACTCAATAGTCAACCCACAATAGATGTCGGAAAAATCATTACACCATGTTTATATGAAATTATCAAGGCCTACTAAAAATGCAAACATGACTTAGAAAGGTAATAATCGACAGATATGGTATGAAACCCTGGGGTTTTAAATTAGAAGGACAGATACACGAACTCTGGACTATATTGTTAATAATATTTTTTATGCCCTTTAATTTTATTTGTGCGAAGTCACCTGTTCTTTAAAATGTCTTTGAGTTATATGACTACGTTTGGCTTGAAATTTGGTTCATCATAATGAATATAACTGACTTGTATGAATACTGAAAAAAATTAATTGTGTAACTTATGATGTCATTTGCAATAAATGGAACAACACTTTTGGTCTCAATGAACAATAACTAGTTATATGTTGTCGTATGTCCCTAGTTGTTATATCACTTTTAATTAAAGATATGTGTTTTACTTCCAATTTGTGTCTATAAATTCAATGCACAAAAACATGTATATGTTGATATACGAGAAATATTTATTTATGTCATTATATAAATGTCAAGTGAATACTTACTAGTGACGATATTCATATATATGATGTTTCATATTTATTCATATTCTAATATTCACCCTTATGATTTTTCACGTGTGTATGTGAAATAGATTTTTTTCGTCGGTTGTTTGTTATTCTAGAACTTGCATGATCAATACCAAACATAAAGATGCATATAAATTAAAAGGTTCAATAAACATTGTTATAAGGATGAAAACTCTTTACTAAATGAAATTTATGTTTTCATGTTACCATTACCTAATCTATTAATGATATGAAAATTATAAATTTAAAGTGAATCAGAGTTGCACAGCGGAAGCGTGTTGGGCCCATAACCCACAGGTCCCTGGATCGAAACCAGGCTCTGATAGAATTTTTAAATATTTCTTTTGTGCGTTCAAAAGATATGAATAAGCCTCTAAGTGTCAAAGGACATTAAATTTTTTATACGTATCATTGTTTCTCTAAGTTTTATCTCGTGGATTTTTATCAATGTGTCATTATGTACTAATGTTTCTTAAATATTTAATGTTGCAATTGTTTTATATTTATCATTATGGATAATAATGTTTCTTAAAATATTACATGCTATTTGTTTTATTTATCTTTTTTAACTTTTTATAACACAACATCTAAAGTTTAACGCAAATTTGAGTGGTGCAATTGAAGGGATGCGTTCCCATTCCAATAGGTCCTAGGATATAAACTAGCTTTGACAAAAAAAATTATATGACTACGTTTGGTTTGAAATTTCGTTCATATTTTACTATTCACCTTTTATGATTTTCAAGTGTGTATGTGAAATAGATTTTTTAGTTTGGTTGTTCATTATTCTAAAACTTGCATGATCATCACCAAACATAAAGATGCATATAAATTAAATGCTTCAATAATCGTTGTTATACGGATGAAAACTCTTTACTAAATGAAATTTATGTTTTCATGTTACCATTACCTAATCTATTAATGATATGAAAATTGAAAATTTTAATGTGAATCAGAGTGGCGCAGCGGAAGCGTGGTAGGCCCATAACCCACAGGTCCCTGGATTGAAACTAGGCTATGATAGAATTTTTAAATATTTTTTTTTGCATTCAAAAGATATGAATAAGCCTCTAAGTGTCAAAGGACATCAAATTTTTTATAGGTATCATTGTTTCTCTAAGTTTTATCTCGTGGATTTTTATCAATGTGTCATTACGAATATTGTGTTCAAGATGTTTATATGTATGTTGTCTCTTACATACCATTACTAGAACGGAAATAAAATATCTATAATATCAAAGGTCTAGTGTTGCACCCAATAGTCAACCCACAATAGATGTTGGAAAAATCATTACACCATGTTTATATGAAATTATCAAGGCCTACTAAAAATGCAAACATGACTTAGAAAGGTAATAATCGACAGATATGGTATGAAACCCTGGGGTTTTAAATTAGAAGGACAGATACACGAACTCTGGACTATATTGTTAATAATATTTTTTATGCCCTTTAATTTTATTTGTGTAAAGTCACCTGTTCTTTAAAATGTCTCTGAGTTATATGACTACGTTTGGCTTGAAATTTCGTTCATCATAATGAATATAACTGACTTGTATGAATACTGAAAAAAATTACTTGTGTAACTTATGATGTCATTTGCAATAAATTGAACAATACCTTTGGTCTCAATGTACAATAACTAGTTATATGTAGTCGTATTTCCCTAGTTGTTATATCACGTTTAATTAAAGATATGTGTTTTAGTTCCAATTTTTGTCTATAAATTCAATGCACAAAAACATGTATATGTTGATATACGAGAAATATTTATTTATGTCATTATATAAATGTCAAGTGAATACTTACTAGTGACGATATTCATATATATGATGTTTCATATTTATTCATATTCTAATATTCACCCTTATGATTTTTCACGTGTGTATGTGAAATAGATTTTTTTCATCGGTTGTTCGTTATTCTAGAACTTGCATGATCATTACCAAACATAAAGATGCATATAAATTAAAAGGTTCAATAAAAATTGTTATAAGGATGAAAACTCTTTACTAAATAAAATTTATGTTTTCATGTTACCATAACCTAATCTATTAATGATATGAAAATTATAAATTAAATGTGAATCAGAGTAGCGCAACAGAAGCGTGGTGGGCCCATAACCCACAGGTCCCTGGATCGAAACCAGGCTCTGATAGAATTTTTAAATATTTCTTTTGTGTGTTCATAAGATATGAATAAGCCTCTAAGTGTCAAGGGACTTTTATCTCGAGGATTTTTATCAATGTGTCATTACGTGCTAATGTTTCTTAAATTTTTTATGTTGCAATTGTTTTATATTTATCATTATGGATAATAATAAAATATTCTGTGAAGATATCTATTTGTTTTATTTATCTTTTTGAACTTTTTATAACACATCATCTAAAGTTTAATGCAAATTTGAGTGGTGCAGTTGAAGGGATGCGTTCCCATTCCAATAGGTCCTTGGATATAAACTAGCTTTGACAAAAAAATTATATGACTACGTTTGGTTTGAAATTTTGTTCATATTTATTCATATTTTACTATTCACCTTTTATGATTTTAAAGTGTGTATGTGAAATAGATTTTTTAGGTTGGTTGTTCATTATTCTAGAACTTGCATGATCATCACCAAACATAAAGATGCATATAAATTAAATGGTTCAATAATCATTGTTATACGGATGAAAACTCTTTACTAAATGAAATTTATGTTTTCATGTTACCATTACCTAATCTATTAATGATATGAAAATTATAAATTTAATGTGAATCAGAGTGGCGCAGCGGAAGAGTGGTGGGACTATAACCCACAGGTCCCTGGATTGAAACTAGGCTATGATAGAATTTTTAAATATTTTTTTTTTGCATTCCAAAGATATGAATAAGCCTCTAAGTGTCAAAGGACATCAAATTTTTTATAGGTATCATTGTTTCTCTAAGTTTTATCTTATTGATTTTTATCAATGTGTCATTAGGAATATTGTGTTCAAGATGTTAATATTTATGTTGTCTCTTACATACAATTACTGGAACGAAGGAAATAAAATTTCAAGAATATCAAATGTCTAGTATTGCACTCAGTAGTCAACCCACAATAGATGTCGGAAAAATCATTACACCATGTTTATATGAAATTATCAAGGCCTACTAAAAACGAAAACATGACTTAGAAATGTAATAATCGACAAATATGGCATGGAACCCTGGGGTTTTAAATTAGAAGGACAGATACACGAACTCTGGACTATATTGTTAATAATATTTTTTAAGCCCTTTAATTTTATTTGTGCGAAGTCACCTGTTCATTAATATGTCTCTGAGTTATATGACTACGTTTGGCTTGAAATTTCATTCATCATAATGAATATAAGTGACTTGTATGAATACTGAAAAAAATTACTTGTGTAACTTATGATGTCATTTGCAATAAATGGAATAATACTTTTGGTCTCAATGTACAATAACTAGTTATATGTTGTCGTATGTCCCTAGTTGTTATATCACGTTTAATTAAAGATATGTGTTTTAGTTTTAATTTGTGTCTATAAATTCAATGCACAAAAACATGTATATGTTGATATACGAGAAATATTTATTTATGTCATTATATAAATGTCAAGTGAATACTTACTAGTGACGATATTCATATATATGATGTTTCATATTTATTCATATTCTAATATTCACCCTTTTGATTTTTCACGTGTGTGTGTGAAATAGATTTTTTATGTTGGTTGTTCGTTATTCTAGAACTTACATGATCATTACCAAACATAAAGATTCATATAAATTAAAAGGTTCAATAAACATTGTTATAAGGATGAAAACTCTTTACTAAATGAAATTTATGTTTTCATGTTACCATTACCTAATCTATTAATGATATGAAAATTATAAATTTAATGTGAATCAGAGTGGCGCAGCGGAAACATGGTGGGCCCATAACCCATAGGTCACTGGATCAAAACTAAGCTCTGATAGAATTTTTAAATATTTTTTTTGTGCGTTCAAAAGATATTAATAAGCCTCTAAGTGTCAAAGGACATTAAATTTTTTTTACGTATCATTGTTTCTCTAAGTTTTATCTCGTGGATTTTTATCAATGTGTCATTACGTGCTAATGTTTCTTAAATATTTAATGTTTCAGTTGTTTTATATTTATCATTATGAATAATAATAAAATATTTTGTGAAGATATTTATTTGTTTTATTTATCTTTTAGAACTTTTTATAACACAACATCTAAAGTTTAATGCAAATTTGAGTGGTGCAATTGAAGGGATGCGTGCCCATTCCAATAGGTCCTTCGATATAAACTAGCTTTGACAAAAAAAAAATTATGACTATGTTTGGTTTGAAATTTCGTTCATATTTATTCATATTTTACTATTCACCTTTTATGATTTTCAGGTGTGTATGTGAAATAGAT
Organism: Vicia faba; assembly: GCA_948472305.1. Classification (NCBI taxonomy): domain Eukaryota; kingdom Viridiplantae; phylum Streptophyta; class Magnoliopsida; order Fabales; family Fabaceae; genus Vicia; species Vicia faba. Next base: position 157,163,993 of record OX451741.1, on the reverse strand, counting down.
TTTTTTAGGTTGGCTGTTCATTATTCTAGAACTTGCATGATCATCACCAAAGATAAAGATGCCTATAAATTAAATGGTTCAATAATCATCGTTATACGGATGAAAACTATTTACTAAATGAAATTTATGTTTTCATATTACCATTACCTAATCTATTAATGATATGAAAATTATAAATATAATGTGAATCAGAGTGGCGCAGCGGAAGCGTGGTGGGCCCATAACCCACAGGTCCCTAGATTGAAACTAGGCTATGACAAAAATTTTAAATATTTTTTTTGCATTTAAAAGATATGAATAAGCCTCTAAGTGTCAAAGGACATTAAATTTTTTATACGTATCATTGTTTCTCTAGGTTTTATCTCGTGAATTTTTATCAATGTGTCATTACGTGCTAATGTTTCTTAAATATTTAATGTTGCAATTGTTTTATATTTATCATTATGGATAATAATAAAATATTTTGTGAAGATATCTATTAGTTTTATTTATCTTTTTTAACTTTTTATAACACAACATCTAAAGTTTAATGCAAATTTGAGTGGTGCAGTTGAAGGGATGCGTGCCCATTCCAATAGGTCCTTGGATATAAACTAGCTTTGAAAAAAAAAATTATATGACTACGTTTGGTTTGAAAATGCGTTCATATTTATTCATATTTTACTATTCTCCTTTTATGATTTTCAAGTGTGTATGTGAAATAGATTTTTTAGGTTGGTTCTTCATTATTCTAGAACTTACATGATCATCACCAAACATAAAGCTGCCTATAAATTAAATGGTTCAATAATCGTTGTTATACGGATGAAAACTCTTTACTAAATGAAATTTATGTTTTCATGTTACTATTACCTAATCTATTAATGATATGAAAATTATAAATTCAATGTTAATCAGAGTGGCGCAGCGGAAGCGTGGTGGACCCATAACCCACAGGTCCCTGGATTGAAACTAGGCTATGATAGAATTTTTAAATATTTTTTTTTTTGCATTCAAAAGATATGAATAAGCCTCTAAGTGTCAAAGGACATTAAATTTTTTAGACGTATCATTGTTTCTCTAAGTTTTATCTCGTGGATTTTTATCAATGTGTCATTACGAATATTGTGTTCAAGATGTTTATATGTATGTTGTCTCTCACATACCATTACTAGAACGAAGGAAATAAAATATCAATAATATCAAATGTCTAGTGTTGGACTCAATAGTCAACCCACAATAGATGTCGGAAAAATCATTACACCATGTTTATATGAAATTATCAAGGCCTACTAAAAATGCAAACATGACTTAGAAAGGTAATAATCGACAGATATGGTATGAAACCCCGGGGTTTTAAATTAGAAGGACAGATACACGAACTCTGGACTATATTGTTAATAATATTTTTTATGCCCTTTAATTTTATTTGTGCGAAGTCACCTGTTCTTTAAAATGTCTTTGAGTTATATGACTACGTTTGGCTTGAAATTTGGTTCATCATAATGAATATTAGTGACTTGTATGAATACTGAAAAAATTAATTGTGTAACTTATGATGTCATTTGCAATAAATGGAACAACACTTTTGGTCTCAATGAACAATAACTAGTTATATGTTGTCGTATGTCCCTAGTTGTTATATCACGTTTAATTAAAGATATGTGTTTTACTTCCAATTTGTGTCTATAAATTCAATGCACAAAAACATGTATATGTTGATATACGAGAAATATTTATTTATGTCATTACATAAATGTCAAGTGAATACTTACTAGTGACGATATTCATATATATGATGTTTCATATTTATTCATATTCTAATATTCACCCTTATGATTTTTCACGTGTGTATGTGAAATAGATTTTTTTCGTCGGTTGTTCGTTATTCTAGAACTTGCATGATCAATACCAAACATAAAGATGCATATAAATTAAAAGGTTCAATAAACATTGTTATAAGGATGAAAACTCTTTACTATGTTTGGTTTGAAAATGCGTTCATATTTATTCATATTTTACTATTCACCTTTTATGATTTTCAAGTGTGTATGTGAAATAGATTTTTTAGGTTGGTTCTTCATTATTTTAGAACTTACATGATCATCACCAAACATAAAGATGCCTATAAATTAAATGGTTCAATAATCGTTGTTATACGGATAAAAACTCTTTACTAAATGAAATTTATGTTTTCATGTTACCATTACCTAATCTATTAATGATATGAAAATTGAAAATTTAATGTGAATCAGAGTGGCGCAGCGGAAGCGTGGTGGGCCCATAACCCACAGGTCCCTGGATTGAAACTAGGCTATGATAGAATTTTTAAATATTTTTTTTTTGCATTCTAAAGATATGAATAAGCCTCTAAGTGTCAAAGGACATTAAATTTTTTATACGTATCATTGTTTCTCTAAGTTTTATCTCGTGGATTTTTATCAATGTGTCATTACGAATATTGTGTTCAAGATGTTTATATGTATGTTGTCTCTCACATACCATTACTAGAACGAAGGAAATAAAATATCAATAATATCAAATGTCTAGTGTTGCACTCAATAGTCAACCCACAATAGATGTCGGAAAAATCATTACACCATGTTTATATGAAATTATCAAGGCCTACTAAAAATGCAAACATGACTTAGAAAGGTAATAATCGATAGATATGGTATGAAATCCTGGGGTTTTAAATTAGAAGGACGGATACACGAACTCTGGACTATATTGTTAATAATATTTTTTATGCCCTTTAATTTTATTTGTGCGAAGTCACCTGTTCTTTAAAATGTCTCTGAGTTATATGACTACGTTTGGCTTGAAATTTCGTTCATCATAATGAATATAAGTGACTTGTATGAATACTGAAAAAAATTACTTGTGTAACTTATGATGCCATTTGCAATAAATGGAACAATACCTTTGGTCTCAATGTACAATAACTAGTTATATGTAGTCGTATGTCCCTAGTTGTTATATCACGTTTAATTAAAGATATGTGTTTTAGTTCCAATTTGTGTCTATAAATTCAATGCACAAAAACATGTATATGTTGATATACGAGAAATATTTATTTATGTCATTACATAAATGTCAAGTGAATACTTACTAGTGACGATATTCATATATATGATGTTTCATATTTATTCATATTCTAATATTCACCCTTATGATTTTTCACGTGTGTATGTGAAATAGATTTTTTTTGTCGGTTGTTCGTTATTCTAGAACTTGCATCATCAATACCAAACATAAAGATGCATATAAATTAAAAGGTTCAATAAACATGGTTATAAGGATGAAAACTCTTTACTAAATGAAATTTATGTTTTCATGTTACCATTACCTAATCTATTAATCATATGAAAATTATAAATTTAAAGTGAATCAGAGTGGCGCAGCGGAAGCGTGGTGGGCCCATAACCCACAGGTCCCTGGATCGAAACCAGGCTCTGATAGAATTTATAAATATTTCTTTTGTGCGTTCAAAAGATATGAATAAGCCTCTAAGTGTCAAAGGACATTATATTTTTTATACGTATCATTGTATCTCTAAGTTTTATCTCGTGGATTTTTATCAATGTGTCATTACGTGCTAATGTTTCTTAAATATTTAATGTTGCAATTGTTTTATATTTATCATTATGGATAATAATAAAATATTTTGTGAAGATATCTATTTGTTTTATTTATCTTTTTTAACTTTTTATAACACAACATCTAAAGTTTAACGCAAATTTGAGTGGTGCAATTGAAGGGATGCGTTCCCATTCCAATAGGTCCTTGGATATAAACTAGCTTTGAAAGAAAAAATTATATGACTACGTTTGGTTTGAAATTTCGCTCATATTTATTCATATTTTACTATTCACCTTTTATGATTTTCAAGTGTGTATGTGAAATAGATTTTTTAGGTTGGTTGTTCATTATTCTAGAACTTGCATGATCATCACCAAACATAAAGATGCATATAAATTAAATGGTTCAATAATCGTTGTTATACGGATGAAAACTCTTTACTAAATGAAATTTATGTTTTCATGTTACCATTACCTAATCGATTAATGATATGAAAATTGAAATTTTAATGTGAATCAGAGTGGCGCAGCGGATGCGTGGTGGGCCCATAACCCACAGGTCCCTGGATTGAAACTAGGCTATGATAGAATTTTTAAATATTTTTTTTTGCATTCAAAAGATATGAATAAGCCTCTAAGTGTCAAAGGACATCAAATTTTTTATAGGTATAATTGTTTCTCTAAGTTTTATCTCGTGGATTTTTATCAATGTGTCATTACGAATATTGTGTTCAAGATGTTTATATGTATGTTGTCTCTTACATACCATTACTAGAACGAAGGAAATAAAATATCAATAATATCAAATGTCTAGTGTTGCACTCAATAGTCAACCCACAATAGATGTCGGAAAAATCATTACACCATGTTTATATGAAATTATCAAGGCCTACTAAAAATGCAAACATGACTTAGAAAGGTAATAATCGACAGATATGGTATGAAACCCTGGGGTTTTAAATTAGAAGGACAGATACACGAACTCTGGACTATATTGTTAATAATATTTTTTATGCCCTTTAATTTTATTTGTGTGAAGTCACCAGTTCTTTAAAATGTCTCTGAGTTATATGACTATGTTTGGCTTGAAATTTCGTTCATCATAATGAATATAAGTGACTTGTATGAATACTGAAAATAATTACTTGTGTAACTTATGATGTCATTTGCAATAAATGGAACAATGCTTTTGGTCTCAATGTACAATAACTAGTTATATGTAGTCGTATGTCCCTAGTTGTTATATCACGTTTAATTAAAGATATGTGTTTTAGTTCCAATTTGTGTCTATAAATTCAATGCACAAAAACATGTATATATTGATATACGAGAAATATTTATTTATGTCATTACATAAATGTCAAGTGAATACTTACTAGTGACGATATTCATATATATGATGTTTCATATTTATTCATATTCTAATATTCACCCTTATGATTTTTCACGTGTGTATGTGAAATAGATTTTTTTCGTCGGTTGTTCGTTATTCTAGAACTTGCATGATCAATACCAAACATAAAGATGCATATAAATTAAAAGGTTCAATAAACATTGTTATAAGGATGAAAACTCTTTACTAAATGAAATTTATGTTTTCATGTTACCATTACCTAATCTATTAATGATATGAAAATTATAAATTTAAAGTGAATCAGAGTGGCGCAGCGGAAGCGTGGTGGGCCCATAACCCACAGGTCCCTGGATCGAAACCAGGCACTGATAGAATTTTTAAATATTTCTTTTGTGCGTTCAAAAGATATGAATAAGCCTCTAAGTGTCAAAGGACATTAAATTTTTTATACGTATCATTGTTTCTCTAAGTTTTATCTCGTGGATTTTTATCAATGTGTCATTACGTGCTAATGTTTCTTAAATATTTAATGTTGCAATTGTTTTATATTTATCATTATGGATAATAATAAAATATTTTATGAAGATATCTATTTGTTTTATTTATCTTTTTTAACTTTTTATAACACAACATCTAAAGTTTAACGCAAATTTGAGTGGTGCAATTGAAGGGATGCGTTCCCATTCCAATAGGTCCTTGGATATACACTAGCTTTGAAAAAAAAAATTATATGACTACGTTTGGTTTGAAATTTCATTCATATTTATTCATATTTTACTATTCACCTTTTATGATTTTCAAGTGTGTATGTGAAATAGATTTTTTAGGTTGGTTGTTCATTATTCTAGAACTTGCATGATCATCACCAAACATAAAGATGCATATAAATTAAATGGTTCAATAATCGTTGTTATACGGATGAAAACTCTTTACTAAATGAAATTTATGTTTTCATGTTACCATTACCTAATCTATTAATGATATGAAAATTGAAAATTTAATGTGAATCAGAGTGGCGCAGCGGAAGCGTGGTGGGCCCATAACCCACAGGTCCCTGGATTGAAACTAGGCTATGATAGAATTTTTAAATATTTTTTTTTCATTCAAAAGATATGAATAAGCCTCTAAGTGTCAAAGGACATCAAATTTTTTATAGGTATCATTGTTTCTCTAAGTTTTATCTCGTGGATTTTTATCAATGTGTCATTACGAATATTGTGTTCAAGATGTTTATATGTATGTTGTCTCTTACATACCATTACTAGAACGAAGGAAATAAAATATCAATAATATCAAATGTCTAGTGTTGCACTCAATAGTCAACTCACAATAGATGTCGGAAAAATCATTGCACCATATTTATATGAAATTATCAAGGCCTACTAAAAATGCAAACATGACTTAGAAAGGTAATAATCGACAAATATGGTATGAAACCCTGGGGTTTTAAATTAGAAAGACAGATACACGAACTCTGGACTATATTGTTAATAATATTTTTTATGCCCTTTAATTTTATTTATGTGAAGTCACCTGTTCTTTAAAATGTCTCTGAGTTATATGACTACGTTTGGCTTGAAATTTCGTTCATCATAATGAATATAAGTGACTTGTATGAATACTGAAAAAAATTACTTGTGTAACTTATGATGTCATTTGCAATAAATGGAACAATGCCTTTGGTCTCAATGTTCAATAACTAGTTATATGTAGTCGTATGTCCCTAGTTGTTATATCACGTTTAATTAAAGATATGTGTTTTAGTTCCAATTCGTGTCTATAAATTCAATGCACAAAAACATGTATATGTTGATATACGAGAAATATTTATTTATGTCATTACATAAATGTCAAGTGAATACTTACTAGTGACGATATTCATATATATGATGTTTCATATTTATTCATATTCTAATATTCACCCTTATGATTTTTCACGTGTGTATGTGAAATAGATTTTTTTCGTCGGTTGTTCGTTATTCTAGAACTTGCATGATCAATACCAAACATAAAGATGCATATAAATTAAAAGGTTCAATAAACATTGTTATAAGGATGAAAACTCTTTACTAAATGAAATTTATGTTTTCATGTTACCATTACCTAATCTATTAATGATATGAAAATTATAAATTTAAAGTGAATCAGAGTGGCGCAGCGGAAGCGTGGTGGGCCCATAACCCACAGGTCCCTGGATTGAAACTAGGCTATGATAGAATTTTTAAATATTATTTTTTCATTCAAAAGATATGAATAAGCCTCTAAGTGTCAAAGGACATCAAATTTTTTATAGGTATCATTGTTTCTCTAAGTTTTATCTCGTGGATTTTTATCAATGTGTCATTACGAATATTGTGTTCAAGATGTTTATATGTATGTTGTCTCTTACATACCATTACTAGAACGAAGGAAATAAAATATCAATAATATCAAATGTCTAGTGTTGCACTCAATAGTCAACTCACAATAGATGTCGGAAAAATCATTGCACCATATTTATATGAAATTATCAAGGCCTACTAAAAATGCAAACATGACTTAGAAAGGTAATAATCGACAAATATGGTATGAAACCCTGGGGTTTTAAATTAGAAAGACAGATACACGAACTCTGGACTATATTGTTAATAATATTTTTTATGCCCTTTAATTTTATTTATGTGAAGTCACCTGTTCTTTAAAATGTCTCTGAGTTATATGACTACGTTTGGCTTGAAATTTCGTTCATCATAATGAATATAAGTGACTTGTATGAATACTGAAAAAAATTACTTGTGTAACTTATGATGTCATTTGCAATAAATGGAACAATGCCTTTGGTCTCAATGTTCAATAACTAGTTATATGTAGTCGTATGTCCCTAGTTGTTATATCACGTTTAATTAAAGATATGTGTTTTAGTTCCAATTCGTGTCTATAAATTCAATGCACAAAAACATGTATATGTTGATATACGAGAAATATTTATTTATGTCATTACATAAATGTCAAGTGAATACTTACTAGTGACGATATTCATATATATGATGTTTCATATTTATTCATATTCTAATATTCACCCTTATGATTTTTCACGTGTGTATGTGAAATAGATTTTTTTCGTCGGTTGTTCGTTATTCTAGAACTTGCATGATCAATACCAAACATAAAGATGCATATAAATTAAAAGGTTCAATAAACATTGTTATAAGGATGAAAACTCTTTACTAAATGAAATTTATGTTTTCATGTTACCATTACCTAATCTATTAATGATATGAAAATTATAAATTTAAAGTGAATCAGAGTGGCGCAGCGGAAGCGTGGTGGGCCCATAACCCACAGGTCCCTGGATCGAAACCAGGCTCTAATAGAATTTTTAAATATTTCTTTTGTGCGTTCAAAAGATATGAATAAGCCTCTAAGTGTCAAGGGACTTTTATCTCATGGATTTTTATCAATGTGTCATTACGTGCTAATGTTTCTTAAATTTTTAATGTTGCAATTGTTTTATATTTATCATTATGGATAATAATAAAATATTCTGTGAAGATATCTATTAGTTTTATTTATCTTTTAGAACTTTTTATAACACAACATCTAAAGTTTAATGAAAATTTGAGTGGTGCAGTTGAAGGGATGCGTTCCCATTCCAGTAGGTCCTTGGATATAAACTAGCTTTGACAAAAAAATTATATGACTACGTTTGGTTTGAAATTTTGTTCATATTTATTCATAATTTACTATTAACCTTTTATGATTTTCAAGTGTGTATGTGAAATAGATTTTTTAGGTTGGTTGTTCATTATTCTAGAACTTGCATTATCATCACCAAACATAAGGATGCATATAAATTAAATGGTTCAATAATCTTTGTTATACAGATGAAAACTCTTTACTAAATGAAATTTATGTTTTCATGTTACCATTACCTAATCTATTAATGATATGAAAATTATAAATTTAATTTGAATCAGAGTGGCGTAGCGGAAGCGTGGTGGGCCCATAACTCACAGGTCCCTGGAATGAATCTAGGCTATGATAGAATTTTTAAAAATTTTTTTTTTGCATTCAAAAGATATGAATAAGCCTCTAAGTGTAAAAGTTAAATTTTTTTTTTTGCATTCAAAAGATATGAATAAGCCTCTAAGTGTCAAAGGACATCAAATTTTTTATAGGTATCATTGTTTCTCTAAGTTTTATCTCGTGGATTTTTATCAATGTGTCATTACGAATATTGTGTTCAAGATGTTTATATGTATGTTGTCTCTTACATACCATTACTAGAACGAAGGAAATAAAATATCAATAATATCAAATGTCTAGTGTTGCACTCAATAGTCAACCCACAATAGATGTCGGAAAAATCATTACACCATGTTTATATGAAATTATCAAGGCCGACTAAAAATGCAAACATGACTTAGAAAGGTAATAATCGACAGATATGGTATGGAACCCTGGGGTTTTAAATTAGAAGGACATATACACGAACTCTGGACTATATTGTTAATAATATTTTTTATGCCCTTTAATTTTATTTGTGCGAAGTCACCTGTTCTTTAAAATGTATCTGAGTTATATGACTACGTTTGGCTTGAAATTTCGTTCATCATAATGAATATAAGTGACTTGTATGAATACTGAAAAAAATTACTTGTGTAACTTATGATGTCATTTGCAATAAATGGAACAATACTTTTGGTCTCAATGTACAATAACTAGTTATATGTTGTCGTATGTCCCTAGTTGTTATATCACGTTTAATTAAAGATATGTAATTTAGTTTCAATTTGTGTCTATAAATTCAATGCACAAAAACATGTATATGTTGATATACGAGAAATATTTATTTATGTCATTATATAAATGTCAAGTAAATACTTACTAGTGACGATATTCATATATATGATGTTTCCTAATTATTAATATTTTACTATTCACCCTTTATGATTTTCAACTGTGTATGTGAAATAGATTTTTTACGAGGGTTGTTCGTTATTCTAGAACTTGCATGATCATTACAAAACATAAAGATGCCTATAAATTAAAAGGTTCAATAAACATTGTTATAAGGATGAAAACACTATACTTATTGAATTTTATGTTTTCATGTTACCATTACCTAATCTATTAATGATATGAAAATTATAAACTTAATGTGAATCAGAGTGGCGCAGCAGAAGCATGGTGGGCCCATAACCCAGAGGTCCCTGGATTGAAACTAGGCTATGATAGAATTTTTAAATATTTTTTTTTTCATTCAAAAGATATGAATAAGCCTCTAAGTGTCAAAGGACATTAAATTTGTTATACGTATCATTGTTTCTCTAAGTTTTATCCCGTGGATTTTTATCAATGTGTCATTACGAATATTGTGTTCAAGATGTTTATATGTATGTTGTCTCTTACATACCATTACTAGAACGAAGGAAATAAAATATCAAGAATATCAAATGTCTAGTGTTGCACTCAGTAGTCAACCCACAATAGATGTCGGAAAAATCATTACACCATGTTTGTATGAAATTATCAAGGCCTACTAAAAATGCAAACATGACTTAGAAAGGTACTAATCGACAAATATGGTATGGAACCCAGGGGTTTTAAATTAGAAGGACAGATACACGAACTCTGGATTATATTGTTAATAATATTTTTTAAGCCCTTTAATTTTATTTGTGCGAAGTCACCTGTTCATTAAAATGTCTCTGAGTTATATGACTACGTTTGGCTTGAAATTTCGTTCATCATAATGAATATAAGTGACTTGTATGAATACTGAAAAAAATTACTTTTGTAACTTATGATGTCCTTTGCAATAAACGGAACAATACTTTTGGTCTCAATGTACAATAACTAGTTATATGTTGTCGTATGTCCCTAGTTGTTATATCACGTTTAATTAAAGATATGTGTTTTAGTTCCAATTTGTGTCTATAAATTCAATGCACAAAAACATGTATATGTTGATATACGAGAAATATTTATTTATGTCATTATATAAATGTCAAGTGAATACTTACTAGTGACGATATTCATATATATGATGTTTCATAATTTTTCATATTTTACTATTCACCCTTTATGATTTTCAAGTGTGTATGTGAAATAGATTTTTTACGAGGGTTGCTCGTTATTCTAGAACTTGCATGATCATTACCAAACATAAAGATGCCTATAAATTAAAAGGTTCAATAAACATTGTTATAAGGATGAAAATGCTTTACTAAATGAATTTTATGTTTTCATGTTACCATTAGCTAATCTATTAATGATATGAAAATTATAAATTTAATGTGAATCATAGTGGTGCAGCGGAAGCGTGGTTGGCCCATAACCCAGAGGTCCCTGGATTGAAACTAGGCTATGATAGAATTTTTAAATATTTTTTTTTGCATTCAAAAGGTATGAATAAGCCTCTAAGTGTCAAAGGACATTAAATTTATTATACGTATCATTGTTTCTCTAAGTTTTATCTCGTGGATTTTTATCAATGTGTCATTACGAATATTGTGTTCAAGATGTTTATATGTATGTTGTCTCTTACATACCATTACTAGAACGAAGGAAATAAAATATCAAGAATATCAAATGTCTAGTGTTGCACTCAGTAGTCAACCCACAATAGATGTCGGAAAAATCATACACCATGTTTGTATGAAATTATCAAGGCCTACTAAAAATGCAAACATGACTTAGAAAGGTAATAATCGACAAATATGGTATGGAACCCTGGGGTTTTAAATTAGAAGGACAGATACACGAACTCTGGATTATATTGTTAATAATATTTTTAAGCCCTTTAATTTTATATGTGCGAAGTCACCTGTTCATTAAAATGTCTCTGAGTTATATGACTACGTTTGGCTTGAAATTCCGTTCATCATAATGAATATAAGTGACTTGTATGAATACTGAAAAAAATTACTTTTGTAACTTATGATGTCCTTTGCAATAAACGGAACAATACTTTTGGTCTCAATGTACAATAACTAGTTATATGTTGTCGTATGTCCCTAGTTGTTATATCACGTTTAATTAAAGATATGTGTTTTAGTTCCAATTTATGTCTATAAATTCAATTCACAAAAACATGTATATGTTGATATACGAGAAATATTTATTTATGTCATTATATAAATGTCAAGTGAATACTTACTACTGACGATATTCATATATATGATGTTTCATAATTATTCATATTTTAGTATTCACCCTTTATGATTTTCAAGTGTGTATGTGAAATAGATTTTTTACGAGGGTTGTTCGTTATTCTAGAACTTGCATGATCATTACCAAACATAAAGATGCCTATAAATTAAAAGGTTCAATAAACATTGTTATAAGGATGAAAACTCTTTACTAAATGAATTTTATGTTTTCATGTTACCATTACCTAATCTATTAATGATATGAAAATTATAAATTTAACGTGAATCACAGTGGCGCAGCGGAAGCGTGGTGGGCCCATAACCCACAGGTCCCTGGATTGAAACTAGGCTATGATAGAATTTTTAAATATTTTCTTTTTGCATTCAAAAGATATGAATCAGCCTCTAAGTGTCAAAGGACATTAAATTTTTTATACGTATCATTGTTTCTCTAAGTTTTATCTCGTGGATTTTTATCAATGTGTCATTAAGAATATTGTGTTCAAGATGTTTATATGTATGTTGTCTCTTACATACCATTACTAGAACGAAGGAAATAAAATATCAAGAATATCAAATGTCTAGTGTTGCACTCAGTAGTCAACCCATAATAGATGTTGGAAAAATCATTACACCATGTTTATATGAAATTATCAAGGCACACTAAAAATGCAATCATGACTTAGAAAGGTAATAATCGATAGATATGTTATGGAACCCTGTGGATTTAAATTAGAAGGACAGATACACGAACTCTGGACTATATTGTTAATAATATGTTTTGAGCCCTTTAATTTTATTTGTGCGAAGTCACCTGTTCATTAAAATGTCTCTGAGTTATATGACTACGTTTGGCTTGAAATTTCGTTAATCATAATGAATATAAGTGACTTGTATGAATACTGGAAAAAATTACTTGTGTAACTTATGATGTCATTTGCAATAAATGGAACAATACTTTTGGTCTCAATGTACAATAACTACTTATATGTTGTCGTATGTCCCTAGTTGTTATATCACGTTTAATTAAAGATATGTGTTTTAGTTCCAATTTGTGTCTATAAATTCAATGCACAAAAACATGTATATGTTGATATACGAGAAATATTTATTTATGTCATTATATAAATGTCAAGTGAATACTTACTAGTGACGATATTCATATATATGATGTTTCATATTTATTCATATTCTAATATTCACCCTTATGATTTTTCACGTGTGTATGTGACATAGATTTTTTACGTCGGTTGTTCGTTATTCTAGAACTTGCATGATCATTACCAAACATAAAAATGCCTATAAATTAAAAGGTTCAATAAACATTTTTATAAGGATGAAAACTATTTACTAAATGAAATTTACGTTTTTATGTTACCATTACCTAATCTATTAAAGATATGAAAATTATAAATTTAATGTGAATCAGAGTGGCGCAGCGGAAGCGTGGTGGGCCCATAACCCATAGGTCCCTGGATCGAAACCTTGCTTTGATAGAATTTTTAAATATTTTTTTGTGCGTTCAAAAGATATGAATAAGCCTTTAAGTGTCAAAGGACATTAAATTTTTTATACGTATCATTGTTTCCCTAAGTATTATCTCGTGAATTTTTATTAATGTGTCATTACGTGCTAATGTTTCTTAAATATTTAATGTTGCAATTGTTTTATATTTATCATTATGGATAATAATAAAATATTTTGTGAAGATATCTATTTGTTTTATTTATCTTTTAGAACTTTTTATAACACAACATCTAAAGTTTAATGCAAATTTGACTGGTGCAGTTGAAGGGATGCGTGCCCATTCCAATAGGTCCTTGGATATAAACTAGCTTTGACAAAAAAAATTATATGACTATGTTTGGTTTGAAATTTCGTTCATATTTATTCATATTTTACTATTCACCTTTTATGATTTTCAAGTGTGTATGTGAAATAGATTTTTTAGGTTGGTTGTTCATTATTCTAGAACTTGCATGATCATCACCAAACATAAAGATGCCTATAAATTAAATGGTTCAATAATCATTGTTATACGGATGAAAACTCTTTACTAAATGAAATTTATTTTTTCATGTTACCATTACCTAATCTATTAATGATATCAAAATTATAAGTTTAATGTGAATCACAGTTGAGCAACGCAAGCGTGGTGGGCCCATAACCCACAAGTCCCTGAATTGAAACTCGGCATTGATAGAATTTTTAAATATTTTTTTTTTGCATTCAAAAGATATGAATAAGCCTCTAAGTGTCAAAGGACATTAAATTTTTTATACGTATCATTGTTTCTCTAAGTTTTATCTCGTGGATTGTTATCAATGTGTCATTATGAATATTGTGTTCAATATGTTTATATGTATGTTGTCTTTTACATACCATTACTAGAACGAAGGAAATAAAATATCAAGAATATCAAATGTCTAGTGTTGCACTCAGTAGTCAACCCATAATAGATGTTGGAAAAATCATTACACCATGTTTATATGAAATTATCAAGGCACACTAAAAATGCAATCATGACTTAGAAAGGTAATAATCGATAGATATGTTATGGAACCCTGGGGATTTAAATTAGAAGGACAGATACACGAACTCTGGACTATATTGTTAATAATATGTTTTAAGCCCTTTAATTTTATTTGTGCGAAGTCACCTGTTCATTAAAATGTCTCTGAGTTATATGACTACGTTTGGCTTGAAATTTCGTTAATCATAATGAATATAAGTGACTTGTATGAATACTGGAAAAAATTACTTGTGTACCTTATGATGTCATTTGCAATAAATGGAACAATACTTTTGGTCTCAATGTACAATAACTACTTATATGTTGTCGTATGTCCCTAGTTGTTATATCACGTTTAATTAAAGATATGTGTTTTAGTTCCAATTTGTGTCTATAAATTCAATGCACAAAAACATGTATATGTTGATATACGAGAAATATTTATTTATGTCATTATATAAATGTCAAGTGAATACTTACTAGTGACGATATTCATATATATGATGTTTCATATTTATTCATATTCTAATATTCACCCTTATAATTTTTCACGTGTGTATGTGAAATAGATTTTTTACGTCGGTTGTTCGTTATTCTAGAACTTGCATGATCATTACCAAACATAAAAATGCCTATAAATTAAAAGGTTCAATAAACATTTTTATAAGGATGAAAACTCTTTACTAAATGAAATTTACGTTTTTATGTTACCATTACCTAATCTATTAATGATATGAAAATTATAAATTTAATGTGAATCAGAGTGGCGCAGCGGAAGCGTGGTGGGCCCATAACCCACATGTCCCTGGATTGAAACCAGGCTCTAATAGAATTTTTAAATATTTTTTTGTGCGTTCAAAATATATGAATAAGCCTCTAAATGTAAAAGGACATTAAATTTTTTATACGTATCATTGTTTCTCTAAGTTTTATCTCGTGGATTTTTATCAATGTGTCATTACGTGCTAATGTTTCTTAAATATTTAATGTTGCAATTGTTTTATATTTATCATTATGGATAAAAATAAAATATTTTGTGAAGATATCTATTTGTTTTATTTATCTTTTAGAACTTTTTATAACACAACATCTAAAGTTTAATGCAAATTTGAGTGGTGCAGTTGAAGGGATGCGTGCCCATTCCAATAGGTCCTTGGATTTAAACTAGCTTTGACAAAAAAAATTATATGACTACGTTTGGTTTGAAATTTCGTTCATATTTATTCATATTTTACTATTCACCTTTTATGATTTTCAAGTGTGTATGTGAAATAGAATTTTTAGGTCGGTTGTTCATTATTCTAGAACTTGCATGATCATCACCAAACATAAAGATGCCTATAAATTAAATGGTTCAATAATCATTGTTATAAGGATGAAAACTCATTACTAAATGAAATTTATTTTTTCATGTTACCATTACCTAATCTATTAATGATATGAAAATTATAAATTTAATGTGAATCACAGTTGCGCAACGGAAGCGTGGTGGGCCCATAACCCACAGGTCCCTGGATTGAAACTAGGCTATGATAGAATTTTTAAATATTTTTTTTTGCATTCAAAAGATATGAATAAGCCTCTAAGTGTCAAAGGACATTTAATTTTTTATACGTATCATTGTTTCTCTAAGTTTTATCTCGTGGATTGTTATCAATGTGTCATTATGAATATTGTGTTCAATATGTTTATATATATGTTGTCTCTTACATACCATAACTAGAACGAAGGAAATAAAATATCATGAATATCAAATGTCTAGTGTTGCACTCAGTAGTCAACCCATAATAGATGTTGGAAAAATCATTACACCATGTTTATATGAAATTATCAAGGCACACTAAAAATGCAATCATGACTTAGAAAGGTAATAATCGATAGATATGTTATGGAACCCTGGGGATTTAAATTAGAAGGACAGATACACGAACTCTGGACTATATTGTTAATAATATGTTTTAAGCCCTTTAATTTTATTTGTGCGAAGTCACCTGTTCATTAAAATGTCTCTGAGTTATATGACTACGTTTGGCTTGAAATTTCGTTAATCATAATGAATATAAGTGACTTGTATGAATACTGGAAAAAATTACTTGTGTAACTTATGATGTCATTTGCAATAAATGGAACAATACTTTTGGTCTCAATGTACAATAACTACTTATATGTTGTCGTATGTCCCTAGTTGTTATATCACGTTTAATTAAAGATATGTGTTTTAGTTCCAATTTGTGTCTATAAATTCAATGCACAAAAACATGTATATGTTGATATACGAGAAATATTTATTTATGTCATTATATAAATGTCAAGTGAATACTTACTAGTGACGATATTCATATATATGATGTTTCATATTTATTCATATTCTAATATTCACCCTTATGATTTTTCACGTGTGTATGTGAAATAGATTTTTTACGTCGGTTGTTCGTTATTCTAGAACTTGCATGATCATTACCAAACATAAAAATGCCTATAAATTAAAAGGTTCAATAAACATTTTTATAAGGATGAAAACTCTTTACTAAATGAAATTTACGTTTTTATGTTACCATTACCTAATCTATTAATGATATGAAAATTATAAATTTAATGTGAATCAGAGTGGCGCAGCGGAAGCGTGGTGGGCCCATAACCCATAGGTCCCTGGATCGAAACCTTGCTTTGATAGAATTTTTAAATATTTTTTGTGCGTTCAAAAGATATGAATAAGCCTTTAAGTGTCAAAGGACATTAAATTTTTTATACGTATCATTGTTTCCCTAAGTATTATCTCGTGGATTTTTATTAATGTGTCATTACGTGCTAATGTTTCTTAAATATTTAATGTTGCAATTGTTTTATATTTATCATTATGGATAATAATAAAATATTTTGTGAAGATATCTATTTGTTTTATTTATCTTTTAGAACTTTTTATAACACAACATCTAAAGTTTAATGCAAATTTGACTGGTGCAGTTGAAGGGATGCGTGCCCATTCCAATAGGTCCTTGGATATAAACTAGCTTTGACAAAAAAAATTATATGACTATGTTTGGTTTGAAATTTCGTTCATATTTATTCATATTTTACTATTCACCTTTTATGATTTTCAAGTATGTATGTGAAATATATTTTTTAGGTTGGTTGTTCATTATTCTAGAACTTGCATGATCATCACCAAACATAAAGATGCCTATAAATTAAATGGTTCAATAATCATTGTTATACGGATGAAAACTCTTTACTAAATGAAATTTATTTTTTCATGTTACCATTACCTAATCTATTAATGATATCAAAATTATAAATTTAATGTGAATCACAGTTGAGCAACGCAAGCGTGGTGGGCCCATAACCCACAAGTCCCTGGATTGAAACTCGGCTATGATAGAATTTTTAAATATTTTTTTTTTGCATTCAAAAGATATGAATAAGCCTCTAAGTGTCAAAGGACATTAAATTTTTTATACGTATCATTGTTTCTCTAAGTTTTATCTCGTGGATTTTTATCAATGTGTCATTATGAATATTGTGTTCAAGATGTTTATATGTATATTGTCTTTTACATACCATTACTAGAACGAAGGAAATAAAATATCAAGAATGTCAAATGTCTAGTGTTGCACTCAGTATTCAACCTATAATAGATGTTGGAAAAATCATTACACCATGTTTATATGAAATTATCAAGGCACACTAAAAATGCAAACATGACTTAGAAAGGTAATAATCGACAGATATGGTATGGAACCCTGAGATTTTAAATTAGAAGGACAGATACACGAACTCTGGACTATATTGTTAATAATACGTTTTAAGCTCTTTAATTTTATTTGTGCGAAGTCACCTGTTCATTAAAATGTCTCTGAGTTATATGACTACGTTTGGCTTGAAATTTCGTTAATCATAATGAATATAAGTGACTTGTATGAATACTGGAAAAAATTACTTGTGTAACTTATGATGTCATTTGCAATAAATGGAACAATACTTTTGGTCTCAATGTACAATAACTACTTATATGTTGTCGTATGTCCCTAGTTGTTATATCACGTTTAATTAAAGATATGTGTTTTAGTTCCAATTTGTGTCTATAAATTCAATGCACAAAAACATGTATATGTTGATATACGAGAAATATTTATTTATGTCATTATATAAATGTCAAGTGAATACTTACAAGTGACGATATTCATATATATGATGTTTCATATTTATTCATATTCTAATATTCACCCTTATGATTTTTCACGTGTGTATGTGAAATAGATTTTTTACGTCGGTTGTTCGTTATTCTAGAACTTGCACGATCATTACCAAACATAAAAATGCCTATAAATTAAAAGGTTCAATAAACATTGTTATAAGGATGAAAACTCTTTACTAAATGAAATTTATGTTTTCATGTTACCATTACCTAATCTGTTAATGATATGAAAATTATAAATTTAATGTGAATCAGAGTGGCGCAGCGGAAGCGTGGTGGGCCCATAACCCACAGGTCCCTGGATCGAAACTAGGCTCTGATAGAATTTTTAAATATTTTTTTGTGCGTTCAAAAGATATGAATAAGCCTCTAAGTGTCAAAGGACATTAAATTTTTTATACGTATCATTGTTTCCCTAAGTTTTATCTCGTGGATTTTTATTAATGTGTCATTACGTGCTAATGTTTCTTAAATATTTAATGTTGCAATTGTTTTATATTTATCATTATGGATAATAGTAAAATATTTTGTGAAGATATCTATTTGTTTTATTTATCTTTTAGAACTTTTTATAACACAACATTTAAAGTTTAATGCAATTTTGAGTGGTGCAGTTGAAGGGATGCGTGCCCATTCCAATAGGTCCTTGGATATAAACTAGCTTTGACAAAAAAAATTATATGACTACGTTTGGTTTGAAATTTCGTTCATATTTATTCATATTTTACTATTCACCTTTTATGATTTTCAAGTGTGTATGTGAAATAGATTTTTTAGGTTGGTTGTTCATTATTCTAGAACTTGCATGATCATCACCAAACATAAAGATGCCTATAAATTAAATGGTTCAATAATCATTGTTATACGGATGAAAACTCTTTACTAAATGAAATTTATTTTTTCATGTTACCATTACCTAATCTATTAATGATATCAAAATTATAAATTTAATGTGAATCACAGTTGCGCAATGGAAGCGTGGTGGGCCCATAACCCACAAGTCCCTGGATTGAAACTCGGCTATGATAGAATTTTTAAATATTTTTTTTTGCATTCAAAAGATATGAATAAGCCTCTAAGTGTCAAAGGACATTAAATTTTTTATACGTATCATTATTTCTCTAAGTTTTATCTCGTGGATTTTTATCAATGTGTCATTATGAATATTGTGTTCAAGATGTTTATATGTATATTGTCTTTTACATACCATTGCTAGAACGAAGGAAATAAAATATCAAGAATATCAAATGTCTAGTGTTGCACTCAGTAGTCAACCTATAATATATGTTGGAAAAATCATTACACCATGTTTATATGAAATTATCAAGGCACACTAAAAATGCAAACATGACTTAGAAAGGTAATAATCGACAGATATGGTATGGAACCCTGGGATTTTAAATTAGAAGGACAGATACACGAACTCTGGACTATATTGTTAATAATATGTTTTAATCTATTTAATTTTATTTATGCGAAGTCACTTGTTCATTAAAATGTCTCTGAGTTATATGACTACGTTTGGCTTGAAATTTCGTTAATCATAATGAATATAAGTGACTTGTATGAATACTGGAAAAAATTACTTGTGTAACTTATGATGTCATTTGCAATAAATAGAACAATACTTTTGGTCTCAATGTACAATAACTAGTTATATGTTGTCGTATGTCCCTAGTTGTTATATCACGTTTAATTAAAGATATGTGTTTTAGTTCCAATTTGTGTCTATAAATTCAATGCACAAAAACATGTATATGTTGATATACGAGAAATATTTATTTATGTCATTATATAAATGTCAAGTGAATACTTACTAGTGACGATATTCATATATATGATGTTTCATATTTATTCATATTCTAATATTCACCCTTATGATTTTTCACGTGTGTATGTGAAATAGATTTTTTACGTCGGTTGTTCGTTATTCTAGAACTTGCATGATCATTACCAAACATAAAAATGCCTATAAATTAAAAGGTTCAATAAACATTGTTATAAGGATGAAAACTCTTTACTAAATGAAATTTACGTTTTTATGTTACCATTACCTAATCTATTAATGATATGAAAATTATAAATTTAATGTGAATCAGAGTGGCGCAGCGGAAGCGTGGTGGGCCCATAACCCACAGGTCCCTGGATCGAAACCTGGCTCTGATAGAATTTTTAAATATTTTTTTGTGCGTTCAAAAGATATGAATAAGCCTCTAAGTGTCAAAGGACATTAAATTTTTTATACGTATCATTGTTTCCCTAAGTATTATCTCGTGGATTTTTATTAATGTGTCATTACGTGCTAATGTTTCTTAAATATTTAATGTTGCAATTGTTTTATATTTATCATTATGGATAATAATAAAATATTTTGTGAAGATATCTATTTGTTTTATTTATCTTTTAGAACTTTTTATAACACAACATCTAAAGTTTAATGCAAATTTGACTGGTGCAGTTGAAGGGATGCGTGCCCATTCCAATAGGTCCTTGGATATAAACTAGCTTTGACAAAAAAAATTATATGACTACGTTTGGTTTGAAATTTAGTTCATATTTATTCATATTTTACTATTCACCTTTTATGATTTTCATGTGTGTATGTGAAATAGATTTTTTAGGTTGGTTGTTCATTATTCTAGAACTTGCATGATCATCACCAAACATAAAGATGCCTATAAATTAAATGGTTCAATAATCATTGTTATACGAATGAAAACTCTTTACTAAATGAAATTTATTTTTTCATGTTACCATTACCTAATCTATTAATGATATGAAAATTATAAATTTAATGTGAATCACAGTTGCGCAATGGAAGCGTGGTGGGCCCATAACCCACAAGTCCCTGGATTGAAACTCGGCTATGATAGAATTTTTAAATATTTTTTTTTGCATTCAAAAGATATGAATAAGCCTCTAAGTGTCAAAGGACATTAAATTTTTTATACGTATCATTATTTCTCTAAGTTTTATCTCGTGGATTTTTATCAATGTGTCATTATGAATATTGTGTTCAAGATGTTTATATGTATATTGTCTTTTACATACCATTACTAGAACGAAGGAAATAAAATATCAAGAATATCAATTGTCTAGTGTTGCACTCAGTAGTCAACCTATAATAAATGTTGGAAAAATCATTACACCATGTTTATATGAAATTATCAAGGCACACTAAAAATGCAAACATGACTTAGAAAGGTAATAATCGACAGATATGGTATGGAACCCTGGGATTTTAAATTAGAAGGACAGATACACGAACTCTGGACTATATTGTTAATAATATGTTTTAAGCTCTTTAATTTTATTTGTGTGAAGTCACCTGTTCATTAAAATGTCTCTGAGTTATATGACTACGTTTGGCTTGAAATTTCGTTAATCATAATGAATATAAGTGACTTGTATGAATACTGGAAAAAATTACTTGTGTAACTTATGATGTCATTTGCAATACATTGAACAATACTTTTGGTCTCAATGTACAATAACTAGTTATATGTTGTCGTATGTCCCTAGTTGTTATATCACGTTTAATTAAAGATATGTGTTTTAGTTCCAATTTGTGTCTTTAAATTCAATGCACAAAAACATGTATATGTTGATATACGAGAAATATTTATTTATGTCATTATATAAATGTCAAGTGAATACTTACAAGTGACGATATTCATATATATGATGTTTCATATTTATTCATATTCTAATATTCACCCTTATGATTTTTCACGTGTGTATGTGAAATCGATTTTTTACGTCGGTTGTTCGTTATTTTCTAGAACTTGCATGATCATTACCAAACATAAAAATGCCTATAAATTAAAAGGTTCAATAAACATTGTTATAAGGATGAAAACTCTTTACTAAATGAAATTTATGTTTTCATGTTACCATTACCTAATCTATTAATGATATGAAAATTATAAATTTAATGTGAATCAGAGTGGCGCAGCGGAAACGTGGTGGGCCCATAACCCATAGGTCCCTGGATCGAAACTAGTCTCTGATAGAATTTTTAAATATTTTTTTTGTGCATTCAAAAGATATGAATAAGCCTCTAAGTGTCAAAGGACATTTAATTTTTTATACGTATCATTGTTTCCCTAAGTTTTATCTCGTGGATTTTTATTAATGTGTCATTACGTGCTAATGTTTCTTAAATATTTAATGTTGCAATTGTTTTATATTTATCATTATGGATAATAGTAAAATATTTTGTGAAGATATCTATTTGTTTTATTTATCTTTTAGAACTTTTTATAACACAACATCTAAAGTTTAATGCAAATTTGAGTGGTGCAGTTGAAGGGATGCGTGCCGATTCCAATAGGTCCTTGGATATAAACTAGCTTTGACAAAAAAAATTATATAACTATGTTTGGTTTGAAATTTCGTTCATATTTATTCATATTTTACTATTCACCTTTTATGATTTTCATGTGTGTATGTGAAATAGATTTTTTAGGTTGGTTGTTCATTATTCTAGAACTTGCATGATCATCACCAAACATAAAGATGCCTATAAATTAAATGGTTCAATAATCATTGTTATACAGATGAAAACTATTTACTAAATGAAATTTATGTTTTCATGTTACCATTACCTAATCTATTAATGATATGAAAATTATAAATTTAATGTGAATCACAGTGGCGCAACGAAAGCGTGGTGGGCCCATAACCCACAGGTCCCTGGATTGAAACTAGGCTATGATAGAATTTTTAAATATTTTTTTTTGCATTCAAAAGATATGAATAAGCCTCTAAGTGTCAAAGGACATTAAATTTTTTATACGTATCATTGTTTCTCAAAGTTTTATCTCGTGGATTTTTATCAATGTGTCATTACGAATATTGTGTTCAAGATGTTTATATCTATGTTGTCTTTTAAATACCATTACTAGAACGAAGGAAATAAAATATCAAGAATATCAAATGTCTAGTGTTGCACTCAGTATTCAACCCATAATAGATGTCGGAAAAATCATTACACCATGTTTATATGAAATTATCAAGGCATACTAAAAATGCAAACATGACTTAGAAAGGTAATAATCGACAAATATGGTATGGAACCCTGGGGTTTTAAATTAGAAGGACAGATACACGAACTCTGGACTATATTGTTAATAATATGTTTTAAGCCCTTTAATTTTATTTGTGCGAAGTCACCTGTTCATTAAAATGTCTGAGTTATATGACTACGTTTGGCTTGAAATTTCGTTAATCATAATGAATATAAGTGACTTTTACGAATATTGGAAAAAATTACTTGTGTAACTTTTGATGTCATTTGCAATAAATGGAACAATACTTTTGGTCTTAATGTACAATAACTAGTTATATGTTGTCGTATGTCCCTAGTTGTTATATCACGTTTAATTAAAGATATGTGAAAATTCTGGCTGTAGATACTCAATGTCACAGTCAATGTTATGACACCGTATCTGACTTTCTATAAGACAGTAAATACAAAAACAGTAAAGAACACAGTCAATTGTTTACCCAGTTCAGTGTGCAACAACACCTACTCTGGGGGCTACCAAGCCAGGGAGGAAATCCACTATAAGAGATATTAATTCAGGAATAAACCAACCATTTTATCTCCTTCACTTAAGACCTACCCAATGCAACTTCAATCTAAGTACAATTTAAACCTGAGTTCCTACTCACTCCCCCTCAATCACAGCAGTGATACTTAAAACAATTGACTAATGAATTAATGAAGACACTCTTCAAAACATACACTTGATTATGCTTCACAGCTTTTTAATCAAGCAACACAAGCACTCTTGCTTCACAGCTTTGAGTGATACATAAACCTAACTTAACTTTGCTTCAAAGCTTTAGTCAAGAGACACAAACACTCTCGCTTCAAAGCTTTGAGTGATACAAAACCCTTACAATTAAAACCTATTCCAAGTCACTTATCACAATGATACTTGCTTGGATTACAATAGTTAAAACTATACAGCTCCTAAATGATCTTCTTTCAAAAATGATAAATTCCAAACAGCAGCCCTGTTGAATATATAGCAGCTGTTGCTTCAGTTAGGGTTTCCACAAAAAGCTAGGGTTAATTCCGTTTGACCTTAAGACTTGGTCACAAGACTTTATCAACCAGGTTAGGGTTGAGCTAGGTTAACCCAAAGTCCACGAGAGATTCTGTTCTGGAAAGAATGAGTCATCTTCCTGAAAAATCTCAGAATTAACCAAACTGCATAACTGCTAAATCAGAACAGGATGTCTTAACATTTGTTATGACATCAGAATTCCTGTTTACTGATTTTGGTAAATGTGATCATTTTGCAAAATGCTCAGATACACACTCATAAACAGCAGCACCTGTATGCCATTATTTTTCTGCAAAGGTACCTAATAAATCAGTACCTAATAAACTAGAATGTTATGACATCAGTCATGACATTCACACACCTGGTTTTACCAAAAATGCATGCCAATAACTAAACACCTACAATATGTGTTTTGGTTCCAATTTGTGTCTATAAATTCAATGCACAAAAACATGTATATGTTGATATACGAGAAATATTTATTTATGTCATTATATAAATGTCAAGTGAATACTTACTAGTGACGATATTCATATATATGATGTTTCATATTTATTCATATTCTAATATTCACCCTTATGATTTTTCACGTGTGTATGTGAAATAGATTTTTTACGTCGGTTGTTTGTTATTCTAGAACTTGCATGATCATTACCAAACATAAAAATGCCTATAAATTAAAAGGTTCAATAAACATTGTTATAAGGATGAAAACTCTTTACTAAATGAAATTTATGTTTTCATGTTACCATTACCTAATCTATTATTGATATGAAAATTATAAATTTAATGTGAATCAGAGTGGCGCAGCGGAAGCGTGGTGGGCCCATAACCCACAGGTCCCTGGATGGAAACCAGGCTCTGATAGAATTTTTAAATATTTTTTTTGTGCGTTCAAAAGATATGAATAAGCCTCTAAGTGTCAAAGGACATTAAATTTTTTATACGTATCATTGTTTCCCTAAGTTTTATCTCGTGGATTTTTATTAATGTGTCATTACGTGCTAATGTTTCTTAAATATTTAATGTTGCAATTGTTTTATATTTATCATTATGGATAATAATAAAATATTTTGTGAAGATATCTATTTGTTTTATTTATCTTTTAGAACTTTTTATAACACAACATCTAAAGTTTAATGCAAATTTGAGTGGTGCAGTTGAAGGGATGCGTGCCCATTCCAATAGGTCCTTGGATATAAACTAGCTTTGACAAAAAAAATTATATGACTACGTTTGGTCTGAAATTTCGTTCATATTTATTCATATTTTACTATTCACCTTTTATGATTTTCAAGTGTGTATGTGAAATAGATTTTTTAGGTTGGTTGTTCATTATTCTAGAACTTGCATGATCATCACCAAACATAAAGATGCCTATAAATTAAATGGTTCAATAATCATTGTTATACGGATGAAAACTCTTTACTAAATGAAATTTATGTTTTCATGTTACCATTACCTAATCTATTAATGATATGAAAATTATAAATTTAATGTGAATCACAGTGGTGCAGCGGAAGCATGGTGGGCCCATAACCCATAGGTCCCTTGATAGAAACTAGGCTATGATAGAATTTTTATATATTTTTTTTGCATTCAAAAGATATGAATAAGCCTCTAAGTGTCAAAGGACATTAAATTTGTTATACGTATCATTGTTTCTCTAAGTTTTATCTCGTGGATTTTTATCAATGTGTCATTACGAATATTATGTTCAAGATGTTTATATGTATGTTGTCTTTTACATACCATTACTAGAACGAAGGAAATAAAATATCAAGGATATCAAATGTCTAGTGTTGCACTCAGTAGTCAACCCATAATAGATGTCGGAAAAATCATTACACCATGTTTATATGAAATTATCAAGGCATACTAAAAATGCAAACATGACTTACAAAGGTAATAATCAATAGATATGGTATGGAACCCTGGGGTTTTAAATTAGAAGGACAGATACACGAACTCTGGACTATATTGTTAATAATATGTTTTAAGCCCTTTAATTTTATTTGTGCGAAGTCACCTGTTCATTAAAATGTCTCTGAGTTATATGACTACGTTTGGCTTGAAATTTCGTTAATCATAATGAATATAAGTGACTTGTATGAATTATGGAAAAAATTACTTGTGTAACTTATGATGTCATTTGCAATAAATTGAACAATACTTTTGGTCTCAATGTACAATAACTAGTTATATGTTGTCGTATGTCCCTAGTTGTTATATCACGTTTAATTAAAGATATGTGTTTTAGTTCCAATTTATGTCTATAAATTCAATGCACAAAAACATGTATAAGTTGATATACGAGAAATATTTATTTATGTCATTATATAAATGTCAAGTGAATACTTACTAGTGACGATATTCATATATATGATGTTTCATATTTATTCATATTCTAATATTCACCCTTATGATTTTTCACGTGTGTATGTGAAATAGATTTTTTTCGTCGGTTGTTCGTTATTCTAGAACTTGCATGATCATTACCAAACATAAAGATGCATATAAATTAAAAGGTTCAATAAAAATTGTTATAAGGATGAAAACTCTTTACTAAATAAAATTTATGTTTTCATGTTACCATTACCTAATCTATTAATGATATGAAAATTATAAATTTATTGTGAATCAGAGTAGCGCAACAGAAGCGTGGTGGGCCCATAACCCACAGGTCCCTGGATCGAAACCAGGCTCTGATAGAATTTTTAAATATTTCTTTTGTGCGTTCAAAAGATATGAATAAGCCTCTAAGTGTCAAGGGACTTTTATCTCGTGGATTTTTATCAATGTGTCATTACGTGCTAATGTTTCTTAAATTTTTAATGTTGCAATTGTTTTATATTTATCATTATGGATAATAATAAAATATTCTGTGAAGATATCTATTTGTTTTATTTATCTTTTAGAACTTTTTATAACACAACATCTAAAGTTTAATGCAAATTTGAGTGGTGCAGTTGAAGGGATGCGTTCCCATTCCAATAGGTCCTTGGATATAAACTAGCTTTGACAAAAAAATTACATGACTACGTTTGGTCTGAAATTTCGTTCATATTTATTCATATTTTACTATTCACCTTTTATGATTTTCAAGTGTGTATGTGAAATAGATTTTTTAGGTTGGTTGTTCATTATTCTAGAACTTGCATGATCATCACCAAACATAAAGATGCCTATAAATTAAATGGTTCAATAATCATTGTTATACGGATGAAAACTCTTTACTAAATAAAATTTATGTTTTCATGTTACCATTACCTAATCTATTAATGATATGAAAATTATAAATTTAATGTGAATCACAGTGGTGCAGCGGAAGCGTGGTGGGCCCATAACCCATAGGTCCCTGGATTGAAACTAGGCTATGATAGAATTTTAATATATTTTTTTTTTGCATTCAAAAGATATGAATAAGCCTCTAAGTGTCAAAGGACATTAAATTTGTTATACGTATCATTGTTTCTCTAAGTTTTATCTCGTGGATTTTTATCAATGTGTCATTACGAATATTATGTTCAAGATGTTTATATGTATGTTGTCTTTTACATACCATTACTAGAACGAAGGAAATAAAATATCAAGAATATCAAATGTCTAGTGTTGCACTCAGTAGTCAACCTATAATAGATGTCGGAAAAATCATTACACCATGTTTATATGAAATTATCAAGGCATACTAAAAATGCAAACATGACTTAGAAAGGTAATAATCGATAGATATGGTATGGAACCCTGGGGTTTTAAATTAGAAGGACAGATACACGAACTTTGGACTATATTGTTAATAATATGTTTTTAGCCCTTTAATTTTATTTGTGCGAAGTCACCTGTTCATTAAAATGTCTCTGAGTTATATGACTACGTTTGGCTTGAAATTTCGTTAATCATAATGAATATAAGTGACTTGTATGAATACTGGAAAAAATTACTTGTGTAACTTATGATGTCATTTGCAATAAATTGAACAATACTTTTGGTCTCAATGTACAATAACTAGTTATATGTTGTCGTATGTCCCTAGTTGTTATATCACGTTTAATTAAAGATATGTGTTTTAGTTCCAATTTGTGTCTATAAATTCAATGCACAAAAACATGTATATGTTGATATACGAGAAATATTTATTTATGTCATTATATAAATGTCAAGTGAATACTTACTAGTGACGATATTCATATATATGATGTTTCATATTTATTCATATTCTAATATTCACCCTTATGATTTTTCACGTGTGTATGTGAAATAGATTTTTTTCGTCGGTTGTTCGTTATTCTAGAACTTGCATGATCATTACCAAACATAAAGATGCATATAAATTAAAAGGTTCAATAAAAATTGTTATAAGGATGAAAACTCTTTACTAAATAAAATTTATGTTTTCATGTTACCGTTACCTAATCTATTAATGATATGAAAATTATAAATTTATTGTGAATCAGAGTAGCGCAACAGAAGCGTGGTGGGCCCATAACCCACAGGTCCCTGGATCGAAACCAGGCTCTGATAGAATTTTTAAATATTTCTTTTGTGCGTTCAAAAGATATGAATAAGCCTCTAAGTGTCAAGGGACTTTTATCTCGTGGATTTTTATCAATGTGTCATTACGTGCTAATGTTTCTTAAATTTTTAATGTTGCAATTGTTTTATATTTATCATTATGGATAATAATAAAATGTTCTGTGAAGATATCTATTTGTTTTATTTATCTTTTAGAACTTTTTATAACACAACATCTAAAGTTTAATGCAAATTTGAGTGGTGCAGTTGAAGGGATGCGTTACCATTCCAATAGGTCCTTGGATATAAACTAGCTTTGACAAAAAAATTATATGACTATGTTTTGTTTGAAATTTCGTTCATATTTATTCATATTTTACTATTCACCTTTTATGATTTTAAAGTGTGTATGTGAAATAGATTTTTTAGGTTGGTTGTTTATTATTCTAGAACTTGCATGATCATCACCAAACATAAAGATGCATATAAATTAAATGGTTCAATAATCTTTGTTATACGGATGAAAACTCTTTACTAAATGAAGTTTATGTTTTCATGTTACCATTACCTAATCTATTAATGATATGAAAATTATAAATTTAATGTGAATCAGAGTGGCGCAGCGGAAGAGTGGTGGGCCTATAACCCACACGTCCCTGGATTGAAACTAGGCTATGATAGAATTTTTAAATATTTTTTTTTGCATTCAAAAGATATGAATAAGCCTCTAAGTGTCAAAGGCCATGTTTATATGAAATTATCAAGGCCTACTAAAAACGAAAACATGACTTAGAAATGTAATAATCGACAAATATGGCATGGAACCCTGGGGTTTTAAATTAGAAGGACAGATACACGAACTCTGGACTATATTGTTAATAATATTTTTTAAGCCCTTTAATTTTATTTGTGCGAAGTCACCTGTTCTTTAAAATGTCTCTGAGTTATATGACTACGTTTGGCTTGAAATTTCGTTCATCATAATGAATATAAGTGACTTGTATGAATACTGAAAAAAATTACTTGTGTAACTTATGATGTCATTTGCAATAAATGGAATAATACTTTTGGTCTCAATGTACAATAACTAGTTATATGTTGTCGTATGTCCCTAGTTGTTATATCACGTTTAATTAAAGATATGTGTTTTAGTTTTAATTTGTGTCTATAAATTCAATGCACAAAAACATGTATATGTTGATATACGAGAAATATTTATTTATGTCATTATATAAATGTCAAGTGAATACTTACTAGTGACGATATTCATATATAGGATGTTTCATATTTATTCATATTCTAATATTCACCCTTTTGATTTTCCACGTGTGTGTGTGTGAAATAGATTTTTTATGTTGGTTGTTCGTTATTCTAGAACTTACATGATCATTACCAAACATAAAGATGCATATAAATTAAAAGGTTCAATAAACATTGTTATAAGGATGAAAACTCTTTACTAAATGAAATTTTTGTTTTCATGTTACCATTACCTAATCTATTAATGATATGAAAATTATAAATTTAATGTGAATCAGAGTGGCGCAGCGGAAGCGTGGTGGGCCTATAACCCACAGGTCCCTGGATCGAAACCATGCTCTGATAGAATTTTTAAATATTTCTTTTGTGCGTTCAAAAGATATGAATAAGCCTCTAAGTGTCAAAGGACATTAAATTTTTTATACGTATCATTGTTTCTCTAAGTTTTATCTCGTGGATTTTTATCAATGTGTCATTACGTGCTAATGTTTCTTAAATATTTAATGTTGCAATTGTTTTATATTTATCATTATGGATAATAATAAAATATTTTATGAAGATATCTATTTGTTTTATTTATCTTTTTTAACTTTTTATAACACAACATCTAAAGTTTAACGCAAATTTGAGTGGTGTAATTGAAGGGATGCGTTCCCATTCCAATAGGTCCTTGGATATAAACTAGCTTTGAAAAAAAAAATTATATGACTACGTTTGGTTTGAAATTTCGTTCATATTTATTCATATTTTACTATTCACCTTTTAAGATTTTCAAGTGTGTATGTGAAATAGATTTTTTAGGTTGGTTGTTCATTATTCTAGAACTTGCATGATCATCACCAAATATAAAGATGCATATAAATTAAATGGTTCAATAATCGTTGTTATACGGATGAAAACTCTTTACTAAATGAAATTTATGTTTTCATGTTACCATTACCTAATCTATTAATGATATGAAAATTGAAAATTTAATGTGAATCAGAGTGGCGCAGCGGAAGCGTGGTGGACCCATAACCCACAGGTCCCTGGATTGAAACTAGGCTATGATAGAAATTTTAAATTTTTTTTTTTGCATTCTAAAGATATGAATAAGCCTCTAAGTGTCAAAGGACATTAAATTTTTTATACGTATCATTGTTTCTCTAAGTTTTATCTCGTGGATTTTTATCAATGTGTCATTACGAATATTGTGTTCAAGATGTTTATATGTATGTTGTCTCTCACATACCATTACTAGAACGAAGGAAATAAAATATCAATAATATCAAATGTCTAGTGTTGCACTCAATAGTCAACCCACAATAGATGTCGGAAAAATCATTACACCATGTTTATATGAAATTATCAAGGCCTACTAAAAATGCAAACATGACTTAGAAAGGTAATAATCGACAGATATGGTATGAAACCCTGGGGTTTTAAATTAGAAGGACAGATACACGAACTCTGGACTATATTGTTAATAATATTTTTTATGCCCTTTAATTTTATTTGTGCGAAGTCACCTGTTCTTTAAAATGTCTTTGAGTTATATGACTACGTTTGGCTTGAAATTTGGTTCATCATAATGAATATAAGTGACTTGTATGAATACTGAAAAAAATTAATTGTGTAACTTATGATGTCATTTGCAATAAATGGAACAACACTTTTGGTCTCAATGAACAATAACTAGTTATATGTTGTCGTATGTCCCTAGTTGTTATATCACGTTTAATTAAAGATATGTGTTTTACTTCCAATTTGTGTCTATAAATTCAATGCACAAAAACATGTATATGTTGATATACGAGAAATATTTATGTATGTCATTACATAAATGTCAAGTGAATACTTACTAGTGACGATATTCATATATATGATGTTTCATATTTATTCATATTCTAATAATCACCCTTATGATTTTTCACGTGTGTATGTGAAATAGATTTTTTTCGTCGGTTGTTCGTTATTCTAGAACTTGCATGATCAATACCAAACATAAAGATGCATATAAATTAAAAGGTTCAATAAACATTGTTATAAGGATGAAAACTCTTTACTAAATGAAATTTATGTTTTCATGTTACCATTACCTAATCTATTAATGATATGAAAATTATAAATTTAAAGTGAATCAGAGTGGCGCAGCGGAAGCGTGGTGGGCCCATAACCCACAGGTCCCTGGATCGAAACCAGGCTCTGATAGAATTTTTAAATATTTCTTTTGTGCGTTCAAAAGATATGAATAAGCCTCTAAGTGTCAAAGGACATTAAATTTTTTATACGTATCATTGTTTCTCTAAGTTTTATCTCGTGGATTTTTATCAATGTGTCATTACGTGCTAATGTTTCTTAAATATTTAATGTTGCAATTGTTTTATATTTATCATTATGGATAATAATAAAATATTTTGTGAAGATATCTATTTGTTTTATTTATCTTTTTTAACTTTTTATAACACAACATCTAAAGTTTAACGCAAATTTGAGTGGTGCAATTGAAGGGATGTGTTCCCATTCCAATAGGTCCTTGGATATAAACTAGCTTTAAAAAAAAAATTATATGACTACGTTTCGTTTGAAATTTCGTTCATATTTATTCATATTTTACTATTCACCTTTTATGATTTTC
Source organism: Vicia faba (assembly GCA_948472305.1). NCBI lineage: Eukaryota > Viridiplantae > Streptophyta > Magnoliopsida > Fabales > Fabaceae > Vicia > Vicia faba. The sequence continues at coordinate 157,130,773 of OX451741.1, read as the reverse complement.
AAGTGTGTGTGTGAAATAGATTTTTTAGGTTGGTTGTTCATTATTCTAGAACTTGCATGATCATCACCAAACATAAAGATGCATATAAATTAAATGGTTCAATAATCGTTGTTATACAGATGAAAACTCTTTACTAAATGAAATTTATATTTTCATGTTACCATTACCTAATCTATTAATGATATGAAAATTGAAAATTTAATGTGAATCAGAGTGGCGCAGCGGAAGCGTGGTGGGCCCATAACCCACAGGTCCCTGGTTCGAAACCAGGCTCTGATAGAATTTTTAAATATTTCTTTTGTGCGTTCAAAATATATGAATAAGCCTCTAAGTTTCAAAGGACATTAAATTTTTTATACGTATCATTGTTTCTCTAAGTTTTATCTCGTGGATTTTTATCAATGTGTCATTATGTGCTAATGTTTCTTAAATATTTAATGTTCCAATTGTTTTATATTTATCATTATGGATAATAATAAAATATTTTGTGAAGATATCTATTTGTTTTATTTATCTTTTTTAACTTTTTATAACATAACATCTAAAGGATAACGCAAATTTGAGTGGTGCAATTGAAGGGATGCGTTACCATTCCAATAGGTCCTTGGATATAAACTAGCTTTGACAAAAAAAATTATATGACTACGTTTGGTTTGAAAATGCGTTCATATTTATTCATATTTTACTATTCACCTTTTATGATTTTCAAGTGTGTATGTGAAATAGATTTTTTAGGTTGGTTCTTCATTATTCTAGAACTTACATGATCATCACCAAACATAAAGATGCCTATAAATTAAATGGTTCAATAATCGTTGTTATACGGATGAAAACTCTTTACTAAAAGAAATTTATGTTTTCATGTTACCATTACCTAATCTATTAATGATATGAAAATTGAAAATTTAATGTGAATCAGAGTGGCGCAGCGGAAGCGTGGTGGACCCATAACCCACAGGTCCCTGGATTGAAACTAGGCTATGATAGAATTTTTAAATATTTTTTTTTTGCATTCTAAAGATATGAATAAGCCTCTAAGTGTCAAAGGACATTAAATTTTTTATACGTATCATTGTTTCTCTAAGTTTTATCTCGTGGATTTTTATCAATGTGTCATTACGAATATTGTGTTCAAGATGTTTATATGTATGTTGTCTCTCACATACCATTACTAGAACGAAGGAAATAAAATATCAATAATATCAAATGTCTAGTGTTGCACTCAATAGTCAACCCACAATAGATGTCGGAAAAATCATTACACCATGTTTATATGAAATTATCAAGGCCTACTAAAAATGCAAACATGACTTAGAAAGGTAATAATCGACAGATATGGTATGAAACCCTGGGGTTTTAAATTAGAAGGACAGATACACGAACTCTGGACTATATTGTTAATAATATTTTTTATGCCCTTTAATTTTATTTGTGCGAAGTCACCTGTTCTTTAAAATGTCTCTGAGTTATATGACTACGTTTGGCTTGAAATTTCGTTCATCATAATAAATATAAGTGACTTGTATGAATACTGAAAAAAATTACTTGTGTAACTTATGATGTCATTTGCAATAAATGGAACAATACCTTTGGTCTCAATGTACAATAACTAGTTATATGTAGTCGTATGTCCCTAGTTGTTATATCACGTTTAATTAAAGATATGTGTTTTAGTTCCAATTTGTGTCTATAAATTCAATGCACAAAAACATGTATATGTTGATATACGAGAAATATTTATTTATGTCATTACATAAATGTCAAGTGAATATTTACTAGTGACGATATTCATATATATGATGTTTCATATTTATTCATATTCTAATAATCACCCTTATGATTTTTCACGTGTGTATGTGAAATAGATTTTTTTCGTCGGTTGTTCGTTATTCTAGAACTTGCATGATCAATACCAAACATAAAGATGCATATAAATTAAAAGGTTCAATAAACATTGTTATAAGGATGAAAACTCTTTACTAAATGAAATTTATGTTTTCATGTTACCATTACCTAATCTATTAATGATATGAAAATTATAAATTTAAAGTGAATCAGAGTGGCGCAGCGGAAGCGTGGTGGGCCCATAACCCACAGGTCCCTGGATCGAAACCAGGCTCTGATAGAATTTTTAAATATTTCTTTTGTGCGTTCAAAAGATATGAATAAGCCTCTAAGTGTCAAAGGACCATAAATTTTTTATACGTATCATTGTTTCTCTAAGTTTTTTCTCGTGGATTTTTATCAATGTGTCATTACGTGCTAATGTTTCTTAAATATTTAATGTTGCAATTGTTTTATATTTATCATTATGGATAATAATAAAATATTTTATGAAGATATCTATTTGTTATATTTATCTTTTTTAACTTTTTATAACACAACATCTAAAGTTTAACGCAAATTTGAGTGGTGTAATTGAAGGGATGTGTTACCATTCCAATAGGTCCTTGGATATAAACTAGCTTTGAAAAAAAAATTATATGACTACGTTTGGTTTGAAATTTCGTTCATATTTATTCATATTTTACTATTCACCTTTTATGATTTTCAAGTGTGTATGTGAAATAGATTTTTTAGGTTGGTTGTTCATTATTCTAGAACTTGCATGATCATCACCAAACAAAAAAGATGCATATAAATTAAATGGTTCAATAATCGTTGTTATACGGATGAAAACTCTTTACTAAATGAAATTTATGTTTTCATGTTACCATTACCTAATCTATTAATGATATGAAAATTGAAAATTTAATGTGAATCAGAGTGGCGCAGCGGAAGCGTGGTGGGCCCATAACCCACAGGTCCCTGGATTGAAACTAGGCAATGATAGAATTTTTAAATTTTTTTTTTTTGCATTCAAAAGATATGAATAAGACTCTAAGTGTCAAAGGACATTAAATTTTTTATACGTATCATTGTTTCTCTAAGTTTTATCTCGTGGATTTTTATCAATGTTTTAGTTCCAATTTGTGTCTATAAATTCAATGCACAAAAACATGTATATGTTGATATACGAGAAATATTTATGTATGTCATTACATAAATGTCAAGTGAATACTTACTAGTGACGATATTCATATATATGATGTTTCATATTTATTCATATTCTAATATTCACCCTTATGATTTTTCACGTGTGTATGTGAAATAGATTTTTTTCGTCGGTTGTTCATTATTCTAGAACTTGCATGATCAATACCAAACATAAAGATGCATATAAATTAAAAGGTTCAATAAACATTGTTATAAGGATGAAAACTCTTTACTAAATGAAATTTATGTTTTCATGTTACCATTACCTAATCTATTAATGATATGAAAATTATAAATTTAAAGTGAATCAGAGTGGCGCAACGGAAGCGTGGTGGGCCCATAACCCACAGGTCCCTGGATCGAAACCAGGCTCTGATAGAATTTTTAAATATTTCTTTTGTGCGTTCAAAAGATATGAATAAGCCTCTAAGTGTCAAAGGACATTAAATTTTTTATACGTATCATTGTTTCTCTAAGTTTTATCTCGTGGATTTTTATCAATGTGTCATTACGTGCTAATGTTTCTTAAATATTTAATGTTGCAAATGTTTTATATTTATCATTATGGATAATAATAAAATATTTTGTGAAGATATCGATTTGTTTTATTTATCTTTTTTAACTTTTTATAACACAACATCTAAAGTTTAACGCAAATTTGAGTGGTGCAATTGAAGGGATGCGTTCCCATTCCAATAGGTCCTTGGATATAAACTAGCTTTGAAAAAAAAATTATATGACTACGTTTGGTTTGAAATTTCGTTCATATTTATTCATATTTTACTATTCACCTTTTATGATTTTCAAGTGTGTATGTGAAATAGATTTTTTAGGTTGGTTGTTCATTATTCTAGAACTTGCATGATCATCACCAAACATAAAGATGCATATAAATTAAATGGTTCAATAATCGTTGTTATACGGATGAAAACTCTTTACTAAATGAAATTTATGTTTTCATGTTACCATTACCTAATCTATTAATGATATGAAAATTGAAAATTTAATGTGAATCAGAGTGGCGCAGCGGAAGCGTGGTGGGCCCATAACCCATAGGTCCCTGGATTGAAACTAGGCTATGATAGAATTTTTAAATATTTTTTTTTGCATTCAAAAGATATGAATAAGCCTCTAAGTGTCAAAGGACATCAAATTTTTTATAGGTATCATTGTTTCTCTAAGTTTTATCTCGTGGATTTTTATCAATGTGTCATTACGAATATTGTGTTCAAGATGTTTATATGTATGTTGTCTCTTACATACCATTACTAGAACGAAGGAAATAAAATATCAATAATGTCAAATGTCTAGTGTTGCACTCAATAGTCAACCCACAATAGATGTCGGAAAAATCATTACACCATATTTATATGAAATTATCAAGGCCTACTAAAAATGCAAACATGACTTAGAAAGGTAATAATCGACAGATATGGTATGAAACCCTGGGGTTTTAAATTAGAAGGACAGATACACGAACTCTGGACTATATTGTTAATAATATTTTTTATGCCCTTTAATTTTATTTATGTGAAGTCACCTGTTCTTTAAAATGTCTCTGAGTTATATGACTATGTTTGGCTTGGTCTCAATGTACAATAACTAGTTATATGTAGTCGTATGTCCCTAGTTGTTATATCACGTTTAATTAAAGATATGTGTTTTAGTTCCAATTTGTGTCTATAAATTCAATGCACAAAAACATGTATATGTTGATATACGAGAAATATTTATTTATGTCATTATATAAATGTCAAGTGAATACTTACTAGTGACGATATTCATATATATGATGTTTCATATTTATTCATATTCTAATATTCACCCTTATGATTTTTCACGTGTGTATGTGAAATAGATTTTTTTCGTCGGTTGTTCGTTATTCTAGAACTTGCATGATCAATACAAAACATAAAGATGCATATAAATTAAAAGGTTCAATAAACATTGTTATAAGGATGAAAACTCTTTACTAAATGAAATTTATGTTTTCATGTTACCATTACCTAATCTATTAAAGATATGAAAATTATAAATTTAAAGTGAATCAGAGTGGCGCAGCGGAAGCGTGGTGGGCCCATAACCCACAGGTCCCTGGATTGAAACCAGGCTCTGATAGAATTTTTATTAAATTTTTTATACGTATCATTGTTTCTCTAAGTTTTATCTCGTAGATTTTTATCAATGTGTCATTACGTGCTAATGTTTCTTAAATATTTAATGTTGCAAATGTTTTATATTTATCATTATGGATAATAATAAAATATTTTGTGAAGATATCTATTTGTTTTATTTATCTTTTTTAACTTTTTATAACACAACATCTAAAGTTTAACGCAAATTTGAGTGGTGCAATTGAAGGGATGCGTTCCCATTCCAATAGGTCCTTGGATATAAACTAGCTTTGAAAAAAAAATTATATGACTACGTTTGGTTTGAAATTTCGTTCATATTTATTCATATTTTACTATTCACCTTTTATGATTTTCAAATGTGTATGTGAAATAGATTTTTTAGGTTGGTTGTTCATTATTCTAGAACTTGCATGATCATCACCAAACATAAAGATGCATATAAATTAAATGGTTCAATAATCGTTGTTATACGGATGAAAACTCTTTACTAAATGAAATTTATGTTTTCATGTTACCATTACCTAATCTATTAATGATATGAAAATTGAAAATTTAATGTGAATTAGAGTGGCGCAGCGGAAGCGTGGTGGGCCCATAACCCACAGGTCCCTGGATTGAAACTAGGCTATGATAGAATTTTTAAATATTTTTTTTTTGCATTCAAAAGATATGAATAAGCCTCTAAGTGTCAAAGGACATCAAATTTTTTATAGGTATCATTGTTTCTCTATGTTTTATCTCGTGGATTTTTATCAATGTGTCATTACGAATATTGTGTTCAAGATGTTACATGACTTAGAAAGGTAATAATCGACAGATATGGTATGAAACCCTGGGGTTTTAAATTAGAAGGACAGATACACGAACTATGGACTATATTGTTAATAATATTTTTTATGCCCTTTAATTTTATTTATGTGAAGTCACCTGTTCTTTAAAATGTCTCTGAGTTATATGACTATGTTTGGCTTGGTCTCAATGTACAATAACTAGTTATATGTAGTCGTATGTCCCTAGTTGTTATATCACATTTAATTAAAGATATGTGTTTTAGTTCCAATTTGTGTCTATAAATTCAATGCACAAAAACATGTATATGTTGATATACGAGAAATATTTATTTATGTCATTATATAAATGTCAAGTGAATACTTACTAGTGACGATATTCATATATATGATGTTTCATATTTATTCATATTCTAATATTCACCCTTATGATTTTTCACGTGTGTATGTGAAATAGATTTTTTTTGTCGGTTGTTCGTTATTCTAGAACTTGCATGATCAATACCAAACATAAAGATGCATATAAATTAAAAGGTTCAATAAACATTGTTATAAGGATGAAAACTCTTTACTAAATGAAATTTATGTTTTCATGTTACCATTACCTAATCTATTAATGATATGAAAATTATAAATTTAAAGTGAATCAGAGTGGCGCAGCGGAAGCGTGGTGGGCCCATAACCCACAGGTCCCTGGATCGAAACCAGGCTCTGATAGAATTTTTAAATATTTCTTTTGTGCGTTTAAAAGATATGAATAAGCCTCTAAGTATCATTGTTTCTCTAAGTTTTATCTCGTGGATTTTTATCAATGTGTCATTACGTGCTAATGTTTCTTAAATATTTAATGTTGCAAATGTTTTATATTTATCATTATGGATAATAATAAAATATTTTGTGAAGATATCGATTTGTTTTATTTATCTTTTTTAACTTTTTATAACACAACATCTAAAGTTTAACGCAAATTTGAGTGGTGCAATTGAAGGGATGCGTTCCCATTCCAATAGGTCCTTGGATATAAACTAGCTTTGAAAAAAAAAATTATATGACTACGTTTGGTTTGAAATTTCGTTCATATTTATTCATATTTTACTATTCACCTTTTATGATTTTCAAGTGTGTATGTGAAATAGATTTTTTAGGTTGGTTGTTCATTATTCTAGAACTTGCATGATCATCACCAAACATAAAGATGCATATAAATTAAATGGTTCAATAATCGTTGTTATACGGATGAAAACTCTTTACTAAATGAAATTTATGTTTTCATGTTACCATTACCTAATCTATTAATGATATGAAAATTGAAAATTTAATGTGAATCAGAGTGGCGCAGCGGAAGCGTGGTGGGCCCATAACCCATAGGTCCCTGGATTGAAACTAGGCTATGATAGAATTTTTAAATATTTTTTTTTGCATTCAAAAGATATGAATAAGCCTCTAAGTGTCAAAGGACATCAAATTTTTTATAGGTATCATTGTTTCTCTAAGTTTTATCTCGTGGATTTTTATCAATGTGTCATTACGAATATTGAGTTCAAGATGTTTATATGTATGTTGTCTCTTACATACCATTACTAGAACGAAGGAAATAAAATATCAATAATGTCAAATGTCTAGTGTTGCACTCAATAGTCAACCCACAATAGATGTCGGAAAAATCATTACACCATATTTATATGAAATTATCAAGGCCTACTAAAAATGCAAACATGACTTAGAAAGGTAATAATCGACAGATATGGTATGAAACCCTGGGGTTTTAAATTAGAAGGACAGATACACGAACTCTGGACTATATTGTTAATAATATTTTTTATGCCCTTTAATTTTATTTATGTGAAGTCACCTGTTCTTTAAAATGTCTCTGAGTTATATGACTATGTTTGGCTTGGTCTCAATGTACAATAACTAGTTATATGTAGTCGTATGTCCCTAGTTGTTATATCACGTTTAATTAAAGATATGTGTTTTAGTTCCAATTTGTGTCTATAAATTCAATGCACAAAAACATGTATATGTTGATATACGAGAAATATTTATTTATGTCATTATATAAATGTCAAGTGAATACTTACTAGTGACGATATTCATATATATGATGTTTCATATTTATTCATATTCTAATATTAAACCTTATGATTTTTAACGTGTGTATGTGAAATAGATTTTTTTCGTCGGTTGTTCGTTATTCTAGAACTTGCATGATCAATACCAAACATAAAGATGCATATAAATTAAAAGGTTCAATAAACATTGTTATAAGGATGAAAACTCTTTACTAAATGAAATTTATGTTTTCATGTTACCATTACCTAATCTATTAATGATATGAAAATTATAAATTTAAAGTGAATCAAAGTGGCGCAGCGGAAGCGTGGTGGGCCCATAACCCACAGGTCCTTGGATCAAAACCAGGCTCTGATAGAATTTTTAAATATTTTTTTTTATACGTATCATTGTTTCTCTAAGTTTTATCTCGTGGATTTTTATCAATGTGTCATTACGTGCTAATGTTTCTTAAATATTTAATGTTGCAAATGTTTTATATTTATCATTATGGATAATAATAAAATATTTTGTGAAGATATCTATTTGTTTTATTTATCTTTTTTAACTTTTTATAACACAACATCTAAAGTTTAACGCAAATTTGAGTGGTGCAATTGAAGGGATGCGTTCCCATTCCAATAGGTCCTTGGATATAAACTAGCTTTGAAAAAAAAATTATATGACTACGTTTGGTTTGAAATTTCGTTCATATTTATTCATATTTTACTATTCACCTTTTATGATTTTCAAGTGTGTATGTGAAATAGATTTTTTAGGTTGGTTGTTCATTATTCTAGAACTTGCATGATCATCACCAAACATAAAGATGCATATAAATTAAATGGTTCAATAATCGTTGTTATACGGATGAAAACTCTTTACTAAATGAAATTTATGTTTTCATGTTACCATTACCTAATCTATTAATGATATGAAAATTGAAAATTTAATGTGAATCAGAGTGGCGCAGTGGAAGCGTGGTAGGCCCATAACCCACAGGTCCCTGGATTGAAACTAGGGAATGCTAGAATTTTTAAATATTTTTTTTTGCATTCAAAAGATATGAATAAGCCTCTAAGTGTCAAAGGACATCAAATTTTTTATAGGTATCATTGTTTCTCTAAGTTTTATCTCGTGGATTTTTATCAATGTGTCATTACGAATATTGTGTTCAAGATGTTTATATGTATGTTGTCTCTTACATACCATTACTAGAACGAAGGAAATAAAATATCAATAATATCAAATGTCTAGTGTTGCACTCAATAGTCAACCCACAATAGATGTCGGAAAAATCATTACACCATGTTTATATGAAATTATCAAGGCCTACTAAAAATGCAAACATGACTTAGAAAGGTAATAATCGACAGATATGGTATGAAACCCTGGGGTTTTAAATTAGAAGGACAGATACACGAACTCTGGACTATATTGTTAATAATATTTTTTATGCCCTTTAATTTTATTTGTTTGAAGTCACCAGTTCTTTAAAATGTCTCTGAGTTATATGACTGCGTTTGGCTTGAAATTTCGTTCATCATAATCAATATAAGTGACTTGTATGAATACTGAAAAAAATTACTTGTGTAACTTATGTTGTCATTTGCAATAAATGGAACAATACCTTTGGTCTTAATGTACAATAACTAGTTATATGTAGTCGTATGTCCCTAGTTGTTATATCACGTTTAATTAAAGATATGTGTTTTAGTTCCAATTTGTGTCTATAAATTCAATGCACAAAAACATGTATATGTTGATATATGAAAAATATTTATTTATGTCATTACATAAATGTCAAGTGAATACTTACTAGTGACGATATTCATATATATGATGTTTCATATTTATTCATATTCTAATATTCACCCTTATGATTTTTCACGTGTGTATGTGAAATAGATTTTTTTCGTCGGTTGTTCGTTATTCTAGAACTTGCATGATCAATACCAAACATAAAGATGCATATAAATTAAAAGGTTCAATAAACATTATTATAAGGATGAAAACTCTTTACTAAATGAAATTTATGTTTTCATGTTACCATTACCTAATCTATTAATGATATGAAAATTATAAATTTAAAGTGAATCAGAGTGGCGCAGCGGAAGCGTGGTGGGCCCATAACCCACAGGTCCCTGGATCGAAACCAGGCTCTGATAGAATTTTTAAATATTTCATTTGTGCGTTCAAAAGATATGAATAAGCCTCTAAGTGTCAAAGGACATTAAATTTTTTATACGTATCATTGTTTCTCTAAGTTTTATCTCGTGGATTTTTATCAATGTGTCATTACGTGCTAATGTTTCTTAAATTTTTAATGTTGCAAATGTTTTATATTTATCATTATGGATAATAATAAAATATTTTGTGAAGATATCTATTTGTTTTATTTATCTTTTTTAACTTTTTATAACACAACATCTAAAGTTTAACGCAAATTTGAGTGATGCAATTGAAGGGATGCGTTCCCATTCCAATAGGTCCTTGGATATAAACTAGCTTTGAAAAAAAAAATTATATGACTACGTTTGGTTTGAAATTTCGTTCATATTTATTCATATTTTACTATTCACCTTTTATGATTTTCAAGTGTGTATGTGAAATAGATTTTTTAGGTTGGTTGTTCATTATTCTAGAACTTGCATGATCATCACCAAACATAAAGATGCATATAAATTAAATGGTTCAATAATCGTTGTTATACGGATGAAAACTCTTTACTAAATGAAATTTATGTTTTCATGTTACCATTACCTAATCTATTAATGATATGAAAATTGAAAATTTAATGTGAATCAGAGTGGCGCAGCGGAAGCGTGGTGGGCCCATAACCCACAGGTCCCTGGATTGAAACTAGGCTATGATAGAATTTTTAAATTTTTTTTTTCCATTTAAAAGATATGAATAAGCCTCTAAGTGTCAAAGGACATCAAATTTTTTATAGGTATCATTGTTTCTCTAAGTTTTATCTCGTGGATTTTTATCAATGTGTCATTACGAATATTGTGTTCAAGATGTTTATATATATGTTGTCTCTTACATACCATTACTAGAACGAAGGAAATAAAATATCAATAATATCAAATGTCTAGTGCTGCACTCAATAGTCAACCCACAATAGATGTCGGAAAAATCATTACACCATGTTTATATGAAATTATCAAGGCCTACTAAAAATGCAAACATGACTTAGAAAGGTAATAATCGACAGATATGGTATGAAACCCTGGGGTTTTAAATTAGAAGGACAGATACACGAACTCTGGACTATATTGTTAATAATATTTTTTATGCCCTTTAATTTTATTTGTGTGAAGTCACCAGTTCTTTAAAATGTCTCTGAGTTATATGACTACGTTTGGCTTGAAATTTCGTTCATCATAATGAATATAAGTGACTTGTATGAATACTGGAAAAAATTACTTGTGTAACTTATGTTGTCATTTGCAATAAATGGAACAATACCTTTGGTCTTAATGTACAATAACTAGTTATATGTAGTCGTATGTCCCTAGTTGTTATATCACGTTTAATTAAAGATATGTGTTTTAGTTCCAATTTGTGTCTATAAATTCAATGCACAAAAACATGTATATGTTGATATACGAAAAATATTTATTTATGTCATTACATAAATGTCAAGTGAATACTTACTAGTGACGATATTCATATATATGATGTTTCATATTTATTCATATTCTAATATTCACCCTTATGATTTTTCACGTGTGTATGTGAAATAGATTTTTTTCGTCGGTTGTTCGTTATTCTAGAACTTGCATGATCAATACCAAACATAAAGATGCATATAAATTAAAAGGTTCAATAAACATTGTTATAAGGATGAAAACTCTTTACTAAATGAAATTTATGTTTTCATGTTACCATTACCTAATCTATTAATGATATGAAAATTATAAATTTAAAGTGAATCAGAGTGGCGCAGCGGAAGCGTGGTGGGCCCATAACCCACAGGTCCCTGGATCGAAACCAGGCTCTGATAGAATTTTTAAATATTTCTTTTGTGCGTTCAAAAGATATGAATAAGCCTCTAAGTGTCAAAGGACATTAAATTTTTTATACGTATCATTGTTTCTCTAAGTTTTATCTCGTGGATTTTTATCAATGTGTCATTACATGCTAATGTTTCTTAAATATTTAATGTTGCAAATGTTTTATATTTATCATTATGGATAATAATAAAATATTTTGTGAAGATATCTATTTGTTTTATTTATCTTTTTTAACTTTTTATAACACAACATCTAAAGTTTAACGCAAATTTGAGTGATGCAATTGAAGGGATGCGTTCCCATTCCAATAGGTCCTTGGATATAAACTAGCTTTGAAAAAAAAAATTATATGACTACGTTTGGTTTGAAATTTCGTTCATATTTATTCATATTTTACTATTCACCTTTTATGATTTTCAAGTGTGTATGTGAAATAGATTTTTTAGGTTGGTTGTTCATTATTCTAGAACTTGCATGATCATCACCAAACATAAAGATGCATATAAATTAAATGGTTCAATAATCGTTGTTATACGTATGAAAACTCTTTACTAAATGAAATTTATGTTTTCATGTTACCATTACCTAATCTATTAATGATATGAAAATTGAAAATTTAATGTGAATCAGAGTGGCGCAGCGGAAGCGTGGTGGGCCCATAACCCATAGGTCCCTGGATTGAAACTAGGCTATGATAGAATTTTTAAATATTTTTTTTTGCATTCAAAAGATATGAATAAGCCTCTAAGTGTCAAAGGACATCAAATTTTTTATAGGTATCATTGTTTCTCTAAGTTTTATCTCGTGGATTTTTATCAATGTGTCATTACGAATATTGTGTTCAAGATGTTTATATGTATGTTGTCTCTTACATACCATTACTAGAACGAAGGAAATAAAATATCAATAATGTCAAATGTCTAGTGTTGCACTCAATAGTCAACCCACAATAGATGTCGGAAAAATCATTACACCATATTTATATGAAATTATCAAGGCCTACTAAAAATGCAAACATGACTTAGAAAGGTAATAATCGACAGATATGGTATGAAACCCTGGGGTTTTAAATTAGAAGGACAGATACACGAACTCTGGACTATATTGTTAATAATATTTTTTATGCCCTTTAATTTTATTTATGTGAAGTCACCTGTTCTTTAAAATGTCTCTGAGTTATATGACTATGTTTGGCTTGGTCTCAATGTACAATAACTAGTTATATGTAGTCGTATGTCCCTAGTTGTTATATCACGTTTAATTAAAGATATGTGTTTTAGTTCCAATTTGTGTCTATAAATTCAATGCACAAAAACATGTATATGTTGATATACGAGAAATATTTATTTATGTCATTATATAAATGTCAAGTGAATACTTACTAGTGACGATATTCATATATATGATGTTTCATATTCTAATATTCACCCTTATGATTTTTTCACGTGTGTATGTGAAATAGATTTTTTTCGTCGGTTGTTCGTTATTCTAGAACTTGCATGATCAATACCAAACATAAAGATGCATATAGATTAAAAGGTTCAATAAACATTGTTATAAGGATGAAAACTCTTTACTAAATGAAATTTAAGTTTTCATGTTACCATTATCTAATCTATTAATGATATGAAAATTATAAATTTAAAGTGAATCAGAGTGGCGCAGCGGAAGCGTTGTGGGCCCATAACCCATAGGTCCCAGGATCGAAACCAGGCTCTAATAGAATTTTTAAATATTTCTTCTGTGCCTTCAAAAGGTATGAATAAGCCTCTAAGTGTCAAGGGACTTTTATCTCGTGGATTTTTATCAATGTGTCATTACGTGCTAATGTTTCTTAAATTTTTAATGTTGCAATTGTTTTATATTTATCATTATGGATAATAATAAAATATTCTGTGAAGATATCTATTTGTTTTATTTATCTTTTAGAACTTTTTATAACACAGCATCTAAAGTTTAATGCAAATTTGAGTGGTGCAGTTGAAGGGATGCGTTCCTATTCCAGTAGGTCCTTGGATATAAACTAGCTTTGACAAAAAAATTATATGACTACGTTTGGTTTGAAATTTCGTTCATATTTATTCATAATTTACTATTAACCTTTTATGATTTTCAAGTGTGTATGTGAAATAGATTTTTTAGGTTGGTTGTTCATTATTCTAGAACTTGCATTATCATCACCAACCATAAGGATGCATATAAATTAAATGGTTCAATAATCTTTTTTATACAGATGAAAACTCCTTACTAAATGAAATTTATGTTTTCATGTTACCATTACCTAATCTATTAATGATATGAAAATTATAAATTTAGTGTGAATCAGAGTGGCGTAGCGGAAGCGTGGTGGGCCCATAACTCACAGGTCCCTGGATTGAATCTAGGCTATGATAGAATTTTTAAATATTTTTTTTTTTGCATTCAAAAGATATGAATAAGCCTCTAAGTGTAAAAGTTAAAAAAAAAATTTTTTGCATTCAAAAGATATGAATAAACCGCTAAGTGTCAAAGGACATCAAATTTTTTAAAGGTATCATTGTTTCTCTAAGTTTTATCTCGTGGATTTTTATCAATGTGTCATTACGAATATTGTGTTCAAGATGTTTATATGTATGTTGTCTCTTACATACCATTACTAGAACGAAGGAAATAAAATATCAATAATATCAAATGTCTAGTGTTGCACTCAATAGTCAACCCACAATAGATGTCGGAAAAATCATTACACCATGTTTATATGAAATTATCAAGGCCGACTAAAAATGCAAACATGACTTAGAAAGCTAATAATCGACAGATATGGTATGGAACCCTGGGGATTTAAATTAGAAGGACATATACACGAACTCTGGACTATATTGTTAATAATATTTTTTATGCCCTCTAATTTTATTTGTGCGAAGTCACCTGTTCTTTAAAATGTATCTGAGTTATATGACTACTTTTGGCTTGAAATTTCATTCATCATAATGAATATAAGTGACTTGTATGAATACTGAAAAAAATTACTTGTGTAACTTATGATGTCATTTGCAATAAATGGAACAATACTTTTGGTCTCAATGTACAATAACTAGTTATATGTTGTCGTATGTCCCTAGTTGTTATATCACGTTTAATAAAAGATATGTAATTTAGTTTCAATTTGTGTCTATAAATTCAATGCACAAAAACATGTATATGTTGATATACGAGAAATATTTATTTATGTCATTATATAAATGTCAAGTAAATACTTACTAGTGACGATATTCATATATATGATGTTTCCTAATTATTAATATTTTACTATTTACCCTTTATGATTTTCAAGTGTGTATGTGAAATAGATTTTTTACGAGGGTTGTTCGTTATTCTAGAACTTGCATGATCATTACAAAACATAAAGATGCCTATAAATTAAAAGGTTCAATAAACATTGTTATAAGGATGAAAACACTATACTAAATGAATTTTATGTTTTCATGTTACCATTACCTAATCTATTAATGATATGAAAATTATAAACTTAATGTGAATCAGAGTGGCGCAGCAGAAGCGTGGTGGGCCCATAACCCAGAGGTCCTTGGATCGAAACCAAGCTCTGATAGAATTTTTTAATATTTTTTTGTGCGTTCAAAAGATATGAATAAGCCTCTAAGTGTCAAAGGACATTAAATTTTTTATACGTATCATTGTTTCTCTAAGTTTTATCTCGTGGATTTTTATCAATGTGTCATTACGTGCTAATGTTTCTTAAATATTTAATGTTGCAATTGTTTTATATTTATCATTATGGATAATAATAAAATATTTTTGTGAAGATATCTATTTGTTTTATTTATCTTTTAGAACTTTTTATAACACAACATCTAAAGTTTAACGCAAATTTGAGTGGTGCAATTGAAGGGATGCGTTCCCATTCCAATAGGTCCTTGGATATAAACTAGCTTTGACAAAAAAATTATATGACTATGTTTGGTTTGAAATTTCGTTCATATTTATTCATATTTTACTATTCACCTTTTATGATTTTCAAGTGTGTATGTGAAATAGATTTTTTAGGTTGGTTGTTCATTATTCTAGAACTTGCATGATCATCACTAAACATAAAGATGCATATAAATTAAATGGTTCAATAATCATTGTTATTAGGATGAAAACTCTTTACTAAATGAAATTTATGTTTTCATGTTACCATTACCTAATCTATTAATGATATTAAAATTATAAATTTAATGTGAATCAGAGTGGCGCAGCGGAAGCATGGTGGGCCCATAACCCCAAGGTCCCTGGATTGAAACTAGGGTATGATAGAATTTTTAAATATTTTTTTTTGCATTCAAAAGATATGAATAAGCCTCTAAGTGTCAAAGGACATCAAATTTTTTATAGGTATCATTGTTTCTCTAAGTTTTATCTCGTGGATTTTTATCAATGTGTCATTACGAATATTGTGTTCAAGATGTTTATATTTATGTTGTCTCTTACATACCATTACTAGAACGAAGGAAATAAAATATCAATAATATCAAATGTCTAGTGTTGCACTCAATAGTCAACCCACAATAGATGTCGGAAAAATCATTACACCATGTTTATATGAAATTATCAAGGCCGACTAAAAATGCAAACATGACTTAGAAAGGTAATAATCGACAGATATGGTATGGAACCCTGGGGTTTTAAATTAGAAGGACAGATACACGAACTCTGGACTATATTGTTAATAATATTTTTTATGCCCTTTAATTTTATTTGTGCGAAGTCGCCTGTTCTTTAAAATGTTTGAGTTATATGACTACGTTTGGCTTGAAATTTCGTTCATCATAATGAATATAAGTGACTTGTATGAATACTGAAAAAAATTACTCGTGTAACTTATGATGTCATTTGCAATAAATGGAACAATACTTTTGGTCTCAATGTACAATAACTAGTTATATGTTGTCGTATGTCCCTAGTTGTTATATCACATTTAATTAAAGATATGTAATTTAGTTTCAATTTGTGTCTATAAATTCAATGCACAAAAACATGTATATGTTGATATAAGAAAAAATATTTATTTATGTCATTATATAAATGTCAAGTAAATACTTACTAGTGACGATATTCATATATATGATGTTTCATAATTATTAATATTTTACTATTCACCCTTTATGATTTTCAAGTGTGTGTATGTGAAATAGATTTTTTACGAGGGTTGTTCGTTATTCTAGAACTTGCATGATCATTACCAAACATAAAGATGTCTATAAATTAAAAGGTTCAATAAACATTGTTATAAGGATGAAAACACTTTACTAAATGAATTTTATGTTTTCATGTTACCATTACCTAATCTATTTATGATATGAAAATTATAAATTTAATGTGAATCAGAGTGGCACAGTAGAAGCATGGTGGGCCCATAACCTACAAGTCCCTGGATCGAAACTAAGCTCCGATAGAATTTTTTAATATTTTTTTGTGCGCTCAAAAGATATGAATAAGCCTCTAAGTGTCAAAGGACATTAAATATTTTATACGTATCATTGTTTCTCTAAGTTTTATCTCGTGGATTTTTATCAATGTGTCATTACGTGCTAATGTTTCTTAAATATTTAATGTTGCAATTGTTTTATATTTATCATTATGGATAATAATAAAATATTTTGTGAAGATATTTATTTGTTTTATTTATCTTTTTGAACTATTTATAACACAACATCTAAAGTTTAATGAAAATTTGAGTGGTGCAGTTGAAGGGATGCGTTCCCATTCCAATAGGTCCTTGGATATAAACTAGCTTTGACAAAAAAATTATATGACTATGTTTGGTTTGAAATTTTGTTCATATTTATTCATATTTTAATATTCACCTTTTATGATTTTCAAGTGTGTATGTGAAATAGATTTTTTAGGTTGGTTGTTCATTATTCTAGAACTTGCATGATCATCACCAAACATAAAGATGCCTATAAATTAAATGGTTCAATAATCGTTGTTATACGGATGAAAACTCTTTACTAAATGAAATTTATGTTTTCATGTTACCATGACCTAATCTATTAATGATATGAAAATTATAAAATTAATGTGAATCACAGTGGCGCAGCGGAATCGTGGTGGGCCCATAACCCACAGGTCCCTGGACTGAAACTAGGCTATGATAGAATTTTTAAATATTTTTTTTTGCATTCAAAAGATATGAATAAGCCTCTGAGTGTCAAAGGACAATAATTTTTTTATACGTATCATTGTTTCTCTAAGTTTTATCTCGTGGATTTTTATCAATGTGTCATTACGAATATTGTGTTCAAGATGTTTATATGTATGTTGTCTCTTACATACCATTACTAGAACGAAGGAAATAAAATATCAAGAATATCAAATGTCTAGTGTTGCACTCAGTAGTCAACCCATAATAGATGTCGGAAAAATAATTACACCACGTTTATATGAAATTATCAAGGCCTACTAAAAATGCAAACATGACTTAGAAAGGTAATAATCAACAGATATGCTATGAAACCCTGGGGTTTTAAATTAGAAGGACAGATACACGAACTCTGGACTATATTGTTAATAATATTTTTTAAGACCTTTAATTTTATTTGTGCGAAGTCACCTGTTCATTAAAATGTCTTTGAGTTATATGACTATGTTTGGCTTGAAATTTCGTTCATCATAATGAATATAAGTGACTTGTATGAATACTGAAAAAAATTACTTGTGTAACTTATGATGTCATTTGCAATAAATGGAACAATACTTTTGGTCTCAATGTACAATAACTAGTTATATGTTGTCGTATGTCCCTAGTTGTTATATCACGTTTAATTAAAGATATGTGTTTTAGTTCCAATTTGTGTCTATAAATTCAATGCACAAAAACATGTATATGTTGATATACGAGAAATATTTATTTATGTCATTATATAAATGTCAAGTGATTACTTACTAGTGACGATATTCATATATATGATGTTTCATAATTATTCATATTTTACTATTCACCCTTTATGGTTTTCAAGTGTGTATGTGAAATAGATTTTTTACGAGGGTTGTTCGTTATTCTAGAACTTGCATGATCATTACCAAACATAAAGATGCATATAAATTAAAAGGTTCAATAAACATTGTTATAAGGATGAAAACGCTTTACTAAATGAATTTTATGTTTTCATGTTACTATTACCTAATCTATTAATGATATGAAAATTATAAATTTAATGTGAATCAGAGTGGCGCAACGGAAGCGTGGTGGGCCCATAACCCACAGGTCCCTGGATCGAAACCAGGCACCGATAGAATTTTTAAAATTTTTTTGTGCGTTCAAAAGATATGAATAAACCTCTAAGTGTCAAAGGACATTAAATTTTTTATACGTATCAATTTTTCTCTTTGTTTTATCTCGTGGATTTTTATCAATGTGTCATTACGTGCTAATGTTTTTTTAAATATTTAATGTTGCAATTGTTTTATATTTATCATTATGGATAATAATATAATATTTTGTGAAGATATCTATTTGTTTTATTTATCTTTTAGAACTTTTTATAACACAACATCTAAAGTTTAATGCAAATTTGAGTGGTACAGTTGAAGGGATGTGTGCCCATTCCAATAGGTCCTTGGATATAAACTAGCTTTGACAAAAAAAATTATATGACTACGTTTGGTTTGAAATTTCGTTCATATTTATTCATATTTTACTATTCACCTTTTATGATTTTCAAGTGTGTATGTGAAATAGATTTTTTAGGTTGGTTGTTCATTATTCTAGAACTTGCATGATCATCACCAAACATAAAGATGCCTATAAATTAAATGGTTCAATAATCATTGTTATACGGATGAAAAATCTTTACTAAATGAAATTTATGTTTTCCTGTTACCGTTACCTAATCTATTAATGATATGAAAATTATAAAATTAATGTGAATCACAGTGGCGCAGCGGAAGCGTGTTGGGCCCATAACCCACAGGTCCCTGGATTGAAACTAGGCTATGATAGAATTTTTAAATGTTTTTTTTGCATTCAAAAGATATGAATAAGCCTCTAAGTGTCAAAGGACATTAAATTTTTTATACGTATTATTGTTTCTCTAAGTTTTATCTCGTGGATTTTTATCAATGTGTCATTACGAATATTGTGTTCAAGATGTTTATATGTATGTTGTCTCTTACATACCATTACTAGAACGAAGGAAATAAAATATCAAGAATATCAAATGTCTTGTGTTGCACTCAGTAGTCAACCAACAATAGATGTAGGAAAAATTATTACTACCATGTTTGTATGAAATTATCAAGGCCTACTAAAAATGCAAACATGACTTAGAAAGGTAATAATCGACAGATATGGTATGGAACCCTCAGGTTTTAAATTAGAAGGACAGATACACGAACTCTGGACTATATTGTTAATAATATTTTTAAGCCCTTTAATTTTATTTATGCGAAGTCACCTGTTCATTAAAATGTCTTTGAGTTATATGGCTACGTTTGGCTTGAAATTTCGTTCATCATAATGAATATAAGTTACTTGTATGAATACTGAAAAAAATTACTTGTGTAACTTATGATGTCATTTGCAATAAATGGAACAATACTTTTGGTCTCAATGTACAATAACTAGTTATATGTTGTCGTATGTCCCTAGTTGTTATATCCCGTTTAATTAAAGATATGTGTTTTAGTTCCAATTTGTGTCTATAAATTCAATGCACAAAAACATGTATATGTTGATATACGAGAAATATTTATTTATGTCATTATATAAATGTCAAGTGAATACTTACTAGTGACGATATTCATATATATGATGTTTCATAATTATTCATATTTTACTATTCACCCTTTATGATTTTCAAGTGTGTATGTGAAATAGATTTTTTACGAGGGTTGTTCATTATTCTAGAACTTGCATGATCATTACCAAACATAAAGATGCCTATAAATTAAAAGGTTCAATAAACTTTGTTATAAGGATGAAAACGCTTTACTAAATGAATTTTATGTTTTCATGTTACCATTACCTAATCTATTAATGATATGAAAATTATAAATTTAATGTGAATCACAGTGGCGCAGCGGAAGCGTGGTGGGCCCATAACCCACAGGTCCTTGGATTGAAACCAGGCACTGATAGAATTTTTAAATTTTTTTTTGTGCGTTCAAAAGATATGGATAAGCCTCTAAGTGTCAAAGGACATAAAAATTTTTATACGTATCATTGTTTCTCTAAGTTTTATCTCGTGGGTTTTTATCAATGTGTCATTACGTGCTAATGTTTCTTAAATATTTAATCTTCCAATTGTTTTATATTTATCATTATGGATAATAATAAAATATTTTGTGAAGATATCTATTTGTTTTATTTATCTTTTAGAACTTTTTATAACACAACATCTAAAGTTTAATGCAAATTTGAGTGGTGCAGTTGAAGGGATGTGTGCCTATTCCAATAGTTCCTTGGATATAAACTAGCTTTGACAAAAAAAATTATATGACTACGTTTGGTTTGAAATTTTGTTCATATTTATTCATATTTTACTATTCACCCTTTATGATTTTCAAGTGTGTATGTGCAATAGATTTTTTATGAGGGTTGTTCATTATTCTAGAACTTGCATGATCATTACCAAACATAAAGATGCCTATAAATTAAAAGGTTCAATAAAAATTGTTATAAGGAAGAAAATGCTTTACTAAATGAATTTTATGTTTTCATGTTACCATTACCTAATCTATTAATGATATGAAAATTTTAAATTTAATGTGAATCAGAGTGGCGCAGCGGAAGCGTGGTGGGCCCATAACCCACAGTCCCTGGATCGAAACCAGGGTCAGATAGAATTTTTAAATTTTTTTTGTGCGTTCAAAAGATATGAATAAGCCTCTAATTATCAAAGGACATTAAATTTTTTATACGTATAATTGTTTCTCTAAGTTTTATCTCGTGGATTTTTATCAATGTGTCATTACGTGCTAATGTTTCTTAAATATTTAATGTTGCAATTGGTTTATATTTATCATTATGGATAATAATAAAATATTTTGTAAAGATATCTATTTGTTTTATTTATCTTTTAGAACTTTTTATAACACAACATCTAAAGTTTAATGCAAATTTGAGTGGTGCAGTTGAAGGGATGTATGCCCATTCCAATAGGTCCTTGGATATAAACTAGCTTTGACAAAAAAAATTATACGACTATGTTTGGTTTGAAATTTTGTTCATATTTTACTATTCATCTTTTATGATTTTCAAGTGTGTTTGTGAAATAGGTTTTTTAGTTTGGTTGTTCATTATTCTAGAACTTGCATGATCATCACCAAACATAAAGATGCCTATAAATTAAATGGTTCAATAATCAATGTTATACGGATGAAAACTCTTTACTAAATGAAATTTATGTTTTCATGTTACCATTACCTCATCTATTAATGATATGAAAATTATAAATTTATTGTGAATCACAGTGGCGCAACGGAAGCGTGGTGGGCCCATAACCCACAGTTCCTTGGATTGAAACTAGGCTATGATAGAATTTTTAAATATTTTTTTTTGCATTCAAAAGATATGAATAAGCCTCTAAGTGTCAAAGGACATTAAATTTTTTATACGTATCATTGTTTCTCTAAGTTTTATCTCGTGGATTTTTATCAATGTGTCATTACAAATATTGTGTTCAAGATGTTTATATGTATGTTGTCTCTTACATACCATTACTAGAACGAAGGAAATAAAATATCAAGAATATCAAATGTCTAGTGTTGCACTCAGTAGTCAACCCACAATAGATGTCGGAAAAATTATTACACCATGTTTGTATGAAATTATCAAGGCCTATTAAAAATCTAAACATGACTTAGAAAGGTAATAATCGACAAATATGGTATTGAACCCCGGGGTTTTAAATTAGAAGGACAGATACACGAACTCTGGATTATATTGTTAATAATATTTTTTAATCCCTTTAATTTTATTTGTGCGAAGTCACCTGTTCATGAAAATGTCTTTGAGTTATATGACTACGTTTGGCTTGAAATTTCGTTCATCATAATGAATGTAAGTGACTTGTATAAATACTGCAAAAAATTACTTGTGTAACTTATGATGTCATTTGCAATAAATGGAACAATACTTTTGGTCTCAATGTACAATAACTAGTTATATGTTTTCGTATGTCCCTAGTTGTTATATCACGTTTAATTAAAGATATGTGTTTTAGTTCCAATTTGTGTCTATAAATTCAATGCACAGAAACATGTATATGTTGATATACGAGAAATATTTGTTTATGTCATTATATAAATGTCAAGTGAATACTTACTAGTGACGATATTCATATATATGATGTTTCATAATTATTTATATTTTACTATTCACCCTTTATGATTTTCAAGTGTGTATGTGAAATAGATTTTTTACGAGGGTTGTTCGTTATTCTAGAACTTGCATGATCATTACCAAACATAAAGATGCCTATAAATTAAAAGGTTCAATAAACATTGTTATAAGGATGAAAATGCTTTACTAAATGAATTTTATGTTTTCATGTTACCATTACCTAATCTATTAATGATATGAAAATTATAAATTTAATGTGAATCAGAGTGGCGCAGCAGAAGCCTGGTGGTCCAATAACCCACAAGTCCCTGGATTGAAACCAAGCACCGATAGAATTTTTTTAAAAAAATTTTGTGCGTTAAAAAGATATGAATAAGCCTCTAAGTGTCAAAGGACATTAAATTTTTTATACCTATCATTGTTTCTCTAAGTTTTATCTCGTGGATTTTTATCAATGTGTCATTACGTGCTAATGTTTCTTAAATATTTAATGTTGCAATTGTTTTATATTTATCATTATGGATAATAATAAAATATTTTGTGAAGATATCTATTTGTTTTATTTATCTTTTAGAACTTTTTATAACACAACATCTAAAGTTTAATGCAAATTTGAGTGGTGCAGTTGAAGGGATGTATGCCCATTCCAATAGGTCCTTGGATATAAACTAGCTTTGACAAAAAAAATTATATGACTATGTTTGGTTTGAAATTTTGTTCATATTTATTCATATTTTACTATTCATCTTTTATGATTTTCAAGTGTGTTTGTGAAATAGGTTTTTTATTTTGGTTGTTCACTATTCTAGAACTTGCATGATCATCACCAAAC
Organism: Vicia faba; assembly: GCA_948472305.1. Classification (NCBI taxonomy): domain Eukaryota; kingdom Viridiplantae; phylum Streptophyta; class Magnoliopsida; order Fabales; family Fabaceae; genus Vicia; species Vicia faba. The sequence goes on along the minus strand of OX451741.1, from coordinate 157,106,582 downwards.
ATAAAGATGCCTATAAATTAAACGGTTCAATAATCAATGTTATACGGATGAAAACTCTTTACTAAATGAAATTTATGTTTTCATGTTACCATTACCTAATCTATTAATGATATGAAAATTATAAATTTAATGTGAATCACAGTGGCACAACGGAAGCGTGGTGGGCCCATAACCCACAGTTCCTTGGATTGAAACTAGGCTATGATAGAATTTTTAAATATTTTTTTTTTGCATTCAAAAGATATGAATAAGCCTCTAAGTGTCAAAGGACATTAAATTTTTTATACGTATCATTGTTTCTCTAAGTTTTATCTCGTGGATTTTTATCAATGTGTCATTACAAATATTGTGTTCAAGATGTTTATATGTATGTTGTCTCTTACATACCATTACTAGAACGAAGGAAATAAAATATCAAGAATATCAAATGTCTAGTGTTGCACTCAGTAGTCAACCCACAATAGATGTCGGAAAAATTATTACACCATGTTTGTATGAAATTATCAAGGCCTATTAAAAATCTAAACATGACTTAGAAAGGTAATAATCGACAAATATGGTATTGAACCCCGGGGTTTTAAATTAGAAGGACAGATACACGAACTCTGGATTATATTGTTAATAATATTTTTTAATCCCTTTAATTTTATTTGTGCGAAGTCACCTGTTCATGAAAATGTCTTTGAGTTATATGACTACGTTTGACTTGAAATTTCGTTCATCATAATGAATGTAAGTGACTTGTATAAATACTGGAAAAAATTACTTGTGTAACTTATGATGTCATTTGCAATAAATGGAACAATACTTTTGGTCTCAATGTACAATAACTAGTTATATGTTGTCGTATGTCCCTAGTTGTTATATCACGTTTAATTAAAGATATGTGTTTTAGTTCCAATTTGTGTCTATAAATTCAATGCACAGAAACATGTATATGTTGATATACGAGAAATATTTGTTTATGTCATTATATAAATGTCAAGTGAATACTTACTAGTGACGATATTCATATATATGATGTTTCATAATTATTTATATTTTACTATTCACCCTTTATGATTTTCAAGTGTGTATGTGAAATAGATTTTTTACGAGGGTTGTTCGTTATTCTAGAACTTGCATGATCATTACCAAACATAAAGATGCCTATAAATTAAAAGGTTCAATAAACATTGTTATAAGGATGAAAATGCTTTACTAAATGAATTTTATGTTTTCATGTTACCATTACCTAATCTATTAATGATATGAAAATTATAAATTTAATGTGAATCAGAGTGGCGCAGCAGAAGCCTGGTGGTCCAATAACCCACAAGTCCCTGGATTGAAACCAAGCACCGATAGAATTTTTTTAAAAAAATTTTGTGCGTTCAAAAGATATGAATAAGCCTCTAAGTGTCAAAGGACATTAAATTTTTTATACCTATCATTGTTTCTCAAAGTTTTATCTCGTGGATTTTTATCAATGTGTCATTACGTGCTAATGTTTCTTAAATATTTAATGTTGCAATTGTTTTATATTTATCATTATGGATAATAATAAAATATTTTGTGAAGATATCTGTTTGTTTTATTTATCTTTTAGAACTTTTTATAACACAACATCAAAAGTTTAATGCAAATTTGAGTGGTGCAGTTGAAGGGATGTGCGCCCATTCCAATAGGTCGTTGGATATAAACTAGCTTTGACAAAAAAAATTATATGACTACATTTGGTTTGAAATTTAGTTCATATTTATTCATATTTTACTATTCACCCTTTATGATTTTCAAGTGTGTATGTGAAATAGAGTTTTTACGAGGGTTGTTCGTTATTCTAGAACTTGCATGATCATTACCAAACATAAAGATGCCTATAAATTAAAAGGTTCAATAAACATTGTTATAAGGATGAAAATGCTTTACTAAATGAATTTTATGTTTTCATGTTACCATTACCTAATCTATTAATGATATGAAAATTATAAATTTAATGTGAATCAGAGTGGCGCAGCGGAAGCGTGGTGGGCCCATAATCCACAAGTCCCTGGATTGAAACCAGGCACCGATAGAATTTTAAAAAAAAAATTGTGTGCGTTCAAAAGATATGAATAAGCCTGTAAGTGTCAAAGGACATTAAATTTTTTATACGTATCATTGTTTCTCTAAGTTTTATCTCGTGGATTTTTATCAATGTGTCATTACGTGCTAATGTTTCTTAAATATTTAATGTTGCAATTGTTTTATATTTATCATTATGGATAATAATAAAATATTTTGTGAAGATATCTATTTGTTTTATTTATCTTTTAGAACTTTTTATAACACAACATCTAAAGTTTAATGCAAATTTGAGTGGTGCAGTTGAAGGGATGTGCGCCCATTCCAATAGGTCGTTGGATATAATCTAGCTTTGACAAAAAAAATTATATGACTACGTTTGGTTTGAAATTTCGTTCATATTTATTCATATTTTACTATTCACCCTTTATTATTTTCAAGTGTGTATGTGAAATAGATTTTTTACGAGGGTTGTTCGTTATTCTAGAACTTGCATGATCATTACCAAACATAAAGATGCCTATAAATTAAAAGGTTCAATAAACATTGTTATAAGGATGAAAATGCTTTACTAAATGAATTTTATATTTTCATGTTACCATTACCTAATCTATTAAAGATATGAAAATTATAAATTTAATGTGAATCAGAGTGGCGTAGCGGAAGCGTGGTGGGCCCATAACCCACAGGTCCCTTGATTGAAACCAAGGTCCGATAGAATTTTTAAATTTTTTTTTTGTGCGTTCAAAAGATATGAATAAGCCTCTAAGTGTCAAAGGACATTAAATTTTTTATACGTATCATTGTTTCTCTAAGTTTTATCTCGTGGATTTTTATCAATGTGTCATTACGTGCTAATGTTTCTTAAATATTTAATGTTGCAATTGTTTTATATTTATCATTATGGATAATAATAAAATATTTTGTAAATATATCTATTTGTTTTATTTATCTTTTAGAACTTTTTATAACATAACATCTAAAGTTTAATGCAAATTTGGGTGGTGCAGTTGAAGGGATGCGTGCCCATTCCAATAGGTCCTTGGATATAAACTAGCTTTGACAAACAAAATTATATGACTACGTTTGGTTTGAAATTTTGTTCATATTTATTCATATTTTACTATTCATCTTTTATTATTTTCAAGTGTGTATGTGAAATAGATTTTTTAGGTTGGTTGTTCATTATTCTAGAACTTGCATGATCATCACCAAACATAAAGATGCCTATAAATTAAATGGTTCAATAATCATTGTTATACGGATGAAAACTCTTTACTAAATGAAATTTATGTTTTCATGTTACCATTACCTAATCTATTAATGATATGAAAATTATAAATTTAATGTGAATCACAGTGGCGCAGCGGAATCATGGTGGGACCCTAACCCACAGGTCCCTGGATTGAAACTAGGCTATGATAGAATTTTTAAATATTTTTTTTTGCATTCAAAAGATATGAATAAGCCTCTAAGTGTCAAAGGACATTAAAATTTTTATATGTATCATTGTTTCTCTAAGTTTTATCTCGTGGATTTTTATCAATGTGTCATTACGAATATTGTGTTCAAGATGTTTATATGTATGTTGTCTCTTACATACCATTACTAGAACGAAGGAAATAAAATATCAAGAATATCAAATGTCTAGTGTTGCACTCAGTAGTCAACCCACAATAGATGTCGGAAAAATCATTACACCATGTTTGTATGAAATTATCAAGGCCTAGTAAAAATGCAAACATGACTTAGAAAGGTAATAATCGACAAATATGGTATGGAACCCTGGGGTTTTAAATTAGAAGGATAGATACACGAACTCTGGATTATATTGTTAATAATATTTTTTAAGCCCTTTAATTTTATTTGTGCGAAGTCACCTGTTCATTAAAATGTCTCGGAGTTATATGACTACGTTTGGCTTGAAATTTCGTTCATCATAATGAATATAAGTGACTTGTATGAATACTGGAAAAATTACTTGTGTAACTTATGATGTCATTTGCAATAAATGGAACAATACTTTTGGTCTCAATGTACAATAACTAGTTATATGTTGTCGTATGTCCCTAGTTGTTATATCACGTTTAATTAAAGATATGTGTTTTAGTTCCAATTTGTGTCTATAAATTCAATGCACAAAAACATGTATATGTTGATATACGAGAAATATTTGTTTATGTTATTATATAAATGTCAAGTGAATACTTACTAGTGACGATATTCATATATATGATGTTTCATAATTATTCATATTTTACTATTCACCCTTTATGATTTTCAAGTGTGTATGTGAAATAGATTTTTTACGAGGGTTGTTCGTTATTCTAGAACTTGCATGATAATTACCAAACATAAAGATGCCTATAAATGAAAAGGTTCAATAAACATTGTTATAAGGATGAAAACGCTTTACAAAATGAATTTTATGTTTTCATGTTACCATTACCTAATCTATTAATGATATGAAAATTATAAATTTAATGTGAATCAGAGTGGCGCAACGGAGGCGTGGTGGGCCCATAAACCACAGGTCCCTGGATCGAAACCAGGCTCCGATAGAAATTTTAAATTTTTTTTGTGCGTTCAAAAGATATGAATAATCCTCTAAGTGTCAAAGGACATTAAATTTTTTATACGTATCATTGTTTCTCTAAGTTTTATCTCGTGGATTTTTCTCAATGTGTCATTACGAATATTTTGTTCAAGATGTTTATATGTATGTTTTCTCTTACATACCATAACTAGAACGAAGGAAATAAAATATCAAGAATATCAAATGTCTAGTATTGCACTCAGTAGTCAACCCACAATAGATGTCGGAAAAATCATTACACCATGTTTATATGAAATTATCAAGGCCTACTAAAAATGCAAACATGACTTAGAAAGGTAATAATCGATAGATATGGTATGAAATCCTGGGGTTTTAAATTAGAAGGACAGATACACGAACTCTGGACTATATTGTTAATAATATTTTTATTCCCTTTAATTTTATTTGTGCGAAGTCACCTGTTCTTTAAAATGTCTTTGAGTTATATGACTACGTTTGGCTTGAAATTTCGTTCATCATAATGAATATAAGTGACTTGTATGAATACTGAAAAAAATTACTTGTCTAACTTATGATGTCATTTGCAATAAATGGAATAATACCTTTGGTCTCAATGTACAATAACTAGTTATATGTAGTCGTATGTCCCTAGTTGTTATATCACGTTTAATTAAAGATATGTGTTTTAGTTCCAATTTGTGTCTATAAATTCAATGCACAAAAACATGTATATGTTGATATACGAGAAATATTTATTTATGTCATTAAATAAATGTCAAGTGAATACTTACTAGTGACGATATTCATATATATGATGTTTCATATTTATTCATATTCTAATATTCACCCTTATGATTTTTCACGTGTGTATGTGAAATAGATTTTTTTCGTCGGTTGTTCGTTATTCTAGAACTTGCATGATCAATACCAAACATAAAGATGCTTATAAATTAAAAGGTTCAATAAACATTGTTATAAGGATGAAAACTCTTTACTAAATGAAATTTATGTTTTCATGTTACCATTACCTAATCTATTAATGATATGAAAATTATAAATTTAAAGTGAATCAGAGTGGCGCAGCGGAAGCGTGGTGGGCCCATAACCCACAGGTCCCTGGATCGAAACCAGGCTCTAATAGAATTTTTAAATATTTCTTTTGTGCGTTCAAAATATATGAATAAGCCTCTAAGTGTCAAAGGACATTAAATTTTTTATACGTATCATTGTTTCTCTAAGTTTTATCTCGTGGATTTTTATCAATGTGTCATTACGTGGTAATGTTTCTTAAATATTTAATGTTGCAATTGTTTTATATTTATCATTATGGATAATAATAAAATATTTTGTGAAGATATCTATTTGTTTTATTTATCTTTTTTAACTTTTTATAACATAACATCTAAAGGTTAACGCAAATTTGAGTGGTGCAATTGAAGGGATGCGTTCCCATTCCAATAGGTCCTTGGATATAAACTAGCTTTGAAAAAAAAAATTATATGACTACGTTTGGTTTGAAATTTCGTTCATATTTATTCATATTTTACTATTCACCTTTTATGATTTTCAAGTGTGTATGTGAAATAGATTTTTTAGGTTGGTTGTTCATTATTCTAGAACTTGCATGATCATCACCAAACATAAAGATGCATATAAATTAAATGGTTCAATAATCGTTGTTATACGGATGAAAACTCTTTACTAAATGAAATTTATGTTTTCATGTTACCATTACCTAATCTATTAATGATATGAAAATTGAAAATTTAATGTGAATCAGAGTGGCGCAGCGGAAGCTTGGTGGGCCCATAACCCACAGGTCCCTGGATTGAAACTAGGCAATGATAGAATTTTTAAATATTTTTTTTTTGCATTCAAAAGATATGAATAAGCCTCTAAGTGTCAAAGGACATTAAATTTTTTATACGTATCATTGTTTCTCTAAGTTTTATCTCGTGGATTTTTATCAATGTGTCATTACGAATATTGTGTTCAAGATGTTTATATGTATGTTGTCTCTCACATACCATTACTAGAACGAAGGAAATAAAATATCAATAATATCAAATGTCTAGTGTTGCACTCAATAGTCAACCCACAATAGATGTCGGAAAAATCATTACACCATGTTTATATGAAATTATCAAGGCCTACTAAAAATGCAAACATGACTTAGAAAGGTAATAATCGACAGATATGGTATGAAATCCTGGGGTTTTAAATTAGAAGGACAGATACACGAACTCTGGACTATATTGTTAATAATATTTTTTATGCCCTTTAATTTTATTTGTGCGAAGTCACCTGTTCTTTAAAATGTCTTTGAGTTATATGACTACGTTTGGCTTGAAATTTCGTTCATCATAATGAATATAAGTGACTTGTATGAATACTGGAAAAAATTACTTGTGTAACTTATGATGTCATTTGCAATAAATGGAACAATACCTTTGGTCTCAATATACAATAACTAGTTATATGTAGTCGTATGTCCCTAGTTGTTATATCACGTTTAATTAAAGATATGTGTTTTAGTTCCAATTTGTGTCTATAAATTCAATGCACAAAAACATGTATATGTTGATATACGAGAAATATTTATTTATGTCATTACATAAATGTCAAGTGAATACTTACTAGTGACGATATCCATATATATGATGTTTCATATTTATTCATATTCTAATATTCACCCTTATGATTTTTCACGTGTGTATGTGAAATAGATTTTTTTCGTCGGTTGTTCATTATTCTAGAACTTGCATGATCAATACCAAACATAAAGATGCATATAAATTAAAAGGTTCAATAAACATTGTTATAAGGATGAAAACTCTTTACTAAATGAAATTTATGTTTTCATGTTACCATTACCTAATCTATTAATGATATGAAAATTATAAATTTAAAGTGAATCAGAGTGGCGCAGCGGAAGCGTGGTGGGCCCATAACCCACAGGTCCCTGGATCGAAACCAGGCGCTGATAGAATTTTTAAATATTTCTTTTGTGCGTTCAAAAGATATGAATAAGCCTCTAAGTGTCAAAGGACATTAAATTTTTTATACGTATCAATGTGTCATTATGTGCTAATGTTTCTTAAATATTTAATGTTGCAATTGTTTTATATTTATCATTATGGATAATAATAAAATATTTTGTGAAGATATCTATTTGTTTTATTTATCTTTTTTAACTTTTTATAACACAACATCTAAAGTTTAACGCAAATTTGAGTGGTGCAATTGAAGGGATGTCTTCCCATTCCAATAGGTCCTTGGATATAAACTAGCTTTGACAAAAAAATTATATGACTACGTTTGGTTTGAAATTTCGTTCATATTTATTCATATTTTACTATTCACCTTTTATGATTTTCAAGTGTGTATGTGAAATAGATTTTTTAGGTTGGTTGTTCATTATTCTAGAACTTGCATGATCATCACCAAACATAAAGATGCATATAAATTAAATGGTTCAATAATCGTTGTTATACGGATGAAAACTCTTTACTAAATGAAATTTATGTTTTCATGTTACCATTACCTAATCTATTAATGATATGAAAATTGAAAATTTAAAGTGAATCAGAGTGGCGCAGCGGAAGCGTGGTGGGCCCATAACCCACAGGTCCCTGGATTGAAACTAGGCTATGATAGAATTTTTAAATATTTTTTTTTTGCATTCAAAAGATATGAATAAGCCTCTAAGTGTCAAAGGACATCAAATTTTTTATAGGTATCATTGTTTCTCTAAGTTTTATCTCGTGGATTTTTATCAATGTGTCATTACGAATATTGTGTTCAAGATGTTTATATGTATGTTGTCTCTTACATACCATTACTAGAACGAAGGAAATAAAATATCAATAATATCAAATGTCTAGTGTTGCACTCAATAGTCAACCCACAATAGATGTCGGAAAAATCATTACACCATATTTATATGAAATTATCAAGGCCTACTAAAAATGCAAACATGACTTAGAAAGGTAATAATCGACAGATATGCTATGAAACCCTGGGGTTTTAAATTAGAAGGACAGATACACGAACTCTGGACTATATTGTTAATAATATTTTTTATGCCCTTTAATTTTATTTATGTGAAGTCACCTGTTCTTTAAAATGTCTCTGAGTTATATGACTATGTTTGGCTTGGTCTCAATGTACAATAACTAGTTATATGTAGTCGTATGTCCTAGTTGTTATATCACGTTTAATTAAAGATATGTGTTTTAGTTCCAATTTGTGTCTATAAATTCAATGCACAAAAACATGTATATGTTGATATACGAGAAATATTTATTTATGTCATTATATAAATGTCAAGTGAATACTTACTAGTGACGATATTCATATATATGATGTTTCATATTTATTCATATTCTAATATTCACCCTTATGATTTTTCACGTGTGTATGTGAAATAGATTTTTTTCGTCGGTTGTTCGTTATTCTAGAACTTGCATGATCAATACCAAACATAAAGATGCATATAAATTAAAAGGTTCAATAAACATTGTTATAAGGATGAAAACTCTTTACTAAATGAAATTTATGTTTTCATGTTACCATTACCTAATCTATTAATGATATGAAAATTATAAATTTAAAGTGAATCAGAGTGGCGCAGCGGAAGCGTGGTGGGCCCATAACCCACAGGTCCCTGGATCGAAACCAGGCGCTGATAGAATTTTTAAATATTTCTTTTGTGCGTTCAAAAGATATGAATAAGCCTCTAAGTGTCAAAGGACATTAAATTTTTTATACGTATCATTGTTTCTCTAAGTTTTATCTCGTGGATTTTTATCAATGTGTCATTATGTGCTAATGTTTCTTAAATATTTAATGTTGCAATTGTTTTATATTTATCATTATGGATAATAATAAAATATTTTGTGAAGATATCTATTTGTTTTATTTATCTTTTTTAACTTTTTATAACACAACATCTAAAGTTTAACGCAAATTTGAGTGGTGCAATTGAAGGGATGTCTTCCCATTCCAATAGGTCCTTGGATATAAACTAGCTTTGAAAAAAAAAATTATATGACTACGTTTGGTTTGAAATTTCGTTCATATTTATTCATATTTTACTATTCACCTTTTATGATTTTCAAGTGTGTATGTGAAATAGATTTTTTAGGTTGGTTGTTCATTATTCTAGAACTTGCATGATCATCACCAAACATAAAGATGCATATAAATTAAATGGTTCAATAATCGTTGTTATACGGATGAAAACTCTTTACTAAATGAAATTTATGTTTTCATGTTACCATTACCTAATCTATTAATGATATGAAAATTGAAAATTTAAAATGAATCAGAGTGGCGCAGCGGAAGCGTGGTGGGCCCATAACCCACAGGTTCCTGGATTGAAACTAGGCTATGATAGAATTTTTAAATATTTTTTTTTTGCATTCAAAAGATATGAATAAGCCTCTAAGTGTCAAAGGACATCAAATTTTTTATAGGTATCATTGTTTCTCTAAGTTTTATCTCGTGGATTTTTATCAATGTGTCATTACGAATATTGTGTTCAAGATGTTTATATGTATGTTGTCTCTTACATACCATTACTAGAACGAAGGAAATAAAATATCAATAATATCAAATGTCTAGTGTTGCACTCAATAGTCAACCCACAATAGATGTCGGAAAAATCATTACACCATATTTATATGAAATTATCAAGGCCTACTAAAAATGCAAACATGACTTAGAAAGGTAATAATCGACAGATATGCTATGAAACCCTGGGGTTTTAAATTAGAAGGACAGATACACGAACTCTGGACTATATTGTTAATAATATTTTTTATGCCCTTTAATTTTATTTATGTGAAGTCACCTGTTCTTTAAAATGTCTCTGAGTTATATGACTATGTTTGGCTTGGTCTCAATGTACAATAACTAGTTATATGTAGTCGTATGTCCCTAGTTGTTATATCACGTTTAATTAAAGATATGTGTTTTAGTTCCAATTTGTGTCTATAAATTCAATGCACAAAAACATGTATATGTTGATATACGAGAAATATTTATTTATGTCATTATATAAATGTCAAGTGAATACTTACTAGTGACGATATTCATATATATGATGTTTCATATTTATTCATATTCTAATATTCACCCTTATGATTTTTCACGTGTGTATGTGAAATAGATTTTTTTCGTCGGTTGTTCGTTATTCTAGAACTTGCATGATCAATACCAAACATAAAGATGCATATAAATTAAAAGGTTCAATAAACATTGTTATAAGGATGAAAACTCTTTACTAAATGAAATTTATGTTTTCATGTTACCATTACCTAATCTATTAATGATATGAAAATTATAAATTTAAAGTGAATCAGAGTGGCGCAGCGGAAGCGTGGTGGGCCCATAACCCACAGGTCCCTGGATCGAAACCAGGCTCTGATAGAATTTTTAAATATTTCTTTTGTGCGTTCAAAAGATATGAATAAGCCTCTAAGTGTCAAAGGACATTAAATTTTTTATACGTATCATTGTTTCTCTAAGTTTTATCTCGTGGATTTTTATCAATGTGTCATTACGTGCTAATGTTTCTTAAATATTTAATGTTGCAAATGTTTTATATTTATCATTATGGATAATAATAAAATATTTTGTGAAGATATATATATGTTTTATTTATCTTTTTTAACTTTTTATAACACAACATCTAAAGTTTAACGCAAATTTGAGTGGTGCAATTGAAGGGATGGCTTCCCATTCCAATAGGTCCTTGGATATAAACTAGCTTTGAAAAAAAAAATTATATGACTATGTTTGGTTTGAAATTTCGTTCATATTTATTCATATTTTACTATTCACCTTTTATGATTTTCAAGTGTGTATGTGAAATAGATTTTTTAGGTTGGTTGTTCATTATTCTAGAACTTGCATGATCATCACTAAACATAAAGATGCATATAAATTAAATGGTTCAATAATCATTGTTATACGGATGAAAACTCTTTACTAAATGAAATTTATGTTTTCATGTTACCATTACCTAATCTATTAATGATATTAAAATTATAAATTTAATGTGAATCGGAGTGGCGCAGCGGAAGCATGGTGGGACCATAATCACAAGGTCCCTGGATTGAAACTAGGGTATGATAGAATTTTTAAATTTTTTTTTTTCATTCAAAAGATATGAATAAGCCTCTAAGTGTCAAAGGACATCAAATTTTTTATAGGTATCATTGTTTCTCTAAGTTTTATCTCGTGGATTTTTATCAATGTGTCATTACGAATATTGGGTTCAAGATGTTTATATGTATGTTGTCTCTTACATACCATTACTAGAACGAAGGAAATAAAATATCAATAATATCAAATGTCTAGTGTTGCACTCAATAGTCAACCCACAATAGATGTCGGAAAAATCATTACACCAAGTTTATATGAAATTATCAAGGCCGACTAAAAATGCAAACATGACTTAGAAAGGTAATAATCGACAGATATGGTATGGAACCCTGGGGTTTTAAATTAGAAGGACAGATACACGAACTCTGGACTATATTGTTAATAATATTTTTTATGCCCTTTAATTTTATTTGTGCGAAGTCGCCTGTTCTTTAAAATGTTTGAGTTATATGACTGCGTTTGGCTTGAAATTTCGTTCATCATAATGAATATAAGTGACTTGTATGAATACTGAAAAAAATTACTCGTGTAACTTATGATGTCATTTGCAATAAATGGAACAATACTTTTGGTCTCAATGTACAATAACTAGTTATATGTTGTCGTATGTCCCTAGTTGTTATATCACGTTTAATTAACGATATGTAATTTAGTTTCAATTTGTGTCTATAAATTCAATGCACAAAAACATGTATATGTTGATATACGAGAAATATTTATTTATGCCATTATATAAATGTCAAGTAAATACTTACTAGTGACGATATTCATATATATGATGTTTCATAATTATTAATATTTTACTATTCACCCTTTATGATTTTCAAGTGTGTGTATGTGAAATAGATTTTTTACGAGGGTTGTTCGTTATTCTAGAACTTGCATGATCATTACCAAACATAAAGATGCCTATAAATTAAAAGGTTCAATTAACATTGTTATAAGGATGAAAACACTTTACTAAATGAATTTTATGTTTTCATGTTACCATTACCTAATCTATTAATGATATGAAAATTATAAATTTAATGTGAATCAGTGTGGCACAGTAGAAGCATGGTGGGCCCATAACCCACAGGTCCCTGGATCGAAACCAAGCTCCGATAGAATTTTTTAATATTTTTTTGTGCGCTCAAAAGATATGAATAAGCCTCTAAGTGTCAAAGGACATTAAATTTTTTATACGTATCATTGTTTCTCTAAGTTTTATCTCGTGGATTTTTATCAATGTGTCATTACGTGCTAATGTTTCTTAAATATTTAATGTTGCAATTGTTTTATATTTATCATTATGGATAATAATAAAATATTTTGTGAAGATATCTATTTGTTTTATTTATCTTTTTTATCTTTTTATAACACAACATCTAAAGTTTAACGCAAGTTTGAGTGGTGCAATTGAAGGGATGCGTTCCCATTCCAATAGGTCCTTGGATATAAACTAGCTTTGAAAAAAAAAATTATATGACTACGTTTGGTTTGAAATTTCGTTCATATTTATTCATATTTTACTATTCACCTTTTATGATTTTCAAGTGTGTATGTGAAATAGATTTTTTAGGTTGGTTGTTCATTATTCTAGAACTTGCATGATCATCACCAAACATAAAGATGCATATAAATTAAATGGTTCAATAATCGTTGTTATACGGATGAAAACTCTTTACTAAATGAAATTTATGTTTTCATGTTACCATTACCTAATCTATTAATGATATGAAAATTGAAAATTTAATGTGAATCAGAGTGGCGCAGCGGAAGCGTGGTGGGCCCATAACCCACAGGTCCCTGGATTGAAACTAGGCTATGATAGAATTTTTAAATATTTTTTTTTGCATTCAAAAGATATGAATAAGCCTCTAAGTGTCAAAGGACATCAAATTTTTTATAGGTATCATTGTTTCTCTAAGTTTTATCTCGTGGATTTTTATCAATGTGTCATTACGAATATTGTGTTCAAGATGTTTATATGTATGTTGTCTCTTACATACCATTACTTGAATGAAGGAAATAAAATATCAATAATATCAAATTTCTAGTGTTGCACTCAATAGTCAACCCACAATAGATGTCGGAAAAATCATTACACCATGTTTATATGAAATTATCAAGGCCTACTAAAAATGCAAACATTACTTAGAAAGGTAATAATCGACAGATATGGTATGAAACCCTGGGGTTTTAAATTAGAAGGACAGATACACGAACTCTGGACTATATTGTTAATAATATTTTTTATGCCCTTTAATTTTATTTGTGTGAAGTCACCTGTTCTTTAAAATGTCTCTGAGTTATATGACTACGTTTGGCTTGAAATTTCGTTCATCATAATGAATATAAGTGACTTGTATGAATACTGAAAAAAATTACTTGTGTAACTTATGATGTCATTTGCAATAAATGGAACAATACCTTTGGTCTCAATGTACAATAACTAGTTATATGTAGTCGTATGTCCCTAGTTGTTATATCACGTTTAATTAAAGATATGTGTTTTAGTTCCAATTTGTGTCTATAAATTCAATGCACAAAAACATGTATATGTTGATATACGAGAAATATTTATTTATGTCATTACATAAATGTCAAGTGAATACTTACTAGTGACGATATTCATATATATGATGTTTCATATTTATTCATATTCTAATATTCACCCTTATGATTTTTTCACGTGTGTATGTGAAATAGATTTTTTTCGTCGGTTGTTCGTTATTCTAGAACTTGCATGATCAATACCAAACATAAAGATGCATATAGATTAAAAGGTTCAATAAACATTGTTATAAGGATGAAAACTCTTTACTAAATGAAATTTATGTTTTCATGTTACCATTACCTAATCTATTAATGATATGAAAATTCTAAATTTAAAGTGAATCAGAGTGGCGCAGCGGAAGCGTGGTGGGCCCATAACCCACAGGTCCCTGGATCGAAACCAGGCTCTAATAGAATTTTTAAATATTTCTTTTGTGCATTCAAAAGGTATGAATAAGCCTCTAAGTGTCAAAGGACATAAAATTTTTTATACGTATCATTGTTTCTCTAAGTTTTATCTCGTGGGTTTTTATCAATGTGTCATTACGTGCTAATGTTTCTTAAATATTTAATCTTCCAATTGTTTTATATTTATCATTATGGATAATAATAAAATATTTTGTGAAGATATCTATTTGTTTTATTTATCTTTTAGAACTTTTTATAACACAACATCTAAAGTTTAATGCAAATTTGAGTGGTGTAGTTGAAGGGATGTGTGCCCATTCCAATAGTTCCTTGTATATAAACTAGCTTTGACAAAAAAAATTATATGACTACGTTTGGTTTGAAATTTCGTTCATATTTATTCATATTTTTACTATTCACCCTTTATGATTTTCAAGTGTGTATGTGCAATAGATTTTTTATGAGGGTTGTTCATTATTCTAGAACTTGCATGATCATTACCAAACATAAAGATACCTATAAATTAAAAGGTTCAATAAAAATTGTTATAAGGATGAAAATGCTTTACTAAATGAATTTTATGTTTTCATGTTACCATTACCTAATCTATTAATGATATGAAAATTTTAAATTTAATGTGAATCAGAGTGGCGCAGCGGAAGCGTGGTGGGCCCATAACCCACAGGTCCCTGGATCGAAACCAGGGTCAGATAGAATTTTTAAATTTTTTTTGTGCGTTCAAAAGATATGAATAAGCCTCTAATTGTCAAAGGACATTAAATTTTTTATACGTATAATTGTTTCTCTAAGTTTTATCTCGTGGATTTTTATCAATGTGTCATTACGTGCTAATGTTTCTTAAATATTTAATGTTGCAATTGTTTTATATTTATCATTATTGATAATAATAAAATATTTTGTAAAGATATCTATTTGTTTTATTTATCTTTTAGAACTTTTTATAACACAACATCTAAAGTTTAATGCAAATTTGAGTGGTGCAGTTGAAGGGATGCGTGCCCATTCCAATAGGTCCTTGGATATAAACTAGCTTTGACAAAAAAAATTATATGACTACGTTTGGTCTTAAATTTCGTCCATATTTATTCATATTTTACTATTCACCTTTTATGATTTTCAAGTGTGTATGTGAAATAGATTTTTTAGGTTGGTTGTTCATTATTCTAGAACTTGCATGATCATCACCAAACATAAAGATGCCTATAAATTAAATGGTTCAATAATCAATGTTATACGGATGAAAACTCTTTACTAAATGAAATTTATGTTTTCATGTTACCATTACCTCATCTATTAATGATATGAAAATGATAAATATAATGTGAATCACAGTGGTGCAACGGAAGCGTGGTGGGCCCATAACCCATAGGTCCCTGGATTGAAACTAGGCTATGATAGAATTTTTATTTTTTTTTTGTATTCAAAAGATATGAATAAGCCTCTAAGTGTCAAAGGACATTAAATTTGTTATACGTATCATTGTTTCTCTAAGTTTTATCTCGTGGATTTTTATCAATGTGTCATTACGAATATTATGTTCAAGATGTTTATATGTATGTTGTCTTTTACATACCATTACTAGAACGAAGGAAATAAAATATCAAGAATATCAAATGTCTAGTGTTGCAATCAGTAGTCAACCCATAATAGATGTCGGAAAAATCATTACACCATGTTTATATGAAATTATCAAGGCATACTAAAAATGCAAACATGACTTAGAAAGGTAATAATCGATAGATATGGTATGGAACCCTGGGGTTTTAAATTAGAAGGACAGATACACGAACTCTGGACTATATTGTTAATAATATGTTTTAAGCCCTTTAATTTTATTTGTGCGAAGTCACCTGTTCATTAAAATGTCTCTGAGTTATATGACTACGTTTGGCTTGAAATTTCGTTAATCATAATGAATATAAGTGACTTGTATGAATACTGGAAAAAATTACTTGTGTAACTTATGATGTCATTTGCAATAAATTGAACAATACTTTTGGTCTCAATGTACAATAACTAGTTATATGTTGTCGTATGTCCCTAGTTGTTATATCACGTTTAACTAAAGATATGTGTTTTAGTTCCAATTTGTGTCTATAAATTCAATGCACAAAAACATGTATATGTTGATATATGAGAAATATTTATTTATGTCAATATATAAATGTTAAGTGAATACTTACTAGTGACGATATTCATATATATGATGTTTCATATATATTCATATTCTAATATTCACCCTTATGATTTTTCACGTGTGTATGTGAAATAAATTTTTTACGTCGGTTGTTCGTTATTCTAGAACTTGCATGATCATTACCAAACATAAAGATGCCTATAAATTAAAAGGTTCAATAAACATTGTTATAAGGATGAAAACTCTTTACTAAATGAAATTTATGTTTTCATGTTACCATTACCTAATCTATTAATGATATGAAAATTATAAATTTAATGTGAATCACAGTGGTGCAACGGAAGCGTGGTGGGCCCATAACCCATAGGTCCCTGGATTGAAACTAGGCTATGATAGAATTTTTAAATTTTTTTTTTGCATTCAAAAGATATGAATAAGCCTCTAAGTGTCAAAGGACATTAAATTTTTTATACGTATCATTATTTCTCTAAGTTTTATCTCGTGGATTTTTATCAATGTGTCATTATGAATATTGTGTTCAAGATGTTTATATGTATATTGTCTTTTACATACCATTACTAGAACGAAGGAAATAAAATATCAAGAATATCAAATGTCTAGTGTTGCACTCAGTAGTCAACCTATAATAGATGTTGGAAAAATCATTACACCATGTTTATATGAAATTATCAAGGCACACTAAAAATGCAAACATGACTTAGAAAGGTAATAATCGACAGATATGGTATGGAACCCTGGGATTTTAAATTAGAAGGACAGATACACGAACTCTGGACTATATTGTTAATAATATGTTTTAAGCTCTTTAATTTTATTTGTGCGAAGTCACCTGTTCATTAAAATGTCTCTGAGTTATATGACTACGTTTGGCTTGAAATTTCGTTAATCATAATGAATATAAGTGACTTGTATGAATACTGGAAAAAATTACTTGTGTAACTTATGATGTCATTTGCAATAAATGGAACAATACTTTTGGTCTCAATGTACAATAACTAGTTATATGTTGTCGTATGTCCCTAGTTGTTATATCACGTTTAATTAAAGATATGTGTTTTAGTTCCAATTTGTGTCTATAAATTCAATGCACAAAAACATGTATATGTTAATATACGAGAAATATTTATTTATGTCATTATATAAATGTCAAGTGAATACTTACAAGTGACGATATTCATATATATGATGTTTCATATTTATTCATATTCTAATATTCACCCTTATGATTTTTCACGTGTGTATGTGAAATAGATTTTTTACGTCGGTTGTTCGTTATTTTCTAGAACTTGCATGATCATTACCAAACATAAAAATGCCTATAAATTAAAAGGTTCAATAAACATTGTTATAAGGATGAAAACTCTTTACTAAATGAAATTTATGTTTTCATGTTACCATTACCTAATCTATTAATGATATGAAAATTATAAATTTAATGTGAATCAGAGTGGCGCAGCGGAAGCGTGGTGGGCCCATAACCCACAGGTCCCTGGATAAGTTTTATCTCGTGGATTTTTATTAATGTGTCATTACGTGCTAATGTTTCTTAAATATTTAATGTTGCAATTGTTTTATATTTATCATTATGGATAATAATAAAATATTTTGTGAAGATATCTATTTGTTTTATTTATCTTTTAGAACTTTTTATAACACAACATCTAAAGTTTAATGCAAATTTGAGTGGTGCAGTTGAAGGGATGCGTGCCCATTCCAATAGGTCCTTGGATATAAAATAGCTTTGACAAAAAAAATTATATGACTACGTTTGGTCTGAAATTTCGTTCATATTTATTCATATTTTACTATTCACCTTTTATGATTTTCAAGTGTGTATGTGAAATAGATTTTTTAGGTTGGTTGTTCATTATTCTAGAACTTGCATGATCATCACCAAACATAAAGATGCCTATAAATTAAATGGTTCAATAATCATTGTTATACGGATGAAAACTCTTTACTAAATGAAATTTATGTTTTCATGTTACCATTACCTAATCTATTAATGATATGAAAATTATAAATTTAATGTGAATCACAGTGGTGCAGTGGAAGCGTGGTGGGCCCATAACCCATAGGTCCCTGGATTGAAACTAGGCTATGATAGAATTTTTATATATTTTTTTTTGCATTCAAAAGATATGAATAAGCCTCTAAGTGTCAAAGGACATTAAATTTTTTATACGTATCATTGTTTCTCTAAGTTTTATCTCGTGGATTTTTATCAATGTGTCATTACGAATATTATGTTCAAGATGTTTATATGTATGTTGTCTTTTACATACCATTACTAGAACGAAGGAAATAAAATATCAAGAATATCAAATGTCTAGTGTTGCACTCAGTAGTCAACCCATAATAGATGTCGGAAAAATCATTACACCATGTTTATATGAAATTATCAAGGCATACTAAAAATGCAAACATGACTTAGAAAGGTAATAATCGATAGATATGGTATGGAACCCTGGGGTTTTAAATTAGAAGGACAGATACACGAACTCTGGACTATATTGTTAATAATATGTTTTAAGCCCTTTAATTTTATTTGTGCGAAGTCACCTGTTCATTAAAATTTCTCTGAGTTATATGACTATGTTTGGCTTGAAATTTCGTTAATCATAATGAATATAAGTGACTTGTATGAATACTGGAAAAAATTACTTGTGTAACTTATGATGTCATTTGCAATAAATTGAACAATACTTTTGGTCTCAATGTACAATAACTAGTTATATGTTGTCGTATGTCCCTAGTTGTTATATCACGTTTAATTAAAGATATGTGTTTTAGTTCCAATTTGTGTCTATAAATTCAATGCACAAAAACATGTATATGTTGATATATGAGAAATATTTATTTATGTCATTATATAAATGTTAAGTGAATACTTACTAGTGACGATATTCATATATATGATGTTTCATATTTATTCATATTCTAATATTCACCCTTATGATTTTTCACGTGTGTTTGTGAAATAAATTTTTTACGTCGGTTGTTCGTTATTCTAGAACTTGCATGATCATTACCAAACATAAAGATGCCTATAAATTAAAAGGTTCAATAAACATTGTTATAAGGATGAAAACTCTTTACTAAATTAAATTTATGTTTTCATGTTACCATTACTTAATCTATTAATGATATGAAAATTATAAATTTAATGTGAATCACAGTGGTGCAACGGAAGCGTGGTGGGCCCATAACCCATAGGTCCTTGGATTGAAACTAGGCTATGATAGAATTTTTAAATTTTTTTTTTGCATTCAAAAGATATGAATAAGCCTCTAAGTGTCAAAGGACATTAAATTTTTTATACGTATCATTGTTTCTCTATGTTTTATCTCGTGGATTTTTATCAATGTGTCATTATGAATATTGTGTTCAAGATGTTTATATGTATGTTGTCTTTTACATACCATTACTAGAACGAAGGAAAAAAAAAATCAAGAATATCAAATGTCTAGTGTTGCACTCAGTAGTCAACCTATAATAGATGTTGGAAAAATCATTACACCATGTTTATATAAAATTATCAAGGCACACTAAAAATGGAAACATGACTTAGAAAGGTAATAATCGACAGATATGGTATGGAACCCTGGGATTTTAAATTAGAAGGACAGATACACGAACTCTGGACTATATTGTTAATAATATGTTTTAAGCCCTTTAATTTTATTTGTGCGAAGT
This sequence comes from Vicia faba, assembly GCA_948472305.1. Lineage (NCBI taxonomy): Eukaryota > Viridiplantae > Streptophyta > Magnoliopsida > Fabales > Fabaceae > Vicia > Vicia faba. Next base: position 157,085,991 of record OX451741.1, on the reverse strand, counting down.
CACCTGTTCATTAAAATGTCTCTGAGTTATATGACTACGTTTGGCTTGAAATTTCGTTAATCATAATGAATATAGGTGACTTGTATGAATACTGGAAAAAATTACTTGTGTAACTTATGATGTCATTTGCAATAAATTGAACAATACTTTTGGTCTCAATTTACAATAACTAGTTATATGTTGTCGTATGTCCCTAGTTGTTATATCACGTTTAATTAAAGATATGTGTTTTAGTTCCAATTTGTGTCTATAAATTCAATGCACAAAAACATGTATATGTTGATATACGAGAAACATTTATTTATGTCATTATATAAATGTCAAGTGAATACTTACAAGTGACGATATTCATATATATGATGTTTCATATTTATTCATATTCTAATATTCACCCTTATGATTTTTCACGTGTGTATGTGAAATAGATTTTTTACGTCGGTTGTTCGTTATTTTCTAGAACTTGCATGATCATTACCAAACATCAAAATGCCTATAAATTAAAAGGTTCAATAAACATTGTTATAAGGATGAAAACTCTTTACTAAATGAAATTTATGTTCTCATGTTACCATTACCTAATCTATTAATGATATGAAAATTATAAATTTAATGTGAATCAGAGTGGTGCAGCGGAAGCGTGGTAGGCCCATAACCCACAGGTCCCTGGATAGAAACAGGTCCCTGGATAGAAACTAGGCTCTGATAGAATTTTTAAATATTTTTTTGTGTGTTCAAAAGATATGAATAAGCCTCTAAGTGTCAAAGGACATTAAATTTTTTATACGTATCATTGTTTCCCTAAGTTTTATCTCGTGGATTTTTATTAATGTGTCATTACATGCTAATGTTTCTTAAATATTTAATGTTGCAATTGTTTTATATTTATCATTATGGATAATAGTAATATATTTTGTGAAGATATCTATTTGTTTTATTTATCTTTTAGAACTTTTTATAACACAACATCCAAAGTTTAATGCAAATTTGAGTGGTGCAGTTGAAGGGATGCGTGCCGATTCCAATAGGTCCTTGGATATAAACTAGCTTTGACAAAAAAAATTATATGACTACGTTTGGTTTGAAATTTCGTTCATATTTATTCATATTTTACTATTCACCTTTTATGATTTTCAAGTGTGTACGTGAAATAGATTTTTTAGGTTGGTTGTTCATTATTCTAGAACTTGCATGATCATCACCAAACATAAAGATGCCTATAAATTAAATGGTTCAATAATCATTGTTATACGGATGAAAACTCTTTACTAAATGAAATTTATGTTTTCATGTTACCATTACCTAATCTATTAATGATATGAAAATTATAAATTTAATGTGAATCACAGTGGCGCAACGGAAGCGTGGTCGGCCCATAACCCATAGGTCCATGGATTGAAACTAGGCTATGATAGAATTTTTAAATATTTTTTTTTTGCATTCAAAAGATATGAATAAGACTCTAAGTGTCAAAGGACATTAAATTTTTTATACGTATCATTGTTTCTCAAATTTTTATCTCTTGGATTTTTATCAATGTGTCATTACGAATATTGTGTTCAAGATGTTTATATCTATGTTTTCTTTTACATACCATTACTAGAACGAAGGAAATAAAATATCAAGAATATCAAATGTCTAGTGTTGCACTCAGTAGTTAACCCATAATAGATGTCGGAAAAATCATTACACCATGTTTATATGAAATTATCAAGGCATACTAAAAATGCAAACATGACTTAGAAAGGTAATAATCGACAGATATGGTATGGAACCCTGGGGTTTTAAATTAGAAGGACAGATACACGAACTCTGGACTATATTGTTAATAATATGTTTTAAGCCCTTTAATTTTATTTGTGCGAAGTCACCTGTCCATTAAAATGTCTCTGAGTTATATGACTACGTTTGGCTTGAAATTTCGTTAATCATAATGAATATAAGTGACTTGTACGAATATTGGAAAAAATTACTTGTGTAACTTTTGATGTCATTTGCAATAAATGGAACAATACTTTTGGTCTCAATGTACAATAACTAGTTATATGTTGTCGTATGTCCCTAGTTGTTATATCACGTTTAATTAAAGATATGTGTTTTGGTTCCAATTTGTGTCTATAAATTCAATGCACAAAAACATGTATATGTTGATATACGAGAAATATTTATTTATGTCATTATATAAATGTCAAGTGAATACTTACTAGTGACGATATTCATATATATGATGTTTCATATTTATTCATATTCTAATATTCACCCTTATGATTTTTCACGTGTGTATGTGAAATAGATTTTTTACGTCGGTTGTTCGTTATTCTAGAACTTGCATGATCATTACCAAACATAAAAATGCCTATAAATTAAAAGGTTCAATAAACATTGTTATAAGGATGAAAACTCTTTACTAAATGAAATTTATGTTTTCATGTTACCATTACCTAATCTATTAATGATATGAAAATTATAAATTTAATGTGAATCAGAGTGGCGCAGCGGAAGCGTGGTGGGGCCATAACCCAGAGGTCCCTGGATCGAAACCAGGTTTTGATAGAATTTTTAAATATTTTTTTTGTGCGTTCAAAAGATATGAATAAGCCTCTAAGTGTCAAAGGACATTAAATTTTTTATACGTATCATTGTTTCCCTAAGTTTTATCTCGTGGATTTTTATTAATGTGTCATTACGTGCTAATGTTTCTTAAATATTTAATGTTGCAATTGTTTTATATTTATCATTATGGATAATAATAAAATATTTTGTGAAGATATCTATTTGTTTTATTTATCTTTTAGAACTTTTTATAACACAACATCTAAGGTTTAATGCAAATTTGAGTGGTGCAGTTGAAGGGATGCGTGCCCATTCCAATAGGTCCTTTGATATAAACTAGCTTTGACAAAAAAACTATATGACTACGTTTGGTTTGAAATTTCATTCATATTTATTCATATTTTACTATTCACCTTTTATGATTTTCAAGTGTGTATGTGAAATAGATTTTTTAGGTTGGTTGTTCATTATTCTAGAACTTGCATGATCATCACCAAACATAAAGATGCCTATAAATTAAATGGTTCAATAATCATTGTTATACGGATGAAAACTCTTTACTAAATGAAATTTATTTTTTCATGTTACCATTACCTAATCTATTAATGATATGAAAATTATAAATTTAATGTGAATCACAGTTGCGCAACGCAAGCGTGGTGGGCCCATAACCCACAAGTCCCTGGATTGAAACTCGGTTATGATAGAATTTTTAAATATTATTTTTTGCATTCAAAAGATATGAATAAGCCTCTAAGTGTCAAAGGACATTAAATTTTTTATACGTATCATTATTTCTCTAAGTTTTATCTCGTGGATTTTTATCAATGTGTCATTATGAATATTGTGTTCAAGATGTTTATATGTATATTGTCTTTTACATACCATTACTAGAACGAAGGAAATAAAATATCAAGAATATCAAATGTCTAGTGTTGCACTCAGTAGTCAACCCATAATAGATGTTGGAAAAATCATTACACCATGTTTATATAAAATTATCAAGGCACACTAAAAATGGAAACATGACTTAGAAAGGTAATAATCGACAGATATGGTATGGAACCCTGGGATTTTAAATTAGAAGGACAGATACACGAACTCTGGACTATATTGTTAATAATATGTTTTAAGCCCTTTAATTTTATTTGTGCGAAGTCACCTGTTCATTAAAATGTCTCTGAGTTATATGACTATGTTTGGCTTGAAATTTCGTTAATCATAATGAATATAAGTGACTTGTATGAATACTGGAAAAAATTACTTGTGTAACTTATGATGTCATTTGCAATAAATTGAACAATACTTTTGGTCTCAATGTACAATAACTAGTTATATGTTGTCGTATGTCCCTAGTTGTTATATCATGTTTAATTAAAGATATGTGTTTTAGTTCCAATTTGTGTCTATAAATTCAATGCACAAAAACATGTATATGTTGATATACGAGAAACATTTATTTATGTCATTATATAAATGTCAAGTGAATACTTACAAGTGACGATATTCATATATATGATGTTTCATATTTATTCATATTCTAATATTCACCCTTATGATGTTTCACGTGTGTATGTGAAATAGATTTTTTACGTCGGTTGTTCGTTATTTTCTATAACTTGCATGATCGTTACCAAACATAAAAATGCTTATAAATTAAAAGGTTCAATAAACATTGTTATAAGGATGAAAACTCTTTACTAAATGAAATTTATGTTTTCATGTTACCATTACCTAATCTATTAATGATATGAAAATTATAAATTTAATGTGAATCAGAGTGGCGCAGCGGAAGCGTGGTGGGCCCATAACCCACGTATCCCTGGATCGAATCTAGGCTCTGACAGAAGTTTTAAATATTTTTTTTGTGCGTTCAAAAGATATGAATAAGCCTCTAAATGTAAAAGGACATTAAATTTTTTATACGTATCATTGTTTCTCTAAGTTTTATCTCGTGGATTTTTATCAATGTGTCATTACGTGCTAATGTTTCTTAAATATTTAATGTTGCAATTGTTTTATATTTATCATTATGGATAATAATAAAATATTTTGTGAAGATATCTATTTGTTTTATTTATCTTTTAGAACTTTTTATAACACAACATCTAAAGTTTAATTCAAATTTGAGTAGTGCAGTTGAAGGGATGCGTGCCGGTTCCAATTGGTCCTTGGATATAAACTAGCTTTGACAAAAAAAATTATATGACTACATTTGTTTTGAAATTTCGTTCATATTTATTCATATTTTACTATTCACCTTTTATGATTTTCAAGTGTGTATGTGAAATAGATTTTTTAGGTTGGTTGTTCATTATTCTAGAACTTGCATGATCATCACCAAACATAAAGATGCTTATAAATTAAATGGTTCAATAATCATTGTTATCCGGATGAAAACTCTTTACTAAATGAAATTTATGTTTTCATGTTACCATTACCTAATCTATTAATGATATGAAAATTATAAATTTAATGTGAATCACAGTGGCGCAACGGAAGCGTGGTCGGCCCATAACCCACAGATCCCTGGATTGAAACTAGGCTATGATAGAATTTTTAAATAATTTTATTTGCATTCAAAAGATATGAATAAGCCTCTAAGTGTCAAAGGACATTAAATTTGTTATACGTATCATTGTTTCTCTAAGTTTTATCTCGTGGATTTTTATCAATGTGTCATTACGAATATTGTGTTCAAGATGTTTATATCTATGTTGTCTTTTACATACCATTACTAGAACGAAGGAAATAAAATATCAAGAATATCAAATGTCTAGTGTTGCACTCAGTAGTCAAACCATAATAGATGTCGGAAAAATCATTACACCATGTTTATATGAAATTATCAAGGCATACTAAAAATGCAAACTTGACTTAGAAAGGTAATAATCGACAGATATGGTATGGAACCCTGGGGTTTTAAATTAGAAGGACAGATAGACGAACTCTGGACTATATTGTTAATAATATGTTTTAAGCCCTTTAATTTTATTTGTGCAAAGTCACATGTTCATTAAAATGTCTCTGAGTTATATGACTACGTTTGGCTTGAAACTTCGTTAATCATAATGAATATAAGTGACTTGTATGAATACTGGAAAAAATTACTTGTGTAACTTATGATGTCATTTGCAATAAATGGAATAATACTTTTGGTCTCAAGGTACAATAACTAGTTATATGTTGTCGTATGTCCCTAGTTGTTATATCACGTTTAATTAAAGATGTGTGTTTTAGTTCCAATTTGTGTCTATAAATTCAATGCACAAAAACACGTATATGTTGATATACGAGAAATATTTATTTATGTCATTATATAAATGTCAAGTGAATACTTACTAGTGACGATATTCATATATATGATGTTTCATATTTATTCATATTCTAATATTCACCCTTATGATTTTTCACGTGTGTATGTGAAATGGTTTTTTTACGTTGGTTGTTCGTTATTTTCTAGAACTTGCATGATCATTACCAAACATAAAGATGCCTATAAATTAAAATGTTCAATAAACATTATTATAAGGATGAAAACTCTTTACTAAATGAAATTTATGTTTTCATGTTACCATTACCTAATCTATTAATCATATGAAAATTATAAGTTTAATGTGAGTCAGAGTGGCGCAGCGGAAGCGTGGTGGGCCCATAACCCACGTATCCCTGGATTGAAACCAGGCTCTAACAGAATTTTTAAATATTTTTTTTTGTGCATTCAAAAGATATGAATAAGCCTCTAAATGTAAAAGGACATTAAATTTTTTATACGTATCATTGTTTCTCTAAGTTTTATCTCGTGGATTTTTATCAATGTGTCATTACGTGCTAATGTTTCTTAAATATTTAATGTTGCAATTGTTTTATATTTATCATTATGGATAATAATAAAATATTTTGTGAAGATATCTATTTGTTTTATTTATCTTTTAGAACTTTTTATAACACAACATCTAAAGTTTAATGCAAATTTGAGTGGTGCAGTTGAAGGGACGCGTGCCGATTCCAATTGGTCCTTGGATATAAACTAGCTTTGACAAAAAAAATTATATGACTACATTTGGTTTGAAATTTCGTTCATATTTTACTATTCACCTTTTATGATTTTCAAGTGTGTATGTGAAATAGATTTTTTAGGTTGGTTGTTCATTATTCTAGAACTTGCATGATCATCACCAAACATAAATATGCTTATAAATTAAATGGTTCAATAATCATTGTTATACGGATGAAAACTCTTTACTAAATGAAATTTATGTTTTCATGTTACCATTACCTAATCTATTAATGATATGAAAATTATAAATTTAATGTGAATCACAGTGGCGCAACGGAAGCGTGGTCGGCCCATAACCCACAGATCCCTGGATTGAAACTAGGCTATGATAGAATTTTTAAATAACTTTTTTTGCATTCAAAAGATATGAATAAGCCTCTAAGTGTCAAAGGACATTAAATTTCTTATACGTATCATTGTTTCTCTAAGTTTTATCTCGTGGATTTTTATCAATGTGTCATTACGAATATTGTGTTCAAGATGTTTATATCTATGTTGTCTTTTACATACCATTACTAGAACGAAGGTAATAAAATATCAAGAATATCAAATGTCTAGTGTTGCACTCAGTAGTCAAACCATAATAGATGTCGGAAAAATCATTACACCATGTTTATATGAAATTATCAAGGCATACTAAAAATGCAAACATGACTTAGAAAGGTAATAATCGATAGATATGGTATGGAACCCTAGGGTTTTAAATTAGAAGGACAGATACACGAACTCTGGACTATATTGTTAATAATATGTTTTAAGCCCTTTAATTTTATTTGTGCAATGTCACATGTTCATTAAAATGTCTCTGAGTTATATGACAGTGTTTGGCTTGAAACTTCGTTAATCATAATGAATATAAGTGACTTGTATGAATACTGGAAAAAACTACTTGTGTAACTTATGATGTCATTTGCAATAAATGGAACAATACTTTTGGTCTCAATGTACAATAACTAGTTATATGTTGTCGTATGTCCCTAGTTGTTATATCACGTTTAATTAAAGATATGTGTTTTAGTTCCAATTTGTGTCTATAAATTCAATGCACAAAAACACGTATATGTTTATATACGAGAAATATTTATTTATGTCATTATATAAATGTCAAGTGAATACTTACTAGTGACGATATTCATATATATGATGTTTCATATTTATTCATATTCTAATATTCACCCTTATGATTTTTCATGTGTGTATGTGAAATAGATTTTTTACGTCGGTTGTTCGTTATTCTAGAACTTGCATGATCATTACCAAACATTAAAATGCCTATAAATTAAAAGGTTCAATAAACGTTGTTATAAGGATGAAAACTCTTTACTAAATGAAATTTATGTTTTCATGTTACCATTACCTAATCTATTAATAATATGAAAATTATAAATTTAATGTGAATTAGAATGGCGCAGCGGAAGCGTGGTGGGCCCATAACCCACAGGTCCCTGGATTGAAACCAGGCTCTGATAGAATTTTTAAATATTTTTTTTGTGCGTTCAAAATATTTGAATAAGCCTCTAAGTGTCAAAGGACATTATATTTTTTATACGTATCATTGTTTCCCTAAGTTTTATCTCGTGTCATTACGTGCTAATGTTTCTTAAATATTTAATGTTGCAATTGTTTTATATTTATCATTATGGATAATAATAAAATATTTTGTGAAGATATCTATTTGTTTTATTTATCTTTTAGAACTTTTTATAACACAACATCTAAAGTTTAATGCAAATTTGAGTGGTGCAGTTGAAGGGATGCGTGCCGATTCCAATTGGTCCTTGGATATAAACTAGCTTTGACAAAAAAAATTATATGACTACATTTGGTTTGAAATTTCGTTCATATTTATTCATATTTTACTATTCACCTTTTATGATTTTCAAGTGTGTATGTGAAATAGATTTTTTAGGTTGGTTGTTCATTATTCTAGAACTTGCATGATCATCACCAAACATAAAGATGCTTATAAATTAAATGGTTCAATAATCATTGTTATACGGATGAAAACTCTTTACTAAATGAAATTTATGTTTTCATGTTACCATTACCTAATCTATTAATGATATGAAAATTATAAATTTAATGTGAATCACAGTGGCGCAACGGAAGCGTGGTCGGCCCATAACCCACAGATCCCTGGATTGAAACTAGGCTATGATAGAATTTTTAAATAATTTTATTTGCATTCAAAAGATATGAATAAGCCTCTAAGTGTCAAAGGACATTAAATTTGTTATACGTATCATTGTTTCTCTAAGTTTTATCTCGTGGATTTTTATCAATGTGTCATTACGAATATTGTATTCAAGATGTTTATATCTATGTTGTCTTTTACATACCATTACTAGAACGAAGGAAATAAAATATCAAGAATATCAAATGTCTAGTGTTGCACTCAGTAGTCAAACCATAATAGATGTCGGAAATATCATTACACCATGTTTATATGAAATTATCAAGGCATACTAAAAATGCAAACATGACTTAGAAAGGTAATAATCGACAGATATGGTATGGAACCCTAGGGTTTTAAATTAGAAGGACAGATAGACGAACTCTGGACTATATTGTTAATAATATGTTTTAAGCCCTTTAATTTTATTTGTGCAAAGTCACATGTTCATTAAAATGTCTCTGAGTTATATGACTACGTTTGGCTTGAAACTTCGTTAATCATAATGAATATAAGTGACTTGTATGAATACTGGAAAAAATTACTTGTGTAACTTATGATGTCATTTGCAATAAATGGAACAATACTTTTGGTCTCAATGTACAATAACTAGTTATATGTTGTCGTATGTCCCTAGTTGTTATATCACGTTTAATTAAAGATATGTGTTTTAGTTCCAATTTGTGTCTATAAATTCAATGCACAAAAACACGTATATGTTGATATACGAGAAATATTTATTTATGTCATTATATAAATGTCAAGTGAATACTTACTAGTGACGATATTCATATATATGATGTTTCATATTTATTCATATTCTAATATTCACCCTTATGATTTTTCACGTGTGTATGTGAAATAGATTTTTTACGTCGGTTGTTCGTTATTTTCTAGAACTTGCATGATCATTACCAAACATAAAGATGCCTATAAATTAAAATGTTCAATAAACATTATTATAAGGATGAAAACTCTTTACTAAATGAAATTTATGTTTTCATGTTACCATTACCTAATCTATTAATCATATGAAAATTATAAGTTTAATGTGAATCAGAGTGGCGCAGCGGAAGCGTGGTGGGCCCATAACCCACGTATCCCTGGATTGAAACCAGGCTCTAACAGAATTTTTAAATATTTTTTTTTGTGCATTCAAAAGATATGAATAAGCCTCTAAATGTAAAAGGACATTAAATTTTTTATACGTATCATTGTTTCTCTATGTTTTATCTCGTGGATTTTTATCAATGTGTCATTACATGCTAATGTTTCTTAAATATTTAATGTTCCAATTTTTTTATATTTATCATTATGGATAATAATAAAATATTTTGTGAAGATATCTATTTGTTTTATTTATCTTTTATAACTTTTTATAACACAACATCTAAAGTTTAATGCAAATTTGAGTGGTGCAGTTGAAGGGATGCGTGCCGATTCCAATTGGTCCTTGGATATAAACTAGCTTTGACAAAAAAAATTATATGACTACATTTGGTTTGAAAATTCGTTCATATTTATTCATATTTTACTATTCACCTTTTATTATTTTCAAGTGTGTATGTGAAATAGATTTTTTAGGTTGGTTGTTCATTATTCTAGAACTTGCATGATCATCACCAAACATAAAGATGCTTATAAATTAAATGTTTCAATAATCATTGTAATACGGATGAAAACTCTTTACTAAATGAAATTTATGTTTTCATGTTACCATTACCTAATCTATTAATGATATGAAAATTATAAATTTAATGTGAATCACAGTGGCGCAACGGAAGCGTGGTCGGCCCATAACCCACAGATCCCTGGATTGAAACTAGGCTATGCTAGAATTTTTAAATAACTTTTTTTGCATTCAAAAGATATGAATAAGCCTCTAAGTGTCAAAGGACATTAAATTTGTTATACGTATCATTGTTTCTCTAAGTTTTATCTCGTGGATTTTTATCAATGTGTCATTACGAATATTGTGTTCAAGATGTTTATATCTATGTTGTCTTTTACATACCATTACTAGAACGAAGGTAATAAAATATCAAGAATATCAAATGTCTAGTGTTGCACTCAGTAGTCAAACCATAATAGATGTCGGAAAAATCATTACACCATGTTTATATGAAATTATCAAGGCATACTAAAAATGCAAACATGACTTAGAAAGGTAATAATCGATAGATATGGTATGGAACCCTAGGGTTTTAAATTAGAAGGACAGATACACGAACTCTGGACTATATTGTTAATAATATGTTTTAAGCCCTTTAATTTTATTTGTGCAATGTCACATGTTCATTAAAATGTCTCTGAGTTATATGACTATGTTTGGCTTGAAACTTCGTTAATCATAATGAATATAAGTGACTTGTATGAATACTGGAAAAAACTACTTGTGTAACTTATGATGTCATTTGCAATAAATGGAACAATACTTTTGGTCTCAATGTACAATAACTAGTTATATGTTGTCGTATGTCCCTAGTTGTTATATCACGTTTAATTAAAGATATGTGTTTTAGTTCCAATTTGTGTCTATAAATTCAATGCACAAAAACACGTATATGTTTATATACGAGAAATATTTATTTATGTCATTATATAAATGTCAAGTGAATACTTACTAGTGACGATATTCATATATATGATGTTTCATATTTATTCATATTCTAATATTCACCCTTATGATTTTTCATGTGTGTATGTGAAATAGATTTTTTACGTCGGTTGTTCGTTATTCTAGAACTTGCATGATCATTACCAAACATTAAAATGCCTATAAATTAAAAGGTTCAATAAACGTTGTTATAAGGATGAAAACTCTTTACTAAATGAAATTTATGTTTTCATGTTACCATTACCTAATATATTAATAATATGAAAATTATAAATTTAATGTGAATTAGAATGGCGCAGCGGAAGCGTAGTGGGCCCATAACCCACAGGTCCCTGGATCGAAACCAGGCTCTGATAGAATTTTTAAATATTTTTTTTGTGCGTTCAAAATATTTGAATAAGCCTCTAAGTGTCAAAGGACATTAAATTTTTTATACGTATCATTATTTCCCTATGTTTTATCTCGTGTCATTACGTGCTAATGTTTCTTAAATATTTAATGTTGCAATTGTTTTATATTTATCATTATGGATAATAATAAAATATTTTGTGAAGATATCTATTTGTTTTATTTATCTTTTAGAACTTTTTATAACACAACATCTAAACTTTAATGCAAATTTGAGTGGTGCAGTTGAAGGGATGCGTGCCCATTCCTATAGGTCCTTGGATATAAACTAGCTTTGACAAAAAAAATTATATGACTACGTTTGGTTTGAAATTTCGTTCATATTTATTCATATTTTACTATTCACCTTTTATGATTTTTAAGTGTGTATGTGAAATAGATTTTTTAGGTTGGTTGTTCATTATTCTAGAACTTTCATGATCATCACCAAACATAAACATGCCTATTAATTAAATGGTTCAATAATCATTGTTATACGGATGAAAACTCTTTACTAAATGAAATTTATGTTTTCATGTTACCATTACCTAATCTATTAATGATATGAAAATTATAAATTTAATGTGAATCACAGTGGCGCAGCGGAAGCATGGTGAGCCCATAACCCACAGGTCCCTGGATTGAAACTAGGCTATGATAGAATTTTAATATATTTTTTTTTGCATTCAAAAGATATGAATAAGCCTCTAAGTGTCAAAGGACATTAAATTTGTTATACGTATCATTGTTTCTCTAAGTTTTATCTCGTGGATTTTCATCAATGTGTCATTACGAATATTGTGTTCAAGATGTTTATATGTATGTTGTCTTTTACATACCATTACTAGAACGAAGGAAATAAAATATCAAGAATATCAAATGCCTAGTGTTGCTCTCAGTAGTCAACCCATAATAGATGTAAGAAAAATCATTACACCATGTTTATATGAAATTATCAAGGCATACTAAAAATGCAAACATGACTTAGAAAGGTAATAATCGACAGATATGGTATGGAACCCTGGGGTTTTAAATTAGAAGGACAGATACACGAACTCTGGACTATATTGTTAATAATATTTTTAAGCCCTTTAATTTTATTTGTGCGAAGTCACCTATTCATTAAAATGTCTCTGAGTTATATGACTACGTTTGGCTTGAAATTTCGTTAATCATAATGAATATAAGTGACTTGTATGAATACTGGAAAAAATTACTTGTGTAACTTATGATGTCATTTGCAATAAATGGAACAATACTTTTGGTCTCAATGTACAATAACTAGTTATATGTTGTCGTATGTCCCTAGTTGTTATATCACGTTTAATTAAAGATATGTGTTTTAGTTCCAATTTGTGTCTATAAATTCAATGCACAAAAACATGTATATATTGATATACGAGAAATATTTATTTATGTCATTATATAAATGTCAAGTGAATACTTACTAGTGACGATATTCATATATATGATGTTTCATATTTATTCATATTCTAATATTCACCCTTATGATTTTTCACGTGTGTATGTGAAATAGATTTTTTACGTCGGTTGTTTGTTATTCTAGAACTTGCATGATCATTACCAAACATAAAGATCCCTATAAATTAAAAGGTTCAAAAAACATTGTTATAAGGATGTGAACTCTTTACTAAATGAAATTTATATTTTCATGTTACCATTACCTAATCTATTAATGATATGAAAATTATAAATTTGATGTGAATTAAAGTGGCGCAGCGGAAGCGTGGTGGGCCCATAACCCACAGGTCCCTGGATTGAAACTAGGCTATCATAGAATTTTTAAATATTTTTTTTGCATTAAAAAGATATGAATAAGCCTCTAAGTGTCAAAGGACATTAAATTTTTTATACGTATCATTGTTTCCCTAAGTTTTATCTCGTGGATTTTTATCAATGTGTCATTACGTGCTAATGTTTCTTAAATATTTAATGTTGCAATTGTTTTATATTTATCATTATGGATAATAAAAAATATTTTGTGAAGATATCTATTTGTTTTATTTATCTTTTAGAACTTTTTATAACACAACATCTAAAGTTTAATGCAAATTTGAGTGGTGCAGTTGAAGGGATGCATGCCCATTCCAATAGGTCCTTGGATATAAACTAGCTTTGACAAAAAAAATTATATGACTACGTTTGGTTTGAAATTTCGTTCATATTTATTCATATTTTACTATTCACCTTTTATGATTTTTAAGTGTGTATGTGAAATAGATTTTTTAGGTTGGTTGTTCATTATTCTAGAACTTTCATGATCATCACCAAACATAAACATGCCTATTAATTAAATGGTTCAATAATCATTGTTATACGGGTGAAAACTCTTTACTAAATGAAATTTATGTTTTCATGTTACCATTACCTAATCTATTAATGATATGAAAATTATAAATTTAATGTGAATCACAGTGGCGCAGCGGAAGCGTGGTGGGCCCATATCCCACAGGTCCCTAGATTGAAACTACGCTATAATAGAATTTTAATATATTTTTTTTTTGCATTCAAAAGATATGAATAAGCCTCTAAGTGTCAAAGGACATTAAATTTGTTATACGTATCATTGTTTCTCTAAGTTTTATCTCGTGGATTTTTATCAATGTGTCATTACGAATATTGTGTTCAACATGTTTATATGTATGTTGTCTTTTACATACCATTACTAGAACGAAGGAAATAAAATATCAAGAATATCAAATGCCTAGTGTTGCTCTCAGTAGTCAACCCATAATAGATGTCAGAAAAATCATTACACCATGTTTATATGAAATTATCAAGGCATACTAAAAATGCAAACATGACTTAGAAAGGTAATAATCGACAAATATGGTATGGAACCCTGGGGTTTTAAATTAGAAGGACAGATACACGAACTCTGGACTATATTGTTAATAATATTTTTAAGCCCTTTAATTTTATTTGTGCGAAGTCACCTATTCATTAAAATGTCTCTGAGTTATATGACTACGTTTGGCTTGAAATTTCGTTAATCATAATGAATATAAGTGACTTGTATGAATACTGGAAAAAATTACTTGTGTAACTTATGATGTCATTTGCAATAAATGGAACAATACTTTTGGTCTCAATGTACAATAACTAGTTATATGTTGTCGTATGTCCCTAGTTGTTATATCACGTTTAATTAAAGATATGTGTTTTAGTTCCAATTTGTGTCTATAAATTCAATGCACAAAAACATGTATATGTTGATATACGAGAAATATTTATTTATGTCATTATATAAATGTCAAGTGAATACTTACTAGTGACGATATTCATATATATGATGTTTCATATTTATTCATATTCTAATATTCACCCTTATGATTTTTCACGTGTGTATGTGAAATAGATTTTTTACGTCGGTTGTTCGTTATTCTAGAACTTGCATGATCATTACCAAACATAAAAATCCCTATAAATTAAAAGGTTCAAAAAACATTTTTATAAGGATGAAAACTCTTTCCTAAATGAAATTTATGTTTTCATGTTACCATTACCTAATCTATTAATGAAATTAAAATTATAAATT
Organism: Vicia faba; assembly: GCA_948472305.1. Lineage (NCBI taxonomy): Eukaryota > Viridiplantae > Streptophyta > Magnoliopsida > Fabales > Fabaceae > Vicia > Vicia faba. Next base: position 157,070,645 of record OX451741.1, on the reverse strand, counting down.
TAATGTGAATTAAAGTGGCGCAGCGGAAGCGTGGTGGGCCCATAACCCACAGGTCCCTGGATCGAAACTAGGCTATGATAGAATTTTTAAATATTTTTTTGGTGCGTTCAAAAGATATGAATAAGCCTCTAAGTTTCAAAGGACATTAAATTTTTTATACGTATCATTGTTTCCCTAAGTTTTATCTCGTGGATTTTTATCAATGTGTCATTACGTGCTAATGTTTCTTAAATATTTAATGTTGCAATTGTTTTATATTTATCATTATGGATAATAAAAAATATTTTGTGAAGATATCTATTTGTTTTATTTATCTTTTAGAACTTTTTATAACACAACATCTAAAGTTTAATACAAATTTGAGTGGTGCAGTTGAAGGGATGCGTGCCCATTCCAATAGGTCCTTGGATATAAACTAGCTTTGACAAAAAAAATTATATGACTACGTTTGGTTTGAAATTTCGTTCATATTTATTCATATTTTACTATTCACCTTTTATGATTTTCAAGATTGTATGTGAAATAGATTTTTTAGGTTGGTTGTTCATTATTCTAGAACTTTCATGATTATCACCAAACATAAACATGCCTATTAATTAAATTGTTCAATAATCATTGTTATACGGATGAAAACTCTTTACTAAATGAAATTTATGTTTTCATGTTACCATTACCTAATCTATTAATGATATGAAAATTATAAATTTAATGTGAATCACAGTGGCGCAGCGGAAGCATGGTGGGCCCATAACCCACAGGTCCCTAGATTGAAACTACGCTATAATAGAATTTTTATATATAATTTTTTTTGCATTCAAAAGATATGAATAAGCCTTTAAGTGTCAAAGGACATTAAATTTGTTATACGTGTCATTGTTTCTCTAAGTTTTATCTCGTGGATTTTTATTAATGTGTCATTACGAATATTGTGTTCAAGATGTTTATATGTATGTTGTCTTTTACATACCATTATTAGAACGAAGGAAATAAAATATCAAGAATATCAAATGTCTAGTGTTGCACTCAGTAGTCAACCCATAATAGATGTCAGAAAAATCATTACACCATGTTTATATGAAATTATCAAGGCATACTAAAAATGCAAACATGACTTAGAAAGGTAATAATCGACAGATATGGTATGGAACCCTGGGGTTTTAAATTAGAAGGACAGATACACGAACTCTGGACTATATTGTTAATAATATTTTTTAAGCCCTTTAATTTGATTTGTGCGAAGTCACCTATTCATTAAAATGTCTTTGAGTTATATGACTACGTTTGGCTTGAAATTTCGTTAATCATAATGAATATAAGTGACTTGTATGAATACTGGAAAAAATTACTTGTGTAACTTATGATGTCATTTGCAATAAATGGAACAATACTTTTGGTCTCAATGTACAATAACTAGTTATATGTTGTCGTATGTCCCTAGTTGTTATATCACGTTTAATTAAAGATATGTGTTTTAGTTCCAATTTGTGTCTATAAATTCAATGCACAAAAACATGTATATGTTGATATACGAGAAATATTTATTTATGTCATTATATAAATGTCAAGTGAATACTTACTAGTGACGATATTCATATATATGATGTTTCATATTTTTTCATATTCTAATATTCACCCTTATGATTTTTCACGTGTGTATGTGAAATAGATTTTTTACGTCGGTTGTTCGTTATTCTAGAACTTGCATGATCATTACCAAACATAAAAATGCCTATAAATTAAAATGTTCAATAAACATTGTTATAAGGATGAAAACTCTTTACTAAATGAAATTTATGTTTTCATGTTACCATTACCTAATCTATTAATGATATGAAAATTATAAATTTAATGTGAATTAGAGTGGCGCAGCGGAAGCGTGGTGGGCCCATAACCCACAGGTCCTTGGATCGAAATCAGGCTCAAATTTTTTATACGTATCATTGTTTCCCTAAGTTTTATCTCGTGGATTTTTATCAATGTGTCATTACGTGCTAATGTTTCTTAAATATTTAATGTTGCAATTGTTTTATATTTATCATTATGGATAATAAAAAATATTTTGTGAAGATATATATTTGTTTTATTTATCTATTAGAACTTTTTATAACACAACATCTAAAGTTTAATGCAAATTTGAGTGGTTCAGTTGAAGGGATGCGTGCCCATTCCAATAGGTCCTTGGATATAAACTAGCTTTGACAAAAAAAATTATATGACTATGTTTGGTTTGAAATTTCGTTCATATTTATTCATATTTTACTATTCACCTTTTATGATTTTCAAGTGTGTATGTGAAATAGATTTTTTAGGTTGGTTGTTCATTATTCTAGAACTTTCATGATCATCACCAAACATAAACATGCTTATTAATTAAATGGTTCAATAATCATTGTTATACGGATGAAAACTCTTTACTAAATGAAATTTATGTTTTCATGTTACCATTACCTAATCTATTAATGATATGAAAATTATAAATGTAATGTGAATCACAGTGGTGCAGCGGAAGCATGGTGGGCCCATAACCCACGGGTACCTGGATTGAAACTAGGCTATGATAGAATTTTTATATATTTTTTTTTTTGCATTCAAAAGATATGAATAAGCCTCTAAGTGTCAAATGACATTAAATTTGTTATACGTATCATTGTTTCTCTAAGTTTTATCTCGTGGATTTTTATCAATGTGTCATTACGAATATTGTGTTCAAGATGTTTATATGTATGTTGTCTTTTACATACCATTACTAGAACGAAGGAAATAAAATATCAAGAATATCAAATGTCTAGTGTTGCACTCAGTAGTCAACCCATAATAGATGTCAGAAAAATCATTACACCGTGTTTATATGAAATTATCAAGGCATACTAAAAATGCAAACATGACTTAGAAAGGTAATAATCGACAGATATGGTATGGAACCCTGGGGTTTTAAATTAGAAGGACAGATACACGAACTCTGGACTATATTGTTAATAATATTTTTTAAGCCCTTTAATTTTATTTGTGCGAAGTCACCTATTCATTAAAATGTCTCTGAGTTATATGAGTACGTTTGGCTTGAAATTTCGTTAATCATAATGAATATAAGTGACTTGTATGAATACTAGAAAAAATTACTTGTGTAACTTATGATGTCATTTGCAATAAATGGAACAATACTTTTGGTCTCAATGTAGAATAACTAGTTATATGTTGTCGTATGTCCCTAGTTGTTATATCACGTTTAATTAAAGATATGTGTTTTAGTTCCAATTTGTGTCTATAAATTCAATGCACAAAAACATGTATATGTTGATATACGAGAAATATTTATTTATGTCATTATATAAATGTCAAGTGAATAATTACTAGTGACGATATTCATATATATGATGTTTCATATTTATTCATATTCTAATATTCACCCTTATGATTTTACACGTGTGTATGTGAAATAGATTTTTTACGTCGGTTGTTCGTTATTCTAGAACTTGCATGATCATTACCAAACATAAAAATGCCTATAAATTAAAAGGTTCAATAAACATTGTTATAAGGATGAAAACTCTTTACTAAATGAAATTTATGTTTTCATGTTACCATTACCTAATCTATTAATGATATGAAAATTATAAATTTAATGTGAATTAGAGTGGCGCAGCGGAAGCGTGGTGGGCCCATAACCCACAGGTCCCTGGATCGAAATCAGGCTCCGATAGAATTTTTAAATTTTTTTTTGACGTATCATTGTTTCCCTAAGTTTTATCTCGTGGATTTTTATCAATGTGTCATTACGTGCTAATGTTTCTTAAATATTTAATGTTGCAATTGTTTTATATTTATCATTATGGATAATAAAAAATATTTTGTGAAGATTTCTATTTGTTTTATTTATCTTTTAGAACTTTTTATAACACAACATCTAAAGTTTAATGCAAATTTGAATGGTGCAGTTGAAGGGTTGCGTGCCCATTCCAATAGATCCTTGGATATAAACTAGCTTTGACAAAAAAAATTATATGACTACGTTTGGTTTGAAATTTCGTTCATATTTATTCATATTTTACTATTCACCTTTTATGATTTTCAAGTGTGTATGTGAAATAGATTTTTTAGCTTGGTTGTTCATTATTCTAGAACTTTCATGATCATCACCAAACATAAACATGCCTATTAATTAAATGGTTCAATAATCATTGTTATACGGATGAAAACTCTTTACTAAATGAAATTTATGTTTTCATGTTATCATTACCTAATCTATTAATGATATGAAAATTATAAATTTAATGTGAATCACAGTGGCGCAGCGGAAGCATGGTGGGCCCATAACCCACAGGTCCCTGGATTGAAACTAGGCTATGATAGAATTTTTATATATATATTTTTTTTGCATTCAAAAGATATGAATAAGCCTCTAAGTGTCAAAGGACATTAAATTTGTTATACGTATCATTGTTTCTCTAAGTTTTATCTCGTGGATTTTTATCAATGTGTCATTAAGAATATTGTGTTCAAGATGTTTATATGTATGTTGTCTTTTACATACCATTACTAGAACAAAGGAAATAAAATATCAAGAATATCAAATGTCTAGTGTTGCACTCAGTAGTCAACCCATAATAGATGTCAGAAAAATCATTACACCATGTTTATATGAAATTATCAAGGCATACTAAAAATGCAAACATGACTTAGAAAGGTAATAATCGACAAATATGGTATGGAACCCTGGGGTTTTAAATTAGAAGGACAGATACACGAACTCTGGACTATATTGTTAATAATATTTTTTAAGCCCTTTAATTTTATTTGTGCGAAGTCACCTATTCATTAAAATGTCTCTGAGTTATATGAGTACGTTTGGCTTGAAATTTCGTTAATCATAATGAATATAAGTGACTTGTATGAATACTGGAAAAAATTACTTGTGTAACTTATGATGTCATTTGCAATAAATGGAACAATACTTTTGGTCTCAATGTACAATAACTAGTTATATGTTGTCGTATGTCCCTAGTTGTTATATCACGTTTAATTAAAGATATGTGTTTTAGTTCCAATTTGTGTCTATAAATTCAATGCACAAAAACATGTATATGTTGATATACGAGAAATATTTATTTATGTCATTATATAAATGTCAAGTGAATACTTACTAGTGACGATATTCATATATATGATGTTTCATATTTATTCATATTCTAATATTAACCCTTATGATTTTTCACGTGTGTATGTGAAATAGATTTTTTATGTCGGTTGTTCGTTATTCTAGAACTTGCATGATCATTACCAAACATAAAAATGCCTATAAATTAAAAGGTTCCATAAACATTGTTATAAGGATGAAAACTCTTTACTAAATGAAATTTATGTTTTCATGTTACCATTACCTAATCTATTAATGATATGAAAATTATAAATTTAATGTGAATTAGAGTGGCGCAGCGGAAGCGTGGTGGGCCCATAACCCACAAGTCCCTGGGTTGAAACCAGGCTCTGATAGAATTTTTAAATTTTTTTTTGTGCGTTCAAAAGATATGAATAAGCCTCTAAGTTTCAAAGGACATTAAATTTTTTATACGTATCATTGTTTCTCTAAGTTTTATCTCGTGGATTTTTATCAATGTGTCATTACGAATATTTTGTTCAAGAAGTTTATCTCTATGTTGTCTTTTACATACCATTACTAGAACGAAGGAAATAAAATATCAAGAATATCAAATATCTAGTGTTACACTCAGTAGCCAACCCATAATAGATGTCGGAAAAATCATTACACCATGTTTATATGAAATTATCAAGGCATACTAAAAATGCAAACATGACTTAGAAAGGTAATAATCGACAGATATGGTATAGAACCCTGGGGTTTTAAATTAGAAGGACAGATACACGAACTCTGGACTATATTGTTAATAATATGTTTTAAGCCCTTTAATTTTATTTGTGCGAAGTCACCTGTTCATTAAAATGTCTCTGAGTTATATGACTACGTTTGGCTTGAAATTTCGTTAATCATAATGAATATAAGTGACTTGTAGGAATACTGGAAAAAATTACTTGTGTAACTTTTGATGTCATTTGCAATAAATGGAACAATACTTTTGGTCTCAATGTACAATAACTAGTTATATGTTGTCGTATGTCCCTAGTTGTTATATCACGTTTAATTAAAGATATGTGTTTTAGTTCCAATTTGTGTCTATAAATTCAATGCACAAAAACATGTATATGTTGATATACGAGAAATATTTATTTATGTCATTATATAAATGTCAAGTGAATACTTACTAGTGACGATATTCATATATATGATGTTTCATATTTATTCATATTCTAATATTCACCCTTATGATTTTTCACGTGTGTATGTGAATTAGTTTTTTACGTCGGTTTTTCGTTATTCTAGAACTTGCATGATCATTACCAAACATAAAAATGCCTATAAATTAAAAGGTTCAATAAACATTGTTATAAGGATGAAAACTCTTTACTAAATGAAATTTATGTTTTCATGTTACCATTACCTAATCTATTAATGATATGAAAATTATAAATTTAATGTGAATCACAGTGGCGCAATGGAAGCGTGGTGGGCACATAACCCACAGGCCCCTGGATTGAAACTAGGCTATGATAGGATTTTTAAATTTTTTTTTTTTGCATTATAAAGATATGAATAAGCCTCTATGTGTCAAAGGACATTAAATTTTTTATACGTATCATTGTTTCTCTAAGTTTTATCTCGTGGATTTTTATCAATGTGTCATTACGAATATTGTGTTCAAGATGTTTATATCTATGTTGTCTTTTACATACCATTACTAGAACGAAGGAAATAAAATATCAAGAATATCAAATGTCTAGTGTTGCACTCAGTAGCCAACCCATAATAGATGTTGTAAAAATCATTACACCATGTTTATATGAAATTATCAAGGCATACTAAAAATGCAAACATGACTTAGAAAGGTAATAATCGACAGATATGGTATGGAACCCTGGGGTTTTAAATTAGAAGGACAGATACACGAACTCTGGACTATATTGTGAATAATATGTTTTAAGCCCTTTAATTTTATTTGTGCGAAGTCACCTGTTCATAAAAATGTCTCTGAGTTATATGAATACGTTTGGCTTGAAATTTCGTTAATCATAATGAATATAAGTGACTTGTATGAATACAGGAAAAAATTACTTGTGTAACTTATGATGTCATTTGCAATAAACGGAACAATACTTTTGGTCTCAATGTACAATAACTTGTTATATGTTGTCGTATGTCCCTAGTTGTTATATCACGTTTAATTAAAGATATGTGTTTTAGTTCCAATTTGTGTCTATAAATTCAATGCACAAAAACATGTATATGTTGATATACGAGAAATATTTATTTATGTCATTATATAAATGTCAAGTGAATACTTTCTAGTGACGATATTCATATATATGATGTTTCATATTTATTCATATTCTAATATTCACCCTTATGATTTTTCACGTGTGTATGTGAAATAGATTTTTTACATCGGTTGTTCGTTATTCTAGAACTTGCATGATCATTACCAAACATAAAAATGCCTATTAATTAAATGGTTCAATAATCATTGTTATACGGATGAAAACTCTTTACTAAATGATATTTATGTTTTCATGTTACCATTACCTAATCTATTAATGATATGAAATTATAAATTTAATGTGAATCACAGTGGCGCAGCGGAAGCGTGGTGGGCCCATAACCCACAGGTCCCTGGATTGAAACTAGGCTATGATAGAATTTTTATATATTTTTTTTTTGCATTCAAAAGATATGAATAAGCCTCTAAGTGTCAAAGGACATTAAATTTGTTATACGTATCATTGTTTCTCTAAGTTTTATCTCGTGGATTTTTATCAATGTGCCATTACGAATATTGTGTTCAAGATGTTTATATGTATGTTGTCTTTTAAATACCATTACTAGAACGAAGGAAATAAAATATCAAGAATATCAAATGTCTAGTGTTGCACTCAGTAGTCAACCCATAATAGATGTCGGAAAAATCATTACACCATGTTTATATGAAATTATCAAGGCATACTAAAAATTCAAACATGACTTAGAAAGGTAATAATCGACAGATATGGTATGGAAACCTGGGGTTTTAAATTAGAAGGACAGATACAAAAACTTTAGACTATATTGTTAATAACATTTTTAAAGCCCTTTAATTTTATTTGTGCGAAGACACCTATTCATTAAAATGCCTCTGAGTTATATGACTACGTTTGACTTGAAATTTCGTTAATCATAATGAATATAAGTGACTTGTATGAATACTGTAAAAAATTACTTGTGTAACTTATGATGTCATTTGCAATAAATGGAACAATACTTTTGGTATCAATGTACAATAACTAGTTATATGTTGTCGCATGTCCCTAGTTGTTATATCACGTTTAATTAAAGATATGTGTTTTAGTTCCAATTTGTGTCTATAAATTCAATGCACAAAAACATGTATATGTTGATATACGAGAAATATTTATTTATGTCATTATATAAATGTCAAGTGAATACTTACTAGTGACGATATTCATATATATGATGTTTAATATTTATTCATATTCTAATATTCACCCTTATGATTTTTGACGTGTGTATGTGAAATAGATTTTTTACATCGGTTGTTCGTTATTCTAGAACTTGCATGATCATTACCAAACATAAAGATGCCTATAAATTAAAAGGTTCAATAAACATTGTTATAAGGATGAAAACTCTTTACTAAATGAAATTTATGTTTTCATGTTACCATTACCTAATCTATTAATGATATGAAAATTATAAATTTAATGTGAATCACAGGGGCACAACAGAAGCGTGGTGGGCCCATAACCCACAGGTCCCTGGATTGAAACTAGGCTATGATAGAATTTTTAAACATTTTTTTTTTGCATTAAAAAGATATGAATAAGCCTCTAAGTGTCAAAGGACATTAAATTTTTTATACGTATCATTGTTTCTCTAAGTTTTATCTCGTGGATTTTTATCAATGTGTCATTACGAATATTGTGTTCAAGATGTTTATATCTATGTTGTCTTTTACATACCATTACTAGAACGAAGGAAATAAAATATCAAGAATATCAAATGTATAGTGTTGCACTCAGTAGCCAACCCATAATAGATGTTGGAAAAATCATTACACCATGTTTATATGAAATTATCAAGGCATACTAAAAATGCAAACATGACTTAGAAAGGTAATAATCGACAGATATGATAAGGAACCCTGGGGTTTTAAATTAGAAGGACAGATACACGAACTCTGGACTATATTGTTAATAATATGTTTTAAGCCCTTTAATTTTATTTGTGCAAAGTCACCTGTTCATTAAAATGTCTCTGAGTTATATGACTATGTTTGTCTTGAAATTTCGTTAATCATAATGAATATAAGTGACTTGTATGAATACTGGAAAAAATTACTTGTGTAACTTTTGATGTCATTTGCAATAAATGGAACAATACTTTTGGTCTCAATGTACAATAACTAGTTATATGTTGTCGTATGTCCCTAGTTGTTATATCACGTTTAATTAAAGATATGTGTTTTAGTTCCAATTTGTGTCTATACATTCAATGCACAAAAACATGTATATGTTGATATACGAGAAATATTTATTTATGTCATTATATAAATGTCAAGTGAATACTTACTAGTGACGATATTCATATATATGATGTTACATATTTATTCATATTCTAATATTCACCCTTATGATTTTTCACGTGTGTATGTGAAATAGATTTTTTACGTCGGTTGTTCGTTATTCTAGAACTTGCATGATCATTACCAAACATAAAAATGCCTATAAATTAAAAGGTTCAAAAAACATTGTTATAAGGGTGAAAACTCTTTACTAAATGAAATTTATGTTTTCATGTTACCATTACCTAATCTATTAATGAAATGAAAATTATAATTTTAATGTGAATTAGAGTGGCACAGCGGAAGCGTGGTGGGCCCATAACCCATAGGTCCCTGGATCGAAACTAGGCTATGATAGAATTTTTAAATATTTTTTTTGTGCGTTCAAAAGATATGAATAAGCCTCTAAGTTTCAAAGGACATTAAATTTTTTATACATATCATTGTTTCCCTAAGTTTTATCTCGTGGATTTTTATCAATGTGTCATTACGTGCTAATGTTTCTTAAATATTTAATGTTACAATTGTTTTATATTTATCATTATGGATAATAAAAAATATTTTGTGAAGATATCTATTTGTTTTATTTATCTTTTAGAACTTTTTATAACACAACATCTAAAGTTTAATGCAAATTTGAGTGGTGCAGTTGAAGGGATGCGTGCCCATTCCAATAGGTCCTTGGATATAAACTAGCTTTGACAAAAAAAATTATATGACTACGTTTGGTTTGAAATTTCGTTCATATTTATTCATATTTTACTATTCACCTTTTATGATTTTCAAGTGTGTATGTGAAATAGATTTTTTAGGTTGGTTGTTCATTATTCTAGAACTTTCATGATCATCACCAAACATAAACATGCCTATTAATTAAATGGTTCAATAATCATTGTTATACGGATGAAAACTCTTTACTAAATGATATTTATGTTTTCATGTTACCATTACCTAATCTATTAATGATATGAAATTATAAATTTAATGTGAATCACAGTGGCGCAGCGGAAGCGTGGTGGGCCCATAACCCACAGGTCCCTGGATTGAAACTAGGCTATGATAGAATTTTTATATATTTTTTTTTTGCATTCAAAAGATATGAATAAGCCTCTAAGTGTCAAAGGACATTAAATTTGTTATACGTATCATTGTTTCTCTAAGTTTTATCTCGTGGATTTTTATCAATGTGTCATTACGAATATTGTGTTCAAGATGTTTATATGTATGTTGTCTTTTAAATACCATTACTAGAACGAAGGAAATAAAATATCAAGAATATCAAATGTATAGTGTTGCACTCAGTAGCCAACCCATAATAGATGTTGGAAAAATCATTACACCATGTTTATATGAAATTATCAAGGCGTACTAAAAATGCAAACATGACTTAGAAAGGTAATAATCGACAGATATGATATGGAACCCTGGGGTTTTAAATTAGAAGGACAGATACACGAACTCTGGACTATATTGTTAATAATATGTTTTAAGCCCTTTAATTTTATTTGTGCGAAGTCACCTGTTCATTAAAATGTCTCTGAGTTATATGACTATGTTTGTCTTGAAATTTCGTTAATCATAATGAATATAAGTGACTTGTATGAATACTGGAAAAAATTACTTGTGTAACTTTTGATGTCATTTGCAATAAATGGAACAATACTTTTGGTCTCAATGTACAATAACTAGTTATATGTTGTCGTATGTCCCTAGTTGTTATATCACGTTTAATTAAAGATATGTGTTTTAGTTCCAATTTGTGTCTATACATTCAATGCACAAAAACATGTATATGTTGATATACGAGAAATATTTATTTATGTCATTATATAAATGTCAAGTGAATACTTACTAGTGACGATATTCATATATATGATGTTACATATTTATTCATATTCTAATATTCACCCTTATGATTTTTCACGTGTGTATGTGAAATAGATTTTTTACGTCGGTTGTTCGTTATTCTAGAACTTGCATGATCATTACCAAACATAAAAATGCCTATAAATTAAAAGGTTCAAAAAACATTGTTATAAGGGTGAAAACTCTTTACTAAATGAAATTTATGTTTTCATGTTACCATTACCTAATCTATTAATGAAATGAAAATTATAATTTTAATGTGAATTAGAGTGGCACAGCGGAAGCGTGGTGGGCCCATAACCCATAGGTCTCTGGATCGAAACTAGGCTATGATAGAATTTTTAAATATTTTTTTTGTGCGTTCAAAAGATATGAATAAGCCTCTAAGTTTCAAAGGACATTAAATTTTTTATACATATCATTGTTTCCCTAAGTTTTATCTCGTGGATTTTTATCAATGTGTCATTACGTGCTAATGTTTCTTAAATATTTAATGTTGCAATTGTTTTATATTTATCATTATGGATAATAAAAAATATTTTGTGAAGATATCTATTTGTTTTATTTATCTTTTAGAACTTTTTATAACACAACATCTAAAGTTTAATGCAAATTTGAGTGGTGCAGTTGAAGGGATGCGTGCCCATTCCAATAGGTCCTTGGATATAAACTAGCTTTGACAAAAAAAATTATATGACTACGTTTGGTTTGAAATTTCGTTCATATTTATTCATATTTTACTATTCACCTTTTATGATTTTCAAGTGTGTATGTGAAATAGATTTTTTAGGTTGGTTGTTCATTATTCTAGAACTTTCATGATCATCACCAAACATAAACATGCCTATTAATTAAATGGTTCAATAATCATTGTTATACGGATGAAAACTCTTTACTAAATGAAATTTATGTTTTCATGTTACCATTACCTAATCTATTAATGATATGAAATTATAAATTTAATGTGAATCACAGTGGCGCAGCGGAAGCGTGGTGGGCCCATAACCCAGGTCCTTGGATTGAAACTAGGCTATGATAGAATTTTTATATATTTTTTTTTTGCATTCAAAAGATATGAATAAGCCTCTAAGTGTCAAAGGACATTAAATTTGTTATACGTATCATTGTTTCTCTAAGTTTTATCTCGTGGATTTTTATCAATGTGCCATTACGAATATTGTGTTCAAGATGTTTATATGTATGTTGTCTTTTAAATACCATTACTAGAACGAAGGAAATAAAATATCAAGAATATCAAATGTCTAGTGTTGCACTCAGTAGTCAACCCATAATAGATGTCGGAAAAATCATTACACCATGTTTATATGAAATTATCAAGGCATACTAAAAATGCAAACATGACTTAGAAAGGTAATAATCGACAGATATGATATGGAACCCTGGGGTTTTAAATTAGAAGGACAGATACACGAACTCTGGACTATATTGTTAATAATATGTTTTAAGCCCTTTAATTTTATTTGTGCGAAGTCACCTGTTCATTAAAATGTCTCTGAGTTATATGACTATGTTTGTCTTGAAATTTCGTTAATCATAATGAATATAAGTGACTTGTATGAATACTGGAAAAAATTACTTGTGTAACTTATGATGTCATTTGCAATAAATGGAACAATACTTTTGGTCTCAATGTACAATAACTAGTTATATGTTGTCGTATGTCCCTAGTTGTTATATCACGTTTAATTAAAGATATGTGTTTTAGTTCCAATTTGTGTCTATACATTCAATGCACAAAAACATGTATATGTTGATATACGAGAAATATTTATTTATGTCATTATATAAATGTCAAGTGAATACTTACTAGTGACGATATTCATATATATGATGTTACATATTTATTCATATTCTAATATTCACCCTTATGATTTTTCACGTGTGTATGTGAAATAGATTTTTTACGTCGGTTGTTCGTTATTCTAGAACTTGCATGATCATTACTAAACATAAAAATGCCTATAAATAAAAAGGTTCAAAAAACATTGTTATAAGGATGAAAACTCTTTACTAAATGAAATTTATGTTTTCATGTTACCATTACCTAATCTATTAATGAAATGAACATTATAAATTTAATGTGAATTAGAGTGGCGCAACGGAAGCGTGGTGGGCCCATAACCCACAGGTCCCTGGATCGAAACTAGGCTATGATAGAATTTTTAAATATTTTTTTTGTGCGTTCAAAAGATATGAATAAGCCTCTAAGTTTCAAAGGACATTAAATTTTTTATACGTATCATTGTTTCCCTAAGTTTTATCTCGTGGATTTTTATCAATGTGTCATTACGTGCTAATGTTTCTTAAATATTTAATGTTGCAATTGTTTTATATTTATCATTATGGATAATAAAAAATATTTTGTGAAGATATCTATTTGTTTTATTTATGTTTTAGAACTTTTTATAACACAACATCTAAAGTTTAATGCAAATTTGAGTGGTGCAGTTGAAGGGATGCGTGCCCATTCCAATAGGTCCTTGGATATAAACTAGCTTTGACAAAAATAATTATATGACTATGTTTGGTTTGAAATTTCGTTCATATTTTACTATTCACCTTTTATGATTTTCAAGTGTGTATGTGAAATAGATTTTTTAGGTTGGTTGTTCATTATTCTAGAACTTTCATGATCATCACCAAACATAAACATGCCTATTAATTAAATGGTTCAATAATCATTGTTATACGGATGAAAACTCTTTACTAAATGAAATTTATGTTTTCATGTTACCATTACCTAATCTATTAATGATATGAAAATTATAAATTTAATGTGAATCACAGTGTCGCAGCGGAAGCATGGTGGGCCCATAACCCACAGGTCCCTGGATTGAAACTAGGCTATGATAGAATTTTTATATATATATTTTTTTTTTGCATTCAAAAGATATGAATAATCCTCTAAGTGTCAAAGGACATTAAATTTGTTATACGTATCATTGTTTCTCTAAGTTTTATCTCATGGATTTTTATCAATGTGTCATTACGATTATTGTGTTCAAGATGTTTATATGTATGTGGTCTTTTACATACCATTACTAGAACGAAGGAAATAAAATATCAAGAATATCAAATGTCTAGTGTTGCACTCAGTAGTCAACCCATAATAGATGTCAGAAAAATCATTACACCATGTTTATATGAAATTATCAAGGCATACTAAAAATGCAAACATGACTTAGAAAGGTAATAATCGACAGATATGGTATGGAACCCTGGGGTTTTAAATTAGAAGGACAGATACACGAACTCTGGACTATATTGTTAATAATATTTTTTAAGCCCTTTAATTTTATTTGTGCGAAGTCACCTATTCATTAAAATGTCTCTGAGTTATATGACTACGTTTGGCTTGAAATTTCGTTAATCATATTGAATATAAGTGACTTGTATGAATACTGGAAAAAATTACTTGTGTAACTTATGATGTCATTGCAATAAATGGAACAATACTTTTGGTCTCAATGTACAATAACTAGTTATATGTTGTCGTATGTCCCTAGTTGTTATATCACGTTTAATTAAAGATATGTGTTTTAGTTCCAATTTGTGTCTATAAATTCAATGCACAAAAACATGTATATGTTGATATACGAGAAATATTTATTTATGTCATTATATAAATGTCAAGTGAATACTTACTAGTGACGATATTCATATATATGATGTTTCATATTTATTCATATTCTAATATTCACCCTTATGATTTTTCACGTGTGTATGTGAAATAGATTGTTTACGTCGGTTGTTCGTTATTCTAGAACTTGCATGATCATTACCAAACATAAAAATGCCTATAAATTAAAAGATTCAAAAAACATTGTTATAAGGATGAAAACTCTTTACTAAATGAAATTTATGTTTTCATGTTACCATTACCTAATCTATTAATGAAATGAAAATTATAGATTTAATGTGAATTAGAGTGGCGCAACGGAAGCGTGGTGGGCCCATAACCCACAGGTCCCTGGATCGAAACTAGGCTATGATAGAATTTTTAAATATTTTTTTTGTGCGTTCAAAAGATATGAATAAGCCTCTAAGTTTCAAAGGACATTAAATTTTTTATACGTATCATTGTTTCCCTAAGTTTTATCTCGTGGATTTTTATCAATGTGTCATTACGTGCTAATGTTTCTTAAATATTTAATGTTGCAATTGTTTTATATTTATCATTATGGATAATAAAAAATATTTTGTGAAGATATCTATTTGTTTTATTTATCTTTTAGAACTTTTTATACCACAACATCTAAAGTTTAATGCAAATTTGAGTGGTGTAGTTGAAGGGATGCGTGCCCATTCCAATAGGTCCTTGGATATAAACTAGCTTTGACAAAAAAAATTATATGACTAAGTTTGGTTTGAAATTTCGTTCATATTTATTCATATTTTACTATTCACCTTTTATGATTTTCAAGTGTGTATGTGAAATAGATTTTTTAGGTTGGTTGTTCATTATTCTAGAACTTGCATGATTATCACTAAACATAAACATGCCTATTAATTAAATGGTTCAATAGTCATTGTTATACGGATGAAAACTCTTTACTAAATGATACTTATGTTTTCATGTTACCATTACCTAATCTATTAATGATATGAAAATTATAAATTTAATGTGAATCACAGTGGCGCAGCGGAAGCGTGGTGGGCCCATAACCCACAAGTCCCTGGATTGAAATTAGGCTATGATAGAATTTTTATATTTTTTTTTGCATTCAAAAGATATGAATAAGCCTCTAAGTGTCAAAGGACATTAAATTTGTTATACGTATCATTGTTTCTCTAAGTTTTATCTCGTGGATTTTTATCAATGTGCCATTACGAATATTGTGTTCAAGATGTTTATATGTATGTTGTCTTTTACATACCATTACTAGAACGAAGGAAATAAAATATCAAGAATATCAAATGTCTAGTGTTGCACTCAGTAGTCAAGCCATAATAGATGTCGGAAAAATCATTACACCATGTTTATATGAAATTATCAAGGCATACTAAAAATGCAAACATGACTTAGAAAGGTAATAATCGACAGATATGGTATGGAACCCTGAGGTTTTAAATTAGAAGGACAGATACACGAACTTTGGACTATATTGTTAATAATATTTTTTAAGCCCTTTAATTTTATTTGTGCGAAGTCACCTATTCATTAAAATGCCTCTGAGTTATATGACTATGTTTGACTTGAAATTTCGTTAATCATAATGAATATAAGTGACTTGTATGAATACTGGAAAAAATTACTTGTGTAACTTATGATGTCATTTGCAATAAATGGAACAATACTTTTGGTCTCAATGTACCATAACTAGTTATATGTTGTCGTATATCCCTAGTTGTTATATCACGTTTAATTAAAGATATGTGTTTTAGTTCCAATTTGTGTCTATAAATTCAATGCACAAAAACATGTATATGTTGATATACGAGAAATATTTATTTATGTCATTATATAAATGTCAAGTGAATACTTACTAGTGACGATATTCATATATATGATGTTTCATATTTATTCATATTCTAATATTCACCCTTATGATTTTTCATGTGTGTATGTGAAAAAGATTTTTTACGTCGGTTGTTCGTTATTCTAGAACTTGCATGATCATTACCAAACATAAAAATGCCTATAAATTAAAAGGTTCAAAAAACATTATTATAAGGATGAAAACTCTTTACTAAATGAAATTTATGTTTTCATGTTACCATTACTCAATCTATTAATGAAATGAAAATTATAAATTTAATGTGAATTAGAGTGGCGCAGCGGAAGCGTGGTGGGCCCATAACCCACGGGTCTCTGGATCGAAACTAGGCTATGATAGAATTTTTAAATATTTTTTTTGTGCGTTCAAAAGATATGAATATGCCTCTAAGTTTCAAAGGACATTAAATTTTTTATACGTATCAATGTTTCCCTAAGTTTTATCTCGTGGATTTTTATCAATGTGTCATTACGTGCTAATGTTTCTTAAATATTTAATGTTGCAATTGTTTTATATTTATCATTATGGATAATAAAAAATATTTTGTGAAGATATCTATTTGTTTTATTTATCTTTTAGAACTTTTTATACCACAACATCTAAAGTTTAATGCAAATTTGAGTGGTGTAGTTGAAGGGATGCGTGCCCATTCCAATAGGTCCTTGGATATAAACTAGCTTTGACAAAAAAAATTATATGACTACGTTTGGTTTGAAATTTCATTCATATTTATTCATATTCTAATATTCAACCTTATGATTTTTGACGTGTGTATGTGAAATAGATTTTTTACGTCGGTTGTTCGTTATTCTAGAACTTGCATGATCATTACCAAACATAAAGATGCCTATAAATTAAAAGGTTCAATAAACATTGTTATAAGGATGAAAACTCTTTACTAAATGAAATTTATGTTTTCATGTTACCATTACCTAATCTATTAATGATATGAAAATTATAAATTTAATGTGAATCACAGTGGCACAACGGAAGCGTGGTGGGCCCATAACCCACAGGTCCCTGGATTGAAACTAGGCTATGATAGAATTTTTAAATATTTTTTTTTGCATTAAAAAGATATGAATAAGCCTCTAAGTGTCAAAGGACATTAAATTTTTTATACGTATCATTGTTTCTCTAAGTTTTATCTCGTGGATTTTTATCAATGTGTCATTACGAATATTGTGTTCAAGATGTTTATATGTATGTTGTCTTTTACATATCATTACTAGAACGAAGGAAATAAAATATCAAGAATATCAAATGTCTAGTGTTGCACTCAGTAGCCAACCCATAATAGATGTTGGAAAAATCATTACACCATGTTTATATGAAATTATCAAGGCATACTAAAAATGCAAACATGACTTAGAAAGGTAATAATCGACAGATATGGTATGGAACCCTGGGGTTTTAAATTAGAAGGACAGATACACGAACTCTGGACTATATTGTTAATAATATTTTTTAAGCCCTTTAATTTTATTTGTGCGAAGTCACCTATTCATTAAAATGCCTCTGAGTTATATGACTACGTTTGACTTGAAATTTCGTTAATCATAATGAATATAAGTGACTTGTATGAATATTGGAAAAAATTACTTGTGTAACTTATGATGTCATTTGCAATAAATGGAACAATACTTTTGGTCTCAATGTACCATAACTAGTTATATGTTGTCGTATATCCCTAGTTGTTATATCACGTTTAATTAAAGATATGTGTTTTAGTTCCAATTTGTGTCTATAAATTCAATGCACAAAAACATGTATATGTTGATATACGAGAAATATTTATTTATGTCATTATATAAATGTCAAGTGAATACTTACTAGTGACGATATTCATATATATGATGTTTCATATTTATTCATATTCTAATATTCACCCTTATGATTTTTCACGTGTGTATGTGAAATAGATTTTTTACGTCGGTTGTTCGTTATTCTAGAACTTGCATGATCATTACCAAACATAAAAATGCCTATAAATTAAAAGGTTCAAAAAACATTGTTATAAGGATGAAAACTCTTTACTAAATGAAATTTCTGTTTTCATGTTACCATTACCTAATCTATTAATGAAATGAAAATTATAAATTTAATGTGAATTAGAGTGGCGCAGCGGAAGCATGGTGGGCCCATAACCCACAGGTCCCTGGATTGAAACTAGGCTATGATAGAATTTTTAAATATTTTTTTTGTGCGTTCAAAAGATATGAATAAGCCTCTAAGTTTCAAAGGACATTAAATTTTTTATACGTATCATTGTTTCCCTAAGTTTTATCTCGTGGATTTTTATCAATGTGTCATTACGTGCTAATGTTTCTTAAATATTTAATGTTGCAATTGTTTTATATTTATCATCATGGATACTAATAAAATATTTTTTGAAGATATCTATTTGTTTTATTTATCTTTTAGAACTTTTTATACCACAACATCTAAAGTTTAATGCAAATTTGAGTGGTGTAGTTGAAGGGATGCGTGCCCATTCCAATAGGTCCTTGGATATAAACTAGCTTTGACAAAAAAAATTATATGACTACGTTTGGTTTGAAATTTTGTTCATATTTATTCATATTTTACTATTCACCTTTTATGATTTTCAAGAGTGTATGTGAAATAGATTTTTTAGGTTGGTTGTTCATTATTCTAGAACTTGCATGATCATCACCAAACATAAACATGCCTATTAATTAAATGGTTCAATAATCATTGTTATACGGATGAAAACTCTTTACTAAATGAAATTTATGTTTTCATGTTACCATTACCTAATCTATTAATGATATGAAATTATAAATTTAATGTGAATCACAGTGGCGCAGCGGAAGCGTGGTGGGCCCATAACCCACAGGTCCCTGGATTGAAACTAGGCTATGATAAAATTTTTAAATATTTTTTTTTTGCATTCAAAAGATATGAATAAGCCTCTAAGTGTCAAAGGACATTAATTTTGTTATACGTATCATTGTTTCTCTAAGTTTTATCTCGTGGATTTTTATCAATGTGCCATTACGAATATTGTGTTCAAGATGTTTATATGTATGTTGTCTTTTACATACCATTACTAGAACGAAGGAAATAAAATATCAAGAATATCAAATGTCTAGTGTTGCACTCAGTAGTCAACCCATAATAGATGTCGGAAAAATCATTACACCATGTTTATATGAAATTATCAAGGCATACTAAAAATGCAAACATGACTTAGAAAGGTAATAATCGACATATATGGTATGGAACCCTGGGGTTTTAAATTAGAAGGACAGATACACGAACTTTGGACTATATTGTTAATAATATTTTTTAAGCCCTTTAATTTTATTTGTGCGAAGTCACCTATTCATTAAAATGCCTCTGAGTTATATGACTACGTTTGACTTGAAATTTCGTTAATCATAATGAATATAAGTGACTTGTATGAATACTGTAAAAAACTACTTGTGTAACTTATGATGTCATTTGCAATAAATGGAACAATACTTTTGGTCTCAATGTACAATAACTAGTTATATGTTGCCGCATGTCCCTAGTTGTTATATCACGTTTAATTAAAGATATGTGTTTTAGTTCCAACTTGTGTCTATAAATTCAATGCACAAAAACATGTATATGTTGATATACGAGAAATATTTATTTATGTCATTATATAAATGTCAAGTGAATACTTACTAGTGACGATATTCATATATATGATGTTTCATATTTATTCATATTCTAATATTCACCCTTATGATTTTTCACGTGTGTATGTGAAATAGATTTTTTACGTCGGTTGTTCGTTATTCTAGAACTTGCATGATCATTACCAAACATAAAGATGCCTATAAATTAAAAGGTTCAATAAACATTGTTATAAGGATGAAAACTCTTTACTAAATGAAATTTATGTTTTCATGTTACCATTACCTAATCTATTAATGATATGAAAATTATAAATTTAATGTGAATCAGAGTGGCGCAGCGGGAGCGTGGTGGGCCCATAACCCACAGGTCCCTGGATTGAAACTAGGCTATGATAGAATTTTTAAATATTTTTTTTTTGCATTAAAAAGATATGAATAAGCCTCTAAGTGTCAAAGGACATTAAATTTTTTATACGTATCATTGTTTCTCTAAGTTTTATCTCGTGGATTTTTATCAATGTGTCATTACGAATATTGTGTTCAAGATGTTTATATCTATGTTGTCTTTTACATACCATTACTAGAACGAAGGAAATAAAATATCAAGAATATCAAATGTATAGTGTTGCACTCAGTAGCCAACCCATAATAGATGTTGGAAAAATCATTACACCATGTTTATATGAAATTATCAAGGCATACTAAAAATGCAAACATGACTTAGAAAGGTAATAATCGACAGATATGATATGGAACCCTGGGGTTTTAAATTAGAAGGACAGATACACGAACTCTGGACTATATTGTTAATAATATGTTTTAAGCCCTTTAATTTTATTTGTGCGAAGTCACCTGTTCATTAAAATGTCTCTGAGTTATATGACTATGTTTGTCTTGAAATTTCGTTAATCATAATGAATATAAGTGACTTGTATGAATACTGGAAAAAATTACTTGTGTAACTTTTGATGTCATTTGCAATAAATGGAACAATACTTTTGGTCTCAATGTACAATAACTAGTTATATGTTGTCGTATGTCCCTAGTTGTTATATCACGTTTAATTAAAGATATGTGTTTTAGTTCCAATTTGTGTCTATACATTCAATGCACAAAAACATGTATATGTTGATATACGAGAAATATTTATTTATGTCATTATATAAATGTCAAGTGAATACTTACTAGTGACGATATTCATATATATGATGTTACATATTTATTCATATTCTAATATTCACCCTTATGATTTTTCACGTGTGTATGTGAAATAGATTTTTTACGTCGGTTGTTCGTTATTCTAGAACTTGCATGATCATTACCAAACATAAAAATGCCTATAAATTAAAAGGTTCAAAAAACATTGTTATAAGGGTGAAAACTCTTTACTAAATGAAATTTATGTTTTCATGTTACCATTACCTAATCTATTAATGAAATGAAAATTATAATTTTAATGTGAATTAGAGTGGCACAGCGGAAGCGTGGTGGGCCCATAACCCATAGGTCTCTGGATCGAAACTAGGCTATGATAGAATTTTTAAATATTTTTTTTGTGCGTTCAAAAGATATGAATAAGCCTCTAAGTTTCAAAGGACATTAAATTTTTTATACATATCATTGTTTCCCTAAGTTTTATCTCGTGGATTTTTATCAATGTGTCATTACGTGCTAATGTTTCTTAAATATTTAATGTTACAATTGTTTTATATTTATCATTATGGATAATAAAAAATATTTTGTGAAGATATCTATTTGTTTTATTTATCTTTTAGAACTTTTTATAACACAACATCTAAAGTTTAATGCAAATTTGAGTGGTGCAGTTGAAGGGATGCGTGCCCATTCTAATAGGTCCTTGGATATAAACTAGCTTTGACAAAAAAAATTATATGACTACGTTTGGTTTGAAATTTCGTTCATATTTATTCATATTTTACTATTCACCTTTTATGATTTTCAAGTGTGTATGTGAAATAGATTTTTTAGGTTGGTTGTTCATTATTCTAGAACTTTCATGATCATCACCAAACATAAACATGCCTATTAATTAAATGGTTCAATAATCATTGTTATACGGATGAAAACTCTTTACTAAATGATATTTATGTTTTCATGTTACCATTACCTAATCTATTAATGATATGAAATTATAAATTTAATGTGAATCACAGTGGCGCAGCGGAAGCGTGGTGGGCCCATAACCCACAGGTCCCTGGATTGAAACTAGGCTATGATAGAATTTTTATATATTTTTTTTTTGCATTCAAAAGATATGAATAAGCCTCTAAGTGTCAAAGGACATTAAATTTGTTATACGTATCATTGTTTCTCTAAGTTTTATCTCGTGGATTTTTATCAATGTGTCATTACGAATATTGTGTTCAAGATGTTTATATGTATGTTGTCTTTTAAATACCATTACTAGAACGAAGGAAATAAAATATCAAGAATATCAAATGTATAATGTTGCACTCAGTAGCCAACCCATAATAGATGTTGGAAAAATCATTACACCATGTTTATATGAAATTATCAAGGCGTACTAAAAATGCAAACATGACTTAGAAAGGTAATAATCGACAGATATGATATGGAACCCTGGGGTTTTAAATTAGAAGGACAGATACACGAACTCTGGACTATATTGTTAATAATATGTTTTAAGCCCTTTAATTTTATTTGTGCGAAGTCACCTGTTCATTAAAATGTCTCTGAGTTATATGACTATGTTTGTCTTGAAATTTCGTTAATCATAATGAATATAAGTGACTTGTATGAATACTGGAAAAAATTACTTGTGTAACTTTTGATGTCATTTGCAATAAATGGAACAATACTTTTGGTCTCAATGTACAATAACTAGTTATATGTTGTCGTATGTCCCTAGTTGTTATATCACGTTTAATTAAAGATATGTGTTTTAGTTCCAATTTGTGTCTATACATTCAATGCACAAAAACATGTATATGTTGATATACGAGAAATATTTATTTATGTCATTATATAAATGTCAAGTGAATACTTACTAGTGACGATATTCATATATATGATGTTACATATTTATTCATATTCTAATATTCACCCTTATGATTTTTCACGTGTGTATGTGAAATAGATTTTTTACGTCGGTTGTTCGTTATTCTAGAACTTGCATGATCATTACCAAACATAAAAATGCCTATAAATTAAAAGGTTCAAAAAACATTGTTATAAGGGTGAAAACTCTTTACTAAATGAAATTTATGTTTTCATGTTACCATTACCTAATCTATTAATGAAATGAAAATTATAATTTTAATGTGAATTAGAGTGGCACAGCGGAAGCGTGGTGGGCCCATAACCCATAGGTCTCTGGATCGAAACTAGGCTATGATAGAATTTTTAAATATTTTTTTTGTGCGTTCAAAAGATATGAATAAGCCTCTAAGTTTCAAAGGACATTAAATTTTTTATACATATCATTGTTTCCCTAAGTTTTATCTCGTGGATTTTTATCAATGTGTCATTACGTGCTAATGTTTCTTAAATATTTAATGTTGCAATTGTTTTATATTTATCATTATGGATAATAAAAAATATTTTGTGAAGATATCTATTTGTTTTATTTATCTTTTAGAACTTTTTATAACACAACATCTAAAGTTTAATGCAAATTTGAGTGGTGCAGTTGAAGGGATGCGTGCCCATTCCAATAGGTCCTTGGATATAAACTAGCTTTGACAAAAAAAATTATATGACTACGTTTGGTTTGAAATTTCGTTCATATTTATTCATATTTTACTATTCACCTTTTATGATTTTCAAGTGTGTATGTGAAATAGATTTTTTAGGTTGGTTGTTCATTATTCTAGAACTTTCATGATCATCACCAAACATAAACATGCCTATTAATTAAATGGTTCAATAATCATTGTTATACGGATGAAAACTCTTTACTAAATGAAATTTATGTTTTCATGTTACCATTACCTAATCTATTAATGATATGAAATTATAAATTTAATGTGAATCACAGTGGCGCAGCGGAAGCGTGGTGGGCCCATAACCCAGGTCCTTGGATTGAAACTAGGCTATGATAGAATTTTTATATATTTTTTTTTTGCATTCAAAAGATATGAATAAGCCTCTAAGTGTCAAAGGACATTAAATTTGTTATACGTATCATTGTTTCTCTAAGTTTTATCTCGTGGATTTTTATCAATGTGCCATTACGAATATTGTGTTCAAGATGTTTATATGTATGTTGTCTTTTAAATACCATTACTAGAACGAAGGAAATAAAATATCAAGAATATCAAATGTCTAGTGTTGCACTCAGTAGTCAACCCATAATAGATGTCGGAAAAATCATTACACCATGTTTATATGAAATTATCAAGGCATACTAAAAATGCAAACATGACTTAGAAAGGTAATAATCGACAGATATGATATGGAACCCTGGGGTTTTAAATTAGAAGGACAGATACACGAACTCTGGACTATATTGTTAATAATATGTTTTAAGCCCTTTAATTTTATTTGTGCGAAGTCACCTGTTCATTAAAATGTCTCTGAGTTATATGACTATGTTTGTCTTGAAATTTCGTTAATCATAATGAATATAAGTGACTTGTATGAATACTGGAAAAAATTACTTGTGTAACTTATGATGTCATTTGCAATAAATGGAACAATACTTTTGGTCTCAATGTACAATAACTAGTTATATGTTGTCGTATGTCCCTAGTTGTTATATCACGTTTAATTAAAGATATGTGTTTTAGTTCCAATTTGTGTCTATACATTCAATGCACAAAAACATGTATATGTTGATATACGAGAAATATTTATTTATGTCATTATATAAATGTCAAGTGAATACTTACTAGTGACGATATTCATATATATGATGTTACATATTTATTCATATTCTAATATTCACCCTTATGATTTTTCACGTGTGTATGTGAAATAGATTTTTTACGTCGGTTGTTCGTTATTCTAGAACTTGCATGATCATTACTAAACATAAAAATGCCTATAAATAAAAAGGTTCAAAAAACATTGTTATAAGGATGAAAACTCTTTACTAAATGAAATTTATGTTTTCATGTTACCATTACCTAATCTATTAATGAAATGAACATTATAAATTTAATGTGAATTAGAGTGGCGCAACGGAAGCGTGGTGGGCCCATAACCCACAGGTCCCTGGATCGAAACTAGGCTATGATAGAATTTTTAAATATTTTTTTTGTGCGTTCAAAAGATATGAATAAGCCTCTAAGTTTCAAAGGACATTAAATTTTTTATACGTATCATTGTTTCCCTAAGTTTTATCTCGTGGATTTTTATCAATGTGTCATTACGTGCTAATGTTTCTTAAATATTTAATGTTGCAATTGTTTTATATTTATCATTATGGATAATAAAAAATATTTTGTGAAGATATCTATTTGTTTTATTTATGTTTTAGAACTTTTTATAACACAACATCTAAAGTTTAATGCAAATTTGAGTGGTGCAGTTGAAGGGATGCGTGCCCATTCCAATAGGTCCTTGGATATAAACTAGCTTTGACAAAAATAATTATATGACTATGTTTGGTTTGAAATTTCGTTCATATTTTACTATTCACCTTTTATGATTTTCAAGTGTGTATGTGAAATAGATTTTTTAGGTTGGTTGTTCATTATTCTAGAACTTTCATGATCATCACCAAACATAAACATGCCTATTAATTAAATGGTTCAATAATCATTGTTATACGGATGAAAACTCTTTACTAAATGAAATTTATGTTTTCATGTTACCATTACCTAATCTATTAATGATATGAAAATTATAAATTTAATGTGAATCACAGTGTCGCAGCGGAAGCATGGTGGGCCCATAACCCACAGGTCCCTGGATTGAAACTAGGCTATGATAGAATTTTTATATATATATTTTTTTTTTGCATTCAAAAGATATGAATAATCCTCTAAGTGTCAAAGGACATTAAATTTGTTATACGTATCATTGTTTCTCTAAGTTTTATCTCATGGATTTTTATCAATGTGTCATTACGATTATTGTGTTCAAGATGTTTATATGTATGTGGTCTTTTACATACCATTACTAGAACGAAGGAAATAAAATATCAAGAATATCAAATGTCTAGTGTTGCACTCAGTAGTCAACCCATAATAGATGTCAGAAAAATCATTACACCATGTTTATATGAAATTATCAAGGCATACTAAAAATGCAAACATGACTTAGAAAGGTAATAATCGACAGATATGGTATGGAAACCTGGGGTTTTAAATTAGAAGGACAGATACACGAACTCTGGACTATATTGTTAATAATATTTTTTAAGCCCTTTAATTTTATTTGTGCGAAGTCACCTATTCATTAAAATGTCTCTGAGTTATATGACTACGTTTGGCTTGAAATTTCGTTAATCATATTGAATATAAGTGACTTGTATGAATACTGGAAAAAATTACTTGTGTAACTTATGATGTCATTGCAATAAATGGAACAATACTTTTGGTCTCAATGTACAATAACTAGTTATATGTTGTCGTATGTCCCTAGTTGTTATATCACGTTTAATTAAAGATATGTGTTTTAGTTCCAATTTGTGTCTATAAATTCAATGCACAAAAACATGTATATGTTGATATACGAGAAATATTTATTTATGTCATTATATAAATGTCAAGTGAATACTTACTAGTGACGATATTCATATATATGATGTTTCATATTTATTCATATTCTAATATTCACCCTTATGATTTTTCACGTGTGTATGTGAAATAGATTGTTTACGTCGGTTGTTCGTTATTCTAGAACTTGCATGATCATTACCAAACATAAAAATGCCTATAAATTAAAAGATTCAAAAAACATTGTTATAAGGATGAAAACTCTTTACTAAATGAAATTTATGTTTTCATGTTACCATTACCTAATCTATTAATGAAATGAAAATTATAGATTTAATGTGAATTAGAGTGGCGCAACGGAAGCGTGGTGGGCCCATAACCCACAGGTCCCTGGATCGAAACTAGGCTATGATAGAATTTTTAAATATTTTTTTTGTGCGTTCAAAAGATATGAATAAGCCTCTAAGTTTCAAAGGACATTAAATTTTTTATACGTATCATTGTTTCCCTAAGTTTTATCTCGTGGATTTTTATCAATGTGTCATTACGTGCTAATGTTTCTTAAATATTTAATGTTGCAATTGTTTTATATTTATCATTATGGATAATAAAAAATATTTTGTGAAGATATCTATTTGTTTTATTTATCTTTTAGAACTTTTTATACCACAACATCTAAAGTTTAATGCAAATTTGAGTGGTGTAGTTGAAGGGATGCGTGCCCATTCCAATAGGTCCTTGGATATAAACTAGCTTTGACAAAAAAAATTATATGACTAAGTTTGGTTTGAAATTTCGTTCATATTTATTCATATTTTACTATTCACCTTTTATGATTTTCAAGTGTGTATGTGAAATAGATTTTTTAGGTTGGTTGTTCATTATTCTAGAACTTGCATGATTATCACTAAACATAAACATGCCTATTAATTAAATGGTTCAATAGTCATTGTTATACGGATGAAAACTCTTTACTAAATGATACTTATGTTTTCATGTTACCATTACCTAATCTATTAATGATATGAAAATTATAAATTTAATGTGAATCACAGTGGCGCAGCGGAAGCGTGGTGGGCCCATAACCCACAAGTCCCTGGATTGAAATTAGGCTATGATAGAATTTTTATATTTTTTTTTGCATTCAAAAGATATGAATAAGCCTCTAAGTGTCAAAGGACATTAAATTTGTTATACGTATCATTGTTTCTCTAAGTTTTATCTCGTGGATTTTTATCAATGTGCCATTACGAATATTGTGTTCAAGATGTTTATATGTATGTTGTCTTTTACATACCATTACTAGAACGAAGGAAATAAAATATCAAGAATATCAAATGTCTAGTGTTGCACTCAGTAGTCAAGCCATAATAGATGTCGGAAAAATCATTACACCATGTTTATATGAAATTATCAAGGCATACTAAAAATGCAAACATGACTTAGAAAGGTAATAATCGACAGATATGGTATGGAACCCTGAGGTTTTAAATTAGAAGGACAGATACACGAACTTTGGACTATATTGTTAATAATATTTTTTAAGCCCTTTAATTTTATTTGTGCGAAGTCACCTATTCATTAAAATGCCTCTGAGTTATATGACTATGTTTGACTTGAAATTTCGTTAATCATAATGAATATAAGTGACTTGTATGAATACTGGAAAAAATTACTTGTGTAACTTATGATGTCATTTGCAATAAATGGAACAATACTTTTGGTCTCAATGTACCATAACTAGTTATATGTTGTCGTATATCCCTAGTTGTTATATCACGTTTAATTAAAGATATGTGTTTTAGTTCCAATTTGTGTCTATAAATTCAATGCACAAAAACATGTATATGTTGATATACGAGAAATATTTATTTATGTCATTATATAAATGTCAAGTGAATACTTACTAGTGACGATATTCATATATATGATGTTTCATATTTATTCATATTCTAATATTCACCCTTATGATTTTTCATGTGTGTATGTGAAAAAGATTTTTTACGTCGGTTGTTCGTTATTCTAGAACTTGCATGATCATTACCAAACATAAAAATGCCTATAAATTAAAAGGTTCAAAAAACATTATTATAAGGATGAAAACTCTTTACTAAATGAAATTTATGTTTTCATGTTACCATTACTCAATCTATTAATGAAATGAAAATTATAAATTTAATGTGAATTAGAGTGGCGCAGCGGAAGCGTGGTGGGCCCATAACCCACGGGTCTCTGGATCGAAACTAGGCTATGATAGAATTTTTAAATATTTTTTTTGTGCGTTCAAAAGATATGAATATGCCTCTAAGTTTCAAAGGACATTAAATTTTTTATACGTATCAATGTTTCCCTAAGTTTTATCTCGTGGATTTTTATCAATGTGTCATTACGTGCTAATGTTTCTTAAATATTTAATGTTGCAATTGTTTTATATTTATCATTATGGATAATAAAAAATATTTTGTGAAGATATCTATTTGTTTTATTTATCTTTTAGAACTTTTTATACCACAACATCTAAAGTTTAATGCAAATTTGAGTGGTGTAGTTGAAGGGATGCGTGCCCATTCCAATAGGTCCTTGGATATAAACTAGCTTTGACAAAAAAAATTATATGACTACGTTTGGTTTGAAATTTCATTCATATTTATTCATATTCTAATATTCAACCTTATGATTTTTGACGTGTGTATGTGAAATAGATTTTTTACGTCGGTTGTTCGTTATTCTAGAACTTGCATGATCATTACCAAACATAAAGATGCCTATAAATTAAAAGGTTCAATAAACATTGTTATAAGGATGAAAACTCTTTACTAAATGAAATTTATGTTTTCATGTTACCATTACCTAATCTATTAATGATATGAAAATTATAAATTTAATGTGAATCACAGTGGCACAACGGAAGCGTGGTGGGCCCATAACCCACAGGTCCCTGGATTGAAACTAGGCTATGATAGAATTTTTAAATATTTTTTTTTTTCATTAAAAAGATATGAATAAGCCTCTAAGTGTCAAAGGACATTAAATTTTTTATACGTATCATTGTTTCTCTAAGTTTTATCTCGTGGATTTTTATCAATGTGTCATTACGAATATTGTGTTCAAGATGTTTATATGTATGTTGTCTTTTACATATCATTACTAGAACGAAGGAAATAAAATATCAAGAATATCAAATGTCTAGTGTTGCACTCAGTAGCCAACCCATAATAGATGTTGGAAAAATCATTACACCATGTTTATATGAAATTATCAAGGCATACTAAAAATGCAAACATGACTTAGAAAGGTAATAATCGACAGATATGGTATGGAACCCTGGGGTTTTAAATTAGAAGGACAGATACACGAACTCTGGACTATATTGTTAATAATATTTTTTAAGCCCTTTAATTTTATTTGTGCGAAGTCACCTATTCATTAAAATGCCTCTGAGTTATATGACTACGTTTGACTTGAAATTTCGTTAATCATAATGAATATAAGTGACTTGTATGAATATTGGAAAAAATTACTTGTGTAACTTATGATGTCATTTGCAATAAATGGAACAATACTTTTGGTCTCAATGTACCATAACTAGTTATATGTTGTCGTATATCCCTAGTTGTTATATCACGTTTAATTAAAGATATGTGTTTTAGTTCCAATTTGTGTCTATAAATTCAATGCACAAAAACATGTATATGTTGATATACGAGAAATATTTATTTATGTCATTATATAAATGTCAAGTGAATACTTACTAGTGACGATATTCATATATATGATGTTTCATATTTATTCATATTCTAATATTCACCCTTATGATTTTTCACGTGTGTATGTGAAATAGATTTTTTACGTCGGTTGTTCGTTATTCTAGAACTTGCATGATCATTACCAAACATAAAAATGCCTATAAATTAAAAGGTTCAAAAAACATTGTTATAAGGATGAAAACTCTTTACTAAATGAAATTTCTGTTTTCATGTTACCATTACCTAATCTATTAATGAAATGAAAATTATAAATTTAATGTGAATTAGAGTGGCGCAGCGGAAGCATGGTGGGCCCATAACCCACAGGTCCCTGGATTGAAACTAGGCTATGATAGAATTTTTAAATATTTTTTTTGTGCGTTCAAAAGATATGAATAAGCCTCTAAGTTTCAAAGGACATTAAATTTTTTATACGTATCATTGTTTCCCTAAGTTTTATCTCGTGGATTTTTATCAATGTGTCATTACGTGCTAATGTTTCTTAAATATTTAATGTTGCAATTGTTTTATATTTATCATCATGGATACTAATAAAATATTTTTTGAAGATATCTATTTGTTTTATTTATCTTTTAGAACTTTTTATACCACAACATCTAAAGTTTAATGCAAATTTGAGTGGTGTAGTTGAAGGGATGCGTGCCCATTCCAATAGGTCCTTGGATATAAACTAGCTTTGACAAAAAAAATTATATGACTACGTTTGGTTTGAAATTTTGTTCATATTTATTCATATTTTACTATTCACCTTTTATGATTTTCAAGTGTGTATGTGAAATAGATTTTTTAGGTTGGTTGTTCATTATTCTAGAACTTGCATGATCATCACCAAACATAAACATGCCTATTAATTAAATGGTTCAATAATCATTGTTATACGGATGAAAACTCTTTACTAAATGAAATTTATGTTTTCATGTTACCATTACCTAATCTATTAATGATATGAAATTATAAATTTAATGTGAATCACAGTGGCGCAGCGGAAGCGTGGTGGGCCCATAACCCACAGGTCCCTAGATTGAAACTAGGCTATGATAAAATTTTTAAATATTTTTTTTTTGCATTCAAAAGATATGAATAAGCCTCTAAGTGTCAAAGGACATTAATTTTGTTATACGTATCATTGTTTCTCTAAGTTTTATCTCGTGGATTTTTATCAATGTGCCATTACGAATATTGTGTTCAAGATGTTTATATGTATGTTGTCTTTTACATACCATTACTAGAACGAAGGAAATAAAATATCAAGAATATCAAATGTCTAGTGTTGCACTCAGTAGCCAACCCATAATAGATGTTGGAAAAATCATTACACCATGTTTATATGAAATTATCAAGGCATACTAAAAATGCAAACATGACTTAGAAAGGTAATAATCGACAGATATGGTATGGAACCCTGGGGTTTTAAATTAGAAGGACAGATACACGAACTCTGGACTATATTGTTAATAATATTTTTTAAGCCCTTTAATTTTATTTGTGCGAAGTCACCTATTCATTAAAATGCCTCTGAGTTATATGACTACGTTTGACTTGAAATTTCGTTAATCATAATGAATATAAGTGACTTGTATGAATATTGGAAAAAATTACTTGTGTAACTTATGATGTCATTTGCAATAAATGGAACAATACTTTTGGTCTCAATGTACCATAACTAGTTATATGTTGTCGTATATCCCTAGTTGTTATATCACGTTTAATTAAAGATATGTGTTTTAGTTCCAATTTGTGTCTATAAATTCAATGCACAAAAACATGTATATGTTGATATACGAGAAATATTTATTTATGTCATTATATAAATGTCAAGTGAATACTTACTAGTGACGATATTCATATATATGATGTTTCATATTTATTCATATTCTAATATTCACCCTTATGATTTTTCACGTGTGTATGTGAAATAGATTTTTTACGTCGGTTGTTCGTTATTCTAGAACTTGCATGATCATTACCAAACATAAAAATGCCTATAAATTAAAAGGTTCAAAAAACATTGTTATAAGGATGAAAACTCTTTACTAAATGAAATTTCTGTTTTCATGTTACCATTACCTAATCTATTAATGAAATGAAAATTATAAATTTAATGTGAATTAGAGTGGCGCAGCGGAAGCATGGTGGGCCCATAACCCACAGGTCCCTGGATTGAAACTAGGCTATGATAGAATTTTTAAATATTTTTTTTGTGCGTTCAAAAGATATGAATAAGCCTCTAAGTTTCAAAGGACATTAAATTTTTTATACGTATCATTGTTTCCCTAAGTTTTATCTCGTGGATTTTTATCAATGTGTCATTACGTGCTAATGTTTCTTAAATATTTAATGTTGCAATTGTTTTATATTTATCATCATGGATACTAATAAAATATTTTTTGAAGATATCTATTTGTTTTATTTATCTTTTAGAACTTTTTATACCACAACATCTAAAGTTTAATGCAAATTTGAGTGGTGTAGTTGAAGGGATGCGTGCCCATTCCAATAGGTCCTTGGATATAAACTAGCTTTGACAAAAAAAATTATATGACTACGTTTGGTTTGAAATTTTGTTCATATTTATTCATATTTTACTATTCACCTTTTATGATTTTCAAGTGTGTATGTGAAATAGATTTTTTAGGTTGGTTGTTCATTATTCTAGAACTTGCATGATCATCACCAAACATAAACATGCCTATTAATTAAATGGTTCAATAATCATTGTTATACGGATGAAAACTCTTTACTAAATGAAATTTATGTTTTCATGTTACCATTACCTAATCTATTAATGATATGAAATTATAAATTTAATGTGAATCACAGTGGCGCAGCGGAAGCGTGGTGGGCCCATAACCCACAGGTCCCTAGATTGAAACTAGGCTATGATAAAATTTTTAAATATTTTTTTTTTGCATTCAAAAGATATGAATAAGCCTCTAAGTGTCAAAGGACATTAATTTTGTTATACGTATCATTGTTTCTCTAAGTTTTATCTCGTGGATTTTTATCAATGTGCCATTACGAATATTGTGTTCAAGATGTTTATATGTATGTTGTCTTTTACATACCATTACTAGAACGAAGGAAATAAAATATCAAGAATATCAAATGTCTAGTGTTGCACTCAGTAGTCAACCCATAATAGATGTCGGAAAAATCATTACACCATGTTTATATGAAATTATCAAGGCATACTAAAAATGCAAACATGACTTAGAAAGGTAATAATCGACATATATGGTATGGAACCCTGGGGTTTTAAATTAGAAGGACAGATACACGAACTTTGGACTATATTGTTAATAATATTTTTTAAGCCCTTTAATTTTATTTGTGCGAAGTCACCTATTCATTAAAATGCCTCTGAGTTATATGACTACGTTTGACTTGAAATTTCGTTAATCATAATGAATATAAGTGACTTGTATGAATACTGTAAAAAACTACTTGTGTAACTTATGATGTCATTTGCAATAAATGGAACAATACTTTTGGTCTCAATGTACAATAACTAGTTATATGTTGCCGCATGTCCCTAGTTGTTATATCACGTTTAATTAAAGATATGTGTTTTAGTTCCAACTTGTGTCTATAAATTCAATGCACAAAAACATGTATATGTTGATATACGAGAAATATTTATTTATGTCATTATATAAATGTCAAGTGAATACTTACTAGTGACGATATTCATATATATGATGTTTCATATTTATTCATATTCTAATATTCACCCTTATGATTTTTCACGTGTGTATGTGAAATAGATTTTTTACGTCGGTTGTTCGTTATTCTAGAATTTGCATGATCATTACCATACATAAAGATGCCTATAAATTAAAAGGTTCAATAAACATTGTTATAAGGATGAAAACTCTTTACTAAATGAAATTTATGTTTTCATGTTACCATTACCTAATCTATTAATGATATGAAAATTATAAATTTAATGTGAATCAGAGTGGCGCAGCGGGAGCGTGGTGGGCCCATAACCCACAGGTCCCTGGATTGAAACTAGGCTATGATAGAATTTTTAAATATTTTTTTTTTGCATTAAAAAGATATGAATAAGCCTCTAAGTGTCAAAGGACATTAAATTTTTTATACGTATCATTGTTTCTCTAAGTTTTATCTCGTGGATTTTTATCAATGTGTCATTACGAATACTTTGTTCAAGAAGTTTATATCTATGTTGTCTTTTACATACCATTACTAGAACGAAGGAAATAAAATATCAAGAATATCAAATGTCTAGTGTTACACTCAGTAGCCAACCCATAATAGATGTCAGAAAAATCATTACACCATGTTTATATGAAATTATCAAGGCATACTAAAAATGCAAACATGACTTAGAAAGGTAATAATCGACAGATATGGTATGGAACCCTGGGGTTTTAAATTAGAAGGACAGATACACGAACTCTGGACTATATTGTTAATAATGTTTTTAAGCCCTTTAATTTTATTTATACGAAGTCACCTATTAATTAAAATGTCTCTGAGTTATATGACTATGTTTGGCTTGAAATTTCGTTAATCATAATGAATATAAGTGACTTGTATGAATACTGGAAAAAATTACTTGTGTAACTTATGATGTCATTTGCAATAAATGGAACAATACTTTTGGTCTCAATGTACAATAACTAGTTATATGTTGTCGTATGTCCCTAGTTGTTATATCACGTTTAATTAAAGATATGTGTTTTAGTTCCAATTTGTGTCTATAAATTCAATGCACAAAAACATGTATATGTTGATATACGAGAAATATTTATTTATGTCATTATATAAATGTCAAGTGAATAGTTACTAGTGACGATATTCATATATATGATGTTTCATATTTATTCATATTCTAATATTCACCCTTATGATTTTTCACGTGTGTATGTGAAATAGATTTTTAACGTCGGTTGTTCGTTATTCTAGAACTTGCATGATCATTACCAAACATAAAAATGCCTATAAATTAAAAGGTTCAATAAACATTATTATAAAGATGAAAACTCTTTACTAAATGAAATTTATGTTTTCATGTTAACATTACCTAATCTATTAATGATATGAAAATTATAAATTTAATGTGAATCAGAGTGGCGCAGCGGAAGCGTGGTGGGCCCATAACCCACAGGTCCCTGGATCGAAACCAGGCTCTTATAGAATTTTTAAATATTTTTTTTGTGCGTTCAAAAGATATGAATAAGCCTCTAAGTTTCAAAGGACATTACATTTTTTATACGTATCATTGTTTCCCTAAGTTTTATCTCGTGGATTTTTATTAATGTGTCATTACGTGCTAATGTTTCTTAAATATTTAATGTTGCAATTGTTTTATATTTATCATCATGGATACTAATAAAATATTTTTTGAAGATATCTATTTGTTTTATTTATCTTTTAGAACTTTTTATACCACAACATCTAAAGTTTAATGCAAATTTGAGTGGTGTAGTTGAAGGGATGCGTGCCCATTCCAATAGGTCCTTGGATATAAACTAGCTTTGACAAAATAAATTATATGACTACGTTTGGTTTGAAATTTTGTTCATATTTATTCATATTTTACTATTCACCTTTTATGATTTTCAAGTGTGTATGTGAAATAGATTTTTTAGGTTGGTTGTTCATTATTCTAGAACTTGCATGATCATCACCAAACATAAACATGCCTATTAATTAAATGGTTCAATAATCATTGTTATACGGATGAAAACTCTTTACTAAATGAAATTTATGTTTTCATGTTACCATTACCTAATCTATTAATGATATGAAATTATAAATTTAATGTGAATCACAGTGGCGCAGCGGAAGCGTGGTGGGCCCATAACCCACAGGTCCCTGGATTGAAACTAGGCTATGATAAAATTTTTAAATTTTTTTTTTTGCATTCAAAAGATATGAATAAGCCTCTAAGTGTCAAAGGACATTAAATTTGTTATACGTATCATTGTTTCTCTAAGTTTTATCTCGTGGATTTTTATCAATGTGCCATTACGAATATTGTGTTCAAGATGTTTATATGTATGTTGTCTTTTACATACCATTACTAGAACGAAGGAAATAAAATATCAAGAATATCAAATGTCTAGTGTTGCACTCAGTAGTCAACCCATAATAGATGTCGGAAAAATCATTACACCATGTTTATATGAAATTATCAAGGCATACTAAAAATGCAAACATGACTTAGAAAGGTAATAATCGACATATATGGTATGGAACCCTGGGGTTTTAAATTAGAAGGACAGATACACGAACTTTGGACTATATTGTTAATAATATTTTTTAAGCCCTTTAATTTTATTTGTGCGAAGTCACCTATTCATTAAAATGCCTCTGAGTTATATGACTACGTTTGACTTGAAATTTCGTTAATCATAATGAATATAAGTGACTTGTATGAATACTGTAAAAAATTACTTGTGTAACTTATGATGTCATTTGCAATAAATGGAACAATACTTTTGGTCTCAATGTACAATAACTAGTTATATGTTGTCGCATGTCCCTAGTTGTTATATCACGTTTAATTAAAGATATGTGTTTTAGTTCCAACTTGTGTCTATAAATTCAATGCACAAAAACATGTATATGTTGATATACGAGAAATATTTATTTATGTCATTATATAAATGTCAAGTGAATACTTACTAGTGACGATATTCATATATATGATGTTTCATATTTATTCATATTCTAATATTCACCCTTATGATTTTTCACGTGTGTATGTGAAATAGATTTTTTACGTCGGTTGTTCGTTATTCTAGAACTTGCATGATCATTACCATACATAAAGATGCCTATAAATTAAAAGGTTCAATAAACATTGTTATAAGGATGAAAACTCTTTACTAAATGAAATTTATGTTTTCATGTTACCATTACCTAATCTATTAATGATATGAAAATTATAAATTTAATGTGAATCACAGTGGCGCAACAGAAGCGTGGTGGGCCCATAACCCACAGGTCCCTGGATTGAAACTAGGCTATGATAGAATTTTTAAATATTTTTTTTTGCATTAAAAAGATATGAATAAGCCTCTAAGTGTCAAAGGACATTAAATTTTTTATACGTATCATTGTTTCTCTAAGTTTTATCTCGTGGATTTTTATCAATGTGTCATTACGAATACTTTGTTCAAGAAGTTTATATCTATGTTGTCTTTTACATACCATTACTAGAACGAAGGAAATAAAATATCAAGAATATCAAATGTCTAGTGTTACACTCAGTAGCCAACCCATAATAGATGTCAGAAAAATCATTACACCATGTTTATATGTGTGATCGGTGGATCTGGAACTGACTGTTTTAAAGCTGGTTCGCGAAATGTCGCGGAAGCAAGAGTCGCCACCGTCTTTTATTTTCTCCAAATGGAAAGGACAAAAGCACAGAAAAATTCCTTAAAGGAGATTGCTCTCGGTTCGGGAGGTAGGTTATAGAAAGGGAAGGTGTTAGCACCCTTTCTATCCATGGTTATCCATGGGCTCTTAGGTACTTGCTCAATGTGTTTTCAAAAATGTTTGCTTGCTTTTCAATGTGGGTTTAAAAAAAATTTCTTTGAAAAATTTCAGTTCGACTCGTACGTCAGAGTGTTTGAAAAGTTTGTTTTGAAAGTTTTTGAAAATGTGTTGGTGAAAAGATGTTTTGATTTGTTTGAGATTTGAGCAAGTACCCTTGAGAACCTACCTACCCTAAGGAATTCGTCTGTGTAAATGTCCTTTAAGGTAGTGCCATCCCACCATTGAGAGGTAGGTAGCACCACCGTTGGAGGTGTTCGGGTCAATTCGAGTTTTAGGGACATGGTGATCACCGGAGTAACGGGAAGACACCTTAGAAGCTACCCTTATGCCATTGATCTTTTATTCCGAGGCAACTATTCCGAGGCAACTTGTTTCGAGGCAACTAGATCAATGGAACATAAGGACTTACTAAGACGTCCTATACTCGACGATCACCTTTCGAAAGGCAACAGTGAGGCGTACCCTAGGGGTGGTGTGTGCGAATTGTGTGTCATTTTCAGTTTATTGTTTGTCTTGTCATGCATTGGTGATCTAACGATTCGATTTTATTTTTGGGCATTCATTCTTTCATGTTATTGTTTAACAGTTAAAAGTGCGGGAATTTAAAGTGCGGAAAAGATAAAAGTCCTACGCTATTACAAAGGGCGAGGGTCTACAACGCCAAATTAGTCCAGACCCGTTTTAAAATAAATTGCAGAGAAGAAATGTCTAATAGCTATTACATGGCTTTGGTACAAGTACATTATATTCACAAAAGAAATAAATGAAACGCGCAAAAAAGAAAATAATCAAATGCGAGGGCGTTGAATCCTTTAAAGAAATTAAAATAATTAAGTTATCTAAAATTAAAATTAAATGAAAAATGGTATTTTTGTGTTTTATAGATTTAAAAGAAAAAAAAGAATTAACTAAAATTAAAACGCTAAACCCTAGTTCTAATGTTTTTTAAATTTATTATGAAAATATTGACTTTTAACCTAATTTAACTCTAAATTAATTTATGTACAATTTTTAATTTATGAAAATAAATAAATAATATTATTATTCTGAAAAAAGAGGGAGAATTAAAAAGAAAATAAAAAGTTATTAAACCTAAACTCTATTTTTTGGATTTTTAGTTATTAAGAAAGTATTAAAATCTAACCTAAAATGCAACCCTAGTTTAATTATGAAAAATACTAATACTATGGCAAAAAACAAGGAAAGTTAAAAGGAAAAAGTCATTAACCTAATTCTATGTTTTTTTTGGAGTTTTATTAAAAAAGGATTAAAATTGAAAACCTAATAAAAACTAAATAATTACAAATATTTATTTAGAAAATAATCATAATAAAATAAATATCATATTTTTTTATATTTTCTGATTTTTGAATGTTTTTGTATTTTGTAGAAAAATAAACTAATTATGTTTAAACAAATAAATAAAATAGCAAAATCAAACAAGAAGAAAAATAGAAAAATAAATGCAAACCATGGGGGGGGGGGGGGGGGGGGTAGCCCCAAATTGGGAGGTAAGATTTGAAAAGCCTGGCCCATTTGCTTGAAGTCCATTGACTTTTTTGATCAGGTGTGATGCATTTGACCAAGTGTAGCGTATTCCTCCATCTTATGCCTTTGGATTGATTCCCAGGATGACGTGTAATGCTTGATCTGGATGGAATATGGTGGTCCTTAGTGCCAGCGTTGCATAGGAATCTGCATTGGAAAATAATAAGAGAAATTGCGTAGACCTGGGATTTGAACCCAGGTCATTGAGGTTACATGTGCGTATCCCTGGCCACTGAGCCATTTGTGCTTCATTTAATATATAATGGCAAACAAATAATAAAAAACAAAACCAATGCGTAGTCATCAAAACGCGCGCAAATTTAAATGGACCTGTCCCTGTGTGACACGACACCATCTTCTTCATCCCTGTAAAAAACAAAACGCATTGGCCACGGTTTTTCATGCGTGGCTTAAAGCTAGCTACAGAAAAATAGCGATTAGCTTGTTTCCAAATATAAATTAGGCGCGAGTATGTAGATCTTTTCGTCCAGATGCATGGAGTGTGATGGCAATGGTCTTGTGCTCTGATTTTTCTTATTTACAAAAGCCCTAAATTAAGCTCTACAAAACCCTAGAACATGAAAATGGTGGAATCACGTATGATCACTAAAAATGCAATTGAACATAATGGAGAGCTTAGAAACTTTGTAAGGAACAAGGATATATGTTTGAAATGCAATGAAGAGGCTTGAAATTGAGAATACGATTTCAAATATTTGGAGATACAGTCCGAGTTAGGGGTACCAATTCAGGGTGTTTTAATTGATGTGAACGATTGAGATGTGTTCAATGATTGTCCAGGATGCTATTGGGAAAAGAATTAAGGCTTGAAAAGATCCCCTAGCATTGATTTCAGATTTGTGTTTTAAGGAGAAATTTTCAATATGCCAAATCTTGTTTGGGCGCAGCTTATGAGGTGTTATAGTTAGGGTTTGACTCAGTGATGATCATGGAATGGAATTGGCTTGCTAACTCACCTTAATTCATGCTTATGAAGGAATTAGTCTTAGGGTTTTCACTCTTAACCATTTTTCCTCCTTTTTAGCCAAAACCTAGACCTAGTGTGCAAATGAACCCTAGCCTGATTTCTTGAGTTGGTTCATGATTCATAGAAATTGTCCAAGTTCATATGACACTATTCCATTGGTTTTTAAATTTTATTTGAATTTTCAAAGAATTAAAATGAATTATATCATCAAAAATTAAATAAAATAAAAAAATCAATATTTGGTCTTGAAATTAACCATGGGACACGTGTGTGGCATGACAAGGATGAACCAAGTGGAAAAAATGGGGCCCTTTTGTCAAAAATTGGATTTTCAAAGATAGTTGACTTTTGCCATTTCACAAAAATTTCCCAACTTCTACAAGGCATAACTTGCTCAATTTTTAAGCTTTTCACATGTTCTTGGACATTTTGGAAAGGTCTTTGAGTCCTTTAACCAATGCCTTTGGTCCCATGTCATTTTGATTTACCAATCTCAAGTTATGGCCTTTGACTTAAAGTCCCTTTTTGTTGACTTTTGAAAATGACCTATAATGTTGAAATTGATAACTTTTTGTGTGAGCATTTCTTGGACTTGAAGTATGAAGATGAGTTGTAGGAAATGTCTTTCTCTTCAAAATGAGCTTTGGATGGGATTTTTCTGATAATCCATGTGAAAGTTATGCCCTGGTCAATTTCAGTTGACTTTTTCAGCTGTCCAAATATAGCAACTTTTGCATCTTTGATGATTTCTGAGCCAAATTTTGAGATCATGATCAAGCATTGATCAAATGATGTTTGGGGCTTCAAAATGATATGTTGACCAAAAATTTGAACTTTTGACTGCCAAATGACCATTTTGACCCTACAGTTGACTGTAGTGCAATTTAGGGTTTTGACTGTGCAATCTTGAGCTGAATGCCTTGAAACTTGATATGAGGATGCTTGACTATGTTTGTAAGCATATGAGACTTGATTGGGC
Source organism: Vicia faba (assembly GCA_948472305.1). Taxonomy (NCBI): domain Eukaryota; kingdom Viridiplantae; phylum Streptophyta; class Magnoliopsida; order Fabales; family Fabaceae; genus Vicia; species Vicia faba. The sequence goes on along the minus strand of OX451741.1, from coordinate 157,028,480 downwards.
CTTTGAACACTTCCTTTTCTTGATCAGACTCAAAACCCTAATTTTGCCTGTATAGGAGACTGTTGCACTGCACAATCCTTGGGAAATTTTGTAGCTTGGCTTGGCAATTTCTTGAGGAATATGGGAGGGCAAATTTTGGGGTACAACAGTTGCCCCTGTTCAATCTTCTTAGACCTGAGGATGCAGATTGGCTGACGTGCCTTTCGTAATCCGATGGTAAAAGAAGATTGGACACTAGAGTGCCCAGAAATTTGCGCTCACATGTTAGCAATGATGGGGGAATGGGCTTATAGATGCCATCTGGATGTCTGATTGCGTAAGAGATTCCTTGGCGAGAACCTGCATACCTGCAAAACAGAAAAATGAGTACCTGACACGTTGCAGGAGCTGATTTTTAGACGCCTGGTATAGATGTGTCCTGACTGGTTACAGGAGCTGAGTCTGGAGCTTCCAACGGCGATGAAAGAACCAGGGATGATTACTTCCTTAGCATGAATGGTAAGAGAGCTTTGGGCGACTTTAACTTCAACAACGCTCGTTGAGAAAAATCTGGGGTGTCTTCTACTGGGATAAGAATCAGGGAGATCTTAGGGTCGATCTGACTGAACCAGAGAGGCCTTTGACTGGGTAAGAATCAGGAAAATCTTAGGGTCGATTTAACTGAACCGGTCTAGGTCTTGAAATGTCTTCAACTGGATAAGCATCAGGAAAATCTTGGGACGATTTAACTGAACCAGAGAAGGCCTTTGACTGGATAAGCATCAGGGAAATCTTGGGACGATTTAACTGAACCGGTCTAGGTCTTGAAATGTCTTCAATGGGATAAGCATCAGGGAGATCTTAAGGTTGATCTGACTGAACCAGAGAAGGCCTTTGACGGGATAAGCATCGGGAAAATCTTGGGACGATTTAACCGAACCGGTCTAGGTCTTGAAATGTCTTCAATGGGATAAGCATCAGGGAGATCTTAAGGTTGATCTGACTGAACCAGAGAAGGCCTTTGACGGGATAAGCATCGGGAAAATCTTGGGACGATTTAACCGAACCGGTCTAGGTCTTGAAACGTATTCAATGGGATAAGCATCAGGGAGATCTTAAGGTTGATCTGACTGAACCAGAGAAGGCCTTTGACGGGATAAGCATCGGGAAAATCTTGGGACGATTTAACCGAACCGGTCTAGGTCTTGAAATGTCTTCAATGGGATAAGCATCAGGGAGATCTTAAGGTTGATCTGACTGAACCAGAGAAGGCCTTTGACGGGATAAGCATCGGGAAAATCTTGGGACGATTTAACCGAACCGGTCTAGGTCTTGAAACGTCTTCAATGGGATAAGCATCAGGGAGATCTTAAGGTTGATCTGACTGAACCAGAGAAGGCCTTTGACGGGATAAGCATCGGGAAAATCTTGGGACGATTTAACCGAACCGGTCTAGGTCTTGAAACGTCTTCAATGGGATAAGCATCAGGGAGATCTTAAGGTTGATCTGACTGAACCAGAGAAGGCCTTTGACGGGATAAGCATCGGGAAAATCTTGGGACGATTTAACCGAACCGGTCTAGGTCTTGAAACGTCTTCAATGGGATAAGCATCAGGGAGATCTTAAGGTTGATCTGACTGAACCAGAGAAGGCCTTTGACGGGATAAGCATCGGGAAAATCTTGGGACGATTTAACCGAACCGGTCTAGGTCTTGAAACGTCTTCAATGGGATAAGCATCAGGGAGATCTTAAGGTTGATCTGACTGAACCAGAGAAGGCCTTTGACGGGATAAGCATCGGGAAAATCTTGGGACGATTTAACCGAACCGGTCTAGGTCTTGAAACGTCTTCAATGGGATAAGCATCAGGGAGATCTTAAGGTTGATCTGACTGAACCAGAGAAGGCCTTTGACGGGATAAGCATCGGGAAAATCTTGGGACGATTTAACCGAACCGGTCTAGGTCTTGAAATGTAGCTTAAGAACTTAACTGGATCTTTCCTGAAAGGTAAAAATCAGTCATATGCAATGCATGATATGGATCAAGCAATGATGTTCTCAACATAAATGAGATTTGTATGATGCAGTGCGTTATGCATGCTATAATGATGTATGTGATGTTTTATGTATGTTTTCGTCTAGGAAAGTAAATCCTTGACGGGTGCCGGGAAGTCGTATCCTGGGCTGATGTCGAAGAATAGATTTTGCTTCCGCTGGGGATGACAACTGCAAGGATACCGGTAGGAGAAGATGACTCCGTTGCGGAATAAACTTGGCGAATGGAAGATTCTGTGGGGAGAAAAGATACTCTAGCGATCATGCTGGAAAGCAATACTCTGTGGGAAGAGTGTTGCCTTGCTGAATGTTGATAGTAACTTTGTTGGGGATACCGTTGTTGTATTGGAAGTGTGAATTGACTTCGCTGGGGATAGGAAAGAACTACGTTGACGACGACCTTCCCTTGGCTTTTGGCTGAGGATAACCCAGTTATATCCTGTTAAGGAAATAACTCTTTGAATAAAGCCGGACGGCGCGTTCGTGCTCTGCGAGGGGATAAGCTTCCAGAATCTACTGGGGATAAGCTTACTGCTTGGAGAGATGAATTCCAATTTTTCTTGGGGAAACTGGACTCTCCTGGGGAAATCTTGAACTGTAATTTCTGTAAGTTGAAAGAGGGAACCTATGTAGGGTTGCCTGATGATGAGCTCGTGTAAAACCACATCTTGGAAAGAAGGACACCTGTGTAGGGTTGACTGATGACGAGCTCGTGTAAAACTGCATCTTGGAGGAAGGAAACCTGTGTAGGGTTTACTGATGACGAGTCCGTGTAAAACTGCATCTTTGGGGAGAGAGAACATGTGTAGGGTTTCTTCGGGATAAGTTCGTGTAAAACTTTTGGCGGAACCGGGGTAAGGTTACTGCAGGGTAAGTTTGTGTAAAACTTCTTGATGAACCGGGGTAAGGTCATCTTGAAATAAGTCCGTGTAAGACTTCTGGAGGAACCGGGGTAAGGTTACTGCAGGATAAGTTCGTGTAAAACTTCTTGAAGAACCGGGGTAAGGTTATCTGGAGGTAAGTTCGTGTAAAACTTCTTGATAAATCCGTGTAAGACTTTAGGAGGAACCGGGGTTAGGGTCCCTTTGATGATAAGTCCGTGTAAGACTTCTGGAGGAACCGGGGTTAGGTTACCTGGACAAGTTTGTGTAAAAACTTCGGGAGGAACCGGGGTTAGGTTACCTGGATAAGTTTGTGTAAAAACTTCTGGATGAAAATTGAGAAAGAACCGGTGTAGGGTTGCATGATTTTGATTAAGTGGATGATTGTCCACGATCTGGAATTTGTAAAGGTAGATGGTAATCATCCTTATGTTGATCTTTACTTTGTACTTTGGTTGGCAGAGCAATTGGATCGCCTGGATAACTCATTATTGCCCCTGCTTCGGAGATGAGGGAAGAGGATACCTGTGTGGGTGATTGACAAATCTTCGGGTAGACAAATGATGAGATACCGGAACATAGTCGTATGCTTTGATCCCTAACTTTTGCCTGGACTGCCCTTTCGGGTTTTCAGTCCACCGGGATATCCCTTTTTGCCCAAGCCGCCTTTTCAGGTTTTCGACTTGCCGGGTGTACATGTTTTTGTTTTCATCCCTTATTTTGCCCGAACCCTTTTGGTTCGCCGGGAAGCCCTTATTTTTGCCTAGGCATGTCAACCTAGCGGGTCTTTGATGATGCGCAGTATTTTTCCGACTATGTCCACGCTCTCAGAATGTAGGGAGTTGCCCCTGTTGGAAGTATTTTGCCATGCCCCAGAAGATGTCTGACTGGGCAAGATTCGTTGCTGGATTGCTCCAAGTGACTCAGGCAGAGATTTGCCCCAGGCTGGTTGGCCTTTTTGAGAGATTCTCCGAATCTTGACTTAACTACCCCAGATGATGGACAATAGTCATGCCATGCCCCTTGATTGGAGGTACTTCTGTTCATTAGGCATTCGTCGTGCGAATTTCCTTGCTGTTCAAACAAAAAGTCATATGCAAACAAAGTTATGTTAAAAATGCAAAGCTTATGTCTGTCTTGAAGATTTTGAAAATGCATTCTTTTTCATAAAACAAGTAAATGTTTGTAAAAACATGATGTCAACTCCGTATTTACCGTAGGCCTTAAGGAGTCAGGATACCTTTCGTAACTGTATGCTTTCAAACTAACCCATGCTTCAGCTAGGACTTTTAAGGGTTATAACGTGTCCTGGTTCATGGTTTAAGAAACAAAGGATAAAGGTTCAAATTTTATTTGTACCCACCCGCTCTTCGTGATGTTCTCCAAACCTAAACTCAGTTGATCGTGCGTTAGACCTTGTTTGAGTCTTTGCTCTGATTTTCCGGTGATGATTCGGATATTGAATGTTTATTTGAATAGGCAATCATCCCCTTTTTTGCTGAGGGTTTGTGGGACCTCTTTCTTTTTGATTTTGTTATCCCTATTTTTTTTGCCTGAACTGTTTCCTTTTTTGGGATTTCAGTCAGCGGGATGCCCCAGTTTTGTAAGTCTCCTTCATGGGTTTGACTTTTTGGGCTTTTCGTTTATGAATTTTGATGATGACTACCTGTCTTTTTGATTGTTCTGATCCATCACTGTCTTTGTTCGTTTTGTAAAGATCTCTTCGGTGCTATTCGTCATGCACTTGGATCAATTGAGAGAACTACCCTGCCCCAGGTTATGATTAAGGGTTTTAAATTGCGAAAAGAAAAACTCCTACTTCTTTGGCTCAGATGGGTTGACGAGGGATTATCATCCTTATAACTCCAGTGTTTAGGAATTGAAACAACGCCTGTACCTCATTAGCGGGATCTGTTCAAAAGCATACTGTAAATTATGGTATCGTTTTCGTCATCCTCCCTTAAGAGGCTTAGAACTATTAATCGAGAGTTGACATCAGAAAAAATATGAAAATAGTTTGCATATAGTGAATGCGAATATATTGATTCAAAAATAGACATAAGTGATGCATTAATGGAATAACAATGTTTTAACATGAATAAATGTTTGAACAAAAGAAAATTGCAACTTGAACATTCGAATGAACAAAAATTTCTAGTCTCAGGGCTTGTCACTTCAAATGGTGAGCCTTGGAGGGATGGTAGAAAAATTCAGCCTGACCATCTTGTGTGAATTCCAGTGCTCCTTCATCAATCAGGTCCTGGATCTTGTTTTTCAAAGCCCAACACTCGTTTGCATCATGTCCTGGAACGGCAGAGTGGTAGGCACACCTTTTATTGGGATCATAAGCAGGATGTGCTGTGTTGGGGTTCTGGGGATGATCCCTTAATGTGATCAGGTTCAATCTCAACAGGCGTTGTAAAGCTTGAAACAGCGACATATTGAGCGGGGTGAACTGCCTCCTGGGCTTGTCTGTCTGAAGTTGGTGAAGTTGCTGCTGAATTGGTGATACTGGAGCCATATGAGGAGCTTTCTTCTTGCCTCTTTGTCTCAAAGGTGGTTGAACGATGATTGGCTTTTTACCCTTAGATGTTTGCCCCAGTTGGTTACCCTGAAGCAGTTTGTTGACGAGAACCCCGAGCTCATCTTGTCTTTGAGTTAAACCCTGAATGGCGTTCCTCTGCTCCAGCATTTGGGCTTTCATAGCATCCATCTCAGCTTGTAGGTGTTTCAGCCTTTCATCCTCAGCACTATTCCTAGCAAAAGTCTCCATGAGAAGTGTCCTTAGCTCCTCCTGCCCCTTGGATAAATTCAGGAGGATGTCCCCGAGTCGAGCCCCTTGAGCAAGAAGGTCCTGGTTGTCTTGTTGTGAAACCATTGCTGAAATAAACAGCGGGAAAGGTGAGTGACCTGCAACAAGAATACCTGTTATGTAATGATGAGTATGATATGCATGCAATGTTTTCAAGGATCTCGCGGGGTAAACAAGAAAATTTGTTAGCATTGGAATTTAGAGCTTGATTGAAGGACACCCATGTTATTGAGAACTCTTCTTCAAGAGTCAAAGGCTCACCATATCAAGTGGGTCATAGCCCCTGACTTTAGTCATCATGTCTGGTTTTGATTTCCAAACAACCTTGGTTAGGGAACCTTCTTCAGGAGTCAGAGCTCACCATATCAAGTGGGTCATAGCCCCTGACAACTTTGGCTAGAGGAAAATAAATCCTCTTTGCCCCTTGCTAGATATATGACCTGTATCACAAGCCCTTGAGATCCTTGAAATGGGTTAGGATGTATGCAATGGTATGATATCATGATATGCATGGGGTAATGTGAGTAACCCTGTTATGAGTCCCAATTAAGGACTGCAAAAACCTGCAAGAAACTTAGGATACCCTGTTATGAGTCCTAATTAAGGACTACAAACACAACCTGCAAGAGACAAAGGTCAGGTAATAAGCATGCAAGTAGTTCAAGTAGGAAGGCACACAAGTCACACAATAGAGCCCTTAGAGTTTAGGCCAGCATGAAGTTTGGGGTACTACCCTCTTGAAGTGGGTGGGTTCAACCTGTCCTATCAAAGTAACCGGGTTCCCAATATCACGGGATTGCTTTCATTGTTCATCGTTTCGATTTAGCCACTGAACTGGCGACCGAAATATCCCAGGAAAGCAACCCTCAATTGAGTGTAGTATCGAGTATCAACCAACCTCGGACTGCACCAAAGTCAGTTATCTCACTACCCTAAAGAGGCCAAGATGGTTCAATTAAGGTTCCTAAGGTCTGTTGATGCTTCGTGACACCACATGGAGGCCCCGTACTCTCCTTGACTGACTCAAGGGTTACCGGTACACACCAAAGTGCCACATCAACGTAGCAGACTGTTTCAACCATGTCGGTATACCCCGCACAGTTCCCTCACAGCCTTGTTGCTACTTTCTAAGAAGGTATCCCCCAGATCCGGGTTAGGATCTATAGAACTCCCAAGACAGTCCCACAATAATAAAGCAAACAAGGAAAGCAATTGAAAACACAATGATCTTAGTCCTAAGGTACACCTCACTTTAAGTATCCCCAGCAGAGTCGCCAGTTCTGTGATCGGTGGATCTGGAACTGACTGTTTTAAAGCTGGTTCGCGAAATGTCGCGGAAGCAAGAGTCGCCACCGTCTTTTATTTTCTCCAAATGGAAAGGACAAAAGCACAGAAAAATTCCTTAAAGGAGATTGCTCTCGGTTCGGGAGGTAGGTTATAGAAAGGGAAGGTGTTAGCACCCTTTCTATCCATGGTTATCCATGGGCTCTTAGGTACTTGCTCAATGTGTTTTCAAAAATGTTTGCTTGCTTTTCAATGTGGGTTTAAAAAAAATTTCTTTGAAAAATTTCAGTTCGACTCGTACGTCAGAGTGTTTGAAAAGTTTGTTTTGAAAGTTTTTGAAAATGTGTTGGTGAAAAGATGTTTTGATTTGTTTGAGATTTGAGCAAGTACCCTTGAGAACCTACCTACCCTAAGGAATTCGTCTGTGTAAATGTCCTTTAAGGTAGTGCCATCCCACCATTGAGAGGTAGGTAGCACCACCGTTGGAGGTGTTCGGGTCAATTCGAGTTTTAGGGACATGGTGATCACCGGAGTAACGGGAAGACACCTTAGAAGCTACCCTTATGCCATTGATCTTTTATTCCGAGGCAACTATTCCGAGGCAACTTGTTTCGAGGCAACTAGATCAATGGAACATAAGGACTTACTAAGACGTCCTATACTCGACGATCACCTTTCGAAAGGCAACAGTGAGGCGTACCCTAGGGGTGGTGTGTGCGAATTGTGTGTCATTTTCAGTTTATTGTTTGTCTTGTCATGCATTGGTGATCTAACGATTCGATTTTATTTTTGGGCATTCATTCTTTCATGTTATTGTTTAACAGTTAAAAGTGCGGGAATTTAAAGTGCGGAAAAGATAAAAGTCCTACGCTATTACAAAGGGCGAGGGTCTACAACGCCAAATTAGTCCAGACCCGTTTTAAAATAAATTGCAGAGAAGAAATGTCTAATAGCTATTACATGGCTTTGGTACAAGTACATTATATTCACAAAAGAAATAAATGAAACGCGCAAAAAAGAAAATAATCAAATGCGAGGGCGTTGAATCCTTTAAAGAAATTAAAATAATTAAGTTATCTAAAATTAAAATTAAATGAAAAATGGTATTTTTGTGTTTTATAGATTTAAAAGAAAAAAAAGAATTAACTAAAATTAAAACGCTAAACCCTAGTTCTAATGTTTTTTAAATTTATTATGAAAATATTGACTTTTAACCTAATTTAACTCTAAATTAATTTATGTACAATTTTTAATTTATGAAAATAAATAAATAATATTATTATTCTGAAAAAAGAGGGAGAATTAAAAAGAAAATAAAAAGTTATTAAACCTAAACTCTATTTTTTGGATTTTTAGTTATTAAGAAAGTATTAAAATCTAACCTAAAATGCAACCCTAGTTTAATTATGAAAAATACTAATACTATGGCAAAAAACAAGGAAAGTTAAAAGGAAAAAGTCATTAACCTAATTCTATGTTTTTTTTGGAGTTTTATTAAAAAAGGATCAAAATTGAAAACCTAATTAAAACTAAATAATTACAAATATTTATTTAGAAAATAATCATAATAAAATAAATATCATATTTTTTTATATTTTCTGATTTTTGAATGTTTTTGTATTTTGTAGAAAAATAAACTAATTATGTTTAAACAAATAAATAAAATAGCAAAATCAAACAAGAAGAAAAATAGAAAAATAAATGCAAACCAGGGGGGGGGGGGGTAGCCCCAAATTGGGAGGTAAGATTTGAAAAGCCTGGCCCATTTGCTTGAAGTCCATTGACTTTTTTGATCAGGTGTGATGCATTTGACCAAGTGTAGCGTATTCCTCCATCTTATGCCTTTGGATTGATTCCCAGGATGACGTGTAATGCTTGATCTGGATGGAATATGGTGGTCCTTAGTGCCAGCGTTGCATAGGAATCTGCATTGGAAAATAATAAGAGAAATTGCGTAGACCTGGGATTTGAACCCAGGTCATTGAGGTTACATGTGCGTATCCCTGGCCACTGAGCCATTTGTGCTTCATTTAATATATAATGGCAAACAAATAATAAAAAACAAAACCAATGCGTAGTCATCAAAACGCGCGCAAATTTAAATGGACCTGTCCCTGTGTGACACGACACCATCTTCTTCATCCCTGTAAAAAACAAAACGCATTGGCCACGGTTTTTCATGCGTGGCTTAAAGCTAGCTACAGAAAAATAGCGATTAGCTTGTTTCCAAATATAAATTAGGCGCGAGTATGTAGATCTTTTCGTCCAGATGCATGGAGTGTGATGGCAATGGTCTTGTGCTCTGATTTTTCTTATTTACAAAAGCCCTAAATTAAGCTCTACAAAACCCTAGAACATGAAAATGGTGGAATCACGTATGATCACTAAAAATGCAATTGAACATAATGGAGAGCTTAGAAACTTTGTAAGGAACAAGGATATATGTTTGAAATGCAATGAAGAGGCTTGGAATTGAGAATACGATTTCAAATATTTGGAGATACAGTCCGAGTTAGGGGTACCAATTCAGGGTGTTTTAATTGATGTGAACGATTGAGATGTGTTCAATGATTGTCCAGGATGCTATTGGGAAAAGAATTAAGGCTTGAAAAGATCCCCTAGCATTGATTTCAGATTTGTGTTTTAAGGAGAAATTTTCAATATGCCAAATCTTGTTTGGGCGCAGCTTATGAGGTGTTATAGTTAGGGTTTGACTCAGTGATGATCATGGAATGGAATTGGCTTGCTAACTCACCTTAATTCATGCTTATGAAGGAATTAGTCTTAGGGTTTTCACTCTTAACCATTTTTCCTCCTTTTTAGCCAAAACCTAGACCTAGTGTGCAAATGAACCCTAGCCTGATTTCTTGAGTTGGTTCATGATTCATAGAAATTGTCCAAGTTCATATGACACTATTCCATTGGTTTTTAAATTTTATTTGAATTTTCAAAGAATTAAAATGAATTAAATCATCAAAAATTAAATAAAATAAAAAAATCAATATTTGGTCTTGAAATTAACCATGGGACACGTGTGTGGCATGACAAGGATGAACCAAGTGGAAAAAATGGGGCCCTTTTGTCAAAAATTGGATTTTCAAAGATAGTTGACTTTTGCCATTTCACAAAAATTTCCCAACTTCTACAAGGCATAACTTGCTCAATTTTTAAGCTTTTCACATGTTCTTGGACATTTTGGAAAGGTCTTTGAGTCCTTTAACCAATGCCTTTGGTCCCATGTCGTTTTGATTTACCAATCTCAAGTTATGGCCTTTGACTTAAAGTCCCTTTTTGTTGACTTTTGAAAATGACCTATAATGTTGAAATTGATAACTTTTTGTGAGAGCATTTCTTGGACTTGAAGTATGAAGATGAGTTGTAGGAAATGTCTTTCTCTTCAAAATGAGCTTTGGATGGGATTTTTCTGATAATCCATGTGAAAGTTATGCCCTGGTCAATTTCAGTTGACTTTTTCAGCTGTCCAAATATAGCAACTTTTGCATCTTTGATGATTTCTGAGCCAAATTTTGAGAATCATGATCAAGCATTGATCAAATGATGTTTGGGGCTTCAAAATGATATGTTGACCAAAAATTTGAACTTTTGACTGCCAAATGACCATTTTGACCCTACAGTTGACTGTAGTGCAATTTAGGGTTTTGACTGTGCAATCTTGAGCTGAATGCCTTGAAACTTGATATGAGGATGCTTGACTATGTTTGTAAGCATATGAGACTTGATTGGGCCTTTGAACACTTCCTTTTCTTGATCATACTCAAAACCCTAATTTTGCCTGTATAGGAGACTGTTGCACTGCACAATCCTTGGGAAATTTTGTAGCTTGGCTTGGCAATATCTTGAGGAATATGGGAGGGAAAATTTTGGGGTACAACAATATGAAATTATCAAGGCATACTAAAAATGCAAACATGACTTAGAAAGGTAATAATCGACAGATATGGTATGGAACCCTGGGGTTTTAAATTAGAAGGACAGATACACGAACTCTGGACTATATTGTTAATAATGTTTTTAAGCCCTTTAATTTTATTTATACGAAGTCACCTATTAATTAAAATGTCTCTGAGTTATATGACTATGTTTGGCTTGAAATTTCGTTAATCATAATGAATATAAGTGACTTGTATGAATACTGGAAAAAATTACTTGTGTAACTTATGATGTCATTTGCAATAAATGGAACAATACTTTTGGTCTCAATGTACAATAACTAGTTATATGTTGTCGTATGTCCCTAGTTGTTATATCACGTTTAATTAAAGATATGTGTTTTAGTTCCAATTTGTGTCTATAAATTCAATGCACAAAAACATGTATATGTTGATATACGAGAAATATTTATTTATGTCATTATATAAATGTCAAGTGAATACTTACTAGTGACGATATTCATATATATGATGTTTCATATTTATTCATATTCTAATATTCACCCTTATGATTTTTCACGTGTGTATGTGAAATAGATTTTTAACGTCGGTTGTTCGTTATTCTAGAACTTGCATGATCATTACCAAACATAAAAATGCCTATAAATTAAAAGGTTCAATAAACATTATTATAAAGATGAAAACTCTTTACTAAATGAAATTTATGTTTTCATGTTAACATTACCTAATCTATTAATGATATGAAAATTATAAATTTAATGTGAATCAGAGTGGCGCAGCGGGAGCGCGGTGGGCCCATAACCCACAGGTCCCTGGATTGAAACTAGGCTATGATAGAATTTTTAAATATTCTTTTTTGCATTAAAAAGATATGAATAAGCCTCTAAGTGTCAAAGGACATTAAATTTTTTATACGTATCATTGTTTCTCTAAGTTTTATCTCGTGGATTTTTATCAATGTGTCATTACGAATACTTTGTTCAAGAAGTTTATATCTATGTTGTCTTTTACATACCATTACTAGAACGAAGGAAATAAAATATCAAGAATATCAAATGTCTAGTGTTACACTCAGTAGCCAACCCATAATAGATGTCGGAAAAATCATTACACCATGTTTATATGAAATTATCAAGGCATACTAAAAATGCAAACATGACTTAGAAAGGTAATAATCGACAGATATTGTATGGAACCCTGGGGTTTTAAATTAGAAGGACAGATACACGAACTCTGGACTATATTGTTAATAAATTTTTTTAAGCCCTTTAATTTTATTTATACGAAGTCACCTATTAATTAAAATGTCTCTGAGTTATATGACTATGTTTGGCTTGAAATTTCGTTAATCATAATGAATATAAGTGACTTGTATGAATACTGGAAAAAATTACTTGTGTAACTTATGATGTCATTTGCAATAAATGGAACAATACTTTTGGTCTCAATGTACAATAACTAGTTATATGTTGTCGCATGTCCCTAGTTGTTATATCACGTTTAATTAAAGATATGTGTTTTAGTTCCAACTTGTGTCTATAAATTCAATGCACAAAAACATGTATATGTTGATATACGAGAAATATTTATTTATGTCATTATATAAATGCCAAGTGAATACTTACTAGTGACGATATTCATATATATGATGTTTCATATTTATTCATATTCTAATATTCACCCTTATGATTTTTCACGTGTGTATGTGAAATAGATTTTTTACGTCGGTTGTTCGTTATTCTAGAACTTGCATGATCATTACCAAACATAAAAATGCCTATAAATTAAAAGGTTCAATAAACATTATTATAAAGATGAAAACTCTTTACTAAATGAAATTTATGTTTTCATGTTAACATTACCTAATCTATTAATGATATGAAAATTATAAATTTAATGTGAATAAGAGTGGCGCAGCGGAAGCGTGGTTGGCCCATAACCCACAGTTCCCTGGATCGAAACCAGGCTATGATAGAATTTTTAAATATTTTTTTTGTGCGTTCAAAAGATATGAATAAGCCTCTAAGTTTCAAAGGACATTAAATTTTTTATACGTATCATTGTTTCCCTAAGTTTTATCTCGTGGATTTTTATTAATGTGTCATTACGTGCTAATGTTTCTTAAATATTTAATGTTGCAATTGTTTTATATTTATCATCATGGATACTAATAAAATATTTTGTGAAGATATCTATTTGTTTTATTTATCTATTAGAACTTTTTATACCACAACATCTAAAGTTTAATGCAAATTTGAGTGGTGTAGTTGAAGGGATGCGTGCCCATTCCAATAGGTCCTTGGATATAAACTAGCTTTGACAAAAAAAATTATATGACTACGTTTGGTTTGAAATTTCGTTCATATTTATTCATATTTTACTATTCACCTTTTATGATTTTCAAGTGTGTATGTGAAATAGATTTTTTAGGTTGGTTGTTCATTATTCTAGAACTTGCATGATCATCACCAAACATAAACATGCCTATTAATTAAATGGTTCAATAATCATTGTTATACGGATGAAAACTCTTTACTAAATGAAATTTATGTTTTCATGTTACCATTACCTAATCTATTAATGATATGAAATTATAAATTTAATGTGAATCACAGTGGCGCAGCGGAAGCGTGGTGGGCCTATAACCCACAGGTCCCTGGATTGAAACTAGGCTATGATAGAATTTTTAAATTTTTTTTTTTGCATTAAAAAGATATGAATAAGCCTCTAAGTGTCAAAGGACATTAAATTTTTTATACGTATCATTGTTTCTCTAAGTTTTATCTCGTGGATTTTTATCAATGTGTCATTACAAATATTTTGTTCAAGAAGTTTATATCTATGTTGTCTTTTACATACCATTACTAGAACGAAGGAAATAAAATATCAAGAATATCAAATGTCTAGTGTTACACTCAGTAGCCAACCCATAATAGATGTCGGAAAAATCATTACACCATGTTTATATGAAATTATCAAGGCATACTAAAAATGCAAACATGACTTAGAAAGGTAATAATCGACAGATATGGTATGGAACCCTGGGGTTTTAAATTAGAAGGACAGATACACGAACTCTGGACTATATTGTTAATAATATGTTTTAAGCCCTTTAATTTTATTTGTGTGAAGTCACATGTTCATTAAAATGTCTCTGAGTTATATGACTACGTTTGGCTTGAAATTTCGTTAATCATAATGAATATAAGTGACTTGTATGAATACTGGAAAAAATTACTCGTGTAACTTTTGATGTCATATGCAATAAATGGAACAATACTTTTGGTCTCAATGTACAATAAATAGTTATATGTTGTCGTATGTCCCTAGTTGTTATATCACGTTTAATTAAAGATATGTGTTTTAGTTCCAATTTGTGTCTATAAATTCAATGCACAAAAACATGTATATGTTGATATACGAGAAATATTTATTTATGTCATTATATAAATGTCAAGTGAATACTTACTAGTGGCGATATTCATATATATGATGTTTCATATTTATTCATATTCTAATATTCACCCTTATGATTTTTCACGTGTGTATGTGAAATAGATTTTTCACGTCGGTTGTTCGTTATTCTAGAACTTGCATGATCATTACCATACATAAAGATGCCTATAAATTAAAAGGTTCAATAAACATTGTTATAAGGATGAAAACTCTTTACTAAATGAAATTTATGTTTTCATATTACCATTACCTAATCTATTAATGATATGAAAATTATAAATTTAATGTGAATCACATTGGCGCAACAGAAGCGTGGTGGGCTCATAACCCACAGGTCCCTGGATCGAAACCTGGCTCTGATAGAATATTTAAATATTATTTTTGTGCTTTCAAAATATATGAATAAGCCTCTAAGTGTCAAAGGACATTAAATTTTTTATACGTATCATTGTTTCCCTAAGTTTTATCTCGTGCATATTTATTAATGTGTCATTACGTGCTAATGTTTCTTAAATATTTAATGTTGCAATTGTTTTATATTTATCATTATGGATAATAATAAAATATTTTGTGAAGATATATATTTGTTTTATTTATCTTTTAGAAATTTTTATAACACAACATCTAAAGTTTAATGCAAATTTGAGTGGTGCAGTTGAAGGGATGCCTGCCCATTCCAATAGGTCCTTGGATATAAACTAGCTTTGACAAAAAAATTATATGACTACGTTTGGTTTGAAATTTCGTTCATATTTATTCATATTTTACTATTCACCTTTTATGATTTTCAAGTGTGTATGTGAAATAGATTTTTTTAGGTTGGTTGTTCATTATTCTAGAACTTGCATGATCATCACCAAACATAAACATGCCTATTAATTAAATGGTTCAATAATCATTGTTATACGGATGAAAACTCTTTACTAAATGAAATTTATGTTTTCATGTTACCATTACCTAATCTATTAATGATATGAAAATTATAAATTTAATGTGAATCACAGTGGCGCAGCAGAAGCGTGGTGGGCCCATAACCCACAGGTCCCTGGATTGAAACTAGGCTATGATAGAATTTTTAAATAAATTTTTTTTTTGCATTCAAAAGATATGAATAAGCCTCTAAGTGTCAAAGGACATTAAATTTGTTATACGTATCATTGTTTCTCTAAGTTTTATCTCGTGGATTTTTATCAATGTGTCATTACGAATATTGTGTTCAAGATGTTTATATGTATGTTGTCTTTTACATAGCATTACTAGAACGAAGGAAATAAAATATCAAGAATATCAAATGTCTAGTGTTGCACTCAATAGTCAAGCCATAATAGATGTCGGAAAAATCATTACACCATGTTTATATGAAATTATCAAGGCATACTAAAAATGCAAACATGACTTAGAAAGGTAATAATCGACAGATATGGTATGGAACCCTGGGGTTTTAAATTAGAAGGACAGATACACGAACTCTGGACTATATTGTTAATAATATTTTTTAAGCCCTTTAATTTTATTTGTGCGAAGTCACCTATTCATTAAAATGTGTCTGAGTTATATGACTACGTTTGGCTTGAAATTCCGTTAATCATAATGAATATAAGTGACTTGTATGAATACTGGAAAAAATTACTTGTGTAACTTATGATGTCATTTGCAATAAATGGAACAATACTTTTGGTCTCAATGTACAATAACTAGTTATATGTTGTTGTATGTCCCTAGTTGTTATATCACGTTCAATTAAAGATATGTGTTTTAGTTCCAATTTGTGTCTATAAATTCAATGCACAAAAACATGTATATGTTGATATACGAGAAATATTTATTTATGTCATTATATAAATGTCAAGTGAATATTTACTAGTGACGATATTCATATATATGATGTTTCATATTTATTCATATTCTAATATTCACCCTTATGATTTTTCACGTGTGTATGTGAAATAGATTTTTTACGTCGTTTGTTCGTTATTCTAGAACTTGCATGATCATTACCAAACATAAAGATGCCTATAAATTAAAAGGTTCAATAAACATTATTATAAAGATGAAAACTCTTTACTAAATGAAATTTATGTTTTCATGTTAACATTACCTAATCTATTAATGATATGAAAATTATAAATTTAATGTGAATAAGAGTGGCGCAGCGGAAGCGTGGTTGGCCCATAACCCACAGTTCCCTGGATCGAAACCAGGCTATGATAGAATTTTTAAATATTTTTTTTGTGCGTTCAAAAGATATGAATAAGCCTCTAAGTTTCAAAGGACATTAAATTTTTTATACGTATCATTGTTTCCCTAAGTTTTATCTCGTGGATTTTTATTAATGTGTCATTACGTGCTAATGTTTCTTAAATATTTAATGTTGCAATTGTTTTATATTTATCATCATGGATACTAATAAAATATTTTGTGAAGATATCTATTTGTTTTATTTATCTATTAGAACTTTTTATACCACAACATCTAAAGTTTAATGCAAATTTGAGTGGTGTAGTTGAAGGGATGCGTGCCCATTCCAATAGGTCCTTGGATATAAACTAGCTTTGACAAAAAAAATTATATGACTACGTTTGGTTTGAAATTTCGTTCATATTTATTCATATTTTACTATTCACCTTTTATGATTTTCAAGTGTGTATGTGAAATAGATTTTTTAGGTTGGTTGTTCATTATTCTAGAACTTGCATGATCATCACCAAACATAAACATGCCTATTAATTAAATGGTTCAATAATCATTGTTATACGGATGAAAACTCTTTACTAAATGAAATTTATGTTTTCATGTTACCATTACCTAATCTATTAATGATATGAAATTATAAATTTAATGTGAATCACAGTGGCGCAGCGGAAGCGTGGTGGGCCTATAACCCACAGGTCCCTGGATTGAAACTAGGCTATGATAGAATTTTTAAATTTTTTTTTTTGCATTAAAAAGATATGAATAAGCCTCTAAGTGTCAAAGGACATTAAATTTTTTATACGTATCATTGTTTCTCTAAGTTTTATCTCGTGGATTTTTATCAATGTGTCATTACAAATATTTTGTTCAAGAAGTTTATATCTATGTTGTCTTTTACATACCATTACTAGAACGAAGGAAATAAAATATCAAGAATATCAAATGTCTAGTGTTACACTCAGTAGCCAACCCATAATAGATGTCGGAAAAATCATTACACCATGTTTATATGAAATTATCAAGGCATACTAAAAATGCAAACATGACTTAGAAAGGTAATAATCGACAGATATGGTATGGAACCCTGGGGTTTTAAATTAGAAGGACAGATACACGAACTCTGGACTATATTGTTAATAATATGTTTTAAGCCCTTTAATTTTATTTGTGTGAAGTCACATGTTCATTAAAATGTCTCTGAGTTATATGACTACGTTTGGCTTGAAATTTCGTTAATCATAATGAATATAAGTGACTTGTATGAATACTGGAAAAAATTACTCGTGTAACTTTTGATGTCATATGCAATAAATGGAACAATACTTTTGGTCTCAATGTACAATAAATAGTTATATGTTGTCGTATGTCCCTAGTTGTTATATCACGTTTAATTAAAGATATGTGTTTTAGTTCCAATTTGTGTCTATAAATTCAATGCACAAAAACATGTATATGTTGATATACGAGAAATATTTATTTATGTCATTATATAAATGTCAAGTGAATACTTACTAGTGGCGATATTCATATATATGATGTTTCATATTTATTCATATTCTAATATTCACCCTTATGATTTTTCACGTGTGTATGTGAAATAGATTTTTCACGTCGGTTGTTCGTTATTCTAGAACTTGCATGATCATTACCATACATAAAGATGCCTATAAATTAAAAGGTTCAATAAACATTGTTATAAGGATGAAAACTCTTTACTAAATGAAATTTATGTTTTCATATTACCATTACCTAATCTATTAATGATATGAAAATTATAAATTTAATGTGAATCACATTGGCGCAACAGAAGCGTGGTGGGCTCATAACCCACAGGTCCCTGGATCGAAACCTGGCTCTGATAGAATATTTAAATATTATTTTTGTGCTTTCAAAATATATGAATAAGCCTCTAAGTGTCAAAGGACATTAAATTTTTTATACGTATCATTGTTTCCCTAAGTTTTATCTCGTGCATATTTATTAATGTGTCATTACGTGCTAATGTTTCTTAAATATTTAATGTTGCAATTGTTTTATATTTATCATTATGGATAATAATAAAATATTTTGTGAAGATATATATTTGTTTTATTTATCTTTTAGAAATTTTTATAACACAACATCTAAAGTTTAATGCAAATTTGAGTGGTGCAGTTGAAGGGATGCCTGCCCATTCCAATAGGTCCTTGGATATAAACTAGCTTTGACAAAAAAATTATATGACTACGTTTGGTTTGAAATTTCGTTCATATTTATTCATATTTTACTATTCACCTTTTATGATTTTCAAGTGTGTATGTGAAATAGATTTTTTTAGGTTGGTTGTTCATTATTCTAGAACTTGCATGATCATCACCAAACATAAACATGCCTATTAATTAAATGGTTCAATAATCATTGTTATACGGATGAAAACTCTTTACTAAATGAAATTTATGTTTTCATGTTACCATTACCTAATCTATTAATGATATGAAAATTATAAATTTAATGTGAATCACAGTGGCGCAGCAGAAGCGTGGTGGGCCCATAACCCACAGGTCCCTGGATTGAAACTAGGCTATGATAGAATTTTTAAATAAATTTTTTTTTTGCATTCAAAAGATATGAATAAGCCTCTAAGTGTCAAAGGACATTAAATTTGTTATACGTATCATTGTTTCTCTAAGTTTTATCTCGTGGATTTTTATCAATGTGTCATTACGAATATTGTGTTCAAGATGTTTATATGTATGTTGTCTTTTACATAGCATTACTAGAACGAAGGAAATAAAATATCAAGAATATCAAATGTCTAGTGTTGCACTCAATAGTCAAGCCATAATAGATGTCGGAAAAATCATTACACCATGTTTATATGAAATTATCAAGGCATACTAAAAATGCAAACATGACTTAGAAAGGTAATAATCGACAGATATGGTATGGAACCCTGGGGTTTTAAATTAGAAGGACAGATACACGAACTCTGGACTATATTGTTAATAATATTTTTTAAGCCCTTTAATTTTATTTGTGCGAAGTCACCTATTCATTAAAATGTGTCTGAGTTATATGACTACGTTTGGCTTGAAATTCCGTTAATCATAATGAATATAAGTGACTTGTATGAATACTGGAAAAAATTACTTGTGTAACTTATGATGTCATTTGCAATAAATGGAACAATACTTTTGGTCTCAATGTACAATAACTAGTTATATGTTGTTGTATGTCCCTAGTTGTTATATCACGTTCAATTAAAGATATGTGTTTTAGTTCCAATTTGTGTCTATAAATTCAATGCACAAAAACATGTATATGTTGATATACGAGAAATATTTATTTATGTCATTATATAAATGTCAAGTGAATATTTACTAGTGACGATATTCATATATATGATGTTTCATATTTATTCATATTCTAATATTCACCCTTATGATTTTTCACGTGTGTATGTGAAATAGATTTTTTACGTCGTTTGTTCGTTATTCTAGAACTTGCATGATCATTACCAAACATAAAGATGCCTATAAATTAAAAGGTTCAATAAACATTGTTATAAGGATGAAAACTCTTTACTAAATGAAATTTATGTTTTCATGTTACCATTACCTAATCTATTAATAATATAAAAATTATAAATTTAATGTGAATCATAGTGGCGCAATGGAAGCGTGGTGGGTACATAACCCACAGACCCCTGGATTGAAACTAGGCTATGATAGAATTTTTAAATATTTTTTTTTGCATTAAAAAGATATGAATAAGCCTCTAAGTGTCAAAGGACATTAAATTTTTTATACGTATCATTGTTTCTCTAAGTTTTATCTCGTGGATTTTTATCAATGTGTCATTACGAATATTGTGTTCAAGATGTTTATATGTATGTTGTCTTTTACATACCATTACTAGAACGAAGGAAATAAAATATCAAGAATATCAAATGTCTAGTGTTGCACTCAGTAGCCAACCCATAATAGATGTCAGAAAAATCATTACACCATGTTTATATGAAATTATCAAGGCATACTAAAAATGCAAACATGACTTAGAAAGGTAATAATCGACAGATATGGTATGGAACCCTGGGGTTTTAAATTAGAAGGACATATACACGAACTCTGGACTATATTGTTAATAGTATGTTTTAAGCCCTTTAATTTTATTTGTGCGAAGTCACATGTTCATTAAAATGTCTCTGAGTTATATGACTACGTTTGGCTTGAAATTTCGTTAATCATAATGAATATAAGTGACTTGTATGAATACAGGAAAAAATTACTCGTGTAACTTATGATGTCATTTGCAATAAATGGAACAATACTTTTGGTCTCAATGTACAATAACTAGTTATATGTTGTCGTATGTCCCTAGTTGTTATATCACGTTTAATTAAAGATATGTGTTTTAGTTCCAATTTGTGTCTATAAATTCAATGCACAAAAACATGTATATGTTAATATACGAGAAATATTTATTTATGTCATTATATAAATGTCAATTGAATACTTACTAGTGACGATATTCATATATATGATGTTTCATATTTATTCATATTCTAATATTCACCCTTATGATTTTTCACGTGTGTATGTGAAATAGATTTTTTAATAAACATTGTTATAAGGATGAAAACTCTTTACTAAATGAAATTTATGTTTTCATGTTACCATTACCTAATCTATTAATGATATGAAAATTATAAATTTAATGTGAATCAGAGTGGCTTAGCGGAAGCGTGGTGGGCCCATAACCCACAGGTCCCTGGATCGAAACCAGGCTTTGATAGAATTTTTAAATATTTTTTTGTGCGTTCAAAAGATATGAATAAGCCTCTAAGTTTCAAAGGACATTAAATTTTTATACGTATCATTGTTTCCCTAAGTTTTATCCCGTGCATATTTATTAATGTGTCATTACGTGCTAATGTTTCTTAAATATTTAATGTTGCAATTGTTTTATATTTATCATTATGGATAATAATAAAATATTTTGTGAAGATATCTATTTGTTTTATTTATCTTTTAGAACTTTTTATAACACAACATCTAAAGTTTAATGCAAATTTGAGTGGTGCAGTTGAAGGGATGCGTGCCCATTCCAATAGGTCCTTGGATATAAACTAGCTTTGACAAAAAAATTATATGACTACGTTTGGTTTGAAATTTCGTTCATATTTATTCATATTTTACTATTCACCTTTTATGATTTTCAAGTGTGTATGTGAAATAGATTTTTTTAGGTTGGTTGTTCATTATTCTAGAACTTGCATGATCATCACCAAACATAAACATGCCTATTAATTAAATGGTTCAATAATCATTGTTATACGGATGAAAACTCTTTACTAAATGAAATTTATGTTTTCATGTTACCATTACCTAATCTATTAATGATATGAAAATTATAAATTTAATGTGAATCACAGTGGCGCAGCAGAAGCGTGGTGGGCCCATAACCCACAGGTCCCTGGATTGAAACTAGGCTATGATAGAATTTTTAAATAAATTTTTTTTTTGCATTCAAAAGATATGAATAAGCCTCTAAGTGTCAAAGGACATTAAATTTGTTATACGTATCATTGTTTCTCTAAGTTTTATCTCGTGGATTTTTATCAATGTGTCATTACGAATATTGTGTTCAAGATGTTTATATGTATGTTGTCTTTTACATAGCATTACTAGAACGAAGGAAATAAAATATTAAGAATATCAAATGTCTAGTGTTGCACTCAGTAGTCAAGCCATAATAGATGTCGGAAAAATCATTACACCATGTTTATATGAAATTATCAAGGCATACTAAAAATGCAAACATGACTTAGAAAGGTAATAATCGACAGATATGGTATGGAACCCTGGGGTTTTAAATTAGAAGGACAGATACACGAACTCTGGACTATATTGTTAATAATATTTTTTAAGCCCTTTAATTTTATTTGTGAGAAGTCACCTATTCATTAAAATGTCTCTGAGTTATATGACTATGTTTGACTTGAAATTTCGTTAATCATAATGAATATAAGTGACTTGTATGAATACTGTAAAAAATTACTTGTGTAACTTATGATGTCATTTGCAATAAATGGAACAATACTTTTGGTCTCAATGTACAATAACTAGTTATATGTTGTCGCATGTCCCTAGTTGTTATATCACGTTTAATTAAAGATATGTGTTTTAGTTCCAACTTGTGTCTATAAATTCAATGCACAAAAACATGTATATGTTGATATACGAGAAATATTTATTTATGTCATTATATAAATGTCAAGTGAATACTTACTAGTGACGATATTCATATATATGATGTTTCATATTTATTCATATTCTAATATTCACCCTTATGATTTTTCACGTGTGTATGTGAAATAGATTTTTTACGTCGGTTGTTCGTTATTCTAGAACTTGCATGATCATTACCATACATAAAGATGCCTATAAATTAAAAGGTTCAATAAACATTGTTATAAGGATGAAAACTCTTTACTAAATGAAATTTATGTTTTCATGTTACCATTACCTAATCTATTAATGATATGAAAATTATAAATTTAATGTGAATCACAGTGGTGCAACAGAAGCGTGGTGGGCCCATAACCCACAGGTCCCTGGATTGAAACTAGGCTATGATAGAATTTTTAAATATTTTTTTTTGCATTAAAAAGATATGAATAAGCCTCTAAGTGTCAAAGGACATTAAATTTTTTATACGTATCATTGTTTCTCTAATTTTATCTCGTGGATTTTTATCAATGTGTCATTACGAATACTTTGTTCAAGAAGTTTATATCTATGTTGTCTTTTACATACCATTACTAGAACGAAGGAAATAAAATATCAAGAATATCAAATGTCTAGTGTTGCACTCAGTAGCCAACCCATAATAGATGTCAGAAAAATCATTACACCATGTTTATATGAAATTATCAAGGCATACTAAAAATGCAAACATGACTTAGAAAGGTAATAATCGACAGATATGGTATGGAACCCTGGGGTTTTAAATTAGAAGGACATATACACGAACTCTGGACTATATTGTTAATAGTATGTTTTAAGCCCTTTAATTTTATTTGTGCGAAGTCACATGTTCATTAAAATGTCTCTGAGTTATATGACTACGTTTGGCTTGAAATTTCGTTAATCATAATGAATATAAGTGACTTGTATGAATACAGGAAAAAATTACTCGTGTAACTTATGATGTCATTTGCAATAAATGGAACAATACTTTTGGTCTCAATGTACAATAACTAGTTATATGTTGTCGTATGTCCCTAGTTGTTATATCACGTTTAATTAAAGATATGTGTTTTAGTTCCAATTTGTGTCTATAAATTCAATGCACAAAAACATGTATATGTTAATATACGAGAAATATTTATTTATGTCATTATATAAATGTCAATTGAATACTTACTAGTGACGATATTCATATATATGATGTTTCATATTTATTCATATTCTAATATTCACCCTTATGATTTTTCACGTGTGTATGTGAAATAGATTTTTTAATAAACATTGTTATAAGGATGAAAACTCTTTACTAAATGAAATTTATGTTTTCATGTTACCATTACCTAATCTATTAATGATATGAAAATACTAAATTTAATGTGAATCAAAGTGGCGCAGCGGAAGTGTGGTGGGCCCATAACCCACAGGTCCCTGGATTGAAACCTGGCTCTGATAGAATATTTAAATATTCTTTTTGTGCTTTCAAAATATATGAATAAGCCTCTAAGTGTCAAAGGACATTAAATTTTTTATACGGCTCATTGTTTCCCTAAGTTTTATCTCGTGGATATTTATTAATGTGTCATTACGTGCTAATGTTTCTTAAATATTTAATGTTGCAATTGTTTTATATTTATCATTATGGATAATAATAAAATATTTTGTGAAGATATCTATTTGTTTTATTTATCTTTTAGAACTTTTTATAACACAACATCTAAAGTTTAATGCAAATTTGAGTGGTGCAGTTGAAGGGATGCGTGCCCATTCCAATAGGTCCTTGGATATAAACTAGCTTTGACAAAAAAATTATATGACTACATTTGGTTTGAAATTTCGTTCATATTTATTCATATTTTACTATTCACCTTTTATTATTTTCAAGTGTGTATGTGAAATAGATTTTTTTAGGTTGGTTGTTCATTATTCTAGAACTTGCATGATCATCACCAAACATAAACATGCCTATTAATTAAATGGTTCAATAATCATTGTTATACGGATGAAAACTCTTTACTAAATGAAATTTATGTTTTCATGTTACCATTACCTAATCTATTAATGATATGAAAATTATAAATTTAATGTGAATCACAGTGGCGCAGCAGAAGCGTGGTGGGCCCATAACCCACAGGTCCCTGGATTGAAACTAGGCTATGATAGAATTTTTAAATAAATTTTTTTTTTTTGCATTCAAAAGATATGAATAAGCCTCTAAGTGTCAAAGGACATTAAATTTGTTATACGTATCATTGTTTCTCTAAGTTTTATCTCGTGGATTTTTATCAATGTGTCATTACGAATATTGTGTTCAAGATGTTTATATGTATGTTGTCTTTTACATACCATTACTAGAACGAAGGAAATAAAATATCAAGAATATCAAATGTCTAGTGTTGCACTCAATAGTCAAGCCATAATAGATGTCGGAAAAATCATTACACCATGTTTATATGAAATTATCAAGGCATACTAAAAATGCAAACATGACTTAGAAAGGTAATAATCGACAGATATGGTATGGAACCCTGGGGTTTTAAATTAGAAGGACAGATACACGAACTCTGGACTATATTGTTAATAATATTTTTTAAGCCCTTTAATTTTATTTGTGAGAATTCACCTATTCATTAAAATGTCTCTGAGTTATATGACTATGTTTGGCTTGAAATTTCGTTAATCATAATGAATATAAGTGACTTGTATGAATACTGGAAAAAATTACTTGTGTAACTTATGATGTCATTTGCAATAAATGGAACAATACTTTTGGTCTCAATGTACAATAACTAGTTATATGTTGTCGTATGTCCCTAGTTGTTATATCACGTTTAATTAAAGATATGTGTTTTAGTTCTAATTTGTGTCTATAAATTCAATGCACAAAAACATGTATATGTTGATATACGATAAATATTTATTTATGTCATTATATAAATGTCAAGTGAATACTTACTAGTGACGATATTCATATATATGATGTTTCATATTTATTCATATTCTAATATTCACCCTCATGATTTTTCAAGTGTGTATGTGAAATAGATTTTTTACGTCGGTTGTTCGTTATTCTAGAACTTGCATGATCATTACCAAACATAAAAATGCCTATAAATTAAAAGGTTCAATAAACATTGTTATAAGGATGAAAACTCTTTACTAAATGTAATTTATGTTTTCATGTTACCATTACCTAATCTATTAATGATATGAAAATTATAAATTTAATGTGAATCAGAGTGGCGCAGCGGAAGCGTGGTGGGCCCATAACCCACAGGTCCCTGGATCGAAACCAGGCTCTAATAGAATTTTTAAATATTTTTTTTGTGCGTTCAAAAGATATGAATAAGCCTCTAAGTTTCAAAGGACATTAAATTTTTATACGTATCATTGTTTCCCTAAGTTTTATCTCGTGGATTTTTATTAATGTGTCATTACGTGCTAATGTTTCTTAAATATTTAATGTTGCAATTGTTTTATATTTATCATCATGGATACTAATAAAATATTTTGTGAAGATATCTATTTGTTTTATTTATCTTTTAGAACTTTTTATACCACAACATCTAAAGTTTAATGCAAATTTGAGTGGTGTAGTTGAAGGGATGCATGCCCATTCCAATAGGTCCTTGGATATAAACTAGCTTTGACAAAAAAAATTATATGACTACGTTTGGTTTGAAATTTCATTCATATTTATTCATATTTTACTATTCACCTTTTATGATTTTCACGTGTGTATGTGAAATAGATTTTTTAGGTTGGTTGTTCATTATTCTAGAACTTGCATGATCATCACCAAACATAAACATGCCTATTAATTAAATGGTTCAATAATCATTGTTATACGGATGAAAACTCTTTACTAAATGAAATTTATGTTTTCATGTTACCATTACCTAATCTATTAATGATATGAAATTATAAATTTAATGTGAATCACAGTGGCGCAGCGGAAGCGTGGTGGGCCCATAACCAACAGGTCCCTAGATTGAAACTAGGATATGATAGAATTTTTAAATATTTTTTTTTGCATTCAAAAGATATGAATAAGCCTCTAAGTGTCAAAGGACATTAAATTTGTTATACGTATCATTGTTTCTCTAAGTTTTATCTCGTGGATTTTTATCAATGTGCCATTACGAATATTGTGTTCAAGATGTTTATATGTATGTTGTCTTATACATACCATTACTAGAACGAAGGAAATAAAATATATGGAATATCAAATGTCTAGTGTTGCACTCAGTAGTCAACCCATAATAGATGTCGGAAAAATCATTACACCATGTTTATATATAATTATCAAGGCATACTTAAAATGCAAACATGACTTAGAAAGGTAATAATCGACAGATATGGTATGGAACCCTGGGGTTTTAAATTAGAAGGACAGATACACGAACTCTGGACTATATTGTTAATAATATGTTTTAAGCCCTTTAATTTTATTTGTGCGAAGTCACCTGTTCATTAAAATGTCTCTGAGTTATATGACTACGTTTGGCTTGAAATTACGTTAATCATAATGAATATAAGTGACTTGTATGAATACTGGAAAAAATTACTTGTGTAACTTTAGATGTCATTTGCAATAAATGGAACAATACTTTTGGTCTCAATGTACAATAACTAGTTATATGTTGTCGTATGTCCCTAGTTGTTATATCACGTTTAATTATAGATATGTGTTTTAGTTCCAATTTGTGTCTATAAATTCAATGCACAAAAACATGTATATGTTGATATACGAGAAATATTTATTTATGTCATTATATAAATGTCAAGTGAATACTTACTAGTGACGATATTCATATATATGATGTTACATATTTATTCATATTCTAATATTCACCCTTATGATTTTTCACGTGTGTATGTGAAATAGATTTTTTAGGTCGGTTGTTCGTTATTCTAGAACTTGCATGATCATTACCAAACATAAAAATGCCTATAAATTAAAAGGTTCAAAAAACATTGTTATAAGGATGAAAACTCTTTACTAAATGAAATATATGTTTTCATGTTACCATTACCTAATCTATTAATGAAATTAAAATTATAAATTTAATATGAATTAGAGTGGCGCAGCGGAAGGGTGGTGGGCCCATAACCCACAGGTCCCTGGATCGAAATTAGGCTATGAATTTTTAAATATTTTTTTTATGCGTTCAAAAGATATGAATAAGCCTCTAAGTTTCAAAGGACATTAAATTTTTTATACGTATCATTGTTTCCCTAAGTTTTATCTCGTGGATTTTTATTAATGTGTCATTATGTGCTAATGTTTCTTAAATATTTAATGTTGCAATTGTTTTATATTTATCATTATGGATAATAAAAAATATTTTGTGAAGATATCTATTTGTTTTATTTATCTTTTAGAACTTTTTATAACACAACATCTAAAGTTTAATGCAAATTTGAGTGGTGCAGTTGAAGGTATGCGTGCCCATTCCAATAGGTCCTTGGATATAAACTAGCTTTGACAAAAAAAATTATATGACTACGTTTGGTTTGAAATTTCGTTCATATTTATTCATATTTTACTATTCACCTTTTATGATTTTCAAGTGTGTATGTGAAATAGATTTTTTAGGTTGGTTATTCATTATTCTAGAACTTTCATGATCATCACCAAACATAAACATGCCTATTAATTAAATGGTTCAATAATCATTGTTATACGGATGAAAACTCTTTACAAAATGAAATTTATGTTTTCATGTTACCATTACCTAATCTATTAATGATATGAAAATTATAAATTTAATGTGAATCATAGTGGCGCAGCAGAAGCATGGTGGGCCCATAACCCACAAGTCCCTGGATTGAAACTAGGCTATGATAGAATTTTTATATTTTTTTTTTTTGCATTCAAAAGATATGAATAATCCTCTAAGTGTCAAAGGACATTAAATTTGTTATAGGTATCATTGTTTCTCTAAGTTTTATCTCGTGGATTTTTATCAATGTGTCATTATGATTATTGTGTTCAAGATGTTTATATGTATGTGGTCTTTTAAATACCATTACTAGAACGAAGGAAATAAAATATCAAGAATATCAAATGTCTAGTGTTGCACTCTGTAGTCAACCCATAATAGATGTCAGAAAAATCATTACACCATGTTTATATGAAATTATCAAGGCATACTAAAAATGCAAACATGACTTAGAAAGGTAATAATCGACAGATATGGTATGGAACCCTGGGGTTTTAAATTAGAAGGACAGATACACGAACTCTGGACTATATTGTTAATAATATTTTTTAAGCCCTTTAATTTTGTTTGTGCGAAGTCACCTATTCATTAAAATGTCTCTGAGTTATATGACTACGTTTGGCTTGAAATTTCGTTAATCATAATGAATATAAGTGACTTGTATGAATACTGGAAAAAATTACTTGTGTAACTTATGATGTCATTTGCAATAAATGGAACAATACTTTTGGTCTCAATGTACAATAACTAGTTATATGTTGTCGTATGTCCCTAGTTGTTATATCACGTTTAATTAAAGATATGTGTTTTAGTTCCAATTTGTGTCTATAAATTCAATGCACAAAAACATGTATACGTTGATATACGAGAAATATTTATTTATGTCACTATATAAATGTCAAGTGAATACTTACTAGTGACGATATTCATATATATGATGTTTCATATTTATTCATATTCTAATATTCACCCTTATGATTTTTCACGTGTGTATGTGAAATAGATTTTTTACGTCGGTTGTTCGTTATTCTAGAACTTGCATGATCATTACTAAACATAAAAATGCCTATAAATTAAAAGGTTCAAAAAACATTGTTATAAGGATGAAAACTCTTTACTAAATGAAATTTATGTTTTCATGTTACCATTACCTAATCTATTAATTAAAATGAAAATTATAAATTTAATGTGAATTAGAGTGGCGCAACGGAAGCGTGGTGGGCCCATAACCCACAGGTCCCTGGATCGAAACTAGGCTATGATAGAATTTTTAAATATTTTTTTTGTGCGTTCAAAAGATATGAATAAGCCTCTAAGTTTCAAAGGACATTAAATTTTTTATACGTATCATTGTTTCCCTAAGTTTTATCTCGTGGATTTTTATCAATGTGTCATTACGTGCTAATGTTTCTTAAATATTTAATGTTGCAATTGTTTTATATTTATCATTATGGATAATAAAAAATATTTTGTGAAGATATCTATTTGTTTTATTTATGTTTTAGAACTTTTTATAACACAACATCTAAAGTTTAATGCAAATTTGAGTGGTGCAGTTGAAGGGATGCGTGCCCATTCCAATAGGTCCTTGGATATAAACTAGCTTTGACAAAAATAATTATATGACTATGTTTGGTTTGAAATTTCGTTCATATTTTACTATTCACCTTTTATGATTTTCAAGTGTGTATGTGAAATAGATTTTTTAGGTTGGTTGTTCATTATTCTAGAACTTTCATGATCATCACCAAACATAAACATGCCTATTAATTAAATGGTTCAATAGTCATTGTTATACGGATGAAAACTCTTTACTAAATGATATTTATGTTTTCATGTTACCATTACCTAATCTATTAATGATATGAAAATTATAAATTTAATGTGAATCACAGTGGCGCAGCGGAAGCGTGGTGGGCCCATAACCCACAGGTCCCTGGATTGACTAGGCTATGATAGAATTTTTATATTTTTTTTTGCATTCAAAAGATATGAATAAGCCTCTAAGTGTCAAAGGACATTAAATTTGTTATACGTATCATTGTTTCTCTAAGTTTTATCTCGTGGATTTTTATCAATGTGCCATTACGAATATTGTGTTCAAGATGTTTATATGTATGTTGTCTTTTACATACCATTACTAGAACGAAGGAAATAAAATATCAAGAATATCAAATGTCTAGTGTTGCACTCAGTAGTCAAGCCATAATAGATGTCGGAAAAATCATTACACCATGTTTATATGAAATTATCAAGGCATACTAAAAATGCAAACATGACTTAGAAAGGTAATAATCGACAGATATGGTATGGAACCCTGGGGTTTTAAATTAGAAGGACAGATACACGAACTTTGGACTGTATTGTTAATAATATTTTTTAAGCCCTTTAATTTTATTTGTGCGAAGTCACCTATTCATTAAAATGCCTCTGAGTTATATGACTATGTTTGACTTGAAATTTCGTTAATCATAATGAATATAAGTGACTTGTATGAATACTGGAAAAAATTACTTGTGTAACTTATGATGTCATTTGCAATAAATGGAACAATACTTTTGGTCTCAATGTACAATAACTAGTTATATGTTGTCGTATGTCCCTAGTTGTTATATCACGTTTAATTAAAGATATGTGTTTTAGTTCCAATTTATGTCTATAAATTCCATGCACAAAAACATGTATATGTTGATATACGAGAAATATTTATTTATGTCATTATATAAATGTCAAGTGAATACTTACTAGTGACGATATTCATATATATGATGTTTCATATTTATTCATTAATATTCACCCTTATGATTTTTCATGTGTGTATGTGGAATAGATTTTTTACGTCAGTTGTTCGTTATTCTAGAACTTGCATGATCATTACCAAACATAAAAATGCCTATAAATTAAAAGGTTCAAAAAACATTGTTATAAGGATGAAAACTCTTTACTAAATGAAATTTATGTTTTCATGTTACCATTACCTAATCTATTAATGAAATGAAAATTATAAATTTAATGTGAATTAGAGTGGCGCAGCGGAAGCGTGGTGGGCCCATAACCCACGGGTCTCTGGATCGAAACTAGGCTATGATAGAATTTTTAAATATTTTTTTTGTGCGTTCAAAAGATATGAATAAGCCTCTAAGTTTCAAAGGACATTAAATTTTTTATACGTATCAATGTTTCCCTAAGTTTTATCTCGTGGATTTTTATCAATGTGTCATTACGTGCTAATGTTTCTTAAATATTTAATGTTGCAATTGTTTTATATTTATCATTATGGATAATAAAAAATATTTTATGAAGATATCTATTTGTTTTATTTATCTTTTAGAACTTTTTATACCACAACATCTAAAGTTTAATGCAAATTTGAGTGGTGCAGTTGAAGGGATGCGTGCCCATTCCAATAGGTCCTTGGATATAAACTAGCTTTGACAAAAAAAATTATATGACTATGTTTGGTTTGTAATTTTGTTCATATTTATTCATATTTTACTATTCACCTTTTATGATTTTCAAGTGTGTATGTGAAATAGATTTTTTAGGTTGGTTGTTCATTATTCTAGAACTTTCATGATCATCACCAAACATAAACATGCCTATTAATTAAATGGTTCAATAATCATTGTTATACGGATGAAAACTCTTTACTAAATGAAATTTATGTTTTCATGTTACCATTACCTAATCTATTAATGATATGAAAATTATAAATTTAATGTGAATCACAGTGGCGCAGCGGAAGCGTGGTGGGCCCATAACCCACAGGTCCCTGGATTGAAACTAGGCTATGATAGAATTTTTATATTTTTTTTTTGCATTCAAAAGATATGAATAAGCCTCTAAGTGTCAAAGGACATTAAATTTGTTATACGTATCATTGTTTCTCTAAGTTTTATCTCGTGGATTTTTATCAATGTGCCATTACGAATATTGTGTTCAAGATGTTTATATGTATGTTGTCTTTTACATACCATTACTAGAACGAAGGAAATAAAATATCAAGAATATCAAATGTCTAGTGTTGCACTCAGTAGTCAAGCCATAATAGATGTCGGAAAAATCATTACACCATGTTTATATGAAATTATCAAGGCATACTAAAAATGCAAACATGACTTAGAAAGGTAATAATCGACAGATATGGTATGGAACCCTGGGGTTTTAAATTAGAAGGACAGATACACGAACTTTGGACTGTATTGTTAATAATATTTTTTAAGCCCTTTAATTTTATTTGTGCGAAGTCACCTATTCATTAAAATGCCTCTGAGTTATATGACTACGTTTGACTTGAAATTTCGTTAATCATAATGAATATAAGTGACTTGTATGAATACTGAAAAAAATTACTTGTGTAACTTATGATGTCATTTGCAATAAATGGAACAATACTTTTGGTCTCAATGTACAATAACTAGTTATATGTTGTCGTATGTCCCTAGTTGTTATATCACGTTTAATTAAAGATATGTGTTTTAGTTCCAATTTATGTCTATAAATTCCATGCACAAAAACATGTATATGTTGATATACGAGAAATATTTATTTATGTCATTATATAAATGTCAAGTGAATACTTACTAGTGACGATATTCATATATATGATGTTTCATATTTATTCATATTCTAATATTCACCCTTATGATTTTTCATGTGTGTATGTGGAATAGATTTTTTACGTCAGTTGTTCGTTATTCTAGAACTTGCATGATCATTACCAAACATAAAAATGCCTATAAATTAAAAGGTTCAAAAAACATTGTTATAAGGATGAAAACTCTTTACTAAATGAAATTTATGTTTTCATGTTACCATTACCTAATCTATTAATGAAATGAAAATTATAAATTTAATGTGAATTAGAGTGGCGCAGCGGAAGCGTGGTGGGCCCATAACCCACGGGTCTCTGGATCGAAACTAGGCTATGATAGAATTTTTAAATATTTTTTTTGTGCGTTCAAAAGATATGAATAAGCCTCTAAGTTTCAAAGGACATTAAATTTTTTATACGTATCAATGTTTCCCTAAGTTTTATCTCGTGGATTTTTATCAATGTGTCATTACGTGCTAATGTTTCTTAAATATTTAATGTTGCAATTGTTTTATATTTATCATTATGGATAATAAAAAATATTTTGTGAAGATATCTATTTGTTTTATTTATCTTTTAGAACTTTTTATACCACAACATCTAAAGTTTAATGCAAATTTCAGTGGTGTAGTTGAAGGGATGCGTGCCCATTCCAATAGGTCCTTGGATATAAACTAGCTTTGACAAAAAAAATTATATGACTATGTTTGGTTTGAAATTTTGTTCATATTTATTCATATTTTACTATTCACCTTTTATGATTTTCAAGTGTGTATGTGAAATAGATTTTTTAGGTTGGTTGTTCATTATTCTAGAACTTTCATGATCATCACCAAACATAAACATGCCTATTAATTAAATGGTTCAATAATCATTGTTATACGGATGAAAACTCTTTACTAAATGAAATTTATGTTTTCATGTTACCATTACCTAATCTATTAATGATATGAAAATTATAAATTTAATGTGAATCACAGTGGCGCAGCGGAAGCGTGGTGGGCCCATAACCCACAGGTCCCTGGATTGAAACTAGGCTATGATAGAATTTTTATATTTTTTTTTGCATTCAAAAGATATGAATAAGCCTCTAAGTGTCAAAGGACATTAAATTTGTTATACGTATCATTGTTTCTCTAAGTTTTATCTCGTGGATTTTTATCAATGTGCCATTACGAATATTGTGTTCAAGATGTTTATATGTATGTTGTCTTTTACATACCATTACTAGAACGAAGGAAATAAAATATCAAGAATATCAAATGTCTAGTGTTGCACTCAGTAGTCAAGCCATAATAGATGTCGGAAAAATCATTACACCATGTTTATATGAAATTATCAAGGCATACTAAAAATGCAAACATGACTTAGAAAGGTAATAATCGACAGATATGGTATGGAACCCTGGGGTTTTAAATTAGAAGGACAGATACACGAACTTTGGACTGTATTGTTAATAATATTTTTTAAGCCCTTTAATTTTATTTGTGCGAAGTCACCTATTCATTAAAATGCCTCTGAGTTATATGACTACGTTTGACTTGAAATTTCGTTAATCATAATGAATATAAGTGACTTGTATGAATACTGGAAAAAATTACTTGTGTAACTTATGATGTCATTTGCAATAAATGGAACAATACTTTTGGTCTCAATGTACAATAACTAGTTATATGTTGTCGTATGTCCCTAGTTGTTATATCACGTTTAATTAAAGATATGTGTTTTAGTTCCAATTTATGTCTATAAATTCAATGCACAAAAACATGTATATGTTGATATACGAGAAATATTTATTTATGTCATTATATAAATGTCAAGTGAATACTTACTAGTGACGATATTCATATATATGATGTTTCATATTTATTCATATTCTAATATTCACCCTTATGATTTTTCACGTGTGTATGTGGAATAGATTTTTTACGTCGGTTGTTCGTTATTCTAGAACTTGCATGATCATTACCAAACATAAAAATGCCTATAAATTAAAAGGTTCAAAAAACATTGTTATAAGGATGAAAACTCTTTACTAAATGAAATTTATGTTGTCATGTTACCATTACCTAATCTATTAATGAAATGAAAATTATAAATTTAATGTGAATTAGAGTGGCGCAACGGAAGCGTGGTGGGCCCATAACCCACAGGTCCCTGGATCGAAACTAGGCTATGATAGAATTTTTAAATATTTTTTTTGTGCGTTCAAAAGATATGAATAAGCCTCTAAGTTTCAAAGGACATTAAATTTTTTATATGTATTGTTTCCCTAAGTTTTATCTCGTGGATTTTTATCAATGTGTCATTACGTGCTAATGTTTCTTAAATATTTAATGTTGCAATTGTTTTATATTTATCATTATGGATAATAAAAAATATTTTGTGAAGATATCTATTTGTTTTATTTATGTTTTAGAACTTTTTATAACACAACATCTAAAGTTTAATTAAAATTTGAGTGGTGCAGTTGAAGGGATGCGTGCCCATTCCAATAGGTCCTCGGATATAAACTAGCTTTGACAAAAATAATTATATGACTATGTTTGGTTTGAAATTTCGTTCATATTTTACTATTCACCTTTTATGATTTTCAAGTGTGTATGTGAAATAGATTTTTTAGGTTGGTTGTTCATTATTCTAGAACTTTCATGATCATCACCAAACATAAACATGCCTATTAATTAAATGGTTCAATAATCATTGTTATACGGATGAAAACTCTTTACTAAATGAAATTTATGTTTTCATGTTACCATTACCTAATCTATTAATGATATGAAAATTATAAATTTAATGTGAATCACAGTGGCGCAGCGGAAGCATGGTGGTCCCATAACCCACAGGTCCCTGGATTGAAACTAGGCTATGATAGAATTTTTATATATTTTTTTTTTTTTGCATTCAAAAGATATGAATAAGCCTCTAAGTGTCAAAGGACATTAAATTTGTTATACGTATCATTGTTTCTCTAAGTTTTATCTCGTGGATTTTTATCAATGTGTCATTACGAATATTGTGTTCAAGATGTTTATATGTATGTTGTCTTTTACATACCATTACTAGAACGAAGGAAATAAAATATCAAGAATATCAAATGTCTAGTGTTGCACTCAGTAGTCAACCCATAATAGATGTCAGAAAAATCATTACACCATGTTTATATGAAATTATCAAGGCATACTAAAAATGCAAACATGACTTAGAAAGGTAATAATCGACAGATATGGTATGGAACCCTGGGGTTTTAAATTAGAAGGACAGATACACGAAATCTGGACTATATTGTTAATAATATTTTTTAAGCCCTTTAATTTTATTTGTGCGAAGTCACCTATTCATTAAAATGTCTCTGAGTTATATGACTACGTTTGGCTTGAAATTTAGTTAATCATAATGAATATAAGTGACTTGTATGAATACTGGAAAAAATTACTTGTGTAACTTATGATGTCATTTGCAATAAATGGAACAATACTTTTGGTCTCAATGTACAATAACTAGTTATATGTTGTCGTATGTCCCTAGTTGTTATATCACGTTTAATTAAAGATATGTGTTTTAGTTCCAATTTGTGTCTATAAATTCAATGCACAAAAACATGTATATGTTGATATACGAGAAATATTTATTTATGTCATTATATAAATGTCAAGTGAATACTTACTAGTGACAATATTCATATATATGATGTTTCATATTTATTCATATTCTAATATTCACCCTTATGATTTTTCACGTGTGTATGTGAAATAGATTTTTTACGTCGGTTGTTCGTTATTCTAGAACTTGCATGATCATTACCAAACATAAAAATGCCTATAAATTAAAAGGTTCAAAAAACATTGTTATAAGGATGAAAACTCTTTACTAAATGAAATTTATGTTTTCATGTTACCATTACCTAATCTATTAATGAAATGAAAATTATAAATTTAATGTGAATTAGAGTGGCGCAGCGGAAGCGTGGTGGGCCCATAACCAACGGGTCTCTGGATCGAAACTAGGCTATGATAGAATTTTTAAATATTTATTTTGTGCGTTCAAAAGATATGAATAAGCCTCTAAGTTTCAAAGGACATTAAATTTTTTATACGTATCATTGTTTCCCTAAGTTTTATCTCGTGGATTTTTATCAATGTGTCATTACGTGCTAATGTTTCTTAAATATTTAATGTTGCAATTGTTTTATATTTATCATTATGAATAATAAAAAATATTTTGTGAAGATATCTATTTGTTTTATTTATCTTTTAGAACTTTTTATACCACAACATCTAAAGTTTAATGCAAATTTGAGTGGTGTAGTTGAAGGGATGCGTGCCCATTCCAATAGGTCCTTGGATATAAACTAGCTTTGACAAAAAAAATTATATGACTACGTTTGGTTTGAAATTTCGTTCATATTTATTCATATTTTACTATTCACCTTTTATGATTTTCAAGTGTGTATGTGAAATAGATTTTTTAGGTTGGTTGTTCATTATTCTAGAACTTGCATGATTATCACCAAACATAAACATGCCTATTAATTAAATGGTTCAATAGTCATTGTTATACGGATGAAAACTCTTTACTAAATGATATTTATGTTTTCATGTTACCATTACCTAATCTATTAATGATATGAAAATTATAAATTTAATGTGAATCACAGTGGCGCAGCGGAAGCGTGGTGGGCCCATAACCCACAGGTCCCTGGATTGAAACTAGGCTATGATAGAATTTTTATATATTTTTTTGCATTCAAAAGATATGAATAAGCCTTTAAGTGTCAAAGGACATTAAATTTGTTATACGTATCATTGTTTCTCTAAGTTTTATCTCGTGGATTTTTATCAATGTGCCATTACGAATATTGTGTTCAAGATGTTTATATGTATGTTGTCTTTTACATACCATTACTAGAACGAAGGAAATAAAATATCAAGAATATCAAATGTCTAGTGTTGCACTCAGTAGTCAAGCCATAATAGATGTCGGAAAAATCATTACACCATGTTTATATGAAATTATCAAGGCATACTAAAAATGCAAACATGACTTAGAAAGGTAATAATCGACAGATATGGTATGGAACCCTGGGGTTTTAAATTAGAAGGACAGATACACGAACTTTGGACTGTATTGTTAATAATATTTTTTAAGCCCTTTAATTTTATTTGTGCGAAGTCACCTATTCATTAAAATGCCTCTGAGTTATATGACTATGTTTGACTTGAAATTTCGTTAATCATAATGAATATAAGTGACTTGTATGAATACTGGAAAAAATTACTTGTGTAACTTATGATGTCATTTGCAATAAATGGAACAATACTTTTGGTCTCAATGTACAATAACTAGTTATATGTTGTCGTATGTCCCTAGTTGTTATATCACGTTTAATTAAAGATATGTGTTTTAGTTCCAATTTATGTCTATAAATTCAATGCACAAAAACATGTATATGTTGATATACGAGAAATATTTATTTATGTCATTATATAAATGTCAAGTGAATACTTACTAGTGACGATATTCATATATATGATGTTTCATATTTATTCATATTCTAATATTCACCCTTATGATTTTTCACGTGTGTATGTGGAATAGATTTTTTACGTCAGTTGTTCGTTATTCTAGAACTTGCATGATCATTACCAAACATAAAAATGCCTATAAATTAAAAGGTTCAAAAAACATTGTTATAAGGATGAAAACTCTTTACTAAATGAAATTTATGTTTTCATGTTACCATTACCTAATCTATTAATGAAATGAAAATTATAAATTTAATGTGAATCACAGTGGTGCAGCAGAAGCGTGGTGGGCCCATAACCCACAAGTCCCTGGATTGAAACTAGGCTATGATAGAATTTTTATATATATTTTTTTTGCATTCAAAAGATATGAATAAGCCTCTAAGTGTCAAAGGACATTAAATTTGTTTTACGTATCATTGTTTCTCTAAGTTTTATCTCGTGGATTTTTATCAATGTGTCATTACGAATATTGTGTTCAAGATGTTTATATGTATGTTGTCTTTTACATACCATTACTAGAACGAAGGAAATAAAATATCAATATTATCAAATGTCTAGTGTTGCACTCAGTAGTCAACCCATAATAGATGTCAGAAAAATCATTACACCATGTTTATATGAAATTATCAAGGAATACTAAAAATGAAAACATGACTTAGAAAGGTAATAATCGACAGATATGGTATGGAACCCTGGGGTATTAAATTAGAAGGACAGATACACGAACTCTGGACTATATTGTTAATAATATTTTTTAAGCCCTTTAATTTTATTTGTGCGAAGTCACCTATTCATTAAAATGTCTCTGAGTTATATGACTATGTTTGGCTTGAAATTTCGTTAATCATAATGAATATAAGTGACTTGTATGAATACCGGGAAAAATTAATTGTGTAACTTATGATGTCATTTGCAATAAATGGAACAATACTTTTGGTCTCAATGTACAATAACTAGTTATATGTTGTCGTATGTCCCTAGTTGTTATATCATGTTTAATTAAAGATATGTGTTTTAGTTCCAATTTGTGTCTATAAATTCAATGCACAAAAACATGTATATGTTGATATACGAGAAATATTTATTTATGTCATTATATAAATGTCAAGTGAATACTTACTAGTGACGATATTCATATATATGATGTTTCATATTTATTCATATTCTAATATTAACCCTTATGATTTTTCACGTGTGTATGTGAAATAGATTTTTTACGTTGGTTGTTCGTTATTCTAGAACTTGCATGATCATTACCAAACATAAAAATCCCTATAAATTAAAAGGTTCAATAAACATTGTTATAAGGATGAAAACTCTTTACTAAATGAAATTTATGTTTTCATGTTACCAATACCTAATTTATTAATGATATGAAAATTATAAATTTAATGTGAATCAGAGTGGCGCAGCGGAAGCGTGGTGGGCCCATAACCCACAGGTCCCTGGATCGAAACCAGGCTCTGATAAAATTTTTAAATATTTTTTTTGTGCGTTCAAAAGATATGAATAAGCCTCTAAGTTTCAAAGGACATTAAATTTTTTATACGTATGATTGTTTCCCTAAGTTTTATCTCGTGGATTTTTATTAATGTGTCATTATGTGCTAATGTTTCTTAAATATTTAATGTTGCAATTGTTTTATATTTATCATCATGGATACTAATAAAATATTTTGTGAAGATATCTATTTGTTTTATTTATCTTTTAGAACTTTTTATACCACAACATCTAAAGTTTAATGCAAATTTGAGTGGTGTAGTTGAAGGGATGCGTGCCCATTCCAATAGGTCCTTGGATATAAACTAGCTTTGACAAAAAAAATTATATGACTACGTTTGGTTTGAAATTTCGTTCATATTTATTCATATTTTACTATTCACCTTTTATGATTTTCAAGTGTGTATGTGAAATAGATTTTTTAGGTTGGTTGTTCATTATTCTAGAACTTGCATGATTATCACCAAACATAAACATGCCTATTAATTTAATGGTTCAATAGTCATTGTTATACGGATGAAAACTCTTTACTAAATGAAATTTATGTTTTCATGTTACCATTACCTAATCTATTAATGATATGAAAATTGTAAATTTAATGTGAATCACAGTGGCGCAGCGGAAGCGTGGTGGGCCCATAACCCACAGGTCCCTGGATTGAAACTAGGCTATGATAGAATTTTTATATTTTTTTTTGCATTCAAAAGATATGAATAAGCCTCTAAGTGTTAAAGGACATTAAATTTGTTATACGTATCATTGTTTCTCTAAGTTTTATCTCGTGGATTTTTATCAATGTGCCATTACGAATATTGTGTTCAAGATGTTTATATGTATGTTGTCTTTTACATACCATTACTAGAACGAAGGAAATAAATTTCAAGAATATCAAATGTCTAGTGTTGCACTCAGTAGTCAACCCATAATAGATGTCGGAAAAATCATTACACCATGTTTATATGAAATTATCAAGGCATACGAAAAATGCAAACATGACTTAGAAAGGTAATAATCGACAGATACACGAGCTTTCGACTATATTGTTAATAATATTTTTTAAGCCCTTTAATTTTATTTGTGCGAAGTCACCTATTCATTAAAATGCCTCTGAGTTATATGACTACCTTTGACTTGAAATTTCGTTAATCATAATGAATATAAGTGACTTGTATGAATACTGTAAAAAATTACTTGTGCAACTTATGATGTCATTTGCAATAAATGGAACAATACTTTTGGTCTCAATGTACAATAACTAGTTATATGTTGTCGTATGTCCCTAGTTGTTATATCACGTTTAATTAAAGATATGTGTTTTAGTTCCAATTTGTGTCTATAAATTCAATGCACAAAAACATGTATATGTTGATATACGAGAAATATTTATTTATGTCATTATATAAATGTCAAGTGAATACTTACTAGTGACGATATTCATATATATGATGTTTCATATTTATTCATATTCTAATATTCACCCTTATGATTTTTCACGTGTGTATGTGAAATAGATTTTTTACGTCGGTTGTTCGTTATTCTAGAACTTGCATGATCATTACCAAACATAAAGATGCCTATAAATTAAAAGGTTCAATAAACATCGTTATAAGGATGAAAACTCTTTACTAAATGAAATTTATGTTTTCATGTTACCATTACCTAATCTATTAATGATATGAAAATTATAAATTTAATGTGAATCACAGTGGCGCAACAGAAGCGTGGTGGGCCCATAACCCACAGGTCCCTGGATTGAAACTAGGCTATGATAGAATTTTTAAATATTTTTTTTTGCATTAAAAAGATATGAATAAGCCTCTAAGTGTCAAAGGACATTAAATTTTTTATACGTATCATTGTTTCTCTAAGTTTTATCTCGTGGATTTTTAACAATGTGTCATTACAAATATTGTGTTCAAGATGTTTATATTTATGTTGTCTTTTACATACCATTACTAGAACGAAGGAAATAAAATATCAAGAATATCAAATGTCTAGTGTTACACTCAGTAGTAACCCATAATAGATGTAGGAAAAATCATTACACCATGTTTATATGAAATTATCAAGGCATACTAAAAATGCAAACATGACTTAGAAAGGTAATAATCGACAGATATGGTATGGAACTCTGGGGTTTTAAATTAGAAGGACAGATACACGAACTCTGGACTATATTGTTAATAATATGTTTTAAGCCCTTTAATTTTATTTGTGCGAAGACACCTGTTCATTAAAATGTCTCTGAGTTATATGACTACGTTTGGCTTGAAATTTCGTTAATCATAATGAATATAAGTGACTTGTATGAATACTGGAAAAAATTACTTGTGTAACTTTTGATGTCATTTGCAATAAATGGAACAATAATTTTGGTCTCAATGTACAATAACTAGTTATATGTTGTCGTATGTCCCTAGTTGTTATATCACGTTTAATTAAAGATATGTGTTTTAGTTCCAATTTGTGTCTATAAATTCAATGCACAAAAACATGTATATGTTGATATACGAGAAATATTTATTTATGTCATTATATAAATGTCAAGTGAATACTTACTAGTGACGATATTCATATATATGATATTTCATATTTATTCATATTCTAATATTCACCCTTATGATTTTTCACGTGTGTATGTGAATTAGATTATTTACGTCGGTTGTTCGTTATTCTAGAACTTGCATGATCATTACCAAACATAAAAATGCCTATAAATTAAAAGGTTCAATAAACATTGTTATAAGGATGAAAACTCTTTACTAAATGAAATTTATGTTTTCATGTTACCATTACCTAATCTATTAATGATATGAAAATTATAAAT
Organism: Vicia faba; assembly: GCA_948472305.1. NCBI lineage: Eukaryota > Viridiplantae > Streptophyta > Magnoliopsida > Fabales > Fabaceae > Vicia > Vicia faba. The sequence goes on along the minus strand of OX451741.1, from coordinate 156,985,506 downwards.
TTAATGTGAATCAGAGTGGCGTAGCGGAAGTGTGGTGGGCCCATAACCCACAGGTACCTGGATCGAAACCAGGCTCTGATGGAATTTCTAAATATTTTTTTTGTGCGTTCAAAAGATATGAATAATCCTCTAAATTTCAAAGGACATTAAATTTTTTATACGTATCATTGTTTCCCTAAGTTTTATCTCGTGGATTTTTATTAATGTGTCATTACTTGCTAATGTTTCTTAAATATTTAATGTTGCAATTGTTTTATATTTATCATTATGGATAATAATAAAATATTTTGTGAAGATATCTATTTGTTTTATTTATCTTTTAGAACTTTTTACAACACAACATCTATTGTTTAATGCGAATTTGAGTGGTGCAGTTGAAGGGATGCGTGCCCATTCCAATAGGTCCTTGGATATAAACTAGCTTTGACAAAAAATATTATATGACTACGTTTGGTTTGAAATTTTGTTCATATTTATTCATATTTTACTATTCACCTTTTATGATTTTCAAGTGTGTATGTGAAATAGATTTTTTAGGTTGGTTGTTCATTATTCTAGAACTTGCATGATTATCACCAAACATAAACATGCCTATTAATTAAATGGTTCAATAATCATTGTTATACGGATGAAAACTCTTTACTAAATGAAATTTATGTTTTCATGTTACCATTACCTAATCTATTAATGATATGAAAATTATAAATTTAATGTGAATCACAGTGGCGCAGCGGAAGCGTGGTGGGCCCATAACCCACAGGTCCCTGGATTGAAACTAGGCTATGATAGAATTTTTATATTTTTTTTTTTTGCATTCAAAAGATATGAATAAGCCTCTAAGTGTCACAGGACATTAAATTTGTTATACGTATCATTATTTCTCTAAGTTTTATCTCGTGGATTTTTATCAATGTGCCATTAAGAATATTGTGTTCAAGATGTTTATATGTATGTTGTCTTTTACATACCATTACTAGAACGAAGGAAATAAAATATCAAGAATATCAAATGTCTAGTGTTGCACTCAGTAGTCAACCCATAATAGATGCCGGAAAAATCATTACACCATGTTTATATGAAATTATCAAGGCATACTAAAAATGCAAACATGACTTAGAAAGGTAATAATCGACATATATGGTATGGAACCATGGGGTTTTAAATTAGAAGGACAGATACACGAACTCTGAACTATATTGTTAATAATATTTTTTAAGCCCTTTAATTTTATTTGTGCAAAGTCACCTATTCATTAAAATGTGTCTGAGTTATATGACTACGTTTGGCTTGAAATTCCGTTAATCATAATGAATAAAAGTGACTTGTATGAATACTGGAAAAAACTACTTGTGTAACTTATGATGTCATTTGCAATAAATGGAACAATACTTTTGGTATCAATGTACAATAACTAGTTATATGTTGTTGTATGTACCTAGTTGTTATATCACGTTTAATTAAAGATATGTGTTTTAGTTCCAATTTGTGTCTATAAATTCAATGCACAAAAACATGTATATGTTGATATACGATAAATATTTATTTATGTCATTATATAAATGTCAAGTGAATACTTACTAGTGACGATATTCATATATATGATGTTTCATATTTATTCATATTCTAATATTCACCCTTATGATTTTTCACGTGTGTATGTGAAATAGATTTTTTACGTCAGTTGTTCGTTATTCTAGAACTTGCATGATCATTACCAAACATAAAGATGCCTATAAATTAAAAGGTTCAATAAACATTGTTATAAGGATGAAAACAATTTACTAAATGAAATTTATGTTTTCATGTTACCATTACCTAATCTATTAATGATATGAAAATTATAAATTTAATGTGAATCACAGTGGCGCAATGGAAGCGTGGTGGGCACATAACCCACAGGCCCCTGGATTGAAACTAGGCTATGATAGAATGTTTAAAAAAAAATTTTTTTGCATTAAAAAGATATGAATAAGCCTCTAAGTGTCAAAGGACATTAAATTTTTTAAAGGTATCATTGTTTCTCTAAGTTTTATCTCGTGGATTTTTATCAATGTGTCATTACGAATATTGTGTTCAAGATGTTTATATCTATGTTGTCTTTTACATACCATTACTAGAACGAAGGAAATAAAATATCAAGAATATCAAATTTCTAGTGTTGCACTCAGTAGCCAACCCATAATAGATGTTGGAAAAATCATTACACCATGTTTATATGAAATTATCAAGGCATACTAAAAATGCAAACATGACTTAGAAAGGTAATAATCGACAGATATGGTATGGAACCCTGGGGTTTTAAATTAGAAGGACAGATACACGAACTCTGGACTATATTTTTAATAATATGTTTTAAGCCCTTTAATTTTATTTGTGCCAAGTCACCTGTTCATTAAAATGTCTCTGAGTTATATGACTACGTTTGGCTTGAAATTTCGTTAATCATAATGAATATAAGTGACTTGTATGAATACAGGAAAAAATTACTTGTGTAACTTATGATGTCATTTGCAATAAATGGAACAATATTTTTGGTCTCAATGTACAATAACTAGTTATATGTTGTCGTATGTCCCTAGTTGTTATATCACATTTACGTAAAGATATGTGTTTTAGTTCCAATTTGTGTCTATAAATTCAATGCACAAAAACATGTATATGTTGATATACGAGAAATATTTATTTATGTCATTATATAAATGTCAAGTGAATACTTACTAGTGACGATATTCATATATATGATGTTTCTTATTTATTCATATTCTAATATTCACCCTTATGATTTTTCACGTGTCTAGGTGAAATAAATTTTTTACGTCGGTTGTTCGTTATTCTAGAACTTGCATGATCATTACCAAACATAAAAATGCCTATAAATTAAAAGGTTCAATAAACATTGTTATAAGGATGAAAACTCTTTACTAAATGAAATTTATGTTTTCATGTTACCATTACCTAATCTATTAATGATATGAAAATTATAAATTTAATGTGAATCAGAGTGGCGCAGCGGAAGTGTGGTGGGCCCATAACCCACAGGTCCCTGGATCGAAACCAGACTCTGATTGAATATTTAAATATTCTTTTTGTGCTTTCAAAATATATGAATAAGCCTCTAAGTATCAAAGGACATTAAATTTTTTATACGTATCATTGTTTCCCTAAGTTTTATCTCGTGGATATTTATTAATGTGTCATTACGTGCTAATGTTTCTTAAATATTTAATGTTGCAATTGTTTTATATTTATCATTATGGATAATAATAAAATATTTTGTGAAGATATCTATTTGTTTTATTAATCTTTTAGAACTTTTTATAACACAACATCTAAAGTTTAATGCAAATTTGAGTGGTGCAGTTGAAGGGATGCGTGCCCATTCCAATAGGTCCTTGGATATAAACTAGCTTTGACAAAAAAAATTATATGACTACGTTTGGTTTGAAATTTCATTCATATTTATTCATATTTTACTATTCACCTTTAATGATTTTCAAGTGTGTATGTGAAATAGATTTTTTAGGTTGGTTGTTCATTATTCTAGAGCTTGCATGATCATCACCAAACATAAACATGCCTATTAATTAAATGGTTCAATAATCATTGTTATACGGATGAAAACTCTTTACTAAATGAAATTTATGTTTTCATGTTACCATTACCTAATCTATTAATGATATGAAAATTAAAAATTTAATGTGAATCACAGTGGCGCAGCGGAAGCGTGGTGGGCCCCATAACCCACAGGTCCCTGGATTGAAACTAGGCTAAAATAGAATTTTTAAATAATTTTTTTTTTTTGCATTCAAAAGATATGAATAAGCCTCTAAGTGTCAAAGGACATTAAATTTGTTATACGTATCATTGTTTCTCTAAGTTTTATCTCGTGGATTTTTATCAATGTGTCATTACGAATATTGTGTTCAAGATGTTTATATGTATGTTGTATTTTACGTACCATTACTAGAACGAAGGAAATAAAATATCAAGAATATCAAATGTCTAGTGTTGCACTCAGTAGTCAAGCCATAATAGATGTCGGAAAAATCATTACACCATGTTTATAAGAAATTTTCAAGGCATACTAAAAATGCAAACATGACTTAGAAAGGTAATAATCGACAGATATGGTATGGAACCCTGGGGTTTTAAATTAGAAGGACAGATACACGAGCTCTCGACTATATTGTTAATAATATTTTTTAAGCCCTTTAATTTTATTTGTGCGAAGTCACCTATTCATTAAAATGTCCCTGAGTTATATGACTATGTTTGGCTTGAAATTTCGTTAATCATAATGAATATAAGTGACTTGTATGAATACTGGAAAAAATTACTTGTGTAACTTATGATGTCATTTGCAATAAATGGAACAATACTTTTGGTCTCAATGTACAATAACTAGTTATATGTTGTCGTATGTCCCTAGTTGTTATATCATGTTTAATTAAAGATATGTGTTTTAGTTCCAATTTGTGTCTATAAATTCAATGCACAAAAACATGTATATGTTGATATACGAGAAATATTTATTTATGTCATTATATAAATGTCAAGTGAATACTTACTAGTGACGATATTCATATATATGATGTTTCATATTTATTCATATTCTAATATTCACCCTTATGATTTTTCACGTGTGTATGTGAAATAGATTTTTTACGTCGGTTGTTCGTTATTCTAGAACTTGCATGATCATTACCAAACATAAAAATGCCTATAAATTAAAAGGTTCAATAAACATTGTTATAAGGATGAAAACTCTTTACTAAATGAAATTTATGTTTTCATGTTTCCATTACCTAATCTATTAATGATATGAAAATTATAAATTTAATGTGAATCAGAGTGACGCAGCGGAAGCGTGGTGGGCCCATAACCCACATGTCCCTGGATCGAAACCAGGCTCTGATAGAATTTTTAAATATTTTTTTTGTGCGTTCAAAAGATATGAATAAGCCTCTAAGTTTCAAAGGACATTAAATTTTTTATACGTATCATTGTTTCCCTAAGTTTTATCTCGTGGATTTTTATTAATGTGTCATTACGTGCTAATGTTTCTTAAATATTTAATGTTGCAATTGTTTTATATTTATCATCATGGATACTAATAAAATATTTTGTGAAGATATCTATTTGTTTTATTTATCTTTTAGAACTTTTTATACCACATCATCTAAAGTTTAATGCAAATTTGAGTGGTGTAGTTGAAGGGATGCGTGCCCATTCCAATAGGTCCTTGGATATAAACTAGCTTTGACAAAAAAAATTATATGACTATGTTTGGTTTGAAATTTCGTTCATATTTATTCATATTTTACTATTCACCTTTTATGATTTTCAAGTGTGTATATGAAATAGATTTTTTAGGTTGGTTGTTCATTATTCTAGAACTTGCATGATCATCACCAAACATAAACATGCCTATTATTTAAATGGTTCAATAATCATTGTTATACGGATGAAAACTCTTTACTAAATGAAATTTATGTTTTCATGTTACCATTACCTAATCTATTAATGATATGAAATTATAAACTTAATGTGAATCACAGTGGCGCAGCGGAAGCGTGGTGGGCCCATAACCCACAGGTCCCTGGATTGAAACTAGGCTAAAATAGAATTTTTAAATAATTTTTTTTTTTTGCATTCAAAAGATATGAATAAGCCTCTAAGTGTCAAAGGACATTAAATTTGTTATACGTATCATTGTTTCTCTAAGTTTTATCTCGTGGATTTTTATCAATGTGTCATTACGAATATTGTGTTCAAGATGTTTATATGTATGTTGTATTTTACGTACCATTACTAGAACGAAGGAAATAAAATATCAAGAATATCAAATGTCTAGTGTTGCACTCAGTAGTCAAGCCATAATAGATGTCGGAAAAATCATTACACCATGTTTATAAGAAATTTTCAAGGCATACTAAAAATGCAAACATGACTTAGAAAGGTAATAATCGACAGATATGGTATGGAACCCTGGGGTTTTAAATTAGAAGGACAGATACACGAGCTCTCGACTATATTGTTAATAATATTTTTTAATCCCTTTAATTTTATTTGTGCGAAGTCACCTATTCATTAAAATGTCCCTGAGTTATATGACTATGTTTGGCTTGAAATTTCGTTAATCATAATGAATATAAGTGACTTGTATGAATACTGGAAAAAATTACTTGTGTAACTTATGATGTCATTTGCAATAAATGGAACAATACTTTTGGTCTCAATGTACAATAACTAGTTATATGTTGTCGTATGTCCCTAGTTGTTATATCATGTTTAATTAAAGATATGTGTTTTAGTTCCAATTTGTGTCTATAAATTCAATGCACAAAAACATGTATATGTTGATATACGAGAAATATTTATTTATGTCATTATATAAATGTCAAGTGAATACTTACTAGTGACGATATTCATATATATGATGTTTCATATTTATTCATATTCTAATATTCACCCTTATGATTTTTCACGTGTGTATGTGAAATAGATTTTTTACGTCGGTTGTTCGTTATTCTAGAACTTGCATGATCATTACCAAACATAAAAATGCCTATAAATTAAAAGGTTCAATAAACATTGTTATAAGGATGAAAACTCTTTACTAAATGAAATTTATGTTTTCATGTTTCCATTACCTAATCTATTAATGATATGAAAATTATAAATTTAATGTGAATCAGAGTGACGCAGCGGAAGCGTGGTGGGCCCATAACCCACATGTCCCTGGATCGAAACCAGGCTCTGATAGAATTTTTAAATATTTTTTTTGTGCGTTCAAAAGATATGAATAAGCCTCTAAGTTTCAAAGGACATTAAATTTTTATACGTATCATTGTTTCCCTAAGTTTTATCTCGTGGATTTTTATTAATGTGTCATTACGTGCTAATGTTTCTTAAATATTTAATGTTGCAATTGTTTTATATTTATCATCATGGATACTAATAAAATATTTTGTGAAGATATCTATTTGTTTTATTTATCTTTTAGAACTTTTTATACCACATCATCTAAAGTTTAATGCAAATTTGAGTGGTGTAGTTGAAGGGATGCGTGCCCATTCCAATAGGTCCTTGGATATAAACTAGCTTTGACAAAAAAAATTATATGACTATGTTTGGTTTGAAATTTCGTTCATATTTATTCATATTTTACTATTCACCTTTTATGATTTTCAAGTGTGTATATGAAATAGATTTTTTAGGTTGGTTGTTCATTATTCTAGAACTTGCATGATCATCACCAAACATAAACATGCCTATTATTTAAATGGTTCAATAATCATTGTTATACGGATGAAAACTCTTTACTAAATGAAATTTATGTTTTCATGTTACCATTACCTAATCTATTAATGATATGAAATTATAAACTTAATGTGAATCACAGTGGCGCAGCGGAAGCGTGGTGGGCCCATAACCCACAGGTCCCTGGATTGAAACTAGGCTATAATAGAATTTTTAAATAATTTTTTTTTTTGCATTCAAAAGATATGAATAAGCCTCTAAGTGTCAAAGGACATTAAATTTGTTATACGTATCATTGTTTCTCTAAGTTTTATCTCGTGGATTTTTATCAATGTGTCATTACGAATATTGTGTTCAAGAAGTTTATATGTATGTTGTCTTTTACATACCATTACTAGAACGAAGGAAATAAAATATCAAGAATATCAAATGTCTAGTGTTGCACTCAGTAGTCAAGCCATAATAGATGTCGGAAAAATCATTACACCATGTTTATAAGAAATTATCAAGGCATACTAAAAATGCAAACATGACTTAGAAAGGTAATAATCGACAGATATGGTATGGAACCCTGGGGTTTTAAATTAGAAGGACAGATACACGAGCTCTCGACTATATTGTTAATAATATTTTTTAAGCCCTTTAATTTTATTTGTGCGAAGTCACCTATTCATTAAAATGTCTGAGTTATATGACTATGTTTGGCTTGAAATTTCGTTAATCATAATGAATATAAGTGACTTGTATGAATACTGGAAAAAATTACTTGTGTAACTTATGATGTCATTTGCAATAAATGGAACAATACTTTTGGTCTCAATGTACAATAACTAGTTATATGTTGTCGTATGTCCCTAGTTGTTATATCACGTTTAATTAAAGATATGTGTTTTAGTTCCAATTTGTGTCTATAAATTCAATGCACAAAAACATGTATATGTTGATATACGAGAAATATTTATATATGTCATTATATAAATGTCAAGTGAATACTTACTAGTGACGATATTCATATATATGATGTTTCATATTTATTCATATTCTAATATTCACCCTTATGATTTTTCACGTGTGTATGTGAAATAGATTTTTTATTTCGGTTGTTCGTTATTCTAGAACTTGCATGATCATTACCAAACATAAAAATGCCTATAAATTAAAAGGTTCAATAAACATTGTTATAAGGATGAAAACTCTTTACTAAATGAAATTTATGTTTTCATGTTACCATTACCTAATCTATTAATGATATGAAAATTATAATTTTAATGTGAATCAGAGTGGCGCAGCGGAAGCGTGGTGGGCCCATAACCCACAGGTCCCTGGATCGAAACCAGGCTCTGATAGAATTTTTAAATATTTTTTTTGTGCGTTCAAAAGATATGAATAAGCCTCTAAGTTTCAAATTACATTAAATTTTTATACGTATCATTGTTTCCCTAAGTTTTATCTCGTGGATTTTTATTAATGTGTCATTACGTGCGAATGTTTCTTAAATATTTAATGTTGCAATTGTTTTATATTTATCATCATGGATACTAATAAAATATTTTATGAAGATATCTATTTGTTTTATTTATCTTTTAGAACTTTTTATACCACAACATCTAAAGTTTAATGCAAATTTGAGTGGTGTAGTTGAAGGGATGCGTGCCCATTCCAATAGGTCCTTGGATATAAACTATCTTTGACAAAAAAAATTATATGACTACGTTTGGTTTGAAATTTTGTTCATATTTATTCATATTTTACTATTCACCTTTTATGATTTTCAAGTGTGTATGAGAAATAGATTTTTTAGGTTGGTTGTTCATTATTCTAGAACTTGCATGATCATCACCAAACATAAACATGCCTATTAATTAAATGGTTCAATAATCATTGTTATACGGATGAAAACTCTTTACTAAAGGAAATTTATGTTTTCATGTTACCATTACCTAATCTATTAATGATATGAAATTATAAACTTAATGTGAATCACAGTGGCGCAGCGGAAGCGTGGTGGGCCCATAACCCACAGGTCCCTGGATTGAAACTAGGCTATGATAGAATTTTTAAATAATTTTTTTTTTTACATTCAAAAGATATGAATAAGCCTCTAAGTGTCAAAGGACATTAAATTTGTTATACGTATCATTATTTCTCTAAGTTTTATCTCGTGGATTTTTATCAATGTGTCATTACGAATATTGTGTTCAAGATGTTTATATGTATGTTGTCTTTTACATACCATTACGAGAACGAAGGAAATAAAATATCAAGAATATCAAATGTCTAGTGTTGCACTCAGTAGTCAAGCCATAATAGATGTCGGAAAAATCATTACACCATGTTTATAAGAAATTATCAAGGCATACTAAAAATGCAAACATGACTTAGAAAGGTAATAATCGACAGATATGGTATGGAACCCTGGGGTTTTAAATTAGAAGAACAGATACAAGAACTCTGGACTATATTGTTAATAATATTTTTTAAGCCCTTTAATTTTATTTGTGCGAAGTCACCTATTCATTAAAATGTCTCTGAGTTATATGACTGTGTTTGGCTTGAAATTTCGTTAATCATAATGAATATAAGTGACTTGTATGAATACTGGAAAAAATTACTTGTTTAACTTATGATGTCATTTGCAATAAATGGAACAATACTTTTGGTCTCAATGTACAATAACTAGTTATATGTTGTCGTGTGTCCCTAGTTGTTATATCACGTTTAATTAAAGATATGTGTTTTAGTTCCAATTTGTGTCTATAAATTCAATGCACAAAAACATGTATATGTTGATATACGAGAAATATTTATTTATGTCATTATATAAATGTCAAGTGAATACTTACTAGTGACTATATTCATATATATGATGTTTCATATTTATTCATATTCTAATATTCACCCTTATAATTTTTCACGTGCGTATGTGAAATAGATTTTTTACGTCGGTTGTTCGTTATTCTAGAACTTGCATGATCATTACCAAACATAAAAATGCCTATAAATTAAAAGGTTCAATAAACATTGTTATAAGGATGAAAACTCTTTACTAAATGAAATTTATGTTTTCATGTTACCATTACCTAATCTATTAATGATATGAAAATTATAAATTTAATGTGAATCAGAGTGGCGCAGCGGAAGCGTGGTGGGCCCATAACCCACAGGTCCCTGGATTGAAACCAGGCTCTGATAGAATTTTTAAATATTTTTTTTGTGCGTTCAAAAGATATGAATAAGCCTCTAAGTTTCAAAGGACATTATATTTTTATACGTATCATTAAGCCTCTAAGTTTCAAAGGACATTAAATTTTTATACGTATCATTGTTTCCCTAAGTTTTATCTCGTGGATTTTTATTAATGTGTCATTACGTGCTAATGTTTCTTAAATATTTAATGTTGCAATTGTTTTATATTTATCATCATGGATACTAATAAAATATTTTGTGAAGATATCTATTTGTTTTATTTATCTTTTAGAACTTTTTATACCACAACATCTAAAGTTTAATGCAAATTTGAGTGGTGTAGTTGAAGGGATGCGTGCCCATTCCAATAGGTCCTTGGATATAAACTATCTTTGACAAAAAAAATTATATGACTACGTTTGGTTTGAAATTTTGTTCATATTTATTCATATTTTACTATTCACCTTTTATGATTTTCAAGTGTGTATGAGAAATAGATTTTTTAGGTTGGTTGTTCATTATTCTAGAACTTGCATGATCATCACCAAACATAAACATGCCTATTAATTAAATGGTTCAATAATCATTGTTATACGGATGAAAACTCTTTACTAAAGGAAATTTATGTTTTCATGTTACCATTACCTAATCTATTAATGATATGAAATTATAAACTTAATGTGAATCACAGTGGCGCAGCGGAAGCGTGGTGGGCCCATAACCCACAGGTCTCTGGATTGAAACTAGGCTATGATAGAATTTTTAAATAATTTTTTTTTTTGCATTCAAAAGATATGAATAAGCCTCTAAGCGTCAAAGGACATTAAATTTTTTATACGTATCATTATTTCTCTAAGTTTTATCTCGTGGATTTTTATCAATGTGTCATTACGAATATTGTGTTCAAGATGTTTATATCTATGTTGTCTTTTACATACCATTACTAGAACGAAGGAAATAAAATATCAAGAATATCAAATGTCTAGTGTTGCACTCAGTAGCCAACCCATAATAGATGTTGGGAAAATCATTACACCCTGTTTATGTGAAATTATCAAGACATACTAAAAATGCAAACATGACTTAGAAAGGTAATAATCGACATATATGGTATGGAACCCTGGGTTTTTAAATTAGAAGAACATATACACGAACTCTGGACTATATTGTTAATAATATGTTTTAAACCCTTTAATTTTTTTGTGCGAAGTCACCTGTTCATTAAAATGTCTCTGAGTTATATGACTATGTTTGGCTTGAAATTTCGTTAATCATAATGAATATAAGTGACTTGTATGAATACTGGAAAAAATTACTTGTGTAACTTATGATGTCATTTGCAATAAATGGAACAATACTTTTGGTCTCAATGTACAATAACTAGTTATATGTTGTTGTATGTCCCTAGTTGTTATATCACGTTTAATTAAAGATATGTATTTTAGTTCCAATTTGTGTCTATAAATTCAATGCACAAAAACATGTATATGTTGATATACAAGAAATAATTATTTATGTCATTATATAAATGTCAAGTGAATACTTACTAGTGACGATATTCATATATATGATGTTTCATATTTATTCATATTCTAATATTCACCCTTATGATTTTTCACGTGTGTATGTGAAATAGATTTTTTACGTCGGTTGTTCGTTATTCTAGAACTTACATGATCATTACCAAACATAAAAATGCCTATAAATTAAAAGGTTGAATAAACATTGTTATAAGGATGAAAACTCTTTACTAAATGAAATTTATGTTTTCATGTTACCATTACCTAATCTATTAATGATATGAAAATTATAATTTTTATGTGAATCAAAGTGGCGCAGCGGAAGCGTGGTGGGCCCATAACCCACAGGTCCCTGGATCGAAACCAGGCTCTGATAGAATTTTTAAATATTTTTTTTGTGCGTTCAAAAGATATGAATAAGCCTCTAAGTTTCAAAGGATATTAAATTTTTTATACGTATCATTGTTTCCCTAAGTTTTATCTCGTGGATTTTTATTAATGTGTCATTACGTGCTAATGTTTCTTAAATATTTTATGTTGCAATTGTTTTATATTTATCATCATGGATACCAATAAAATATTTTGTGAAGATATCTATTTGTTTTATTTATCTTTTAGAACATTTTATACCACAACATCTAAAGTTTAATGCAAATTTGAGTGGTGTAGTTGAAGGGATGCGTGCCCATTCCAATAGGTCCTTGGATATAAACTATCTTTGACAAAAAAAATTATATGACTACGTTTGGTTTGAAATTTTGTTCATATTTATTCATATTTTACTATTCACCTTTTATGATTTTCAAGTGTGTATGAGAAATAGATTTTTTAGGTTGGTTGTTCATTATTCTAGAACTTGCATGATCATCACCAAACATAAACATGCCTATTAATTAAATGGTTCAATAATCATTGTTATACGGATGAAAACTCTTTACTAAAGGAAATTTATGTTTTCATGTTACCATTACCTAATCTATTAATGATATGAAATTATAAACTTAATGTGAATCACAGTGGCGCAGCGGAAGCATGGTGGGCCCATAACCCACAGGTCCCTGGATTGAAACTAGGCTATGATAGAATTTTTAAATAATTTTTTTTTTTGCATTCAAAAGATATGAATAAGCCTCTAAGTGTCAAAGGACATTAAATTTTTTATACGTATCATTATTTCTCTAAGTTTTATCTCGTGGATTTTTATCAATGTGTCATTACGAATATTGTGTTCAAGATGTTTATATCTATGTTGTCTTTTACATACCATTACTAGAACGAAGGAAATAAAATATCAAGAATATCAAATGTCTAGTGTTGCACTCAGTAGCCAACCCATAATAGATGTTGGGAAAATCATTACACCATGTTTATATGAAATTATCAAGACATACTAAAAATGCAAACATGACTTAGAAAGGTAATAATCGACATATATGGTATGGAACCCTGGGTTTTTAAATTAGAAGAACATATACACGAACTCTGGACTATATTGTTAATAATATGTTTTAAACCCTTTAATTTTTTTGTGCGAAGTCACCTGTTCATTAAAATGTCTCTGAGTTATATGACTATGTTTGGCTTGAAATTTCGTTAATCATAATGAATATAAGTGACTTGTATGAATACTGGAAAAAATTACTTGTGTAACTTATGATGTCATTTGCAATAAATGGAACAATACTTTTGGTCTCAATGTACAATAACTAGTTATATGTTGTTGTATGTCCCTAGTTGTTATATCACGTTTAATTAAAGATATGTCTTTTAGTTCCAATTTGTGTCTATAAATTCAATGCACAAAAACATGTATATGTTGATATACGAGAAATAATTATTTATGTCATTATATAAATGTCAAGTGAATACTTACTAGTGACGATATTCATATATATGATGTTTCATATTTATTCATATTCTAATATTCACCCTTATGATTTTTCACGTGTGTATGTGAAATAGATTTTTTACGTCGGTTGTTCGTTATTCTAGAACTTACATGATCATTACCAAACATAAAAATTCCTATAAATTAAAAGGTTGAATAAACATTGTTATAAGGATGAAAACTCTTTACTAAATGAAATTTATGTTTTCATGTTACCATTACCTAATCTATTAATGATATTAAAATTATAAATTTTATGTGAATCAAAGTGGCGCAGCGGAAGCGTGGTGGGCCCATAACCCACAGGTCCTTGGATCGAAACCATGCTCTGATAGAATTTTTAAATATTTTTTTTGTGCGTTCAAAAGATATGAATAAGCCTCTAAGTTTCAAAGGACATTAAATTTTTTATACGTATCATTGTTTCCCAAAGTTTTATCTCGTGGATTTTTATTAATGTGTCATTACGAGCTAATGTTTCTTAAATATTTTATGTTGCAATTGTTTTATATTTATCAAAAAAAATTATATGACTACGTTTGGTTTGAAATTTCGTTCATATTTATTCATATTTTACTATTCACCTTTTATGATTTTCAAGTGTGTATGTGAAATAGATTTTTTAGGTTGGTTGTTCATTATTCTAGAACTTGCATGATTATCACCAAACATAAACATGCCTATTAATTAAATGGTTCAATAATCATTGTTATACGGATGAAAACTCTTTACTAAATGAAATTTATGTTTTCATGTTACCATCACCTAATCTATTAATGATATGAAAATTATAAATTTAATGTGAATCACAGGGTCACAGCGGAAGCGTGGTGGGCCCATAACCCACAGGTCCCTGGATTGAAACTAGGCTATGATAGAATTTTTATATTTTTTTTTGCATTCAAAAGATATGAATAAGCCTCTATGTGTCAAAGGACATTAAATTTGTTATACGTATCATTGTTTCTCTAAGTTTTATCTCGTGGATTTTTATCAATGTGCCATTAAGAATATTGTGATCAAGATGTTTATATGTATGTTGTCTTTTACATACCATTACTAGAACGAAGGAAATAAAATATCAAGAATATCAAATGTCTAGTGTTGCACTCAGTAGTCAACCCATAATAGATGTCGGAAAAAACATTACACCATGTTTATATGAAATTATCAAGGCATACTAAAAATGCAAACATGACTTAGAAAGGTAATAATCGACAGATATGGTATGGAACCCTGGGGTTTTAAATTAGAAGGACAGACACACGAACTCTGGACTATATTGTTAATAATATGTTTTAAGCCCTTTAATTTTATTTGTGCGAAGTCACCTGTTCATTAAAATGTCTCTGAGTTATATGACTACGTTTTGCTTGAAATTTCGTTAATCATAATGAATATAAGTGACTTGTATGAATACTGGAAAAAATTACTTGTGTAACTTTTGATGTGATTTGCAATAAATGGAACAATACTTTTGGTCTCAATGTACAATAACTAGTTATATGTTGTCATATGTCCCTAGTTGTTATATCACGTTTAATTAAAGATATGTGTTTTAGTTCCAATTTGTGTCTATAAATTCAATGCACAAAAACATGTATATGTTGATATACGAGAAATATTTATTTATGTCATTATATAAATGTCAAGTGAATACTTACTAGTGACGATATTCATATATATGATGTTTCATATTTATTCATATTCTAATATTCACCCTTATGATTTTTCACGTGTGTATGTGAATTAGATTTTTTACGTCGGTTGTTCGTTATTCTAGAACTTGCATGATCATTACCAAACATAAAAATGCCTATAAATTATAAGGTACAATAAACATTGTTATAAGGATGAAAACTCTTTACTAAATGAAATTTATGTTTTCATGTTACCATTACCTAATCTATTAATGATATGAAAATTATAAATTTAATGTGAATCAGAGTGGCGCAGCGGAAGTGTGGTGGGCCCATAACCCACAGGCCCCTGGATTGAAACTAGGCTATGATAGAATTTTTAAATATTTTTTTTGTGCGTTCAAAAGATATGAATAATCCTCTAAGTTTCAAAGGACATTAAATTTTTTATACGTATCATTGTTTCCCTAAGTTTTATCTCGTAGATTTTTATTAATGTGTCATTACGTGCTAATGTTTCTTAAATATTTAATGTTGCAATTGTTTTATATTTATCATTATGGATAATAATAAAATATTTTGTGAAGATATCTATTTGTTTTATTTATCTTTTAGAACTTTTTATAACACAACATCTAAAGTTTAATGCAAATTTGAGTGGTGCAGTTGAAGGGATGCGTGCCCATTCCAATAGGTCCTTGGATATAAACTTGCTTTGACAAAAAAAATATATGACTACGTTTGGTTTGAAATTTCGTTCATATTTATTCATATTTTACTATTCACCTTTTATGATTTTCAAGTGTGTATGTGAAATAGACTTTTTAGGTTGGTTGTTCATTATTGTAGAACTTGCATGATCATCACCAAACATAAACATGCATATTAATTAAATGGTTCAATAATCATTGTTATACGCATGAAAACTCTTTACTAAATGAAATTTATGTTTTCATGTTACCATTACCTAATCTATTAATGATATGAAAATTATAAATTTAATGTGAATCATAGTGGCGCAGCGAAAGCGTGGTGGGCCTATAACCCAAAGGTCCCTGGATTGAAACTAGGCTATGATAGAATTTTTATATATTGTTTTTTTGAATTCAAAAGATATGAATAAGCCTCTAAGTGTCAAAGGACATTAAATTTGTTATAGGTATCATTGTTTCTCTAAGTTTTATCTCGTGGATTTTTATCAATGTGCCATTATGAATATTGTGTTCAAGATGTTTATATGTATGTTGTCTTTTACATACCATTACTAGAACGAAGGAAATAAAATATCGTGAATACCAAATGTCTAGTGTTGCACTCAGTAGTCAACCCATAATAGATGTCGGAAAAATCATTACACCATGTTTATATGAAATTATCAAGGCATACTAAAAATTCAAACATGACTTAGAAAGGTAATAATCGACAGATATGGTATGGAACCCTGTGGTTTTAAATTAGAAGGACAGATACATGAACTCTGGACTATATTGTTAATAATATTTTTTAAGCCCTTTAATTTTATTTATGCGAAGTCACCTGTTCATTAAAATGTCTCTGAGTTATATGACTACGTTTTGCTTGAAAT
Organism: Vicia faba; assembly: GCA_948472305.1. NCBI lineage: Eukaryota > Viridiplantae > Streptophyta > Magnoliopsida > Fabales > Fabaceae > Vicia > Vicia faba. The sequence continues at coordinate 156,968,424 of OX451741.1, read as the reverse complement.
TTCGTTAATCATAATGAATATAAGTGACTTGTATGAATACTGGAAAAAATTACTTGTGTAACTTATGATGTCATTTGCAATAAATGGAACAATACTTTTGGTCTCAATGTACAATAACTAGTTATATGTTGTTGTATGTCCCTAGTTGTTATATCACGTTTAATTAAAGATATGTGTTTTAGTTCCAATTTGTGTCTATAAATTCAATGCACAAAAACATGTATATGTTGATATACGAGAAATATTTATTTATGTCATTATATAAATGTCAAGTGAATACTTACTAGTGACGATATTCATATATATGATGTTTCATATTTATTCATATTCTAATATTCACCCTTATGATTTTTCACGTGTGTTTGTGAAATAGATTTTTTACGTCGTTCGTTCGTTATTGTAGAACTTGCATGATCATTACCAAACATAAAGATGCCTATAAATTTAAAGGTTCAATAAACATTGTTATAAGGATGAAAACTCCTTACTAAATGAAATTTATGTTTTCATGTTACCATTACCTAATCTATTAATGATATGAAAATTATAAATTTAATGTGAATCACAGTGGCGCAATGGAAGCGTGGTGGGCACATAACCCACAGGCCCCTGGATTGAAACTAGGCTATGATAGATTATTAAAAAAAAAATTTTGCATTAAAAAGATATGAATAAGCCTCTAAGTGTCAAAGGACATTAAATTTTTTATACGTATCATTGTTTCTCTAAGTTTTATCTCGTGGATTTTTATCAATGTGTCATTACGAATATTGTGTTCAAGATGTTTATATCTATGTTGTCTTTTACATACCATTACTAGAACGAAGGAAATAAAATATCAAGAATATCAAATGTCTAGTGTTGCACTCAGTAGCCAACCCATAATAGATGTCAGAAAAATTATTACACCATGTTTATATGAAATTATCAAGGCATACTAAAAATGCAAACATGACTTAGAAAGGTAATAATCGACAGATATGGTATGGAACCCTGGGGTTTTAAATTAGAAGGACAGATACACAAACTCTAGACTATATTGTTAATAATATTTTTGAAGCCCTTTAATTTTATTTGTGCGAAGTCACCTATTCATTAAAATGTCTCTGAGTTATATAATTATGTTTGGCTTGAAATTTCGTTAATCATAATGAATATAAGTGACTTATATGAATACTGGAAAAAATTACTTGTGTAACTTTTGATGTCATTTGCAATAAATGGAACAATACTTTTGGTCTCAATGTACAATAACTAGTTATATGTTGTCGTATGTCCCTAGTTGTTATATCACGTTTAATTAAAGATATGTGTTTTAGTTCCAATTTGTGTCTATAAATTCAATGAACAAAAACATGTATATGTTGATATACGAGAAATATTTATTTATGTCATTATATAAATGTCAAGTGAATACGTACTAGTGACGATATTCATATATATGATGTTTCATATTTATTCATATTCTAATATTCACCCTTATGATTTTTCACGTGTGTATGTGAAATAGATTTTTTACGTCGGTTGTTCGTTATTCTAGAACTTGCATGATCATTACCAAACATAAAAATGCCTATAAATTAAAAGGATCAATAAAAATTGTTATAAGGATGAAAACTCTTTACTAAATGAAATTTATGTTTTCATGTTAACATTACCTAATCTATTAATGATATGAAAATTATAAATTTACTGTGAATCAGAGTGTCGCAGCGGAAGCGTGGTGGGCCCATAACCCACAGGTCCCTGGATCGAAACCAGGCTCTGATAGAATAAGGCATACTAAAAATGCAAACATGACTTAGAAAGGTAATAATCGACAGATATGGTATGGAACTCTGGGGTTTTAAATTAGAAGGACAGATACACGAACTCGGGACTATATTGTTAATAATATGTTTTAAGCCCTTTAATTTTATTTGTGCGAAGTCACCTGTTCATTAAAATGTCTCTGAGTTATATGACTACGTTTGGCTTGAAATTTCGTTAATCATAATGAATATAAGTGACTTGTATGAATACTGGAAAAAATTACTTGTGTAACTTTTGATGTCATTTGCAATAAATGGAACAATACTTTTGGTCTCAATGTACAATAACTAGTTATATGTTGTCGTATGTCCCTAGTTCTTATATCACGTTTAATTAAAGATATGTGTTTTAGTTCTAATTTGTGTCTATAAATTCAATGCATAAAAACATGTATATGTTGATATACGAGAAATATTTATTTATGTCATTATATAAATGTCAAGTGAATACTTGCTAGTGACGATATTCATATATATGATGTTTCATATTTATTCATATTCTAATATTCACCCTTATGATTTTTCACGTGTGTATGTGAATTAGATTTTTTACGTCGGTTGTTCGTTATTCTAGAACTTGCATGATCATTACCAAACATAAAAATGCATATAAATTAAAAGGTTCAATAAACATTGTTATAAGGATGAAAACTCTTTACTAAATGAAATTTATGTTTTCATGTTACCATTACCTAATCTATTAATGATATGAAAATTATAATTTTAATGTGAATCAGAGTCGCGCAGCGGAAGTGTGGTGGGCCCATAACCCACAGGTACCTGGATCGAAACCAGGCTCTGGTAGAATTTTTAAATATTTTTTACACAACATCTAAAGTTTAATGCAAATTTGAGTGGTGCAGTTGAAGGGATACGTGCCCATTCCAATAGGTCCTTGGATATAAATTAGCTTTGACAAAAAAAATTATATGACTACGTTTGGTTTGAAATTCCGTTCATATTTATTCATATTTTACTATTCACCTTTTATGATTTTCAAGTGTGTATGTGAAATAGATTTTTTAGGTTGGTTGTTCATTATTGTAGAACTTGCATGATCATCACCAAACATAAACATGCCTATTAATTAAATGGTTCAATAATCATTGTTATACGGATGAAAACTCTTTACTAAATGAAATTTATGTTTTCATGTTACCTTTACCTAATCTATTAATGATATGAAAATTATAAATTTAATGTGAATCACAGTGGCGCAACAGAAGCGTGGTGGGCCCATAACCCACAGGTCCCTGGATTGAAACTAGGCTATGATAGAATTTTTAAATTTTTTTTTTTGCATTAAAAAGATATGAATAAGCCTCTAAGTGTCAAAGGACATTAAATTTGTTATACGTATCATTGTTTCTCTAAGTTTTATCTCGTGGATTTTTATCAATGTGCCATTACGAATATTGTGTTCAAGATGTCTATATGTATGTTGTCTTTTACATACCATTACTAGAACGAAGGAAATAAAATATCAAGAATATCAAATGTCTAGTGTTGCACTCAGTAGTCAACCCATAATAGATGTCGGAAAAATCATTACACCATGTTTATATGAAATTATCAAGGCATACTAAAAATGCAAACATGACTTAGAAAGGTAATAATCGATAGATATGGTATGGAACCCTGGGGTTTTAAATTAGAAGGACAGATACACGAACTCTGGACTATATTGTTAATATTATTTTTTAAGCCCTTTAATTTTATTTGTGCGAAGTCACCTGTTCATTAAAATGTCTCTGAGTTATATGACTATGTTTGGCTTGAAATTTCGTTAATCATAATGAATATAAGTGACTTGTATGAATACTGGAAACAATTACTTGTGTAACTTATGATGTCATTTGCAATAAATGGAACAATACCTTTGGTCTCAATGTACAATAACTAATTATATGTTGTCGTATGTCCCTAGTTGTTATATCACGTTTAATTAAAGATATGTGTTTTAGTTCCAATGTGTGTCTATAAATTCAATGCACAAATACATGTATATGTTGATATACGAGAAATATTTATTTATGTCATTATATAAATGTCAAGTGAATACTTACTAGTGACGATATTCATATATATGATGTTTCATATTTATTCATATTCTAATATTCACCTCTTATGATTTTTCACGTGTGTATGTGAAATAGATTTTTTATGTCGTTTGTTCGTTATTCTAGAACTTGCATGATCATTACCAAACATAAAGATGCCTATAAATTAAAAGGTTTAATAAACATTGTTATAAGGATGAAAACTCTTTACTAAATGAAATTTATGTTTTCATGTTACCATTACCTAATCTATTAATGATATGAAAATTATAAATTTAATGTGAATCTTAGTGGCGCAGCGGAAGCGTGGTGGGCCCATAACCCACAGATCCCTGGATCGAAACCAGGCTTTGATAGAATTTTTAAATATTTTTTTTGTGCGTTCAAAAGATATGAATAAGCCTCTAAGTGTCAAAGGACATTAAATTTTTTATACGTATCATTGTTTCTCTAAGTTTTATCTCGTGGATTTTTATTAATGTGTCATTACGTGCTAATGTTTCTTAAATATTTAATGTTGCAATTGTTTTATATTTATCATTATGGATAATAATAAAATATTTTGTGAAGATATCTATTTGTTTTATTTATCTTTTAGAACTTTTTATAACACAACATCTAAAGTTTAATGCAAATTTGAGTGGTGCATTGGATTTTTATTAATGTGTCATTACGTGCTAATGTTTCTTAAATATTTAATGTTGCAATTGTTTTATATTTATCATTATGGATAATAATAAAATATTTTGTGAAGATATCTATTTGTTTTATTTATCTTTTAGAACTTTTTATAACACAACATCTAAAGTTTAATGCAAATTTGAGTGGTGCAGTTGAAGGAATGCGTGCCCATTCCAATAGGTCCTTGGATATAAACTAGCTTTGACAAAAAAAATTATATGACTACGTTTGGTTTGAAATTTCGTTCATATTTATTCATATTTTACTATTCACCTTTTATGATTTTCAAGTGTGTATGTGAAATAGATTTTTTAGGTTGGTTGTTCATTATTCTAGAACTTGCATGATCATCACCAAACATAAACATGCCTATTAATTAAATGGTTCAATAATCATTATTATACGGATGAAAACTCTTTACTAAATGAAATTTATGTTTTCATGTTACCATTACCTAATCTATTAATGATACGAAAATTATAAATTTAAAGTGAATCACAGTGGCGCAGCATAAGCGTGGTGGACCCATAAACCACAGGTCCCTGGATTGAAACTAGGCTATGATAGAATTTTTATATATTTTTTTTGCATTCAAAAGATATGAATAAGCCTCTAAGTGTCAAAGGACATTAAATTTGTTATACGTATCATTGTTTCTCTAAGTTTTATCTCGTGGATTTTTATCAATGTGCCATTACGAATATTGTGTTCAAGATGTTTATATGTATGTTGTCTTTTACATACCATTACTAGAACGAAGGAAATAAAATATCAAGAATATCAAATGTCTAGTGTTGCACTCAGTAGTCAACCCATAATAGATGTTGGAAAAATCATTACACCATGTTTATATGAAATTATCAAGGCATACTAAAAATGCAAACATGACTTAGAAAGGTAATAATCGACAGATATGGTATGGAACCCTGGGGTTTTAAATTAGATGGACAGATACACGAACTCTGGACTATATTGTTAATAATATTTTTTAAGCCCTTTAATTTTATTTGTGCGAAGTCACCTATTCATTAAAATGTCTCTGAGTTATATGACTACGTTTGGCTTGAAATTTCGTTAATCATAATGAATATAAGTGACTTGTATGAATACTGGAAAGAATTACTTGTGTAACTTATGATGTCATTTGCAATAAATGGAACAATAATTTTGGTCTCAATGTACAATAACAAGTTATATGTTGTCCTATGTCCCTAGTTGTTATATCACGTTTAATTAAAGATATGTGTTTTAGTTCCAATTTGTGTCTATAAATTCAATGCACAAAAACATGTATATGTTGATATACGAGAAATATTTATTTATGTCATTATATAAATGTCAAGTGAATACTTACTAGTGACGATATTCATATATATGATGTTTCATATTTATTCATATTCTAATATTCACCCTTATGATTTTTCACGTGTGTGTGTGAAATAGATTTTTTACGTCGGTTGTTCGTTATTCTAGAACTTGCATGATCATTACCAAACATAAAGATGCCTATAAGTTAAAAGGTTCAATAAACATTGTTATAAGGATGAAAACTCTTTACTAAATGAAATTTATGTTTTCATGTTACCATTACCTAATCTATTAATGATATGAAAATTATAAATTTAATGTGAATCACAGTGGCGCAGCGGAAGCGTGGTGGGCCCATAACCCACAGATCCCTGGATCGAAAACAGGCTCTGATAGAATTTTTAAATATTTTTTTTGTGCGTTCAAAAGATATGAATAAGCCTCTAAGTGTCAAAGGACATTAAATTTTTTATACGTATCATTGTTTCTCTAAGTTTTATCTCGTGGATTTTTATTAATGTGTCATTACGTGCTAATGTTTCTTAAATATTTAATGTTGCAATTGTTTTATATTTATCATTATGGATAATAATAAAATATTTTGTGAAGATATCTATTTGTTTTATTTATCTTTTAGAACTTTTTATAACACAACATCTAAAGTTTAATGCAAATTTGAGTGGTGCAGTTGAAGGAATGCGTGCCCATTCCAATAGGTCCTTGGATATAAACTAGCTTTGACAAAAAAAATTATATGACTATGTTTGGTTTGAAATTTCGTTCATATTTATTCATATTTTACTATTCACCTTTTATGATTTTCAAGTGTGTATGTGAAATAGATTTTTTAGGTTGGTTGTTCATTATTCTAGAACTTGCATGATCATCACCAAACATAAACATGCCTATTAATTAAATGGTTCAATGATCATTGTTATACGGATGAAAACTCTTTACTAAATGAAATTTATGTTTTCATGTTACCATTACCTAATCTATTAATGATACGAAAATTATAAATTTAAAGTGAATCACAGTGGCGCAGTGGAAGCGTGGTGTGCCCATAACCCACAGGTCCCTGGATTGAAACTAGGCTATGATAGAATTTTTATATTTTTTTTTTGCATTCAAAAGATATGAATAAGCCTCTAAGTGTCAAAGGACATTAAATATGTTATACGTATCATTGTTTCTCTAAGTTTTATCTCGTGGATTTTTATCAATGTGTCATTACGAATATTGTGTTCAAGATGTTTATATCTATGTTGTCTTTTACATACCATTACTAGAACGAAGGAAATAAAATATCAAGAATATCAAATGTCTAGTGTTGCACTCAGTAGCCAACCCATACTAGATGTTGGGAAAATCATTACACCATGTTTATATGAAATTATCAAGGCATACTAAAAATGCAAACATGACTTAGAAAGGTAATAATCGACAGATATGGTATGGAACCATGGGTTTTTAAATTAGAAGGATAGATACACGAACTCTGGACTATATTGTTAATAATATGTTTTAAGCCCTTTAATTTTATTTGTGCGAAGTCACCTGTTCATTAAAATGTCTCTGAGTTATATGACTACGTTTGGCTTGAAATTTCGTTAATCATAATGAATATAAGTGACTTGTATGAATACTGGAAAAAAATACTTGTGTAACTTATGATGTCATTTGCAATAAATGGAACAATACTTTTGGTCTCAATGGACAATAACTAGTTATATGTTGTCGTATGTCCCTAGTTGTTATATCACGTTTAATTAAAGATATGTGTTTTAGTTCCAATTTGTGTCTATAAATTCAATGCACAAAAACATGTATATGTTGATATACGAGAAATATTTAATTATGTCATTATATAAATGTCAAGTGAATACTTACTAGTGACGATATTCATATATATGATGTTTCATATTTATTCATATTCTAATATTCACCTGTATGATTTTTCACGTGTGTATGTGAAATAGATTTTTTACGTCGGTTGTTCGTTATTCTAGAACTTGCATGATCATTACCAAACATAAAGATGCCTATAAATTAAAAGGTTCAATAAACAATGTTATAAGGATGAAAACTCTTTACTAAATGAAATTTATGTTTTCATGTTACCATTACCTAATCTATTAATGATATGAAAATATAACCCATAGGTCCCTGGATTGAAACTAGGCTATGATAGAATTTTTATATTTTTTTTTTGCATTCAAAAGATATGAATAAGCCTCTAAGTGTCAAAGGACATTAAATTTGTTATACGTATCATTGTTTCTCTAAGTTTTATCTCGTGGATTTTTATCAATGTGCCATTACGAATATTGTGTTCAAGATGTTTATATGTATGTTGTCTTTTACATACCATTACTTTAACGAAGGAAATAAAATATCAAGAATATCAAATGTCTAGTGTTGCACTCAGTAGTCAACCCATAATAGATGTCGGAAAAATCATTACACCATGTTTATATGAAATTATCAAGGCATACTAAAAATGCAAACATGACTTAGAAAGGTAATAATCGACAGTTATGGTATGGAACCCTGGGGTTTTAAATTAGATGGACAGATACACGAACTCTGGACTATATTGTTAATAATATTTTTTAAGCCCTTTAATTTTATTTGTGCGAAGTCACCTATTCATTAAAATGTCTCTGAGTTAGATGACTACGTTTGGCTTGAAATTTCGTTAATCATAATGAATATAAGTGACTTGTATGAATACTGGAAAAAATTACTTGTGTAACTTATGATGTCATTTGCAATAAAGGGAACAATAATTTTGGTCTCAATGTACAATAACAAGTTATATGTTGTCGTATGTCCCTAGTTGTTATATCACGTTTAATTAAAGATATGTGTTTTAGTTCCAATTTGTGTCTATAAATTCAATGCACAAAAACATGTATATGTTGATATACGAGAAATATTTATTTATGTCATTATATAAATGTCAAGTGAATACTTACTAGTGACGATATTTATATATATGATGTTTCATATTTATTCATATTCTAATATTCACCCTTATGATTTTTCACGTGTGTATGTGAAATAGATTTTTTACGTCGGTTGTTCGTTATTCTAGAACTTGCATGATCATTACCAAACATAAAGATGCCTATAAATTAAAAGGTTCAATAAACAATGTTATAAGGATGAAAACTCTTTACTAAATGAAATTTATGTTTTCATGTTACCATTACCTAATCTATTAATGATATGAAAATATAACCCATAGGTCCCTGGATTGAAACTAGGCTATGATAGAATTTTTATATTTTTTTTTTGCATTCAAAAGATATGAATAAGCCTCTAAGTGTCAAAGGACATTAAATTTGTTATACGTATCATTGTTTCTCTAAGTTTTATCTCGTGGATTTTTATCAATGTGCCATTACGAATATTGTGTTCAAGATGTTTATATGTATGTTGTCTTTTACATACCATTACTAGAACGAAGGAAATAAAATATCAAGAATATCAAATGTCTAGTGTTGCACTCAGTAGTCAACCCATAATAGATGTCGGAAAAATCATTACACCATGTTTATATGAAATTATCAAGGCATACTAAAAATGCAAACATGACTTAGAAAGGTAATAATCGACAGTTATGGTATGGAACCCTGGGGTTTTAAATTAGATGGACAGATACACGAACTCTGGACTATATTGTTAATAATATTTTTTAAGCCCTTTAATTTTATTTGTGCGAAGTCACCTATTCATTAAAATGTCTCTGAGTTAGATGACTACGTTTGGCTTGAAATTTCGTTAATCATAATGAATATAAGTGACTTGTATGAATACTGGAAAAAATGACTTGTGTAACTTATGATGTCATTTGCAATAAAGGGAACAATAATTTTGGTCTCAATGTACAATAACAAGTTATATGTTGTCGTATGTCCCTAGTTGTTATATCACGTTTAATTAAAGATATGTGTTTTAGTTCCAATTTGTGTCTATAAATTCAATGCACAAAAACATGTATATGTTGATATACGAGAAATATTTATTTATGTCATTATATAAATGTCAAGTGAATACTTACTAGTGACGATATTTATATATATGATGTTTCATATTTATTCATATTCTAATATTCACCCTTATGATTTTTCACGTGTGTATGTGAAATAGATTTTTTACGTCGGTTGTTCGTTATTCTAGAACTTGCATGATCATTACCAAACATAAAGATGCCTATAAGTTAAAAGGTTCAATAAACATTGTTATAAGGATGAAAACTCTTTACTAAATGAAATTTATGTTTTCATGTTACCATTACCTAATCTATTAATGATATGAAAATTATAAATTTAATGTGAATCACAGTGGCGCAACGGAAGCGTGGTGGGCCCATAACCCACAGGTCCCTGGATTGAAACTAGGCTATGATAGAATTTTTATATTTTTTTTTTGCATTCAAAAGATATGAATAAGCCTCTAAGTGTCAAAGGACATTAAATTTGTTATACGTATCATTGTTTCTCTAAGTTTTATCTCGTGGATTTTTATCAATGTGCCATTACGAATATTGTGTTCAAGATGTTTATATGTATGTTGTCTTTTACATACCATTACTAGAACGAAGGAAATAAAATATCAAGAATATCAAATGTCTGGTGTTGCACTCAGTAGTCAACCCATAATAGATGTCGGAAAAATCATTACACCATGTTTATATGAAATTATCAAGGCATACTAAAAATGCAAACATGACTTAGAAAGGTAATAATCGACAGATATGGTATGGAACCATGGGTTTTTAAATTAGAAGGATAGATACACGAACTCTGGACTATATTGTTAATAATATGTTTTAAGCCCTTTAATTTTATTTGTGCGAAGTCACCTGTTCATTAAAATGTCTCTGAGTTATATGACTACGTTTGGCTTGAAATTTCGTTAATCATAATGAATATAAGTGACTTGTATGAATACTGGAAAAAATTACTTGTGTAACTTATGATGTCATTTGCAATAAATGGAACAATACTTTTGGTCTCAATGTACAATAACTAGTTATATGTTGTTGTATGTCCCTAGTTGTTATATCACGTTTAATTAAAGATATGTGTTTTAGTTCCAATTTGTGTCTATAAATTCAATGCACAAAAACATGTATATGTTGATATACGAGAAATATTTATTTATGTCATTATATAAATGTCAAGTGAATACTTACTAGTGACGATATTCATATATATGATGTTTCATATTTATTCATATTCTAATATTCACCCTTATGATTTTTCACGTGTGTATGTGAAATAGATTTTTTACGTCGGTTGTTCGTTATTCTAGAACTTGCATGATCATTACCAAACATAAAGATGCCTATAAATTAAAAGGTTCAATAAACAATGTTATAAGGATGAAAACTCTTTACTAAATGAAATTTATGTTTTCATGTTACCATTACCTAATCTATTAATGATATGAAAATATAACCCACAGGTCCCTGGATTGAAACTAGGCTATGATAGAATTTTTATATTTTTTTTTTGCATTCAAAAGATATGAATAAGCCTCTAAGTGTCAAAGGACATTAAATTTGTTATACGTATCATTGTTTCTCTAAGTTTTATCTCGTGGATTTTTATCAATGTGCCATTACGAATATTGTGTTCAAGATGTTTATATGTATGTTGTCTTTTACATACCATTACTAGAACGAAGGAAATAAAATATCAAGAATATCAAATGTCTAGTGTTGCACTCAGTAGTCAACCCATAATAGATGTCGGAAAAATCATTACACCATGTTTATATGAAATTATCAAGGCATACTAAAAATGCAAACATGACTTAGAAAGGTAATAATCGACAAATATGGTATGGAACCCTGGGGTTTTAAATTAGATGGACAGATACATGAACTCTGGACTATATTGTTAATAATATTTTTTAAGCCCTTTAATTTTATTTGTGCGAAGTCACCTATTCATTAAAATGTCTCTGAGTTATATGACTACGTTTGGCTTGAAATTTCGTTAATCATAATGAATATAAGTGACTTGTATGAATACTGGAAAAAATTACTTGTGTAACTTATGATGTCATTTGCAATAAATGGAACAATAATTTTGGTCCCAATGTACAATAACAAGTTATATGTTGTCGTATGTCCCTAGTTGTTATATCACGTTTAATTAAAGATATGTGTTTTAGTTCCAATTTGTGTCTATAAATTCAATGCACAAAAACATGTATATGTTGATATACGAGAAATATTTATTTATGTCATTATATAAATGTCAAGTGAATACTTACTAGTGACGATATTCATATATATGATGTTTCATATTTATTCATATTCTAATATTCACCCTTATGATTTTTCACGTGTGTATGTGAAATAGATTTTTTACGTCGGTTGTTCGTTATTCTAGAACTTGCATGATCATTACCAAACATAAAGATGCCTATAAGTTAAAAGGTTCAATAAACATTGTTATAAGGATGAAAACTCTTTACTAAATAAAATTTATGTTTTCATGTTACCATTACCTAATCTATTAATGATATGAAAATTATAAATTTAATGTGAATCACAGTGGCGCAACGGAAGCGTGGTGGGCCCATAACCCACAGGTCCCTGGATTGAAACTAGGCTAAGATAGAATTTTTAAATTTTTTTTTTGCATTCAAAAGATATGAATAAACCTTTAAGTGTTAAAGGACATTAAATTTTTTTTACGTATCATTGTTTCTCTAAGTTTTATCTCGTGGATTTTTATCAATGTGTCATTACGAATATTGTGTTCAAGATGTTTATATCTATGTTGTCTTTTACATACCATTACTAGAACGAAGGAAATAAAATATCAAGAATATCAAATGTCTAGTGTTGCACTCAGTAGCCAACCCATACTAGATGTTGGGAAAATCATTACACCATGTTTATATGAAATTATCAAGGCATACTAAAAATGCAAACATGACTTAGAAAGGTAATAATCGACAGATATGGTATGGAACCATGGGTTTTTAAATTAGAAGGATAGATACACGAACTCTGGACTATATTGTTAATAATATGTTTTAAGCCCTTTAATTTTATTTGTGCGAAGTCACCTGTTCATTAAAATGTCTCTGAGTTATATGACTACGTTTGGCTTGAAATTTCGTTAATCATAATGAATATAAGTGACTTGTATGAATACTGGAAAAAATTACTTGTGTAACTTATGATGTCATTTGCAATAAATGGAACAATACTTTTGGTCTCAATGGACAATAACTAGTTATATGTTGTCGTATGTCCCTAGTTGTTATATCACGTTTAATTAAAGATATGTGTTTTAGTTCCAATTTGTGTGTATAAATTCAATGCACAAAAACATGTATATGTTGATATACGAGAAATATTTATTTATGTCATTATATAAATGTCAAGTGAATACTTACTAGTGACGATATTCATATATATGATGTTTCATATTTATTCATATTCTAATATTCACCCTTATGATTTTTCACGTGTGTATGTGAAATAGATTTTTTACGTCGGTTGTTCGTTATTCTAGAACTTGCATGATCATTACCAAACATAAAGATGCCTATAAATTAAAAGGTTCAATAAACAATGTTATAAGTATGAAAACTCATTACTAAATGAAATTTATGTTTTCATGTTACCATTACCTAATCTATTAATGATATGAAAATATAACCCACAGGTCCCTGGATTGAAACTAGGCTATGATAGAATTTTTAAATTTTTTTTTTCATTCAAAAGATATGAATAAGCCTCTAAGTGTCAAAGGACATTAAATTTTTTATACGTATCATTGTTTCTCTAAGTTTTATCTCGTTGATTTTTATCAATGTGTCATTACGAATATTGTGTTCAAGATGTTTATATGTATGTTGTCTCTTACATACCATTACTAGAACGAAGGAAATAAAATATCAAGAATATCAAATGTCTAGTGTTGCACTCAGTAGTCAACCCATAATAGATGTCGGAAAAATCATTACACCATGTTTATATGAAATTATCAAGGCATACTAAAAATGAAAACATGACTTAGAAAGGTAATAATCGACAGATATGGTATGGAACCCTGGGGTTTTAAATTAGAAGGACAGATACACGAACTCTGGACTATATTGTTAATAATATTTTTTAAGCCCTTTAATTTTATTTGTGCGAAGTCACCTATTCATTAAAATGTCTCTGAGTTATATGACTACGTTTGGCTTGAAATTTCGTTAATCATAATGAATATAAGTGACTTGTATGAATACTGGAAAAAACTACTTGTGTAACTTATGATGTCATTTGCAATAAATGGAACAATACCTTTGGTCTCAATGTACAATAACTAGTTATATGTTGTCGTATGTCCCTAGTTGTTATATCACGTTTAATTAAAGATATGTGTTTTAGTTCCAATTTGTGTCTATAAATTCAATGCACAAAAACATGTATATGTTGATATACGAGAAATATTTATTTATGTCATTATATAAATATCAAGTGAATACTTACTAGTGACGATATTCATATATATGATGTTTCATATTTATTCATATTCTAATATTCAGCCTTATGATTTTTCACGTGTGTATGTGAAATAGATTTTTTACGTCGGTTGTTCGTTATTCTAGAACTTCCATGATCATTACCAAACATAAAGATGCCTATATATTAAAAGGTTCAATAAAAATTGTTATAAGGGTGAAAATGCTTTACTGAATGAAATTTATGTTTTCATGTTACCATTACCTAATCAATTAATCATATGAAAATTATAAATTTAATGTGAATTATAGTGGCGCAGCCGAAGCGTGGTGGGCCCGTAACCCACAGATCCTTGGATCGAAACCAGGCTCTGATTGAATTTTTAAATATTTTTTTTGTGCGTTCAAAAGATATGAATAAGCCTTTAAGTGTCAAAGGACATTAATTTTTTTATACGTATCATTGTTTCTCTAAGTTTTATCTCGTGGATTTTTATCAATGTGTCATTACGTGCTAATGTTTCTTAAATATTTAATGTTGCAATTGTTTTTTATTTATCATTATGGATAATAATAAAATATTTTGTGAAGATATCTATTTGTTTTATTTATCTTTTAGAACTTTTTATAACACAACATCTAAAGTTTAATGCAAATTTGAGTGGTGCAGTTGAAGGGATGTGTGCCCATTCCAATAGGTCCTTGGACATAAACTAGCTTTGACAAAAAAAATTATATGACTACGTTTGGTTTGAAATTTCGTTCATATTTATTAATTTTTTACTATTCACCTTTTATGATTTTCATGTGTGTATGTGAAATAGATTTTTTAGGTTGGTTGTTCATTATTCTAGAACTTGCATGATCATCACCAAACATAAAGATGCCTATAAATTAAATGGTTCAATAATCATTGTTATACGGATGAAAACTCTTTACTAAATGAAATTTATGTTTTCATGTTACCATTACCTAATCTATTAATGATATGAAAATTATAAATTTAATGTGAATCAGAGTGGCGCAGCGGAAGCGTGCTGGGCCCATAACCGGCCTACTAAAAATGCAAACATGACTTAGAAAGGTAATAATCGATAGATATGGTATGGAACCCTGGGGTTTTAAATTAGAAGGACAGATACACGAACTCTGGACTATATTGTTAATATTATTTTTTAAGCCCTTTAATTTTATTTGTGCGAAGTCACCTGTTCATTAAAATATCTCTGAGTTATATGACTACGTTTGGCTTGAAATTCCGTTCATCATAATGAATATAGGTGACTTGTATGAATACTGGAAAAAATTACTTGTGTAACTTATGATGTCATTTGCAATAAATGGAACAATACTTTTGGTCTCAATGTACAATAACTAGTCATATGTAGTTGTATGTCCCTAGTTGTTATATCACATTTAATTAAAGATATGTGTTTTAGTTCCAATTTGTGTCTATAAATTCAATGCACAAAAACATGTATACGTTGATATACGAGAAATATTTATTTATGTCATTATATAAATGTCAAGTGAATACTTACTAGTGACGATATTCATATATATGATGTTTCATATTTATTCATATTCTAATATTCACCCTTAAGATTTTTCACGTGTGTATGTGAAATAGATTTTTTACGTCGGTTGTTCGTTATTCTAGAACTTGCATGATCATCACCAAACATAAAGATGCATATAAACTAAATGGTTCAACAAAAATTGTTATAAAGATGAAAACGCTTTACTGAATGAAATTTATGTTTTCATGTTACCATTACCTAATCTATTAATGATATGAAAATTAAAAATTTAATGTGAATCACAGTGGCGCAGCGGAAGCGTGTTGGGCCCATAACCCACAGTTTCCTGGATTGAAAGTAGGCTATGATAGAATTTTTAAATATTTTTTTTTCCATTCAAAAGATATGAATAAGCCTCTAAGTGTCAAAGGACATTAAATTTTTTATACGTATCATTGTTTCTCTAAGTTTTATCTCGTGGATTTTTATCAATGTGTCATTACGTGCTAATGTTTCTTAAATATTTAATGTTGCAATTGTTTTATATTTATCATTATGGATAATAATAAAATATTTTGTGAAGATATCTATTTGTTTTATTTATCTTTTAGAACTTTTTATAACACAACATCTAAAGTTTAATGCAAATTTGAGTGGTGCAGTTGAAGGGATGCGTGCCCATTACAATTGGTCCTTGGATATAAACTAGCTTTGACAAAAAAAATTATATGACTAGGTTTGGTTTGAAATTTCGTTCATATTTTACTATTCTCCTTTTATGATTTTCAAGTGTGTATGTGAAATAGATTTTTTAGGTTGGTTGTTCATTATTCTAGAACTTGCATGATCATTACCAAACATAAAGATGCCTATAAATTAAATGGTTCAATAATCATTTTTATACGGATGAAAACTCTTTACTAAATGAAATTTATGTTTTCATCTTACCATTACCTAATCTATTAATGATATGAAAATTATAAATTTAATGTGAATCACAATGGCGCAACAGAAGCGTGGTGGGGCCATAACCCACAGGTCCCTGGATTGAAACTAGGCTAAGATAGAATTTTTAAAATTTTTTTTTGCATTCAAAAGATATGAATAAACCTCTAAGTGTCAAAGGACATTAAATTTTTTATACGTATCATTGTTTCTCTAAGTTTTATCTCATGGATTTTTATCAATGTGTCATTACAAATATTGTGTTAAAGATGTTTATATGTATGTTGTCTCTTACATACCATTACTAGAACGAAGGAAATAAAATATCAAGAATATAAAATGTCTAGTGTTGCACTCAGTAGTCAACCCACAATAGATGTCGGAAAAATCATTACACCATGTTTATATGAAATTATCAGGGCATACTAAAAATGCAAACATGACTTAGAAAGGTAATAATCGACAGATATGGTATGGAACCCTGGAGTTTTAAATTAGAAGGACAGATACACGAACTCTGGACTATATTGTTAATAATATTTTTTAAGCCCTTTAATTTTATTTGTGCCAAGTCACCTGTTCATTAAAATGTCTCTGAGTTATATGACTACGTTTGGCTTGAAATTTCGTTCATCATAATGAATATAAGTGACTTGTATGAATACTGGAAAAAATTACTTTTGTAACTTATGATGTCGTTTGCAATAAATGGAACAATACTTTTGGTCTCAATTTACAATAACTAGTTATATGTTGTCGTATGTCCCTAGTTGTTATATCACGTTTAATTAAAGATATGTGTTTTAGTTCCAATTTGTGTCTATAAATTCAATGCACAAAAACATGTATATGTTGATATACGAGAAATATTTATTTATGTCATTATATAAATGTCAAGTGAATACTTACTAGTGACGATATTCATATATATGATGTTTTATATTTATTCATATTCTAATATTCACCCCTATGATTTTTCACGTGTGTATGTGAAATAGATTTTTTACGTCGGTTGTTCGTTATTCTAGAACTTGCATGATCATTACCAAACATAAAGATGCCTACAAATTAAAAGGTTCAATAAAAATTGTTATAAGGATGAAAACGCTTTACTGAATGAAATTTATGTTTTCATGTTACCATTACCTAATCTATTAATGATTTGAAAATTATAAATTTAATGTGAATCAGTGTGGCGCAGCGGAAGCGTGGTGGGCCCATAACCCCCAGGTCCCTGGATTGTAACCAGACTCCGATAGAATTTTTAAATATTTTTTTTGTGTCTTCAAAAGATATGAAAAAGCCTCTATGTTTCAAAGGACATTAAATTTTTTATACGTATCATTGTTTCTCTAAGTTTTATCTCGTGGATTTTTATCAATGTGTCATTACGAATATTGTGTTCAAGATGTTTATATGTATGTTGTCTCTTACATACCATTACTAGAACGAAGGAAATAAAATATCAAGAATATCAAATGTCTAGTGTTGCACTCAGTAGTCAACCCACAATAGATGTCGGAAAAATCATTACACCATGTTTATATGAAATTATCAAGGCCTACTAAAAATGCAAACATGACTTAGAAAGGTAATAATCGATAGATATGGTATGGAACCCTGGGGTTTTAAATTAGAAGGACAGATACACGAACTATGGACTATATTGTTAATAATATTTTTAAGCCCTTTAGTTTTATTTGTGCGAAGTCACCAGTTCATTAAAATGTCTCTGAGTTATATGACTACGTTTGGATTGAAATTCCGTTCTTCATAATGAATATAAGTGACTTGTATGAATACTGGAAAAAAAATTACTTTTGTAACTTATGATGTCATTTGCAATAAATGGAACAATACTTTTGGTCTCAATTTACAATAACTAGTTATATGTTGTCGTATGCCCCTAGTTGTTATATCACGTTTAATTAAAGTTATGTGTTTTAGTTCCAATTTGTGTCTATAAATTCAATGCACAAAAACATGTATATGTTGATATACGAGAAATATTTATTTATGTCATTATATAAATGTCAAGTGAATACTTACAAGTGACGATATTCATATATATGATGTTTCATATTTATTCATATTCTAATATTCAGCCTTATGATTTTTCACGTGTGTATGTTAAATAGATTTTTTACGTTGGTTGTTCGTTATTCTAGAACTTCCATGATCATTACCAAACATAAAGATGCCTATAAATTAAAAGGTTCAATAAAAATTGTTATAAGGATGAAAATGCTTTACTGAATGAAATTTATGTTTTCATGTTACCATTATAGTGGCGCAGCGGAAGCGTGGTGGGCCCATAACCCACAGGTCCCTGGATCGAAACTAGGCTCTGATAGAATTTTTAAATATTTTTTTGTGCGTTCAAAAGATATGAATAAGCCTCTGAGTGTCAAAGGACATTAATTTTTTTATACGTATCATTGTTTCTCTAAGTTTTATCTCGTGGATTTTTATCAATGTGTCATTACGTGCTAATGTTTTTTAAATATTTAATGTTGCAATTGTTTTATATTTATCATTATGGATAATAATAAAATATTTTGTGAAGATATCTATTGGTTTTATTTATCTTTTAGAACTTTTTATAACACAACATCTAAAGTTTAATGCAAATTTGAGTGGTGCAGTTGAAGGGATGCATGCCCATTCCAATAGATCCTTGGATATAAACTAGCTTTGACAAAAAAAATTATATGACTACGTTTGGTTTGAAATTTCGTTCATATTTAACTATTCTCCTTTTATGATTTTCAAGTGTGTATGTGAAATAGATTTTTTAGGTTGGTTTTTCATTATTCTAGAACTTGCATGATCATCACCAAATATAAAGATGCCTATAAATTAAATGGTTCAATAATCATTGTTATACGGATGAAAACTCTTTACTAAATGAAATTTATGTTTTCATGTTACCATTACCTAATCTATTAATTATATGAAAATTATAAATTTAATGTGAATCAAAGTGGCGCAGTGGAAGCGTGGTGGGCCCATAACCCACAGGTCCCTGGATTGAAACTAGGCTATGATAGAATTTTTAAAATATTTTTTTTCGCATTCAAAAGATATGAATAAGCCTCTAAGTGTCAAAGGACATTAAATTGTTTATACGTATCATTGTTTCTCTAAGTTTTATCTCGTGGATTTTTATCAATGTGTCATTACGAATATTGTGTTCAAGATGTTTATATGTATGTTGTCTCTTACATACCATTACTAAAACGAAGGAAATAAAATATCAAGAACATCAAATGTCTAGTGTTGCACTCAGTAGTCAACCCACAATAGATGTCGGAAAAATCATTACACCATGTTTATATGAAATTATCAAGGCATACTAAAAATGCAAACATGACTTAGAAAGGTAATAATCTACAGATATGGTATGGAACCCTGGGGTTTTAAATTAGAAGGACAGATACACGAACTCTGGACTATATTGTTAATAATATGTTTTAAGCCCTTTAATTTTATTTGTGCGAAGTCACCTGTTCATTAAAATGTCTCTGAGTTATATGACTACGTTTTGCTTGAAATTTCGTTAATCATAATGAATATAAGTGACTTGTATGAATACTGGAAAAATTACTTGTGTAACTTTTGATGTCATTTGCAATAAATGGAACAATACTTTTGGTCTCAATGTACAATAACTAGTTATATGTTGTCGTATGTCCCTAGTTGTTATATCACGTTTAATTAAAGATATGTGTTTTAGTTCCAATTTGTGTCTATAAATTCAATGCACAAAAACATGTATATGTTGATATACGAGAAATATTTATTTATGTCATTATATAAATGTCAAGTGAATACTTACTAGTAACGATATTCATATATATGATGTTTCATATTTATTCATATTCTAATATTCACCCTTATGATTTTTCACGTGTGTATGTGAAATAGATTTTTTAGGTTGGTTGTTCGTTATTCTATAACTTGCATGATCATCACCAAACATAAAGATGCCTATAAATTAAATGGTTCAATAATCATTGTTATAGGGTTGAAAACTCTTTACTAAATGAAATTTATGTTTTCAGGTTACCATGACCTAATCTATTAATGATATGAAAATTATGAATTTAATGTGAATCAGAGTGGCGCAGCGGAAGCGTGGTGGGCCCATGTTGTACCCCAAAATTTGCCCTCCCATATTCTTCAAGATTTGTCAAGATCAATCTTCAAATGGTTCAAAATCTCTCAAGGGTTGCACAGTCAAACATCCTCCTAAGCCAGTCAAAATTAGGGTTTTTTTTCTCTCAAGGAAGTTGAGGTTTTCAATGGCTCAATCAAGTCTCATAGGCCTACATATATCCTCAAGCATCTACATGTCAAGTGTCATAGCTCACAACATCAAATTGCACAGTCAAAAGCCCTATTTGGTTCACAGTCAATTGCAGGGGTAAAATGGTCATTTGGCAGTCAAAAGTCAGAATTGTTGGTCAACATCTTATTTTGAGGCCACAATCATCATTTGATCAAGTCTTGATCATGATTCTACAAGAATGGCTCAAAAATCATCAAAGATGCAAAAGTTTCTATTTTTGGACAGTTGAAAAGTCAACTGTAACTTGACCAAGGCATAACGTTTTCATGGTTCATCAGAAAAATCCCATCCAATGCTCATTTTGAAGGGGATGACATTTCCTGCAATTCATCTTCACATTCCAAGTCCAAGAAATGCTCTCACAAAAAGTTATCAATTTCTACATTATAGGTCAATTTCAAAAGTCAACAAAAAGGCACTTTAAGTCAAAGACCATAACTTGAAATTGGTAAATCCAAATGACATGGGACCAAAGGCATTGGTTAGAGGACTTCAATACCTTTCCAAAATGTCCAATAACATGTTCATATGATCAAAATTGAGCAAGATATGCATTGGAGAAGTTGGGGAATTTTTGGGAATTTACAAAAGTCAACTTTGCCTAAAACACCTTGTTTTTGCTAATGGGCCTCAAATTCCTTCTTGAATCTTTACCCAAAGCATATACACGACCCATCAAGCCTATTTGAGTTTATTTTCTTATTTTTATTAATTATTTGGATTTTTAATTGATTATTAATTCATTTAATTGATTTAATTGTTGGAAAATACCAAGATATGGTTTTCAAATCTTTTTGTGATGCAAATAAACTCAACACATGCTGAAGATTTCATGTATCAATCAAGGGGACCAAAATATCCAATTTTAGCAAGTTTTGTCAATCAAAAATGTGCAAAAAGATTTGATTGAAATCAAATATTGAAAACATTATTTCATGGATTCTTGGACAAAGATTGAACCCTAATTCCATTCTACTACATATACTAAACCTAAACCTAATGCCTGTAACGAGCAAGCTGCTGCAAAAAGCCATAAACTAATTCCAAAAAATCAAGAACAAAGTCAAAAACTGAATTCAACCTTCCAGGACAATTCAAACCCTTTTCTTGATTCCAACACCTTGCTGGGACACTCAGGAACGCATAGCAATCACAAACAAACCTTAACACTCCAAGAACACGCCAGAAAAAGTCACACGGTTTGGTCATTTTTCCATAATCGTAAATCATAATTCATGCATTATTAATGTGATTTGTTGTGTGCTTTTCATTGCTAGAACCTCCCTGAAGCTAATGGTACAGGTTAATTTGATTATGGAGCTCTGAATCAAAAGATGCCATTAACAACTTTTAGGGTTTCGAAGCTCTCAATTTAGGGATTCCCAGCACAGGAAAAATTGGACCTTGAGACGCATATGGTTGAATTCGTCAAGGCCAGATGAATCCAACCCAACCCTCGCGAACAATTTCTGATCATCAGGGGCCTAATCGCTATTAATCGTTCTTCCATGTTGTGGGGGTTAAAAACCCCCGCTATTTGATATGTTTTATGCAGGTTTCATGAAGAAGACAAAGACGTGGTAATACGCCATTGGCCAATTCAAAAAAAGGCGCGCTCGTTTCTCTTGCCAGCATAAGCGTTATGTTTGTTATATTATATTTATTGATCATTGTGATAACGATTGAAGCGTGCAGCAGGAATGGTTAAGGGAAACGTGCAAAGTGCCTTGGGACCTGGGTTCGATTCCCAGGTCCCCCAAAATTTCCATATTGTTTTTCTTTACCTGATCATGTGCAGGCTCTCAAGTGAATATCCATCATGCACCTCACGCTGCAGCTTGCCAAGTGTCCACAATCCTCAATCCAAGGGTCAAAGGATGAAGGTCCTGGTGTTCATGAGTCAACGCATGCGTGGACAACCAGGAAAGTCAAACAGGCTTGCTTCTTAATGGGCCTAAATTTCCAGAACAACACCTCCATTGGGTCCATCAACCCCCCTGGTTCTTTCAATTTTCCTTTTATTTTCTTTTTACTAATTCTCATTAATCATTATTAATTATTATTATTAATTCATAAATTAATTATTTTTCATATAAAAATCAGAAACTTAAAACATTGTTTATTTTTATTATTTATTCTTTTCACTATTAATAATTATTTTTGTACATAAATTATAATTAATTAATTTAGTTGTTTAATTAGGACAATTTTAATCTTTTTCATAATAAATAAAATCAATCTAGAATTAGGGTTTTTCTTTTGACTTTTAATAACTTTTTTTATTTTTATTTCATTAGAATATAAAAAACACAAAAAAAACATTTTTCTTATGATTAATTAATTAATTAGTTTAGGGTTAATATTTAATTAAATGCAAAGGACAAACTACTTTCTTTATTTCTCAAAAGGGTCAAAACCCTAAGGACGTCCCGATTCGATTCTTTCGCGCTTTAATTTATTTTTAATCATATTTATGTAACTGTTTCCGGAAATGTAATAGTTAATTAGGATTTTTACTGCTTTCTTTACTTTCCGCATTTATTTTCCAAACGGGTTATGTTTTTGGCGATGTATAGACCCGCGCCTTGTAATAGCGTAGCTTTACCTTTCCGCAATTTATTTTCCGCACTCTTAACTGTTAATATGCATGAAAGACTTGTATGACAAATAAAATCAATCCGTAGCTCACAAATGACATGTTCAAAGATAAATATAAACTGAAACAACACACATGCACATGCCACTCCTAGGGTACGCCTCACTGGTTGCCTCGAACGTGGTCGTCAAGTATAGGGTGTTTTAGAAGTCGCCCTCCTGTCTAAAGATCCAGTTGCCTCGAAACGGTTGCCTCGGATAAAAAAGATCTAGGACATTAGGGTTACCGCTAAGGTGTCCTACTATTGCTTCGGTGACCACACTGTCCCTATAATCGAATTGACCTGAATACCTCCAACGATGGTGCTACCTACCTCTCAATGGTGGGATAGCACTATCTAAAGGACTCTTACACAGCCTAATTCCTTAGAGTAGGTAGATCTCATGGGTACTTGCTCTATCAAAACAAACAAAATACTTTTCACACTTACATATTCAAAAAGGTTTTCAAACAAATTTTTCATACACTCTTGAGGACAGATACAAGAGTTACTTAGAAATTTTTCAAACGAAACTTTTTCTAAACCCACACACACTTGAAAAGCAAACAAATTTTGAAAACATAAGAGTAAGTACCTAAGAGCCCGTGGATAACCACGGATAGAAAGGGTGCTAACACCTTCCCTTTCTATAAATCTACCTCCCGAACCGAGAAACATTCTCAAAGAATGAATTTTGCTGTGCTTTTGTCCTTTCCATGTTGGAGAACATAAAAGACGGTGGCGACTCTTGCTTACCGCGACATTTCTTGAACCAGCATTTCAAAACAGTCAGTTCTATTTCCACCGATCACAGCCCATAACCCACAGGTCCCTGGATCGAAACCAGACTTTGATAGAATTTTTAAATATTTTTTTTGCATTCAAAAGATATGAATAAGCCTCTAAGTGTCAAAGGGCATTAAATTTTTAATACGTATCATTGTTTCTCTAATTTTTATCTCATGGATTTTTATCAATGTGTCATTATGAATATTATGTTCAAGATGTTTATATGTATGTTGTCTCTTACATACCATTACTAGAAGAAGGAAATAAAATATCAAGAATATAAAATTTCTAGTGTTGCACTCAGTAGTCAACCCAAAAAAAAATGTTAGAAAAAACATTACACCATGTTTATATGAAATTATCAAGGCATACTAAAAATGCAAACATGACTTAGAAAGGTAATAATCGACAGATATGGTATGGAACCCTGGGGTTTTAATTTAAAAGGACAGATACACGAACTCTGGACTATATTGTTAATAATATTTTTTAAGCCCTTTACTTTTATTTGTGCGAAGTCATCTTCATTAAAATGTCTCTGAGTTATATGACTACGTTTGGCTTAAAATTTCGTTCATCATAATGAACATAAGTGACATGTATGAATACTGAAAAAAATTACTTGTGTAACTTATGATGTCATTTGCAATAAATGGAACAATACTTGGTCTTAATGTACAATAACTAGTTATAAGTTGTCGTATGTCCCTAGTTGTTATCTCACGTTTAATTAAAGATATGTGTTTTAGTTCCAATTTGTGTCTATAAATTCAATGCACAAAAACTTGTATATGTTGATATACGAGAAATATTTATTTATGTCATTATATAAATGTCAAGTGAATACTTACTAGTGACGATATTCATATATATGATGTTTCATATTTATTCATATTCTAATATTCACCCATTATGATTTTTCACGTGTGTATGTGAAATAGATTTTTTATGTCGGTTGTTCGTTATTCTAGAACTTGCATGATCATTACCAAAAATAAAGATGCCTATAAATTAAAGGATTCAATAAACATTGTCATACTGATGAAAACTCTTTACTAAATGAAATTTATGTTTTCATTTTACAATTACCTAATCTATTAATGATATGGAAATTATCAATTTAATGTGAATCAGAGTGGCGCAGCGGAAGCGTGGTGGGCTCATAACCCACAGGTCCTTGGATCGAAACCATATGTTGCGAGAGCCTGAGGTGACACAAGTGGTTGATCCTTTGGAGACTGAACAAGCAGAGTTAGATGCAGTTGATGAAGAAGAAGAAGATGACGAGTTAGAGTTTGACGAAATGGTCAATGATGATTCCGAAGACGATGGGATACCTGGTATTCCTGCAAACGAGATCTACACACCACCTCCGCATATGAAAAACTTCAACATGTGCGGAGATGAATCATCTTCTGATTTATTTTTCAATCCGTATATGCAGTCGGATGAAAACTTAAAAGAGAAAGACAAGTTTCGTAACATAGAAGAATGTATCAGAGCCATCAAAAAATTCCACATGCTCAACTCGGTCGATTTTAAGGTGGACCGTGTAAACCCAGAAAGGTACAAGATCAAGTCTGTCCACCCTGATTGTATGTTCAAGCTCACTGCATCATACAGATTAAGAGGTGATTGTTAGGTCATAGGTTCCATGTCTACCCACACTTGTGTCAGTTCTACTCAATCACAGGATCATCGAAAACTTAATTACGATCTCATTTGTCAAGAAATCCTACCACTCGTCAACAACGATCCATCTTTGAAGGTGAAAACCATCATCTCCCACATCACTACGGTTTTTAACTATACTCCGTCTTACCGTAAGGCATGGTTAGCAAAGACCAAGGCGATTGAAAAGGTATACGGAAACTGGGGGGAGTCATACCAAGAACTTCCTTGCTACCTGAATGTACTCAAGACTTATTCTCCAGGTAGTGTTTACATTCTGGAAACAGTGCCAGCATACGCCCTGGATGGTAGTCAACTCAACAGAAATGGAATATTCAGTCGAGTGTTTTGGGCATTTCAACCTTGCATCACAGGGTTTTCATCATGCAAACTAATTATACAAATAGATGGGACTTGGTTGTATGGGAAATACAAAGGCACGCTACTGATGGCAGTTGCACAAGATGGCAACAACAACATTTTCCCAATTGCCTTTGCCCTAGTCGATGGGGAGACTGGTGGTGCTTGAAGCTTTTTTCTGAAAAATCTGCAAACACACGTGGCTACTCAACCAGATCTCTGTTTGATCTCAGATAGACATGCATCCATTGAAAGTGCATATAATAATCCTGCAAACGGTTGGCATGACCCTCCTTCTACGCATGTCTATTGCGTTAGACATATCGTCCAAAATTTCACGAGGGAGATCAAAGACAAAACACTAAGGAAATCGGTTATGAATGCGGGATATGCATTGACACAACCTACATTCAAATATTACCGCAACGAGATCCATTTGTCAAATCCGGAAGCCGGTGGGTGGATCGACAATATTCTGGTAGAAAAATGGACTAGGTCATACGACAATGGCCAAAGATGGGGGCACATGACAACAAATCTAATTGAATCGATGAATGGGGTATTCAAAGGCATACGAAACCTCCCGGTCACTGCTTTGGTAAAATATACGTATTTTAGGATGGCTTCTTTGTTTGCCAAAAGAGGTGAAATGTGGAATGCGGTGTTGCAATCTGGACAACTGTGGAGTAAAAGCTGCATGAAGTACATTAAGGCAGAAAGCGCTAAAGCCAACACCCATATGGTTATACGATTTGACCGACACAGCCACAACTTCATTGTGAAAGAGACAATTAACCACAACGAGGGCCTGCCAAGACAAGAATATAGGGTTGGACTACCTTCTCGTTGGTGCGATTGTGGCAAGTTTCAAGCTTTTCGTATGCCTTGCTCTCATGTCATTGCCACGTGTGCCTATACTCATCAAGACGCGCTACAACTTCTATCACACATTTACAAATAAAGAACCACATTGCTACACGACGTCTTAGGCAATGGTTTTTGTTACGGAACAAGGATTTGCACGACGTCTTAGACAGTGGGCTAGGTTCGCAAATAGCTGCATGTCATCTTAGGCGATAGGCTAAATTTTGGTTTTCGAACACTGCTGCATGGAGTCTTAGGAAATGATCTAAGTTTCGTGCATTACGACATGGGGTCTAAGGTAATGAGCTAAGTTTGGGAAACACATCGCTGCATGGAGTCTGAGGCAATGGGTTATGTTGTATTGTTGCCTGGGATCTTAGGCAATGAAATAAGTTTCGTGCATTACTGCCTAGGGTCTTAGGTAATGGATAAGATGAGGGGAATACACTGCTGCATGGAGTCTTAGGCAATGTATCGAGTTTCGTACATTACTGCATGGGGACTTAGGTAATGAACTGCACTGCAGAGGGAAAACATCACTATGTGGAGTCTTAGGTGATGGGTTGAACACATCACGGCATGGAGTCTTAGATGGCGGATCTTATTTGGCTTTCTAAACATTGTGGCGTGGAGTCTTAGGCAATGTACTGGGTTTTGCACATTACTGCTTGGAGACTTAGGTAATGTACTGGGTAAGGAACATATCACTGCATGGAGTCTTAGGTGATGGGCTGAACACATCACTGCGTGGAGTCTTAGGTGATGGGTTGGATTTGTGGGAGAAGTGTGTTTTTTTGGCTGACCCTTAGATGGCTAAATCAAGGTTGAGATTGCTTATTTGTTGTATGATGTGTGCATGTGATGTCTGATGTTGATATGGAACCATAAGTGTATGTGTGTTGAATGTTTGATATTGATGTGGAACCCTGAGTGTATGTGTATTGAATGTTTGTATATGCAAAATGTGTGCAAAGTGTGTGTATGCTTTTAAAATATTATGAAGATGCTTCTGACATTCTCTCCTTTAAACCATTGGTTTTGAATTACCAATTCCCCGACGTTGTATGTTGTGTTGTCGTAGTATCTTTAAATTGATTTGAATGCAGTGAAGAATGTTAACAAGATTTTTATTTTTTTATTGTAAGCGCGAGCGTAGGTGTAGATGTTTGTATTGGCACATGTGTAGACTTTTGTGTTGTAAGTGCAGGCGTGGGCGTAGACGTATGTATTGGACACAGACTTTTGTGTTATGAGCGTAGACGTGGGTGTAGACATGTGCATGGACGTATACATGGATTTTCCTTTGATGCTTTTCTAACCAAAATGCTTTTTTGATGTTTTATCAAATGCTTTTATTTGTCGGTTCCCCCGAAATGATTTCAAAACAATATTCATAAGAAATAAGCGTAGTATTTTGTAAACAAGTCTGAGGAGAGAAAAAAACACAAAAAGATGAAAAGAAAGCAAATGTTTTATTGATATGCCTCTGAATAGGAGAAAGTACAAGATGTAATTCCTTGAAAGAGGTAATTAGAGAAAACTTTTAAACTTTAAATGGCAATGAAACTGATAATTGTTACTGTTGTTTCCCCAATATACTTTTAATAGCTCCTGTATCATTTGCTTCTGAGTCGTATGATTTAGATCCATCTCTCCCTTTGTGGTTCGTAGTTGCAGTTCTTAGATCGCAATCTTTTTGTTCTTTATTTCTTTTTGAGTAAAATCCCTAATTTTTGCCTGGATCGCCCTTTCAGGTTTTCTATCCACCGGGATAGTTTCTTTTTTATATGCCCCTAATTTTTGCTTGGATTGCCCTTTAGGGGTTTCAATACACCGGGACGCTCCTTTTTGCCTAAGTCGCTCGTTTAGGGTTCGAGCTTAGCGGGCTTTTTATACATAGTATTTTTTTATTGCGTCTGAATTTTCCAGATGCGGTAGTTCTTCCCCATCCGTTATTGTGAGGATGAGACCACCACCAGAGAATGTTATTTTGACTACGTATGGACCTTCGTAGTTGTGTGTCCATTTACTACGTGAATCGAGGCAAGGTAGCAGAATCTTCTTGAGCACTAAATCCCCTTCTTCGAGTGTTCAAGGACAGACTTTCTTGTTGAAGGCTCTTTTCATCCGCTTCTGGTGCAATTGACTGTGATATAGAGCTGTCAAGTGTTTCCCTTTGATGAGAATTTCGAGGCTAGCTTCTGTAGAGTTTGTTTCTCGATGCTAGAGGCATTTTCTGGATATTGTTGCTTTTCGAGGTACTTCTTGATGTCGTAAAACCAAGGCTTGTTATTCGATCCTTCTTCAATAGCAAGGCAGTGTGCTGGCTCTTCAAAGTGTCTGATTGTGATGTTATTTCCAGTGATTTTTGGTAAACAACCGCTAGTCTTCCAAACTATCGAATAAACTTACTGACTGTTATTCAATTTCTCTGGTAACTCACAGGATCGACTAGATTGATCCTAGGACTCATTGGTCATTAGGGTAACTCTCATGATCGAACAGATATTCATGGTTGGTATTTGATTGTTGTGTAGGTGTTTGGCTTATTTCGATTTCTCTCTTAAGGATCTAAAGGTGTAATCAAAATATATGTGCGCGAAACTAACTTGCATGAATAAATGTTAATTGTAAAGACATGTAAAATTGCATAAAAGACAAGTAAATGGCTTCGAATTATAAAAACAGTTAATGTAAAAGATGCTCTGGAACGTAAAAGGTTCAAAATATGAAGAAAGCGTTTAATGCAAGAAATCTGTAAATTGACTTTAAGTAAAAATAGGCGTTCGAAAGATAAAACTTTGAAGATAAAGGCATGAAAAGTATGACAGTTTTCTGAAATGTAAATTGTTTGAAATGTAAAGAAAGCATTAAAATGTAAGGCTTCAATGAAAAGATTTCGAATAGAAAGACTTTAAATGAGAAAACTTGTAAATGGTATTTGGCAGAAAGATAAAGGAAAATACTGGAAATGATAAAAGGTTTTCATTAAATCATAAACATGTGGTGCTATCATACGTACATTGCTCTTGTATTCGTTTCCCTAGCCATGTGGTAATTTGAATATTTACTGAGTATTTAGTACAATAGATATGACACACGGAATCTTAATACTAAGACCTCTATTTATACTACTTCTACCATAACGGTCTTGCTATAAGATTATGCCACGTTCAGAACATGCAGAACAATGCCTCTCTCTTGTTTCCACGTGTCTTCAAATGCTCCAGCACATAAATTTCAAACTTCGAATGTCCCGCTTCCATTTGAATTTCAAATGTTTGGTACTTCTCCGTTTCGAATGCACTTCTCAGACACAACCTTGTTGTCACTTCGAGACTTCTTTAGATATGTTCCCATAATTGCCACTCGAAGCTCCAAGCTTTGATATGCTTATTCGAAACACTGCTTCTGCTACTTCGAAACATGACGCTTTGTTTCATTTCGATCGAAACGTTCAATCCACTTGGCTTCTAATAATATTATCAAAATCTTCAGCCAACAAAGTGCCCCTTTAAAATATGTATTTCGATTTCTTTGAGAAATACTTATTTTAAACATCTACACAAGATTTTGATGCGACCTCCGAATCATCCTAACATTTAATGCATTTGACTCCAGTCACGTCAATCATAACACTTTTTGGATTCCTTAACCGCCTGGAGCCACTTCACAGTATGGTGCAGTTACAAACAATGATTATCTTTAATCACGCCTATTACCCATGTTAACTTTACGCCACCTCTTCATCAAACCAACCCATGATTTCCACGTATCACACCCTTATTCAGTGGATGCTTAAACTTCCACATTATAAAAACCATCAACTTAGTCTTTTTCTTTTCTTTCCACATTATGAATCTTTTATCCTTCTTCTCTCGCCAAAAACCCTAAGCTTTCAACATTCTTCAAAAATGTCTTCTTCCACTTCATCCCAACTCAAAAAGGTTTCCAAGAAAAAAGGAAAGACCGCAGGAACTGCAATGGAAAGTAAGGTTATCACTCACCAAGGTCAATCCGTTCTTGCTCCCCAGATGATCTCAAAGGATAAAGAAATGTTGTATGCCTCACAAGTACTCATTCCTACCATTGCTGCTGGTAAGAGGTTAGCTTTAATGGGCCCTCTTACGGTTTTTGAAATTTTAAAAGATACCAGGACAATTTTCCCTGCTTGCTATAGTTTCAAACCCTTGTTTAACAAAATGGACGCCCCTAAGGTAATAGAATCTTCTGGCTCAAACACCATAGAAAATCCAACTGTTCCTCCTAAGTACCCTTTTGTATTAGACTATGTAAAAAGTAATTTTAAACCGTTTTGATCTTGCCCCACCTCCGACGCTGCTTACCAAAACTGGTTCAAAAAGGTAGAAGCTAAGAAATCCCAGCAATGGGAAGAATTAGGTATCTACAATTTGATTAAGCTGTCGAAGCCTAGTTTCACTTACAGCCACCCTTTGCTATTCGCGTCCCTCTATTTCTGGGACAGTACCTATAACACTTTCCATCTCCCTGGTGGAATGATCACCCCTACCTTCTTCGACATAGCGGCCATCACTGGGCTATCGCCAGTAGGAGAAACATATATCCCAGACAATAAAGAACATTCAAGTATAATTGACTTCTAAGTCAAACTAGCAAGTTTTTCCAAGTTTATCAGCCACTACCATGCTGAGGGAGACAATGTATCTGATGTAGAACACATTGCTTTCCTTACCCTATGGCTGTCAAGATACATCTTCTGCAGTAGATCCCTACAGGTAGCCAGTAGGTTTATTCCTCTAGCTAGGGATTTGCATGAAAATCGAAGAGTGTGCTTAAGTGAATTGCTCTTAGTTGACCTTTATGAAAGCCTAAGGTCAGCTGTTTCGAGCCTAAAATCTCATACCTCTAAGAATATCCTGTTGGATGGCCCTTTTTGGTTACTTCAGCTATGGCTAAATTCCATGTTCGAACCCTCTTTGTCAACTGCCAACACCATTGATGAACAAGACCCTGAGATAACTGATAGAATAGTCGAAGGCACTAGGCTGCGAAGATTAACTCCCAATGACGACAAAGATGACTTCAAAGTCCTATTCTCGAAGTACATCATGATATTCTCCAAAAGGCATAAGTTCGAAGAGAGCATGGCGCCTTTTGCTTCGAGGGCTCATGGACCTTCTTGGTTCACCATGGCTCTCTCTGAAGCTGTCAAGAGCAAGGAGATTCAGGATGTATGGAGAGCCTTTTTGCTGCCTAGACTCATTTCTTCAAGAATAACTCCTGCCAAGAATCAGATTTTCCTTTTCGCTTACCAGCCAAATTTTGTTTCGAGACAATTTGGCTTATGCCAATTAATTCCTGAACCCTTATTTCAAACTGAGAGTGCCATTACCTCTGGGCGAACTTTCAAGGCGCGAGAAGCAAAATTACAGCAAGAACAATATCAAGGCTTTGCCCAGTTTGAGCTAATAACCTTCGAACCTACCCATCTTGCAGCTAAAGGATTTCTGGAGTGGTGGACCAAGTTTTATCAAACTTATATGTTCGATACCCTTACAATTCAACAGAAACTAATTGCTGCCTTCGATGTGCAGGTACCAGCCAAGAAAGGTATGTTTACTCATGCCAAAGAGATTAAAGCTTTTCAAAATTATTTTGAAACCACTTATGACCCCACACGCTTGGAATCCACGGTGCATCAAGCAGCTGAGACCTTGAAGGAAAAATTCAAACAAAAAGTTTCTAAGTTAAAACTTCCTTCAGGGTTGTCACCTGAGGATAGTTATAGGTTGGCATTCGAAATGCATCCACCTAAATTTCCTAGCTTACCTACCTCAGAACTGGCTTTGGCTTGGTTTCCCCCATATCCTTGGTGGTTCACTTGCAAAGAGATGTTCAAACATCTTCAAAGGAAACCAAATCCATCTGAGACTGTGACATGGGCTCGACACTGGCTTCATGATTTCCCAGGACACCTTCGATACGACCTTTCTGCCATGTCAATTAAATCTGATCAAGGCACAGGTGCGAATGCTTGGGAAAATCCCAAACGTTTTTTATTTTCCATATTTTTAACCTTTGCTTTAATTGTTTCGATTTTCAGCCATCAGGATAAAGACAGCCGCTTCGAAGTCGAAAGAAGGGAGCGCTTCTCAAGCCTCTATCGAAACTACTGACAAAGTGACTCCATCTGAAACAACAACCATTGCTGCAACAACCACAACAACAATACCAACAACAACCAATGTTCCAACTCCAACGGTAATAACTTAGCCTTGATGTTTCGAATTCACTAATGTTTTATGGTTTGCATCTAACTCTTTGTTTAAATCTTTTCAGACCAACAAACTTCCTCCTACTACTCCCAAGAAGCGGAAATCAAACACCACTGGGGAAGACCCCAAGGCTGGAGGAAACTTACCAACTGCTTCGAAGAAGAAGCAGAAGAAGGATATTTCGAAAAGTACCGTTCCAACTAGTGTCTCTGGACTTGATTCCAGGGATGCTGCTCCCTCACCCAAATCCAAAATTCCACCTTCGACCTCCAACGTAATGTTGGAACGCATAGCTAGTAACCTCTCCTCCGAGAGTCCACAGGTAAATTGAACTTTAAATCTCTTTGAAAATAATAATTTCTTATTACCTTGGTGCATGTTTTTAACATTCTTTTGCTCCTTGCAGAACATCTTGAATCCAACTTCCACTACTTCGAACTCACCATCCAAAGCTGCTGCTCCACTCAATTCCTCTCCTCAAGGAGATTCCAGCAACCTTGTACAGAACAAAGGTTCTTCCAATGTGGCGGTTCTGGCTGGAACTTCTGAACAACAGGATGATCAAGGTACCTCTATTCCTCTGAAAGAGACAAACGAAACACCACTTCAAACATCTGCAGAAGATTTGCAAAGAGCTTCTCTTCAAAAGTCCCCTCTTGAAACCCTTCAAGAGGACCCAAAGGACACTCAAACTGAAGGAGAGAAAGCTGATTCTGGCCAAAGAGAGGAAGAATCTGCAGAAGAACAGTCTGAGGAGGAGGATGCAAATGATGGTTCGACTGCTGGGATGGAGTCCAATGAAAATAGCAGTGAAAAGGAAGGCATCGAAGTGGTGGACTTGGATGATGATGAATAAGATCAAGAGCACGAAACCAATGAAGGGGATGGTGATGCAACCAACAAACCCATGGAGGTTGAAATGGACGTGACTCCCCTATGTGTGGAACTCCCTCAATCCTCTTTGTCTCGAATGACTGACGAGGAGCTTGCACTCCTGAGACGAAATGACCCTATTGGGTACATGAAGGCAAAGCTGGCTCAAAGGGACGTTCCACTTGCTAGGGCTGGCACCAGTTCGACCAGCTATCCTCTTCCCACAGATGAAAGAATTGTACTTCTCAATAAGATCAGTAAAACAATTCTCAATGTGGATATATTCGAAGTGCTCAAACAAGATAGCACTGCTTGCTATACTATGAAGGAGTTGCTTACAAAGGTCAATCTTGCTACCTGCTCCTTGCCAGTCAGTACTCTCTTGTTCGATCTTCAGTCTTTGCTGGACAACGTAACTGGTTACCTTCTCCAAGATGAATCTGCTGCCAAGAAGGTTCAAGAAAAACGCATTGCAATGGATGCTGCTTATGAACAAGCTTCGAAACTCTCTCAAGAAGCTGAGGATCAAGCTATGCATCTAAAGCAGGCGAAAACTGATTATGAGGCTCGAGCTGAGTCCATACTTCTTTGGGAAAGGCAGATTCTGGAACTTCAACAGAAGGTTAAGGAGGCTAAAGAACAACAAATAGCCTTCGAAACCAATACTGCTGGTAACCAATTCGAAGAGCTTCTCAACTAGGGGCTTGCAGAAATGGAGACTGCAGAACAACTTAAGGGAGAAGTGGCAATCTTGGAAGGAGCCAGGCGTTTCGCTCAGCAGAGACTTGAATCTTTTCGAAGCACTTTCAACAGATTGAAAAATAATGCTTATTTCTAGATTTCAATGTTTATTTGATTACAATTTGGTTTCTTATATGTAATATTCGAACAACGCCATTTTGGCATCTCATCTTGCCATTTTGGCCTTTTTATAATATTTTGGTTACGTTGTTACTATTCGAATCTCCTGCAGGCGTGGCTTATATTTCTTTAAATATTTCCCATTAACCTTTAAGATACGCTTATCATCCACCAGTTCTTCGATTTCATATGCATTGTTTGAGAATACTTTTAATATTCGAAAAGGTCCTTCCCAATGAGGTGACCATTTACCTAATGCTTTATTTTTCTTGTCCATGGGCAATATGACTTTCCAAACTATGTCATTAATAATGAATACTTTTTTCTTCACCCTTTTGTTGTATGTTCTGGCCACTCTTTCTTTTTGTCTCATCAAAACTTCCAATGCATGTAATCTAACTTCGTCCAACTCAACTAATTCATTCATCATCATTTCCCAATATAATGCAGCTGGGATTTCGTTTTGTCTCTGAATTCGAACTGATTGTAGATGAATTTCTACTGGCAGCACTGCATCATGACCAAACGTGAGTTGGAAAGGCGTAGTGTTAGTAGCTTCCTTAGGAGATGTTCTACAGGCCCATAATATTTGGTCCAAAGTTTTGTGCCAGTTTCTTGGCTTTTTACCAATATGTTTCTTGATTAATCCTATTATCACTTTATTGGCTGCTTCGACTTGACCGTTTGCTTGGGCATAATATGGCGTTGACGTTAGCAGTCTAAACCCCATTTCTTGGGCAAATTCTTGCATCTTTCTACCAGTAAACACAGAGCCTTGGTCTGTGGTTATGCTCTCTGGCAATCCGAACCTATAGATAATGTGCTTCTGTATAAACTCAATAATAGCCTCTTGATCAGCAACTATTAGTGGTATAGCTTCGATCCACTTGGTAAAATAATCTATTCCTACCAAGATATATTTCTGTCCTTTGGACGAAGCAGGATTTATTTCTCCTATCAAATCCAATGCCCATCCTCTAAATGGCCATGGTTTGATGATCGAATGCAACTCACTCGCAGGGGCATGTTGAATCCCTGCATGTTTCTGACATTCCTCACATCCTTTAGCAAAGTCTATGCAATCTTTGAGCATGCTAGGCCAATACAATCCGTATCGAAATAACAACCATTTCATTTTATGGCCTGCTTGATGTGCCCCACATGCCCCATTGTGGACTTCTGACAATGCTAAGTATGCCTCACTTTCTCCTAGGAATTTCAATAATACACCCTCTTGGGTCTTTTTAAACAATTCATTCCCCATGAGGAGATATGACAATGCTCTGTATTTTGTTTTTCTATCCACATTCAGAGTTGGGTTTGCTAAATAACTCATCAGTGGACTTCGCCAATCTGCATCTTACAAAGTGTTTATGGATAATATTTCGAATCCCTGTTTCTCAGCATATCCCAATTTCATACTTTCCAGATCCGATGGTGTGAATCTAGTAGCCATAACTCTACCTCTTAATTCAACTAAATCCTTAAAGTTCTTGGTAGAAACTTTATAGCCCGAAGCCAATTGTGCTAAGTCATTTGCTTCTTGGTTCTCTATTCTTGGTATGTGTTGAATATCCATGTATTCAAATTTCCTTAGTAGCCTATTGACTATGACGAAGTATATCATCAAGTTTTCCTTTATGCACTTATATTCCTTTGTAATTTGTTTGACCACTAATTCTGAGTCTCCTTTAATTTCGACTCTAGTTACCCCCAATTCCAACAAAGCTTCAAGTCCAACAATGAGCGCTTCATACTCAGCTTCGTTGTTCGAGCAATGAGGACCATCTAATTTATACTTGAATTTTGTTGGAATTCCTTCAGGAGAAATTAGAAGGACTCCAACGCCACTTCCATTCCTGTGGGTTGAACCATCAAAGTACAATTTCCATGGTTGTATTTCAACGTAACTTATGACAGTCTGCTCAACCAAAGAATAGTCCACAATGAAGTCAGAAATCACTTGACCTTTCACAGCTTTTAAAGGCATGAAAGTCAAAGAATATTCCGTTAAAGCTAAAGCCCATTTACCAACTCTGCTATGCATTATTGGTTTTGAAAGCATGTGTTTAATGACATCGAAATGGGATGAAACATAAACATCAACAGGCTTTATATAATACTTGAGTTTCATACAAGAGAAATACAAACAGAGACATAGCTTTTCTAAGTTGCTATATCTGGTCTCTGCATCATTTAGTACTCTACTTAAATAGTATATGGCTCTTTCGATACCATTGTTATCTTCTTGTGCTAACATACTACCTATACTAACTTCAGAGGCAGATATGTACAATCTCATGGGCTTCCCCCATGAAGGTGGAGACAAAATAGGAGGCTGAGAGAGGTATCTTTTTATCTTATCAAATGCCTCCTGGTGGGCTTCGTTCCATTCGAAGGCTTGACCTTGCTTTAGACGAAGTAACGGAGAGAAAGCTTGGGTTCTTCCACTCAGGTTCGAAATGAATCTTCTGAGGAAGTTAATTTTCCCTAGCAGGGATTGCAACTCCCTTTTTGACGTAGGTGCTTTCGTCTCCATTATGGCTTTGGTTTTGTTCTGGTTGATTTCGATCCCTTTCTTGTGAACCACAAAACCAAGAAAATCTCCAGCCTGCACAAAAAATGCACATTTAAGGGGATTCATCTTTAAGCCATGTTTTCTCATTCGCTCGAATGATTGGCTCAAATGATGCAAATGTGTTTCTACGATATAGATTTGATGACTATATCATCAATATACACCTGCATGAAGGTTTCAATGAAATCATGAAAAATTGAATTCATTGCCCTTTGATAAGTTGCCCCAGCGTTCTTTAAACCAAAAGGCATCACCACCCATTCGTAGGTTCCTAAGGCTCCTGGGCAACGAAATGTTGTCTTTGCAACATCTTCTTCAGCAATGAAAATCTGATTATACCCAGAGTATCCATCTAACATACTCAAGTATTCGAACCCTGCAGCAGAATCTACTAGCATTTCTGCCACAGGCATGGAATATTCATCTTTAGGGGTTGCAGTGTTCAAATCCCTAAAATCTATGCAAATTCT
Organism: Vicia faba; assembly: GCA_948472305.1. Taxonomy (NCBI): domain Eukaryota; kingdom Viridiplantae; phylum Streptophyta; class Magnoliopsida; order Fabales; family Fabaceae; genus Vicia; species Vicia faba. Next base: position 156,929,902 of record OX451741.1, on the reverse strand, counting down.
TAAAGAACCATTTTTCTTAATAACAGGTACTATATTTGCTAACCATTCGACGTACCTTGTTGTTCTGATGAATTTGCAACGCAACAACCTTTCGATCTCAGCTTTAATCTTTGTGAGAACCGCTGGTGCGAATCTTCTGGGAGTTTGTTTGATGGGCTTCTTGCCATCTTTGATTGGCAGTCTGTGTTCGACTAACTCCCTCTTTAAACCAGGCATCTCGTCATAATCCCATGCGAAGCAATCTTTGTTTTTCTTGAGGACTTCGATTACTTCCTTCTTGAGGCCTGGGCTAAGTTTTGCACTTATGTAGGTTATTCTTTTCGTTTTTTCATCCCCTAAGTTGACTTCTTCTAGTAGATCTTGTGCCAACATTTTGGCACCTGAGTTTATGGGGTCCCTTTCGAAGCCTAGGGGTTCTTTAACGTAGATGGCATCCAACCTTTGATCCATCTCAGCTTCTTTGAAGGGTGAGCATTTCGAGCCATCCCCACTTGCTTCGTTCATCTTTACAGTTAATTTATTTATTTCAGCCTCTAAAGCCGCTTTTGATTCGTTCTCAGCCATATAGGCCGAAATCCTTTCGAAAAAGGTAGACTCAGTCATGGATAAGGTTGTCGAAGTCCCAGCCCACTGGCCGTTTTTGTATATTGCTTTCGACTTCCTCTTCTTCACTGATTATTGTTCTATCCCAGTAAAGGCCATCATGGCGAAGGGTCATGTAGTAGTGGGCGTTCCTGGTTTCGTTAATCTCGTCATTTGGAACACACGGAGCAATCTTTGCCAGATTTTTATCATAATCCCTCTTGTCAACTAAATTGACTGTTGACATAAAGTAACTCTGATCTGCTTCGATGTTTTCCATGATTCCATCATCTCTCCACAGAACTAGTCGTTGATGCATTGATGAAGGAACTGCCCCCACGCCATGGATCCACTCCCTTCCCAGCAATAAGTTATAGTTGGCCTTGGCTTCGATCACCATAAACATGGTGGGCCTACATCTTGAGCCTATTGTCAATTCCAACTGGACCACTCCCAGTGTTTTGCCCACTTTTCCCTCATAATTGGACAGAACCATATTATGGGGCTTGATATCTCCTTCGCGAATCTCTAATCTTTTCAGCATGAAATGGGGTATCAAATTGACTGCAGCACCCCCATCCACTAGAACCTTGTTCACACCATGGACACCAACTTTTGCCCGAATAAATAGTGGCTTAAGATGGTTCTTCATAGCAGGTTCTGGACGTTCGAAGAACGCGTTTTGCTCCTCGATAGCCCCATTGTCCATCACATAGTAGCACACAGGCCTATGTTTCATCAAATCTGAGGTATCTTCTTCCTCACATTCATCAATTTTGGTTTCCTGCCCAAATTCACAGGGAAGCACAGATACCACGTTATAGTTTAGGTTGAATGAAGACTGCCCCTCTGATTCGAAGTTATCTGTTATCATATCTTCGTCTTCTTCTGGGCCTGGAGTGTATTCCTTTGGTTCATCCCGTTGAACTTCAGAAAAAAGCCTCCTATTAACTGGAGGTTTGTCTTCAGTTTGATTTTTTGGTTTGTTGGTGCTAGATTCACCTTGGTTCTTTGTTGAAGTGACCCCTTTGTTTGCCCCAGCTTCCCTCTCAGCCTTTTAAATCCTTTGTTGCCTGCGCCACTGGGATCTTGACATGGGGTTCCTTCCTTTGTAGTTTTCTAATCTTACCTCCTCCCTTTTTGCTATGTTGAATTGCCTTCTGTACGTCATAGCATGGCGTGCATTTCGTTCGGTGTTTCTCCATCTATCTTTGCCTTTGTCATTTCTGACTTGCAACCATCTGTCGGTTGGCACTTCAGCAGGGAGTTTGAAAGTCACTCTTCGAGTAGCCTTTGGGTGAGGGCTATCAGGCCTTCGTTGTTTGTGTCTGCTGTCGAAAAATGGGCCCATCTGGACAGTTTCTTGATGGTTCCAGCAAGGGGCGAAGGGAATCGTTTCAAAGGCTCTGGCCATGCTTTGGTCATACACAGCAGAACACCTTAGGCAAATCAAGCACTTGGTTGCCCCTTTGTAGCAGTGAAACACAAATTCCAGCAAACTTTCTCCAGCCTTAGGATAACACCTGAAAAGCTGGTTATCCTGGCGCCAATTGTTGCCAGTTCGAGTCCTCTGTACCCTCTCGAAATTCGCAGCGATTCTTTGATTGCAGAGGATGCTGCACCTAGGGCATAATATCATGCCTGTATCTCCCTTGTGGCATGTCATGAGGTAATCCTTGAGACTAGCATCTCCAGCGTGATTATCCTCCATTTTATACTTCTCTTTTTCTAAGTATTTTTCTACCTCCTCCATCTCAGAGCAAGGCCTCTCCAAATCCACCATATTTATCTCAACATCTTCCCCCTTAGCTTCGTCATCTCCCCATCCTGTGGGCTTTATATCCTCAATGTGAACCTTCGAACTCTCTGGGGCAGAATATTTGACCAAATAGTCAAATTTTCCACTGGGTTCCCCTAGAGTGTCCCATATTTCCTTCTGAGGGGAAGTTGGCTTCGTGATTTGGACTTTCTCCAATTCCAGCCTCAAGCCTTCAGTGACCTGTGTTAGTTCTTGGTTCTGATTTTCCTGGCCTTCAGTAGCCTGGGTTTCTTTTGCAACAGCTATAGGTGGTGCCTCAATCGAAGTCTCTGGTATCTTCTAGATGTCTTCAGCGACCTCCTTATCGACTTCGACCATCACCCAGCTTTCAGTTTCAGTACCTTTCTCTCCTGTTGGGGCATCACTTTGGTCAGCTTCCACCATGTTAATCTCTCCAATGCATGCAGGCTCGGAGTAGTTGGTGTCTGCGACGTCCAAGGGATCTTCGTCCACTTTCATCTTTGCCTTATCAGCAAACTTTAGTCTGCCATCTTTGATTGCATTTTGAATTAGGTCCCTGAAAAGAAAACACTGTGAGGTTTTGTGGCCTAGGAAACTATGATATTTGCAAAATCCTCTCTTCTTTCTCTGATCTAAAGGAGGTATTTTAACATTTGATAGCACAATGAGTTGGCTATCTTTGACAAGTAAATCAAAAATCTCGTCACATTTAGTGACATCGAAGGTATAAACCTTCTTTGGGAATTTGTCACTTTTCTCATTTTCAACAATCTCTTTCCCTTTTGTGGGAACCAATAATTTGCAGGAGTAAGGTGGAGCCTGTTTTAATTCAGCGAGGTCGATTTCGACCTCTTCGAATTCGAATTCAGGATAATCTTCTGCTTCCTCAGTTCCAACATAGGAGATCCTTTCTTTCTTGTTATTCTTAAAGACTCTGGCCTTTTCGGCCTTTAGCCTTTCGACCTGTCGAACCCTATCGGCTAACTGAGCCATGTCCCTCAAATATTGAGTGTCTAGTTTCTTTCGAATAGAGTAATCCAAACCACCAGCGGCCATTTCGACTAACTCATGTTCAGGCACTACTGTGTAACATCTGGATTTCAAAAGCCTAAATCTATTCAGATAATCATCTATGGGTTCAGTGAATTTTCTCTTGACACTGGCTAATTCCTTCAAGCTTATTTTCGATTGTCCCATGTAAAATTGTTCATGGAATAATCTCTCCAAGAGAGCCCAAGTATTAATGGACCCAGGAGGCAAAGTGGTAAACCATGTGAAGGCATTTTTAGTCAAGGAACTTGGGAAGTATTTGATCCTGAGATCTTCATTATTAGCTAAATCTCCCGCTTCGGTTAGATATCTGGCTATGTGTTCGACTGTCGACTCATTGGTATCCCCAGCGAACTTTGTAAATTTAGGGACTTTATATCCCCTTGGTAAATCAGTATGCATTATGCAATCTAATATAGGAGAAGCATAATTTGGCCTTCTCATTCCTGTGTTGAGGCCATTCTGGGCCATGACTCTCTCTATCATGGTGGTTAGATTGTTTTCTGCCAAGATGTTATCGTTTCGAATTCTATGAACGACAGCATCAGCATCTTGATTTCAACCAACCATGACAACCCCCCTAGGTTGTTCTTCTCGAAACTCTGGGGCCCCTAGCCTTTCGACCCTTGCCCCTGGTTCCATAATTTCTCTTTGTGGGTGTTGTACCCCAAAATTTGCCCTCCCATATTCTTCAAAGATTTGCCAAGTCAAGCTTCAAAATCTCCCCAAGGGTTGCACAGTGTAAGGGCCTCCTAAGCAGTCAAAATTAGGGTTTTTGTTCTGATCAAGAAAATGAAGTTTCCAAAGGTCCAATCAAGTCTCACATGCCTACAAATATGGTCAAGCATCCTCATACAAAGTTTCAAGACTTACAGCACAAAACTGCACAGTCAAAACCCTAATTGCACTACAGTCAACTGTAGGGGCAAAATGGTCATTTGGCAGTCAAAAGTTCAAATTTTTGGTCAACATATCATTTTGAAGCCACAAACATCATTTTATCAATGCTTGATCATGATTCTCAAAGCTTGGCTCAAAAATCATCAAAATGCAAAAGTTTCCTTATTTGGACAATTGAAAAAGTCAACTGTAAATTGACCAGGGCATAACTTTCACATGGATTATCAGAAAAATTCCATCCAAAGCTCATTTTGAATAGAAAGACATTTCCTACAACTCATCTTCATACTTCAAGTCCAAGAAATGCTCTCACAAAAAGTTATCAATTTCAACATTATAGGTCATTTTCAAAAGTCAACAAAAAGGGACTTTAAATCAAAGGCCATAACTTGAGATTGGTAAATCAAAATGACATGGGACCAAAGGTATTGGTTAGAGGACTCAAAGACCTTTCCAAAATGTCCAAGAACATGAGAAAAGCTTAAAAATTGAGCAAGTTATGCCTTGTAGAAGTTGGGAAATTTTTGGATATTTTGTAAAGTCAACATTGGTTCAAATGACCTAAAATTGCTAATGGGTCCATTTTTCTTCCATAATTCATCATCCATGACATGTGCACGACCACTTGGCCCAAAGGGAAGTATTTCTTCATTTTTTATTTATTTATTTGAATTTTTATTTATAATAATTCATTTAAATCAAATTAAATACATGAAAAATGTTTAACCTAGGTTTTACAATCTTTTTGTGCACAAAATCTACTCAATAATTCGTGTGAAATCAAATAGGGAAAGATTTGGAGAGAATTGATATTAATTTGTACAAAAGCACATGGAAAATATTTGAAAAAAGATCTTGAAAATCAAATTTCCAAAAACCATGAATGCAATTGATTTGTTTGGTTTTTCTTGACCTAATTGATTCATTACATAAGCCTGAATGAAAACCTAATCAAAAGGACCATTGAAGCTGCGCAGAGAACTCTAGACAAACTTGCATTTTTCTCAAAAAAACTCAATTCTGAAAACTCACTTCCAGGGCGATTCAAGGCACGATTTTTGTTTCATTAGCTTGCTGAAGGTTCATTGAACGTTTCCCAATCAAAAACATCAAACATAACCTCTTGAATCGTTGTACAGAAGCTAACCTTTCTCACTTTTTTTTCATAATCGTGCATTCCAATTCATGCACATTTAGCCTTTTTTAATGTTTGATTCATGTTCCTTATGCAATTCTGAAGCTAACCCATGTGTTTGATTTAATTTTTGCAAGCCATATACGATTTCACCATTACCAAATTCTAGGGTTTTCAGAGTTGTGAATTGGGCGTTTTCAAATAGCGTAAAATTAGAGAACCATAGTGCCATGAACGTACTCAGCAAGCTTGGACGAAAAGTTTGAGACCCTCGCGCTCAATTTATGAGCGTCACAGGGCTAATCGATATTTTTTAATAGCTGGCCTAAGAGAACGCTAACAAAACCGTGGCTTAATGTGTTTGTGTTTCAGGAACATGAAGAAGATGAACTCGTGGCAAGAGATGGTTGGCCTGTTTGAAAGTTCGCGCGCAGAGGCCCCACTAACGCTTGTTTTTTTATTATGTTTGTTGTTTATTATATATTAACATGCGTAAACTGGTTCAGCTGGCAAGGCGTAGTGGTGGCAAAGCACATGACCTGGGTTCGAGCCCCAGGTCTTCATACTTTCAATATATTTTTTCAACCCATATTCACATGCAGCTTCAGTGTAAACGCACATCATGCACCTCTATAATCAAGCCAACCACGCGTCCAAGGGCATCAGATCAAAGGCCCAGATCCAAGGAATATGATGAACCATGGTCAACACTGATACACCTTAGTGCCAAAGTCAACGAGGCTTAAGGAATTGGGCCCTAAAGTGCTGGGCTTCACCTCCAAAATCAGGGGCAGACCCCCTAGGTTTGCAAGTCTTTATTTTTTATTTATTTTCTATTTTCTTTCTAATTGTTGTTTTATTTAATTAATTAATTATTTCCATAAAAACACAAAAAACATAAAAATCAGAAAAAGAGAAAAAAAAACAATAAATATTTTATTTTAGTATTTTCATAAATAAATGCATATAATTAAATTTAGTGTAAATTAGGTTTTAATTTTAATACTTTTAATAAAAATCTAAAAAATGTAGAATTAGGGTTTAATTAATAATTTTTCATCCTTTTTATTTTTCTTTCATAAATATTATTTATTTTATTTATTTTTATAATTAAATTTGTATATAAAAATTAGGGTTAATTTAGGTTAAAAAAAACTTCAATATTTTCTTAATAAATTAAAAGCCATTAGAATTAGGGTTAATATTTATTTTAATTAATTTTTTTTCTATTAAATCCTAAAATACTAAAAAATACCAAAAAACAAGTTCTTTCTTTCTTTTAATTTTAATTAATTCCATGTAATTTTAATTTTGCAAAAAGGGTCCAACGCCCTCGTTTCGATTTAATTCAATTCGCATATTTATTTCTTCTTTCGTATAATATTTGTGTACCTCTCCCAAGGCCATGTAACCTTTCAATTTCTTGCACTTTAAATTCTTTTACTTTATTTATTTTTTGTCAAATCGGGTTCGAGAAACTTTTGGCGATGTGGACCCGCGCCTTTTGTAATAGCTTTAGATCTTTACTTTCCCGCAAATATTTTAACTGTTAAATCAAGGCATGAAAGAATGTATGGACAAAAATAAAAACAAACGTTAGATCACCAATAACATGACAAAAGACAAAATAACTGAACATGACACACGAATCGCACACACCACCCCTAGGGTACGCCTCACTGTTGCCTTGCCTCGAAAGGTGATCGTCGAGTAGAGGATGTCTTAGTAAGTCCTCATGATCCGGGAACCTGGCATGAGGGTAGCTTCTAAGGTGTCTTCCCATTGCTCTGGTGATCACCATGTCCCGAACCTCGAATTGACCCGAACACCTCCAACGGTGGTGCTACCTACCTCTCAATGGTGGGATGGCACTACTTTCAAGGACATTTACACAGACGAATTCCTTAGGGTAGGTAGACGACTCTAGATACTTTCTCTAAATCTCAAAACAAATTCAAAAATACTTTTCACACCGACACCTTTTCAAAAGCTTTCGAAAGCAATTTTTCAAACACTCTTGAGGACTAATACAAGAGTCGAACTGGAATTTTCAAAGAAACTTTTTAAAACCCACAGTTGAAAAGCAAACAAACCATTTTTGAAAACACAAATGAGCAAGTATCTAAGAGCCCATGGATAACCATGGATAGAAAGGGTGCTAACACCTTCCCTTTCTATAACCTACCTCCCGAACCGAGAGCAATCTCTATAAGGAATTTTTCTGTGCTTTTGTCCTTTCCATTTGGAGAAAATAAAAGACGGTGGCGACTCTTGCTTCCGCGACATTTCGCGAACCAGCGTTAAACAGTCAGTTCCAGATCCACCGATCACAGAACTGGCGACTCTGCTGGGGACTTAACTTAAAGTGAGGTGTACCTTAGGGTTAGTTCATAACTGTGTTTTCAATTGTTTTCCTTGTGTGCTTTAAATTGTGGGTTGCTTGGGAGTTCTATAGATCCTAACCCGGATCTGGGGGATACCTTCTTAGAAAGTAGCAACAAGGCTGTGAGGGAACTGTGCGGGGTATACCGACATGGTTGAAACAGTCTGCTACGTTGATGTGGCACTTTGGTGTGTACCGGTAACCCTTGAGTTCAGTCAAGGAGAGTACGGGGGCCTCCGCGTGGTTTCGTGAAGCATCAACAAACCTTAGGAACCTTAATTGAACTATCTTGGCCTCTTTAGGGTAGTGAGATAACTGACTTTGGTGCAGTCTGAGGTTGGTTGATACTCGATACTACACCCAATTGAGGGTTGCTTTCCTGGAATATTTCGATCGCCAGTTCAGTGGCTAAATCGAAACGATGAACAATGAAAGCAATCCCGTGATATTGGGACCCTTAGAACCCGTTTACTTCTAATAGGACAGGTTGAGCCCACCAACTTCAAGAGGGTAATACCCAGACCTCATGCTGGCCTAAACTTTAGGGGCTTGTCTTGTGTGACTTGTGTGCCTTCCAACTTGACTGTTTGCATGCTTGTTATCTGACACTTGAGTTCCCTGCAGGTTTTGTTTATTATCCTTAACTAGGACTCATAACAGGGTTTGCTGAGTGTTTTGCAGGTTTTATTTAGTCCTTAACTAGGACTCATAACAAGGTTTGCCGAGTTTCTTGCAGGGTTTGTTTTAGTCCTTAATTGGGACTCATGACATGTTTTACTGAATTTCTTGCAGGGCTTGTTTATAGTCCTTAATTGGGACTCATAACAGGGTTTACCTACATTACCCCATGCATACCATAACATCATACCATTGCATACATCTTAACCCATTTCAAGGATCTCAAGGGCTTGTGATGCAGGTCATGATGAATCAAACATCTAGCAAGGGGCAAAGAGGATTTATTTTCCTCTAGACAAAGTTGTCAGGGGCTATGACCCACTTGATATGGTGAGCTCTGACTCCTGAAGAAGGTTCCCTAACCAAGGTTGTTTGGAAATCAAAACCAGACATGATGACTAAAGTCAGGGGCCATGACCCACTGGATATGGTGAGCCTTTAACCCTTGGAAGAAGGACTCTCAACAAATGTGAAGTTCTTCCAATCAAGCCACCGGATCCAAATGCTAACCAATTTTCTTGTTTACCCTGCGAGGTCCTTGAAAACATTGCATGCATATCATACACATCATTACATAACAGGTATCTTTGTTGCAGGTCACTTACCTTTCTCGCTGTTTATTTCAGCAATGGCTTCCCAACAAGATAACCAGGACCTTCTTGCTCAAGAGACTCGGTTCGGGGAAATCCTCCTGAATCTATCCAAGGGGCAGGAGGAGCTAAGGACATTTCTCGTGGAGACCCTTGTTAGAAATAGTGCTGAGGATGAACGGCTGAAACACCTACAAGCTGAGGTGGATGCATTGAGGGCCCAGATGCTGGGGCAGGTGACTGTTATTCAAGGGTTAGCTCAAAGACAAGACGAGCTCTGGTTTCTCGTCAACCAACTGCTTCAGGGTAACCAACTGGGGCAAACGTCTAAGGGTAAAAAGCCAGTCATCGTTCGACCATCTTTGAGACAAAGAGGCAAGGAGAAAGCTCCTCATATGGCTTCAGTACCACCAATTCAGTATCAACCTCACCAGCTTCAGCCAGACGAGCCCAAAAGGCAATTCACCAAGCTCAACGTGTCGCTGCCTCAAGCCTTACAACAACTGCTGAGGTTGAACTTGGTAACTCTAAAGGATCCTCCTAAGAATCCCAACAGGACACCTTCAAGGTATAACCCCAACGCTCACTGCGCTTATCATTCTGACAGCCCGGGGCATGCTACAGAGGATTGTTGGACTCTGAAAAATAAGATCCAAGACCTGATTGAGGAAGGAGCTGTGGAATTCACCCAAGATGGCCAGGCTGAGTGCTTCTACCATCCCTACAGGAGGCATCATTTGAAGTAACAAGCCCTGAGATGAGAAAACTTTTGTTCACTCGAATGTTCAAGTTGCAGTTTTCTTTTGTTCAAACATTTATTCATTGTTAAACATTGTTATTTCATTAATGCATCGCATATGTCTGTTTTGAAGCAATATATTCGTATTCACTATACGCAAATTATTTTCATACTTTTTCTGATGATCAACTCTTAAATAATAATTCTAAGCCTCTTGAGGGAGGATGGCGAAAACGATACCATAATCTACAGTATGCTTTTGAACAGACCCCGCTGATGAGGTACATGCATTGTTTCAATCCCTAAACACTGGAGTTATAAGGAAGATAATCCCTCGTCAACCCCTCTGAGCCAAAGAAGTAGGAGTTTTTCTTTTCGAAAATTAAAACCCTTTATCATAACCTGGGGCAGGGTAGTTCTCTCAGTGGATCCAAGTGCATAACAAATGGCACCAAAGAGGTCCTTACAAAACAAAGGAAGACAATGATGGTTCCGAATAATCAATAAAGAAAGGCAATCATTATCTCAAAAAAAATAAAAAACCATTAAGTTAAAGCCCATGAAAGAGACTTACAAAACTGGGGCATCCCGCTGACTGTAATTCCAAAAAAGGAAATAGTTCAGGCAAAAAAAGAAAGGGATAACAAAAATCAGAAAAGAAAGAGGTCCTATAAACCCTCGACAAAAAAAGGAATGACTGCCCATTCAAAATAAGTTATCAACATCCGAACCATCACTGGAAAATCAGAGCAAAGACTCAAAACAAGGTCTAACGTATGATCAATTGAGTTTAGGATTGAAGAACATCACGAAGAGCGGATGGGTACAAATAATTTGAGCCTTTATCCTTTGTTTCTTAAACCGTGAACCAGGCCACGTTATAACCCATAAAAGTCCTAGCTGAAGCATGGGTTAGTTTGAAAGCATACTGTTACGAAAGGTATCCTGACTCCTTAAGGCTCGCAATAAAATAACAAGTTGACATCACGTTTTACAAACATTCACTTGTTTTATGAAAAGAATGCATTTTCAAAATCTTCAAGACAGACATAAGCTTTGCATTTTTAACATAACTTTGCTTGCATATGAATATTGGTTTGAACGGCAGGGAAATTCGCACGATGAATACCTAGTGAACAAAAGCATTTCCAATCAAGGGGCATGACATGATCATTGTCCATCATCTGGGGCAGTCCAATCAAGATTCAGGGAATCTCTCAGGGCCAAACAGCCTGGGGCAAATCTCCGCCTGAGTCACTTGGGGGCATTCCAGCAACGAATCTTGCCTAACCAAACATCTTCTGGTGGCATGACAAAACACTTCTAACAGGGGCACCTCCCTGCATTCTAAGAGCATGGACATAGTCGAAAAGATACTACGCATAATCAAAGACCCGCTAGGTTGACACACCTAGGCAAAAATAAGGGCTTCCCGGCGAACCAAAAGGGTTCGGGCAAAATGAAGGGATGAAATGGAAAAATCTGTACACCCGGCAAGTCGAAAACCTGAAAAGGCAGCTTGGGCAAAAATGGGTATCCCGATGGACTGAAAACCCGAAAGGGCGGTCCAGGAAAAAGTTAGGGATCAAAAGCGTACGACTATGTCCCAGCATCTTGTCACTCGCCTACCAAAATAAGATTTGTCAATCGGCAATCACCAAGCACCTCCACAGGTAACATTGGAAACAGGGGCAATAAAGAGTTGTCTGAGCAATCTAATTTTTCTGTCCACCAAGGTACCAAGATAGGTTCAACAAAAGAACATGACCAGTACATCTTAATTCCCCAGAGAGTAAGTCAGCAGTCAGTGCATTCTTCTCCAAGCAGAGTTATCAAATCTCAAGGAAGTTGGGCATCCTCCAGTAGATCTCAACATTCCCTAGCAGCATACATATTCTTAACAAGCATCCCCGGCAGTCTTGGTCTAAAGATTGTTCCCCGGCGGTATATCAACATTCAAAGGAAACCACTTCCCCAGCATATCAAAACTTCCCCAGGTGAGTCCAATTCAGTTTCCCCAGGAAAGATGGAATTCATCTCCCCCAAGCAATAAGCTTATCCCCAGTAGATTCTGGAAGCTTATCCCTCGCAGAGCACGAACGTGTCGTCCGGCTTTATTTAAAGAGTTATTTCCTTACCAGGATATAACTGGGTTATCCTCAGCCAAAAGCCACGGAAAGGTCGTCGTCAACACAGTCTTCTTACCCCCAGCGAAGTCTATCAACACTTCCAACACAGCAAAGATATCATCAGCAAGTTACTATCAACAATTCAGCAGATACCTCTCTCCCCACAGAGTATTGTTCCCCAGCAAGGTCGCTAGAGTATTTTTCTCCCCGCAGAATCTTCCATTCGCCAAGTTTATTCCTCAACGGAGTCATCTTCTCCTACCGGTATTCTTGCAACTATCAGCCCCAGCGGAAGCAAAAGCTTATTCTTCAACATCAGCCCAGGAGTGACTTCCCGGCACCCGTCAAGGATTTACTTTCCTAGACGAAAAACACATTCATAAAACATCACATACATCATTATAGCATGCATATACGCATCATATTATACAAATCTCATTTATGTTGAGAACATCATTGCTTGATCTATATCATGCATTGCATATGACTGACCTTTACCTTTCAGGAAAGATTCAGCTAAATTCTCAATCGTATTTCAAGACCTAGACCGTTTCAGTTAACCGACTCCAAAGATTTGTTATCCAGTCCAAAGCCTTCTCTAGTCCAGCTAAATCGACTCCCAACAGATTTTTCTGATGAAGACTCCGTAGAAGTTATCGGGTTATGATTTCCTTTGGTCTTCTCCCCGACGGTGCGTGAGATGTAATTCCCTTTTAGGTTATAATTTCCTTTGGTCCTCTCCTCGACGGTGCGTGAGATGTAATTCCCTTTTAGGTTATAATTTCCTTTGGTCCTCTCCCCGACGGTGCGTGAGATGTAATTCCCTTTCAGGTTATAATTTCCTTTGGTCCTCTCCCCGACGGTGCGTGAGATGTAATTCCCTTTCAGGTTATAATTTCCTTTGGTCCTCTCCCCGACGGTGCGTGAGATGTAATTCCCTTTCAGATTATAATTTCCTTTGGTCCTCTCCCCGACGGTGCGTGAGATGTAATTCCCTTTCAGGTTATAATTTCCTTTGGTCCTCTCCCTGACGGTGCGTGAGATGTAATTCCCTTTCAGATTATAATTTCCTTTGGTCCTCTCCCCGACGGTGCGTGAGATGTAATTCCCTTTTAGGTTATAATTTCCTTTGGTCCTCTCCCCGATGGTGCGTGAGATGTAATTCCCTTTCAGGTTATAATTTCCTTTGGTCCTCTCCCCGACGGTGCGTGAGATGTAATTCCCTTTCAGGTTATAATTTCCTTTGGTCCTCTCCCCGACGGTGCGTGAGATGTAATTCCCTTTCAGGTTATAATTTCCTTTGGTCCTCTCCCCGACGGTGCGTGAGATATAATTCCCTTTCAGGTTATAATTTCCTTTGGTCCTCTCCCCGACGGTGCGTGAGATGTAATTCCCTTTCAGATTATAATTTCCTTTGGTCCTCTCCCCGACGGTGCGTGAGATGTAATTCCCTTTCAGATTATAATTGCCTGCGGTTCTCTTTCCGATCCTGCGAAGATGGTAATTCCCACCAAGATTTTCTCAACGAGCGTTGTTGAAGTTAAAGTCACCCAAGGTTCGCTCACCATTCATGCTGAGGTAGTAACCACCCCTGGTTCGTTCATCATCTTTGAAGCTCCAGATCCAGCTCCTGTAACCAGTCAGGACATATCTATACCAAGCATCTGAAAACCAGCTCCTGCAACGTGTCAGGTAATCGTTTTCTGTTTTGCAGGTACGCAAGTTCTCGCTAAGGAATCTCTTACGCGATCAACATCCAGATGGCATCTATAAGCCCATCATCCTATTCATCAACCTCTAAATGGCATCTGTAAGCCCATTCCATCATCACACTGCTACTATGTGAGCGCAAATTTCTGGGCACTCTAGTGTTCAATCATCTTCTACCCTCGGATTACGAAAGGCACGTCAGCCAATCTGCATCCTCAGGTCTAAGAAGATTGAACAGGGGCAACTGTTGTACCCCAAAATTTGCCCTCCCATATTCTTCAAAGATTTTCCAAGTCAAGCTTCAAAATCTCCCCAAGGGTTGCACAGTGTAAGGGCCTCCTAAGCAGTCAAAATTAGGGTTTTTGTTCTGATCAAGAAAATGAAGTTTCCAAAGGTCCAATCAAGTCTCACATGCCTACAAATATGGTCAAGCATCCTCATACAAAGTTTCAAGACTTACAGCACAAAACTGCACAATCAAAACCCTAATTGCACTACAGTCAACTGTAGGGGCAAAATGGTCATTTGGCAGTCAAAAGTTCAAATTTTTGGTCAACATATCATTTTGAAGCCACAAACATCATTTGATCAATGCTTGATCATGATTCTCAAAGCTTAGCTCAAAAATCATCAAAATGCAAAAGTTTCCTTATTTGGACAGCTGAAAAAGTTAACTGTAAATTGACCAGGGCATAACTTTCACATGGATTATCAGAAAAATTCCATCCAAAGCTCATTTTGAAGAGAAAGACATTCCCTACAACTCATCTTCATACTTCAAGTCCAAGAAATGCTCTCACAAAAAGTTATCAATTTCAACATTATAGGTCATTTTCAAAAGTCAACAAAAAGGGACTTTAAATCAAAGGCCATAACTTGAGATTGGTAAATCAAAATGACATGGGACAAAAGGCATTGGTTAGAGGACTCAAAGACCTTTCCAAAATGTCCAAGAACATGAGAAAAGCTTAAAAATTGAGCAAGTTATGCCTTGTAGAAGTTGGGAAATTTTTGGATATTTTGAAAAGTCAACATTGGTTCAAATGACCTAAAATTGCTAATGGGCCCATTTTTATTCCATAATTCATCATCCATGACATGTGCACGACCACTTGGCCCAAAGGGAAGTATTTCTTCATTTTTTATTTATTTATTTGAATTTTTATTTATAATAATTCATTTAAATCAAATTAAATACATGAAAAATGTTTAACCTAGGTTTTACAATCTTTTTGTGCACAAAATCTACTCAATAATTCGTGTGAAATCAAATAGGGAAAGATTTGGAGAGAATTGATCTTAATTTGTACAAAAGCACATGGAAAATATTTGAAAAAAGATCTTGAAAATCAAATTTCCAAAAACCATGAATGCAATTGATTTGTTTGGTTTTTCTTGACCTAATTGATTCATTACATAAGCCTGAATGAAAACCTAATCAAAAGGACCATTGAAGCTGCGCAGAGAACTCTAGACAAACTTGCATTTTTCTCAAAAAAACTCAATTCTGAAAACTCACTTCCAGGGCGATTCAAGGCACAATTTTTGTTTCATTAGCTTGCTGAAGGTTCATTGAACGTTTCCCAATCAAAAACATCAAACA
Source organism: Vicia faba (assembly GCA_948472305.1). Classification (NCBI taxonomy): domain Eukaryota; kingdom Viridiplantae; phylum Streptophyta; class Magnoliopsida; order Fabales; family Fabaceae; genus Vicia; species Vicia faba. The sequence goes on along the minus strand of OX451741.1, from coordinate 156,914,623 downwards.
TAACCTCTTGAATCGTTGTACAGAAGCTAACCTTTCTCACTTTTTTTTCATAATCGTGCATTCCAATTCATGCGCATTTAGCCTTTTTTAATGTTTGATTCATGTTCCTTATGCAATTCTGAAGCTAACCCATGTGTTTGATTTAATTTTTGCAAGCCATATACGATTTCACCATTACCAAATTATAGGGTTTTCAGAGTTGTGAATTGGGCGTTTTCAAATAGCGTAAAATTAGAGAACCATAGTGCCATGAACGTACTCAGCAAGCTTGGACGAAAAGTTTGAGACCCTCGCGCTCAATTTATGAGCGTCACAGGGCTAATCGCTATTTTTTAATAGCTGGCCTAAGAGAACGCTAACAAAACCGTGGCTTAATGTGTTTGTGTTTCAGGAACATGAAGAAGATGAACTCGTGGCAAGAGATGGTTGGCCTGTTTGAAAGTTCGCGCGCAGAGGCCCCACTAACGCTTGTTTTTTTTATTATGTTTGTTGTTTATTATATATTAACATGCGTAAACTGGTTCAGCTGGCAAGGCGTAGTGGTGGCAAAGCACATGACCTGGGTTCGAGCCCCAGGTCTTCATACTTTCAATATATTTTTTCAACCCATATTCACATGCAGCTTTAGTGTAAACGCACATCATGCACCTCCATAATCAAGCCAACCACGCGTCCAAGGGCATCAGATCAAAGGCCCAGATCCAAGGAATATGATGAACCATGGTCAACACTGATACACCTTAGTGCCAAAGTCAACGAGGCTTAAGGAATTGGGCCCTAAAGTGCTGGGCTTCACCTCCAAAATCAGGGGCAGACCCCCTAGGTTTGCAAGTCTTTATTTTTTATTTATTTTCTATTTTCTTTCTAATTGTTGTTTTATTTAATTAATTAATTATTTCCATAAAAACACAAAAAACATAAAAATCAGAAAAAGAGAAAAAGAGAAAAAAAAACAATAAATATTTTATTTTAGTATTTTCATAAATAAATGCATATAATTAAATTTAGTGTAAATTAGGTTTTAATTTTAATACTTTTAATAAAAATCTAAAAAATGTAGAATTAGGGTTTAATTAATAATTTTTCATCCTTTTTATTTTTCTTTCATAAATATTATTTATTTTATTTATTTTTATAATTAAATTTGTATATAAAAATTAGGGTTAATTTAGGTTAAAAAAAACTTCAATATTTTCTTAATAAATTAAAAGCCATTAGAATTAGGGTTAATATTTATTTTAATTAATTTTTTTTCTATTAAATCCTAAAATACTAAAAAATACCAAAAAACAAGTTCTTTCTTTCTTTTAATTTTAATTAATTCCATGTAATTTTAATTTTGCAAAAAGGGTCCAACGCCCTCGTTTCGATTTAATTCAATTCGCATATTTATTTCTTCTTTCGTATAATATTTGTGTACCTCTCCCAAGGCCATGTAACCTTTCAATTTCTTGCACTTTAAATTCTTTTACTTTATTTATTTTCTGTCAAATCGGGTTCGAGAAACTTTTGGCGATGTGGACCCGCGCCTTTTGTAATAGCTTTAGATCTTTACTTTCCCGCAAATATTTTAACTGTTAAATCAAGGCATGAAAGAATGTATGGACAAAAATAAAAACAAACGTTAGATCACCAATAACATGACAAAAGACAAAATAACTGAACATGACACACGAATCGCACACACCACCCCTAGGGTACGCCTCACTGTTGCCTTGCCTCGAAAGGTGATCGTCGAGTAGAGGATGTCTTAGTAAGTCCTCATGATCCGGGAACCTGGCATGAGGGTAGCTTCTAAGGTGTCTTCCCATTGCTCTGGTGATCACCATGTCCCGAACCTCGAATTGACCCGAACACCTCCAACGGTGGTGCTACCTACCTCTCAATGGTGGGATGGCACTACTTTCAAGGACATTTACACAGACGAATTCCTTAGGGTAGGTAGACGACTCTAGATACTTGCTCTAAATCTCAAAACAAATTCAAAAATACTTTTCACACCGACACCTTTTCAAAAGCTTTCGAAAGCAATTTTTCAAACACTCTTGAGGACTAATACAAGAGTCGAACTGGAATTTTCAAAGAAACTTTTTAAAACCCACAGTTGAAAAGCAAACAAACCATTTTTGAAAACACAAATGAGCAAGTATCTAAGAGCCCATGGATAACCATGGATAGAAAGGGTGCTAACACCTTCCCTTTCTATAACCTACCTCCCGAACCGAGAGCAATCTCTATAAGGAATTTTTCTGTGCTTTTGTCCTTTCCATTTGGAGAAAATAAAAGACGGTGGCGACTCTTGCTTCCGCGACATTTCGCGAACCAGCGTTAAACAGTCAGTTCCAGATCCACCGATCACAGTGGGCCTGGGATTATTGGGGCTTCTAGCCTTGGTGCCCTTGCCCCCAAGTTAACTTCTTCTCTAGGTGGTCTATAAATTGGGTCGTTAGCAATTTGTTCCATAACAGGCATGTTTGCTCGAACTCCCGCCTGATTCTGCCTACGCCTTTCTGGAGGAGCAAAGAAATCTGCTATTCGACTAATGTTGTCAGTGTTTTCCCTGTTTGTCACAGTCACATTTTGTACTATTGGGGCAAATATTTCCTGCATAGTTTGTGCTAACACCCCTATCATATTATGGTTACTGTCATCCATCAATTGCCTAAAAGCCAACTAGTTTTCTGTGGTTAAAATAGGCATTGTGCTATAACCCACTGACCCTTGGTTATTTGTCATAAACTGATTCGCCCCGGACCCAGACCCCAATTGTGGTGATGAGTTTGATGTGGAATTGTGTAAATCTGCCATAAAATATGTTGGCATTCCATAAGAGGAATTTCTGGCTCTATTACCATCGAAACCGGGTGGTCTAGTTAGTGGAGTGGCGAAATGAGATTGTGTCCCTGATGGTGGAACAAATCCCCCAGGATAACCAACGGTTCCAGTATTTCCTAAGATCGAACTATTAGTTGATATGCCACTTACTCCATTGGTGGCTATATTACTTGTTGAAGATGCAACAGATTGTGCATTCGAAGGGATCACATTAGATATTCCCATCGAAGTGGACACATTAGTGCCTGTTGTATGTGGGGTATTTTGTTCCCCTTGTTGATTGTCAGAATTAGGCATCTTGTTCAAAAGTTTTCTTCTGGATAAGGGTTGGTTGCTGTTGGTTATTTTACCACTTCTTAGGTTCATAAAACAGCAAACTTCTTAGGTTCCAATGTTTTTATAATGGTTATGTCTCAACAATCTTTATTTCTAACTTCCAATTATTGGTCCCACCGGGTGTGCCAATTTGTTTCCAGTGATTTATGGTAAACAACCGCTAGTCTTCCAAACTATCGAATAAACTTACTGACTGTTATTCAATTTCTCTGGTAACTCACAGGATCGACTAGATTGATCCTAGGACTCATTGGTCATTAGGGTAACTCTCATGATCGAACATATATTCATGGTTGGTATTTGAGTGTTGTGTAGGTGTTTGGCTTATTTCGATTTCTCTCTTAAGGATCTAAAGGTGTAATCAAAATATATGTGCGCGAAACTAACTTGCATGAATAAATGTTAATTGTAAAGACATGTAAAATTGCATAAAAGACAAGTAAATGGCTTCGAATTATAAAAACAGTTAATGTAAAAGATTCTCTGGAACGTAAAAGGTTCGAAATATGAAGAAAGCGTTTAATGCAAGAAATCTGTAAATTGACTTTAAGTAAAAATAGGCGTTCGAAAGATAAAACTTTGAAGATAAAGGCATGAAAAGTATGACAGTTTTCTGAAATGTAAATTGTTTGAAATGTAAAGAAAGCATTAAAATGTAAGGCTTCAATGAAAAGATTTCGAATAGAAAGACTTTAAATGAGAAAACTTGTAAATGGTATTTGGCAGAAAGATAAAGGAAAATACTGGAAATGATAAAAGGTTTTCATTAAATCATAAACATGTGGTGCTATCATACGTACATTGCTCTTGTATTCGTTTCCCTAGCCATGTGGTAATTTGAATATTTACTGAGTATTTAGTACAATAGATATGACACACGAAATCCTAATACTAAGACCTATATTTATACTACTTCGACCATAACGGTCTTGCTATAAGATTATGCCACGTTCAGAACATGCAGAACAATGCCTCTCTCTTGTTTCCACGTGTCTTCAAATGCTCCAGCACATAAATTTCAAACTTCGAATGTCCCGCTTCCATTTGAATTTCAAATGTTTGGTACTTCTCCGTTTCGAATGCACTTCTCAGACACAACCTTGTTGTCACTTCGAGACTTCTTTAGATATGTTCCCATAATTGCCACTCGAAGCTCCAAGCTTTGATATGCTTATTCGAAACACTGCTTCTGCTACTTCGAAACATGACGCTTTGTTTCATTTCGATCGAAACGTTCAATCCACTTGGCTTCTAATAATATTATCAAAATCTTCAGCCAACAGATGTGTGGTTCATGGTTTGGCCGACTTACTTTGAACATAGCTGATAGAGTTGCCAGGGTGTCTGCCATTTGATTTTCTTCTCGTGGGATGTGACTGAAAGTGATCTTTGTGAATTCCGTAGCCAACTTTAAAACATGATCCCGATATGGAATCAGTTTAAGATGTTTAGTATTCCATTTGTCGTTGACTTAGTATATGAATAATGCAGAGTCCCCAAATACTTCGAGGTGCTTTGTTCTCAGGTCAAAGGCGGCTTCCAGTCCTAGTATACAGGCTTCATACTTGGTGATGTTATTGGTGCAGTCAAAACCCAACCTTACAGTATAGGGCTTGTGATAATTCTTTGGAGAAGTCAAAACCGCCCCTATACCGTGCCCTAGTGCGTTTGAAGCCCCGTCGAACATGAGTGTCAAACGTGCCCCTGGCTTGATTTCTTTCGTTAGGTCCTGGTATTCCATAGTAACCTATAACCGTGACATCTTTGTTTGGAAAGTCTAACTTCATAGGTTGATATTATGGCAGTGGTTGGTGAGCTATATAATAGCTTGATCAACCTTTCTTTGACGCTCTGCTCTAACATTTCCCCTAGCTTGATTTCTTTCAAATCTTCCTATGTGCCTAGATTAATGATTTCAATAGCCTCTTGATATGGTTGTATGTTGTCAGCTTTTCGTTCTATTTCCCTTGCCATTTCCTCAGAGAGTTCAAGATCTTCATCACCTTCCTCTTCAACTTGGTTGATGGGAGCATCAAAATTATATCGGTCGCAGCAGTAACATTATTGGTGGTTTTGGGCATGAATCTGCACCTTTATCATGTTTTGGTGCATATTTTAGTATGTGGAAATGTATATGCAAAGAAATTTTTTCCATTTTGAAATTTAAGAGATAAATGCAAGAGAGACAAGGACCTTAATTGAAAACAAAATATAACTTTTATTAATTGCAAATATTGTTCGAAACAAAACGGGGGGACCCTTACAAGCAACCCCCATGCCTAGGGCTTGACATAGGTTCCTTTTAAAACAAGAAAAATTATTTAGGAAAGAAAAAGGTCTCGAGAATCTCCACGGTAGTCCATCTTTTGAGTTCTTCTCCTAGGGCACATTCTCTGATGAAGTTAGTTGCCTTTTTGGTGTTAACTTTGCTGGATATCATCGCCACATGTTTTCCATTCTACATTCCCTTGTTGACAAAGGTCTATTGGATCGGAGGAAACCGTGCTTTACCTTTTAGAGTAGCTTTCGATGCTTCATAGCCCAAACCAAAGCGATTCTTCTTCTCGGGAATTTCTGGGAGCTTTCCCCAACCTTTCGAGGCATCACATTCCATGGTTGCTTGCAAGTCTCTCCACAAAGTCACCATAGACTTATTACCTTACGGGTAAAGTCACCATTGAAGTAATTTCTAGGGCTTGGAATGGAGTGGCTATACAGTCTTCATCAGCACTGATATATCGATATGATTCGATGTGACTTACGAAGATGTCCTCCTCACCGTCGAATATGATTAATTTCCCTTCTACTAGGAACTTCAACTTTTGATGTAAGGTTGAAAGTGACTGCCCCTGCGGCATGAATCCAAGGTCTTCCTAGTAAGCAAGTGTACACTGGTTCCATATCCATGACCTGAAAAGTGGTATTGAAGATATGCGGCCCAATTTTGAATGGAAGGTCCACCTCTCCTAATACCGAGCTTTGAGAACCGTTAAACTCTTTCACTATTGTAAAGCTTGGCCCCATCGCCATGTCATCTATTTTTAACTTTAACTGACTTAATTTTAGCAATACGTTGAGGGCAGAGTCGGTATCAGGGAGGACCCTAGATAGGCTGGTAGTACCTATTTGCATAGAGATATGGAATGCCTTGTTGTGAGCTTCGCCTTGTGGCGTCAATTCACTGTTACTAAAACCCAAGTATGATCGGGATGTTATATTTGCTACAACATTGTCAAATTGATTTACAGAAATCTCTTCCACAACGTGAGCTGAACTCAATACCTTCATTATAGAGTTTCGGTGCGCTTCAGAGTTGATGAGTAGTGAGAGTATGGAGATTTTAGCTAGAGTTTGGTGAAGCTGATCCACCACCCTGTAGTCACTTCTCTTGATTATTTTCAGAAACTCCTCTGCCTCTTGATCTGTAATGTTTTTGCTTGGATGTTTTGTTTCTTGACTTGTTTCTACCATAACTTTTCCCTTGTCCTTTTTTGGTGTCTCATCTTTCTTCTTTGATGGTTTGGCTCCAAATGTTCGACCACTTCGGGTCATATCCCATGTCCCTACTATATTTGAAATTGCAGGTCCTTGACTTGGCGATGGCTCATCTTCTTGTTTTACTCCGTTAATGTACACAGCTGAGTCATGAATCCATGGCATTGCTTTGTTACTTTCATAAGGGATAGGTGATGGTCCTTTAATCATCATCATGGACTTTGGAATTGATGATATTAGGAGAGCCTTCTTTGGTGTCGTTCCTATGGTTTTTGCTGATTCTTCCCACGGGATCACCAGAGTCTTTTTGTTAAGGTCTGGGCCTTGGAAAGGGATTACCAATGGCTTCTTTCCTTCAATCGCTGCTACATATTTTTCTTCAGGGTATGGTCGGAATTGGACTATCCCCTGGTCCACTAGCTTTTGTAGCATTCTTTCAAAGGCTTCATTATGTTCCAACAAGAACCCCCATTTGAACAGATATTCCTTCAGTAAGTTGATTGGGGTTTTTGCTTGTCTGGTTTCCCCAAAGTCAGCGACTATTTCAATCGCATTTATTGTCGCCCCTCCATGGGGAGGCATAAGGTTTGATTTGATGTTAGGTTTAAAAAAAGTGATATCTTGAGATTCTAACAAGTCCTGGACTTTATGTTTAAATGCTAAACATTGTTCTATGGTGTGTCCTAGAGAGTTAGCATGGTATTCGCATCTGGCATCGGCATTGTACATTCACGGGAGTGACCCGACTGGAGGAGCTATAGGATTGATTTCCACCAATAATGCCTTAACCAAGTGTTCTAATAACTGGCTCGGGGGCATGGGGAGTGGATCAAAATTTCTTTGTGGCTTTCTGCCTTGTTGTTGTCCTTGCGGGATCATCAATGGTTGTTGTGCCCTGGGTTGTGAGGCCACAACATTAATTTCTCCCTCCTTTCTTTTTGGGAAGTTTGAAGCATGCCTTTTGAATTGTAGGGGGAATTTGATGGTGCTCCAGGTATCTTCCCACTCTTTATTCCAGTCTCGATTATTTCTCCGATAGTCATTAGATTTGAGAAACCTGAAGAGATACTTCCAACCATCTTCTCATAATACAGCCCTTGCAAAGTCCCCATGAACATGTCTACTAATTCCTTCTCCAACAGTGGTGGTTGCACACGGGATTCCATCTCTCTCCATCTCAGAGCATACTCTTTAAAGGACTCTTCTTTTTTCTGAGACAAATTCTGGAGTTGCATGCGGGTAGGCGTCATGTCTAGGTTATATTTGTAATGCTTTAAGAAAGCATTAGTAAGATCTTCCCATGTGCAGATGTGCACTCTCTCTAATTGCATATACTAGTCTAAAGATGCCCCACTCAGGCTATCTTGAAAACAATGAATCATCAGCTTCTGATCGTGGGCATGGGCATGCATCTTCCTGCAATACATACGCAAATGATTTCTTGGACAGGTGAGTCCCTTGTATTTCCAAAAGTCAGGCACTCTAAACTTTGGCGGAATTACCACATCGGGAACTAGGCCCATTTCGAGAGCGTCTACTTAGAAGGCATCAAAACCCTCTACAGCTTTTAACCTTTCCTTCAGAGCTTTATACTGATTCATTACTAGTGGGTTATCAAGAACATGAGTACCAGTCGTTATTAAAGCTGACTGATTGGCATCCTCTGGGTCATGGTCTCCGTATTGCAGCTCCAAGTAGTCATCTGCATTGTTGGTCGGTATTTGTAGGGTATGAGATGCCCCTACTTTTAATGGAGGTGGGACAAACCCTTCAGTATCAACTTCTTGTTGGGCCATGACGGACTTTTGGAGTCCTTCTTCGGGCTCTTTCCTTAGTTTGTGACCACTTAATTCACCAATAGTTTGGGCTACTTCTTCGAAAGCTACCCTGGGAATCTGATCTTTTCGATCGATGATATTATCTAAAGCTAGGAGAACTTGACTCAGATCTCCTTTCATTGAACTCACATCACCTTTGACTTGGTCTAGATCTTCCTTGAATGCAACCTAGTTTTCCTCGATTTGTTCCATTATTCTTTGTTGATAGGCCCTTGTTTGATATGGAGGCCAGGGAGATGGTGATCTTCTTCTACCAATGGTTTACTGGAGAGATTTTGAAAAACCGAGATGAGTTTTGATATGATATGCAGGTGTTTATGAATGCATGCATGTGAATGAATATGTATGAACATGAAAGGGGTTAAATGTATTATTCACTTGGGTATATATATATATATATATATATATATATATATATATATATATATATATATATATATATATATATATATATATATATATATATATATATATATTTATCTTTTTTTCCTTTGGTGAATATCTTAAAAATAGATACGCAACGAGATATGGAAACAAATGTATTTATTGAAAGTAACATAATTTAGATATTTAAAAATATTACAATCTTAAACCAAAACTTGTTTGCATGAAATTAAGCAAAGGGAAATAAATCTTCTAGGTGCGCTTGCAGATGTCTGCTCTGGAACCATCCACCATTGCTCGATAAAGCTTGAGAAAGTATTCAGCATCCTTGGGATCAAGAGTATCTCCATAGCGACGAGCGAACATCTTCATAGCTCTTTCGTATAATTTCCCTTTTGTGGCTTTAATTTTAGACATGTTAGGCGCATTGATGCGGACAAGTTGTTTCCCTCTGGTATCCATTTTCAAAGATAATCACCAAAATCTTTATTTTATTTCTTTTGTTTTTTTTACCTTGTGAATAAGACAAATAACAGGGACAAATGATGAATATATGAAATGTATGAATGCATGGATGTATGTGTTGTACCCCAAAATTTGCCCTCCCATATTCATCAAGATTTGTCAAGTCAAGGTCATAAAATTCCCCAAGGGTTGTGCAGCTCAACTGTCTCCTATACAGTCAAAACTAGGGTTTGGGTTATGATCAAGAAAATGAAGTTTTCAAAGGCCCAATCAAGTCTCATATGCCTACAAAGATGGTCAAGCATCCTCATATCAAGTTTCAAGGCATTCAGCTCAAAATTGCACAGTCAAAACCCTAGATTGCACTACAGTCAACTGTAGGGGCAAAATGGTCATTTGACAGTCAAAAGTTCAAATTTTTGGTCAACATATCATTTTGAAGCCACAAACATCATTTGATCAATGCTTGATCATGATTCTCAAAATTTGGCTCAGAAATCATCAAAGATGCAAAAGTTACTATATTTGGACAGTTGAAAAAGTCAACTGAAATTGACCAGGGCATAACTTTCACATGGATTATCAGAAAAATTCCATCCAAAGCTCATTTTGAAGAGAAAGACATTTCCTACAATTCATCTTCATGTTCCAAGTCCAAGAAATGCTCTCACAAAAAGTTATCAATTTCAACATTATAGGTCATTTTCAAAAGTCAACAAAAAGGGACTTTAAGTCAAAGGCCATAACTTGAGATTGGTAAATCAAAATGACATGGGACCAAAGGCATTGGTTAAAGGACTCAAAGACCTTTCCAAAATGTCCAAGAACATGTGAAAAGCTTAAAAATTGACCAAGTTATGCCTTGTGGAAGTTGGGAAATTTTTGGGAATTTTGAAAAGTCAACATTGATGCAAAAGGCCTAAATTTGCTATTGGGCCCATTTTTCTTCCAAGTTTCTTCATGCCAAGCCTATGCACGACCATTAGGCCCAAAGGGAAATATTTTCTCATTTTTTAATTATTTATTTGAATTTATATCAATATTAATTCATTTAAATTAATTAAATACATGAAAAATATCAAACTTAACCTAAAAAAATCTTTTCATGCATGTTTATTCTTAATATTTCGTGCATATCTTAAATAGGCAAGTTTTGGTGTGATTTGAGCTGATTGAACACAAAATGCACATGGAGAAGATTTGGAAAAGATTTCATGAAATCAAATATTGGAAACAATGAATTCAAAGGATTTTGTGCAATATTTTTGACCTAGCATGCTCTATACATATCCAAGATCAGAAACCTAATGCCTAGAGACTGCAAGCTGCGCTCAGAAACCTCATACAAACTTGAAAAAATCTCCAAGAAAGCCAATACTGAAATCAGGGTTTTAGGTCGATTCAAGCTCCAATTCTTGTCCTATCATCATCCTGAGACATCATTGAACGTTTCTCAATCACTAACATCAACCAGAACGCCCTGAATTGGTACCCCTAAGTCAAACTGTACCTCAAAAATTCTGGAATCGCATAGCATAAATTAAGCATCCTTTTGCATTTTTCTTTATGGATTCTTGCTTATAATGATGTTTTTAAGCTAACCAACATGTTCAATTATGTTTTCGTGCCATATATGCGTTTTCGCCATTGTCAAATGTTAGGGTTGCAGGTTTTCTGAATTGGGGATTTGGCATAGAGGAAAAATTAGGGCTCATGAGTACCATGGTTGGATTCAGTACCTCAAGACGAAGATATATGAACCCTCGCGATGAATTTATGACCAATAGGATGCTAATCGCTATTTTCTTGTAGGTTGCTTAAGGCCACGCATCCAAAACCGTGGCTGAAGGTCCTTGTTTCAGAAACAATGGGGAAGATGATGTGTTGGCGAAGCGTGATTCGCCAGTTTGAATTACGCGCGTTTTTAATAACTATGCGCTGATTTTGTTTTTTTCATTATTTGTTTACCATAATATATTAACTAAAAGCGTTTGGTTCAGTGGCAACACGTGATGCATGTGACATCAAAGACCTGGGTTCAAATCCCAGGTCTTGCAAAGTTTCAATATTATTTTTCAATGCGTATTCTCATGCAGGCATAATATGAGGACTCACCATACGTCTTCAAATTGGACCATACACGCGTCCAAAATAGTCAGATCAATGGCTAAGATTCAAAGTGCATCATACATCAGGTCAACTGCATCACATATGATTAGAAAAGTCAGCGAATTCAAGGCTTGATGGGCCAAAATCACCAGGCCTATACCTCTTGATTTGGGGACTACACCCCACCCTGGTTTGCCTTCCCTAATCTTTTTATTTATTTTTATTCTTGTTTTAATAATTACCTTTATTTAATTATGTTTATTTAATTAATTACTTTTAACAAAATACAAAAACACACAAAAATCAGAAAATATAAAATATATAATATTTATTTTATTATGATTATTTTCAAATAAACATGTAAATAATTTAGTAAATTAGGTTATAAGTTTAATTCTTTTTTAACAAAAATGTAAAAAAATATAGAATTAGGTTAATAAACACTTTTTCTTCCTTTTTAATTTTTTCCCTTTTTTTTTTCCACAGTAATAATTATTTATTTATTTATTTTTTATAATTAAATTGCACATAAATAAATTAGGGTTTAATATAGATTATATTTTAATTCTTTCATAAAAAATAAAAATATTAGAATTAGGGTTTGCCTTTTAATTTAATTTCAATTAACTCCTTTTTCTCATTAAATCTAAAAAACACAAAAATACCATTTTCATTTAATTTTAATTTTAAATTCCTTGATTAATTTTAATTGTTTGTAAAAGGGTCCAACGCCCTAGTTTTGTTTAACTCCTGTAATTGCGCATATTTACTTTATGTCGTTCATTATAATTATGTAAATCTCCCAAAGCCATGTAAATTTACTTTTCGTACTTTATTTTTCCGCTTTATTTATTTTCCGCTAAATCGGGTCCGGTTTAATTTTGGCGATGTGGACCCGTGCCGTTTGTAATAGCCTTAGATTTATTTTCCCGCAAACTTTATAACTGTTAAATATGCATGCAAGAATGAATGGCCCTAATTAAAATCAAGCGTAGATCACAACAAACATGACAAGACAAAATATCTGAAAATGACACACGATTCGCACACACCACCCCTAGGGTACGCCTCACTGTTGCCTTTCGAAAGGTGATCGTCGAGTAGAGGACGTCTTAGTAAGTCCTCATGATCCGGGAACCTGGCATGAGGGTAGCTTCTAAGGTGTCTTCCCATTGCTCTGGTGATCACCATGTCCCTAAAACTCGAATTGACCCGAACACCTCCAACGGTGGTGCTACCTACCTCTCAATGGTGGGATGGCACTACTTTAAAGGACATCTACACAAGACGAATTCCTTAGGGTAGATAGGTTCTCAAGGATACTTGCTCTAATCTTAAAAACAAAACAAAAACTCTTTTCACACCACACATTTTCAAAAGCTTTCAAAACAAACTTTTCAAACACTCTGACGTATGAGTCGATCTGAAATTTTTCAAAGAAACTTTTTTTAAACCCACATTGAAAAGTAAGCAAACAATTTGAAAACACATTGAGCAAGTATCTAAGAGCCCATGGATAACCATGGATAGAAAGGGTGCTAACACCTTCCCTTTCTATAACCTACCTCCCGAACCGAGAGCAATCTCTATAAGGAATTTTTCTGTGCTTTTGTCCTTTCCAATTGGAGAAAATAAAAGACGGTGGCGACTCTTGCTTCCGCGACATTTCGCGAACCAGCGTTAAACAGTCAGTTCCAGATCCACCGATCACAGAACTGGCGACTCTGCTGGGGATATCTTTTAAAGTGAGGTGTACCTTAGGGCTAGCTTATAACTATGTTTTCAATTGTTTTCCTTGTGTGCTTTAAATTGTGGGTTGCTTGGGAGTGCTATAGATCCTAACCCGGATCTGGGGATACCTTTCTTAGAAAGTAGCAACAAGGCTGTGAGGGAACTGTGCGGGGTATACCGACATGGTTGAAACAGTCTGCTACGTTGATGTGGCACTTTGGTGTGTACCGGTAACCCTTGAGTTCAGTCAAGGAGAGTACGGGGCCGCCGCGTGGTGTCATGAAGCATCAACAGACCTTAGGAACCTTAATTGAACTATCTTGGCCTCTTTAGGGTAGTGAGATAACTGACTTTGGTGCAGTCCGAGGTTGGTTGATACTCGATACTACACCCAATTGAGGGTTGCTTTCCTGGAATATTTCGGTCGCCAGTTCAGTGGCTAAATCGAAACGATGAACAATGAAAGCAATCCCGTGATATTGGGAACCTTAGAACCCGGTTACTTTGATTAGGACAGGTTGAACCCACCAACTTCAAGAGGGTAATACTTAGACCTCATGCTGGCCTGAACCCTAAGGTTTCTCTTGTGTGACTTGTGTGCCTTTGTACTCGCCTACTTGCATGCTTGTTAGCTGACACATGAACTACTTGCAGGTTTTGTTTATAGTCCTTAACTAGGACTCATGACAAGGTTTACCAAATTTCTTGCAGGGTTTGTTTATAGTCCTTAATTGGGACTCATAACAGGGTTTACCTACATCACCCCATGCATAGCATGACATCATATCATTGCATACATCCTAACCCATTTCAAGGATCTCAAGGGCTTGTGATGCAGGTCATGATGAACAACTATCCCAGCAAGGGGCAAAGAGGATTTATTTTCCTCTAGCCAAGGTTGTCAGGGGCTATGACCCACTGGATATGGTGAGCCTTTGACCCTTGAAGAAGAATTCTCAATAACATGGGTTTCCTTCAATCAAGCTACAAATTCCGATGCTAACAATTTTCTTGTTTACCCCGCGAGGTCCTTGAAAACATTACATGCATGTCATACATCTCATTGCATTGCAGGTATCCCTTTGACAGGTTGCTTACCCTTCTCCGCTGTTTATTTCAGCCGATCGCCATGAATCCTGAATCATCAGCCGAGCAGACTATCAAGGACCTCCAGGCTCAGAACGCCCAGTTCCAAGAGCTGATCATGAATTTGACCCAGGGGCAACAAGACCTGAAGGCTCTGCTTTTGAAGAAGGACAAGAAAAAGAAGAGGACTGTTTTGTTCAGCCCTAGACGCAGATCTGGGAATACACCGCAGACTGAAACTGAGAGGACTACCCCATCTGTGAGAGAAAGCAGTCACCATGAGGTGCCCAATCCAGTGGTCTCTGACAATGAAACAGATTTCGACGACGAACAGTACCCTCCGGCCGAGGACAAGTACAAACAGTTGGAGGATAGGATGAAGGCTATGGAGGTGCAACAGGCACCTGGGCTGGATCTTGGAGATTTGGGTTTGTCAACTGGTGTGGTTATCCCTCGGAAGTTCAAAGCACCATCCTTTACTAAGTATGACGGGGCGTCTTGCCCCAAGCTGCATCTAAGGTCCTATGTTCGGAAGATTCAGCCATATACGGTGGACAAGAATTTATGGATCCACTTCTTCCAGGAGAGTCTTTCAGGGACTCACCTCGAATGGTTCTATCAACTGGATGGAACCAAAGTTCGTAACTGGGAGGAGTTGGCAACTGCTTTCTATAAGCAGTACCAATACAATGCCGACCTTGCCCCCACGCGTACTCAACTCCAGGGTATGTCGTTAGGTGCAAGTGAAGGTTTTAAAGAATACGCGCAGAAATGGAGGGATCTTGCTGGAAGGGTACAACCACCTCTGACTGATCGGGAACTTGTGGACATGTTCTTGGGGACCTTGTCTGGTCCATTTTATAACCACCTGATTGGGAATTCGTCTGCTGGATTCACAGATCTTATCTTGACGGGAGAGCGAATAGAAGCTGGTATCCGGTCTGGGAAAATTCAAGAGGCTGCACCTGCTGATAAAAAGCATCATCATGGAAAGAAAGAATCCAATGCTGTGCACGGTAAAAAGGGCCGTCATGAGGCAGGGGCAATCCAGATCTCCAATCCCGGACCTGCTCAACAAGGACAGGGGCAGCAACGCAAAGAGAAACGGCAGTACACCAAACTCAACATGTCGTTGGATCAAGCACTGCAACAAATGTTGAAGGCAGGGCTGATCACCTTAAGGGCTCCTCTTCGGAATCCGAACACTTCTGCTCCCAACTATCATCCCAACGATAGGTGCGCATATCATTCCGACAGCCCGGGGCATACTACAGACAACTGCTGGCCTCTCAAGAACAAGATCCAAGATATGATCGACGCTGGAGAGATTCAGTTTGAAGTGCCAGAGACTCCGAACATAGTCACTGCTCCGTTGCCCAATCATTGAAGCCTTTTGTTTATTTGAATATTTTGAGTTGTACTTTTCTTTGCTTATACAAACAATTAATGTCATAGCAAACTCTTTTATTCGATTAATGCATCGCATATGTCTGTCTTGGAAATTAATACAATTATTTTCATTATGTTCAAATATCTTTGCATATTTTTTCTGATGTCAACTCTTGGTTAATAATTCTGAGCCTCTTGAGTGAGGATGACGAAAACGATACCGCAATCATTACAGTATGCTTTTGAACAAACTCCGCTGATGAGGTACAGGCATTGTTTCAACCCCTAAACACTGGAGTTATAAGGATGATAATCCCTCGTCAACCCATCAGAGCCAAAGAAGTAGGAGTTTTTCTTTTCGAAATTTAAAACCCTTAATCATAACCTGGGGCAGGGTAGTCTCTCAGTTGATTCAAGTGCATGACGAATGGCACCAAAAAGTCTTTACAAAACGAAGAAAGACAGTGATGGTTCAGAACAATCAAAAGGACAGGCAGTCACCATCAAAATTCATAAATGAAAAGCCCAAGAAGTCTAAACCTCCAAAGGGGACTTACAAAACTGGGGCATCCCGCTGACTGTAATTCCAAAAAGGAAACAATTCAGGCAAAAAAGAAAGGGATAACTAAAATCGAGAAAGAGGTCTCACAAACCCTCAACAAAAACAAAGAAGGAATGCCTATTCAAAATAAGCTATCAACATCTGAACCATTACTGGAACATCAAAGCAAAGACTCAAGCAAGGTCTAACGTATGATCAACTGAATTTAGGTTTGGAGAACATCACGAAGAGCGGGTGGGTACAAATAAAATTTGAGCCTTTACCCTTTGTTTCTTAAACCGTGAACCAGGCCACGATATAACCCTTAAAAGTCCTAGCTGAAGTATGGGTTAGTTCGAAAGCATACTGTTACGAAAAGTATCCTGACTCCTGAAGGCCTACGGTAAATACGGAGTTGACATTACGTTTTACAAACATTTACTTGTTTTATGAAAAAGAATGCTCTTAAAGATCTTCAAGACAGACATAAGCTTTGCATTTTTAACATAACTTTGTTTGCATATGACTTTTTGTTTGAACAGCAGGGAAATTCGCACGAGAAATACCTAGTGAACAAAAGCACTTCCAATCAAGGGGCACGGCATGACTATTGTCCATCATCTGGGGCAGTCCAATCAAGATTCGGAGAATCTCTCAAAAGGCCAACCAGCCTGGGGCAAACCTCCACCTGAGTCACTTGGGGCATTTCAACAACCAAATCTCGCCTGATCAAACATCTTCTGGTGACAAAACACTTCTAAACAGGGGCAATTCCCTACATTCTAAGAGCGTGGACATAGTCGAAAATACTACGCAAAATCAAAGACCCGCTAGGTTGACATACCTAGGCAAAAATAAGGGCTTCCCGGCGAACCAAAAGGGTTCGGGCAAAATGAAGGGATGAAATAAAAAATCTGTACACCCGGCAAGTCGAAAACCTGGAAAGGCGGCTTGGGCAAAAATGGGTATCCCGGTGGATTGAAGACCCGAAAGGGCGGTCCAGGCAAAAGTTAGGGATCAAAGCGTACGACTATGTCCTATCATCTTGTCACCTGCCTACCAGAAGAAGGTTTGTCCATCAACGACTATCAGCACCCCACAAGAAACAGGGGCAATGAAGAGTGGTCTAAGCAATCTGATTGATCTGTCCTCCAAGGTATCAGGGTAAGCTCCGTTAAAGAACATAGCCAACGCAGTTCAAAACTCCCCCAGGAGAGTCCAATCCAGTCCCCCAGGAAAGGTGGAGTCCATACCCCCAAGCAATAAGCGTACCCCCAATGGATTCTGGAAGCTTATCCCCTCGCAGAGCACGAACGCGTCGTCCGGCTTGATTTAAAGAGTTATTTCCTTAACAGGATATAACTGGGTTATCCTCAGCCAAAAGCCACGGAAAGATCGTCGTTGACACAGTTTTCCTATCCCCAGCGAAGTCCATTCATACTTCCAATACAGCAAGGTATCCTCAGCGAGTCATCCTCAACAATGCAGCAAAAGCATCTCCCCACAGAGTATTTCTTCCCCGCATGGTCGCTAGAATATCCTCTTCTCCCCGCAGAATCCTCCATTCGCCAAGTTTATTCCCCAACGGAGTTATCTTCGTCTATTGGAATTCTTGCAACTATTCTTCAACATCAGCCCAGGATACAACTTCCCGGCACCCGTCAAGGATTTATTTTCTTAGACAAACATACATTCATAAAACGTCACATACAGCATGCATATGCATCATACTACACGAATCTCATTGATTTTGAAAACATACAGTTCATGCATCATGATTTTGCATACAATTATGTTTTGCCTTTTCAGGAAAAAGATCAATACAAAAATGATTACTATCAACTATCGCAATTCCTTCTAGATATAGTTTCAGATGTAAACCCAGCGGTGGTGACGTTCTGATACTGCTTCCAGATTTCCTTCTCGATATAGTTTCGGATATGATCCAGATATGGTGACGTTCTGATACTGCTTCCAGAATTCCTTCTCGATATAGTTTCAGATGTAAACCCAGCGGTGGTGACGTTCTGATACTGCTTCCAGATTTCCTTCTCGATATAGTTTCAGATGTAAACCCAGCGGTGGTGACGTTCTGATACTGCTTCCAGATTTCCTTCTCGATATAGTTTCGGATATGATCCAGATATGGTGACGTTCTGATACTGCTTCCAGAATTCCTTCTCGATATAGTTTCAGATGTAAACCCAGCGGTGGTGACGTTCTGATACTGCTTCCAGATTTCCTTCTCGATATAGTTTCGGATATGATCCAGATATGGTGACGTTCTGATACTGCTTCCAGAATTCCTTCTCGATATAGTTTCAGATGTAAACCCAGCGATGGTGACGTTCTGATACTGCTTCCAGAATTCCTTCTCGATATAGTTTCAGATGTAAACCCAGCGATGGTGACGTTCTGATACTGCTTCCAGAATTCCTTCTCGATATAGTTTCGGATATGATCCAGATATGGTGACGTTCTGATACTGCTTCCAGAATTCCTTCTCGATATAGTTTCAGATGTAAACCCAGCGATGGTGACATTCTGATACTGCTTCCAGAATTCCTTCTCGATATAGTTTCAGATGTAAACCCAGCGATGGTGACGTTCTGATACTGCTTCCAGAATTCCTTCTCGATATAGTTTCGGATATGATCCAGATATGGTGACATTCTGATACTGCTTCCAGATATAGTTGTAAACCAGATATGGTGACGTTCTGATACTGCTTCCAAAAGTCTTTTTGATATTCCCCTCTCCGACGATGAGTGTGAGGTGATATTCTCCCTATGGTTCCCTCTCCAACGGTGTGTGAGGTAGTAATCCCTTTTTGATATTCCCCTCTCCGACGATGAGTGTGAGGTGATATTCTCCCTATGGTTCCCTCTCCAACGGTGTGTGAGGTAGTAATCCCTTTTTGATATTCCCCTCTCTGACGATGAGTGTGAGGTGATATTCTCCCTATGGTTCCCTCTCCAATGGTGTGTGAGGTGGTAAGCCCTTTTCAGATGTTTCCCTCTCCGACGATGAGTGTGAGGTGATCATTCCTTTCAGACTATAATTGCCTATGGTTCTCTTCCCGATATTGCAAAGATGGTAGTTCCCGCCAAGATTTTTCTCAACGAGCGTTGTTGAAGTTAAAGTCACACAAGGTCCTGTTACCATTCATGCTAAGGCAGTAACCATCCCTGGTTCATTCATCAGCGTTTGAAGCTCCAGATTCAGCTCCTGTAACCAGTCAGGACATATCTACACCAAGGATCTAAAATCAGCTCCTGCAACGTGTCAGGTACTCATTTTTCTTTTGCAGGTATGCAGGTTCTCGCTAAGGAATCTCCTATGCGATCAACATCCAGATGGCATCTATAAGCCCATCATCCTATCCAGCAATCTCCAAAAGGCATCTATAAGCCCATTCCCCCATCACACTACTATGTGAGCGCAAATTTCTGGGCACTCTAGTGTCCAATCATCTTCTACCCTCGGATTACGAAAGGCACGTCAGCCAATCTGCATCCTCAGGTCTAAGAAGATTGAACAGGGGCAACTGTTGTACCCCAAAATTTGCCCTCCCATATTCATCAAGATTTGTCAAGTCAAGGTCATAAAATTCCCCAAGGGTTGTGCAGCTCAACTGTCTCCTATACAGTCAAAACTAGGGTTTGGGTTCTGATCAAGAAAATGAAGTTTTCAAAGGCCCAATCAAGTCTCATATGCCTACAAAGATGGTCAAGCATCCTCATATCAAGTTTCAAGGCATTCAGCTCAAAATTGCACAGTCAAAACCCTAGATTGCACTACAGTCAACTGTAGGGGCAAAATGGTCATTTGACAGTCAAAAGTTCAAATTTTTGGTCAACATATCATTTTGAAGCCACAAACATCATTTGATCAATGCTTGATCATGATTCTCAAAATTTGGCTCAGAAATCATCAAAGATGCAAAAGTTACTATATTTGGACAGCTGAAAAAGTCAACTGAAATTGACCAGGGCATAACTTTCACATGGATTATCAGAAAAATTCCATCCAAAGCTCATTTTGAAGAGAAAGACATTTCCTACAATTCATCTTCATGTTCCAAGTCCAAGAAATGCTCTCACAAAAAGTTATCAATTTCAACATTATAGGTCATTTTCAAAAGTCAACAAAAAGGGACTTTAAGTCAAAGGCCATAACTTGAGATTGGTAAATCAAAATGACATGGGACCAAAGGCATTGGTTAAAGGACTCAAAGACCTTTCCAAAATGTCCAAGAACATGTGAAAAGCTTAAAAATTGACCAAGTTATGCCTTGTGGAAGTTGGGAAATTTTTGGGAATTTTGAAAAGTCAACATTGATGCAAAAGGCCTAAATTTGCTATTGGGCCCATTTTTCTTCCAAGTTTCTTCATGCCAAGCCTATGCACGACCATTAGGCCCAAAGGGAAATATTTTCTCATTTTTTAATTATTTATTTGAATTTATATCAATATTAATTCATTTAAATTAATTAAATACATGAAAAATATCAAACTTAACCTAAAAAAATCTTTTCATGCATGTTTATTCTTAATATTTCGTGCATATCTTAAATAGGCAAGTTTTGGTGTGATTTGAGCTGATTGAACACAAAATGCACATGGAGAAGATTTGGAAAAGATTTCATGAAATCAAATATTGGAAACAATGAATTCAAAGGATTTTGTGCAATATTTTTGACCTAGCATGCTCTATACATATCCAAGATCAGAAACCTAATGCCTAGAGACTGCAAGCTGCGCTCAGAAACCTCATACAAACTTGAAAAAATCTCCAAGAAAGCCAATACTGAAATCAGGGTTTTAGGTCGATTCAAGCTCCAATTCTTGTCCTATCATCATCCTGAGACATCATTGAACGTTTCTCAATCACTAACATCAACCAGAACGCCCTGAATTGGTACCCCTAAGTCAAACTGTACCTCAAAAATTCTGGAATCGCATAGCATAAATTAAGCATCCTTTTGCATTTTTCTTTATGGATTCTTGCTTATAATGATGTTTTTAAGCTAACCAACATGTTCAATTATGTTTTCGTGCCATATATGCGTTTTCGCCATTGTCAAATGTTAGGGTTGCAGGTTTTCTGAATTGGGGATTTGGCATAGAGGAAAAATTAGGGCTCATGAGTACCATGGTTGGATTCAGTACCTCAAGACGAAGATATATGAACCCTCGCGATGAATTTATGACCAATAGGATGCTAATCGCTATTTTCTTGTAGGTTGCTTAAGGCCACGCATCCAAAACCGTGGCTGAAGGTCCTTGTTTCAGAAACAATGGGGAAGATGATGTGTTGGCGAAGCGTGATTCGCCAGTTTGAATTACGCGCGTTTTTAATAACTATGCGCTGATTTTGTTTTTTTCATTATTTGTTTACCATAATATATTAACTAAAAGCGTTTGGTTCAGTGGCAACACGTGATGCATGTGACATCAAAGACCTGGGTTCAAATCCCAGGTCTTGCAAAGTTTCAATATTATTTTTCAATGCGTATTCTCATGCAGGCATAATATGAGGACTCACCATACGTCTTCAAATTGGACCATACACGCGTCCAAAATAGTCAGATCAATGGCTAAGATTCAAAGTGCATCATACATCAGGTCAACTGCATCACATATGATTAGAAAAGTCAGCGAATTCAAGGCTTGATGGGCCAAAATCACCAGGCCTATACCTCCTGATTTGGGGACTACACCCCACCCTGGTTTGCCTTCCCTAATCTTTTTATTTATTTTTATTCTTGTTTTAATAATTACCTTTATTTAATTATGTTTATTTAATTAATTATTTTTAACAAAATACAAAAACACACAAAAATCAGAAAATATAAAATATATAATATTTATTTTATTATGATTATTTTCAAATAAACATGTAAATAATTTAGTAAATTAGGTTATAAGTTTAATTCTTTTTTAACAAAAATGTAAAAAAAATATAGAATTAGGTTAATAAACACTTTTTCTTCCTTTTTAATTTTTTCCCTTTTTTTTTTCCACAGTAATAATTATTTATTTATTTATTTTTTATAATTAAATTGCACATAAATAAATTAGGGTTTAATATAGATTATATTTTAATTCTTTCATAAAAAATAAAAATATTAGAATTAGGGTTTGCCTTTTAATTTAATTTCAATTAACTCCTTTTTCTCATTAAATCTAAAAAACACAAAAATACCATTTTCATTTAATTTTAATTTTAAATTCCTTGATTAATTTTAATTGTTTGTAAAAGGGTCCAACGCCCTAGTTTTGTTTAACTCCTGTAATTGCGCATATTTACTTTATGTCGTTCATTATAATTATGTAAATCTCCCAAAGCCATGTAACTTTACTTTTCGTACTTTATTTTTCCGCTTTATTTATTTTCCGCTAAATCGGGTCCGGTTTAATTTTGGCGATGTGGACCCGTGCCGTTTGTAATAGCCTTAGATTTATTTTCCCGTAAACTTTATAACTGTTAAATATGCATGCAAGAATGAATGGCCCTAATTAAAATCAAGCGTAGATCACAACAAACATGACAAGACAAAATATCTGAAAATGACACACGATTCGCACACACCACCCCTAGGGTACGCCTCACTGTTGCCTTTCGAAAGGTGATCGTCGAGTAGAGGACGTCTTAGTAAGTCCTCATGATCCGGGAACCTGGCATGAGGGTAGCTTCTAAGGTGTCTTCCCATTGCTCTGGTGATCACCATGTCCCTAAAACTCGAATTGACCCGAACACCTCCAACGGTGGTGCTACCTACCTCTCAATGGTGGGATGGCACTACTTTAAAGGACATCTACACAAGACGAATTCCTTAGGGTAGATAGGTTCTCAAGGATACTTGCTCTAATCTTAAAAACAAAACAAAAACTCTTTTCACACCACACATTTTCAAAAGCTTTCAAAACAAACTTTTCAAACACTCTGACGTATGAGTCGATCTGAAATTTTTCAAAGAAACTTTTTTTAAACCCACATTGAAAAGTAAGCAAACAATTTGAAAACACATTGAGCAAGTATCTAAGAGCCCATGGATAACCATGGATAGAAAGGGTGCTAACACCTTCCCTTTCTATAACCTACCTCCCGAACCGAGAGCAATCTCTATAAGGAATTTTTCTGTGCTTTTGTCCTTTCCAATTGGAGAAAATAAAAGACGGTGGCGACTCTTGCTTCCGCGACATTTCGCGAACCAGCGTTAAACAGTCAGTTCCAGATCCACCGATCACAGTATGGCTGAGTGACGGGATTTTGTGTTAAATACCCTTATAAAGTAGGCTTCTTAATTTTGACCTACGGTTAATCTACCCTCCCAAAAGGTGGATTTCTTAAGGGTATCATGAATAACACTAGAGGGAAAAGGCACAAGGGCCTCCCTTAGGTGGAGCCTCTTTACGGACCGAGACTTTCGTCTCAAAGTCGTGAAAGGTCTCATCATGAGATTTTTGGATAAGGTCGTTACAAAGAGTCATGGGTGGCTTTCCAAAGTCCTACCCGTCAAGAGAATAACCCTCGATAAGTATTCCTTTTTCAGAATTCCACCGACTCTAGGCGAAGTCATCACATAAACTCACGTGGATGATGTATCCCCTAAGCTAATAGATGAACCTTCTTGCTAAGGTTTATTAGAAGAAAACTTTTTTTTGAAAAAGTCCCACCACGCAGCAAATATATATCATGATGAAAAATATACAAGAAATAAATAAATGCAGTAAATGAAAAGCAAATAATTAAAAATAAAAACCTAAAATATAACCTAAAACCTAAGGTTGAGAGTCCCCAGCAGAGTCTCCAGCTGTTGCGACTGGTTTTTTAACGAGAGTCGCCACTATCAGTTTTTATCCTAAGGAATGACATCTAATAGGAAACCCTAATTCGCAAAGACAGAGATTCTAGGTTTCGGACTTCATTAGACGAAAGGAAGGTGTTAGACACCTTTCATCTACCTTATTCACAAGGATACTAGGTTGTAGGTTTAGGTTTGGGTGAAATAGGGTTTTAATTTTTAATAGGGGAACTCGCCACGATTTTAGTTGTATGCCTAGGTATCCTCTTATGAGGAATCAGAGTCCAAATTCGTAGTTCGTATGGGGTTTATGTTTTTTAGGGGTTGCAAATGTATTTTGAATCGCCTTGCATTTTGACCGGGAGTAGTGGTTGCGTAGATGTGGACTAAATGCGCGATTAGTCAAAATTCGTTTGGAACCCTTTAGTAAAAAATGTTGTTTAGATTAGTTTATTTATGAAAAATAGAATTTTATGTTTGTTAGTATTTTTTACAATGTTAATTGCGAAATATCTTAATTAATGCATGCTTAAAATATATTTTAATGCAAATAATATAAGAAAGTATATGCATGAGTTTTGAATAGAATAATTTATTTATGCTAATATAATAATATTTACATATAATAAATAATAATAATATAAAAATTAATATTAATAATAATATGAATTATTATAAAAATTAATATTATCAATAATAATGATTATTAAAAAGAAATAAATATTATAAAGAGAAAATAGAAGAAAATATAAGAATTGTAAAAAAAATATAGAAAAATAAATTAATCAGAGGGGGGTGCAGTTTCTAGTTGCTAAGTAAAACAGCGGGGTGTTAAAAACCATGCAGGGCCAGGCCCAACATGAATTCTGGAAGGGGGTGCGATTTGCTTAGTGTTTTAGTAATTCAGTGGAAGGGGGTGTCTAAATCAATTGGGCTTAGGCCCATTGTATGTTTGGTAGGAGGTCCGACTTGATTGAATGAGGCGAGGTGCATGGAAGCTATCATGGTGACTTGGCCTATGGCCGTCTGATGGAGATCGTACGGATACGAGTGAGGGAGTATGCTAAGTATTGTATACGCGTGCATAAAGAATATGTTCAGCATAAAAGTTGTTGTTTAATATCATTTTTTATACATTTTCTTTACAGCAATAGTTCACCTCTCTCTCTCTCTCTCTCTCTCTCTCTCTCTCTCTCTCTCTCTCTCTCTCTCTCTCTCTCTCTCTCTCTCTCTCTCTCTCTCTCTCTCTCTCTCTCTCTCTCTCTCTTTCTCTCGTGATAAGCACCCTTCACTTCTTTCAAACACTAATGTTCTAAACTACCGGCAGCGGTTGTATCCTCACTGTGAATTCTTCCAAAACCCAACCACAAAAACCCGAAATGAACAATTAGAACAAGAAACAAAGCTAAGTGAATACCCTCTGTAGCGATTCTGATTTTTGATTTTGACACTACTAAAAAAAAGACATTTGAGAAAAGGTTTTTACACCGGGTATCAAAATATATGATGTAAAAAATACAGTTAACAAAATTTTTACATCAGGTATTTATTTGCAATGATATAAAAAATAAGAAAAATATATATTTCGCTACCTATTACATCGGGCAATCTCATCCACCGATGTAAAAGGTTTTCAGAAAAAAATACGGTGGCATTTTTGTAAATAAGAAACAAGGTGGCAGAAATGTAAATAAAAAACAAGCAAAAATATATTAAAAAAATTACATCGGGGCTTAATTTTAACCGATGTAAAAAACTATTAAAAAGACGTTTGCATCGGTCCATCAAATAACCGATGTAAAAAACTGCTTAGGCTCACACCCTTACATCGGGTAATAGGTTCCACCGATGTAATAGGTTCCAAACCCTTACATCGGGTAATAGGGTCCACCAATGTAATAAAGTTTCCACTATAGAAACCCTTACATCGGTTAATAGCTTCCACCGATGTAATAGGTTCCAAACCCTTAATTCCTAAATTCACAATATTTCAATATTTCCACTGTACAATACTTTCATTACTGCCGTTTCACAACCCATACGCCTTACTGTACGCATATGACAGTTCCGCTCACGACTTTCAAGTTCGTCGACCGCCGTTTCCCAGCCACCATCATCAACATTTTGTTGTTCATCGTCTTTGAAGTTCTTCAACCGACATTTCGTTGTTCATCGTCTTCGACCGCCGTTTCTGTTCGTCGCCGTTTCTATTCATCGTCGTTTCTGTTCATCGCCGTTTCTGTTCATCACCGTTTATGTTCATCGTGGTTTTTGTTCATTGTTCATTGCTTCGACTGCCATTGATGATGATGTTTGTTGTGATTTTGCAAATTTGTTTGATGAACACAGATGATGCGGTTTGTTGAAATTTGATTACGTCTCCTTGTCGCCGTTTCACATCTCCTTGTTGTCGTTTCACGTCTCCTCGCCGCCGTTCACGACTTTTCACCGGTCGATTCACGCCCTTCCTCGCTCTCCGTTTCAACTGTAAGTCACATTCTTCACTTTGGTGTTATTGATTCAATGTTTGTTCTCTTGATTTAAGTCAATACGTTATGTTAACACTAGGTAGAAATTCATTTCAAGCGCTTTAACTTGTAAAATTTTCTTTAAGAAACCTTATTTATCCAAATTTCTAAGTTTTTTAAGAATAATAGAAGGTTTTATTACAAGATATGATAGATTCATGAGAGTTGAGTTAAAAAAGCAACAATATTTTTAAGAGAAGATAAGGTGTTATGCATTGTGAAACCATAATCGAAAATATTGGAAAACATACCTAGAGAATAGAGATATCTTGTTCTAAGGGATGATTAACATGCTAGAGGAGATAATGCTACAGTACATTATGTACAAATTTTTTGTTTGAATTCATTTTAACTTATAATATTTTTAATGAGATAACTTTTGTCACGTGATATTTAAATTGATTTTATCAAAACAATTTATAATATTTTTTGAAATTCTTCAAAATTATTTATAAAAACAATTTATAATCTATAACAATATATATAATACATGATTCATTGACATCAGGTGTTAGAATAGATATCTCAGAAAAAGTTTCCGCAATTGGTTATATATATATATATATATATATATATATATATATATATATATATATATATATATATATATATATATATATATATATATATATATATTGTTGATAATGTAGATATAATACTGTATAGATAGAGATAAATAAGGAACGGCTTGAAGAATTTATGGCTACTAGCTAGCCATCATTATTGTCACGTTCTTTTTTATGTCTCTTAAAAATGCAATTAATATAGTGTCAATAACACCAACCAACAACCAACCATAGCAAATTAGCAACTGAATCTTGAAATCTTATCACATTGGAGCCTTAAGGTCCTCTCAGAAACACACTATTTATCTTTAACCTATCAAACTTAATAGAGTGATCACCTTGCCATTGAAATTTGATTCTATTTTTCTTTCTCCGCGAAGCAGCGCAACTTGCAATCTCGGAATCTCGGTGAAGTAGCGCAGCCGCGGGCACACCGTTCGTCAGACCTTCCTCCGTGTGAACATAGTTATGGATCGTAGTTGGATGAGAGCTAATCGATTAAGTTACGAGTACGAACATGGAGTGATGGAATTTCTACAGTTTGCTGAAAGTAATGCTGATAAAAGTCTTCCTACGCTTTTTCTCTGTCCATGTGTTCGTTGTGCAAATAAAGAACCAAAATGTAGTAAGAAAGAAATCATGGATCATCTAATTTGTGTAGGGATTTGTCAAAGTTATACAAAATGGATATGGCACGGTGAAGTAGTAGCAAAGTCAAACGTGTCTCAAAGAGATGATGTTTGTGTAGAAATGGATGATTGTCTAGAAGACATGATGCGTGATATTGGACAAGATTCTTTTAAGAGGGCACATACGTATGATACTATATGCAATGACAAAGATAAACCATTGTACCCGGGATGCAAAAAATTTACACATCTGTCAGCCGTGTTAAAATTATTTAATCTGAAGGCAAAGAATGGGTGGACTGACAAAAGTTTTACCAAGTTGCTTGAATTGTTGACCGAAATGCTTCCAGAAGGTAATGTAATGCCAAGTGGTTATTACGAGGCGAAGAAAATATTGTGTCCGATGGGTTTGGAGTATGAAAAGATACATGCATGCTCTAATGATTGCATATTATACAGAAAAGAGTATGAAAAGTATAATCATTGTCCAAAGTGTAAGGCTTCACGCTACAAAAAGAAAGATGGTGAATCAATTGATGATGAGGTGGTCAAAAAGGGTCCTCCTGCAAAAGTGGTATGGTACCTACCAATAATTTCAAGGTTCAAGAGATTATTCGCCAATGCAGATGACGCAAAGAATCTTTGATGGCATGCAGAAGAAAGAAAATATGATGGACAAATTCGTCATGTAGCTGATTCTTTGCAATGGAAGAAAATAGATTCTTTGTTTCCAAATTTTGGCAAAGAGTCGAGAAACCTTAGACTTGGACTTGCTACTGATGGAATGAATCTTTTTGGTAATCTGAGTACTAACCATAATTCTTGGCCTGTTCTCTTGATGATTTACAACCTATCTCCTAGGCTGTGCATGAAGCGTAAATATATTATGTTATCGATGATGATATCGGGCCCAAAATAACCAGGAAATGACATAGACATTTATCTAAGTCCACTGATTGATGACTTAAGAGTGCTGTGGGAGGAAGGGGTGGATGTTTTTTATGTGTATTCTGGCGAACAGTTTAATATGCGTGCCATGTTATTTTGCACCATCAACGATTTTCCGGCATATGGTAATTTGTCTGGGTATAAAGTTAAAGGGCATAATGCGTGTCCTATATGTGAAAAAGACACTTGTTACCATCAGCTTGAAAAAGGAAAGAAGACCGTTTATCTCGGGCATCGAAAATTTCTAAAACGTTATCATCCATATCGTAGATTGCAGAAAGCTTTCAATGGGGAACAAGAGCATGGTGTTGCTCCAAAGCCCTTGTCTGGAGAGGAAGTTTATCAGTGACAACAGGGACTTGATGTTGTCTTTGGAAAGTACCAAAAACGATCTACTATGAAAAATTTATGGAAAAAGAGATCGATTTTCTTTGATCTTCCATATTGGTCTAGTCTTGATGTAAGACATTGTATTGATGTGATGCACGTGGAGAAAAATGTATGCGATAGTGTAATCGGAACACTTCTCAACATTCAAGGCAAGATAAAAGATGGTATTAATGCTCGTCTGGATTTGGGTTTGATGGGTATATGAGAAAAGTTAACTCCACAATATATAGGTAACAAGACATATTTGCCTCCTGTCTGCTAGACTTTGTCTAAAAAAGAGAAAACAAGTTTTTGTGAGTGTTTACAAAGTATCAAAGTGTCGCATGGTTACTCATCAAATGTCAAGAGGCTTGTATCAGTTAAATATTTCAAATTAGTTGGCTTAAAATCCCACGACTGTCATGTCTTAATGCAACAACTACTACCATTGGCTATTCGTGGGATATTGCCTAACAACGTAAGGAAGACTATAACTAGGTTGTGCTTATTTTTTAATGCAATTTGTTGTAAAACCATTGATCCACTAAAGTTAGACGATTTGGAAAATGAGGCTGCAGTTATCTTGTGCCAATTAGAGATGTATTTTCCTCCTTCATTTTTTGACATTATGGTTCACTTGATTGTTCATCTAGTAAGGGAGATTAGATTATGTGGTCCAGTTTTTTTACGGTGGATGTATCCAATAGAGCGATACATGAAGATTCTAAAAGGGTATACAAAAAACCCACACCGTCCGGAAGCATCGATTATTGAGAGGTACATTGCAGAAGAAGCAATTGAGTTTTGTTCTAACTATTTGTCAGGAGTGGATGTTATAAGGGTTCCCAAGTCTCGTCATGATGGAAGATATGAGGGTGTGGGTACACAAGGTTTAAAAGTCAAGAGCTTAAGTAATGATGTGGTTGTTCAAGTGCATTTGTATATATTGAATAACATAGATGAAGTTCAACCTTACTTATCTTCTCACAAAAGCATCATAAAGAAAAAGTACCCCAAGATGAATGAAAGAGGGTTGTTAAAAGAGCATAATAAGAGTTTCTCTGAGTGGTTTAAAGAAAGAATTGCTAATGAAGATAGTGTTTCTAATACAATTAAGTGGTTGTCTTACGGGCCTAAATGTAACATAATAACTTGGAGTGGATATGATATTAATAAAACCTCTTTTTATACAAAGTCAAAGGATGACCGTAGTACCACGCAAAATAGTGGGGTAATGATTGTGGCCGAGTCCATGCACTTCTCTAGTGCTAAAGATAAAAACCAGGTTATGGCATCTACACCGTACTTTGGGGTGATTGAAGATATTTGGGAAGTTAATTATGTTTTGTTTAAAGTTCCTGTATTTAAATGCAAATGGATTGATATCAACAGTGGTGTCAGAATCGATGAATTTGGAGTTACACTGGTTGATCTTAGCAAGTTAGCTTATGCGAACGAACCATTCATCATGGCATCTCAAGCAAAACAAATGTTTTATGTCACAGATCCTTCTAATAAAAAGTGGTCAGTGGTTTTACAAGGAAAGGTCCATGATAGTGATGAAAATCATGATGAGAATCTTGATATTTCTGAAACTCATCCTTTCTCAACAAATGTGACTACATTCATTGAAGAAAATGAAGGGGATGATGTGCATGCTATTCGCATAGACCATGAAGAAGGGATATGGGAGGACTAGTAAGATTTTTTGTATAAGTTAATTCCATGTTACTTTATTTTCTAATTGTTTTTATTTTGTGCTTAATTTTATTTCTAATTGTTTTTATTTTGTGCTTAATTTTATTTCTAATTGTTTTTATTTTGTGCTTAATTTTATTTCTAATTATTTTTATTTTGTGCTTAATTTTATTTCTAATTGTTTTTATTTTGTGCTTAATTTTATTTCTAATTGTTTTTATTTTTTGCATAATATTATTTCTAATTATTTTTGTTTTGTGTAAACAGATACATGGGTGATTCAAACCTCAATAAAAGAAGAGTTAGAGGTCCCACTTTAATGACACAAATTGACAAAGTTCATCAAACAGGTGAAAAGATAAAGGTTGAGTTTAATGCAAGAACCTATGAATGTATTGGTGTTGGTAAAAATGCTACACATTTCAAGAGTTATATAGCTTCTCTTGCTCGACAGTATTGTAGTATTATGAAAAATGATTGGAAAGAAGTAGATGAAGGCGTAAAAGATGCTATTTGGACTGATATTCAGGTATTTTAAATACAATACTTTATTATATTTTGTAATCATATACTAATTAACAACATATGACATATATTATATTTGTAGGCTCATTTTACTATTCCAGAATGTAAAGATCCAAAGAAGGATATGTTGAAGAAAGAATGGATTAAATATGCGGGAGAGCGATAGAGAGGTTTTAAGACACAACTCACAGATAGATATATTCACCACCCCATAGAAAATGATCCTCCTTCATATGTCAAGTATAACTTTATTACGGAAGACGCATGGAAAGAGTTTCTCAAGATTCGAGATACCCCTGAATTTAAGGTTAGTAGGAGTTATATGTTTTTGTGTGGATAACATTTTTATTATATTTAGTGAGATTAATTACTTGTTTGAGTTTATAATAGGAAAAAAGTCAGAAGGGTAAGGATAATGTGGCCAAGAATGTATACCCACATGTATTGTCTCGTGGAGGGTATCGCTTACTTGAGGAGAAAATTATGAAAGAAAAGTCATCATCGAGAGATAATTCCACATTAGATGATAATGATAGTCCATCTCCACCATCACGCCATGAGTTATGGAAGAGAGCACGACAAAATAAAGGAGGAGAATACACATCAAAATCTACACAAGAGGTTTCTGAAAAAATTGTAAGTAAACAACGAAAAATTATTCAAGTATCATTATATTTGTGATTGATTAATTGATGTTTTTGCATTTTGTAGGATTCTCTAGTTCAAGAAGCTGAAAAAGGTGCAATTATTCCGGATGGACGTAACGATATCTTATCATTATCCATTGGAACATCTGAGCATGAAGGTCGTGTTCGTGGTGTTGGAAAACACCATAAACAAAGCACTTACTTTGGAAGATCACGTCAACATATCGACGTAAATGAACAACTTGCAATATTGGAAACAAAACTTAGAGCTGAACTTGAAGAAAAGTTGGTTGAAGAGCGTAAGATGTTTCAACAATCATTAATGGAGACACTTAAGTCTATGGGTTTATCACAAAGCACAAGTGATAATAAATGCATTGAAAAATTAGAAATTATCGATGGAAGCGGAAAAGGAAGTTGTTCAGCTACAAAGGGAAGCATAAAAGAGAGCATAAAAGACGTGGAAGTTGATGATGTTCAGAGATTGTTACTCATGGTTTTGAAAATGGATGATAACCATTTGGCAATACAATTAAGTCATTGTGCGAGTGTCTCTAATTTTTATGTTTCAGCTAAATGTATCAGAGAGTTACTGGTGGGTTTAGGTTATTGGTTTGACGTGTCTATTCTGCAAATTTGGTGCACGTAAGTACATTTTATTGTTTTATTAAAGTCAATCTATATTAATATGTTATATCTCTCATCACTTTGATTCTAATGTTTATTTTAAATTTATTCAGGTATATTCATCGTGTTTGTCTTGAGAATTCCATTTCAGAATTATATGGATTTATGGACCCTGCTAGGTGTATTTATAATGATAATGTAGCGAAATCTCAAGAAGATGTTAAAAATTACGTACTAGAAAAGTTACGTGATGAAAACAGAGTGTGCCACTTACTACCATTAATTCATGGGTAAGAATTTTTATGAAATTGTGTTTTATATTATTTAATTTTGATAACATATATATTTTATGTGACTTTTATGTTTCCACACACACGTACAGGAGACATTGGCAATTAATAGTCATGTGTCCAAGAGACAATTTAGTTGTTGTATTTTGTTCACTTCATCGTGAAATTGACCATCACACGAAGAAAATTATTACAAGGTAAGTTTATCTTTCATGTGACTTTCATTGACAACTAATAGTTATGTGATTTTTCATTGGCGAGTAAATTTAGCTATGTGATGTTTATCTTTCTGTATTAGTTCTTTTGGGATTCATCAAATGGCAAATGGAAATAGAAAAAAGGCTACATGGCTTCATCCCAATGTAAGTGTGATGTAAATTGTAATTCTATAGTTAAATTTATGATAAATATTCACTAATTATGTTATTCAATTGTAGACAAGGCAACAACATAACTCTAATGATTGTGGATACTATGTGATGAAAAATATGTTGGATATTGTCTCTGCTAATATAACCAAGAATTGGATGCAGGTACTAAAAATAACTTTACTTTGTTATTTACTTTTTGTTTTTCGACTTAATATGAATTTTTTAAAAATAACTCTATATTGTTATATTTATGTATTATAGGTATTTGATGACCCAACAAAATTAACACCAGATGATTTGTATGATTTGCGACTTCGTTGGGCAAAATGTTTCTTTGAGTTACATGAAAATTAAGTTTATCTTGGTGAGTTTTATAGAATTGTATAAGTTGTGGTTTTTGCACAATACATGTGGTTTTTGCACATGTATTGAGTTTCTTGATTTTTTTGCTGATGTTAATTGTTATTATTTATTGTCAGGCAATGTGATTTTGGTGTTGTCTACCGAAGATTTTATATTGGTAATTCAAGTTTGGAAACTTAGAAATAGTTGAATATTTTTGTATATTTTGTGAATAATATGTAATTGTAAGTTTTGAAAAAGACTTATAAATAGTTGAATATTGTTGTATATTTTGTGAGTAATTGTAAGTTTGTTGTGAGTTTGTTTGTTGTAATACAATACAAGTTTGCAATACAATTGTTCAATTTGTAAGTTTGTTGTGAAAAATATGAAAACATCGACCTGGATGTGATATATGTGATGTTGGAAAGCTATGAAATCTATATAGCGACATAAATATAGTATGTGTGATATTGGAAAAATATGAAAAAATGGGTACAAATTATATTTGTACAGGGAAACATCCAGAAAATAAATAATCTATTCCAAAAAAATTTCATACATTTTACATCGGTTATTACTCAAAACTGATGTAAAAACTTTCAAAAAAGGGACTTTTTACATCGGTTGGGAGTAATAACCGATGTAAAAAGTTGCGTCACAAGGGACTTTTTACATCGGGTATTACTTCCAACCGATGTAAAAAAATGGATCAATTTTTTAAAAAAATGTGCATAATAACTGTTTTTTACATCGGTTCTTATATTATAACCGATGTAAAAAATGGACTTTTTACATCGGGTATTACTTCCAACCGATGTAATAAATTACATCATTTTTTTAAAAAATGTGCATAATAATTGTTTCTTACATCGGTTCTTATATTATAACCGATGTAAAAAAGAGACTTTTTACATCGGTCCCAGAACTGATGTAAAAAGTACCTGATTTACTATATCGCCTGACTTTACATCGGACCCAGAACCGATGTAAAAAGTCAGTTTCACCCGATGTAAAAAGTCATTTCTACACTAGTGAGTCGTATATACCTAGTTGTTATCTCACATTTAATTAAGGATATGTGTTTAAGTTCCAATGTGTGTCTATAAATTCAATGAACAAATAGTCTTATATATTGATAAATGAGAAATATCTATTTATATCATTATAAAATGTTATGTGAATACTTATTAGTCATAATATTAATATATATGATGTTTCATCTTTAATCATTTTCGACTACTCACCCTTAATGATTTTTAGGTTTGTAAGGAAATAGATTTTTTATGTTGATTGTTTGTTATCCTAAATCTTGCATGATCATCACCAAATATAAAGGTGCATATAAATTAAATGGTTCGTTACTCATTATTATACGGATGAAAACTTGTTACTAAATGAAATTTATTTTTTCATGTTACCAATGCGTAATCAATTAATGATATGAAAATTATAAATTTATTGTGAATTAGAGTGACACAGCAAAAGCGTGGTGGACCCATAAACCACATGTCCCTTGATCGAGACTGGGCTCTTATAGTCTTTTTAAATATAGTTTTCTTTTCTTTTTTCAAACAAAATATTACAAATAAAAAAGTATATGGTTAAAATTTTCTTTTAGTTCTCATGCCAAAAACTAACTTTCAATATTCAGGAATCAAGACTAAAAATTTTTTTAAGAGGCAGCTGAAACTTGAATAACACTAAAATATAGATAAATAAATAATAAGTAAGATAGAATGGCAAGAGTCGTAAAGGAAGGTAAACATTCTAAATAAGATATTTTGTGATAAAACTCTTAATATTAGTGTATTTATTACTTATTATTCCTTCTTGTATTTTATGAGACAACGAATAAAAAATGTATGTGAGAGTTGCCACTTCATGCGTGACATGTGTTTCCTTGCATCATGATGAACTTAAGTACTATACTAGAGTACTTGTGATAGATTATTTATTTGTTGAACCCATTTTGTGACTTCAAATAATTTAGATAAACCTCTAAGTGTCAAAGGACATTAAATTTTTTATATGTATCATTATTTCTCTAAATATTATCTTATGGTTATTTATTAAAGTGTCTTTACGTGCTGATGTTTCTTATATATTTAATGTTGCAATAGTTTATATCTATCCTTATTGAAAATAATAAGAATATTTTATGAAGATATATATTTGTTTTATTTATCTTTCTGAATTTTTTATAACACAACCTCCAAAGTTTAATGCAAATTTGAGTTGTGCAGTTGAGGGGATTTGTTCTCATGCCAATACGTCCTTGGATATAAACTAGCTTTGACAAAAAAATTAATTATTTATTTAAAAAAAAATACTAATCAACAAAAACATTGTGTTCAAGATGTTTATATGTAAGTTGTCTCTTATAATCCATTACTACAACGAAGGAAATAAAATATCAAGAATATCATATGACTAGTGTTGCACTCAGTAGTCGACTCAGAATAGATGTCGGTAAAAATTATTTCACCAAGTTTATAGGAAATTATATGGGTCTACTTAAAATACAAACATGTTTAAGAAAGACATTAATCGAAAGAATGATATAGATCGACGAATATGGTATGAAACCATAATGTTTTTAAATAAAAGTTAGATACTCAAACTCTAGACTATATTATTAATATTCAATTTTAAGCCCTTTACTTTTGTTTGTGTGAAGTGACTTGTTCATCAAAATGTCTCAGAGTTATATGACTACATTTAGCTTGTATTTTCGTTCATCATAATGAATATAAGTGACTTGTATGAATACCGAAATAAAATTACTTATGTTACTTAAGATGTCATTTGAAATAAATTTAAAAATACTTTTGGTCTCAATGTGCAATAACTAATTATATGTAGTCATATGTACCTAGTTGTTATCTAACGTTAAACTAAAGATATGTGTTTAAGTTCCAATGTGTGTCTCTAAATTCAATGCACAAATATTATTATATATTGATAAACGAGAAATATGTATTTATGTCATTATAAAATGTTATGTGAACACTTACTAGTCACAATATTCATATATATATATATATATATATATATATATATATATATATATATATATATATATATATATATATATATATATATATATATATATATATATATATATATATATATATATATATATATATATATATATATATATATGATGTTTCATCTTTATTCATATTCGACTACTCACCCTTAATGATTTTTAGGTTTGTAATGGAATAGATTTTTTAGGTTGGTTGTTTGTTATTCTAGAACTTGCATGATCATCACCAAACTAAGAGGTGCATATAAACTAATTGGGTCATTACTCATTATTATATGGATGAAAAATCGTTATTATATGAAAATTATTTTTTCATGTTACCAATGCGTAATCAATTAATAATATTAAAATTATAAATTTATTGTAAATCATAGTGGTGCAGCAGAAACGTGGTAAGCCCATAACCCATAGATCCCCGGATTGAAACCATACTCTGATAGACTTTTAAATATAGTTTTCTTTTTTTTTCAAACAAAATGTTACAAATAAAAAAGGTATATGGTTAAAATTTTCTTCTCATTCTCATGCAAGATAGACTGGAAAGGGTCATCAAGGAATGTAAACATTCTCAATAAGATATTTTGGGATAAAACTCTTAATATTAGTGTATTTATTACATGTCTAGTCCTTCTTGTGTTTTATGATACAACGGTTTAAATATGTATGTGAGAGTCTCCACTACATGCGTGACAAGTGTTTCCTTGCATCATGATGAACTTAAGTATTTTATTATGCAATAGGTAAATGGTTAAAAAAATTTCTAATTCTCATGCCAAAAACTAACTTACATTATTCTGGAATAAAGACTAAAAAAATTTTAAGAGGCAACTGAAACATAAATAACACTAAAATATAGAAAAATAAATAATTAGTAAGGTAGACTGACAAGGGTCGTAAAGGAAAGTAAACATTCTTAATGAGGTTTGGGGATAAAACTCTTAATATTAATGTATTTATTACTTGGCGATTCCTTCTTGTGTTTTATGAGACAACTGTTAAAAAGTGTATGTGAGAGTCGCCACTACATGCGTGACATGTGTTTCCTTGCATCATGATGAACTTAAGCATTGTATTATGCAATAGATAAATGGTGAAAAAAATTTCTAATTCTCATGCCAAAAACTCACTTTCAATATTCAGGAATCAAGACTAAAAAAAATTTGAAGAGGCAATTGAAACTTGAATAACACTAAAATATAGAAAAATAAATAATTAGTAAGGTAGACTAACAAGGGTCGTAAAGGAAAGTAAACATTGTTAATAAGAGATTTGGGGATAAAACTCTTAATTTTAATGTATTTATTACTCGGCGATTCCTTCTTGTGTTTTATGAGACAACAGTTAAAAATGTATGTGAGACATACCACTACATGTGTGACATGTGTTTCCTTGCATTATAATTAACTTAAGTACTTTATTAGAGTAATTGTTCATAGACAAGAACAAGGAGATCATTTATGAGCCAGGCATGATATGCATTAAGGAGCTCCTCGAAAGTGAGGACCCTATTTTGTACTTGAATATTTGATTTACGTTTCGAATAATATTATGTGCTCGACATTTATGTCCTCCTTTGCTAACTTTGATTTGTTTGTTTATTTGCAGGTAGTATGAATCCTTCCGAGGAGCGCATGACAAAGAATCTTGCCTCAAAGGCAAAGAAGGCGTTGG
This sequence comes from Vicia faba, assembly GCA_948472305.1. NCBI lineage: Eukaryota > Viridiplantae > Streptophyta > Magnoliopsida > Fabales > Fabaceae > Vicia > Vicia faba. The sequence goes on along the minus strand of OX451741.1, from coordinate 156,876,341 downwards.
AGGATGCCCAGGCTGGTACGGGGATGACTCCAGCGTCCAGGTCAGGCAATTCATCATCGGGCTCAGCTGCTGGTACTCTCTCCCCTGCTCCAGTGTCCTCCATGAAAAAAAGGCCGCGTATTAAGGGAAGCATTGCTTTGATTGGTGAGAAGGGGAAGGGGAAGTACGACTTGCCTCCTTGCTGGCTTGAAAGGGCCTTCTTCGAAGGTGCTTCTTTACAACTTCCCCTAGCTAAATCACTTCATCTTGAGGGATTGGGATCGCTCAGAGAAGAGGGAGACATTAGTGTGAGATGCATGGGGTTTTATACGGATACTGGAGATCAATGTGGCTTACACCGAGGGGGTTCTTTATCAGGAGATCGAGCTGAAAAAGTTGCAGACCAGACTGACCAAGGTTGAGAAGGGGCACGTCGAAATGGACAATGCTCACAAGCTGGACGAGGAGAACATTCAGAAATTGACCTAGGAGAGAAAAGCGTGGCTTCTCGAGAAGAAGGCCTTATAGGAGAAGGTAGCAACCATAATTGTTGAAGTTGCACCCGAAGAGGAAAAGGTACTGAAGACTCGGGCCGAGATGGTTGGCTGACTCCAACTTGCAATGGAAGACGTCCAGGCCACTTCTGAGGCGAGCTTTGAAAATGCGGTGAAACAAATCCAAGTCTTTTATCCTAGTGTCGAGCTCAATACTTCAGGTACAGGGTCCACTACTATGTGGCCTCCGAAAAGATTTGGGTCCCTGAGCACCTCAAGGATTTTATTGGTCAGCCAGCGGGAGGGACATCTCAGTTGTCGCCCGTTCCCAAGGAAGTGACTCTAATAGAAGAATGATATTTCTGTTTTTATTTTTCTCCGGCATGCGTGCCGTATGTTGAAATTTGTTTTTTCTGGGCTTTGCCCGTTTGATTCATTTTTTGAAAAGTTGTGGTCCTCGTAGCCACAAAATTATTTTGTTGGATAAGGGCCAAGGGCCTCCCTTTTTGTAAAATTTGTATAAAACGACCCTGGTGGTCGTTCTTTAAATTTCTGGCCATGGTGGTCGCTTGTTTTATTTTTTATTGTGTTTGCATGTTTATTGTATGTTCATCTGTTTGAGACATTTTTATTGTCTAAGAGTTTTCAGCGGGGATTTGTTCGTCAATTAGTGAGTTCGTCAATGTGGGGTGACATAACAAATGCCCAGGATGATTATCGGGCATGGGCCAGAGCTCAGGTCTCGTTTCAGGAACCCAAGCTCAGCAGCATGAACTTCCCATTGTAAGTTGGGTGTTATGCCATTGTGATACGATGAAGATGTGGCTTGATCGAGTTATCCAGGTCGGGCTGAGGGTTCGCTCGTCAAAAGAGTGGAGTCTCTCCCCTTCAAATAAATTTTTAGTGCCATGCTTGTACCTAGGCATGCTCATATGGTCGGGCCTGGATGAGTCTATCTTGTCGATGAAGCTTGCTGACTGCTCAGTGTTTTAACTGTAATATTGTTTTAGCTTTTCAAAGTTCCATGGTCGAGCAAGTTGTTTCCCTTGTATATTTTCTATGTAGTACGCCACGATCTCTATTTTTACATAGACGTGATAAAGACCTTCCTAGTTCGCTGCGAGCTTTCCTTTGCGAGATTCTTTGTGATTTCTCTTCAAGACAAGGTTGACGACCTCGAAATCTCATCGTATGACTGTTTTCGTAGCGCATGGCTATTATTTGTTTGAGAGAGGCCTCTCGTAGGGATGCTCCTGTTCGGATTTCTTCGACTAGATCTAGTTCTTCTCGTAGGGCGACATCATTCATCTCCTCGTCTAGGGGAGCTTCGGTTTGCTTGGAGGGTTCTTTGATCTCTACGAGGATGACGACCTTTGTTCCGTAAGAAATTTGGAAAGGAGTCTCCCCAGTGGATGAGTGTGTTGTTGTTTGATTGCCCAATAGTATGTTGTGCAGCTCCTCGACCCATCTTTTCGTGGTTTCGTATAACATTTGCCTGAGACCTCTGAGTATCACCCTGTTTGCAGACTCGGCTTGGCCGTTCATCTAGGAATTCTCGACAGAGGCGAAGTGTTGGGTTGTGGTCATCTTGGAGACGAATTCCTGAAAGGCTTGGTCTGTGAACTGGGTTCCATTGTCGGTGACGATCGCTTATGGGTCACCGAAACGAGCAAGGATGTTTCTTTTGTAGAAGTACAGGACGTTTTGGACAGTAATTTTTGCCAATGCTCCCGACTCTACCCATTTGGTGAAGTACTTGACAACCACTATCAACTTTTTTTTATTTGTAACTACCACGAACGGCCTGAGAAGATCTAACCCCAACCAGGCGAAGGGCCAGAGGGAAGAGAGGGACCTGAGCTCGTTTGGGGGAGCTAAGCGCATGTCCCCGTGCTGTTGGCACTTGTCTCATTTCTTTACATGCTCTTTTGCATTGTGTTGCATGGTGGGCCAGTAATACCCTACTCGCAGAGCTTTCATAGCAAGGGATCTTCCGCCTAGATGTTGGCCATTTATCCCTTTATGGATGTCGGCAAAATCTTTACACCAAGTTTATATGAAGTTATAAGGGCCTATGAGAAAAATACAAACATGACTTAGAAAGGTAATAATCGAAATAATGATATAGGTCGACAGATATTGTAGGAAACCCTAATGTTTTTAATTAAAAGGTTAGATATTCAAACCCTAGAAAATATTTTTAATATTAATTTTTTAATCCCTTTACTTTTTTTTGTGTGAAGTCACTTGTTCAACAAAATCTCTCTGAGTTATATATTTATATTTGACTTTTAATTTCGTTCATCATAATTGTTAGATCCATGGTTTTATGATTGATAACAGTTTTGCTAAAACATGGTTCATAGCAAGATGTTGTGACTGATATCTTGACATGTGGGTCAGACATAGGTCTGGAAATAGGTCAGGCCACAAACATGGGGCCTACAGGCTAGCCTATATAGGCTCAGGCCAGGCCATACTTTTTCTTTAAATAGAAAAGGCTCAGGATTTTTTATATGCCTATTTAGTTAAAAAGGCTAGGCCACAGGTGGCAAAAAAAAGCCTTTTAAGCCTATCAGGCCGGTCTATTTAAATAAATATGAATACTTTTATTATTATTGTGTTTGTATTTTAAATTAAAATACAAAATTAAAGTTTGAATGTCTAGAAAGGCATATGAAAATATGCTGAAAAACCTTATGAACAATATCATAAGTTATTTTCATAACTTCTCTCAAACAAATAGTATCACAAAATATATGTTAGTAGGTAAACTTGAATAAATCAATTCAAACAAGCATCTAGTCTAATTAATCTTTTAATTTGTTAGTCTATTTTAACATTAGTTGAATTGCTTATTTGAAAACGTTCAAATAAAATATGCTTTTATATAGGCTAATAGGCCAACCAGGATTTCGAAAAAGCCAGGCTCAGGCCTACAAAAAGCCTTTGATAGGCCACAGACCAGGCTTAGGCTTTGAAATTTTTAGCAGGCCAGGCTCAGGCTTGGAAAATCCTAGCTCGGCCTAGCCTATTTCCACCCCTAGATGTTATGGCAGATGTTGTGACATGTTATACCAGAACATTAGTACAGTTCTAGTTTTAAATCTTGAAAGATTTGTTTTTAAAATATGAGATGCTGGATGATTTTAGTTCTCATAAGGTCTCAACGAAGGAAGGATATTTTAGGAACATTACAAATTTGATTTTGTTTCATAAAAAGGTGTGATACGGTGAGAAGAACTGACTGTTTTTTGGAATGCTGGTTTGCGTTTTGCGTTTGTTTTTGCAAAATGTCGCGGTAAGCAAGAGTCGCCAGACTTTTATTTTATCCAACAAGGAAAGGAAAAAAGCACAGAAAAATTCCTTTTTCGAGATATTTCTCGGGTTCGGAGGGTAGATTATAGAAAGGGAAGGTATTAGCACCCTTTCTATCCGTGGTTATCCACTGGCTCTTAGGTACTTGCTCATTGTTTTCAAAATTGTTTTCTTTGTGCTTGTGGGTTTGAAAAAGTTTTTGTTTGAAACTTCGATTTAACTCTTGCTTTTGTCCTCAAGAGTGTAATGAAGTGTTTTTGAAAACTTTGTTTTAAAAGTGTAAGTGTGAAAAGGTTTTATTTTTGAAAGAGCAAGTATCTAAGAACCATCTACCAACTCGAAAAAAATAATCGTTCTATGCTAATTTCCTTTAGACAATGCTATCCTACTATTGATGAGTAGGTAGCACCGTCGTTGGAATTTAAGGGTCAATTCGAATTAGGGATTTACGGTCACTAAAGCAATGTTAGGACGCCTTAGTGGTAACCCTAATGTCTTAGATCATTTGTTTGAGGCAACAATATCCGAGGCAACCATTTCGAGGTGGCTATGATCTTTTAGACAAGAGGGCGACCTCTAAAGTGACCTATACTCAATGACCGCGTACGAAGGCAACCAAGTGGGATGTACCCTAGGAGTGCGCATGTGCGAGTGTGTTGATTTCAGTTAATTTTATCTTTGTACATGTTAATGGTGATCTAATTTGATTTTAGGTTAAAACATCCAGTCTTGTCATGCAAACCTATTATCAAACATCTAACAGTTATAATTTACGGAAATAAAATGCGGAGTTTAAATTACAAGGTGTCGGGTATTTACATCGCCAAAGACAAATCCTTTAAAAATAAATAAAGCGATAAAAAATAAATAAAGGTCCTATTAACTATTACAAACCGGAGGCAAGTACATTATTAGATGAAAATAAGTAACGCGTGCGGGAAATTAAATCGGGTGCGAAATTAGGGTTTTGACCCTTTTGATTAAAGAAAATGTCTTTTTTTGGTTTTTGTTGTTCTCTTTTTAAATTAAGAAAGAAATAAATCCTAAATTAATTGCTAAATTAAATTAATGAATTAATTACTAAAAAAAAAATTTTTTTGGGTTTTTGTTAATTTAAGAAAGAAAAATAAAATAATTAAGTTAGTGATTAAAACCTAATTAAATCTAATTTTAATTTTAATTATTTACAAAAAATAGGTTAAAGTTATTCTAATTAAAACCTAAATTAATTAATTAGTGTTTATTAATAAAAAATAAAAATTTGATTGAATAAAAATATTTTTTGTGGTTTTTATTTGATAAAGAAAAGAATTTTTTATTGGTTAGTTAATGAAATAAAAATAATAAAACAATTAAAATAAACAATCAAAATAAATAAGAAGAGGGAGTATAGGCCTGAATTGGGAGTGCTAGTAGCAATTATGAGGCCCAATTGTAGCTGGCCCTTGTTGACTTTTGGAATCCAGTGGACATGCGTGGACTTGGTCTAGGGTGGACCTTCATCTTTGGACCTTCAGATTTGGCCTTTGACCATCTGGCAATTAGACAACTGATGGCGCATGGTATGTTGTAGCTAGGCATATGCACTGAATCACCTGAAGAATAAAAACATTGAGAAAGTGGGGGACCTGGGATTCGAACCCAGGTCCTGAAAGTGATTGGAACGCTTGCCTTGCCATTACGCTGCTTTGTTTTGTTTGTTAGTAATATACAAAGAAAATATAATATAATGAAAACCAAACATATGCCAGCAAAGCAAAAAAGAGCGCGCTTGGTTTGAACGGACGTATGGGAGAACGACAGCTCATCGTCTCCTACCTCCAAAACCTGCAAATATTACCTGCTGATTTGGATCCGCAGCTAAATGCGCAAGCCTGTTCTAAAATCCATTCCAGACCATGAAAACAAATTCCACGAGCATGGTTGAACTCGTCTTGGCTTCCTGATCAACATCATGCCCTTCTTTAGTCCCAATTTTTCCTGAAACAGAAAACCCTAAAAAACAAACGAAGAACCCTAGATATGGAGGTTCTTCATTCAGGCCATATAAACGCAATTGAATAATACCAATCGCTTGCAAATGTTATGTAGATTCAAAATATGGTATTGATTCATGAAAAGGATGCTTAAATTCTGAGTTGCGAAAACAAGAACAGAGGTATATTTCGTGACACTTACAGCGTGTTATGGGGTTTGAAGAAGCTTGCTTTTGATCTAGGTAGATTGAGTGAACACCCAGGAAGCGTTTGGGACAGGTCTCAGCCCTTGAAAACACCTCTAAGCACGATTTCGATCTCAAGCTTTTTGTGACTTTTTTCAAACTTTGTTCCGCCTCTTTCTGCAATTGCCAACCCTTGTTTCGATTGCTTTGGCTTGCTTATGTAGTGTGTAGTGTATTAGGGTAATAATTATGAATCAAATCCTCTCATATCAATGCATACATATTTGATTTGATCTCCTCTTTACAACTTGCCAAATTTGCAAAATCTCAATCTTTTTGCACATGAATTGGTCTGATTCGATTTTGATGATGTTAATGATGGTAATCATATCCTGAAATAGCCAAAAGATCTCATGTTATCAAAGTATTGGATTTTCTATGATTTTATTTGATTTAAAATGAATAAATTCAATACAAAATCAAATTAAATAATAAAAATGAAATATGAGCTCATGGCTGAAGCTAAGACACGTGGGAAATGATGCAAGCTCAAATCAAGTGGAAAAGAATGGGCCCATTTGACAAAATTTGAAGTTTTGGGGATAGTTGACTTTTGGCAATTTTGCAAAAAAGTCCAACTTCAACAATGCATAACTTCTTCAATTTTGAACTTTTCGAAGGGTTCTTAGACTTTTTAGAAAGCTAGAGATGTCCTCTAACCAACCCTATTTGTCTAATCTCATTTTGATATTCCATGCTCAAGTTATAAGCTTTGGAAAAAAAGGTGTTTTTGTTGACTTTCAAAAATGACCTATAATGTCCAAATTTAGAACTTCTTGTGAGTGCATTTTTTAAACTTGGGGTATGAAGATGGATTGTAGGAAATTGCATCCTCTTCAAAATGAGCTTTGGATGGGTCATTTCTCATAAAGTATGAGAAAGTTATGCTTGTTCAAAGTTGAGTTGATTTTTCCTGCAAAAGCCTAATTTAGCAACTTTTGAGTCTTGATGAATTTTGAGCAATCTTTGATGAATCATGATCAACCCTTGATGAAATGATGAAATATACTTACAATTGATAATGTTGGCAAAAAATCTTGAGGTTTGACTGTATATAGGTCACAGTTGACTTTTGCCCTAGCACAGTCAATTTTTGGACCTTTGAGTAATTGACTGAGCAAACTTCCTCTACAAGGCTTGAAATTTGACATGGATGACCTTGAGAACATATTAGGACATTAGGGAGAACTTGAGGTCATTTGGACTCGAAGATCTTGATGCAACCCAAAACCCTAATTTGGGGTAGACTACCTTAGGAGATAGCTTGTCTGACCAACTCTTGAGCTACCTTGAGCCACTTGGAGATTTTTCTTGCAATTATCTTGAGAAATATGGGAGGGTAAATTTTGGGGTACAACAACTACCCCTGTTCAATCTTCTTAAACCTGAGGATGTAGATTGGCTTTCATGCCTTTCGTGATCCGAAGGTGGAAGATGATTGAACACTAGAGTGCCCAGAAATTTGCACTCGTATGAAGTGGTATCAACCTTGTGATGTCGGGAATGGGCTTACAGATGCTATTTGGAGATCGCTGGCAGGAGGATGGGCTTAAAGATGCCATCTGAAGGAATGTCGATCGCACAAGAGATTCCTTAGCGAGCTCGCATACCTGTTGTTGTGGAAGATTCCGCTGGGGAAGTCTGATCTTTGTTGAGATTTAGGAACTTGCATGTACTTCAACCGAGAGAACATCTCTGCTGAGTTTTAAGAACTTGTCCGTAATTCAACTGGGGGGAAATCTGTCGAGATTTAGAACCTTATCTGTAATTCAACCGAGACTAATTCAGTTGAGATTTAAGAACCGGTCAGTACTTCGACTGAGGAGAATTGCCGAGATTTAGAACCTTATCTGTAATTCAACCGAGACTAATTCAGTTGAGATTTAAGAACCGGCCAGTACTTCGACTGAGGAGAATTGCCGAGGTTTAGAACCTTATCTATAATTCAACCGAGACTAATTCAGTTGAGATTTAAGAACCGGTCAGTACTTCGGCTAAGGAGAATTGTCGAGGTTTAGAACCTTATCTGTAATTCAACCGAGACTAATTCAGTTGAGATTTAAGAATCGGTCAGTACTTCGACTGAGGGAAACATCTTCATCGAGATCTAGGAACTGTCTGTACTTCAACGGAGAATAATTCTGTTGAGATTTAAGAACTCGTCCACAATTCGACGGGGGAAAATTATCGAGATTTAGAACCTTATCTGTAATTCAACCGAGACTAATTCAGTTGAGATTTAAGAACCGGTCATTACTTCGACTGAGGGAAACATCTTCATCGAGATCTAGGAACTATCTGGTCTTCAACGGAGTATAATTCTGTTGAGATTGTAGAACTCGTCCACACTACGACGGAGGAAAAATGTCGAGATTAAGAACCTTATCTGAAATTCAACCAAGGATAATTCAGTTGAAATTTAAGAATCGGTTAGGTCTTCGATTGAGGGAAACATCTTCATCAAGATCTAGGAACTGTCTGGTTTTCAACGCAGTATAATTCTGTTGAGATTGTATAACTCGTCCACACTACGACGGAGGAAAATTGTCGAGATTAAGAACCTTATCTAAAATTCAACTGAGGATAATTCAGTTGAAATTTAAGAACCAATCAGGTCTTCGACTGAGGGAAACATCTTCATAAAGATCTAGGAACTGTCTGGTCTTCAACGGAGTATAATTCTGTTGAGATTGTAGAACTCGTCCACACTTCGAAGGAGGAAAATTGTCGAGATTAAGAACCTTATCTGAAATTCAACTGAGGATAATTCAGTTGAGATTTAAGAACTGGTCAGGTCTTCAACTGAGGGAAACATCTTCATCAAGATCTAGGAATTGTCCGGTCTTCAACGGAGTATAATTCTGTTGAGATTGTAGAACTCGTCCACACTTCGACGGAGGAAAATTGTCGAGATTAAGAACCTTATCTGAAATTCAACCGAGGATAATTCAGTTGAGATTTAAGAACTGGTCAGGTCTTCAACTGAGGGAAACATCTTTATAAAGATCTAGGAACTGTCTGGTCTTCAACGGAGTATAATTTTGTTGAGATTGTAGAACTCGTCCACACTTCGACGGAGGAAAATTGTCGAGATTAAGAACCTTATCTAAAATTCAACTGAGGATAATTCAGGTGAAATTTAAGAACCAATCAGGTCTTCGACTGAGGGAAACATCTTCATAAAGATCTAGGAACTGTCTGGTCTTCAACGGAGTATAATTCTGTTGAGATTGTAGAACTCGTCCACACTTCGACGGAGGAAAATTGTCGAGATTAAGAACCTTATCTGAAATTCAACTGAGGATAATTCAGTTGAGATTTAAGAACTGGTCAGGTCTTCAATTGAGGGAAACATCTTCATCAAGATCTAGGAATTGTCCGGTCTTCAACGGAGTATAATTCTGTTGAGATTGTAGAACTCGTCCACACTTCGACAGAGGAAAATTGTCGAGATTAAGAACCTTATCTGAAATTCAACCGAGGATAATTCAGTTGAGATTTAAGAACTGGTCAGGTCTTCAACTGAGGGAAACATCTTCATCAAGATCTAGGTTTTGTCTGGTCTTCAACGGAGTATAATTCTGTTGAGATTGAAGAACTCGTCCACACTACGACGGAAGAAAATTGTCGAGATTAAGAACCTTATCTGAAATTCAACCGAGGATAATTCAGTTGAAATTTAAGAACCGGTCAGGTCTTCGACTGAGGGAAACATCTTCATCAAGATCTAGGAACTGTCTGGTCTTCAACGGAGTATAATTCTGTTGAGATTGTAGAACTCGTCCACACTTCGACGGAGGAAAATTGTCGAGATTAAGAACCTTATCTGAAATTCAACTGAGGATAATTCAGTTGAGATTTAAGAACTGGTCAGGTCTTCAATTGAGGGAAACATCTTCATCAAGATCTAGGAATTGTCCGGTCTTCAACGGAGTATAATTCTGTTGAGATTGTAGAACTCGTCCACACTTCGACAGAGGAAAATTGTCGAGATTAAGAACCTTATCTGAAATTCAACCGAGGATAATTCAGTTGAGATTTAAGAACTGGTCAGGTCTTCGACTGAGGGAAACATCTTCATCAAGATCTAGGTTTTGTCTGGTCTTCAACGGAGTATAATTCTGTTGAGATTGTAGAACTCGTCCACACTACGACGGAAGAAAATTGTCGAGATTAAGAACCTTATCTGAAATTCAACCGAGGATAATTCAGTTGAAATTTAAGAACCGGTCAGGTCTTCGACTGAGGGAAACATCTTCATCAAGATCTAGGAACTGTCTGGTCTTTAACGGAGTATAATTCTGTTGAGATTGTAGAACTCATCCACACTACGACGGAGGAAAATTTAGAGATTAAGAACCTTATCTGAAATTCAATCGAGGATAATTCAGTTGAGATTTAAGAACCGGTTAGGTCTTCGATTGAGGGAAACATCTTCATCAAGATCTAGGAACTATCTGGTTTTCAACGCAGTATAATTCTGTTGAGATTGTAGAACTTGTCCACACTACGACGGAGGAAAACTGTCGAGATTAAGAACCTTATCTGAAATTCAACCGAGGATAATTCAGTTGATATTTAAGAACCGGCCAGGTCTTCGACTGAGGGAAACATCTTCATCAAGATCTAGGAACTGTCTGGTCTTCAACGCAGTATAATTCTGTTGAGATTGTAGAACTCGTCCACACTACGACGAGTAAAATTGTCGAGATTAAGAACCTTATCTGAAATTCAACCGAGGATAATTCAGTTGAAATTTAAGAATCGGTCAGGTCTTCGACTGAGGGAAACATCTTCATCAAGATATAAGAACTGTCTGGTCTTCAACGAAGTATAATTCTGTTGAGATTGTAGAACTCGTCCACACTTCGACGGAGGAAAATTGTCGAGATTGAGAACCTTATCTGAAATTCAACCGAGGATAATTCAGTTGAGATTTAAGAACCGGTCAGGAATTCGACTGAGGGAAACATCTTCATCAAGATATAGGATTGTCTGGTCTTCAATGGAGTATAATTCTGTTGAGATTTTAGAACTTGTCCACACTACGACGGAGGAAAATTGTCGAGATTGAGAACCTTATCTGAAATTCAACCGAGGATAATTCAGTTGAAATTTAAGAACCGGTCAGGTCTTCGACTGAGATGAGAACTTAACTGCATCTTTCCTCAAAGGTAAAGGTCATTCGTATGAAATGCATGATATATATCAAGCAATGATGTTCTCAAAATAAATGAGATTGTGTTGTATGATGCGTATATGCATGTATCATGATTTATGGAAATGTAATGTTTTAGATGGGGGAAATAAATCCCGGATAGCTGCTGGAGAAGAGAGTCGAATTCTTCGTTTCCGCTGGGGATGGCGAACGAAGATGATTGATGAGAATAAACCTACAGGAGAGTATAACTCTGTTGGAGGATAAACTGATGAGGAGATTAATCTGTGTGAAAGAGAAGCTCTGTACACGATTCCACCGATAAATTTTGCTAGGGATGAATTACTGTTGCTGGTGATACTGAATCCTGTTGGGGATTGAATTCCTGTTTGTGAAAGGAAAGAACTACGATGGGGATGATCTTTCAGTTGCGACTTCACTGGGAATAACCTTTTAGGCTCTAATGGGGATAATACTTTGAGCTTTGCTGGGGACAATCTCCCTTTGAACTCGGCTGGGGATATTTATTTTTATACTCCGCAGGGGACAAACTTCCAGAGTCTACTGGGGATAATTCTTCAACTCCATTGGGGAAGCTTTTTCAGACTGCACTGGGAAAATTTTAACTCCACTGGGGATATTTGGTACTCTTCCGGGGAATATTCTTATACTCTGTTGGGGAATATTAAGACTGTCGGGGATATTAAGCCTTTTCAGTGTTGATGGTAGATAAACTCTGCTTGGGGGGAGAATATTATTGACTCATTTATTCATAGTGGCAAGCCTCAGCTGGGGAGAGCTATCATTACTATCTTACTCTGCGGGGAGTAAAAGTATCTTAGCCATATTCTTCAGCCGAATTTACCGTTGTACTTGGTGGATAGAGCAACTGTACAGTTTGGACAATTCTTATTTGCCCCTGTTTTTGATATTACCAGTAATCATTTTTTGTTTCGCATATAAATATTCATGAGCAACAATTAATGTCAAATGCATATATCAAAAATGAACATTGGACGTTCTTTGCAAAACAAAACAGATAAAGGAAAAACAGTTTGAAATTTCTCTGAAAATGAATTGTATTGATTTTGAAGTTTGGCCTGTAAATAGGCGTTTTTGTACAAGAGGCCGACGTCCTAGTAAGAGAACGCCGCCAAACAAATAGAATTTACACGATTTGTGAAAAACTAAACAAAACAACTATGTGAATAATCCCACTGGGTTCCAACTCTTCTATTGCCTTTATGTCCTCGAGCATCTCATCACTTTGCTACTTGGTTGAAGATGAATCATATTGATTAGTGTCGTCTGAGCTTGATAACCGATACCGAAGTCTGGTTGCAACATGATCCAATGAGACATAGTGTTACACTTTGATCCCTAATTTTTGCTTGGACCGCCCTTTCGGGTTTTCAGTCCACCGGGATACCCTTTTTTGCCCAAGCCGCCTTTTCAGGTTTTCGACTTGCCGGGTGTACAGATTTTTTCATTTTCATCCCTTATTTTTGCCCGAACCCTTTTGGTTCGTCGGGAAGCCCTTATTTTTGCCTAGGCCAGTCAACCTAGCGGGTCTTTGATTATGCGTAGTATCTTTTCACTATGTCTGCATTGACGGGGTGAAGAAGGTCATCACCATCCATGGTAGTTAGAATCATGGCTCCTCCTGAGAAAATGTTCTTAACCACAAATGGCCCTTCGTAAGTAGGGGTCCATTTGCCCCTGGGATCACCTTGAGGTAATATGATGCGTTTGATGACCAGGTCCTAAACTTGATACTCTTGTCGTCTGACTTTTTTATTAAACGCCTTGATCATCCATTTTTGGTACGTTTGACCGTGACAAATAGCAGTAAGTATTTTTTCTTCGATTAAGTTCAGCTGATAAAGCCGGGTCTGTATCCAGTCATCTTCGCTCAAACCTGAATCCTTCATAATCCGAAGAGATGGTATCTGAACTTCGATGGGTAATACAGCCTCCATGCCATATACCAAGGAATATGGTGTTGCCCCTGTTGACATCTGTGCTGAGGTACGGTACCCATGAAGAGCAAACGGTAACATCTCTTGCCAGTCTTTGTATGTCATCGTCATCTTCTGCACAATCTTCTTAATGTTCTTATTAGCCGCTTCGAAAACCCCATTCATCTTCGGCCGATAGGGAGAAGAGTTGTGATGTTGTATCTTGAACTGCTTGCAGAGCTCAGTGATCATTTTATTGTTGAGATTGGTACCATTGTCCGTAATGATCCTCTCTGGTACACCGTATCGACAAATCAGTTTGTGCCGAATGAACCGTGCCACGAAGTTCTTGGTTACGGTAGCAAAGGAAGCCGCTTCAACCCACTTCGTAAAGTAATCAATTGCTACCAGGGTGAAACGATGCCCGTTGGACGATGTAGGTATGATCTCGCCGATCATATCAATGCCCCACATTGCAAAAGGCCACGGAGTTGTCAGGACGTCCACTTGTTTTGGTATCAAAAAGGGTAGTATGAGCCAACATGTACTGTCTCAACCGGCGAGCAGCCCATTCCAAAGCGTAGCAAGTTCTCTCGAGCAGTGAGTATTGGGTCTCACAGTCGGTAAACTTTTTGCTAAAGCAGTAAATAGCATGTCCTTTTCGGCCAGACTCGTCATGCTGCCCCAGCACACACCTCTTTTTATTATCCAACACTTTTAAGTATAAGATCAATGGTCTTCCTTCAACTGGAGGCATCAGAATTGGTGGCTTGGAGGTGGTAAATCCCTCTCTTCTTGAAGCAGTAGTCCAACAAGTTCCCCAGGCACTTCACAATCATCCCCACCTTCGTCCTCGGCTTGGTTGATCGGACTTTCGAAGTCATAACCGGCAGTAGCAGAGTCGTTATCAGTGGGATCCATAGTGGATGTAGATCATGATACGCGAGTGTGTGTAAAATAGCTATTTTGCAATATATAATAAAATAAAAACAAGGAGCGCAAAATTTGAAATGCAAGAAACGTCCAATGCTTTTATTAATGATATATGTAGATGACACACATAAAGCCCTCACAAATGAAGCCATGGTGCCCCGGGTAAGACACTGGGCCGTAAAGTTTAACACATTGTCTGTTACAAATACAAAACAAAAAGTCTAATTACTGGGTGATAACAGAAACGGGCATAGAATCCTTCATTGTCCAGTTGCTTAGTCCACCATCGGTAGTAGGATAGATCCAACTGTCAATGTCAAACTCTTCATCATCGTCATCCCTGATAGCATTCACTCCCACACCCTGTTTAGGCTTTTCCGGTGCTCCGAACTCAATCTCCTTCGCATCGATCAAGTCTTGTACCTTGTTCTTCAAAACCCAACAATCATTTGTATCATGCCCCGGGCTATCAGAGTGAAAAGCACAGCGGGTATTAGGGTTGTACTTCGGTGATGTTGTATTCGGATTCTTCGGGGCCTCCCTTGGAATCACTAGACTGGTCTTTAATAACTGCGGCAAAATCTGGGATAAAGTTATGTTGAGCTGAGTGAATTGTCTTCGAGGTCTCTTGGCCCTTGGTTGATTGTTGTGCTGAGGAGCAACAGTAGGTCTTGAAATAACCACCGCATTAACAGCTTGGCGGCGTTCAGGTCTATTCTGGCTTTTCAAACTGTAAACAGCACTAGACTCCTTCTTAAAAGGCTTCTTCTCGGTGCTCGATGAAGCACCCTTCTGTATTTTACTAGATTTGATGCCAGCCTCAATCCTCTCCACGGTCATAATCAGCTCTATAAACCCGTATGAAGAACTTCCAATCAAATGGTTGAAATACGGACCAGACAAGGTCCCCAGAAACATATCCACTAGCTCACTATCAGCCAAGGGTGGATGCACTCTTCCAGCAAGGTCCCTCCACTTCTGAGCATAATCTTTGAAACCTTCGCCCACACCCATTGACATACCCTGGAGCTGGGTACGCGTGGGAGCGAGGTCGGAATTATATTGGTATTGCTTGTAGAAAGCAGCATCCAAATCCTCCCAATTACGGATGCTAGTTCCTTCCAACTGGTAAAACCATTCAAGCTGAGTCCCTGAAAGATTGTCTTGAAAGAAGTGGACCCATAGGTTCTTGTCAGCGGTGTACGGCTGAATCTTCCTAACATACGAACGGAGGTGCAGTTTCGGACAAGAAACTCCGTCGTACTTAGCAAAGGCTGGTGCTTTGAACTTGTGGGGAATCACCACCCCAGATGACAGACCTAAATCACCAAAGTCCAGACCAGGCACTTTCTGTACTTCCATCGCACTCAACCGGTCTTCCAGTTGCTTGTATCTATCCTCAGCCGGAGGATACTGGTCTTCATCGAAATCCGTCTCGTTGTCTGAAACCACAAGGCTAGGAGCCCTCCTTTCTTCCTGACTATATTTCCCTCCAGATGAGTGGGTCAAATCAACCTCTTCTCGCAAATCATTTCCGAATCTGCGACCCATATTAAATAGGACCGTCTTCTTCTTTTTCTTCTTCTTCTCTTTCAGGATAAGGGTCTTCAGATCTTGCTAACCCTTAGCCAAATTCATGAACAATTCTTGGAACTGGGAGTTTTGAGCCTGTAGAGCCTTGATTGCTTGTTCAGTTGATGGTTCAGAAGACATGATGCTGAAATAAACAGCGAAGAAGATAAGAGACCTGTAATGGGTACCTGTAATGAGGTGCATGGGAATGATATGCGCATGATATGATTTCAAAGACGTCGAGAGATTCAAATCCGTAAACCAAAAATGCAACACACTTTTATTAGATAAACTTGAAATTCAATTGTTCAACAGATGCCTTTAAGGCGTTATAAGAAAGAAAAAATTAAATCAAAACTAGAAATAATCAAAAAGACAATCAGTGCTCCCATGGTCCTTTGCCTTTAGTGCTGACATAGTCGTTGATGATCTGCTCATTCTCCAGCTGCCTTGTCAACTTTTGAATCTTCTGCTCTTGCTCGTGATACTTTTCTCTATAAGTATCCCGCTCTTCTCTCAGCTGCATCCAAGATCTCTTTAATTCCCCAATGTAAGTGGGCATGTAAGGATGGAGGATGGTAGGAGGAACCCCTTCTTCATCAGCAACTTCAACAATGATAGGCAAGACGGCTTTGTAGGGAATTCCCAACTTTTGGGCACGGATACGAACCCATCAGAGATATAGATCCATTGGTAGAGAAGTCTTCGCACCCAGCTCGTGTGGATCAGGCCTGTGAACTCTATCCCAAGCTCTTATGAATCTGTAATGTTGCTCGTCGCTATCCCCTTAGAAATAAAAGACTATACTAGGCATTAGCAACTCTTGAGGTCCTTCTCTTCTAGCTCGCCCAAACTGACGTAAGGCCAAACACAAATTATAAGTAATTACTCCATTGGTTCCTATCAGTGGAACATTGGGGTATTCCCCACAGCGATCAATAATAGCCACCTCGTCCATACCCTTAATGGTCCAAATGATGTCATTGTGAGAGAGAGACATAACCCTATAAGCCCAGCCCATGCCTTCTTTGTTCTTCAGAACTGATTTGGGGAGGTGAGAAATAAACCACCTCGCCAACAATGGAGCACAACACATCAAGGTTCCTCGCTTCCGAGCAGTACGGGCATAAAGCTGATGAAGAATGTCACCCAAGAGAGTGGGTACCGGGTTACCAGACAAAAAAATCTTTACCGCATTCACGTCGATGAAAGCATCAGAGTTAGGAAACAATACCAAACCATATATGAGAGGAGCCAGAATGTCTTCGAATGCCTGGAAGTCTAGACTATCCCAAAAATGATTAGCCTTACCAACCAAGAACTTAGTCAAAAATCCCTTTGCTCCACTACGAGTTTCCCGATTAGCCATTACCTCAGCCTTTGTGAGATGAAGGGCTGAAGCAATCTCTTCCGGCCTAAGGATCTTCTCCCAACCTGTAAACGGGGTCTGCTCCAGAATAGAGATACCGAGCAGATCAGAGACCTCTTCTAAGGTAGGGACCAACTGGTAGTCCTGAAAAGTAAAGCAATGGTACAGCGGATCAAAGAACTGGACTAAGACACTCATCATCTGCTCGTCCAATTTGGAAGTGACCAAACCAAGAAGATGCCCATGTCTTCTGATGAAGGAAGTAGTATCTGGCATCTTTGCACCAATTCTTTAAGCAGAGTGGGAACTTGGACAAAGTTGATCCGGATAGTGTTTCTACGCATGGGTGCCATGACCTACAAAACAAAACAAAGATGAATCCCACTTGTCTTTGAAATAGGTTAGTCCAATGCAAGATGCATGCAATGTTATGATGTCATGATGTCATGATAGAAAACACACCACAAGTATCCACAAACAATAAACATGGTAAAGTCACACAAGTCACACAAAGAGCCCTTAGATTTCAGGCTGGCAAGGAGTCTAGGTACTACCCTCTTTCAGTTTAGTTGGTTTAAACCTGTCCTAAAAATAGTAACCGGGTTCTAGAGGATCTCAATATCACTGACTACCCTCGATCGGTCATAATTACAATTTAGCAACCTTTTCTTGCAGCCGGAATCATCGCGAGAGTTTAGTCTCAATGAGTGTAGCATACTGCTACTGTTCTATGGCCAAGTTGATCAATTTAAAGGTTCTAAGGTCAGTTGGTTCTTAATGACCCCTTAGCAAACCCATATTCTCCTCGTTGCGCCACAAAGGATATCAGTACATACTAAAGTGCCACACCAACGTAGTTACTGCTTCAACCGTATCGGTCTATGCCGTACAGTTCCCTCACAGTTTATTGCTACTTACCTAAAGGGTATCCCCCAGATCCGGGTTAGGATATATAGTAACTCTGATACAAGCCCACAAATATAAAGCATACAAGTCAAGCAATTGAAAATAATATGAACTATTCCTAAGGTACATCCCACTTTTTAAGCATCCCCAGCAGAGTCGCCAGTTATGTGATACGGTGGGAAGAACTGACTGTTTTTTGGAATGTTGGTTTGCATTTTTGCATTTGTTTTCGCAAAATGTCGCGGTAAGCAAGAGTCGCCATCGACTTTTATTTTATCCAACAAGGAAAGGAAAAAAGCACATAAAAATTCCTTTTTCGAGATGTTTCTCGGGTTCGGGGGGTAGATTATAGAAAGGGAAGGTATTAGCACCCTTTCTATCCGTGGTTATCCACGGGCTCTTAGGTACTTGCTCATATTGTTTTCAAAATTGTTTTCCTTGTGTTTGTGGGTTTGAAAAAAAGTTTTTGTTTTGAAACTTCGATTTAACTCTTGCTTCTGTCCTCAAGAGCGTATGAAGTATTTTTGAAAACTTTGTTCGAAAAGTGTAACTGTGAAAAAGTTTTGTTTTAAAAGAGCAAGTATCTAAGATCTATCTACCTACTTGAAAAAGGAATCGTTCTATGCTATCTTCCTTTAGACAATGCTATCCCACTATTGATGAGTAGGTAGCATCGTCGTTGGAGTTTGAGGGTCAATTCGAATACGGGACTTACGGTCACTAAAGCAATGTTAGGACGCCTTAGCGGTAACCCTAATGTCTTAGATCATTTATTTTGAGGCAACAATATCTGAGGCAACCGTTTTGAGGCGACTATGATCTTTTAGAGAAGAGGGCATCCTCTAAAGCGATCTATACTCAATGACCGTGTACGAAGGAAACCAAGTGGGGTGTACCCTAAGAGTGCGCATGTGCGAGTGTGTCGTTTTCAGTTAATTTTATCTTTGTACATGTTAAAGGTGATCTAAGTTGATTTTAAGTTAAAACATTCAGTCTTGTCATGCATCCCTATTATCAAACATCTAACAGTTATATTTTGCGGGAAATAAAATGCGGAATTTAAATTACAAGGCGTCGGGTATTTACATCGCCAAAGACAAACCCTTTTAAAAATAAATAAAGCGATAAAAATAATAAAAGTCCTATTAAGCTATTACAAACCAGAGGCAAGTACATAATATGACAAAAGAAAGTAAATCGCGTGCGGGAAATTAAATCGAGCGCAAATTAGGGTTTTGACCCTTTTTTTGTTAAAGAAAAGATTTTTGTTGTTTTTTATTTTAAGAAAGAAATAAATCTAAATTAATTAATAATTAAATAAATTAATTAATTAATAAAAATAAATATTTTTGGGTTTTTTTTGTTATTTTAAGAAAGAAAAATAAAATAATCAATGTTAATAAAAACCTAATTAAGTCTAAGTTAATTTTAATTATTTACAAAAATGTGAAAGTTATTCTAATTAAAATTCTAAATCAATTAATTAATGTTTATTAAAAAATAAAAGTTAGATTTTAATTTGATAAAGAAAATATTTTTTTTGTGGTTTTAATTTTATAAAGGAAAAAATTTGATTGGTTAGAAAATAATAAATCAAATAAATCAATAAAACAAATATTAAATAAAAGAAATAAAGAGAAGAGGTTTGGGCCTGAAAAGGGTGTCTGGATAGCAATTCTGTGGCCCATTAAGCACTAGCCTGGTTTGACTTTCCAGATCTGATGCTTGCATGCTGACTTGGACTATGGTGGACCATCATCTCTTGGCCACCAGATTTGGCCATGGGCCATCTGGCAATTGATTGAGCGAGGGAGTATGGTACAATGCGCGCCTGGATATGTACATGATAACCTGAAGGAAAAAATCAAAGAGAAATTTGGAGGACCTGGGATTCGAACCCAGGTCCTGAACGTGATTGCCAGCTCGCTTTACCACTAGGCCGTTTTTCTTCAGTTGTTAATAATATACGCACAAAATATAATATGTTAAAACAAGTTAATATGCCAGTAAACAATAAAAAGCGCGTGTGGTTTTTGAATTGGCCATTGGGGAAGCGACACACCATCATCCCCTATCTCCAGCCCCTGCAAATATTACCTGCGGATTTGGATCTGCAGCTATATGCGCAAGCTTGCTCTAAAATCCATTCTAGGCCACATAAATCAATTCCAAACACATGGCTGAGTTTGTCTTGGCTTCCTGATTAACATTATACCCTTCTTGAGCCCTGATTTTTCCTAAAAAAGAAAACCCTAAAAACAAAAAACGCAAACCTAGCTATGGCGATTTGGGATTACAGCGCATATAAATGGAATTGGCTATTACAGAAAGTTAGCAAATGACATGGTGATCATGATTATGCAGTTAATTTTTGTTATAGATGCAAGAACAGATCAAACCGAATTCAAGAACCAAGGGGATTATCGTGACACTTACAACACTTTGGTGGTCTAAGAATGCTTGTTCTTGATCCAGGTAGACTGAGTGAACACCCAGGAATCGTTTGGGACCGGTCTCAGCTTCTGAAAATCTCTCTAACTATGGATTCGAATTCAAGATTTTTTGTATATTTTTCAAGTTTTTTTTGGCTTTTCTTGCAGCCTCCAACCTTTATTTCGTGTCCCTTGGCTTCTTTATGTATTATGGAATGTGCTAGGGTAACAAATTTGGATGGAATCCCTCTAAATCAATGTCTTATGATTTGATTTGATTTACCCTTTAAAGCTTGCCAAATTTATCAAATTTCCATCTTTTTTTACATAATATGCTTGATACGAATTTTGATGATGATCATGATGATAATTAAGACCTGAAACAACCAAAAAGATCTTAGGTAATCAAAGTTTGGATTTTATTTGATTTAATTTGATTAAAAATGAAATAATTCAATAAAAAATCAAATAAAATAATAAAAATAATATATGGGCTCATGGCTGAAGCTAGGACACGTGGACAATGATGCAAGCTCAAATCAAGTGGAAAAGAATGGGCCCATTTGACAAAATTTGATGTTTTGGGGATAGTTGACTTTTGGCAATTTTGCAAAAATGTCCAAATTCAACAATGCATAACTTCTTCAATTTTGAACTTTTGGAGGCGTTCTTGGACGTTTTAGAAAGATTGAGATGTCCTCTAACCAACCCTTTTGGTCTCATCTCATTTTGATATTCCATGCTCAAGTTATAGCTTTGGCAAAAAAGGTGTTTTTGTTGACTTTCAAAAATGACCTATAATGTCCAAATTTATAACTTCTTGTGAGTACATTTTCTGATATTGGGGTATGAAGATGGATTGTATAAAATTGCATCCTTTTAAAAATGAGATTTGGATGGTTCATTTCTCATAAAGTATGAGAAAGTTATGCTTGGTCAAAGTTGAGTTGACGTTTCTTGGAAAACCCTAATTTAGCAACTTTTGAGTCTTGATGAATTTTGAGCAATCCTTGATGAATCATGATCAACCCTTGATCAAATGATGAAATATCCTTCAAAATGATAATGTTGATAAAAAATCTTGAAGTTTGACTGTTTGTAGGTCACAGTTGACTTTTGCCCTAACATAGTCGATTTTTGGACCCTTTGAGCAATTGACTGACCAAACTTCCTCTACAAGGCTTGAAATTTGACATGGATGACCTTGAGAACATATTAGGACATTGGGGAGAACTTGAGGTCATTTGGACTCAAGGATCTTGATGCAACACAAAACCCTAATTTGGGGTTGACTGCCTTAGGAGATAGCTTGATTGTCCAACTCTTGAGCAATCTTGAGCCAGTTGGAGATTTTCCTTGCAATGTTTTAAGAAATATGAGAGGGCAAATTTTTGGGTACAACAATGACCTTGAGAACATATTAGGACATTTGGGAGCACTTGAGGTTATTTGGACTCAAAGATCTTGATGCAACCCAAAACCCTAATTTGGGGTAGACTACCTTAGGAGATAGCTTGTCTGACCAACTCTTGAGCTACCTTAAAGCCACTTGGAGATTTTTCTTGCAATTATCTTGAGAAATATGGGAGGGAAAATTTTGGGGTACAATAAAAGGATTATTAAGACTTTTTAGGAAACTTTGTAGAATTGTTCCTTTTATTGTGGATAAATATTTTGCAGAAGATTTACAACTAGAATATTGGATTTTCTTGAAGAGTCCAAGACCATATTGCAAGAGTCTTTCTATAAGGACTTTCAAGACCTAAAAACACTTGGAGAAGTTGTGTGCATGAGATAAGGGTTTAGGGTTTTAGTTTGTTTTTTGTTCATTGTGATCCACTCTATTATCTCTTTGATAATCGGAGTTGGACTAATTTTAGATTGTTCATTATCAATCACTCATAATTTTTTAAGCAAGAGTGGATTGTGTGTCAAGTTTTCTATTGTTCATTAGTCAAAAGCTTTTAAGCATAACTTATTTTGTCTTGGAAGAGTGTCTTCTATATTTTTGTTATTGTTGAGAGTTGGTCATTGGTTTGTGTCTTGTAGGAATTGAGAGGGGTTCTCATATCTAGGAGTGTCTTAGGTAGAAATTTCATTGGTAGTGATTAGGTGAGAAACTTGTAAACACGGGGTATTTTCGAGTTTCAAAGTAATATTATTATAGTGGATTTCCTTCTTGTCTTGGTATCCCTAAGATGTAGGTGATGTTGCACCGAACTGGGTAAAAAATAACTTGTGTTATTTACTTTGAGAAATTTAATTTATTTGCATAAGTGTTATTATTATTGTTTCTAATCTGATCCTAGTGTCGTAACATCTGGTTCGACATCTGGAATCTATGTGCTAGAATTTCTAGTGGCATCAGAGCAGGCACTCCTAGATATTTTCTTAGATACTTGGGTGAGCTCTAGGGAAGAAATTTTTTGGTACCATGGACAAAGAAGGAGGTTTCAACAATAGACCATCACTCTTAGATGGTACCAATTATGACTATTAGAAGGCACGTATGGTAGCATTCATAAAATATATGGATAGCAAAACTTGGAAAGTTGTTTTAAAATGTTGGAACCATCCTATTGTGAAGGACAAAGATGGGGAGGAAACTTTGAAACCTGAAGAGGATTGGTCTAAAGAAGAAGATGAACTTTCTCTTGTAAAATCCAAAGCTTTGAATGCTTTCTTTAACGGTGTTGACAAAAATATTTTTTCGTTGATAAATACATGAACTGTGCAAAAAGATGCATGAGATATTCTAAGATCCAATCATGAAGGGACTTCAAAACTTAAAATGCCAAGACTTTAGCTTCTCACTACTCAATTTGAGAATCTTAGAATGAAGTATGATGAATCCATTCATGACTTCCACATGAGAATTCTTTATAATTTCCAACTCTATCGGCGCCTTAGGAGAAAAGATATCAGAACAAAAGCTGGTTACAAAAATTCTTAGGTCTCTACATAAGATATTTGAAATGATGGTGACATCCATAGAAGAAGCCTGAGACATCAGCAGCATGAGAGTGGATGAACTTGTTGGGTCAGTTCAAACATTTGAATTGGCTATTAGTGACAAATGTGAAAAGAAAAACAAGAGCATAGCTTTTGTTTCCAACACTGGAGATGAAGAGGGCCAACGTGACCTAGATACTAAGGAAGAAATGTCAGATGTTATCGTGTTACTTGGGAGGTAATAACAAGGTTCTGAAGAGAATGGGCAGAAGGGCAAGACCTAACGTCGAGAACATATCATTGCACATCATAAAGAACTATGAATTTCAAAGAAAAACCAGAACTCAAGAGAAGTCAAGTCAAGACAGATTTATTCATTATTTTTAATGTGAAGGCTTTTTTCACATTAAGTTCGAATGTCCCACCTTTCTTAAGAAACAAAAGAAGGTTTTTTGTGTCTTGGTATGACGATGATGATGAATCAGAAGATGAAACTAATATTTAGACTTCCAAGCATGTGACTTTGCTCACTGGGAGATGGGGATCTGATGTAGAATCATATGATGGTAATGATCTCTGTGAAGACCTGGATGTGGCCTACAAGGATCCATGTGTCTGGTGTGAAGAAATCTATAAGACAGAAGAAAATCAGAAAAGAATCATAGCTCAACTGAAGAATGAAATGGAGAATCTTCTAAGTATTACGTCTGATCTTCAATAAAAGGTAAATTTCCTAAATTCAAAACTTAACAACATGACCAAATCCTTGAGAAGGATGAACGATGGAACTGATATGGTGAAAAAGGATGGAGATATGGGTGATTATGATCAATCACCTAATCAACTAGGTAAAGTGCCTATAGAGAGGTTCATTCTTTCTAAAAATAAGAAATTGATCACCATGTCCACCCACATGGTACAATATCCTGGAAGACATATTGAGACTTCAACTAAAGCCAAGTCCTTACCTTGGAGATGTCATTATTATGGTGAGTATGGTGACAAAAAGTCTTTTTGTTACAGACTGCATGGCGTTCAAAAACCTTCAGTTCACTCTAAGGCTAATCTTTTAAGTAAAAAGAGAAGATCTAAAGATATGGATATTAATATTATATCCCATACTTCTTTGAGTGCTTCATCAAGAGAATATTGGTCCTTGGACAATGGATGTTCCAGACATATGACAGAAGTTTAGGAGTTTCTGGTGGATATCAGATCTCATTCCTAAGGTTTTGTCACATTTGGTGATGGATCCAAAGGAGAAATTAAAGGAGTTGGAAAATTAGCATGCACTGGCTGTCCTAGCCTAGAAGATTTTCTTCTTGTGAAAGGTCTAACTACTAATCTAATCACCATTAGTAAGTTGTGTGATCCAGGTTTATCAGTCAACTTTTCAAAATCAGATTGTCTGGTCACAAATGAGGAAGATGTTGTTTTGATGAAGGGGATCAGCTCCAAAGAGAATTGTTACTTTTGGTTACCTTAATGTGCTACCTATTCTTCCACGTGTTTAATAACTAAGAAGGATAAGTTGAAGCCATGGCACAAGAAGGTTAGACACATACATCTCAAAGGTATGAGGAAAACCATATTTGAAGAAACTAGTAGAGGTATGCAAAAACTAAAGGTTGAAGTAGGTAAAGTGTGTGGAGAAAGTAAAATTGGGAAGCAAACCAAGATGTCATAACCAAAGATTCAACATCAGATTACTTCCAAGGGGTTAGAAATTCTCCATATGTATCTAATAGGACCTACGCAAGTTGACATTACAGGTAAAAGGAGATATGTCTATATGGTTGTTGATTTTTCAAGAAGTACTTGGGTGAATTTTATCAAAGAAAAATAAAACATTATTGAAGTTTTTAAAGAGCATTGTAAATGCATTCAAAGAGAACAAAGGAGGAGGATGGATTTTAAAATAACTAAAGGGATGTGAAGATACACGAAAAATATAATGCACAAAGCTTCCTAAAACAAACAGAGTCTCCATATAACTTTATTTATCCCGAAATAGGGAAAGGAAAATATAGATAAAACCTGAAGAATTGAAAAAGAACATGGTCTCGCAACCAAATATCGGGTAAGGTAGTCAATTACGCAAGGGGGAGGTATTATCACCCCTCACGTTCGTGGTACTCCAAGGGATCCACTCTTGTTATTCTAATCAATGGGTGGGTATATAAAACTTACTTGCTAAAAGGAATTCATGCATAAATTCAATGGGAAAATAAAAGATTTTTATTAGTGCGTCCGTCGGAGCTTCGCAACCCCATGCCTATGTATCCCCAAAAGGAATTACAACACCGTAGTTCTTATTAAAAAAGTTTGCTTGTTATGTGTTTTTTATAGACGATGTTAAGTTATTATTCTAACAGTTAACCTTTGCCGCTTAAACTTTGGAGACTCACACATTGTTGTATTGTATAATGAAATTCAAGTATACATATAACAAATGTCCTAACACATATTTAAGACATTGATCTCCGTTTAACAACACAAGGTCAAGACAAAGCATACTGATATAAAACTTATCAGTCTAACATCATGAAAATCATTTCAACATCTTATATGACATATCAATCAATCAAGAAACAAAACTGTACAATGTAGAATTATAATAACATAAAGATATGATGACCCAGTTCGGTGTACAACAACACCTACTCTAGGGGCTACCAAGCCAGGAAGAAGGTCCAATATCAACAATATTAGTTCATAGCTAAACTCTCTCGTTTACAACTTCTCTCCTAATCCTTACCCAATGACACTTAAACTTAGATCCTCCCTAAATATGAGAAATTATCATCTCACTTCCTAAATCACCTAAGTGATATCTAACATCCACAACCTTTGGTGACTGTATCAAACTACTTGAAAGACACCCCTTTCAAATAAAGTTCAGCCAAGACTCTTGACTAAAAAACACACTTGGATTTGCTTCAAAGCTTCATACAAGAAAAATATACAATTGATTAATTAAAGGCTTCTGAGTATGTATAAACAACTATGTCTACCACAATGCATCAAAACGATACAAAGGGTAACTTACAACACCAGAAAGTACATGACCCTCAAAACCCTAATCCCTTATATTTTATTTACAAAAGTTTTGTTCATGGATTAGTTAAAAATCCCTAGGTCTAAGTCTTCCTTTTATAATTTTCAACTGTCCATGGGCTTTGATACAACAGCATATGAGTTGCTGAAAATCTAGGAATCTTTGGCATAAAAAATAGAGCTCCAATTACTTGTTTCCTAATTTGTCTTCATAAATAGAAACTGATAAACCTCCTTGAAATTAGCTTGAATCTCTTAAATCTTCAATCTCAATGCCACGTAGGATAGCATAATATTCCATAATATTTTTCACCTGTTAAAAGTTAAACCGATCCAACATCCCAGCCCAACATTGTCACAATGTCCAATGACTCTGCATAGGACATCTTTTCTGACACGTTGCTTCTAATGATAGAACTTCTTTGTTTGACTTGTTGTTATTCATATATTTTAACATTCTTGTTCAGGAATTAGTTTTACCAATATTTAGTCAAATCTTTAGAGCTTTCAGTCTCCTCCTTTTGGAAAATTTTGGCTAAAACTCTTTTTGTACAATAAACATAGGAACAAAAATCTAGAAGCAGAAAGTCTTGAAGTCATTTCAGCCGGAAGCTTTTAATCTTTCTGCACATGAGGAAGAAGATATCCAGACCATACATCTAACTATCCAGTTACTCCCCCCTTAACCCGGGAACCAATTCTTGTCACAAAGAGATAAATCATCTCTTTGGGGGAATAAGAGAACCCTTAAGAAGAAACAAAAATTTTATCCTAAGAAACCAAACACCAACCCAGATAACTCAGAACACAAGGCATAACTATGTTCATAACTTAGATGACAAGACAAAAAATAGAGACAAGACACATACATATTGTTGGACATGATGTTAAGAAAACATGTTAAACATCCTTGCAAAACAACTGCAAGAACAAATGCAATACTAATATGGTGACCATTACCTTTCTCCCCCTTTTTAGCCAAAAAATGACAAAGATATCCCCCACAAAACAATACCTAGATAGTACTCACCTATACTCGGATAAAAGCCATAAGAACTTTAATGAAAACATACTAACATAAGATGAATTAAAGAGAAGGGATGACATCCATAAATACCCGAGCTGTTACTTAGGGATTAACAACTCTTTACTGTAGCAACGGTCTTTGTCAAAAAGAGCGTTTTTCAAGAAAAATAACTGCACCAAAAATAAAGTGTGCGCCGTCCACAAAGAATTCTTCTTTCCTTAATTCACTCTAGGTTGTTTCTCTTGTAATTTAAAATTCCAATGAATATGTATGAATGGTCAAACACACTTATCACACTTCTATCTGACGTGTACTTGATTACATTGTCCAAAAGCACCACTTGTTGATCTTCATAGAGCTAAGTCCTGAACAATGTTCTGACATCCAATTAGACATTGTCTACTTTCTCATGTCTTCAAAAGTATCAACACCTTTTTCAGCATCCAGTCAGATATTTTTCAGAATAGGGCCACAATGTGGTTGAAGAGACCTTTTGAAGCATTATCACGATTCCTTCTACACACTTATTTCATCTATACTTAGTGATATTTAAGAATGAACACTTCTATTTATCAACAGAGAACTTCCATTGATCTTGTCTTCAAACTGTCGAGAAAAATAAATTCTCAAAAATAATTCTCATATCACTCCTAAGAACCATGACCATAGTTTGATTTAGCCCGCTGACTTTTTGACGACATAATAAAACTCTAACTACCAAGTCCTCCACGAACTGCACCAAAAACAAAATGTCTGAGTATTTTTCATGACATCACATCCTCACGGGAGGTAAATAATCTCCCCAAACTTGAACATCATGCAAGATCCATAAGGCATGCACCATTGCAGCAAAAATTTATAGACAAGTATTTAACTCCCCCTATCATGGATAACCATTACTCCAGTTCCTTGAGAGCACAACCAAGCCCTCTGACTTATTAACTTTGACAAGGACATACAACATTTAGTTTGCTAGCTTCACATGCTCTAGACTGACACATTCTTTTGCATCAAACGAAACCCACTTCATCATAAGCTTCCTGATCAGGTCACACTATCTGATATAATTCCTCTGCCCTTACTTGCAATTGCTGGTCAATAGTCATGCATTCAACAAGCATACTAATAGACAATACTAGAGCCTTCTCATTATAGTCAGAAATGCCTCTTCTGATAATAATGTTAAGCATTAATCTCTACAAAGAAATGATGTTACAACCTCATTTAGGACATCAGCTTCACATCACATAACCCAATCAGTCTGGTTCTTAATACACCATCCAAAGAACTCATCATGCTCGGATGTCCTTCTTTCAAGCTATTCAAGAAGCTCTCAATATGACACACGACTTCAGTAGCTAGCACACACCAGAGAACCACACAGATAAATAAACTCTCATACACTTTCTAAATTATAGTGCTCAGATTGAATACTTGCATAAATACGTCAGGCAAATACAAAGCTCCCGTCAATATATTTACCTTAAATCACATGCACACCTGCATCACAATTTCTATTAGAGGTCCAAACAGCTGATAAGACTACCTCTTCTCAAGTGTAGAAGATTTGGCCTGACATTCACCTTCTGCACACCACAGACAGTCATGACAAATATTCACACCATACACTAAGTCAGATTAGGCCAGTGACTTGACTCCACCATGAGCTTAAAACAAAATTCCTTAGCTGGAGAAGCAACCAACTGAAATGATGATGTACCACCAGTTCAGACATCATGGATTTAATTATTTACTATGGCTTTATAGACACCACCCATAATAATCCAAACATGACTCATGAAGGAAACACAAGGGAACCACACTTGTACCCATCCATAACTAATCAACCTTCAAGATCAGATCATAGATACATTCAGAAACATGCAGACCTCAAGAACCTTTTTCTCATAAGCACATTGTCCAGACTTCTTGTCTAACCTTAAGGTGTTAGACATCATCCTTATACATCAGTAGAGGAGATCCCTATAGGACTGAATACAACAACCAGGGTATTGAATGATCTTGATACCTTAAGCAGACTTTTCAAAATAAGTCTTCTTCTCTCAATCCATTAAGCCTCAAAAAAATTTGAAAGCTCATCCCAAGTAGTTTGGATGATATTCCAGTAATGCAGACCTTAATCAACCACAAAATGACACATCTCTATTGCACACGAGCCCTTTGACTGTCTCTTACAATTGAACAAGAGTTCCATGTTCTCATAGACTTGATAATAATATCGAGTTTGAGTAAAAAACCTTCATCCAGTTTAAGAGAAACACCAGTCAAACATATAGAGAAAAGTAAATTCCTAAAACAAAGATGTCAAGACATTATATCTGACATTTCTTCAAGATCTTCCAACTCCAGAATATGAGGAAATCCCTCTAGTTCCAATAGAAATTGTTCCATTATAGCAAGATAGACACATGCAAGATTACATAAATCTGGCTCCTTTGACTAGAAGAATCTTCCAGATGCTAGAAAGAATGTCCTCGACATTTGAACCTAGTTGAGAAAATAAATCTCCTTTAGAAGTTTTGAGCTCAGCCTCTATACCCCCACTTACTTGTATCAGAAATAGACTGGCCAGAGAAGAAACAATAGGTTGATCATCTCTTGATCAACACACTTATCTAAGATATTTTCTAGAACAAGAACTTCTTAGACACATAACCAAGATGCCTCTTGTTCCAGTTCAAGAGAATGTTCTAAAGATATGTGATCAACACACATTTTTTAGCACCCAAAGCATCTGCAATGCCATTCCTTTAGCCAACATAAATCTTCATAACTTGTGTTGCACCCTAAAATTTACCCTCTTGATTTAGGCTTATGTTTCATCATAACCATCATATTGCATTGCATTCATACATTGTGTTGGGATCAAAGTATTTTGGTTATCAAGTCTCCCTCAAGCTTTGGAAGATTGATTGTATTGACAAGTTGCTCAAGGAGAGCCTTATTATCTAAACCTCTGGATCTTTCAAGCCCAAAGGTTTCACATATCTCAAGGTATCTTATCCACCTCATTGGATCATCAGAAGATTGAGTATTGTGATGTTATAAGGAGAACCACTTCCTTTTGATTTATCAGTCAAATCTAGGGTTTGAGTTTTAATTAGGGATTCTTTGGAATTTTGAGTGGAAACTCTTTCCATAGCCTCTATGTGTTTGGAATATCATATGTTTGAAGTTTTGTTCACCAATTTTAAAGGGAAGTGGTTCAATTGAATCAAAGGGGGAAAACAATCATTTCACTCAAAAGTCAATCAAGGTCAAAGTTGACCAAGTGACTTTTGGTCAACATGAAGCACTTGACAAGTATTTTCATGTGGGAGGATCATTGATGATTGATTCTGGTGAGAATTGCAAGTTTGAGAGGTTACATGGATTTGAAGTTATCTTGGTGATTGAAAATTTCACTAAGTATTCTTGATTTTGGCATGACTTTGCAAGGGCATAAATTTCTCATTTTTATGGGATTTTGGCGTTTCTTTTGGCCAATTGAAGAGGGGAAAAAGATATACAAGGGCCTACAGCGAACAAAAAATACACTTATTACTAAAAATAAAAAGTTATTGGCCTTAGAAGTTCTGGGAAAGTTGGTCAAGCGTTGGGCATTATGGGCGAGCCACACAGCCATCCTGAGGCATCTTGCCCAGACATTTCTTTGAACAAATGGCACACCAAATGTGCAATCCATTTTCTTATAACTCAAGCTAGGTTTTGATTTGATTTTGGGTTTAATTAGAAGTATTACATGTTGGCTTTCCATTTTGAGAAGAATTATTGGAGATGGTTAGGGTTTGATCAAGTTATGAATGCTGAAAGTGGGCATCCTCAACTGATTGGGCATGGCACACAAGATTCAAGGCATGGTCGAGCCAGCTGCACATCAGCACCAGATTTGACACAAAATTCATTTTTGTGATTTGGTTTCAAATGATTTCATCACACACGAGTGTCTCACGTGTGCACTCAGCTCCCACCTCACTTCCCTCATGCATTTCCATTTTTGGCAACTTTCTCTAAAAAATTTATCACATATTCCATGCGCATCAGTTGGACACCTCAACATTCACACTTATTTCCTCTCATTTCCACTCACTCTTTACTCATCAAAACGCGTGTCATTAAAGAGCTGCAAGGGATAAAACGCAATTTCCACTTTTTGGATTTTGGTTAAAATCAGAGAAAACCAAAAAAAATATCAAACGAACTTTAGTATTATTTTGATCTTCACCATCCATTTTCCAGCTGGATTTTCTGATTCAAAGGCCAGGATTGCTTCAACTGTAACAAACTTTTGCTGCTATATAACAAACTTTCTCTTTCAATCTGATTCATTATTCAATCGTTGGAGGAATCACAAAAAAGAGATCTCTCTTTCTCTCTGCTTTCTCCTTCAATATTCAACCAAAAGTTTTCTCTGTAACTGCTTCAGCCTCCTCAAATCTTCATCAATTCTCTGACTGAATCTTAAACCTCCAAAATCTTCATCAATTCTCCGACTGAATCTTCAACCTCCAAAACCATCATCATTCTCCCTACAAATCTACAACAACATCAACATCGTGTTCATCTCCCTGTAAATCGTCAACAACATCACAAATCTTCATTATTATCAAGAACTTGAAGCAACTCTTATCCTCAATCCTACATCCTCAGTCGAAAGGGAGCAGTATTGGTCAAGAATTTCATATCTGAAGTTCAGTTTTCTCTCAGGAAATTCAGTTCTCGGATTTTCTCATTTCTCTGGATTATTCTTCCATTTTCTTGTGGATTCATCTTCAGTGAAGTGAGTAGATCATAGTGGAAGTCTTGGTTAGGATCTGGAGCAGCGGATCCGAGTTTCCATATTTTGCATCGAGGTGAGTTTTCTTGGCCTTAGATTTGTGTGATTCAGCTTGAATTAGTGATGTAGCTCTTGTGCATTGTGTTTTAGATGATCAGACTATAGGTATGATGTATATATTTGTATTTGTTTGATGCTTAAATCGAGTGATGGAGTTTCTGAAATTTTGTGTACAAATGATTTTCTTTGAGTCTTTCATGAGTTTTATTCTTGATCTGTGGTTAATGATTTGAGATTATTTTAGATGATTTGAGTTGTATTATGTAGAGTGTTTTGCTGGCTTTCGGTTGCATTTGATTTTACTAAATCTAATGGAGAATTGAGTTCGTTTGAATGATCTGAGCATGAGCCCTTGCATTGAGTTTTCGCGCAAGTTTCATTTGTGTTTGAGGTTAGAGTCTGTGAAGCTTCAAAGTCTAGAATCTATGAAGCTTCGAAGGATGATAGCTTTGAAATCTAGAGCCTGAGGAGCTTCATTCGAATGAGGTTGAGTCGAAGCTTTGAAATCCAAATTCAGTAAAGCTTCTTTTGAATGAGGTTTAGTCAAAGCTTTTAAATCCAAAGTCAGTAAAGCTTCATTCGAATGAGATTGAGTCGAAGCTTTGAAATCCAATGTCAGTAAAGCTTTGTTCGAATGAGATTGAGTAAATTCACTAGAGCTTCGTTCGAAGAAGGTTAGAGATTCTTTCGAAGAAGGTTGAAGCTTCGTTTGAAGAATTGAAGTTTCGTTCGATGAAGGAAAGGTTGAGGCCAATCGAAGAAGGTTGCTGTTGTAGGTTGAGGCCAAATGAAGATGGATGCTATTGCTGTAGGTTGAGGCTAAATGAAGAAGGATGCTACTGCTGCAGGTTGAAGCCAGGCGAAGAAGGATGATACTGCTGCACGTTGAAAAGCCAATCGAAGAAGGATGCTACTGCTGCAGGTTGAAGCCAAACAAAGAAGGATGCTACTGCTACAGGTTGAAGCCAATCGAAGAAGGTTACTGCTGCAGGTTAAAGCCAAACAAAGAAGGATGCTACTAATGTAGGTTAAGGCCAATCGAAGAAGGTTGCAATTGCAGGTTGAGGCCAATCGAAGAAGGTTGCTGCAGAAAGGTTGAGGCCAATCAAAGAAGGTTGCTACTGCAAGGTTGAGGCAAATCGAATCAGGCGAAAGGATTTGCATCACGATTTTGGAAAAGTTTCACGGTAGAAGCTGAACCACCACTCCAACTGTGAACTCTTATCCCTTTTTTAATTCAAAACATTTGATCAATTTTGTTTTATGATTTTAATTTTTGTTAAATAGAACCTAATTGGATAATTGTTGGAATAAGATGTGAATTCAAACTAAGGTGGTGGTTGGAACCTGAGCCTGTTAGTTCTTTTAGAAATCAATATATACCAACAAAAGGGCTTCATGGGTCACTTTTCAAATGGGCCTAGCACCTAACTTCTTATTCATACACATCTGGATCCAATATACACCCCCTGGTTGCTTAGAGCTTTGTCATTTATTTTCACATGGAATTTTCTTTTTCTTAGTTTGATGATAAAAATGATACAAAAATGATTGACTATTTTTAGAGTTGATTTTTTTTAGGACTTTAGAATTTAATTGAAGTTTCCAAATTATTATTTCCATGTTAATACTCACTTTTTTATTACTTTATTTCCATGAGTTCGTGGTAAGAGTTTGGTTTGTGATATTGAGCACTTGAGGATTAGTCTGATTGACTATTGGTGAAGCTTTCGTGAAGATCGTCGGGTTTCTTTGTTTTAATAGGCTCTGATAAGGATACAACAATGGTTATCCTTCAAAAGGTTGAGGAAGAACAAAACCGCAATGGTTAACCCTCAAATCAACAATGTGCATTAAAGAGAGCTATATCTCAATGAGTATCTCTCGCACGACAGGAGGATGAAAGATGACGATACCAAAATGGTTATCCCTCATCAACCAAGCAATAAGGCAGTGCTCAACTTCCAACAAGCCAAAAGCCTCAGGATCATACGATTTGTTCAAAATGAAAGTAAAAATAAGGGAAAGAGACAAAAAGCCCCGCTAAGTCGAAACTTGGAAACAAGTCACTTAGGCAAAAGCCAGGGCAAGCAAAAGGTAAATGGAAAGTATGAAAGGCCAAAAAGGGATTACAAAAATCATCAGCAAAGAACAAAGTCGTGTGACCAGAAGCACAAAAGAATGAAAGAGGTGAGTGACTGTCTTGTCCAAAAACCTCATTTGACTCCTCAATCATTCAAAAACTCCTATTTTGATAAATGAATGCTCGTGTTGAATTAACTGAATGTAGGACTGGAGAACATCAGAAGAATGGGTGGGCACCAAAAATTTTGAGCTATAATCCTTTTTTCTAAAAACCATGAACCAGGCCACGTTACAACCCTTGAAAGTCCTAATTGAAGCACGGGTTAATTCGAAAGCAAAGTTGTTACGAGAAGTACGGTAACCTGACTCCTAGGAGACTTTCTAAAAACCTTTTGAGTTGGTATCACTCCCCCTTTTACTTTCTTTGAACAAAATTTTTTTCCGATGTTTCGGCATCTTTTCAAAAAAAAAATTCTAACTTCAAGACAAGCATATGATTTGAATTATATGTATCATTTATAGGATAAAATATTCTTTGCATATGAAAAGTGATTAAACATCAAGCGAGCTTGCATAATGAACAACAAATGAAGAGTTTGATTATCCCAAGGGACGAAATACTTCAGGAATCTATTAAAAAGAATGATCTTGATCAGGGGCATGCCTTTTAGATACTCCTTTGAATTGAAGAAGACTAGTTTGATAGATTGATCAAGAAATATTTGTTTAATGATTGTGCAGAAGTTTTATCTGCCCCTAAATCTCTTTTGAGCAATGGTGTATCAATTCCATTTGGTCCCGAAGGACAACTTTCTTCAAGCATCTGCTTGAGCACGAAGAAGTTCGAGTTGAAAAGTATGATTCTGTACTAGCTTATTCTAAGACGTAATTCATTTATCTTGAGGAGGTGTTATCTTCCCAACTCTTTGAAATTCTCATTCCTCTGTAAGCATGAGATAAGAAAACGGTTTGCCGAGATTCTGCTAATCTGGGGCAATCAAGTCAAGATCCACTGACTCTCAAAGTTTTATCAATTTGAGGGAGCTATGTCGAGATTCGACAAATCTCTCAAAGTGCCAAGTGATCAAGGTCCGTTACACAATATTTTTTGAAGCCACTTCTAATATTGATTAGTAGAAAGCCATGTTTCAAAGTTTGTAACACTGGGGCAGTTTATCTGGATGATACAAAGGCCCTACAGACTGGGGCAAGACATTATACATGGGGCATTTCTCCACCTCAGAGTTGATTAGGTTAAGTCAAGTCACGGGCTAAACAACTTATGAATGTGAAGAGCTCGACGGAATGTCAGGATTGTTATCCTCAGCTCATCAGAATTTTAAGTCTTGGTATTTTTGTTCCTTCATCAGAAGTTGAGATCTTTCTTTACGATTGAAGTCAGGATTGCTATTCTCAACACAGTTCTCAGGAAGTCCTCTCGGTGATAATCTCTTCAAAGATTAGTCAACCTGAAGCAATTACGTCAAAATTCGACAAATATCTCCATGGACCTGTTGTGTCAGAGAATTACTTAGAGCTCGAATAATCTGGGGGGAAATTATCTCATGTCAAAAGGACCCTCTCCGGCGAAGTTGTCACACTATTCCTGGGGCACGTTCAATGATGTGTTTCGCAGAAGTTATCATTTGCTTGGCTTATCTGTGTAATTCTCCATTACCAAAGCAACATCCCCCAAGATGACTAAAGTAACCTTAACTTGGATCATTTACTCCAAAGAAACACTGAAGTTTCTACTTCTCCCAAGTAAGTCTTCCCAAATGAGAAATTTTAAGATTGACCAATTGGAATTCTGGACTAAAAAAGTCTCGTTCTCTGAATGCATGAAGCTTTGTCTCCTAGTATCTCCCAGCAGAAAGTCTTTCGACTGAAAGTTGTGATCTTTTGATTTCTAATTTCAATTTCTTGGTAAATCAAACATGTTTATGTTCCTAGTGGAGTTGCTTAGATGAGAATTCAAAGTCTGAAGAAGTTTCAACTCCCTAGGGGAGTTGCCAATCATAGATTCCTCATCCATATCTCTCATTTCCCAGCTAATTTGTTGCTCGGGGAATCCTT
The DNA here is from genome assembly GCA_948472305.1 of Vicia faba. Classification (NCBI taxonomy): domain Eukaryota; kingdom Viridiplantae; phylum Streptophyta; class Magnoliopsida; order Fabales; family Fabaceae; genus Vicia; species Vicia faba. The sequence goes on along the minus strand of OX451741.1, from coordinate 156,839,946 downwards.
ATTTAAGGATCTTTCCTTATCCTCAGTGTAGTCGTGCTGGTCGATTAATTGAGATTTAGTTAATCTTTGGCAAACAGTAGAGGACTTTTCGACAGAAGTTTCCATAGCGAGGGTTTCGCTTCTCACATCTGGTTTTTTATCTTGGTATCTGAAGCCACCGGCTAAAAACACAGAGCCGCCACCGAACTTTATATATCTCGAAGGAAAGGGAAATATCGATAAAACCACAAGCGAATGAATAAGATGGTCTTGCGACCAAGAGAAAGGGTAAGGGAGTCGGTTATGCGGGGGAAGGTATTAGCACCCCTCGCATCCGTTTTACTCAACAGGGTCCATTTTGTTTATTTGTCTTAAAGGGTGTGTTTATCTACAACTATGCTTGCTTAAAGGGAAATGAATGGTTTTTTATTATTGCGTTTGTGAGGGATTCACGACCCTTTGCCTACGTATCCAATGAAGGAATCAGAACACCGTAGTTCCTCTAGAAAATGGTTTGTTTGTTTGTGTTTTTAGTGGGCGAAATTAACGCATGTGTTGTACCCCAAAATTTGCCCTCCCATATTCTTCAAGAAATTTCCAAGTCAAGCTTCAAAAGTTCCCCAAGGGTTGCACAGTGCAAAGGCCTCATGAACAGTCAAGATTAGGGTTTATGTTCTGATCAAGAAAATGAAGTTCTCAAAGGTCCAATCAAGTCTCACATGCCTACAAATATGGTCAAGTATCCTCATATCAAGTTTCAAGGCTTTCAGCACAAAATTGCACAGTCAAAAACCCTAATTGCACTACAGTCGACTGTAGGGGCAAAATGGTCATTTGACAGTCAAAAGTCCAAATTTTTGGTCAACATACCATTTTGAAGCCACAAACATCATTTGATCAATGCTTGATCATGATTCTCAAAGCTTGGCTCAAAAATCATCAAAATGCAAAAGTTTCCCTATTTGGACAGTTGAAAAAGTCAACTGTAAATTGACCAGGGCATAACTTTCACATGGATTATCAGAAAAATTCCATCCAAAGCTCATTTTGAATAGAAAGACATTTCATACAACTCATCTTCATACTTCAAGTCCAAGAAATTCTCTCACAAAAAGTTATCAATTTCAACATTATAGGTCATTTTCAAAAGTCAACAAAAAGGGGCTTTAAGTCAAAGGCCATAACTTGATATTGGTAAATCAAAATTATATGGGACAAAAGACATTGGTTAGAGGACTCAAATACCTTTCCAAAATGTCCAAGAACATGAGAAAATCTTAATAATTGAGCAAGTTATGCCTTGTGGAAGTTGGGAAATTTTTGGATATTTTGAAAAGTCAACATTGATTCAAATGGTCTAAAATTGCTAATGGGCCCATTTTTCTTCCACAAATCATCATCCATGGCATGTGCACGACTACTTGGCCCAGAGGGAAGTCTTTCTTCATTTTTTATTTATTTATTTGAATTTTTATTTATAATAATTCATTTAAATCAAATTAAATGTATGAAAAATACTTAACCTAAAGTTTTAAATCTTTTTGTGCATGTTTTACCCTCAAGATTTCGTGCATGTACCAATATGGAAAGATTTGGATTGATTGGTATGATTGAGAACAAAAAACACATGGAAAAAGATTTGGAAATCATGGTGAAAAATCAAATATTGAATTCTTTAATTCATGGATCTTTGGACAATTTCTTTGACCTAATCTATTCTATACATAAGCCTGAACGAAAACCTAATCATCCTGACCATTGAAGCTGCGCAGAAAGGATCCATAAAACTTGAAATTTTTGTTAAGAAATTCAAAACTGAAAAACACATTCTAGGTTGATTCAAGCCTCCAAATCGATCTCATTAGCTTCCTCAAGCATTACTGAACGTTTTCCAATCACAAACGCTCATCAAAACGCCAGGAATTGGTACAATGGAGTCCACCTGTTTCAAATAAATTTCATAATCGTACATCCTATTCCATGCATTCTTTGTGAAATTTAATTATTGATTCATGTTGGTCATTTGATTCTGAAGCTAACCCATGTATTTAATTGTGTTTTTGAGCTGTATACGCGATTATGCCATTGTCAATTTCTAGGGTTTACAGGACCTTGAATTAGGGCTTCTCAAATAAGGAAAAATTGAGACTTGGGGCCTTGACCATCAAAACGAACGCATCTGGACGAAGAGAATCTATGTGTCGCGCTCAATTTATGAGCGTTCCATGCTTAATCGCTATTTTCTTGTATGGTGTCTTAGGCAACGCGTGAAAACCGTTGCCAATGTTTTTGTGTATTTCAGGAAAAATAAACACAACGAAGAAGAAGGTGTGGTGGCATAAGCTGGTTGGTCAATTCAAAAATTCGCGCGGAAAAAAGAACACACTAACGCGTTTGTTTTATATTGTTTGTTTATTATATTAATTACAGAAAGCGCGTCTAGAACAACTGGCAAGGCGTAGTGGTGTTAATCCTCATGACCTGGGTTCGAACCCCAGGTCTGCATTATTTCCCATATTATTTTGCAATCCATGTTCATATGCAGTTTCAAAGTTGGAGCGCACCGTGCACCTCCATAATCCAGTCGTCCACGCGTCCAAGGGACTCAAATCAAAGGCTCAGAATTGAGGAACACCATAAACCCTGGTCCACGCGCCAACATGTTGCTTGGAAAAGTCAAACGGACTATGCTTATTGGGCCAGATTTCTCAGGATTATACCTCCATATTGGGGTCTGAACCCCCTAGGTTTGTCAATTTATTTTCTTTCTTTTATTTTTTTTATTATGTATATTTTCTTAATTATTGCTTTATTTAATTAATTAATTATTTCCATAAAAAACCTAAAACACATAAAAAATCAGAAAAGAGAAAAAATACAATAAATAATTTTTATTTTAGTATTTTCTTAAATAAATTTGCTTGTAATTAAACTTAGAGTAAATTAGGTTTTAATTTTAATACTTTTAACAAAAATCTAAAGAATGTAGAAATAGGTTTAATTAATAATTTTTCATCCCTTTTTTATTTTTCTTTCATAAATAATATTATTTATTTTATTTATTTTCATAATTAAAATTGTATATAAAAATTAGGGTTAATTTAGGTTAAAATTCAATATTTTCTTAAATAAATTAGAATAAAATAGAATTAGGGTTAGCGTTTAACTTCAATTAATTTTTTCTATTAAATCATAAAATACCAAAAACAAAAACAATTTCTTTTCTTTTTTTAATTAATTAATTCATGTAATTTTTAATATTTTGCAAAAAGGGTCCAACGCCCTCGTTCTTAATTCCTTATTAATTCGCATACTTATTTCTTTTCCGCTTAAATAATTCATGTATCTCTCCCAAGGCCTTGTAACATTTTAATTACTTCTCGCACTTTTATTTACTTTATTTATTTTCTGTTAAATCGGGTTCGAGAAACTTTTGGCGATGTGGACCCGCGCCGTTTGTAATAGCTTAGAATTTACTTTTCCCGCAATATTTTTAAACTGTTAATCAAAAACATGAAAGAATGTATGGACAAAAATAAAAACAAACGCTAGAACACCAATAACATGACAAGATAAATGCAAATGAAAACGACACACAAATCGCACACACCACCCCTAGGGTACGCCTCACTGTTGCCTTGCCTCGAAAGGTGATCGTCGAGTAGAGGATGTCTTAGTAAGTCCTCATGATCCGGGAACCTGGCATGAGGGTAGCTTCTAAGGTGTCTTCCCATTGCTCTGGTGATCACCATGTCCCGAACCTCGAATTGACCCGAACACCTCCAACGGTGGTGCTACCTACCTCTCAATGGTGGGATGGCACTACTTTAAAGGACATTTACACAGACGAATTCCTTAGGGTAGGTAGACGACTCTAGATACTTGCTCTAAATTTCAAAACAAATCGAAAATACTTTTCACACCGACACCTTTTCAAAAGCTTTCGAAAGCAACTTTTCAAACACTCTTGAGGACCGATACAAGAGTCGAACTGAAATTTTCAAAGAAACTTTTTAAAACCCACAGTTGAAAAGCAAACAAACCATTTTTGAAAACACAATGAGCAAGTATCTAAGAGCCCATGGATAACCATGGATAGAAAGGGTGCTAACACCTTCCCTTTCTATAATCTACCTCCCGAACCGAGAGCAATCTCTTTAAGGAATTTTTCTGTGCTTTTGTCCTTTCCATTTGGAGAAAATAAAAGACGGTGGCGACTCTTGCTTACCGCGACATTTCGCGAACCAGCGTTAAACAGTCAGTTCCAGATCCACCGATCACAGAACTGGCGACTCATCTGGGGACTATCTTAAAGTGAGGTGTACCTTAGGGATAGTTCATAACTGTGTTTTCAATTGCTTTCTTTGCTTGCTTTAAATTGTGGGACTGTCTTGGGAGTTCTATAGATCCTAACCCGGATCTGGGGATACCTTTCTTAGAAAGTAGCAACAAGGCTGTGAGGGAACTGTGCGGGGTATACCGACATGGTTAAAACAGTCTGCTACGTTGATGTGGCACTTTGGTGTGTACCGGTAACCCTTGAGTTCAGTCAAGGAGAGTACGGGGCCTCCACGTGGTGTCGTGAAGCATCAACAGACCTTAGGAACCTTAATTGAACTATCTTGGCCTCTTTAGGGTAGTGAGATAACTGACTTTGGTGCAGTCCGAGGTTGGTTGATACTCGATACTACACTCAATTGAGGGTTTCTTTCCTGGAATATTCCGGTCGCCAGTTCAATGGCTAAATCGAAACGATGAACAATGAAAGCAATCCCGTGATATTGGGAACCTTAGAACCCGGTTACTTTGATTAGGACAGGTTGAGCCTACCAACTTCAAGAGGGTACTACCCAGACCCCATGCTGGCCTTAAACCTTAAGGGCTTGTCTTGTGTGCCTTGTGTGCCTTACATGTTTGTCTTTGTAAATATCTGTGGTGTGTTTAATCATAGCATCATGACATCATCCAGCATCATATGCATTGACTAACCATTTCAGGGGTTCGAATTTTCATCTTTGTTCTTGTTTTGTAGGACATGGAAACTGTTCGTAGAAAGACAATTCAAGTCAGTCTTGTAAGGATCCCTCCTCAGCTTAAGGAGCTTATATCCAGGATTCCTGAGAACTCATCATTCAGTGAAATACATGGAAGCCTCATCAGCTTGGTCAATACCAACATTGAGGAAGATATGATAAAGGTCCTGTTCCAGTTCTTTGATCCTCTGCATCACTGTTTCACCTTCTTGGACTATCAGTTGGTACCTACATTGGAGGAGTTCTCCCGGCTCCTGAAGATCCCTATCCTTGATCAGCTACCCTTCAACGGTACAGAAAAGGAACCTAAGCTTGAAGAGATTGCTAAAGCCTTGCACCTGCAGTCATCTGACCTCAAGGGACATTGGGGAGTTAGAAGTGGTATCAAAGGGTTCTTAGCCAGGTTTCTGTTTGAAAAGGCCCATGAATGTTGGAACTCCCTTGACTTACAAGCTTTTGAAGAGGTTGTGGCCCTCCTTGTCTATGGTTTGGTGTTGTTCCCTAATCCAGATCAGCTTGTTGATATCAGTGCTGTTCAGATCTTTATGTCCAGGAATCCTATACCTACGTTGCTGGGGGACATCCTTCACTCATGTTACACTCGAACCATGAGAAAAAGAGGTGTCCTTATGTGTTGCACTCCTCTCCTGGGAAGGTGGTTTATTTCGCACCTTCCACAATCAGTCCTGAAGAATGAGCGGGGTTTGAGATGGTCACAACGGTTGATGACTCTTACACATGCAGATATACATTGGTGCCCTAGGTCCAGAGAAGATGTCACTATCATTGATCGCTGCGGGGAGTACCCTAATGTTCCTTTACTTGGAATCAGAGGAGGTATTACTTACAGCCCATGCTTGGCTTGGAGACAGTTTGGTTATGCTCGGAGGGATGGTCCTCATGACATGCTAATTCCTGACATAGTTTTTGACTTCGACAACGATACTCAAGGACTTCGCCAGAGATTTATCAGAGCGTGGAGGATGCCCAGTAGGATAGACAGCAAGACACTGGGGCACAGGAACTCCATCCCGTTGGAACCTTATCTCAAGTGGGTACGAGCCCGCTCCCTGAAGCTAGCAATGCCTTATCCCCATATGCTCCCTGTGATCAAAGAACCAGTCTTGGAAGGAGAAGCGTCCTACACTATTCAGCATCCTGATATGCCCACATCCTGGGAAGAGATGCAGAAGAGCTGGATCCAGCTTAAGGAAGAACGGAATTCTCTTGAGACTAGTCTACATGCCAGTGAAAAGAAGGTCTTGGAGCTCACCCGCCTGTTGCATGAGGAGAGTGTTGTACCCCAAAATTTGCCCTCCCATATTCTTCAGGAAATTGCCAAGTCATGCTTTAAAATTCCCCAAGGGTTGCACAGTGCAAAGGTCTTCTATACAGTCAAAACTAGGGTTTGTGTTCTGGTCAAGAAAATGAAGTTTCTAAAGGTCCAATCAAGTCTCACATGCTTACTAATTTGGTCAAGCATCATCACATCAAGTTTCAAGGCATTCAGCTCAAAATTGCACAGTCAAAAACCCTAATTGCACTACAGTCAACTGTAGGGGCAAAATGGTCATTTGACAGTCAAAAGTTCAAATTTTTGGTTAACATATCATTTTGAAGCCACAAACATCATTTGATCAATACTTGATCATGATTCTCAAAATTTGGCTCAGAAATCATCAAGATGCAAAAGTTTCCTTATTTGGACAGTTGAAAAAGTCAACTGAAATTGACCAGGGCATAACTTTCACATGGATTATCAGAAAAATTCCATCCAAAGCTCATTTTGAAGAGAAAGGAATTTCCTACAACTCATCTTCATACTTCAAGCCCAAGAAATGCCTCTCACAAAAAGTTATCAATTTCAACATTATAGGTCATTTTCAAAAGTCAACAAAAAGGGACTTTAAGTCAAAGGCCATAACTTGAGATTGGTAAATCAAAATGACATGGGACCAAAGGCATTGGTTAGAGGACTCAAATACCTTTCCAAAATGTCCAAGAACATGCGAAAAGCTTAAAACTTGAGCAAGTTATGCCTTGTAGAAGTTGGGAAATTTTTGGATATTTTGAAAAGTCAACTTTGATCCCAATGACCTAAAATTGCTAATGGGCCCATTTTTCTTCCATGATTCATCATTCCAAGCATATGCACGACCACTTGGCCCAAAGGGAAGTATTTTCTCATTTTTATTTATTTATTTGAATTTTTATTCATATTAATTCATTTAAATCATTTAAATATATGAAAAATATTTAATTCACCCTAACCAATCTTTTTATACATGTTTTAGACTCAATATTTCGTGCCTAGCCAAATTAGGAAAGATTTGGGGTGATTGGATATGATTTGTGCAAAAATAGCATGGAAAATATTTGGTTAAAAAACTTGAAAATCAAATCTTCAAAAACCATTAATTCAAGAGATTTTGATCAATATTTTTGACCTAATGCACTCACTACATATGCCTGATCATAACCCTATTGAAAGAGGACGCGCAGCCACTCAAGAAACTCCATTGACAACTTGAAAAAATTGCAAAAAAAGTCAAAACTGTAAACACCTCTACAAGGCGATTCAGGTCTCAAGATTTGGTTCAATAGCTTCCTCAAGGTTCCCTGAACGTATTCCAATCAGAAACCACCATCAAAACGCAAAGAATTGGTACCATGGATTCAAACTGTGTCAAACAAAATGCATGATCGTGTTTCCACATTTAGACATTTTCATTATGTTTTTTTTATGCATTCATACTAATTAACGTATTCTGAAGCTAACCATGTAGTCTAATTTCGTTTTCGTGCCATATTTGGAGATTTGGCATTGATAACTTTTAGGGTTTGTAGAACTGTAAATTAGGGGTTTTCAGGTGCTGTAAAATTGGACATCCTCAATACCATAATTGGATTTAGCACATCTGGACGAAGAAGATAGGACCATCGCGCCCAATTTATGAATGCATGAGCTCTAGTCGCTATTTTCTTGAAAAGGGCCTAAGGAAACATATGGAAACCGTTGCCTATGTTATTAGTATTTCAGAAAAATAAAAACACACGAAGAAGATGGAGTCGTGGCAAGAGGTGATAGGCCTGTTTGAAATTCGCGCGCTGGATCCACTAACGCCTTTGTTTTTCTTTTTATTATTTATTCGTTATAATATGTTAACATGCGTTGTTTGGTTCAGTTGGCAAGCGAGGAGTGTATTAACGTCCACAACCTGGGTTCGAACCCCAGGTCTGTATAATTTCTCATATTATTTTGCTATATATGTTCACATGCAGTTTCAAAGGTGGAGCGCACCATACATCCTCCAGATCAAACCGCCCACGTGCTTAGTGGAATCAAACCAAAGGTTGAGATTGGGAGAGCACCATAAACCCTGGTCAAAGTGCTAACACGCTACTCAAAAAAAGTCAAATGGACCCAGGTTTTTGGGCCAGGATTCTTGGATCTATACCTCCTAATTTGGGACTACCACCCCCTTGGTTTGCAATTTTCTCAATTTCTTCTTATTATTTTCTTTTAATTATTCTTTTAATCAATTTAATATTTTTCATAAATTATAAAATACAATAAAAGTCAGAAAAGAGCAAAATACCATAAATAATTTTTATTTCTAATATTTTCATAAATAAATTGTATATAATTGAATTTAGTATAAATTAGGGTTTAATTTTAATACTTTTAATAAAAAAATCTAAAAAAGAAGTAGAATTAGGTTTAATTAATGTTTTTATTCAAATTTAATTTTTCTTTCTTATAATAATCTTTATTTATTTTATTTATTTTTGTAATTAAATTTGCATGTAAAAATTAGGTTTCCTTTAGGTTAAAAAACTTCAATATTTTTCTTAATAACTTAAAAATAGTTAGAATTAGGTTTAGCGTTTTATTTTAATTTTAATTAATTCCTTTTTTTCACTATTTCATAAATACACTAAAAAACACCAAAAAACAAATTCTTGCTTTCTTTTAATTAATTAATTAATTTCATCATGTAATTTAATTTTTGCAAAAGGGTCCAACGCCCATGTTCTTAATTCCTATTCGTTCGCATATTCATTTTATTTTGCTTAAATAATTATGTATCTCTCCCGAAGCCTTGTAACATTTCAATTTCTCGCACTTTTAATTCTTTATTCGCTTTATTTATTTTCCGTCAAATCGGGTCCTGGTTAATTTTGGCGATGTGGACCCGCGCCATTTGTAATAGCTTTAGATTTTATTTTCCTCGCAATTTTTAACTGTTAAACAAAGCATGCAAGAATGAATGGCCATAATAAAAACAAGCGTAGAACACTTTGACATGACAAGATAAAAATAAATGAACATGACACACGAATCGCACACACCACCCCTAGGGTACGCCTCACTGTTGCCTTGCCTTCGAAAGGTGATCGTCGAGTAGAGGACGTTTTAGTAAGTCCTCATGATCCAGGAACCTGGCATGAGGGTAGCTTCTAAGGTGTCTTCCCATTACTCCGGTGATCACACTGTTGCCTTGTCCCTCGAAACGTGGCCGTCGACTATAGGACGTCTTAGTGAGTCCTTGTGTCCATTGATCTAGTTGCCTAAAACAAGTTGCCTCGGAATAGTTGCCTCGGAATAAGAGATCAATGGCATAAGGGTAGCTTCTAAGGTATCTTACCTTTGCTCGGTGACCACAATGTCCCTAAACTCGAATTGACCCGAACACCTCCAACGGTGGTGCTACCTACCTCTCAATGGTGGGATGGCACTACTTTAAAGGACATTTACACAGACGAATTCCTTAGGGTAGGTAGACGACTCTAGATACTTCCTCTAATTTCAAAAACAAATCAAAAACACTTTTCACACCAACACATTTTCAAAAAGCTTTCGAAAGCAATTTTTCAAACATTCTTGAGGACCGATACAAGAGTCGAACTGAAATTTTCAAAGAAACTTTTTAAAACCCACAGTTGAAAAGCAAACAAACCATTTTGAAAACACAAGTGAGCAAGTATCTAAGAGCCCATGGATAACCATGGATAGAAAGGGTGCTAACACCTTCCCTTTCTATAATCTACCTCCCGAACCGAGAGCAATCTCTACAAGGAATTTTTCCGTGCTTTTGTCCTTTCCATTTGGAGAAAATAAAAGACGGTGGCGACTCTTGCTTCCGCGACATTTTGCGAACCAGCGTTAAACAGTCAGTTCTAGATCCACCGATCACAGAACTGGCGACTCTGCTGGGGACCAAACTTAAAGTGAGGTGTACCTTAGGGTTAGTTCATAACTGTGTTTTCACTTGTATTGATTTGCTTGCTTTACTATTGTGGGTTGCATCGGAGATACATAGATCCTAACCCGGATCTGGGGATGCCCTGTTTAGGTAGCATAAGCTGTGAGGGACCTGTCCGGCGTAGACCGACACAGGTGAAGCAGTGGCTACGTTGGTGTGGCACCTTGGTCTGTACCGATATCCCTTGTGTCGCAACAAGGAGAATATGGGTCTTCTAAGGAGTCATTAAGCGCCAACAACCTTAGAACCTTAATTGACACAACTTGGCCTTTAGAATTGTAGCAGTATGCTACGCCCATTGAGGCTAAACTCTCGTGATGGTTCTGGCCGCAAGAAAAGATTGCGATGCTGGAGTTATGACCGATTGAGGGTAGTCAATGATATTGGGATCCTCTAAGAACCCGGTTACTTTTGATTAGGACAGGTATGAACCAACAAACCGAAAGAGGGTAGTACCTAGACCTCATGCTGGCCTAAACTTTAGGGGCTTGCTTTGTGTGACTTGTGTGCCTTACCATGTTTGCCTTTGTGTCTGTATGTGGTGTGCTTTATCATAACATCATAGCATCATGAGCATTGCATGCATCCTGCATAAGGACTGACCATTTCAAAGACAAGAGGGTTTCACCTTTGCTCTGTTTTGTAGGACATCATGATGCCTGTGCGAAGGAATACTATCCGGTTCAACTTTGTCCGTTCACCTGAGTTACTTGATGAGTTGGTTAGCAGAATTCCAAATACCACTTCCTTCATTCAGAGGCATGGTTCCCTTCTCAGTTTAGTCACTGCAAAGCGGGATCAACAGTTGATGAGTGTTCTGACCCAGTTCTATGACCCTCTGTACCAGTGCTTCACCTTTCAAGACTTCCAGCTGGTCCCTACCCTGGAAGAGTTCTCTGATTTGCTTGGTATCCCTATCTTGGATCAGACTCCCTTTACTGGTTGGGAAAAGACCCTCAGGCTTGAGGATGTGGCTGCAGCTCTTCCTTTGACCCATCAAGAGGTAACAGACAACTGGGTAACTAGAAGCGGAGTTAAGGGTTTCTTGGCCAAGTTTCTGATTGGTAAAGCTAACAATTTCTGGAATGACCTGGACTTTAGGGCATATGAAGACATCTTGGCTCTCCTAATCTATGGGTTAGTCCTGTTTCCTAATCCTGACAACTTCATCAATGTCACTGCCATAAGGATCTTTATGTCTCAGAATCCTGTGCCCACTCTCTTGGGTGACATCTTGCAACAACTTCATGCCCGTACTACCCGAAGACGAGGAACCCTATGGTGTTGTATCCCTTTGTTGGTGAGGTGGTTTATTTCGCACCTCCCTAAGTTCGTACTGAAGAATCAAGAAGGAAGAGGTTGGGCTCATAGGTTAATGTCTCTCACCGACAAAGACATCATTTGGACTTGCAGAGGTTTGGATGAGATAGCTATTATTGATCGATGCGGGGAATAACCCAATGTTCCTCTGATTGGTACCCAAGGAGGGATCTCTTACAATCCATGTCTAGCACTCTGTCAGTTTGGAAGAGCAAGAAGAGCAGGTCCCCATGAGATGTTGGTGCCTCACATCAGTTTTGAATTTCAGGTGGATAGTGACGAGCTACGTCGTAGGTTCATCAAGGCTTGGGACAAGGTTCATAAAGCTGACCCACAGGAGTTAGGGCCAAAGACTTCTTTACCTATGGAAGCCTACTACAAATGGGTCCGCATCCGTGCTCAGAAGTTAGGTATGCCGTATGAAGCTGTCAGACCCGTCATTCTTGAGTGTCCTGATAAAGATGGTGTTCCTCCAACTGTCCTTCCTCCTCAGATACCTACTGATTATGAGACATTGAAGAGATCTTGGTCGCAACTGCGAGAAGAGCGAGATTCTTACCGGGAAAAGTTCAACGAGCAGGAATCAAAGATCCAGAAGCTGACCAGGAAGTTGGAGAATGAGAGAGCTCTGAATGCCTACATCCGGACTGAGAAGAGGAGACCATGGGATCAATAATGAGCTCCAGATGTGCTTTTACAGTTTTGTTTCCTTTTTAGTATTTCCTTTCATGTAACGCCTAAGGGCAACTTGTTGAATAATTTCAGTTGCAAAGTTGAATCTAATGAAGTGTGTTCCTTTTTGTTTACAAAGTTGACTCCTGATTGTCTTTGAAAACATAAATCATACGCATTTCATACATCATGTGCATAGCAGGTTTTTCCCCTTTTCAGGTTGCTTACAGTTCTTCGCTGTTTATTTCAGCATCATGAATACCGACTCTGCATCAACTGAGACATCAATCAAGGCTCTTCAGGCGCAAAATGCGCAGTTTCAAGAATTAATCAAGGGTCTGGCTCAAGGCCAAGAAGAACTGAAGGCTATGCTCCTGAAGAAGGAGAAGAAGAAGAAGAGAAGGACTGTTCTGTTCAACTCGGGCCGAAGGTTTAACAATACTCTGTAACAGGAAGAGGCTGGTTCTTCTATTGACAAGAATTCTCCTCAGGTAGAAGCAAGGGTTCCTAGTCCGGTAGTCTCTGACAACGAGACTGATTTTGATGAAGAGCAGTACCCTCCTGCAGACGACAAATACAAGCAACTGGAGGATAGGTTGAAGGCTATGGAGGTTCAACAGGTACCTGGGCTGGACTTCGGAGATCTGGGTTTGTCAACTGGTGTGATCATCCCCCACAAGTTCAAAGCACCATCCTTCTCTAAGTATGACGGGGCGTCTTGTCCCAAGCTGCATTTAAGGTCCTATGTTCGGAAAATTCAGCCGTACTCTGCGGATAAGAATTTATGGATCCACTTCTTCCAGGAGAGTCTTTCAGGGACTCATCTCGAATGGTTCTATCAGCTGGATGGGACCAAGGTTCGTAACTGGGAGGAGTTGGCTACTGCTTTCTACAAGCAGTATCAATATAATGCCGACCTTGCCCCCACACGTACCCAACTCCAGGGTATGTCGTTAGGTGCAAGCGAAGGTTTTAAGGAGTACGCTCAGAAGTGGAGAGACCTGGCTGGTAGGGTGCAGCCACCATTGACTGATCGGGAGTTGGTAGACATGTTCTTGGGGACCCTATCTGGGCCATTTTTCAACCATCTCATTGGGAATTCTTCTGCTGGGTTCACTGATCTAATCTTGACTGGAGAGAGGATTGAAGCTGGGTTAAAGTCTGGAAAAATTCCGAAGGGTGCATCATCTAGTTCTGAGAAGAAACCCTTCAAGAAGGAGTCTAGTGCCGTATATGGTTCCAGGAAATCAGAGAGACCTGAGTGCCGCCAATCTGTCAGTGCGGTAATGATTGCTAAGCCTACTGTCGCTCCTCGGCCAACTAATCCCCAAAAGGTTGAAAGACCCCGGAGAGAATTCACCTGCTTAAGCATGACTTTGTCGCAGATCCTGCCACAGTTGCTCTCAACCAATTTAGTGACTGTCAGGGAGGCGCCGAAGTTTCCAAATACTGCATCTCCCAAGTTAAACCCGAATGCTCGTTGTGCTTACCATTCAGATAGCCCGGGGAATTCTATTGATGACTGTTGGGCACTAAAGAATAAGCTGCAGAACCTCATTGACGCCCAGGAGGTACAATTTAAGGCATCTGAGAACCCTAACGTAGTGACAGCTCCCCTGCCTACTCATGGAGTTAATGCTATTGGAGACGGAGAGGAAGTTGACGAAGCTGAGTTTGATAGCTGGATCTACCCGGCAACCGACGGTGGACTTAACAATTGGAGTGCAAAAGACAATCTCCCTGTTTCTCTTGTTACTGAGTAATGAATTCCTATGTTTTTGGTATCTGTAATAAACAATAATAAACTCTTTGGCCCGGTGTCTTACCCGAGGCACCGTGGTTCTATTTGTGAGGGCATACAAACTGTCATTTCATATATCATGAATGAAAATCTTGGACGTATTTTTCGCATTGCAAATATTGTGCTCCTTTTCTGTCTTTCTTTTCCTTTACATAATTTTCAAAACAGTTGTATTTACACACACACTCACTCATACAGGTTTCAATCCACTCTGGATCTCACTGATAACAACTCTGCTACTGCCAATTATGACTTCGAAAATCCGATCAACTTAGCCGAAGACGAAGGTGAAGATGATTGCGAAGTTCCTGGTGAGCTTGTAAGACTGTTGCTTCAGGAAGAGAGGGCAATTCAACCCCATGAAGAGCCAGTGGAAACCATAAACTTGGGTACTGAGGCAGACAGGAAAGAGGTAAAGATTGGTGCCAACCTAGAGCTCAGCGTGAAGCAACGGTTAACCAAGATGCTGCATGATTATATGGAGATCTTTGCATGGTCCTACGAAGACATGCCCGGGTTGGATACCGATATTGTGGTCCATCATTTGCCAACTAAGGAAGACTGCCCTCCAGTTAAGCAAAAGGTCCGTCGGATGCGTCCAGAGATGTCCGAGAAGATTAAGGCCGAGGTTATGAAGCAGTTTGATGCTGGGTTCCTTGCAGTGACTTCTTACCCTCAGTGGGTTGCTAATGTGGTGCCGGTACCTAAAAAGGACGATAAGGTCAGAATGTGTGTCGACTACAGGGATCTGAACAGGGCCAGCCCCAAGGATGACTTCCCTTTACCGCACATTGATGTCCTTGTTGATAATACAGCTCAGCACAAGGTATTCTCTTTCATGGATGGCTTTTCAGGTTACAATCAGATCAAGATGGCACCTGAAGACATGGAAAAGACTACATTTGTGACTCAGTGGGGCACCTTCTGCTACAAGGTCATGCCTTTCGGGTTGAAGAACGCTGGGGCAACCTACCAACGTGCCATGGTTGCTTTATTTCATGACATGATCCATCATGAGATAGAAGTATATGTGGACGACATGATCGCTAGGTCCCAGACTGAGGAAGAGCACCTAGATCATCTGCAAAAGTTTTTTGACCGGTTGAAACTGTACAAACTGAGATTGAACCCAAACAAGTGCACCTTCGGGGTAAGATCTGGGAAGCTGCTAGGCTTCGTGGTCAGTGATAAAGGTATTCAAGTGGACCCTGCTAAGGTCAAAGCTATTCAAGAGATGCCAGTTCCTAAGACAGAGAAGGAGGTCAGAGGCTTTTTAGGACGCCTGAATTACATTGCTCGCTTCATCTCGCATCTGACTGCTACCTGTGAGCCAATCTTCAAGCTGCTGAAGAAAGATCAGGTAGTACGTTGGAACGATGAATGTCAGGCTGCTTTTGACAAAATCAAAGAGTATCTCCAAGAACCACCTATCCTTATGCCACCGGTTGAAGGGAGACCTCTGATACTATATCTAACAGTGCTTGACAACTCAATGGGGTGTGTGCTGGGGCAGCATGACGAGTCTGGCCGAAAAGAGCATGCCATTTATTACCTTAGCAAAAAGTTTACCGACTGTGAGACCCGATACTCACTGCTTGAGAAAACTTGCTGCGCTTTGGTATGGGCTGCTCGCCGGCTGAGACAGTATATGCTGACTCACACTACCTTGTTGATCTCAAAAATGGATCCTATAAATTACATATTCGAAAGGCCTGCTCTGTCTGGGAGAATTGCAAGATGGCAAATGATCTTGACGGAATACGACATTCAGTACACAACCCAGAAAGCCATCAAGGGAAGTGTATTGGCAGACCACTTGGCACATCAAGCTGTAGATGACTACCAGTCCATGAACTTTGAGTTTCCGGATGAAAGCATCATGATAGTGACAGATTGTGAAGTACCTGGACCGGATGAAGGACCTGAACCAGGATCCCGATGGTCTATGCACTTTGACGGAGCCTCCAATGCTTTGGGAAATGGTATCGGCGCCATAATCATATCCCCTCAAGGTACTCATACTCCACTAACGGCCCAGCTATGTTTCAACTGTACCAACAACATGGCGGAGTATGAGGCGTGCATCATGGGTCTTCAAGCTGCGATCGACCTAAGGATCAAATTTCTAAGTGTCTTCGGAGATTCCGCTCTTGTGATCAATCAGATCAAAGGAGAGTGGGATACGAAACATCCAAACTTGATTCCTTACAGAGAATGTGTGTTGACCCTGATCCCCCACTTCACAGAGATAACCTTTGAACACTTTCCAAGAGAAGAGAATCAGTTGGCGGACGCGTTAGCTACAATGTCTTCTATGTTCAAAGTTAAATGGGATAATGAGGCTCCCCGAATCATCATCTGGAAACTGGACGAACCGACATACTGTTGTGATCTCGAGACTGAATTGGTGACTGAGAAGCCTTGGTACCATGAGGTGAAGAGATATCTGGAAACCCAGGAGTACCCTGAAGGTGCCTCTATCAATGATAAGAAATTCCTGAGGAGGTTTGCAGCCAAGTTCTTCCTTAGCAACGACATCTTGTACAAGCGAAACCATGATTCAACCTTACTGCGTTGTATGGATAAGACTGAAGCAGGAAGGATCATGGAAGAGCTACATGAAGGGACCTTTGGTACACATTCCAGTGGACACACTATGGCTAAGAAGATCCTACGGGCAGGATATTACTGGTCTACAATGGAAGCTGACTGTTACCAACATTCCAGGACATGCCATAAATGTCAGATCTATGCAGACAAAGTGCATGTTCCTCCGGTTCCCCTGAATGTTCTGACTGCGCCTTGGCCGTTTGCAATGTGGGGTATAGACATGATCGGTGAGGTTAAACCTACGGCATCTAATGGACATCGCTTCATCCTAGTGGCGATTGATTATTTTACGAAGTGGGTTGAGGCAGCATCCTATGCTACGGTAACCAAGACTGTTGTGGCATGGTTCATTCGGCACAACCTGATCTGTCGGTACGGCGTCCCTGAGCGGATTATTACAGACAACGGTACCAATCTGAACAATAAGATGATCGCTGAGCTCTGCGAACAGTTCAAGATACAGCACCACAATTCTTCTCCTTACAGACCGAAGATGAATGGGGCTGTAGAAGCAGCAAATAAGAACATCAAGAAAATCGTGCAAAAGATGACAGTGACTTATAAAGATTGGCACGAGATGTTACCATTCGCTCTACATGGGTACCGTACCTCAGCTAGGACGTCAACCGGGGCAACTCCTTTCTCTCTGGTTTATGGCATGGAGGCAGTCTTACCGATCGAAGTACAAATTCCCTCTCTCCGGATAATGAAGGATGCAAATCTGAACGAAGATGATTGGATCCAGTCACGACTTGATCAGCTCAACCTCATTGACGAAAAAAGACTTGCGGCTATCTGTCATGGTCAGACGTATCAGAAACGGATGATCAGGGCATTTAACAAAAAAGTCAGACCACAGGAATATCAAGTTGGGGATCTGGTAATCAAGAGAATCATCCTTCCTCAGAGTGATCCAAGGGGCAAATGGACCCCTACGTACGAAGGGCCATTTGTGGTTAAACATGTGTTCTCAGGAGGAGCCATGATATTGACCAACATGGATGGTGACGACCTTCCTCACCCCGCCAATGCAGACATAGTAAAAAAATACTACGCATGAAAAAAGACCCGCTAGGCTGACATGCCTAGGCAAAAATTAGGGCTTCCCGTCGAACCAAAAGGGTTCGGGCAAAATGAAGGGATGAAATGAAAAAAAGCTGTACACCCGGCAAGTCGAAAACCTGAAAAGGCGGCTTGGGCAAAAATGGGTATCCCGGTGGACTGAAAACCCGAAAGGGCAGTCCAGGCAAAAATTAGGGATAAAGCGTAATACTATGCCTCATTGATCACTTTGCATCCAGAATCCGGTATCTACATCAAGTTCAGACGGCATCGATCAGTCAGCTTCACCTTCAACCAAGGTCATCAAGTGATGAGACGCTCGGAGTTATAAAGGCAATAGCAGAGTTGAAACCCAGTGGATCATTCATATTTCACACAGCTGTTTTATTTTCTTTTGTACAAAATTTGTATAAACTCTTTTGTTCGGCGGCGTTCTCTTACTAGGACGTCAGCCTCTTGTACAAAAAATGCCTATTTTCAGGCCAGTCGAAATCAATACAAATATATTTTCAGTTAAACGTGCCAAGTGTTTTTCTTTTTCTGTTTTGTTTTGCGAAGAACGTCCAAGGTTCAAATTGTGATATATGCATTGACAATAGTTTGCTAACTCATAAATATTTGCATACGAAACAAAGGAATTATTTTCAGGTGACACTAGAAACAGGGGCAATAAAAGAGTTGTCTGAGCAGTCTAATTGTTCTATCCTCCAAGGTACCAAGGTAGGTCCGGCTAAAGAATATGACTAGTACATATTAATTCCCCAGAGATTAAATCAGCAGGTCAATACATTCTTCTCCAAGCAGAGTTGATAAATCTCAAGGAAATTGAGTATCCTCCCGTAGATCTCAATACTTCCCCAGCAGCATATATTCTTAACAAGCATCCCCGGCAGTCTCGGCCTAAAGATTGTTCCCCGGCGGTATACCAACATTCAAAGGAATCACTCCCCCGCAGTTCCAAAACCCCCCAGAAGAGTCCAATCCAGTTTCCCCAGGAAAGCTGGAATTCATACCCCCAAACAGTAAGCTTATCCCCAATAAATTCTGGAAGCTTATCCTTCGCAGAGCACGAACGCGTCGCCCGACTTTATTTAAAGAGTTATTTCCTCAACAGGATATAACTGGGTTATCCTCAGCCAAAAGCCACGGAAAGAGCGTCGTCGACAAAGTCTTCCTATCCCCAGCAAACTATTATCAACACTCAGCAAGGCATCCCTCTTCCCACAGAGTATTGCTTCCCAGCATGGTCACTAGAGTATCTTTTCTCCCTGCAAAATCCTCCATTTGCCAAGTTTATTCCGCAACAGAGTCATCTTCTCCTACCGGTATTCTTGTAGTTATCATCCCCAGCGGAAGCAAAATCTATTCTTCAACATCAGCCCAGGATACGACTTCCCGGCACCCGTCAAGGATTCACTTTCCTAGACAAAAACATACATAAAACATCACATACATCATTATAACATGCATAGACACATCATATCATACAAGTCTCATTTATATTGAGAACATCATTGCTTGATCCATATCATGCATTGCATATGTCTGACCTTTACCTTTCAGGAAAGAATCAGCTAAATCCTCAATCATCTTTCAAGACCTAGCCTGGTTCAGTTAAATCAACCCTAAGATTTTCCTGATGCTTATCCAGTCAAAGGCCTTCTCTGGTTCAGTCAGATCGACCCTAAGATCTCCCTGATACTTATCCAGTTGAAGATATTCCAAGACCTAGCCTGGTTCAGTTAGATCGACCCTAAGATTTTCCTGATGCTTATCCAGTCAAAGGCCTTCTCTGGTTCAGTCAGATCGACCCTAAGATCTCCCTAATGCTTATCCAGTTGAAGATATTCCAAGACCTTGTCCGGTTCAGTTAAATCGACCCTAAGATTTTCCTGATGCTTATCCAGTCAAAGGCCTTCTCTGGTTCAGTCAGATCGACCCTAAGATCTCCCTGATGCTTATCCAGTTGAAGATTTCAAGACCTTGTCCGGTTCAGTTAAATCGACCCTAAGATTTTCCTGATGCTTATCCAGTCTAAGGCCTTCTCTGGTTCAGTCAGATCGACCCTAAGATCTCCCTGATTCTTGTCCAGTTGAAGATTTCAAGACCTTGTCCGGTTCAGTTAAATCGACCCTAAGATTTTCCTGATGCTTATCCAGTCAAAGGCCTTCTATGGTTCAGTCAGATCGACCCTAAGATCTCCCTGATTCTTATCCTAGTAGAAGACACCCAGGATTTTCTCAACGAGCGTTGTTGAAGTTAAAATCACCCAAGTTTCTCTTACCATTCATGCTAAGGTAGTAACCATCCCTGGTTCATTCATCGCCGTTTGAAGCTCCAGACTCAGCTCCTGTAACCAGTCAGGACATATCTATACCAAGCATCTAAAAATCAGCTCCTGCAACGTGTCAGGTACTCATTTGTTCTTTTGCAGGTATGCAGGTTCTCGCTAAGGAATCTCCTACGCGATCAACATCCAGACGACATCTATAAGCCCATCATCCTATCCAGCAATCTCTAAATGGCATCTATAAGCCCATTCCCATCACACTGCTACTATGTGAGCGCAAATTTCTGGGCACTCTAGTGTTCAATCATCTTCTACCCTCGGATTACGAAAGGCACGTCAGCCAATCTGCATCCTCAGGTCTAAGAAGATTGAACAGGGGCAACTGTTGTACCCCAAAATTTGCCCTCCCATATTCTTCAGGAAATTGCCAAGTCATGCTTCAAAATTCCCCAAGGGTTGCACAGTGCAAAGGTCTTCTATACAGTCAAAACTAGGGTTTGTGTTCTGGTCAAGAAAATGAAGTTTCTAAAGGTCCAATCAAGTCTCACATGCTTACAAATATGGTCAAGCATCCTCACATCAAGTTTCAAGGCATTCAGCTCAAAATTGCACAGTCAAAAACCCTAATTGCACTACAGTCAACTGTAGGGGCAAAATGGTCATTTGACAGTCAAAAGTTCAAATTTTTGGTTAACATATCATTTTGAAGCCACAAACATCATTTGATCAATACTTGATCATGATTCTCAAAATTTGGCTCAGAAATCATCAAGATGCAAAAGTTTCCTTATTTGGACAGCTGAAAAAGTCAACTGAAATTGACCAGGGCATAACTTTCACATGGATTATCAGAAAAATTCCATCCAAAGCTCATTTTGAAGAGAAAGACATTTCCTACAACTCATCTTCATACTTCAAGCCCAAGAAATGCTCTCACAAAAAGTTATCAATTTCAACATTATAGGTCATTTTCAAAAGTCAACAAAAAGGGACTTTAAGTCAAAGGCCATAACTTGAGATTGGTAAATCAAAATGACATGGGACCAAAGGCATTGGTTAGAGGACTCAAATACCTTTCCAAAATGTCCAAGAACATGAGAAAAGCTTAAAAATTGAGCAAGTTATGCCTTGTAGAAGTTGGGAAATTTTTGGATATTTTGAAAAGTCAACTTTGATCCCAATGACCTAAAATTGCTAATGGGCCCATTTTTCTTCCATGATTCATCATTCCAAGCATATGCACGACCACTTGGCCCAAAGGGAAGTATTTTCTCATTTTTTATTTATTTATTTGAATTTTTATTCATATTAATTCATTTAAATCATTTAAATATATGAAAAATATTTAATTCACCCTAACCAATCTTTTTATACATGTTTTAGACTCAATATTTCGTGCCTAGCCAAATTAGGAAAGATTTGGGGTGATTGGATATGATTTGTGCAAAAATAGCATGGAAAATATTTGGTTAAAAAACTTGAAAATCAAATCTTCAAAAACCATTAATTCAAGAGATTTTGATCAATATTTTTGACCTAATGCACTCACTACATATGCCTGATCATAACCCTATTGAAAGAGGACGCGCAGCCACTCAAGAAACTCCATTGACAACTTGAAAAAATTGCAAAAAAAGTCAAAACTGTAAACACCTCTACAAGGCGATTCAGGTCTCAAGATTTGGTTCAATAGCTTCCTCAAGGTTCCCTGAACGTATTTCAATCAGAAACCACCATCAAAACGCAAAGAATTGGTACCATGGATTCAAACTGTGTCAAACAAAATGCATGATCGTGTTTCCACATTTAGACATTTTCATTATGTTTTTTTTATGCATTCATACTAATTAACGTATTCTGAAGCTAACCATGTAGTCTAATTTCGTTTTCGTGCCATATTTGGAGATTTGCCATTGATAACTTTTAGGGTTTGTAGAACTGTAAATTAGGGGTTTTCAGGTGCTGTAAAATTGGACATCCTCAATACCATAATTGGATTTAGCACATCTGGACGAAGAAGATAGGACCATCGCGCCCAATTTATGAATGCCTGAGCTCTAGTCGCTATTTTCTTGAAAAGGGCCTAAGGAAACATATGGAAATCGTTGCCTATGTTATTAGTATTTCAGAAAAATAAAAACACACGAAGAAGATGGAGTCGTGGCAAGAGGTGATAGGCCTGTTTGAAATTCGCGCGCTGGATCCACTAACGCCTTTGTTTTTCTTTTTATTATTTATTCGTTATAATATGTTAACATGCGTTGTTTGGTTCAGTTGGCAAGCGAGGAGTGTATTAACGTCCACGACCTGGGTTCGAACCCCAGGTCTGTATAATTTCTCATATTATTTTGCTATATATGTTCACATGCAGTTTCAAAGGTGGAGCGCACCATACATCCTCCAGATCAAACCGCCCACGTGCTTAGTGGAATCAAACCAAAGGTTGAGATTGGGAGAGCACCATAAACCCTGGTCAAAGTGCTAACACGCTACTCAAAAAAAGTCAAATGGACCCAGGTTTTTGGGCCAGGATTCTTGGATCTATACCTCCTAATTTGGGACTACCACCCCCTTGGTTTGCAATTTTCTCAATTTCTTCTTATTATTTTCTTTTAATTATTCTTTTAATCAATTTAATATTTTTCATAAATTATAAAATACAATAAAAGTCAGAAAAGAGCAAAATACCATAAATAATTTTTATTTCTAATATTTTCATAAATAAATTGTATATAATTGAATTTAGTATAAATTAGGGTTTAATTTTAATACTTTTAATAAAAAAATCTAAAAAAAGAAGTAGAATTAGGTTTAATTAATGTTTTTATTCAAATTTAATTTTTCTTTCTTATAATAATCTTTATTTATTTTATTTATTTTTGTAATTAAATTTGCATGTAAAAATTAGGTTTCCTTTAGGTTAAAAAACTTCAATATTTTTCTTAATAACTTAAAAATAGTTAGAATTAGGTTTAGAGTTTTATTTTAATTTTAATTAATTCCTTTTTTTCACTATTTCATAAATACACTAAAAAACACCAAAAAACAAATTCTTGCTTTCTTTTAATTAATTAATTAATTTCATCATGTAATTTAATTTTTGCAAAAGGGTCCAACGCCCATGTTCTTAATTCCTATTCGTTCGCATATTCATTTTATTTTGATTAAATAATTATGTATCTCTCCCGAAGCCTTGTAACATTTCAATTTCTCGCACTTTTAATTCTTTATTCGCTTTATTTATTTTCCGTCAAATCGGGTCCTGGTTAATTTTGGCGATGTGGACCCGCGCCATTTGTAATAGCTTTAGATTTTATTTTCCTCGCAATTTTTAACTGTTAAACAAAGCATGCAAGAATGAATGGCCATAATAAAAACAAGCGTAGAACACTTTGACATGACAAGATAAAAATAAATGAACATGACACACGAATCGCACACACCACCCCTAGGGTACGCCTCACTGTTGCCTTGCCTTCGAAAGGTGATCGTCGAGTAGAGGACGTTTTAGTAAGTCCTCATGATCCAGGAACCTGGCATGAGGGTAGCTTCTAAGGTGTCTTCCCATTACTCCGGTGATCACACTGTTGCCTTGTCCCTCGAAACGTGGTCGTCGACTATAGGACGTCTTAGTGAGTCCTTGTGTCCATTGATCTAGTTGCCTAAAACAAGTTGCCTCGGAATAGTTGCCTCGGAATAGTTGCCTCGGAATAAGAGATCAATGGCATAAGGGTAGCTTCTAAGGTATCTTACCTTTGCTCGGTGACCACAATGTCCCTAAACTCGAATTGACCTGAACACCTCCAACGGTGGTGCTACCTACCTCTCAATGGTGGGATGGCACTACTTTAAAGGACATTTACACAGACGAATTCCTTAGGGTAGGTAGACGACTCTAGATACTTGCTCTAATTTCAAAAACAAATCAAAAACACTTTTCACACCAACACATTTTCAAAAAGCTTTCGAAAGCAATTTTTCAAACACTCTTGAGGACCGATACAAGAGTCGAACTGAAATTTTCAAAGAAACTTTTTAAAACCCACAGTTGAAAAGCAAACAAACCATTTTGAAAACACAAGTGAGCAAGTATCTAAGAGCCCATGGATAACCATGGATATAAAGGGTGCTAACACCTTCCCTTTCTATAATCTACCTCCCGAACCGAGAGCAATCTCTACAAGGAATTTTTCTGTGCTTTTGTCCTTTCCATTTGGAGAAAATAAAAGACGGTGGCGACTCTTGCTTCCGCGACATTTCGCGAACCAGCGTTAAACAGTCAGTTCTAGATCCACCGATCACAGAGAGGAATCTCAACACTTACATAGCTCCAAAGAGGATGCGCAGTGTATTTTGGGATTGATTTGATTTTTGTAATACTTTCCCCATGAGGTTTTGATGTACTAAACAATTATTTCCTTAATGATAACGTGTGTTCCTTTTTGTCTACAACAAATTTGAATTTTCGAACCCTTGAATGCATTGCATAAACACATCTCATTCATCATGTGCATAGCAGGTTTTTCCTCTTTTCAGGTTACTTACAGTTCTTCGCTGTTTATTTCAGCATCATGAATCCCGACTCTTCATCAACTGAGGCATCCATCAAGGCTCTCCAGGCGCAGAATGCGCAATTCCAAGAATTAATCAAGGGTCTGGCTCAAGGCCAAGAAGAACTGAAGGCTATGCTCCTGAAGAAGGAGAAGAAGAAGAAGAGAAAAACTGTTCTGTTCAACTCGGGCCGAAGGTTTGGCAATACTCTGCAGCATGAAGAGGCTGGTTCTTCTGTTGGCAAAAGTTCTCCTCAGGCAGAAGCCAGGGTTCCTAGTCCGGTAGTCTCCGACAACGAGACTGATTTTGATGAAGAGCAGTACCCTCCTGCAGAAGACAGATACAAGCAACTGGAGGATAGGTTGAAGGCTATGGAAATACAACAGGTACCTGGGCTGGATTTCGGAGATCTGGGTTTGTCTACTGGTGTGATTATCCCTCACAAGTTCAAAGCACCATCCTTTTCTAAGTATGACGGGGCGTCTTGTCCCAAGCTACATCTCAGGTCCTATGTTCGGAAGATGCAACCGTACTCTGCGGATAAGAATTTATGGATCCACTTCTTCCAGGAGAGTCTTTCAGGGACTCATCTCGAATGGTTCTATCAGCTGGATGGGACCAAGGTTCGTAACTGGGAGGAGTTGGCTACTGCTTTCTACAAGCAGTATCAATATAATGCCGACCTTGCCCCTATACGTACCCAACTCCAGGGTATGTCGTTAGGTGCAAGCGAAGGTTTTAAAGAGTACGCTCAGAAATGGAGAGACCTGGCTGGCAGGGTGCAGCCACCATTGACTGATCGGGAGTTGGTAGACATGTTCTTGGGGACCCTATCTGGGCCGTTTTTCAACCATCTTATCGGGAACTCGTCTGCAGGGTTCACTGATTTGATTCTGACGGGAGAGAGAATTGAAGCTGGGTTAAAGTCTGGTAAGATCCCGAAGGGTGCATCGTCTAGCTCTGAGAAGAAACCCTTCAAGAAGGAGGCTAGTGCCGTATATGGTTCCAAGAGATCAGAAAGACCTGAGCGCCGTCAATCTGTCAGTGCATTAATGATTGCCAAGCCTGCTGCCGCTCCTCGGCCAAACAATCCTCAAAGGGCTGAAAGACCCCGGAGAGAGTTCACCCGCTTAAGCATGACCCTATCGCAGATCCGGCCACAGTTGCTCTCAACCAACCTAGTGACCGTCAGAGAGGCTCCAAAGTTTCCAAATACTACATCTCCTAAGTACAACCCGAATGCTCGTTGTGCTTATCATTATGATAGCCCGGGGCATGCCACTGATGACTGTTGGGCATTAAGGAACAAGCTGCAGGACCTTATTGATGCCAAGGAGGTACAGCTTGAGGCATCTGAGAAGCCTAATGTAGTGACAGCGCCCCTGCCTGCTCATGGAGTGAATGCTATTGGGGACAAAGAGGAAGTTGATGAAGCTGAGTTTGATAGCTGGATCTACCCGGCAACCGACGGTGGACTTAACAATTGGAGCGCAAAAGACAATCTCCCTGTTTCTCTTGTTACTGAGTAATGAATTCCTATGTTTTGTTATTTTGTAATAAACAATAAATAAACTCTATGGCCCGGTGTCTTACCCGAGGCACCGTGGTTCTATTTGTGAGGGCATATAAATTGTCATTTCATATATCATGAATGAAAATCTTTGACGTTTTCTCGCATTGCAAATCTTATGCTCCTTTTCTGTCTTTCTTTCCTTTACATATATTTTAAAACAGCTGTATTTACACACACACTCACTCATACAGGTTTCAATCCACTATGGATCTCACTGATAACAACTCTGCTACTGCCAATTATGACTTCGAAAATCCGATCAACTTACCCGAAGACGAAGGTGAAGATGATTGCGAAGTGCCTGGCGAGCTTGCAAGACTGTTGCTTCAGGAAGAGAGGGCAATTCAACCCCATGAAGAGCCAGTGGAAACAATAAACTTGGGTACTGAGGCAGACAGGAAAGAGGTGAAGATTGGTGCCAACCTAGAGCTCAGCGTGAAGCAACGGTTGACTCAAATGATGCATGATTATATGGAGATATTTTCCTGGTCCTACGAAGACATGCCCGGGTTGGATACCGATATTGTGGTCCATCACTTGCCAACTAAGGAAGACTGTCCTCCAGTTAAGCAAAAGGTCCGTCGGATGCGTCCAGAGATGTCTGAGAAGATTAAAGCCGAGGTTATGAAACAGTTTGATGCCGGGTTTCTTGCAGTGACTTCTTATCCTCAATGGGTTGCTAATGTGGTGCCGGTACCTAAAAAGGACGGTAAGGTCAGAATATGTGTCGACTACAGGGATCTGAACAGGGCCAGCCCCAAAGATGACTTCCCTTTACCTCACATTGATGTCCTTGTTGATAATACAGCTCAGCACAAGGTATTCTCTTTCATGGATGGCTTTTCAGGTTACAATCAGATCAAGATGGCACCTGAAGACATGGAAAAGACTACATTTGTTACTCAGTGGGGCACCTTCTGTTACAAGGTCATGCCATTCGGGTTAAAGAACGCTGGGGCAACCTACCAACGTGCCATGGTTGCTTTATTTCATGATATGATCCATCATGAGATAGAAGTATACGTGGACGACATGATCGCAAGGTCCCAGACTGAGGAAGAGCATCTAGATCATCTACAGAAGTTGTTTGACCGTTTGAAACTGTACAAGCTGAGGTTGAACCCGAACAAGTGCACCTTCGGGGTAAGATCTGGAAAGTTGCTAGGCTTCGTGGTCAGTGATAAAGGCATTCAAGTGGACCCTGCCAAGGTCAAAGCTATTCAAGAGATGCCAGTTCCCAAGACAGAGAAAGAGGTCAGAGGCTTTTTAGGACGCCTGAATTACATTGCTCGGTTCATCTCGCATCTAACCGCTACCTGTGAGCCAATCTTCAAGCTGCTGAAGAAAGATCAGGTAGTACGTTGGAACGATGAATGTCAGGCTGATTTTGACAGAATCAAAGAGTATCTCCAAGAACCACCTATCCTTATGCCACCGGTTGAAGGGAGACCTCTGATATTATACCTAACAGTGCTTGACAACTCAATGGGGTGCGTGCTGGGGCAGCATGACGAGTCTGGCCGAAAAGAGCATGCCATTTATTACCTTAGCAAAAAGTTTACCGACTGTGAGACCCGATACTCACTGCTTGAGAAAACTTGCTGCGCTTTGGTATGGGCTGCTCGCCGGCTGAGACAGTATATGCTGACTCACACTACCTTATTGATCTCAAAGATGGATCCTATAAAGTACATATTCGAAAAGCCTGCTCTGTCTGGGAGAATTGCAAGATGGCAAATGATCTTGACGGAATACGACATTCAGTACACGACCCAGAAAGCCATCAAGGGAAGTGTATTGGCAGACCACTTGGCACATCAGGCCGTAGATGATTATCAATCAATGAACTTCGAGTTTCCGGATGAAAGCATCATGATTGTGATTGATTGTGAAGTACCTGGACCGGATGAAGGACCTGAACCAGGATCCCGATGGTCTATGCACTTTGACGGGGCATCCAATGCTTTGGGTAATGGTATCGGCGCCATCATCATATCTCCTCAAGGTACTCATACCCCACTCACTGCCCGGCTGTGTTTCAATTGTACCAACAACATGGCGGAGTATGAGGCGTGCATCATGGGTCTTCAAGCTGCGATCGATCTAAGGATCAAGTTCCTAAGTGTCTTCGGAGATTCCACTCTTGTGATCAATCAGATCAAAGGAGAGTGGGATACGAAACATCCAAACCTGATTCCTTACAGAGAATGTGTGTTGACCTTGATCCCCCACTTTACAGAGATAACCTTTGAGCACTTTCCAAGAGAAGAGAATCAGTTGGCGGACGCGTTAGCTACAATGTCTTCTATGTTCAAGGTCAAATGGGACAATGAGGCTCCCCGGATCATCATCTGGAAACTGGACGAACCGGCACACTGTTGTGATCTCGAGACTGAATTGGTAACTGAGAAGCCTTGGTACCATGAAGTAAAAAGATATCTGGAAGCACAGGAATACCCCGAAGGTGCCTCCGTCAATGATAAGAAGTTCCTGAGAAGGTTCGCAGCCAATTTCTTCTTAAGCAACGGCATCTTGTACAAGCGAAACCATGATTCAACCTTACTGCGTTGTATGGATAAAACTGAAGCAGAAAGGATCATGGAAGAGCTACATGAAGGGACCTTTGGTACACATTCCAGTGGGCACACTATGGCTAAGAAGATCCTTCGGGCAGGATATTACTGGTCCACAATGGAAGCTGACTGCTACCAACATTCCAGGACATGCCATAAGTGCCAGATTTATGCAGACAAGGTGCACGTCCCTCCGGTTCCCCTGAATGTTCTGACTGCGCCTTGGCCGTTCGCAATGTGGGGCATAGACATGATCGGCGAGATTAAACCTACGGCATCCAATGGACATCGCTTCATCCTGGTAGCGACTGATTATTTTACAAAGTGGGTCGAAGCAGCTTCCTATGCTACGGTAACCAAGACTGTTGTGGCACGGTTCATTCGACACAATCTGATCTGTCGGTACGGGGTCCCAGAGAGAATAATTACAGACAACGGTACCAATTTGAATAACAAGATGATCGCTGAGCTCTGCGAGCAGTTCAAGATACAACACCACAATTCTTCGCCTTACAGACCGAAGATGAATGGGGCTGTAGAAGCAGCAAATAAGAACATCAAGAAAATCGTGCAGAAGATGACAGTGACTTATAAAGATTGGCATGAGATGTTACCGTTCGCTCTACATGGGTACCGTACCTCAGCTAGGACGTCAACCGGGGCAACTCCTTTCTCTCTGGTTTATGGTATGGAGGCAGTCTTACCGATCGAAGTACAAATACCCTCTCTCCGGATAATGAAGGATGCAAACCTGAACGAGGATGATTGGATCCATACACGACTTGATCAGCTCAACCTCATTGATGAAAAGAGACTCGCTGCTATCTGTCATGGTCAGACGTATCAGAAACGAATGATCAGGGCATTTAACAAAAAGGTCAGACCACAGGAATATCAAGTTGGGGATCTGGTAATCAAACGAATCATCCTTCCTCAGAGTGATCCAAGGGGCAAATGGACCCCTACGTACGAAGGGTCATTTGTGGTTAAACATGTGTTCTCAGGAGGAGCAATGATATTAACTAACATGGATGGTGACGACCTTCCTCATCCCGCCAATGCAGACATAGTAAAAAAAATAATACGCATGAAAAAAGACCCGCTAGGCTGACATGCCTAGGCAAAAATTAGGGCTTCCCGTCGAACCAAAAGGGTTCGGGCAAAATGAAGGGATGAAAATGAAAAATCTGTACACCCGGCAAGTCGAAAACCTGAAAAGGCGGCTTGGGCAAAAATGGGTATCCCGGTGGACTGAAAACCCGAAAGGGCGGTCCAGGCATAAATTAGGGATAAAAGCGTAATACTATGTCTCATTGATCACTTCGCATCCAGAATCCGGTATCTACACCAAGTTCAGACGGCATCGATCAGTTAGCTTCACCTCCAACCAAGGTCATCAAGTGATGAGAAGCTCGGGGTTGTAAAGGCAATAGCAGAGTTGAAACCCAGTGGGATCATTCACTTCACACAGCTGTTTTATTTTCTTTTGTACAAAACTTGTATAAACTCTTTTGTTCGGCGGCGTTCTCTTACTAGGACGTCAGCCTCTTGTACACAAAACTCCTATTTTCAGGCCATTTCAAAATCAATACAAAATATACTTTTCAGTTAAACGTGCCAATTATTTTTCTTTTTCTGTTTTGTTTTGCGAAGAACGTCCAAGGTTCAATTTGTGATATATGCATTGACAATAATTTGCTAACTCATAAATATTTGCATACGAAACAAAGCATTAATTACAGGTAACATTAGAAACAGGGGCAATAAAGAGTTGTCTGAGCAATCTAATTGTTCTATCCTCCAAGGTACCAAGGTAGGTTCAGCTAAAGAACATGACCAATACATCTTAATTCCCCAGAGAGTAAGTCAGCAGTCAGTGCATTCTGCTCCAAGCATAGTGTTGTATCCCAAAATTTGCCCTCCCATATTCTTCAAGATTTGCCAAGTCAAAGCTTCAAAATCTCCCCAAGGGTTGCACAGTCAAAGATCTCCTATACAGTCAAAACTAGGGTTTGTGTTCTGATCAAGAAAATGAAGTTTTCAAAGGTCCAATCAAGTCCTATATGCCTACAAATATGGTCAAGTATCCTCATATCAAATTTCAAGAGATTCAGTTCAAAGTTGCATAGTCAAAAACCCTAATTGCACTACAGTCAACTGTAGGGGCAAAATGGTCATTTGGCAGTCAAAAGTTCAAATTTTTGGTCAACATATCATTTTGAAGCCACAAACATCATTTGATCAATGCTTGATCATGATTCTCAAAATTTGGCTCAGAAATCATCAAGATGCAAAAGTTTCCTTATTTGGACAGCTGAAAAAGTCAACTGAAATTGACCAGGGCATAACTTTAACATGGATTATCAGAAAAATTCCATCCAAAGATCATTTTGAAGAGAAAGACATTTCCTACAACTCATCTTCATACTTCAAGTCCAAGAAATGCTCTCACAAAAAGTTATCAATTTCAACATTATAGGTCATTTTCAAAAGTCAACAAAAAGGGACTTTAAGTCAAAGGCTATAACTTGAGATTGGTAAATCAAAATGACATGGGACCAAAGGCATTGGTTAGAGGACTCAAAGGCCTTTCCAAAATGTCCAAAAATATGAGAAAAGCTTAAAAAGTGAGCAAGTTATGCCTTGTGGAAGTTGGGAAATTTTTGGATATTTTGAAAAGTCAACATTACTTCAAATGACCTAAAATTGCTAATGGGCCCATTTTTCTTCCACAAATCATCATTCCAAGCATATGCACGACCACTTGGCCCAAAGGGAAGTATTTTCTCATTTTTTATTTATTTATTTGAATTTTTATTTATATTAATTCATTTAAATCAATTAAATATGTGAAAAATATTTAACTTAACCTAACCAATCTTTTTATACATGTTTTAGCCTCAAGATTTCGTGTATATGCAAATAAGGAAAGATTTGGGTTGATTGATCATGATTGAGAACAAAGAACACATGGAAAAGATTGAAAAAGATCCTTAAAATCAAATTTTCAAAAACCATCATTGCATTGGATTTGTTCTACTTTTCTTGACCTAATGGACTCACTACATAAGCCTAAAGGAAACCCTAATGTTCATACACACGCAGCCACTCAAGAAACTCCATTGACAACTTGAAATTTTCTCTAAAAAAGTCAAAACTGAAAGTACACTTCCAGGGCGATTCAAGACCTAATTCTTGTTCCAATAGCTTCCTCAAGCAATATAGGACGTATTCCAATCAAAAACATCAATCAAAACGCTGTGAAACGGTATACAGAAGTCCCTCTTGTTCCATTTTTTTCATTATCGTGTTTCAATATTTACGCACATTCATGGCATTCTAATTATATATTCATGGTCAGTGAAGTGTTTGCAAGCTAACCATATGCCTTAATTTGATTATCATGCGCTATAGGCAAAAATACCATGTTTGTGTTTTAGGGTTTACAGGACCTCCAATTGGGGATTTTGAAACCAAGAAAAATTAGCCTTCAAGACCTGTGCCATTAGATTCAGCAGGTTTGGACGAAGAAGATACCATGCTCGCGCCTAATTTATGGACTCTCTAGACCTATTCGCTATTTTCTCAAAACTGACCTAAAACAACGCGTAAAAAACCGTTGCTCAATGTTTCTATATTTCAGGGATGGTGAAGAAGATGAGTCAGTGGCACACGCTGATTGGCTTGTTTAAATCTCGCGCGCGTTTCCAAAGCCATTGACCATTTTCTTTTATAATATTTATTTGTTATATTAATATACAGATAAACAAAGCGCTTCAGTGGCAAACGTGTTGGTTGGAAAGGTACATGACCTGGGTTCGAGCCCCAGGTCTTTCATGTGTTCATATTATTTTTCAATTTCCAATCATATGCAGTTTCCATAATAAAGTGTACCATGCACCTTCTCCACCAAGCCATCCACGCGTCCTGGGAGATCAAATCAAAGGCAGGGATCCAAAGAACACGTTGCACCCTGGTCCACGCTTCAGCATGCTACTCAAAAAAGTCAAACAGGCCAAGATTGTTGGGCCAGAATTGCTTGGATTTAACCTCCATATTGGGGTCTGAACCCCCAGGTTTGCACATTCTTTTTATTTTATTTACTTTTTTTGTATTATTATTTTTTATTCCTTTTAATTATTATTTGTCCAATTTAATTAATTATTTTTCACAAAATACAAAAAAATGCATAAAAATCAGAAAAGATAAAAAAATATAATAAATATTTTATTTTAATATGTCTTGTAAATAAATGCATGTAAATTAATTAGTTTAAATTAGGGTTTTAATTTTAATTCCTTTCATAACAAAATCTAAAAAATATAGAACTAGGTTTAATTAATATTTTATTCCTTTTAATTTTTCTTTTTCACAATAATATTATTTATTTTATTTATTTTCATAATTAAAATTGTATATAAAAATTAGGTTTAATTTAGGTTTAATTCTAATATTTTCTTAATAAATTAAAATAAAATAGAATTAGGGTTAGTAGTTAATTTTAATTAATTCTTTCTTTTTTTTCTATTAAATCCTAAAATATCAAAAATACCAAAAACATTTTCTTTTTAATTAATTAACTTCATCATTAATTTGATTTTTGCAAAAGGGTCCATTGCCCTCGTTTCGATTTAATTTCGCATATTTATTTTATCTTGCTCAAATAATTATGTACCTCTCCCGAAGCTTTGTAATTTAATTACTTCTCGCACTTTTACTTTCTTTACTTTTTCCGTCAAATCGGGTCCTGGTTAATTTTGGCGATGTGGACCCGCGCCTTTGTAATAGCTTTAGATTTACTTTTCCTTGCAACTTTTAACTGTTAATCAAAAGCATGAAAGACTGTATGGACAAAATAAAAACAAGCGTAGAACACCAATAACATGACAAGATAAATGCAAATGAAAACGACACACAAATCGCACACACCACCCCTAGGGTACGCCTCACTGTTGCCTTGCCTCGAAAGGTGATCGTCGAGTAGAGGATGTCTTAGTAAGTCCTCATGATCCGGAAACCTGGCATGAGGGTAGCTTCTAAGGTGTCTTCCCATTGCTCTGGTGATCACCGTGTCCCTACAAACTCGAATTGACCTGAACACCTCCAATGGTGGTGCTACCTACCTCTCAATGGTGGGATGGCACTACTTTAAAGGACATTTACACAGACGAATTCCTTAGGGTAGGTAGGTTCTCGTAGATACTTGCTCTAATTTCAAAACAAATCAAAAATACTTTTCACACCAACACATTTTCAAAAAGCTTTCGAAAGCAATTTTTCAAACACTCTTGAGGGCTGATACAAGAGTCGAACTGGAATTTTCAAAGAAACTTTTTAAAACCCACAATTGAAAAGCAAACAAACCATTTTTGGAAACACAAATGAGCAAGTATCTAAGAGCCCATGGATAACCATGGATAGAAAGGGTGCTAATACCTTCCCTTTCTATAATCTACCTCCCGAACCGAGAGCAATCTCTTTAAGGAATTTTTCTGTGCTTTTGTCCTTTCCATTTGGAGAAAATAAAAGACGGTGGCGACTCTTGCTTCCGCGACATTTCGCGAACCAGCGTTAAACAGTCAGTTCCAGATCCACCGATCACACATAGTATCAAATCTCAAGGAAATTGAGTATCCTCCAGTAGATCTCAATATTCCCCAGCAGTACATATACATATAACAAGCATCCCCGGCAGTCTTGGTCTAAAGATTGTTCCCCGGCGGCGTACCAATATTCAAAGGAATCACTTCCCCCGCAGTCAAAACTTCCCCAGGAGAGTCCAATTTAGTTCCCCAGGGAAGTTGGAATTCATCTCCCCAAGCAGTAAGCTTATCCCCAGTAGATTCTGGAAGCTTATCCTCACAGAGCACGAACGCGTCGCCCGGCTTTATTCAAAGAGTTATTTCCTTAACAGGATATAACTGGGTTATCCTCAGCCAAAAGCCACGGAAAGATCATCGTCGACAGAATCTTCTTATCCCCAGCGAAGTCTGTCAGCACTTCCCATATAGCAAAGACATCCTCAGCAAGTTACTATCAACACTCAGCAAAGTA
Organism: Vicia faba; assembly: GCA_948472305.1. Classification (NCBI taxonomy): domain Eukaryota; kingdom Viridiplantae; phylum Streptophyta; class Magnoliopsida; order Fabales; family Fabaceae; genus Vicia; species Vicia faba. The sequence goes on along the minus strand of OX451741.1, from coordinate 156,805,161 downwards.
CCTCTGTCCCCACAGAGTATTTCTCCCCAGCATGGTCGCTAGAGTATTTTTCTCCCCGCAGAGTTATTCCATTTGCCAAGTTTATTCCTCAACGGAGTTATCTTCTCCTACCGGTATACTTGCAACTATCATCCCCAGCGGAAGAGAAATCTATTCTTCAATATCAGCCCAGGATATGACTTCCCGGCACCTGTCAAGGATTTACTTTCCTAGACGAAAGCATACATAAAATATCACATACATCATTATAGCATGCATAGACGCATCATATCATACAAATCTCATTTATGTTGAGAACATCATTGCTTGGTCCATATCATGCATAACATATGACTAATCTCTACCTTTCAGGAAAGATGCAGTTAAATTCTCAATCATATTTCAAGACCTAGACCGGTTCAGTTAATCGACTCCAAAGATTTCTTATCCAGTCCAAGGCCTTCTCTAGTCCAGCTAAATCGACTCCCAACAGATTTTTCTGATGAAGACTCAGTAGAAATTATCAGGTTTCCCTTTCAGGTTATAATTTCCTATGGTTCCCTCTCCGATGGTGCGTGAGGTGATAATTCCTTTCCTAATGGTTCCCTCTCCGATGGTGCGTGAGGTAATAATTCCTTTCCTAATGGTTCCCTCTCCGATGGTGCGTGAGGTAATAATTCCTTTCCTAATGGTTCCCTCTCCGATGGTGCGTGAGGTGATAATTCCTTTTTAGGTTAATTTCCTATAGTTCCCTCTCCAATGGTGCGTGAGGTGATAATTCCTTTTTAGGTTAATTTCCTATGGTTCCCTCTCCAATGGTGCGTGAGGTGATAATTCCTTTTTAGGTTAATTTCCTATGGTTCCCTCTCCAATGGTGCGTGAGGTGATAATTCCCTTTTAGGTTATAATGGTTCCCTCTCCGATGGTGCGTGAGGTGATAATTCCCTTTCAGATTATAATTTCCTTTGGTTCTCTTCCCGATCCTGCGAAGATGGTAATTCCCACCAAGATTTGCTCAACGAGCGTTGTTGAAGTTAAAGTCACCCAAGGTTCTCTCAGCGTTCATGCTAAGGTAGTAACCATCCCTGGTTCATTCATCACCTTTTGAAGATCCAGACTCAGCTCCTGTAACCAGTCAGGACACATCTATACCAACCATCTGAAAACCAGTTCTTGCAACGTGTCAGGTACTCACTTTTCTTTTTGCAGGTATGCAGGTTCTCGCTAAGGAATCTCTTACGCGATCAACATCCAGATGGCATCTATAAGCCCATCATCCTATCCATCAATCTCCAAATGGCATCTATAAGCCCATTCCCATCATCACACTGCTACTATGTGAGCGCAAATTTCTGGGCACTCTAGTGTTCAATCATCTTCTACCCTCGGATTACGAAAGGCACGCCAGCCAATCTGCATCCTCAGGTCTAAGAAGATTGAACAGGGGCAACTGTTGTACCCCAAAATTTGCCCTCCCATATTCTTCAAGAAATTGCCAAGTCAAGCTTCAAAAGTTCCCCAAGGGTTGCACAGTGCAAAGGCCTCATGAACAGTCAAGATTAGGGTTTGTGTTCTGATCAAGAAAATGAAGTTCTCAAAGGTCCAATCAAGTCTCACATGCCTACAAATATGGTCAAGTATCCTCATATCAAGTTTCAAGGCTTTCAGCACAAAATTGCACAGTCAAAAACCCTAATTGCACTACAGTCAACTGTAGGGGCAAAATGGTCATTTGACAGTCAAAAGTCCAAATTTTTGGTCAACATACCATTTTGAAGCCACAAACATCATTTGATCAATGCTTGATCATGATTCTCAAAGCTTGGCTCAAAAATCATCAAAATGCAAAAGTTTCCCTATTTGGACAGCTGAAAAAGTCAACTGTAAATTGACCAGGGCATAACTTTCACATGGATTATCAGAAAAATTCCATCCAAATCTCATTTGGAAGAGAAAGACATTTCCTACAACTCATCTTCATACTTCAAGTCCAAGAAATGCTCTCACAAAAAGTTATCAATTTCAACATTATAGGTCATTTTCAAAAGTCAACAAAAAGGGGCTTTAAGTCAAAGGCCATAACTTGAGATTGGTAAATCAAAATTATATAGGACCAAAGACATTGGTTAGAGGACTCAATGACCTTTCTAAAATGTCCAAGAACATGAGAAAAGCTTAAAAATTGAGCAAGTTATGCCTTGTGGAAGTTGGGAAATTTTTGAATATTTTGAAAAGTCAACATTGATTCAAATGGTCTAAAATTGCTAATGGGCCCATTTTTCTTCCACAAATCATCATCCATGGCATGTGCACGACTACTTGGCCCAAAGGGAAGTCTTTCTTCATTTTTTATTTATTTATTTGAATTTTTATTTATAATAATTCATTTAAATCAAATTAAATGTATGAAAAATACTTAACCTAAAGTTTTAAATCTTTTTGTGCATGTTTTACCCTCAAGATTTCGTGCATGTACCAATATGGAAAGATTTGGATTGATTGGTATGATTGAGAACAAAAAACACATGGAAAAAGATTTGGAAATCATGGTGAAAAATCAAATATTGAATTCTTTAATTCATGGATCTTTGGACAATTTCTTTGACCTAATATATTCTATACATAAGCCTGAACGAAAACCTAATCATCCTGACCATTGAAGCTGCGCAGAAAGGATCCATAAAACTTGAAATTTTTGTTAAGAAATTCAAAACTGAAAAACACATTCTAGGTTGATTCAAGCCTCCAAATCGATCTCATTAGCTTCCTCAAGCATTACTGAACGTTTTCCAATCACAAACGCTCATCAAAATGCCAGGAATTGGTACAATGGAGTCCACCTGTTTCAAATAAATTTCATAATCGTACATCCTATTCCATGCATTCTTTGTGAAATTTAATTATTGATTCATGTTGGTCATTTGATTCTGAAGCTAACCCATGTATTTAATTGTGTTTTTGAGCTGTATACGCGATTATGCCATTGTCAATTTCTAGGGTTTACAGGACCTTGAATTAGGGCTTCTCAAATAAGGAAAAATTGAGACTTGGGGCCTTGACCATCAAAACGAACGCATCTGGACGAAGAGAATCTATGTGTCGCGCTCAATTTATGAGCGTTCCATGCTTAATCGCTATTTTCTTGTATGGTGTCTTAGGCAACGCGTGAAAACCGTTGCCAATGTTTTTGTGTATTTCAGGAAAAATAAACACAACGAAGAAGAAGGTGTGGTGGCATAAGCTGGTTGGTCAATTCAAAAATTCGCGCGGAAAAAAGAACACACTAACGCGTTTGTTTTATATTGTTTGTTTATTATATTAATTACAGAAAGCGCGTCTAGAACAACTGGCAAGGCGTAGTGGTGTTAATCCTCATGACCTGGGTTCGAACCCCAGGTCTGCATTATTTCCCATATTATTTTGTAATCCATGTTCATATGAAGTTTCAAAGTTGGAGCGCACCGTGCACCTCCATAATCCAGTCGTCCACGCGTCCAAGGGACTCAAATCAAAGGCTCAGAATTGAGGAACACCATAAACCCTGGTCCACGCGCCAACATGTTGCCTGGAAAAGTCAAATGGACTATGCTTATTGGGCCAGATTTCTCAGGATTATACCTCCATATTGGGGTCTGAACCCCCTAGGTTTGTCAATTTATTTTCTTTCTTTTATTTTTTTTATTATGTATATTTTCTTAATTATTGCTTTATTTAATTAATTAATTATTTCCATAAAAAACCTAAAACACATAAAAAATCAGAAAAGAGAAAAAATACAATAAATAATTTTTATTTTAGTATTTTCTTAAATAAATTTGCATGTAATTAAACTTAGAGTAAATTAGGTTTTAATTTTAATACTTTTAACAAAAATCTAAAGAATGTAGAAATAGGTTTAATTAATAATTTTTCATCCCTTTTTTATTTTTCTTTCATAAATAATATTATTTATTTTATTTATTTTCATAATTAAAATTGTATATAAAAATTAGGGTTAATTTAGGTTAAAATTCAATATTTTCTTAAATAAATTAGAATAAAATAGAATTAGGGTTAGCGTTTAACTTCAATTAATTTTTTCTATTAAATCATAAAATACCAAAAACAAAAACAATTTCTTTTCTTTTTTTAATTAATTAATTCATGTAATTTTTAATATTTTGCAAAAAGGGTCCAACGCCCTCGTTCTTAATTCCTTATTAATTTGCATACTTATTTCTTTTCCGCTTAAATAATTCATGTATCTCTCCCAAGGCCTTGTAACATTTTAATTACTTCTCGCACTTTTATTTACTTTATTTATTTTCTGTCAAATCGGGTTCGAGAAACTTTTGGCGATGTGGACCCGCGCCGTTTGTAATAGCTTAGAATTTACTTTTCCCGCAATATTTTTAAACTGTTAATCAAAAACATGAAAGAATGTATGGACAAAAATAAAAACAAACGCTAGAACACCAATAACATGACAAGATAAATGCAAATGAAAACGACACACAAATCGCACACACCACCCCTAGGGTACGCCTCACTGTTGCCTTGCCTCGAAAGGTGATCGTCGAGTAGAGGATGTCTTAGTAAGTCCTCATGATCCGGGAACCTGGCATGAGGGTAGCTTCTAAGGTGTCTTCCCATTGCTCTGGTGATCACCATGTCCTGAACCTCGAATTGACCCGAACACCTCCAACGGTGGTGCTACCTACCTCTCAATGGTGGGATGGCACTACTTTAAAGGACATTTACACAGACGAATTCCTTAGGGTAGGTAGACGACTCTAGATACTTGCTCTAAATTTCAAAACAAATCAAAAATACTTTTCACACCGACACCTTTTCAAAAGCTTTCGAAAGCAACTTTTCAAACACTCTTGAGGACCGATACAAGAGTCGAACTGAAATTTTCAAAGAAACTTTTTAAAACCCACAGTTGAAAAGCAAACAAACCATTTTTGAAAACACAATGAGCAAGTATCTAAGAGCCCATGGATAAACATGGATAGAAAGGGTGCTAACACCTTCCCTTTCTATAATCTACCTCCCGAACCGAGAGCAATCTCTTTAAGGAATTTTTCTGTGCTTTTGTCCTTTCCATTTGGAGAAAATAAAAGACGGTGGCGACTCTTGCTTACCGCGACATTTCGCGAACCAGCGTTAAACAGTCAGTTCCAGATCCACCGATCACAGCATGCATTCTAGCAATAGGCACGACCGGTATCGCGATAGAATGGAGATAACATGCCCTTTGGGGGAGTTTTGATTTGTTGAGTGTTTTTGCGAGTTTTAAAATAAATTCAAGTAATGATTAATGTTTTTTTTTTGGGATTTTTGATTTGTGAATGAGAAGTTTTAATGACAAAAGGAGAAGGAGGTTAAGAGGGAGGCTAAAAACCTAATTGTTTGTTATATGCAAGCGAGTTAAAAGTCTACTTAACATAAGGCAATCGAAAAGGGGTTTAATCGCCTCATGGAGCTACCTAAGGAAGTATAGTATCAAAGTTAAAAAAATAAAGAAAACTTAAATTTTAAATGTTTTTTTTATGGTTTTATATTAAATTGAATAAATAATGAATTCAAAAAGTAAATTAAAACCTACTTCTAAAAATATACTAATATTTGTTTGTGATTTTTAGGTAAAGAAAATATTGGAAGAAAATTAAAATCTAATTCTAAAAGTATGTACTTTGTGATTTTTATATTATAAGTTAATTAAGAAGGTAAAACAAACATTTTTATTTTTGTATATATAAAAAATATAAAATTAAGAAGTAAAAACACAAAATTTAGCTTGGGGGGTACTGCTGGGAAAAGGGGTGATACAACAAGTATTGGTGGAATGGGCTAAAAAAAACAACCTTTTTATTTGCAAGACCCAGAAATCAAAAACAGATTTTAAAAAAAAAAACAAAAAGTGCATGTACCAAAAACGGGTTGGGCCGGACCGGTTCAGGGGGGTCCGGACCTAGCAGCCCGCTTGAGAAACAAAGTGGGTGAAAACCCTAAATAATCACAAACAAACACAACAAGTTCCAATCCTCTTCTTCGTCCCTGTTCTCTTCAACTCGTGACACCGACGGGAGCTAACCCTCCCTCCATCGCTTTGTTCTCCATCTTCCGATTCGGCTACAACAATAACACCCTATTCGAACTTCTGTCTCACTCTCATCTAATCTCTCAAATCAAATTCCCAGTTCTCGTATCATCATTTCTCATGCGATAAACAAACAACAATAACGAATCTCAACCTGATATTTTGGACACAAACGCGGTAAAAAATGTGTAAATGAAAGCAAGCGGCCAAAGCCCTATATCCAGATTGAAACCCGTAGTCCCCACATTTATTAATATTCTCATAAAATTTTCGAATGCGCATGGAGATCAGATTAAAAAAAAAAGAAGCAAAAGAAAAGGGTAATTCGACGATAGAGGTAAGTTATGAACCTGCTTCTTCTTTCTTCTTCTTCTTTTTACCTCCTTCTTCCTCTTTCTGCTTCGTGAATCTCTTCTATGTCCTGAGTATGTTCATGTTGCAGAAGTAAGTTTATGGGCATGATTTGGTGTGTCTCGGTTTTGATGGAGCATGGATGAATTTGTTTATGAAAATAGTGTTTGAGCGGTAAGTAGAGAAGAGAAGTTGTAGTACGTGGGGGTCAGTTTCTAAGGAAGTTAATGAATGAGGTTGGGGGTTATGGAGAGGGATAATCTGTAATGGTGAAGAGAGCAGATTATGGAGGTCAATAAGTGAGGTTTTGAGCAGGGTTAGAAGATGAGTACTGTTGATCAATGGAATACTGGTTTGGGTTGAAGTTTTCTGCTCAGATTGTTGGTATACGAGTTTGTTATGGAGTGAAGGGGTTGTTATGGAAATGTTGGTGTATGAGCAGAGGGTGGAGAGCACAAGGACATGGTTTATGCAGTGGTGAGGCATTAAGGTTGAACCACCAGGTTTGAAGGATGTGGCTGAGATTTAAAGGTGGTTGAAGAAGGTGATGTATCAGGTTTTAGCAAAATTGGGAGACTGTATTGGAGTCCCCTTTCTATGAGTTTTTTTGGTGTGTTTTATAACAACATAAAGGTGGAAAATCGGGGGGAAACTTCATAAATTCAAACATATGTAGTATGCTGAATTTTTTTTCTTTTGGGATGCAGGTTTATGTTGTCTTATTTTGATGTTATTTTGGGTTTGTTTTGGACAGGTTTTAATGTAGGTTTTGGTTTGTCTTGTTGGACAGTTTTATATGCAGGCTTGGGCAGTAATGTGCAGGTTTTGATTTGTCTTGTTTTGATGTTATTTTGGGTTAGTTTTGCACAAGTTTAGGGTTGGATTGGTTATGCAGTATGCAGGTTTTTCTTTTTCTCTCTTACCTCTCAATGATGTAAAGCTGGTGCTTTTTGAAAATTAATTCTGAAGGATTTGCATTTTAGGGAAATGATGATGCATAGGGTATTGTAGGCTATTGCTAGTTTTCTATTTTTTTATGAATTTCTGCTATCTTGTATTTGCTAATTTGTTGTTTGAGTTGCTGGCCTTGCCTATGCTGCCTTGTTCTGCTACTGTTGGCTTAGCAGTTCTGCTGCTGTTTTGGCTTGCTATTTGCGCCGTTATGTTTGTGTTGTTTGTGCTGTTATGTTTTTGCTGTTCTGGACTTTTCCTTGCTATTTGTTTGTGCTGCTGCCTGTAACTTTGTTGTTGAATGATGGCCTTTGCTTTTTCTGCCCGTGTTTGCTAGTTGGTTACAGCTTTGGGCTGCTTGCTTCTTTGTGACTTGCTGTAGCGTGCTTGGTAGTTTGCTTGTTTTGACGCATATTTTGTTGCCTGTTTAGCTAGCTTCTTATGGAAGCTTTGTGCTTTGCTTTAGCAACAAGAAACATTTTCAATTTTCCTTTTCCCCTTTTTGTGAACCAAAGAGAACAACCTTTTTTGTGATTTGCAATTGGGAGAAAATGGCCCATGATTAGAAATAAACCCCTTTTAATTCTGATTCTCAATGCAAATCCTAATGATGAGCTTTCTTGTTTGGAATTTCTTTTCATATGTTTGATTGCTAACTTTTATTATTTTTCCTATTTCATGAACCATAGGATTGGATGATCGAGGAAAGGTTAAAAGATGAAAAGGCCATAGCTAGCAAGGAGCAGATGAATTTCTTGAAGATGAAGCAAGACATTCAATTTTTTTTTGTTTTGTAAACCACAATTATACTTGTGATTCCAAGCCTTGTAACTCGTCTCAAAAAAAATGTAATGAACACAAGCTTGAATGAATTTATTTTGAATGAATTTTTGGTATGGAAATCAAACAACTCTTGATCTTTGATCGAAAGTGGCAATTTCCACTTGAATGATTCGAATGCACCCTTTGACTTTGTAACTTAAACTTCAAGAAATTGTGAGCAATTGTTGTAACTTGTATTCCAAACAATCACGCGCCTTATCTTTCAAAATCCAAACAAACTCTCAAACAAAATAAATGCTTAAGAATTTAATTCCACTGGTTAATTCGAACCCAAAACACCGGTCGCTTGAACCTTGATCTTCATATCATGCCTGAACCACACTTGCACTTCTCGACCAGAAACCTAATTTTTGATATTCAACCCACAACATGTCTTGATCATCATGAACCCTCAACCTCATTTCTTGAAGTGCTCAAACTCCACACTTGCCAACTTTAAACTTCAAACTCTCGACTCAATGGCTTGGAGACTTTAAGAAGAAAACTTGAAATGCGAGAAGATGAAATTCTTGACCTAATGCACTGAGCTTTGAGCCATCCTCGAGGCAGGCGAAAGAAACATCTTCACAGAAACCAAAGACCCGAAACCCTAGCATCTTAACCAGCACACATAGGGAAATAAAACCCTAAACCTGGCTTTGATAAATTTGAGCGAGAACCAACCTTGTAACATGATGACAAAATTCATTTCGCGATCCATTAATTGAGAACCAGATGTGTTCCCCTTTTACCTGATAAGAAAACCTCAAAACAAGATTAGACATAAAGAAGGCGCAACACTAATACTTCAAACCAAAGCACCTGATTCCATGAGATGCGGGATATGCAAATGACTGAGTAATAAAATGATTCAAATGGAATGCAAAGTCCAAAGCCAGACAAAAAGTAAAAGAGATAGGGCAAATTTGGGGTATGACAGCTGCCCCTATTTAATCGTCTTAAACCTGAATGCAAGATTGGCGTCAGCCTTTCGAGAGTTCAAGGTGGAAGATGATTAAATACTAGGACCCGAAATTTTCCCTGGAGAGATGGTGTGAGTGTTATTCACTGGTGTGAATGTTTGCTGGGGAAAGACAAATTGGTCTTCTGGTAGACTGGTCATGATGGATAAAACATGGTTGAAAAAGGGTAGCTTGTACTGGGGTAACAGTGTCAATACAAGTTTTTTGAGGGAGCAGGTGGTAAAATGACTGAAAGGATATGGTTGACAATGCCGTGATGACTAAATTAAAATTACTTGACAAAATGATAACTTAAATGCAATGAGTAGAACTTGATGACGGCAGAGAATCTATCAAGAGGTATTTTACGACCCAAAAAGAAAGGTAAAGATAATGGGTAAAGACCAGCGTATAATCTATGACCCAAGAGAAAGGTAAAGTGAGAGTAAGACCTACGAGCGACCTACGACCCTATAATAGATAACGTGAGGGTAAGACCTACGAGCGACCTACGACCCTAGCAAAGATAACGTGAGGGTAAGACCTACGAGCGACCTATGACCCTAGCAAAGATAACATGAGGGTAAGACCTACGAGCGACCTACGACCCTAGCAAAGATAATTTGAGGGTAAGACCTACGAGCGACCTACGACCCTAGCAAAGATAACGTGAAGGTAAGAACTACGAGCGACCTACGACCCTAGCAAAGATAATGTGAATATTGAGAGTTAGGGGGAGTACGACGTACTGGCACCATGGTTTATTTTAGTTGGTAATGTAATAACAGATGTTAACTGGGAATTATGAGGATGATATTCTTTGTGAGGATGTTTTGTTGATTTGGGATTGATTTGGGATTGATCTGGCTCATGCTTCATATGCATTTGAAGTGTGACACGATGATCCAGGGATATGCTATGTGTTTGAGGATGCAATGAAGTATGTCATGATGATGTATGTAAAGTGCAAAAACTCATTGGGATCCGTTGCTCGTCGTCTTGAGATACCAATATGGATTGGTGCTTGAAAACTGAGAGAATTGAGTTATATCCTTGTCGAGATCACTGGGGATTAAATCTTGTTGGGGAGGAATAGCTTGATCTGACTTTCTTCACCTGCTGGACTGCTTGTGAATGACTGAATAGAGACATGGATCTCATTAAATTCCCCAAGTTTTCTCTATTTCCAGGGAGGAAAGGGCCCCGTCTGGCTTTCCTTACTTCACGAACCACTTGGGGATTAGGAAATGGACATTAGTGTCTTCAGATGCCCCGAGTTCACTTTATTGCTGGGGAGTTGCGTGTTTAAACATCTCCAGGGAATGATGATGATTCCGAGGACGTTAACTGAACCAAAGTGAATGTCATGACTCTCTTAGCTTGATTGAATTTGTACGGATGACAGGAATTTTCTTGAGTAGCTCCATAAGAGGGGAGGAGGAATGTCCTTGTCTGCAAGGATCTCTTCGAGTGGAATGCTAAAAGATTCGTGTAATACGGCGCAAAGTGGCATGCCCCAATATCTTCCTCTGATCATGGATTCTTGTAGAGATTTGTCGAATCTCGACGTAACTGCCCCAGGTTGCACAAATTTTGAATAGGTTACTCAGCCTGATTCCCCCAGTTTGAAGTTTAATGAGATTTATCGACATGGCTGCTTCTGATTGACTGGAAAAATATGGAAGAGACTTATCGACGTGATAGCCTCTGATTGGCAGCTTGAGGGAATGCCCCAGAATAAGATCAATCTTTGTTTTTTTTTACAAGTTTATACAGCAATTTGTCCTTCGAGATGACCATGTTTTCAATTGATGATCATCACGCAAGCTTACTTGATGTTCAAGCACTTATTTATATGCAACGAATGTTTGTCTAAGAATGATGATTCTAATGCAAATTATATGCTTATCTTGAAGTTCAAAAAACTTTTATTGAAATGATGTTGAAGCATCAGTTTTTTTGTTTTTATGAATAGGTGACGTGTCACCAAATCAAATTTTAGTACATCCCCGAGGAGTCAGGTTTATGTATTCTCGCTATAGTATTGCTTTCGAATTAACCCATGCTTCAGTTAGGACTTTTAAGGGTTGTAACATGGCCTGGTTCACAGTTTTAGAAAAAATATTTAAGGCTCAAAATTATTTGGTGCCCACCCATTCTCCATGATGTTCTCCGCTCCTATGTTCAGTTAACTCGATACGAGCACTCATCTCATGAGAAGAGAGTTTGCGATGATTGAGGAACCACAAGGGTTTCTAAGACCTGACAACCATTGGCTTCTTGGCGTATGATCACTCAATCTTGTTCTTTGCTGAGGATTATTATTATTTTTTATTTCACTTTCCCTAATTTTTTCCTGGACAATTTCTTGATTTTAAAGTTGTAATCCAGCGGGATGCCCTGACTTTTTCCTAAGTCTCTTGTTTTTCAAGTTTTGACTTAACAGGGATTTTTGTCTCTTTCTTTTTGAACAAGTTATTGATCTTTGCGCCATCTTCGATTGGTTGGAAATGGTTGTGGTTGTCTGAGTCCCGGATAGATGAAGAATAACTGTTATGGTATCGTCATCTGCTGACCTCCTGATTGTGCAAGAGATACCCATCAGGATATCATTCTCTTCGATGCACGCTGCTGGTAGGTGACAGTTTATCATTGTGGTGTTGACTTCTCCTAGCCCTTTGATGGATAACCATTGTTGTATCCCTATGAACTCCCTCTTGACGAGTTCTGGATGCTCGATCGGATTAACTGAAATCTACTCGCCTCGGGGTTAAAATTGAGGGTTTTTCTGTGTAAAAGGAACTCCTACTTCAAAGCTCGAAAGGGTTGACAAGGGTCTATCTTCCTTATAACTCCGGTGTTTGGGGATTTAAAACAATGCCTGTACATCGTCAGCAAGGTTTTATTCAAAAGCATACCTTTTGAGAATCTAAGTATCAGATCTTCATCATCCTCCCTTAAGAGTTATTATTTTTTTTTTATTTTTTTAAATTAAATTAAAAAGAGTTAAGCATCAAAAGCAAGTACAATAACAAAACATAAATGAGTGAATACGAATGGATTAGTTCAAGACAAACACATTCAATGCATGGTGATTCAATATAAAAGACAAACAATTTTGCATACAATGGGTACTGGACAAAACAAAAAAGGTTACAAATGATAATGCAAATGAAATTAGAAATTTCAATGCTCAGGAGACTTCTTCATCCCTAGCTCAAATGAGGAGATGCTCTTGCATTCTTGACACCTATCTCAGCAAGGGAATTCAATCCATTATCAGACCCTTTGGAGTGAACGTGATAACTTTGGCATCAAGGAGGTCTTGAACGTTGTTTTTTAATGCCCTACAATTCTCAATTGTGTGGCTTGGAGCCCCTGAATGGAATTCTCAACGATCACTGACATCATACCCTCGTGGGAGAGTATTTGGTGTTGGACCAAGTTCACGCAGTTGAACCAACTGATTGGCAAACAATTGAGGGAAAAGTTAAGCATAAGACATGGGAATGGGATCCACCCTCCTTTCGATAACTTTCTTCCTCTTTCGTCCTTTTTGCCCCTGGGGTTGATGACTCGGCTGAAAAGACCCAGATCGTGCTCGTTGAACATACAGTTGTCCATATGTGTACTGATGTTGATGATGGATTGACTGATGCTGAGTCACCCGCGGTTGTTGAGCTGAGATTGTAGCATATGCTCGAGGAACATTAGGATGAACAAACAAAGTTTGACGGTGCAGAGCTTGATCTTGATGACGGACTGGAGCCTTTCCTTTGTTGATGGTAGCACTAGTCTCTCCTTCTTTCTTCTTGAGGAGGCCAAAGTAAGGTTTCTTGTTACTTCCATTGATAGCGCTAGATGTACCTTGAATTTTTCCTGACTTGAGGCCATCTTCAATACATTCCCCAATGGTAACGAGGTTCGAAAAGGAGGTCGAAATACAACCGAGTATATGTTGGAGATATGGGTCTTGCAGGGTGCCCACGAACAAATAAGTCAATTCACGATCCAAGAGAGGAGGTTGGACCCTTGCAGCCAGTTCACGCCACCTCTGAGCGTACTCTTTGAAAGACTCTTCAGATTTTTGTACCATCCCTTGGAGCTGAGTACTGCTAGGAGCCATGGCAGTATTGTAATGGTAATGTTTCAAAAAAGCATCAGCAAGCTCTCCCCAAGTAATTACATGAGATCTTTCCAATTGCATATACCAACCCAACGGTGCCCCGGTCAAGCTGTCTTGAAATAAATGCATGAGTAATGGTTCATTTTCAGCATAGGCCGCCATTTTGCGACAATAGGAACGAAGATGAGTTTCTGGGAAAGAAGTTCCTTTGTATTTGTCAAACTCTGGGACTTTGAACTTGGGAGGAATAACTACCCCAGGCACGAGGCACATTGAAGCAGTATATAATCCAGAAACCTTGATACCCTCCATGGCTCTAAGTCGCTCTTCGAGAGCATGATACATTTTCATAGTTTCGGCAACCCCGACAGAAAGGTTCACTTGGGGTTCATCAAGATCAATAACATCATGATGATTGTCGACATCATTCCTAGGAGCACCGATAGGAGTCTCAACATTTGCATTGTCATTTCTCCCATTAGCAGAAGTGGAAGGAGCATCAGTAGTAAGCTTGGCAACACTTTGATGTAGTTCTTCTTGACCCTTGATCACGGCATGAAGGGTTTCCATAAGTTGATCCATGTGAGTACCCACAGTGTCCATATCCCGACGGAGTGCATTCTGGTTCTCTTCAAAAAGATCCATTAGCCTTTGTTGGTTGCCTCTGGTACGGTAAAAATATGGAGGAGTAGTCTTTGTTGTTTACTGGATTCTGAGAAAGGGGACCCCCATGAGTTTTTGTTGTGAAAAGAATGAATGCATGGTAATATGGATGAACGCTTTATCTTCATTTCTGAGGAGACCCAAAGACTCGTCTATCTTTTAAAATTTCCCTTTTTTTTAAAAGCTATATCAACAAGACTTGTCTTTGGATTTCTCTAGATATGTGATATATATACATGATGATATGATGTCATGGTATGCTATGGCATGAAGTCTCATCCCCACATATTCTGGATAACCATTGCGTAGTCCGTTGCACAGGCTGAAAGTAACAGGATCAAAAGTTCGACGTCATAGGCATGGAGTCAAAGTAACCACCCACGAGGTATGTACTAGAGGTTTATCACCTGCCGAACAAGGTTCTAAAGAGTTCTCGAAGTCTACGCTCTTCCTTTGGATATTACCGACGTCCCAATTACTTGGTAATCAGCAATATTCGCAGGAAAAACTCGTCCGAGTGAAATATCGCGTGACAACTACTTCTGGATTACTCGGTTACAGTCTCCGCATTACACCTAAAAGGCCAAGATGGGTTAATGGTTTTACGGCCCTCAACTTCTCGAGTTCCCAGGTCGAAAGCAACGACGTCTTCCCGATTACTCGGTAAACATCACTACTTTCAAGGGGACCTCCACTGAGTGGGGGATTTTCATGCCTCCTTCTTCGGGATTACTCCCTCAAAGTTAACATGATTATACCGCCCATCCTAATCCTATGTGTAACCCAAGTCCGGGTATAGGACTTATCAAAATTAATCACCAAACCCAACATCACAATGTATCCAGAATATGTGAGTAGCAACAATATATGCAATATATACAAAAGAATAAAATAAAGAAATAAAACAGTAAAGCAAGATAAAGCAAATAAATAAACACCCAAAAAGAAAAATAAACAAAACTAGGAGAGACTCGCTAAAGATCCCCATCAGAGTCGCCAGCTGAAGCCACCGGCTGAAAACACAGAGCCGCCACTGAACTTTATTTATCCCGAAGGAAGGGGAAATATCGATAAAACCACAAGGGAATGGATAAGATGGTCTTGCGACCAAGAGAAAGGGTAAGGGAGTCGGCTATGCGGGGGGAAGGAATTAGCACCCCTCGCATCAGTTGTACTCAACGGGATCCATTTTGTTTGTTTGTCTTAAAGGGTGTGTTTATCTACAACTATGCTTGCTTAAAGGGAAATGAATGGTTTTTGATTATTGCATTCGTGAGGGTTTCGCGACCCTTTACCTACGTATCCAATGAAGGAATCAGAACACCGTAGTTCCACTAGAAAATGGTTTGTTTGTTTGTCTTTTTTGGTGGGCGGCATTAACGCACACATTCTAGCAATAGGCACGGCCGGTATCACGGTAGTATGGAGATAACATGCCCTTTGGGGGAGTTTTGATTTGTTGAGTGTTTTTGCGAGTTTTAAAATAAATTCAAGTAATGATTAATGTTTTTTTTTGGGGATTTTTGATTTGTGAATGAGAAGTTTTAATGACAAAAGGAGAAGGAGGTTAAGAGGGAGGCTAAAAACCTAATTGTTTGTTATATGCAAGCGAGCTAAAAGTCTACTTAACATAAGGCAATCGAAAAGGGGTTTAATCGCCTCATGGAGCTACCTAAGGAAGTATAGTATCAAAGTTAAAAAAATAAAGAAAACTTAAATTTTAAATGTTTTTTTATGGTTTTATATTAAATTGAATAAATAATGAATTCAAAAAGTAAATTAAAACCTACTTCTAAAAATATGCTCATATTTGTTTGTGATTTTTAGGTAAAGAAAATATTGGAAGAAAATTAAAATCTAATTCTAAAAGTATGTACTTCGTGATTTTTATATTTTAAGTTAATTAAGAAGGTAAAACAAACATTTTATTTTTGTATATATAAAAAAATATAAAATTAAGAAGTAAAAACACAAAATTTAGCTTGGGGGGTACTGATGGGAAAAGGGGTGATACAGCAAGCATTGGTGGAATGGGCTAAAAAAAACAACCTTTTTCTTTGCAAGACCCAGAAATCAAAAACAGAATTTTTTTAAAATAACAAAAAGTGCATGTACCAAAAATGGGCTGGGCCGGACCAGTTCAGGGAGGTCTGGACCCAGCAGCCTGCTTGAGAAACAAAGTGGGTGAAAACCCTAATTAGTCACAAACAAACACAACAAGTTCCAATCCTCTTCTCCATCCCTGTTCCCTTTAACTCGCGGCACCGACGGGAGCTAACCCTCCCTTCATCGCTTTGTTCTCCATCTTCCGATTCGGCTACAACAACAGCACCCTATTCGAAATTCTGTCTCATTCTCATCTAATCTCTCAAATCAAATTCCCAGTTCTCGTATCATCATTTCTCATGCGATAAACAAACAACAATAACGAATCTTAACCTGATATTTTGGACACAAACGCGGTAAAAAAGGTGTAAATGAAAGCAAGCGGCCAAATCCCTATATCCAGATTGAAACCCGTAGTCCCCAGATTCATTAATATTCTCATAAAATTTTCGAATGTGCATGGAGATCAGATTCAAAAAAAAGAAGCAAAAGAAAAGGGTAATTCGATGATAGAGGTAAGTTATGAACCTGGTTCTTCTTTCTTCTTCTTTTTACCTCCTTCTTCCGCTTTCTGCTTCGTGAATCTCTTCTATGTCCTGAGTATGTTCATGTTGCAGAAGTAAGTTTATGGGCGTGATTTGGTGTGTCTCGGTTTTGATGGAGCGTGGATGAATTTGTTTATGAAAATAGTGTTTGAGCGATAAGTAGAGCAGAGAAGCTGTAGTACGTGGGGTCAGTTTCTAAGGAAGTTAATGAATGAGGTTGGGGGTTATGGAGAGGGATAAGCTATAATGGTGAAGAGAGCAGATTATGGAGTTTAATAAGTGAGGTTTTGAGCTGCGTTAGAAGATGAGTACTGTCGATCAATGGAATACTGGTTTAGGTTGAAGTTTTCTTCTCAGATTGTTGGTATACGGGTTTGTTATGGAGTGAAGGGGTTGTTATGGAAATGTTGGTGTATGAGCAGAGGGTGTAGAGTGCAAGGACATGGTTTATGCAGTGGTGAGGTATTAAGGTTGAACCACCTGGTTTGAAGGATGTGGCCGAGATTTGAAGGTGGTTGAAGAAGGTGATGTATCAGGTTTTAGGAAAATTGGGTGACTGTATTGGAGTCCCCTTTCTATGAGTTTTTTTGGTGTGTTTCATAACAACATAAAGGTGTAAAATCGGGGGGAAACTTCATAAATTCAAATATATGTAGTATGCTGACTTTTTTTGCTTTTGGGATGCAGGTTTATATTGTCTTATTTTGATGTTATTTTGGGTTTGTTTTGGACAGGTTTTAATGCAGGTTTTGGTTTGTCTTGTTGGACAGTTTTATATACAGGCTTGGGCAGTAATGTGCATGTTTTGATTTGTCTTATTTTGATGTTATTATGGGTTAGTTTTGGACAGGTTTAGGGTTGGCTTGGTTATGCAGTATGCAGGTTTTTCTTTTTCTCTTTTAACTCTCAATGATGTAAAGCTAGTGCTTTTTGAAAATTAATTATGAAGGATTTGCATTTTAGGGAAATGATGACGCATAGGGTATTGTAGGCTATTGCTAGTTTTATATTTTTTTATGAATTGCTGCTATCTTTTATTTGCTGATTTGTTGTTTGAGTTGCTGGCCTTGCCTATGCTGCCTTGTTCTGCTACTGTTGGCTTAGCAGTTCTGCTGTTGTTTTGGCTTTCTATTTGCGCCGTTATGTTTGTGCTGTTTGCGCTGTTATGTTTTTGCTGTTCTGGACTTTTCCTTGCTATTTGTTTGTGTTGCTGCCTGTATATTTGTTGTTGAATGCTGGCCTTTGCTTTTTCTGCCCGTGTTTGCTATTTGGTTGCAGCTTTGGGCTACTTGCTGCTTTGTGACTTGCTGCTTCGTGCTTGGCAGTTTTCTTGTTTTGACGCATATTTTGTTGCCTATTTAGCTAGCTTCTTATGGCAGCTTTGTGCTTTGCTTTAGCAACAAGAAACATTTGCAATTTTCCTTTTCTCCTTTTTGTGAACCAAAGATAACAACCTTTTTTGTGATTTGCAATTGGGAGAAAATGGCCCATGATTAGAAATAAACCCCTTTTAATTTTGATTCCGAATGCAAATCCTAATAATGAGCTTTCTTGTTTGGAATTTCTTTTCATATGTTTGATTGCTAACTTTTATTCTTTTTCCTATTTCATGAACCCAAGGATTGGATGATCGAGGAAAGGTTGAAAGATGCGGGATATGCAAATGACTGAGTAATAAAATGATGAAAATGGAATGCAAAGTCCAAAGCCAGACAAAAAGTAAAAGAGATAGGGCAAATTTGAGGTACGACAGTATCATCCTCAACCCGACTGCACACCGTCTTTTCCAAAAATTACAGTCTTACCATGATCTTCTCCAACACCAGTCAATTTCTATTTGGCATTCTCCTTCAGAAGCTACAGTCTCGCCCTGATCTCCTCCCACAGCGTCCAACCTTCATTTGGCATTCCTTCTTGAAGTTGATCAGTTTCGACCCGATCTTCTCCAGTAGAGTTCATAATTCATTTTTGCATCTCCTCTCAGTATTTGTAGCCTATTTCTACCGGTTTCTTAGTTTTTACTCCCGGCAAAGTTTCAGCTCTTCAAGGGTTCCTCTCTAGCAGTTTCTCATATTTTCTCTTCGCCAGTAGATTTTTCAATTTATTTTTGCAAGTTAAAAAAATTATGACTTCTTTGTTGTTGGCTTCTCGTTTGGCCATTCCCCAGTGAAACATTTAAACATGCATAATTGCATTGCATCTACACAAACGCGTAGCATTTCCGTTATATGGAGCATTACGCTATAAAAAAAATTTCAAACATGCATCGGAACATAAGCCATTACTGTTTCTGTTTCCCCCATTGAATTTGCTAATACTTCGGATTATATCCCCAGCAAGGTCGTCATCCTCAGTATCTCAGTTTCACCCCATACAAATATCCTTTTGATGTTAATCATTCGATTTGTTAAGTATCTGCTCTTGATTGGAGTTCAGTTTCTCCTTGGCACGGTCTTCTCAGGTCTTTACTACCCTCGTCGGTTCATTTCTTTATCTATTAATGTACCTTTTGAATACCGATTTCGCCTTGGTATTCACTTTCAGCAGGTTTTTAGCTTTACACGCTAATCACCTCGCTTTGGGTCAAGCTTTGAGTTTCGTCTCCTCACCCGCGCATGAAATCCAGTTTCGTCCTGGTACTCATCTAGTTTAGTTTAGCCTAACTAGTTATTGAGTCGAGTTTCATCTCGTTTTTGTTTTCATACCTTAGACCCTTTGACAGTTTTCATTTACTGAGTTTCTTTGCAGTGTTCGTACTGCGTCCCTGGTTGAAATCAGTCTCTTTTGTTCCTTGGATTCTTCTATCAGTTTTCATCACTGTTATCCATTGATTTGAGACCAGCATGTGCTCTGAGAAACATGCGCTCTTATCACTTTGCTTTGGGTCGAGTTTTGATCTCGTCGCCTGTGCATGAAATCCCGTTTCCTCCTGGTACTCACCTAGTTTAGTGTCTCCTAACTAGTTAATGAGTCGAGTTTCATCTTGTTTTTGTTTTCATACCTTATACCCTTTGATGGTTTTCATTTACCGAGTCTTTTTGCAGTGTTTATGTTGCGTCCCTGGTTGAAATCAGACTCTTTTGTTCCTTGGATGCTTCTATCAATTTTCATCAATGTCATCCATTGATCTGAGACTAGCATGTGCTCTGAGAAACATGCATTGTTATCACTTTTGCTATGGGTCGAGTTTTTCCTCGTTACCCATGCGTGAAATCCAGTTTCATCTTGGTACTCATCTAGTTTAGTTTCGTCTAACTAGTTATTGGGTTGAGTTTTGTCTGATTTTGTTCCTCACTCCTGGGATTCTTTCAGTTCCTTCATACTGTTTATCTTAGGTTGAGATTAGCAAGTGTTCCTAGAATCACGCACTCTAGCCACTTTGCCCGGCGTACTTTTCATTTCCAAAGTTTAGTTTCGCCTATTCTCTGTGGTTTGAGTCTTATCTCACCCCTTTTTGTGGTCCGGTTTTGTCCTGGTGCATTCATTCTGAAGTTTAGTTTCGTCTACTCTTCTAAGTTTTAGTTCTGTTTTAACTTTATTAAAATCTGCGTTACAACTTCATTCTGACGCGCGTCTTTGGGGGGTCCAATGTTCATTAAACCTCTTGTTTGCTACATCCTATTTCGTTTGGTATCTTCTTAATCCTGCACCTGTTGGTTTTCTTTGTCTTTGGGGGGTTCTACTATTTCTTCAAGAGTGTAAATTTTGAGTTCTTTTGTATTCAATCATCTTCAACTCTGCATGCTCGAAAGTTGTCACTTTTCTCACTTATCATGTTAAAGATGATTGAATAGGGGCACCTGTTGCACCCCAAAATTTACCCTCTTGATTTAGGCTTATGTTTCATCATAAACATCATATTGCATTTCATTCATACATTGTGTTGGGATCAAAGTATTTTGGTTATCAAGTCTCCCTCAAGCTTTGGAAGATTGATTGTATTGACAAGTTGCTTAAGGAGAGCCTTATTATCTAAACCTATGGATCTTTCAAGTCCAAAGGTTTCGCATATCACAAGGTATCTTATCCACCTCATTGGATCATTAGAAGATTGAGTATTATGCTGTTATAAGGAGAATCAATTCCTTTTGATTTATTAGTCAAAACTAGGGTTTGAGTTTTAATCAGAGGTTCTTTGGAATTTTGAGTGGAAACTCTTTCCATAGCCTCTATGTGTTTGGAATATCATATGCTTGAATTTTTGTTCACCAATTTTAAAGGGAAGTGGTTCAATTGAATCAAAGGGGTAAAATAGACATTTCACTCAAAAGTCAACAAAAGTCAACCAAGGTCAAAGTTGACCAAGTGAACTTTTGGTCAATATGAAGCATTTGACATGTATTTTCATGTGGGAGGATCATTGGTGATTGTTTCTGGTGAGAATTGCAAGTTTGAGAGGTTACTTAGATTTGAAGTTATCTTGGTGATTGAAAATTTCACTAAGTATTCTTGATTTTGGCATGACTTTGCAAGGGCATAACTTTCTCATTTTTATGGGATTTTGGCGTTTCTTTTGGCCAATTGAAGAGGGGAAAAAGATCTACAAGGGCCTACAGTGGACAAAAAATACACTTCTTATTCAAAATCAAAAGTTATTGGCCTTAGAAGTTTTGGGCAAGTTGGTCAAGTGTTGGGCGTCATGGGCGAGCCACACGGCCATCCTGAGGCATCTTGCCCAGGCATTTCATTGAACAGATGGCACACCAAATGTGCAATCCATTTGCTTATAACCCAAGCTAGGTTTTGATTTGATTTTGGGTTTAATTATAAGTATTACATGTTGGCTCTCCATTGTGAGAAGAATTATTGGAGATGGTTAGGGTTTGATCAAGTTATGAATGCTGAATGTGGGCATCCTCAACTGATCGGGCATGGCACACAAGATGCAAGTCATGGCCGAGCCAGCTGCACATCAACACCAGATTTGACATAAAATACATTTTTTTGATTTGGTTTCAAATGATTTCATCATACACGAGTGTCTCACGTGTGCACTCGGCTCCCACCTCACTTCCCTCGTGTCTTGCCATTTTTGGCATCTTTCTCTCAAAAATATCACATATTCCATGCGCATCAGTTGGACACCTCAACATTCACACTTATTTCCTCTCATTTCCACTCAATCCTTGCTCATCAAAATGCAGGTCATTATGGAGATGCAAGGGATAAAATGAAATTTCTACTTTTTGGATTTTGGTTGAAATCAGAGAAAACCAAAAAATATCTCAAAAGAACTTCAGTATTATTTTGATCTTCACCATCCATTTTCCAACTGGATTTTCTGATTCAAAGGCCAGGATTTCTTCAACTGTAACAAAATTTTGCTACTATATAACAAACTTTCTCTTTCAATATGATTCATTATTCAGTCATTGGAGGAATCATAAAAAAAGAGCTCTCTCTTTCTCTCTGCTTTCTCCTTCAATCTCCAACCAAAATTTTTCTTTGTAACTGCTTCAGCCTCCTCAAATCTTCATCAATTCTCCGACTGAATCTTCAACCTCCAAAATCTTCATCAATTCTCTGACTGAATCTTCAACCTCCAAATCATCTTTATCTCCCTGCAAATCGTCAACAATATCACAAATCTTCATCGTCATCAAGAACTTGAAGCAAATCTTCTCCTCAATCCTACACCCTCAATCGAAAGGGAGCAGTATCGGTCAAGAATTTCAGTTTTAAGTTCAATTTTCTCTCAGGAAATTCAGTTCTCGAATTCTCTCATTTCTCTGGATTATTCTTCCATTTTCTTGTTGATTCATCTTCAGTGAAGTGAGTAAATCATAGTGGAAGCATTGGTTTGCATCTGGAGTAGCGTATCCGAGTTTCCAGATTTTGTATCAAGGTGAGTTTTCTTGGCCTTCAATTTGTGTGATTCAGCTTTAATTAGAGATGTAGCTCTTGTGAATTGTGTTTTAGCTGACCGGACTATAGGTCTGATGTATATATTTGTCTTTGTTTGATTCTTAAATCGAGTGGTGGAGTTTCTGAAATTCTGTGTACATATGATTTTCTTTGAGTTTTTCATGAGTTTTGTTCTTGATCCATGGTTAATGATTTGATATGATTTTAGTTGCATGATATAGAGTGTTTTGTTAGATTTCGATTGAATTTGATTTTACTAAATCTAATGGAGAATTGAGTTCGTTTAAATGATCTGAGCATGAGCCCTTGCATTAGGTTTTCGCGCAAGTTTCATTTGTGTTGGAGGCTAGAGTCTATGAAGCTTCGAAGTCTAGAATCTATGAATCTTCGAAGGATGATAGCTTTGAAATCTAGAGCCTGAGGAGCTTCGTTCGAATGAGGTTGAGTCGAAGCTTTGAAATCCAAAGTCAGTAAAGCTTCATTCGAATAAGGTTGAGTCAAAGCTTTGAAATCAAAAATCAGTAAAGCTTCATTCAAATGAGGTTGAGTCGAAGCTTTGAAATCCAAATTCAATAAAGCTTAGTTTGAATGAGATTGAGTCAAAGCTTTGAAATCCAAAGTCAGTAAAGCTTCGTTCGAATGAGATTGAGTAAAGTCATTGGAGCTTTGTTCGAAGAAGGTTGGAGCTTCGTTCGAAGAAGTTTAGAAATTCGTTCGAATAAGGTTGAAGCTTCGTTTGAAGAAATGAAGTTTCGTTTGATGAAGGCAAGGTTGAGGGAAATCGAAGAAGGTTGCTGCTACAGGTTGAGGTCAAATGAAGAAGGATGCTACTGCTGCAGGTTGAAGCCAAACGAAGAAGGATGCTACTGCTGCAGCTTGAGGACAAACGAAGAAGGATGCTATTACTGCAGGTTGAAGCCAAACAAAGAAGGATGCTATTGTTGTAGGTTGAAGCCAATCAAAGAAGGATGCTACTGCTGCAGGTTGAAGCCAAATGAAGAAGGATGTTACTGCTGCAGGTTAAAGCCAATCGAAGAAGGTTGCTACTACAGGTTGAAGCCGAACTAAGATGGATGCCACTGCTGCAGGTTGAGGCCAATCGAAGAAGGTTATTGTTGCAGGTTGCGGCTAATCGAAGAAGGTTGTTGCAGAAATGTTGAGGCCAATCGAAGAAGGTTGCTGCAGTAAGGTTGAGGCTAATCGAAGAAGGTTGCTACTGCAAGGTTGAGGCAAATCCAAGGAAGCAAAAGGATTTGCATCACGAAGCTGGAAAAGTTTCACGGTAGAAGCTGAACCACCACTCTAATTGTGAACTCTTATCCTTTTTTTAATTATTCAAAACATTTGATCAATTTTGTTTTATGATTTTAATTTTTGTTAAATAGAACCTAATTGGATAATTGCCGGAATAAGATGTGAATTCAAACTATGGTGGTGGCTGGGCCCTGAGCCCATTAGTTCTTTTAGAAATCAATAAATACCAACAAAAGGGCTTCATGGGTCACTTTTCAGATGGTCCTAGCACCTAACTTCTGATTCATACACATCTGGATCCAATATACACCCCTGGTTGTTTGAGCTTTGTCATTTATTTTCTCATGGAATTTTCTTTTTCTTAGTTTGATGATAAAAATGATACAAAAATGATTGACTATTTTTAGAGTTGATTTTTTTTAGGACTTTAGAATTTAATTGAAGTTTCCAAATTATTATTTCCATGTTAATACTCACTTTGTTATTACTTTATTTCCATGAGTTCATGGTAGGAGTTTGGTTTGTGATCGTCGGGTTTCTTTGTTTTAATAGGCTCTGCTAAGGATTAATATCCGTTTGGTATTTTCTCTTGTTTATCTCACTTTGCACTTTACTGCTTTCGCGAAGATCGTCGGGTTTCTTTGTTTTAATAGGCTCTGCTAAGGATTAATATCCGTTTGGTATTTTCTCTTGTTTATCTCACTTTGCACTTTACTGCTTTCAAGGGATCATGTATAGTAGGGGCGTTCATTGCTTTCTAGAAATCATGTGAAGTAGGAAGCAAGAAATAAAGAGTGTGTGCTCGAAGTCGCTATTTAAAGTCCTGTAGCAGGCACCGCTTTCTGTATGCTATATGTGTTTGTTTAAAATCCTACCTTTGAAGTAGGTATTCTGCACATGTGTTTACATTTGTGCCCACATTGTTTTACAGGTGAAAAGTCCTCAAAAGGAGGCAAGCGGAAATGGTTCGTAATCAACCCCCGCACATTCCAGTTCATGTCGTTCCTATGCTCACTTTCTACAAGTAGATGCTCTGAACATGTGCCCATGATCTGAATGAATTTAATTCCTTTAAGGGCGAGTGAAAAGGGTTCCCGCAATCGGATCCCTGGGCTTTCTTTAGCTCGTGTTGACCAACACTAATGCTTAGTGTACGCATGCACTATGTCTTTTCCTCCCAGATCTTTCTTTCCCTGATAACTGATATCACGATTAAGGACCCTTTTTGCATTCCTATACTTCTATGGCTTGTTGACTCAGGTGATGTGCTCCCCTTGGTTGTGGCCTGACTCCTGGTCTGATGCTTGGTTGCTTGTCTATGGCAGGACCTCCCTTTCTACTACTAGGCATGCGCCTTGTAGGTGTTTCATATTCGAGTGATGATCGAGCTGTTATTTGTCCAAATGTTTCGCCATCTACTTGCTTGCTTTTTGTCACTGTGACATTTTTACCATGCTCTCTTAGGATTGCTTGTGTAGGGTTAGTCCTCGAGCTAGACCTTAGGATAGTGTTGGCTCTTAAATTCGACACCCTTGTTTCATTAATGTCAGCCATTAAAGCTGAAGGTTGTTTTCGATCAGCTGGGTCTGTCGAAATGCCCATCGAAAGATGGCAATGTACTTAGAAGATTTCTTCCAAGGGAGAAGTTGGTTGCCTTCGACGTCGAAGGAGTTTCTCGTCGAAGATGCTTCTCGACGAAGGTGTTCGATGGTTCAGAGTGGAACGGTGTGAAGTTCAAGCGTTTGGAGGGAAAACGGTTTCCAGCGGTTATCAAGTGCAACGTGCAAAGATCTGGAGCGTCGAACGTTGAGAACGTGCCAAGTGGGATCATCTCGAAGCAGTATAACTGCCCGACGGTTACTTGGGATGTTTTAGTATAAATAGTAGTAGTTCACGCAGTTTCTCGCGTGTGTTCACAATTATATACAAAGTCACTCATATAGACTCGAGTACCCAGCGTGTGAGAAAGAATTGTTGAGAAATGTATGTGTGAAACACCAACTTTATTAATCAAAGTCATTTACTTTTCCAGAAACTTTACTTGCTTTCTTCTTTACTTTCCTGTCGAAGTCCTTTACTTTAAGCCTTCATTTATTTTACCAAGCCTACTTCTTCATGCAATTTACTTAAAGCCTCTTTATTTTATTGTCATTTAACCATTATCCAATTTAATCAAAACCTCAAAATCAACCTATGTCCTAGGATCAATCTGATCGATCCTGCGAGTAACCAAATAAGTAACCATTTGGAGGATCAGCAGTTGTTTACCAATAACCACGGTAAACAAATTGGCACACCCGGTGGGACCGTGTGTTGATTTCTGAAAATAATCTCATCCTTTTCGAGGAGCGTTGTATGTTATTGAGAAGTGGTAGAATATACACTAACGATAACAATACTGCCAGAAGAAGGGAAGAGATGGCGAATCCGCCAAACAATAACGAAATCCCACAAACGAATGTGGGAGCAACGGTTATCTCGACCGTAAGTGAAGCGACAAATGCTGGTTCGACACCAACAGTAACGGTCACAGCAACGGGGCCATTACCTCCGTTCACAGGCCCCAGAGTGCCTTTGGGAACTCCCCCACCAAGGGGAAATTTAGGCACAAGGCCTTTTGTTCCCCCAGGATTTATGACAGGCGGTCATAATCGAGAGCCACTCTATGGCATGCCAACTTCCGACTTGGCTAGCCTGACGAATGCTGCGTCCACTTTTTCAGACCCTTTAGTGATTGCCTCTTCGCCACTCCAAGGTTCTGGAGTAGGCATGGCGAATAGAAATAGGACCCAACTCTTAGGAGGAACGTCCCAAGTAGCCCATGGCCTTACAAATGCCTCGACAGCAGTCTTGAGGCAACAAATGGACGAAAGCAACCATGATATGGTGCAAATGTTGGCACAAACTTTAAGTACAATGCTGAACCCTCTAATACAAAACACTTCTCAATCGAATCAGCAGATGACAGCGCAAATGACGCGTTTGGCTGATTTCTTTGGAGTACCCCAACCTATTCGACAGCCCCAAAGGGCGCAAATAAGGGGAAACCAGGGTACATTTTTAGAGGAAGAAACCACCATCAACCAAGTCCAACAGCCTGTCGAAGAAAACCTTAGGGCACGATCGGAGCAACCCGTCGAGGAACCTAGGGTAATAACCCCAGAGGTAAGGTTAGTTAACAGAAACCAAAATGCTGACGAAGTAGTTCAGCATATCCAATACCAAAATACGGGTTTGGAAAACAATCTGGCAACCATGATCGAAAGGATCATGACTCAAAATGGGATGAACATGGGCTTTCGAAGGCCCAACTTTACATCCCCATTGTCAGAATACGTGTTACAAACAGACTTACCTCCTAGATGTAAAGTCCCCAAATTCACTAAGTTCTCTGGGGACACGACAGAATCTACTGTCGAACATGTGGCGAGATACTTGATCGAAGCAGGAGATATTTCGAAAAACGAAAACCTGAGGATCAAGTACTTCCCAAGTTCTTTAACAAAGAACGCTTTTACTTGGTTTACAACTCTCCCCCCCAATTCGATCCATCATTGGACCCAGTTGGAAAGATTGTTCCATGAACAATTCTACATGGGGCAAACCAAGATAAGCCTGAAAGAACTGGCCAGTGTAAAGAGACGTTTCACTGAACCTATAGACGAATATCTAAATAGGTTTAGGCTGCTCAAGGCGAGATGTTTTACACAAGTGCCAGAACATGAGTTGGTCGAAATAGCCGCAGGCGGTTTAGATTATTCCATTAGGAAGAAGCTAGACACCCAATACCTGAGAGACATGGCCCAACTGGCCGATAGAGTTCGACAGGTAGAACGCCTCAAAGCTGAAAAAGCAAAGGCAATGAAAACTCACAAGAGAGAGAGGATAGCGTATGTTGATATGGATGACGAAGATCCAGAATCCTTCGACGATACTATAACTGTCGAAGAAGGAGAAGTCGATTTAGCGGAGCTAAAACAAGGGCCACCATACTCTTGTAAACTGTTAGTCCCCTCAAGTGGGAAAAATCCCAAGTGTCCAGAAAGGACCAACGATAGGTTCCCCAAAAAGAATTATAGTTTTGACATCACAAAATGTGATGAGATCTTTGACTTGCTTGTAAAAGATGGCCAAATGATAGTACCCC
This sequence comes from Vicia faba, assembly GCA_948472305.1. Taxonomy (NCBI): domain Eukaryota; kingdom Viridiplantae; phylum Streptophyta; class Magnoliopsida; order Fabales; family Fabaceae; genus Vicia; species Vicia faba. The sequence goes on along the minus strand of OX451741.1, from coordinate 156,777,305 downwards.
CAGGGGTAAAAGTGCCTCCTCTTGATCAAAGAAAGAAGAGAGGTTTTTGCAAATATCATAATTTTTTGGGCCATAAAACTTCTCAATGTTTTCTTTTCAGGAATCTTGTGCAAGACGCTATTGAAGAAGGGAGGTTGAAGTTTGCTGACAAGACCCCCATGTCTGTCGACTCAAATCCGTTGCAAGCTGAAGCCCACTATGCTGAGCCTTCTGAGGTGAACGTGATCGAGGCAACCAGGAGCCAGTCGAAGAGGCCAGGAATCACAATGGTCGAAGTCTCAAAGGACCATATCAACATGCCAATCTTTGGCAGTTTCTCTGGAAATTTATCCAGGAAGACAATTGAAGCAGTTCAGAAAGCGGTCGAAAGCCCAAAGCTGGAGACCATTGAAGCACAAAAAACTGGACCAAAACCCAGTTCTCACTTGGCCATAGTGCAAGGCCAGACAGAGAATTTGGAGATACAAATGAAGCAGTTAACTCTTGCCAACAAAGATACAATGAATATCAACATGGTCAAACTCTCTGACCCAAAAGCATCAGAAGAGGCCATGAGGCAAGAACAAGCTAATAAGACCGCTTTCCCTCGGGAAAATGAAAATCTGGCAGATTTTTTGCAAAGATGCCAGAAAAAGAAATCAGAGGTGATGCGGTGTCCAAGATGCAGTTCGATCTTTGACAAAAAAGCTGCTGAGCACATTCAAGGCGTAAGAGCAGCGAATAAGAGAAGGGAAAATGTTGATCTTCGACATGACCCCAGAAGAGCCTCCCAAAGAGGTTCAAACCAAGAAAAGAGGCCATTGACTTTCAGGCCTCCAACAAATGTGCCGGTAGATACCTGGTACAAAACCTCGGGTCGAAAAAGGCCAAGTGAGGAGAGATGGCACTCTTTCGACGTGCCAAGGGGTTCATCTTTAACTCAAAAGAAAGAGCCTCAAGTTGCTGCACCTAAAGTTGCACAAGTGTCAAGCAACTACAAAGGGAAAAATCCCATGTCTCGATCTCAATGGAGGAGATACCAAAGGAGACGAAAAGCTGAGAGGGAGGCTGCCAACGAACCAAAGGCAGAAACCAGTTCGAATGTTCCTCTAAGGAAGCAAAGGAAACCTCTAGAAAGAGAGCCAGTAACCAACAGGCTAGTTTGGCCTAACCAAGGTGAAGTCGAGGACAAAGACGATTCTGAGTCTGATGATACTTTGGACATAATGGTGAATATAGTCTCAGTGTTGCCCAGAGAATTCAACCGACAGGTGGAGGTCGAAGCAAGTGACTGGGAAGTGGAGCAAGAAATGGCCAAACATAGGCCAGTGTGCTATTTCGTCATGGACAATGGCACCACTGAGGAACAAAATGGATTCTTCGAACCACCCACAGAGGCAATGAAAAATCACCTCAAGCCTTTATTTATAAGGGATAAACTCGAAGAAACTACAGTGAATAAAATATTGGTGGATTGTGGGGCAACCATCAACATTATTCCTCACTCTATGCTAAGGAAAATTGGCAAAAGGGATGAGGACATTAAGCCTCACAACATGGTCCTGTCGAACTATGAGGGCGGCATAGGGACCACTATGGGAGTGATCCAACTAGATATCAAAGTAGGGTCTATCCTTCGACCAACAATATTTATGGTCATATTGGCCAAACCTAACTACAATCTTTTGTTGGGCCGTGAATGGATTCATGGTGTTGGAGCTGTGCCATCATCAATGCACCAGAGGCTGCTCCTATGGCGTCCAGATGGGATGGTCGAAAACATAGAGGCAGATCAAAGCTATTACCTGGGCGAAGTGAATCACCTGGGGTTGGCAGATTTCAACAAGAACTTGGCTCACATAGGGCCATGTCCGACACCTGACTTCGACATGGCGCCAGCGCCAAATACTTTTTGTTCCCTATACCTGCATCCTGAGCATGGTTTCCAATGGGACAGAGAAGACTTGTCCCACATAGACTTCAGTGGGTTAACTGATATCCAACCAACAGGTTGGGGAAGTGAATTCAGTGATAATGACTGAGTCACAATCTTTGAAGCGAATTTCGGCTTACGTAGCCGAAACAAAGATGATAACGGCTCTCGAAGCCGAAGTGAAGTACATGGCCACACAGGCCAATGATCAACAGTTATCTGCTGCAGGTCCAGGAAAGGATTTCGATCCAGAACCCCCTGATATCATGCCAGAAGAAATGCAGGAACAGAGGCTCGACGCCATCTATGACGATGAGCCTTTGGGCTTCGAAAAGGACCCCTTGGCGAACAACATTAAAATGTTAGCGCAAGATCCTTTAGAAGAAATCAACTTAGGCGAAGGGTCAGAGAAAAGGCCAACTTACATCAGCGCCAAAATTGACCCAGAACTTAGGTTGGAAGTAATCCAATTGTTGAAAGAGTTCAAGGACTGTTTTGCATGGGATTACGACGAAATGCCTGGTCTCGACAGAGGGTTGGTAGAACTTCAGTTGCCAATCAAACCTGGGAAAAAGCCAATCAAGCAAAGTCCAAGACGCTTCGCTCCAGAAATACTGTCGAAGATCAAAACGGAAGTCGAAAGACTGCTGAAATGCAAATTCATACGCGTTACAAGGTATGTCGAATGGATTGCAAACATTGTGCCAATGATTAAGAAAAATGGTACATTAAGGGTGTGCATAGATTTCAGAGATTTGAATGCTGCTACGCCCAAAGATGAATATCCTATGCCTGTGGCAGAAATGCTAGTCGATTCTTCCGCTGGCTATGAATACCTGAGTATGCTCGATGGTTATTCAGGATATAATCAAATATTCATTGCTGAAGAGGATGTGTCGAAAACAGCTTTTCGATGCCCTGGGGCCCTATGCACTTACGAATGGGTAGTGATGCCTTTTGGCCTAAAGAACGCTGGGGCAACATACCAGCGAGCAATGAATACTATCTTCCATGATTTTATTAACACTTTTATGCAAGTATATATTGATGACATTGTTATAAAATCTGTTTCAAGGAAGAATCATATTGACCACCTTCGACAATCATTCGAAAGAATGAGAGAACATGGTCTGAAGATGAACCCTTTGAAGTGTGCATTCTGTGTGAAAGCTGGAGATTTCTTGGGCTTCGTTGTCCACAAGAAAGGAATCGAAATCAACCAGAACAAGACGAAGGCAATTCTGGAAGCGAAAGCGCCATCGAATAAGAAGGAACTGCAATCTCTGTTAGGCAAGATAAATTTCTTAAGGAGATTCATATCTAACCTAAGTGGGAAAGCTCAAGCCTTTTCACCCTTACTTCGATTGAATAAAGAGGGGTTCTAATGGGGGCAAGAGCAACAAGAAGCCTTTGACAAAATCAAAGGGTACCTCACTAAGCCACCTATTTTGGTGCCTCCTTGTAGCAATAGGAGTATGAGATTGTACATAGCTGCATCCGACAAAACTTTGGGAAGCATGTTAGCCCAAGAAGATGAGAATGGAGTCGAAAGACCCATTTACTATCTTAGTAGAGTTTTGAACGATGCAGAAACTAGATATAGTGAAGTTGAAAAATTGTGTCTATGTCTGTATTTCTCTTGTACAAAACTCAAGCAATATATAAAACCAGTTGATGTGTATGTTTCGTCTCATTTTGATGTTTTCAAGTATATGTTGTCGAAACCTATCTTGCACAGTCGAATTGGCAAGTGGGCATTAGCATTAACTGAATACTCCTTGACCTTTATGCCTCTTAAGGCAGTGAAAGGACAAGTGGTTGCAGACTTTATAGTCGACCACTCAATTCAAGTTGAGGATATTAATTATGTGGAGATAGAACCTTGGAAATTCTACTTCGATGGTTCCAGCCATAAAGATGGAACAGGGGTAGGAGTCTTGATCATTTCTCCAGAAAAAATTCCAACAACATTCAAGTACAAGATATCAGGTTCTTGTTCGAACAATGAGGCTGAGTATGAAGCTCTAATTACTGGCCTTGAGATATTGTTGGAATTGGGGGCAACTCGAGTCGAAATAATGGGAGACTCAGAGTTAGTCATTAAGCAAGTCACAAAGGAATATAAATGCATAAGAGAAAATCTCATTATGTACTTTGTGATAGCAAATCGTTTATTGAAAAAATTTGAAATGGTCAATATTCGACACATACCCAGAGTGGAAAATCAAATAGCCAACGACTTGGCACAAATTGCATCTGGGTATAAGATTTCAAAAACGAGATTACAAAGAGCAATCGAAGTTCGAGAAAAGATAAAAGCAACTTGTCTATCACCAACAGACTTGGAATCGACGAGACTAGGATATGCTGATCAAAGTAACTTCGAAATTTCGTTCATAGATAATTTGTCAGAACAAGATTGTAGGAAACCCATTGTGGATTATCTTCAAAATCCAGGAGCTTCGACAGAACGAAAAACAAAGTACAGGGCATTAAGTTATGTACTCATGGGTAATGAGTTATTCAAGAAGACGCCTGAAGGGGTATTGCTAAAATGCTTAAGTGAAACTGAGGCATACATAGCCCTTTCGACTATGCACGCTGGAGCATGTGGGGCTCACCAAGCAGGCCATAAGATGAAATGGTTGTTGTTTCGACAAGGACTATACTGGCCCACTATGCTGAAAGATTGTGTTGAGTTCGCCAAAGGTTGCCAAGAATGTCAAGTCCATACAGGCATCCAGCATGTACCAGCAAGCGAACTTCACTCGATAGTGAAACCTTGGCCCTTTAGAGGATGGGCGTTGGACCTCATTGGAGAGATTCGACCAGCATCATCAAAGAGTCAGAAGTATATACTGGTAGGCATTGATTATTTTACTAAGTGGATCGAAGCTATCCCTTTAGTCAATGTAGACCAAGAAAATGTCATTGAATTTATTCAAAAGAACATTATCTTTAGGTATGGAATCCCTGAGACTATAACAACTGATCAAGGATCAGTTTTCACTGGTCGAAAGATGCAGGAATTCGCTCAGGAAACAGGTTTCAAACTCCTAACATCAACGCCTTATTATGCACAGGCAAATGGTCAAGTCGAAGCAGCAAACAAAGTAGTGATTGGCTTGATAAAAAAGCATGTTGGGAAGAAACCAAAAAATTGGCATAAGACGTTAGACCAGATTTTGTGGGCTTGTCGAACGTCCCCAAAAGAAGCCATAGGTACAACACCATACATGCTAACTTTTGGTCATGACGCAGTGTTTCCAGCAGAGATTTGTCTTCAATCTGCAAGGGTTCAGAGACATTATGATATTCCCTCTGAAATTTATTGGAATATGATGTTAGACAAACTAGTGGATTTAGACGAAGAAAGATTGCGCGCTCTTGACCTACTCAGGCTTCAGAAGAAAAGAGTAGAAGACTCTTATAATAAAAAGGTGAAACCTAAGGTATTTTCGCCTGAAGAACTAGTTTGGAAGGTGATTCTTCCCATGGATCGAAGGGATCGAAGCATGGGAAAATGGTCACCCAAATGGGAAGGACCATTCAGAGTTATCCAGACTTTTTCTGGTGGAGCCTATGAAGTCGAAGAGCTAGGTGAAGATAAAAGGCTCTTGAGAGTAAATGGTAAATATTTGAAAAAATACAAACCTACACTCCAAGAGATAAAAATAAAATAACAAAGTAATGACTAAATTAACCATAAAAAAGCCAAAATGGAAAATTTTTATAATTTAGCCAAGATGGCAATGTTGTCGAATACACATTACAAAATATGGTTAAAAAAGCTGAATCAATCAGAAGGGAATGGAGTCCTTGAGTCGAAGGTATTTGATTTGCTGCAGCTCCAATCTTTTGTTGCACCAGGCATTCGCCTGCACAAGCTTGGCAATCTGATCGTCGAAGCCTTGGGCTTTCTCAGCAAATTCTAGGCCTTGTGTGATTTCAGTTTGACTTTCGGTGTCTGGGACGGTCGAGAGAAGTTCCTCCTTGCGCTTAGTATTGGCATTTATCTTAGCCTCTATTTCTTCGATTTGCACCCTGAAGGAAGCATTCTCTCGATCGATGGCATCAACTTCTTCTTGTTTAGATTCTTTTTGCTTCGACAATTCCGCAATTCGAGAAGTTGTCTCCGAAACAGCAGTCCATGCAGAAGAGATTTTGCCATATAACACTTCAAGCTGGCTATTAAAGCCCCTTTGTCCCCGATAATCTGCTGAGACTTGATCAATAATGGAGTGTAACTCCATGATAAAGCCTGAGACTTCTGGAGGCACAGCTAACAAGTCTACGGCATTCAAAACAGCCCCCAAATATGATGGAGCAGTAGGGTCCCCCTCCAAAGCTTTCATCAAGTCCTTCTTGAAAAACTGAGCCTTAACCTTCGTCAAAGCCTCATCGAGAGGAGAAGTTTCAGTGGACTTCCCCGACAGGGTAGGAACCTCCTGACTAGCATCAGACGAACTTTTGCTCTCGATGATGGCGTTCAGATAACTAACAGGATCAGTTTGCTTCAAGAGTTCTAAGTCCTCTTTCGACCTATGCTTTGTTGAGGTAACATCCCTTGCAACAGCATTGTCTTGGGTTTGAGGCTGTTGAGTGACAGTTGCCTCGACTTGATTCCCTTCGACTCGGACTGCGACAGTACCAGCGTCATCATGGTGCCCTTCGCCAGCGTCATCATGGTGCCCTTCGCCAGCGTCACCTTGGTTCTCTTCGCCAGCGGCACCTTGATCCTCTTCGCCAGCGTTGCCGTGATCCCCTTCGTCACGATTCTCTTCCGACAGATCCACCACCTGAATCTCTTTTGGCTGTTGCTCTCCTGTTTGAGGATCTTCTGCTGGTTTTTCTGCCGTCTTAGCATTGGCCTCATTTATTTCAGTATGGGCTTCATTGTTCGCCAAGTCTTTTTCTTGTGGCCTGCTGAGTTCAGCAGACTCCAATGTTTCAGAAGTCCTTGGAGGTGAGCTTTCAGTGGTGTCCTGAAAAGAGAAGAAGAAGAATCTTCAAAATTCGAAAGAGACATAGTCGAATGTAGGTATCAGCACCTGAATTACAAAGAGATCTAAGAGATTACCTGTTAATTAGCTTCAGCCCCAGGGCTGGAATTGTCGCTTTCGACAGGCTTATTGAGGAGAACGTTTAATTCCTCCTCCGTTGGCTCCTCAATGATTACTGGAGGTGGCCTGGGCTTTCTCCCAGCAACCTTTATTCTAATTGTTCGACCCTCAGGAGCAGGAACGTCTTTCTTCAGCTTTCGCCTTTTTAGAGGAGCAGGGGGAGAATCATCTTCTTCGTCGCTCCCGGATTCGACCGTCAGTGCTGGCCGTTTCTTGGGCGAAGGTGCCTAAAAAACCAATGGGAGTTCGATTTAGCAGTTGCATCGAAAGTCAAAAGTCAAAGCCAGAAGAAAATAATGAAAGTCTGGTTACCGATACAGAAGGCTTTTTCGAAGGGCCTTCCCCCTGTTGGTTTGTTGTGGTCTTCGCCGGTGCTATAGTCTTCGCCGGCGGTGGAGGTTTTGTTAAGGGGCCTCCTCCCTGTTGGCCTTCTGCAGCCTTCTTGGCTGCAGGCTTTCGAATAACTGAAAGCAGATAAAATAATTAACAGGCTAGCAGTCGAAAGAGAAAGACAAAGTAATTTGAAAGGATGAACTTACATTTCTTTATTTTGTCCAAGACAAGGACAAAAGATTTCTGAAGCTCATCCACGAAGTCCTTCTCGTCGAAAAACTCCTCAGCGTAATAACTTTTCCACCACTCCTCGAAGGATGGTGAGCAAAGAAAGTTAAGCTGGTAGTCAAACAACGAAAGAACTGTTCGACCAGCATATCTGCCGATATGCTTAGTGGCAGCTTCTTCGGTGTAGTCGTTGCAGAAGTATAACATAGACTTCTCTCTTGGAAAAATTGGAGAAGGTAGTGTTTGAATAATACCAAACTGGCGAGACACCAGGTTTGGTTGATATGCAATCAGACTCAAGTGAGTCTTAGAGCTCTTGAATCGAAGAGGCATGATTCTTGGTGTGAGGAACGCCTCCCACATTGTTGTATGTTCGTCAACCTGAGGACCACTCGACGTCCTAGGATGTGGCCTTGTGAACCACTCTGGTCCAACCTTCCGTCGAGAAAACGGAGCCATAGTCGAAGCAAACTCTTTCCTTCTAGAAAACATCAGAACGAAGTTTGTGAAAGTTTGCTGAAGCTCCAGTCCATCTTCCATTGGAGTCAGCAGAGCCAGTCTGGTTCCTTCGACACGTCTGTTCGCTATCTCTGGAGCCTGCTCATTTATTTGAATCTTCTTAGGCAAGAAAGATTCGAAGGTGGCATTGAGCCACAGTTGGATCAGCCAAAAAGGTCCAGCAAGCAGCAGACTGGCCCTGTTCTCGATGATCTTCAGAAGAGTCGCTCCATTACTAATCGACTCATACAGGCTAGCCAAAATCAATTCTACCAAACAGATATTTTGGCCATGATGGAGTTGAGTGGCGAGAGTGACCATCTTCTTGGTCACCTGTAAGGACTTAGAGCAAAACACAAAGCGTGTCAGCCATAAGGCTAGAAACGCAATATGTTCGACATCCGACACAGCATCTGTCGACCTGTCGTGGTAGTGATTGATGAAGGTGGTGTAGGTTGGTTTTTTGGCAGAGAGTCCAATCTGATCCTCCGACATTTCCTCCGGGTCGAAGTAGTCCCCAGTAGGTCGAAGGCCAGTGATGGCGGCCACATCGAAGAGTGTGGGAGTCAGCATTCCACAGGGAAGATGGAAGGTGAAGTGGGTGTAGTCCCAGAAGAGTAAAGAAGCTATCAACATCTCTGGGGAATAGTTAAGACCTGTCTTCGACAGCATAACCAGGTCGAATATCCCCATGTCTTTCCAGATCGAAGCTTGGCGTTTCTCCATCTTTTCCAGCCAAGCACTGTAATCAGGAGTAAGGCTAGGGCCAGACCTGAAGGCCCTAACACCTTTGTTGAAGAAACGAAGGTCAATTTTATCTTTAGCAGGGTCTTCATTATCCTCTGCATCTTTCTTGGAGCATGCAACCGGTTTGAGTCTCTCAACTACCGGAAAATAACTTTTGATCTTCATGGCCTCAGCAATGCTTGGGTATAATGGGCCAGACATAGAAAAGATCTGGTTGGAATATCCAACCGGAATCATAAGGTGGCGTGAGTAAGCATCACGTACAACAATGTCCAAAGGTTCAGGGACCCTTCGTTGGCCCGTGGGAGTCACTACTGGAGCGGTGGCGAAAACCCTAGGTTTGACGTTTCCAGATGGTGCGTTGGCGCTAGGAGCGTTGGAAGAACCAGATGCCATTGGTGGTAGTGAGGTTGAAGACGAAGTGAAGGAAAAAGAGGTTTTGCAAAGTTGACAAGAGTTTGTATACAAATGAAGAATTCTGAAAGCTAGATAGCGTAAAAAGTCCCATAATGGGTACTTACTGCTATTTATAGTAGTGGGGGAAAATCCCCAAAATCGAGGACATTAAATGCCATTTAATGTTGCAGAAGGTAGTGGGACACGTGGCGTCTCCCTGTTGTTTTAGCCGTTCTGCAGAAATGGAGGGGTGCAGCGTGCGCCCTCGTTTTTTGGAATTGTCATGATGACAATTTGTGAAATGACGTTTGGCACACTGCACGCCGTACTGAGGTGACGTCTTAGGTATGGATAAATGATAGTTTTTCTTGGGATTGTCAGTGGTTGGTAGAAGACAGCAAAAAGTGCACAATTTAATTTGTGACTAAGAATGAAAAGACAGGTGTCGAATGGTATTTCAAAGAATGTCTTTTTCTTTCAGAGTCGAAATAAGGCATTCTTGGGGGGCAATTTGTTGGCTCTTAAATTCGACACCCTTGTTTCATTAATGTCAGCCATTAAAGCTGAAGGTTGTTTTCGATCAGCTGGGTCTGTCGAAATGCCCATCGAAAGATGGCAATGTACTTAGAAGATTTCTTCCAAGGGAGAAGTTGGTTGCCTTCGACGTCGAAGGAGTTTCTCGTCGAAGATGCTTCTCGACGAAGGTGTTCGATGGTTCAGAGTGGAACAGTTTAAAGTTCAAGCATTTGGAGGGAAAACGGTTTCCAGCGGTTATCAAGTGCAACGTGCAAAGATCTGGAGCGTCGAACGTTGAGAACGTGCCAAGTGGGATCATCTCGAAGCAGTATAACTGCCCGACGGTTACTTGGGATGTTTTAGTATAAATAGTAGTAGTTCACGCAGTTTCTCGCGTGTGTTCACAATTATGTACAAAGTCACTCATATAGATTCGAGTACCCAGCGTGTGAGAAAGAATTGTTGAGAAATGTATGTGTGAAACACCAACTTTATTAATCAAAGTCATTTACTTTTCCAGAAACTTTACTTGCTTTCTTCTTTACTTTCCTGTCGAAGTCCTTTACTTTAAGCCTTCATTTATTTTACCAAGCCTACTTCTTCATGCAATTTACTTAAAGCCTCTTTATTTTATTGTCATTTAACCATTATCCAATTTAATCAAAACCTCAAAATCAACCTATGTCCTAGGATCAATCTGATCGATCCTGCGAGTAACCAAATAAGTAACCATTTGGAGGATCAGCGGTTGTTTACCAATAACCACGGTAAACAGATAGGAATCTATGTATGCTAACATAGGGTAGAAATTTCCCTACATCCTCAACCTTAGGGTCAATCATTGTATGATAACATTAGGAGTAGTGCTAGGCTAGTCTCCCTTAGTTGTTTTCTTTTCTTTGCATATTTCATCTTAAAACAAAAACTTCTTCTTGGCAAATCATAAAATATCTCTAAGAAAACTTAAACCCTTATTCAAGGTAAAAAAAATACAAACCAATCTTATTTGTTTGTGCGCCTCTTGGCTTTGATTTAAATATTGCCAAATTGATATTTTTCCATCATTGCCATGACATTTTGTTATTCATTTTCCGATGTTTCGCCATGGCACATTCTTTTAGCTGATGTTTCACCATTGCACATGTTTGTTATCCTACTTTGATTCTCAATATCATTGTTAGGTGTGATGTTTTATCCTCTGGTTTATTGATGTTTCTCCATCTTTGCTATGTTATCTTGCCATCTTCTAGCCTATGTTTCGACATCGCACATTCATTTAGCCGATGTTTCGCCATCAGACATGTTTGTTATCCTACTTTGATTCTCAATATCATTGTTAAGTGTGATGTTTTGTCCTCTGGTTTATTGATGTTTCGCCATCTTTTCCATGTTATCTTCCTATCTCTTAGCCAATGTTTCGCCATCGCACATTCTTTTAGCCGATGTTTCACCATCGCACATTCTTTTATCTGATGTTTCGCCATCACACATGTTTGTTATCCTAATTTGATTCTCAATATCATTTTGTTGTACCCTAATTTTTTCCCCTAAGATCCCTTCATCATACCATGTTGATTCAGTCACAACAAGATCACATTAGGGCTTTTGGTTCCCCCCTATCTTTAGCTTTGCTCTTTGAGGAATCACGAAGCACCTTGACTTTTTTTCTTTTGGGATCATGAATATTTTGTCTTGATTTTATTTTCTAATTAATAAAATGCAATGTTGGGTTGTCTTACTTGTTAATAATGTAGGTAAAGGTAATGAGGCTTAGCAAGTTGCTCCATGGGTTCATGAGTTTATTTCCATGCCCTGGTCAATAAAGCTTTAGAAGTCCAAACCTCAACATTGAAGTTGTTTTTGAAGGGATGGCATGGCAAGGTTATTTTGGTTCACTACATTCCAAGTTATCAAGATTGATTCAAAAGTGCAAGGGGTTGATTGAAGAAGTTGTCACAGTTTGGACAAGACTTTGTTCCATTTGTCACAAGTGCATATTTCTCTTAATTCTCAAGATGTGGAAGTGGTTTTGGTGGTTATGAGTTCTCATTATTATCCTCAACAACTTTTATTTACAAAGCAAGAGTGTTGCTACAAGAAGGTTGTTCAAAATTGTCAAAATTCCTCAAAGCATTTTTTTGAACTATGAGCTAGGGTTTTGAACTTCAAAGAAGTATATCTTGATCATCTTTTGGTATTTTTGAGTGATTCAAAAGACATCCTTCTCTTCAAAGGGTTATTAACAAATCACTTCAAACGTTTCAAGGAGTCTTCATGTGGAAGAAACTTGATGATGAAGAAAGATTACAAGTCCTCTAGATGAACCCTCATTTTTTCATGTGTGACTTCAAATGATCATAACTTGGTCAATTTTTATCACCTTGGTCCCACTAATTTTCCATAATTATCTTGAGGATGTGAACTTTATCCCTTATTTTATGTGAAAAGTGAGAAAATGGATGGAAGATGCCCTAAGAATACAAAAAATTATAGGTCATTTCATGATTTTTTGACAACTTCAACAATTCATAACTCTCTAAATTTTTGGATATTTTGAATGGTTCAAGTTTCAAAGTGTCATTTAAGAGGTATATTTCATGTCATCTTCTTTGGTCAAGAGAAAATTCCAAGTAGAAGGCCATGTTTGGATGCAAAACATTATAGGTCACTTTTGAATAAAAATTTGAAATATCTCTAAGTATGGAAAGTCAATCCTTTTTCTCCAACTTTGACTCAATACAACTTTCAACCTAAGCAGCCATTTGATTTCATTATTTTTCCATTGCAAATATTGTAACATCATCTTTCTAAATCATCAAGAATCATGCCCTAAGACCCTTTGAGTTGAGAATGCCATTGATCTGAACTTGGTAACTTAAAACTGAAGTTTCTTCAAAAGTCAGAATTTGAAATCATTGATTTAGCTTCTAAACACTTTGTTTCTGTGTGTTTTTTCTTCTAAACATGTTTAGTAAACTTCCAGAAGTGATTAGCACAATAAAATGCGCGTTTTGGATGAGTTTTGATCAAATTAGAAGACACACTTTTATTGTTTGCAACTTCACACGATTTCCATCCAAACTTCATCATTTCACACGCTTGCACATTCCATTTGATTCCCTATAAATAGAGGGTCATCCCTCGTTCATTTTCTCAAGCTTGGATAACCAGAATCACCCTTCTAAACTTGTTCCATAACTCAAATTTCTACAACTTCGAAATCTGTTTTCAAGACTCTTTCAATCCAATTTTTCTATCAATCTACCTTCCTTGATCTTCCCTGAAGCTAACCATATAATTACCTTCAAGAATCGTGCCCTATATTTCTCCATAGAAGTCCAGTTTCAGAGCTCTGTAACTCAACTTCAATAGGTAAATTTCTCCATTAATTCTTCAAAACTTTGATATCATTGTGATGGTCTCATTCCCCTGGTTCTAGTCACAACACTTACTTTTATCTGGAAACATGTTTTGACCATGAAATTTTAAATCCCTTTTCAAAACTTTCCTTCCAAATTGCTTGAGCTACAGTTTATATAAATTTGTCGCGAAGGTGCGGTTGTCTTCGTCTTGAAGAGACGAAGCGAATGGCACATGTCTAAGCTTCTGATTTTACAGTTTGAGAGACCTGCAATTCACATTGGATGGAGGTTGAAGATGACCAACGTGTCATCTTCCAACCAATGAAGGCGCGCCATTTGTTTTTTTTTTAAATCTAATTTAATTAATGATTCTATGCTTTATTCACTAATGACCATGATATGCACAACGCCCCAGATCCCTTGGATTTGATTACTAACGCGTTTTGACTCTCATCCAATGGTCTACATATTATTGACTTTATTTTTCTTTTCTGATTTTTATATTTAATTGTTTTAAATTTCAAAAAATCTTAGAAAATTCATTTTTAGTCCAAAAAATCTAAAAAAATTATGAAAAATATTTTTGAATTCTCTCTTTCTGATTTTTATTTTATCACAATTTTATTTGGTGTTTTGATATTTTTTTATAAATTTTCACTTTATTTGATTTGTTTTAGATGTTTAAAAATACTTTTATGCATTTTTTAATTCTGAAAAAATTATGGAATGATCCAATGATATTCTGACTTTGGTATTTTTTATCATTTTTGGTTCATTTTAATCATTTCTTTTAATTTTAAAAATAGTATCTGACTTTAAAAAAATTATCAAAAATTTTATAAAATTATTTTAGTTCATTTCTGATTTTTATATGGTCTTACTTTTTATTTCTTGATTAATTTGAACATAGTTAATATTTTTCTCTTTTATTTCTATTTTTAAAACATTTTAAAACTTTTTTTGTATATATTAAATGCAATATTATTTTGTGATTATTTCCTGGCTGATCATGGGTTGAATTTTTTATTATGAACTTTGTTAACATCATTGGGTCCATGGTGTTGAGTTTAACTCCATAAAAATGGATGAATGATTTTAATAATAGTTTAATTAAAATTTAATTTAAATGTGGTTTGTATGTTATTTCCCACCCCTCTTCATCTTATCCCTTTCTCATTGCACTAAGTGTTATTGGAGCATGATCTTTATATCATGTCTCAAAATAAATGGTGCATAGAATGCTATTGACCGACCTCAAAATAGGTGCGACTTCTACATAAGTCCACTTATGATTGCTTAACATAGCGCTAAATTTTGTCCTGATTCAAATAAATGATCATTCATGGTCCAAACCTATGTTTGCAAGCCCAAGTATGTTAATTTGATCTCTTTGATCCAATAACCTTGAGATTCATTGTGTGGAGGCTTTGGTTCTACCAATCCTCTAATGGATCTACAACACTTTTGGTCAACGCGGATCACTTAAACATCGTTGATCATTAAATGGTACTTTTGAGGATCCCAAATGGATGATATACTTGACAAAAAGCAAATTCAACTTATTGTGTGGAGGCTTTGGTTCTACCAATCCTCTAATGAGTTCCAAATGCAAGTTTCAAGATGGTCATCCAACTAACCACTAATTATTAAATTGTTTTTACTTTATGCCCTTTTATTTTTTATGCTTTATGTGCCATTTACTTTAAGCATTACATTTCATGTCATTTTTATTTTTCTCACTTGAGCTTTTCTTTTTCTCTTCTAAGACACTTAATAATAAACATGAACCATAAAAAACCCTTTAATGATACTTGGACTACTTGGTTACTATCCTTGGAATTATGGAGCATTGGACTTCTTGGACTTAGGATTAGAAACCTTGGCCTATATTAGAGGCCTTGTGACCTTGATGGATATTTTTTCTGGAGTTATTGAGGTTTGCCTCAAGACATTGGATTTCTTGTTTGTTTTGTGTGCATTTTATTGTGATTACATCCTTTGTTTGTAATCTGAAATTCACCCATACACAGCCGTTACTCTGCCCAATTTTTGTGAAGACTTAATACACTTGAAGTTTGGTTCTCACAAGAGGTCTAGTATATTTACTTGCTTGGTTTCAATCCAAAAAATGGAAATTTTATCTTGCCTCATAATGTCAATTATTGGCTTCTTGTTGGTTAGATATTTCTTAACCCTATCTTTTACCTTATGCTTTAGGATAGTCTCTTTTTCTCCTCCCATCTTCTTTAATTTCAAAAATCTTCTCTCTCCTTTTGAAAACTCTTCTTGCTTCTTTTAAAATTGAACCACTTTCATAATAAACTTGGACTTAGGTCCATGCATTTTCAAAACTTTTCATAAATAAACCTCAATCAACTTAATAATACCTTGACATTTTTTGTGATAAGACTAAAAGTCAATCAATCTCATTTCAAGCCATTTTGCCACTTTGGCTTTTAAAACCTTTCTCAAAAGATTAGACTCTTGTCAATCCTTGTAGTGATGTAAACAACTATAATTCTACAATATGTAGTGAAGAGAGATATTTTCCACTTGGGTGTTGAGTGAGGCATTTTTGATTTTAAATCCAAGCCATATCCTCCACTTTGAGGTGATGCAAATTCTCCTTTCTCATGATTGTGGGTAGTAAGTATGTTTTTCCACACGGGCAATGACGATGATGTTTTATCTCATAAAATTAACCAAAACACTTGTGTTTTAAAATTTTCAAAGGTGAATTATGTGTACCCTGATCCCCTATTGCACGAAAGGTTGTACGTAGGCACTAAAGGTTCACAACCGCGGCGGGTGCAAAATCATAAAAAATATATTTCTTCTCTCATCTCCACCATCTATTTTACATACAACATTTTATAGCCAAAATATATAGATTTTTCAAAGAGGTTCCTGTGGAGTACTGTAGATGTTTATGGTGCTAATACCTTCCCTATGCATAACTAACCCCCTTACCTTGAATATTTCCCCCTCTTTTTGGGTTACTCGCTCTTTTCCCATTCCTTTGGAAACAATAAAGTGCGGTGGAAATTTTTATTTTGATTTGTGTAAGTCTAGTCAATCCAATGGCTTAGTCTTAACCATTTCTACCGCTACACATTGTTAGGTGTGATGCTTTGTCCTCTGGTTTATTGATGTTTCACCATCTTTTCCATGTTATCTTGATATCTTCTAGCCGATGTTTCGCCATCTCATATTCTTTTGCCGATGTTTCGCCATCGCACATTCTTTTAGCTGATGTTTCGCCATCGCACATGTTTGTTATCCTACTTTGATTCTCAATATCATTGTTAGGTGTGATGTTTTGTCCTCTGGTTTATTAATGTTTCTCCATCTTTGCCATTTTATCTTCCTATCTCTTAGCCGATGTTTCACCATCGCACAAGCTTTTAGTCGATGTTTTGCCATCGCATATGTTTGTTATCCTACTTTGATTCTCAATATCATTGTTAGGTATAATGTTTCATCGTCTTATCTGATATTTTGCTATCATGCTGGCATTTTACCACCGTATCTAAGTTTGTGTTACTGTGTGATGTCTTGTCATCTCCTTTTGCTATATTATCATTGTGATACGGTGGGAGAACTGACTTGAGGTTTTGCGTTTGTGTTCGCAAATGTTTCGATTTAGCAAGAGTGACCACCGACTTTTTATTGTATCCTAAGGAATGGTCAAAAAGCACAGGAAAGACCTTTGAGATGTTTTCTTGGGTTCAGGGAGTAGATTATGAAAAGGGAAGGTGCAAGCACCCTTTTCATCCATGGTTATCCATGGGCTCTTAGTTACTTGTTTAGATCACTTGCTTTTGCTTTTTAATTGTTTGAAATG
Source organism: Vicia faba (assembly GCA_948472305.1). Lineage (NCBI taxonomy): Eukaryota > Viridiplantae > Streptophyta > Magnoliopsida > Fabales > Fabaceae > Vicia > Vicia faba. The sequence continues at coordinate 156,760,346 of OX451741.1, read as the reverse complement.
GTGCTTTGTGTGTGGTTTTGAAAGATGTTTTGAAAAGAGGCCATCGTTGTTGCAATGTTTGTAATGATTCTTGTTTGAATGTATACAAAGGTGTTTTTGTCTTTTGAAAAGATTTCAATGTTTGAAAGTTTGATTTGGGAAATGTTTTGAAATTGTGTGTTTGAAAATAGCAAGGATGTTTTACAAGCTTTTGATCAAGTAACTAAGAGTTATCTACCCTATTTTACTCAAAGATCTTTCTTAATGTTTTTTAACCCTTTTGGCAGTGTTATTTCACCATTGCATTTGATGAACAACCTTGTGTTAGGATGTTAAACGGGACAGACGCGGGTCATCGTATAGACCATGATAGCAATTGTGTTAAGTATCTTTGGCAAATTTTTGAGAGACTTGATCATTTTTGTATAGGCAACCAAGATAGCGTCATCGAGGGACTATGATCTTTTGTTTTGTTTTTGTTTTGCCAAAATACCCAACATGCATAACATGGCCCATTTTTAAGGAAACAAGTGGATTGTAACCCTAGGGGTGCAAGTGTGTATTGTGTATTGATTTTCATGCATTTTGTCTTTGATTAGTTCAAGCTACTTGTTGATTTTGATTTTTGCATACAAATCCTAATTCTCTAATCATGGCATAATTGAAAGCATAAAGTGCGAGAATTAAAAGGCTAAGCTATTACAACATGATTATGGGGATGGGGGAACAATCTTTAAATGAGGGGTATTTGACAAGAAATATAAACCCTAATTTACAATTACATCCAAATTGAATTCAAATTCATAAATGATAAATGGATAATATTTAAATAAACAAAATAAATAAATATATCAAATAATATGAATTATGCAAAAAAAGGTTTTTGTTTATTGATGTACGTAAAATATTTAATGTGGAAAATAAAGAAATAAATAAAAATATTAATTTTATTTGGTTAAGGGTAAAACCCTAATATTCTTTAAGAAAGTAAATATATCAATTATTTTATTTATATACAATAAAAATAAAATAGTATATGTGAAAAAATAAAATATGTTTAGAAAAAAGTATTTATTAAGTATATTTAACAATAAAAATAAAAGTGTAATATTTTATATTTTTTATTCTAAAATATCTAATAAAATGGAATGTGTGTGTGTGTGTGTGTGTAAATAATATATATATAAAATAAAAATATATTTTTAGAAAAAAAATATTCTCAGTGTGGATAAAAATAAAGAAAAATATAAAAGTACAATTTATATATTATTTTCAAGTTTTAATAAATAAGATAAAAGTATTTAAATGCTTTTTATGTTAGAAAAATAAAAATAAAATACAAAATAAATGTGAAAAAATTATAAAAATATTTTTGAGCATTTTTTATATTTGGAAATAAATAAATAAAATCAGAATTGAAAACAAAAATGCAAGAATATAAAATTACAAAAAATTGGGTCAGTGGGTGCAAAAAGGAAAAGGGGAGGTGCCAATAGTGGGTCAGGCCAAGCCCAGCCCACCACTTCATCTTCAACCTTTAGATGTTTGAAAACGCGCGCGCGCCCTGTACAAACCTGGACATCCTGTATACGAGCTCTATTGCAAAAACACATAACATCAAACTTGTAGAGAATTTCAAGACGATTCCAACCATATAAAAAACTAATCCTAACTCTCAAAGACCAGAGAGAATTTCTCTGGCCCTAAAATCTGACCTAGTTTTTTCAGCATGTTCATGGATGAAATTCTCTTAGCATGCTTAATATAAATGAAAACTAAGCATATGTACAGCTTCATGGAAATGAATACTACATTTCTTATTCACAAACCTAAGGCTAAATGTTCCTAAATAGAGAGATAGGAAGTTGACAAAAACCTGTTTCAGCTGACTTCGTGTAGGGAAATGTAGAGCTTTTCAACAAGGCTTGAGATGTCTGGGAGCTTGCTTGGACTTCACTTGACCTTCTCCAATAGCCTGCTTGCCTTGAATGTACTTGAATCAGCCTATAGAACTCAACCTGCACAAGCTCAAAATGAAAATGACAAACTCTGTAAATGGAGTTACAGTTGGTGTTTGAGGTTTGGGATAGCTTGGGTGAGTTGAATGGAAAGTGTTTGAAGCAACTTGGGGAAAAACGCACGAGCCAATTGAGCTATGGAACTCAAGTTACAAATTCTGCCCTGTTTTGCCAATGGAATGTGATTTTTGGCTATGGGGTGTTCAAAAGCTCAAGCAATCGTGTTTCTGGCTCAAAGGGGTGTGAGAAACATGTTCAAACTGTTTGCATAAGTTTATCTTGGCTGGTATTCATGTTCTAAGGTTTTGGACAAGTTTCTTGTTTTTGAAGCAAAATGTGGAAGTGATTGAAACAGGCTTGTACAGGCTATCCTTATGCTTTCATACAGTGCCCTTGGCCCCTCCAACTTGTGGATTTGATTAGCTTTCTCAGATATGGACCAATGCTCAAGGGATTGTGGTTTGACATAAAGCAAGATTAATGCAAAAATGGAAATGTGTCTTTTTCTACTTAGGGCTTAATCTTGTGTACAATGTCCAAATGACCAAAACAATGGCTTAGACTGATGGATTTGCATTTAATTATTGAGTGTGAAGTGGTTTAGAGGCCTGTAAACTAGTGTAAGGCATGTTGACTTGAAATTGCAACTTGTAGGAACATGAATATGCCATGGATGAAAAGTGAGTTTTTTCCAACTTCAAGCCTTCGATTCTCCATAACCACAAATGTGTTTGAGGATTTCTTAGACATTTTGGAAAGATTGCAACATGCTCTACAATCCATATTTGAAATGCAACTTGAGATTCCAAGTGGAACTATGTGAAAAATGGCCAAGAAGATAGGTCAAAATCCTGCCTAAACTAGGGCAAAATTTCACTAAGTTAAAAGTTTTATGGACCCTTGTTCCAAAAATCATAACTTAAGATCCAAGCTTATTTTGAGAAAACTTTGTGAATAAAAGTTGTAGACTTTGTGGAGGACTACAACTTTAATTTTGTAGGTTTTGTTTGAATCCATTTGCATCATGGTGAAAATGTTGGGCAAAGTTAGGAAACATTAAGAAAATTTCATAACTTAGAAAAATTCTAAGTTATGAAATTTTTCAACTTTAAACCCTAATTTGCAAAAATGGGTTTCTTGATGAAAAAGTTTCACATTTTGACACATCTTGATGAAAAATTACCCTTGGTACTTGATTTTGACCAAAAAGTCCTAGTTTGACTTTTCAGTGTATAGTCCAATTTTGATCAGTTGACTGAAAAATTCATCTGTCAATCCAATGCAATTGAGGTCTTTTGAACTTGTTGAATAGGTCAAGATGATTCCATTGTGTCCTTGAGTCCATGGTTGAGCCTAATTTTCCATTGGCTAGGTCAAAAAGTCAGAAATTGCCTTTGTACAGTAAAAACCCTAAAAATGACGATTTTGCCCTTTTGGTGATCTGATCAAATTTCTTATGGAGTTGTGGTCCAAACTTGATCAAATGATTCATATGAGTTAATAATGTTGATATGGGTAAAAATTCATGAGGTTTGACTGTAAATTGGCCGCAGTTGACTTTTTCCCCAATATAGTTGATTTCTAGGTCAACTATCCAATTGACTGGGCAAAAATTTGATTCAAGGCTTGAAACTTGGTATGGACAAACTTATGAGTCCAACATGAAGTATGAAAGTCACTTTGAGCATTGAAGGTCAAAAAATCCCTGTGCAAACTCAAGCCCTAATTTAGGTCATCAGTGCAAGGAGATGTCTTGAGCAGAGCAAAATCCTAATCCTGTCTGGAGTTCAAGGAGCTTTGTGAGGGGAAATGTTGATAAAATGAGAGGGCAAATTTTGGGGTGCAACAGCTTCCCCTGTTCAATCTTCTTGAACCTGAAGAGTTAGATTGGCGAGTTTGCCTTTCGTGACTCGAAGGTAAAAGAGGATTGGACACTAGAGTGCCCGTAAATTTTCACTCGTCAAAATATTGCTGGGGGAATAGGCTTAAAGATGCCATTTGGAGATGATAGAATCTTGCTGGAGATGGGCTTAAAGATGCCATCCAAGATTTGTTTGTTGAAAATCAGTAGAATGAACATCAGAATGGTATCAGTATCTGGAACGTATCTGAGTTGTATCTGGAGATTGGATTCGTATGAGCAAAGGAATGGCATCCGTGTCTGGAGCGTATCTGAGCTGTAACTGTATTTGATTCTTGAACGAATATCAGAATGACTGTCGTGTCTAGAGTGTATCTGTATTGTATCTGAATTCCAAATGAGTGACAGAGAAACATATGTGTCTGGAGTATCTCTGGGATGGGGAATAGGTTTGAATGAGTGACAGAATGGCTACCGTGTCTGGAGCGTATCTGGAATGTATCATAAGTTGAGATATGTATGAGTAGCAGAATGACTTCCGTGTCTGGAGTATATCCGTACTGTAACTGGGATCTAAAAAGGCAACAAAATAGCTTCCATGTCTTGGAGTGTATCTGAGCTTGTAGTTGATATTTGAATCTGAATGAGAAATAGAATGGCTTCCGTGGCTGGAGCACATCTAGTCTGTATCCGATTGCTGAAATCTGAATGAGTAATAGAATGACTTCCATGTCTTAGAGTGTATCCATATTGTATCTTGAAATAAGAGATCTGAATGAATAGCAGAATGACTTCCATGACTTGGAGCGTATCTGTACTGTATCTGAAATCTTTGAATAGTTGTTAATGATAACTTTTAATCTTATCCTGAAAATGGTAAGATGTTAGCTGAAAACACAAAGTTATGTTGCATGAAATGTATGATGCAATAAAGTGGTGTTCCATCAATGTTTATGATATATGAAGGTAATGTATGCGCATGTAAGTTGATTAGCTGTCTTGCTGAGGAAAATAAATCCTTGATAGCCGGAGATAAAAGAAATCTTTGCCTTCTGTCAGGGAAAATAAATCCTTGATCGACGCTGGGGATTCCAAAAATCTTTGATTGCTGAAGATGAGAAATCCTTGCTGACTACTGTTGGGGATAGAAAATCCTTGGCAATCTGCGGGGATTAAGGGTGACTCCGACGATCTATACTGGGGAATTAAAACCTGGGAGGCTTTAACTGGAGAAACAGGAACAAGAATCTTCGTTCTGCTGGGAAATAACTCTGGGGAATACGTTTACCCTGTTGGGGAATTTTTTGAAAGCTTGGGTTGTATGCCAATCTACTGGGGAATCGGAGGAAGTTGGATAGTATTCCATCGGGGTTTTAAGGTTGAAAATTTTGGACTCCGTTGAGGAAGAAAGTTTTATCTTCGTTGGGGATCTGTAGTTTAAAGTATTCTGGCTCCACCGGGGATCGGGAGCTTTAGAAACTTAGCTTTGATGGGAATTTTAAATCTTAAATCCGTTGGGGATGTGTATTTCAAGGTTTTAGCTCTGTTGAGGATCTGAATGACACACTGCAGGGGATTTCTTTCGGAATAGCATAAAGATGTCTTCCTATACTTTCAACCTATCAGTAATTATCCTTTCTCATTCCGTTTTATTTGTAAGCAGTGATTATATTCAAATGCATATGCTCATTTAATAAATCATTGGACGTTTTCAAATAAAACATAAGTGTAAAAAGGAAAGAACAAGCAAATTTCTGCACTTTGAAGTATCTTTATATTAACTTTGTAAGTATTCTTGTACAAAAGAGACAGACATCCTAGTAAGAGAATGTTGTCATAAAATTGAGAAAAATTTTATACAAAGAAAGATGGCTATGTGTAACAATTCTATGGGGTTCCCATTCTGCTATAGCATGCACAACTATGAGTATCTTGTCCATTCGTTGCTTTGTCCGCAGATGATTAGGTTGATCATAAGCTTGGAACTTGTCTGTGAAGATATTGTCTTTAAAGTGATCCAACGAGACATAGTCATACGCTTTAATTCCCTAACTTTTGCCTGGACCGCCCTTTCGGCTTTTCGATCCACCGGGAAACCCTTTTTTGCCCAAGCCGCCCTTTCAGGTTTTCAACTTTCCGGGTGTACAGATTTTTTTATTTATCCCTAATTTTTTCCTGAACCGCCCTTTCGGGTTTTCGATTCATCGGGATGCCCATTTTTGCCCAAGTCTCCCTTTCTGCTTTTCAACTTGTCGGGTCGTTTTATGCGTAGTATCTTTTGACTATGTTTGCATTCGCAGGGTGCGGCAGGTCATCACCGTCCATGGTGGTCAGAATCATTGCCCCACCAGAAAAGATGTTCTTGATTACAAACAGTCCTTCATAAGTAGGAGTCCATTTTCCCCTGGGGTCACTTTGCGGCAAGATGATCTTCTTGATTACAAGGTCCCCGACTTGATATACTTGTCTCTTGACTTTCTTGTTGAAGGCCTTGATCATACGTTTTTTATACGCCTGACCATGGCAAATAACAGTAAGTCGCTTTTCGTCAATCAAGTTAAGTTGATCAAGCCGGGTCTGAATCTAATCGTCTTCACTCAAACCAGCATCCTTCATGATCCTTAAGGAAGGGATCTGAACTTCCATAGGTAAAACAGATTCCATGCCATATACCAAAGAAAAGGGAGTTGCCCCAATTGAAGTGCGTGTCGTGGTACGGTACCCGTGCAGAGCAAACGGTAACATCTCATGCCAGTCCTTGTAGGTGACTGTCATCTTTTGAATGATCTTCTTGATATTTTTGTTCGTGGCTTCGACAGCGTCGTTCATCTTAGGCCGATAAGGAGATGAATTGTGATGTTGAATCTTGAACTGCTCGCACAGAGCGGTGATCATAGTATTGTTCAAATTTGTACCGTTGTCCGTAATTATCCTGTCGGGGATACCATACCGGCATATGAGGTTCTGCTTGATGAAGCGGGCAACCACATTCTTTGTAACAGAGGCGAAGGAAGCTGCTTCGACCCACTTGGTAAATTAATCAATGGCCACCAGGATGAAACCGTGTCCATTAGATGTTGTAGGCTTGATCTCTCCAATCATGTCGATTCCCCACATCGCGAATGGCCAAGGAGCTGTTAAGACATTGAGAGGACCTAGGGGAATATGTACCTTGTCAGCATAGATTTGGCATTTGTGACAAGTACGGGAATGTTGATGACAATCAGCTTCCATGGTAGACCAGTAGTAGCCTGCCCTTATAATCTTCTTAGCTATTGTGTGGCCGCTCGAGTGGGTGCCTAAGGTGCCATTATGTAGTTCATCCATGATCTGCTCCGCTTCAACCTTGTCCACATAACAGAGTAGGACACAATCAAGATTGCGCTTGTATAGAATATCATTGCTCAGAAAGAACTTGGCTGCAAACCTCCTTAAGAACTTTTTGTCGTTGACTGAAGCTCCATCAGGGTATTCTTGTGCTTCGAGATACCTTTTGACATCATGAAACCAAGGTTGGTCCACCACTTCTTCGGTATTAATCTCGTGACAATGAGCAGGTTCGTCCATTCGTTCGATGGTGATTTGGGGAGCCTCATTATCCTAGTTGAGTTTAAACATGGATGTCATTGTAGCCAGAGCATCCGCTAGCTGATTTTCTTCTCGCGGGAAGTGCTCAAAGGTAATCTGCTCGAAATGAGGCAACAATGTCAAGACATGTTCTTTGTATGGGATAAGATTAGGATGTTTAGTGTCCCACTCTCCTTTGATTTGACTGATAACCAAAGCTGAGTCCCCAAATACGATCATAGATTTGATTCCAGGTCAATTGCAGCCTAGAGACCAAAGATACAAGCTTCATACTCGGCCATGTTGTTGGTGCAGCTGAAAACAGAGTCTAGCAGTGAAAGGTGTATGGAAAACTTCTGGATAAATAAGTACCACGTTGATACCGTTGCCAAGTGCATTTGAAGCACCATCAAAGTACAGGGTCCATCGGGATCCTTGTTCAGGTCCGTCATACGGTCCGTTACCTTTAATGTTGTCCAAAGTCATAATATCCTCGTCAGGGAAGTCGAACCTCATAGATTGATAATCTTCGACGGCTTGATGAGCTAGATGGTCAGCTAGTACACTCCCCTTTATAGCTTTTTGGGTTGTGTATTGTATATCATACTCAGTCAGGATCATCTGCCATCTAGCGATTCTTCCGGATAAAGCAGGCTTCTCAAAGATGTACTTGATCAGATCCATTTTGGAAATCAGCAAAGTGGTATGTGTCAACATATACTGCCTTAGCCGGCGAGCAGCCCATACCAAAGCACATCAAGTTTTCTTGAGCAGTGAGTAGCGAGTCTCACAGTCAATAAACTTTTTGCTAAGGTAATAAATGGAATGCTCTTTTCAGCAAGGCTCGTCATGTTGACCCAATACACACCCCATTGAGTTATCCAAAACAGTCAGATACATGATTAAAGGTCTTCCTTCGACGGGTGGCATCAAGATAGGAGGTTCCAGCAAATACTCCTTGATCTTATCAAAAGCAACTTGATAATCATTGTTCCATTCAACAACCTGATCTTTCTTCAACAGCTTGAAGATTGGCTCGCAGGTAGATGTTAGGTGAGAGATGAACCTTGCAATATAATTTAAGAGTCCCAAGAAACCTCTAACCTCCTTCTCAGTGCGGGGGGTAGGAATTTCTTGTATAGCTTTGACTTTGACAGGATCCACTTTGATTCCTTTGTTACTGACGATGAATCCCAGAAGTTTACCGGACCTGACTCTGAAAGTGCACTTGCTAGGGTTCAGTCTGAGCTTATATTCCTTTAACCTGACAAACAACTTTTGCAGATGGTCGAGGTGTTCTTCTTCTGTTTGTGAATGGGCTATCATGTCGTCTACGTAGACTTCAATCTCATGATGTATCATGTCATGAAACAAAGCTACCATGGCTCGTTGATAGGTTGCCCCAGCATTCTTCAGTCTGAGTGGCATCACTTTATAGAAGAAGGTACCCCACTGCGTAACAAAAGTAGTTTTCTCCATGACTTCGGGGGCCATTTTGATCTGGTTGTACCCTGAAAATCCATCCATGAAGGAAAATACCTTGTGTTGAGCTGTGTTGTCAACCAAGATGTCAATGTGTGGTAGTGGAAAATCATCTTTAGGGCTAGCCTTATTTAAGTCTCGGTAGTCCACACACATTCTGACTTTACCTTCCTTCTTAGGCACAGGCAAAATGTTAGCAACCCATTGTGGATAGGAAGTAACAGCCAGAAAACCAACATTGAACCGTTTCATCACCTTAGCTTTGATCTTCTCAGACATATCGGGCCTCATTCGATGGACTTTCTGTTTGATCGGTGGACAGTCTTCTCTTGTAGGGAGACGGTGAACCACAATATCTTTATCTAGTCTTGACATGTCTTCATAGGACCAGGAAAAGATCTCAACATATTCATTCAACAACTAAACTAAGCGCTCTTTGACATTCGGCTCCAGGTTGGCACCCACTTTAACCTCTTTTTTGTCTTCCTCTGTTCCCAAATTGATAGTCTCTAATAACTCTTCATGGGGAAAAATAGCCCTTTCTTCTTGTTGCAAAAGTCTAGCTAACTCTCCAGGCACTTCACATCCTTCATCACCTTCGTACTCGGCGTGATTGACCAAATCTTCAGAGTCACTGAAGGCCAAAGCAGAATAGGCACCCATGGAATCCGGAGTGGATGGGTACCTGCATTTTATGGGTGTGGGTGTGTGTAAGGGATAGCCATCCTTAAACAAAATAAAATGTAAAAGGAAAGAAAATGAACACAAAAGTTTATAGATTAAAACGTCCATGATTCATTAAAAATGGCATATGAAAATGAAAAATAAAAACCCTTACAAATGGACCTATGTGCCCCGGGAAAGGCAAAAGGCAAAAGTGTGTACGAATTGTTTAATTATTACAGACCAAACAAGAAATGTTCAAAAGATAAATTACTGATTGATAAAAGTAATGGGAACAAAGTCTTTCGCCTCCCAGTTGTTCAGTCCCCCTTCAATGGTTGGAAAGATCCAATCTTCAAAGTTGCCTTCTTCCTCATCATCTTCTAAGGCATGAACTCCATGGTGAGTGTTTTTAAGGGTGGTCCTCCAGCCCGGAAGCGACGCACAGCTTTCTAGCCAGCGACAGTGAAACCCAATCCAAACTTGTCTGTCTTGTGAGGAAAATCTGGCAGTTGACCCCACATTGTACTTCCTCCTTCTTTGATTACAGCCTCCGCATCTTTAAGGGATGACATTCGGGACACATGCTTGGTAATGATAGGCACATCAGTCATTGTCTTTGCTACCGCGACCTCAGGAGAAACCTCTTCAAAGTGTTGGAAGGTGTTTCTATGAATTCTCCATCTAACTCCACATAGCGGAAAGAGTTAAGGTGACTTATCATATACTCCTCCTCACCATGAACCGTTATGATCTTACCCTGGACTGGATATTTTAGCATTTGGTGTAGAGAAGAAGTGACTGCCCCAGCGTTGCGGATCCATGGCCTTCCCAACAAGCATGAATATGAAGGAACGATGTCCATCACATAAAAAGTAGAGTTGAAAATTTTTGTACCCACTTTGATTGGAATGTCCACTTCTCCGTGAACCATCCGCTTAGAACCGTCGAAGGCTCTAACAATGATGTTACTGGGCTTTAGGGTCAAACCTTCACAATCCAATCTGTCCAACGCCTTTTTTGGTAGAACATTTAAAGATGAACCGGTATCAACCCGAACATGAGCAAGTGTGGTCCCCCTGCATTCTACCGAGACATGCAGCGCATCATTATGCTTTCTTCCCTTAGGGGTCAAATCAGCATCAGAAAAACCAAGACCATTGTCGGCTGTAAGGCTAGCCACGCACTCTTGAAACTGGTCCGCAGAATTTTCTTGAGGCACGTGTGCCATCTTCAGAAATTTGATCAAGGCTTTGGCATGAGCCTCAGAGCAGAGTAAGAGAGCCAGCATGGATATTTTTGAAGGGGTTTGCCCCAGATGCTCTACGACATCATAGTCGCTCTTCTTAATTATCTTTAAAATTTCCTCCATCTCTTTTTGGGTGGTCTCGGGGATAACCAAAGTCTGAGCCTTCGTCCTGACAGGCGCTTCTTGGATTCCCTTACCTTTATCGGTGGTGACAGCAGAGGGTTCAATTTCGGGAGTAACCATTTCTTCAATTACTGGACTTTGCACAGATGGCTTGACAGGCACAGAAGCTCTTGAGGGTCCCAAGACTGCCCATGGAGGAGCAATCTCCGGAGAGAAGATTCTTCCGCTACGAGTTATCTTACTTGTTCCCGCAATATTCCCTATGTCAGGAATTTCTTTATCGGAATTATCTTGGACTGATTCAATCTGTTTCACACCGTGATAGAAGATATCTCCTCCATAATTCCAAGGTATTGCTTATTGGACTTATATGGGATAGGCCCCAACATGGTAATCTTCAGCGGTATAAGCTTTGGATCAGGCGTAATCTTAACAGGCCTTTTACAGGTCTTGGAAAGATTGTCGGAAATGGTAATTATGGCAATGTCATTGATTGGAGTAACAAAGGTAACAAGAGTAACATGAGTGATAGTAGCAACAGGAGTTTTCTGAAAGAGGATCTCTTGAGTATCCATCAGGCGTTGGATGCCTGATTTCAATAATGGGCAGTCGGGTTGCAAAGTTGAACAGAGGTAACAATCTTTTTCGCATCCCAGGAAAATCCAGGCTTTCAACAGATTCATTTTAATCATTGGCAACGGAGTCATTAGGTCATCAACAGTAGTAACATGAAGATCTTTCACAATCGCACGGACATTATGACCATGTTTTGGTATAGGAGCGGATATCACATTAGGTTTTTCGGGGGCATCAAACTCTACCTCCTTGGCATCTATCAAATCTTGGATCTTGTTTTTAAGAGCCCAACAGTTGTTGGTGTCATGCCCTACACTGTTTGAGTGGTATGCACATTTTGCATTGGAATGATGATAAGGAGAAGAGGTATTAGGGTTTTTCGGCGCTTCTTTCAAGTTGGTAAGGTTTAACTTTAACAAATGAGGGAGGACTTGAGCCGATGTCATATTGATTCGAGTGAATTGCCGTTGTGGCCTTTCTACCCTTTGTTGATTAGCTCTTGGTTGACTACTTCGAGGTTGATCTTCTGAAGAGTTCTAGATCATCACATCCCCCACCGCTGGTCGGCGCTCCATTCTCCCTTGATTTCTCTGGGTATGAATAGTAGAAACTTCCTTCTTGGCTGGGAAGGTCTTCTTGATAGCAGTGGAAGCGGAGGCATCCTTCTGAATTTTACCACTCTTAATGCCAGCTTCGACCCTTTCGCCGGTCAGAATTAATTTGGTGAACCCTGCAGATGAGCTCCCGATCAAGTGATTGAAGAATGGACCTGATAGAGTCCCTAAAAATATGTCACCTAGCTCTCTATCCGACAATGGTGGTTGTACCCTTCCAGCCAAATCCCGCCACTTCTGGGCATACTCCTTAAATCCCTCATTAGAGGTCGTACCCATACTCTGTAGTTGAGTACGAGTAGGCGCTAAATCTGCGTTGTATTGGTATTGTCGGTAGAAGGCAGCAGCTAAATCTTCCCAGTTATGAACATTAGATCTCTCAAGTTGATAGAACCAGTCCAATTGTGTACCCGACAAACTATCTTGAAAAAAGTGAACCCACGGATCCTTATCGGAAGAGTGGGGTTGGATCTTTCTGACGTATGATCTCAGATGCATCTTCGGACAGGACAAACCATCGTACTTAGCAAATGTAGGTACTTTGAACTTGGGAGGAATGAAGATCCCAGCAACCAACCCTAGTTCTTCGAAATCTAACCCAGGTACCCTTTGCAACTCCATGGCTGCCAACCGATCCTCAAGATTTTTATACTTATCATCCGCCGGAGAGTATTGCTGTTCGGAGTAATCTTCATCCTCTTCCTCTTCTTCTTCTTCAGCCTCAGATTCGGAGGGCATTGCAACTCCTTTTCCTTTACCAACCCCTTCGTCAGACGTCGATGGGAATTCCAGAACTCTCCTAGCTTGATGCTCAAATCTCCTTCCCATAGTGGCCACACCAATTATTTTCTTTTTCTTCCTTTCTGGTTCCTTCTCTTTCTCTAGCAGTGCTTTAAGATCCTCTTGACCTTTTGCTAAGGTCATGAGGAGTTGTTGGAATTGCGAATTCTGTGCTTGCAGATCTTTAACCGTCTGCTCTATATCCATCTTGCTGAAATAAACAGCAGAAAGATAAGGAAACCTGGTGTGGAGACCTGTTTATGCATATGATGAATGATATGTTATTCATGTAATGCATTCAAGGATTCAGAAATTCAAATTTGTTGCAAACAAAAAGAACACACGTCATATTAATAAGAAGAAATTTGTTAGTACATAAATGCCCCATGAACAAAAATATTACAAAATTCTTAACGTAAAAAGACATTGCGCATCCTCTTTGGTGCGATGTAAGCGTTGAGAGTTTCCTCTTAGTGAAGTCGGCGGGTAAGTTCCAAAACCTTCTTCTCACTGGCATAGAAGCTGGCTTCAAAAGTGTTCCACTCTTCCTTGAGTTGTATCCAACTCTTTTGCAATTCTTCCAATGATGTTGGCATGTCAGGATATAGGAGGGTGTATGGAACCTCTCCTTCCATAACAGGCTCTTTGATCACGGGGAGAATGTGAGGGTAAGGCATCATAAGATTCTGGGCGCGGGTTCGTACCCACTTGAGATAAGGCTCAAGGGGCATGGAATTATTGTGTCCCAGTGTCTTACTATCCACTTTGTTGGGCATCCTCCAAGCTCGGATAAACCTTTGTCGAAGTCCTTGAGCGTCGTTGTCAAAGTCAAAAACCAAGTCAGGAATCAGCATATCATGAGGGCCATCCCTTCGGGCATACCAAAATTGTCTCAGAGATAAACATGGGTTGTAGGTAATGCCTCCCCTAATGCCAAGTAGTGGGACATTAGGGAATTCTCCACAACGATCAATGGTGATGACATTTTCTCTGGACCGAGAACACCAATGAACATCAGAATATGTGAGGGTCATCAACCGTTGTGACCACCTTAAACCCTGCTCATTCTTCAAAACTGATTGGGGAAGGTGATAAATAAACCACCTTGCTAGAAGAGGGGTGCAGCACATGAGAACACCTCTTTTCCTCATTGTTCGTGTGTAAAATGAGTGTAGGATGTCCCCAAGCAATGTAGGCACAGGATTCTGAGATATGAAAATCTTGACAGCATTCACATCTATAAGTTGATCAGGGTTTGGGAACAAGACCAACCCATAGATGAGAAGTGCTACAATCTCCTCAAAAGCTTGTAGGTCTAGAGAATTCCAGCAGTCTTGTGCCTTCTCAAACAGGAACTTTGCCAAGAAACCCTTGACACCACTTCTGCTTTCCCAATGACCTTTGATATCAGATGGTTGAAAGTGTAAGGCTTGAGCAACATCTTCAGGCTTTGGTTCTCTTTCCGTACCGTTGTAGGGTAGTTGATGGAGAATAGGAATCCTCAGGAGTTGAGAAAATTCCTCCAAAGTAGGTACTAGTTGGTAATCAGGAAATGTAAAGCAATGGTGTAGGGGGTCAAAGAACTGGAAGAGAACTTTCACCATGTCTTCTTCAATGTTGGAGTTGACCAAGTTGATAACTCTACCATGTCTTTCACTGAAGAGAGAATTCTCTAGAATCTTGGAAGTAAGCTCCTTGAGTTGAGGAGGGATTCTCACAAGGTTGACTTGAATTGTTTTCCTGCGAAGAGATACCATGACCTACAAAATAGGAACAAAGATGAAGATCCAAACCCTTGAAATGGTTAGTGGATGTATATGATGCTTTATGATGTTTATGATGTATGCACAAGCATATGTACAAACAAGTCACACAAGATCCTAGTTTCAGGCTTGCATGGAGTTTCATAGGTAAGTACCCTCTTGAAGTTAGTTGGCTCAACCTGTCCTATAAATAGTAACCGGGTTCTAAGGAGCTCAATATCACCGAATTATTTTTTGTGTTCATTGTTTCAGTTTAGCCACTTAACTGGCGACCGAAATATTGCAAGAAAATAACCCTCAATGAGTGTAGTATCGAGTATCTACCAACTTCGGACTGCACCAAAGCCGGTCATCTCACTACCCCTAAAAAAGGCCAAGATGGTCAAGTAAGGTTCTAAGAGTTCATTAGTGCTTCATGACATCACTCAGCAGCCCCGTATTCTCTTTGATTGACTCAAAGGCTACCGATACTCACAAATATGTCGCATTAATATAGCTATTGCTTCAACCATGTCGGTATACCCCGCACAGTTTCCACAATGTATTGTTATTTACCTATGAATATTTCCCCAAATCCGGGTATAGGATTTCAAACCCACACAATAGAACCAAATGTAAAGCAATCAAAGCAAACAAGATAAGCATGCAAAGGTGATCTAAACCCTAAGGTTACCCCACTTTTAAGTAATTTCCCCAGCAGAGTCGCCAGTTCTGTGATACGATGGGAGAACTGACTTGAGGTTTTGCGTTTGTGTTCGCAAATGTTTCGGTTTAGCAAGAGTCACCACCAACTTTTTATTTTATCCTAAGGAAAGGTCAAAAAGCACAGGAAAGACCTTTGAGATGTTTTCTTGGGTTCGGGGAGTAGATTATGAAAAGGGAAGGTGCAAGCACCCTTTTCATCCATGGTTATCCATGGGCTCTTAGTTACTTGTTTAGATCACTTGCTTTTGCTTTTCAATTGTTTGAAATGGTGCTTTGTGTATGGTTTTGAAAGATGTTTTGAAAAGAGGCCACCGTTGTGGCAACCTTTGTAATGATTCTTGTTTGAATGTATACAAAGGTGTTTTTGTCTTTTGAAAAGATTTCAATGTTTGAAAGTTTGATTTGGGAAATGTTTTGAAATTGTGTGTTTGAAAATAGCAAGGATGTTTTACAAGCTTTTGATCAAGTAACTAGGAGTTATCTACCCTATTTTACTCAAAGATCTTTCTTAATGTTTTTTAACCCTTTTGACAGTGTTATTTCACCATTGCATTTGGTGAACAACCTTGTGTTAGGATGTTAAACGGGACAGGCGCGGGTCATCGTATAGACCATGATAGCAATTGTGTTAAGTATCTTTGGCAAATTTTTGAGAGACTTGGTCATTTTTGTGTAGGCAACCAAGATAGCATCATCGAGGGACTATGATCTTTTGTTTTGTTTTTGTTTTGCCAAAATACCTAACATGCATAACATGGCCCATTTTTAAGGCAACAAGTGGATTGTAACCCTAGGGGTGCAAGTGTGTATTGTGTATTGATTTTCATGCATTTTGTCTTTGATTAGGTCAAGCTACTTGTTGATTTTAATTTTTGCATACAAACCCTAATTCTCTAATCATGGCATGATTGAAAGCGTAAAGTGCGAGAATTAAAAGGCTAAGCTATTACAACATGATTATGGGGATGGAGGTACAATCTTTGAATGAGGGGTATTTGACAAGAAATATAAACCCTAATTTATTGTTACATCCAAATTGAATTCAAATGCATAAATGATAAATGGACAATATTTAAATAAACAAAATAAATAAATATATCAAATAATATGAATTATGCGAAAAAGGTTTTTGTTTATTGATGTATGTAAAATATTTAATGTGGAAAATAAAGAAATAAATAAAAATATTAATTTTATTTGGTTAAGGGTAAAACCCTAATATTCTTTAAGAAAGTAAATATATCAATTATTTTATTTATATACAATAAAAATAAAATAATATATGTGAAAAAATAAAATATGTTTAGAAAAAAGTATTTATTAAGTATATTTAACAATAAAAATAAAAGTGTAATATTTTATATTTTTTATTCTAAAATATCTAATAAAATGGAAGTATATATATATATTAAATATGTACAATAAATAAAATATATATAAAATAAAAATATATTTTTAGAAAAAAAACATTTTCAGTGTGGATAAAAATAAAGAAAAATATAAAAGTACAATTTATATATTATTTTCAAGTTTTAATAAATAAGATAAAAGTATTTAAATGCTTTTTATGTTAGAAAAATAAAAATAAAATGCAAAATAAATTTGAAAAAATTATAAAAATATTTTTGAGCATTTTTTATATTTGGAAATAAATAAATAAAATCAGAAATGAAAACAAAAATGCAAGAATATAAAATTACAAGAAATTGGGCCAGGGGTGCAAAAAGGAAAAGGGGAGGTGCCAATAGTGAGCCAGGCCAAGCCCAGCCCACCACTTCATCTTCAACTTTCAGATGTTTGAAAACGCGTGCGCGCCCTGTACAAACCTGGACATCCTGTATACGAGCTCTATTGCAAAAACACATAACATCAAACTTGTAGAGAATTTCAAGACGATTCCAACCATATAAAAAACTAATCCTAACTCTCAAAGACCAGAGAGAATTTCGCTGGCCCTAAAATCTGACCTAATTTTTTCAGCATATTCATGGATGAAATTCTCTTAGCATGCTTAATATAAATTAAAACTAAGCATATGTACAGCTTCATGGCAATGAATACTACATTTCTTTTTCACAAACCTAAGGCTAAATGTTCCTAAATAGAGAGATAGGAAGTTGACAAAAACCTGTTTTAGGTGACTTCGTGTAGGGCAATGTAGAGATTTTCAACAAGGCTTGAGATGTCTGGGAGCTTGCTTGGACTTCACTTGACCTTCTCCAATACCCTGCTTGCCTTGAATGTACTTGAATCAGCCTATAGAACTCAACCTGCACAAGCTCAAAATGAAAATGTCAAACTCTGTAAATGGAGTTACAGTTGGTGTTTGAGGTTTAGGATAGCTTGGGTGAGTTTAATGGAAGGTGTTTGAAGCAACTTGGGGAAAAACGCACGAACCAATTGAGCTATGGAACTCAAGTTGCAGATTTTGCCCTGTTTTGCCAATGGAATGTGATTTTCTAGCTATGGGGTGTTTAGAGGCTCAAGCAATCGTGTTTCTGGCTCAAAGGGGTGTGAGAAAGATGCTCAAACTGTTTGCATAAGTTTATCTTGGCTGGTATTCAAGTTCTAAGGTTTTGGAAAAGTTTCTTGTTTTTGAAGCAAAATGTGGAAGTGATTGAAACAGACCTGTACAGGCTATCCTTATGCTTGCATACATTTCCCTTGGCCCCTCCAAATTGTGGATTTGATTAGCTTTCTCAGATATGGACAAATGCTCAAGGGATTGTGGCTTGACATAAAGTAAGATTAATGCAAAAATGGAAATGTGCCTTTTTCTACTTAGGGCTTAATCTTGTGTACAATGTCCAAATGACCAAAACAATAGATTAGACTGGTGGATTTACATTTAATTATGGAGTGTGAAGTGGTTTAGATGCCTGTAAACTAGTGTAAGGCATGTTGACTTGAAATTGCAACTTGTAGGAACATGAATATGCCATGGATGAAAAGTGAGTTTTTGCCAACTTCAAGCCTTTGATTCTCCCTAACCACAAATGTGTTTGAGGAGTTCTTATACATTTTGGAAATCTTGCAGCATGCTCTACAATCCATCTTTGAAATGCAACTTGATATTCCAAGTGGAACTATGTGAAAAATGGCCAAGAAGATAGGTTAAAATCCTGCCTAAACTAGGGCAAAATTCACTAAGTTAAAAGTTTTAGGGACCCTTGTTCCAAAAATCATAACTTGAGATCCAAGATTTTGTTGAGAAAAATTTGTGAATCAAAGTTGTAGAGTTTGTGGAGGACTACAACTTTCATGTTGGAGGTTTTGTTTGAATCCATTTGCATCATGGTGAAAATGTTGGGCAAAGTTAGGAAAAATTAAGAAAATTTCATAACTTAGAAAAATTCTAAGTTATGAAATTTTTCAACTTTAAACCCTAATTTGTAAAAATGGGTTTCTTGATGAACAAGTTTCAAATTTTGACACATCTTGATGAAAAATGACCCTTGGTACTTAATTTTTACCAAAAAGTCAAAGTTTAACTTTTCAGTGTACAGTCAAATTTTGATCAGTTGACTGAAAAATTCATTTGTCAATCCAATGCAATTGAGGTCTTTTGAACTTGTTGAATAGGTCAAGATGATTCCATTGAGTCCTTGAGTCCATGGTTGAGCCTAATTTTCCATTGGCTAGGTCAAAAAGTCAGAAATTGCCTTTGTACTGTCAGAACCCTAAAAATGACCATTTTGCCCTTTTGGTGATCTGATCAAATTTCTTGTGGAGTTGTGGTCCAAACTTGATCAAATGATTCATATGAGTTCATAATGTTGATTTTGGTCAAAATTCATGAGGTTTGACTGTAAATTGGCCACAGTTGACTTTTTCCCCAATATAGTTGATTTCTAGGTCAACTGTCCAATTGACTGGGCAAAAATTTGATTCAAGGCTTGAAACTTGGTATGGACAAACTTATGAGTCCAACATGAAGTATGAAAGTCACTTTAAGCATTTAAGGTCAAAAAATCCCTGTGCAAACTCAAACCCTAATTTAGGTCATCAGTGCAAGGAGATGTCTTGAGCAGAGCAAAACCCTAATCCTGTCTAGAGTTCAAGGAGCTTTGTGAGGGGAAATGTTGATAAAATGAGAGGGAAAATTTTGGGGTACAACAATCATCTTTGTTGACATTTTTGTTGTTCTATCTGATGTTTTGCCATCTTGTTTGTTTCTTTCATTTCCTTAACTAAAAAACAAAAACCAACCAAAATATATAAGCCGAACTGCGGCTGCTCTGATTTCTTAAAAGGGATACGTAGGCATTAGGGTAGGGCCCAGGCGAGCACAAATTTTATTTTCCCTACATTCTTTTCTCCTTTATTTTGCATGCATTATCGGTACAGCTTAGATATATATTTTTACACACCCATTAGATTAGACAATAAGAGTGGATACCGTAGAGTACTACGGGCGTCTAGGGTGCTAATATCTTCCCCTCGCATAACAGACTCCCTTACCCGATCTATCGGTTGCAAGACCATGATTTCACCCTCTTCAGGTTTTCTCGATGTTTACCTTTCCCTCTCGGCGGGATAAAATATGTTCGGTGGCGACTTCATTGATATTTTCATATTACCGGATGACGGTTCAGCCGGTTGTTTCAACTTGCTGATGTGATGTTCTAACATTTCGTAGGACATCATTCCAAGGGAAATGTTCTTGCTGAACACTAAGGACGACTTCCCTACGAACTCAAGGGCTTCAGGGAAGGTCTCTAATGAATGGAGTTGCTTTGCATATTATGTTAAAGGATTCATAGGCTTACACAAGTGTGATGCATCTTACTTAACACTCAGTCGGGAGCCCTGTTTATAGAGGTGCATGGACCTCAATGATCACTTCCTGTAACTATCGTGACTTTCCACGTTACGTAACTGGGTTGTCTTTAAGGCAAGTAATGTTCGTCTTCGCCAATGATGGCTATTTTATTAACATGCACTATCGTATAATGATGAGCGGTTACGCCCTTAATGGGTCGTCCAATGCATAGCGGTTTCATTAAGGCCGAACACGGGGTGACCTCTAGATCCGGGGTATGATCTCGACTACTACCTCTTCATCTTCTCCCACGTTCAATGACATGATCCTGCAATCATACAACCCGGTTTAGGCTTTATGAATTTGATTCGGGTTGGTAATCGGTAGTTTTCCTACATGTTTTCCTTGACCTATAAACCACACCTTGTATTTTATCTCATCTAGCCTAATCAATAGATTGATGTATGAACATAAGCCCCACATGCATATGGCTTTTATATAAAGCCTTATGGTCGGTCAACATAGAAATGGATCTATGCTTCAGGCTGATTCTCCAAGATCGGACGATGATACCTCGACGTGCATGTTACCCACGCCTTAATTTTCTCAACGGTCCCCTAGTCCTCTAGGCGCAATCATTGTTAAGGCCGAATTTGAATGTTTATACACGCTTCCTATTTTTTGTGCGTTTCGTTTCCCATAACATTTCTTTTATAAAAACCTTTCTTTTTCCATTTCCGAAATACTCTCCCACTTCCATTTATAGGCGTTCTCATCCTTTTCTTCCAAAATCTTTCAATTAACCACTGTTACCAGGTATTTCTTCTCTCCCTTTTACCTTATTTTTCTGCATATTTTATTTCTTTAGGGATGGTTATCATCAGGGAGTGTGATGATTTTTGAAATAAAATACGCGACAATGATTATGAACGGAGATTCCTATGGGAGGAGGGCATGTAAGATATGGGAGTTTCTTTAGGTGTAGATGAGTACACATGGGTCATGAATAAAGTTTATAGTGAAGTTTTTACTTCTGAAAGTGATTCTGACCCCGACTCTTGAGGTTTTGTGGAGGTCCTGATGGAAATTTCCAGCTCTTTTAGTGAGGAGGTGATGGGTTATAATCAAAGCTCCATAAATGAGGTGGAGATAAATAAGTTTCTCTCTCTACGAAAGGTGTCATCAACTAGGAATGAGGAAGATGTAGTTCGGAAGGCATGTATCTCTGGAGAACAAGTATGTATGTACTGACCAAAGGGAGTACAAAATGATGTTATTTCTATGCCGGGGTGTTAGAAGATATGTTTATCCGTATTTCTTTCACTGATTTCGAAGTGGATGTGCCGAGGACGATGAATGTAGCCCCTTATCAACTTCGCCCTAATAGTTGGGGCTTTATCAAGACTTTTGAAATGATTTGTGAAACGTTGGATGTGACCCCTACCATTGGTCTGTTTTTTTTTATTGAAGTTAAGAATGTAGAATCTGGGAGTTGGGTTGCCATCAGTGGTGTTCCTCATAGGAGCTTACTTCAAGTTTACAACATGGATTATAAGGGTTTTAAGGACTGGTTCCTACGTATTGGTTACGGCACGAGGTGTCCCCAGGTCCTCTATGCCGCTGATGGCCATCCCAAGTTTTCATTATATTGGACTATAAACCTTCTACCCATATTTGTGTTTAGTTGTGATAAGCTGAGTGATCTTGAGGTTCAGTCTTTGCAATTGCTAGATTTTTTCCACTGTTCAAGGTCAAAGACCTGTTACCTTTGTATGTTGAAGAGGTTCTGGATTTCTTGGGTAAGATTCTTTTAATTGGTCACTAATCACAAATCTTTTTCTTCTTTCTCATTCATTCATTTAATATATTTTGTAGATAAGATGACTGATCTTTCTGTTAGGGAGCTGTTGTACCCCAAAATTTGCCCTCCCATATTTCTCAAAACATTTCAAGAAAATTCACAAGTCCAACCCGGCGCGTCATATTCAGGTATTCTTTCGCCAAGATATCTCTGATAACGTATTCTCAAATTCAGGTTCGGCTCAAGAGTCAATTCTTTAAAGAAGGTATCCGAATGTGCGAGTTTTCTCGAAGAAATATGGTGAAAAAGTATGCTGAAAGTGCAGTTTTTACGCGCAAAAAATTCATAACTTGAAGATCGTGACTCGTTTTGAACCCGTTCCGGTGGCCAAAATTCCGTCTTGACATTATCTACATTTTCATCTCTCACGGCTGGAAGCCAATTTCGATCAGAAGGTCTTCAAAAATGTGGATTTATGAAGTATCTTCGTGCAGAAAATTTGTGACAGAAGTTTACTTACGTCATGTTCAGAAAATCATAACTTGGTCGATTTTCATCGTATCGAGCTGGTTCCAGCGCCAAAATTTCACAAATTGAGTTGGCTACATTTTCACATAAGGTATTGAGTTCAAACGGTATTTAAAAGGCCTTCGTTTTTTGCTCAGAGTGCGTGACACGCTGAAAATCCTGAATGCTGAATAATATTTCATCTGAGCCGAAACTTCGAAAATTCATAACTCGGTCAATTTTTATCGGATTGGACTCATATTTTTACACAAGGTCCCTGACTCATAGATCTACAACTTTGCTTCAAAAGTCGAGACCAAATTATGCACCGATCAATACCAGTTTTTTATTAAAGAACGTGTCAGAGTCGACACTGGAGCCCAAAATAGGTTTGTCTGAGCTGAAACTTCAAAAATTCATAACTAATTCACCGTTTATCCGATTGAGTCGATTTTCGGACAGGAGTTAGTTCTCAATGTCGGCTACATTTTGTTTTCACATTTCAACTTCAAAAAATGCACTTAAGTCCCTGCGATTTGGCCTGGAAAGTGACGAATTCAAGTGAATATTGGAGGCCCAATTGCACATTCAAAGCCCATTTGCTTTACCCTAATTTCCATTATATAATCACCTTCTTTTCACACAAACCAAAGAGGAGGAAAAGAGAGAAAAAACTTTGCCACAACACTGTTAGAATATCAAACTCTTTCAAGAACCCTAAAATCTTGAAATCCTTATTACAAATCCCTCTCTCACTACAAACAAGCCATCTCAGTTACAAACCAACATCTTATTACTTCTTCAGTAAGGGTAAGGCTGGCTTGATCTCCAGGATCCAAAGGGCATAAAAGCATTCATGTCACTACTTTTCCAGTAAGGGTAAGGTTGATTTGATCTCCGTGATCAAAAGGGTATAATCCTTCATACATGCCATATTGTGCCTAAACATTAAATTTCTTCATATATTGGCTTTATTTGCATTTTATGATTTTATTTAATGTGTTCGTGAGATTCAACTGCAGGTTTAGACAGGATCCCAGGTTCATTAAGGAACGTTGAGGCCAAAAGCCAAATGGCCAAAAGCCAAAAGCCAAAAGCCAAATGGCCAAAGTAGAAAAACATATGCATGACACCAATACATGGCGAGACAGACATCCTGAGAAGATTAAGGAACGTTGAGGCCAAAAGCCAAATGACCAAAAGCCAAAAGCCAAATGGCCAAAGTAGAAAAACTTATGCATGAAACTCAATCCAATGGCCAAAGAATGCAAACCACTCCAATACACCTCCTAAAAGGGGACAGAACCCCCCAAGGTATTGTAATTCTTTTCTTCTTTTATTTTGTTTGTTTCAATTATTTCTTATTTTTAATTCTTCAAAATAATTTATTTTCATAAAATATAAAAATAATGTAAAAACCAGAAAAGACAAAAATCAAAATATATTTTATTTAATTAATATTTTTGTAAATAAAAAAATCATTAATTAATTTAGTTTTCCATTCTAGGATTAATTTTGACTTTTTTTCATAATAAACTTAAGAAGTGTAGAATTAGGTTTTTAAGTATTTTTCATTCTTTTTCTTTTTTTATTAATTATTACTTATTAATTATTATTTTTGTAAATACTTGCAATTAATTAATTAGGTTTAATTTTAGGTTAAAGTTTAATGCTTTTCTTAATAAATAAAAAAAAACTAGAATTAGGGTTAATTAATATTTTAATTTCGTTTAATTCTCATAAAAATTCATAAATACCAAAAAACCTCAAAAATATTTTCTTTTCCTTTAATTTAATTAATTTGTTAGTAATAATTTTAATTTCATTAAAAAGGGTCCAACGCCCTCGCTTCCAATTTTAATTCCAATTCGCGCATTTTATTTTATTTCTTATAATATTAATGTAATTCTCCCAAAGCCTTGTAAACTCGGACATTTTATTTCTCGCACTTTACTTCCTTATTTTCTGTCAAATCGGGTCCTGGATTAAATTTGGCGATGTGGACGCGCGCCTTTGTAATAGTTTAGGAATTTTATCTTTCCGCACTCTTTTAACTGTTAAATAAATGCATGCAAGAATGAATGGCCTAAAATAAAAACAAACGCTTAGATCACTTTGACATGACAAGACAAAAATAAACGAATATGACACACAAATCACACACCACCCCTAGGGTACGCCTCACTGTTGCCTTGCCTCGAAAGGTGATCGTCGAGTAGAGGATGTTTTAGTAAGTCCTCATGTCCAGGAACCTGGCATGAGGGTAGCTTCTAAGGTGTCTTCCCATTGCTCTGGTGATCACCATGTCCCGAACCTCGAATTGACCCGAACACCTCCAACGGTGGTGCTACCTACCTCTCAATGGTGGGATGGCACTACTTTAAAGGACATTTACACAGACGAATTCCTTAGGGTAGGTAGGTTCTCGTAGATACTTGCTCTAATTCAAAACAAAACAAATCAAAAATACTTTTCACACCAACACATTTTCAAAAAGCTTTCGAAAGCATTTTTCAAACACTCTTGAGGACCGATACAAGAGTCGAACTGAAATTTTCAAAGAAACTTTTTAAAACCCACAGTTGAAAAGCAAACAAACCATTTTTGAAAACACAAGTGAGCAAGTATCTAAGAGCCCATGGATAACCATGGATAGAAAGGGTGCTAACACCTTCCCTTTCTATAATCTACCTCCCGAACCGAGAGCAATCTCTATAAGGAATTTTTCTGTGCTTTTGTCCTTTCCATTTGGAGAAAATAAAAGACGGTGGCGACTCTTGCTTCCGCGACATTTCGCGAACCAGTGTTAAACAGTCAGTTCCAGATCCATCGATCACAGAACTGGCGACTCTACTGGGGATTCGACTTAAAGTGAGGTGTACCTTAGGGTAGTTCATAACTGTGTTTTCATTGTATTGATTTGCTTGCTTTAAATTGTGGGACTGTCTTGGGAGTTCTATAGATCCTAACCCGGATCTGGGGGATACCTTCTTAGAAAGTAGCAACGAGGCTGTGAGGGAACTGTGCGGGGTATACTGACATGGTTGAAACAGTCTGCTACGTTGATGTGGCACTTTGGTGTGTACCGGTAACCCTTGAGTTCAGTCAAGGAGAGTACGGGGCCTCCGTGTGGTGTCGTGAAGCATCAACAGAACTTATGAACCTTAATTGAACCATCTTGGCCTCGTTAGGGTAGTGAGATAACTGACTTTGGTGCAGTCCGAGGTTGGTTGATACTCGATACTACACTCAATTGAGGGTTGCTTTCCTGGAATATTCCGGTCGCCAGTTCAGTGGCTAAATCGAAACGATGAACAATGAAAGCAATCCCGTGATATTGGGACCCTTAGAACCTGGTTACTTCTGATAGGACAGGTTGAGCCCACCAACTTCAAGAGGGTAGTACCCCAAACTTCATGCTGGCCTAAACTCTAAGGACTCTTTTGTGTGACTTGTGTGCCTTCGTACTTGACTACTTGCATGTTTTATCTGACACATGAACTACTTGCAGGTTTTGTTTTAGTCCTTAATTGGGACCCATGACAGAGCTTACTAACTTTCTTGCAGGTTTTGTTTATAGTCCTTAATTGGGACTCATAACAAGGTTTTACTTGAGTTTCTTGCAGGGTTTGTTTGTAGTCCTTAATTAGGACTCATAACAAGGTTTACCGAGTTCTGGCAGGGTTTGTTTTAGTCCTTAATTAGGACTCATAACAAGGTTTACCGAGTCCTTGCAGGGTTTTGTTTTTTAGTCCTTAACTGGGACTCATGACAGGTTTTACTTGAGTTTCTTGCAGGTTTCTGTTTATAGTCCTTAATAAGGGCTCATAACAGGGTTTATTCATATCACCCCATGCATCATGACATCATACCATTGCATACATCCTAACCCATTTCATGGATCTCAAGGGCTTGTGATGCAGGTCATGATGAATCAAACATCTAGCAAGGGGCAAAGAGGATTTATTTTCCTCTAGCCAAAGTTGTCAGGGGCTATGACCCACTTGATATGGTGAGCTTTGACTCTTGAAGAAGGTTCCCCTAGCCAAGGTTGTTTAGAAAGAAAAAACAAGGTTGATGACTAAAGTCAGGGGCTATGACCCACTAGATATGGTGAGCCTTTGACCCTTGGAAGAAAGACTCTCAACAAATATGAAGTTTCGTTCAATCAAGCTACCGGATCCAAATGCTAACAAATTTTCTTGTTTACCCCGCGAGATCCTTGAAAACATTGCATACATGCATATCATACATATCATTGCATAACAGGTATCCTTGTTGCAGGTCACTTACCTTTCTCGCTGTTTATTTCAGCAATGGCTTCACAACAAGATAACCAGGACCTTCACGCTCAAGAGACTCAGTTCAGGGAAATATTCCTAGGCCTATCCAAGGGGCAGGAAGAGTTGAGGACACTCCTCATGGGGAATCTGATCAGAAAGAGTCCTGAAGATGACAAAGACGAACAGCTGAAACGTCTACAAGCTGAGGTAGACACATTGAAAACCCAGATGCTGGGGCAAAGGGCACTCATTCAAGGTTTAGCTCAGGAGCAAGGAGAGCTGAGGGCCATGATCAGTCAGCTTCATCAAGACATGAAGCAACCAGCCCAAGTCAGGGACCCAGTCATTAATCAACTTCCAAGAAGTCAAAGGTTTGGGCCTCTCCAAGCTGCTATTACTTCACAGGTCCAACAACGACCCCGCCCAGAACAACGGGCTGATCAGAGCAAACCAGACAAGCCTAAGAGGCAGTTCACCAAGATCAACATGTCGCTGGATCAAGCACTACAACAAATGTTGGAGGCAGGGCTGATCACCTTAAAGGCTCCTCTCCGGAATCCAAACACTTCTGCTCCTAACTATCATCCCAACGATAGGTGCGCATACCATTCTGATAGCCCGGGGCATACTACGGACAACTGCTGGCCTCTCAAAAATAAGATCCAAGACTTGATTGACGCTGGAGAGATTCAGTTTGAAGTACCTGAGACTCCGAACATAATCACTGCTCCCTTGCCAAATCATGGCTAGGATTGAGAAATTTTTGTTCATTCGAATGTTCAAGTTGCAATTTTCTTTTGTTCAAACATTTACTCATGTTAAACATTGTTATTTCATTAATGCATCGCATATGTCTGTTCTGAAACAATATATTCGTATTCACTAAATGCAAATTATTTTCATATTTTTTCTGATGTCAACTCTTGATCTAAAATTCTAAGCCTCTTGAGGGAGGATGACGAAAACGATACCACGACACTTACAGTATGCTTTTGAACGGACCCCGCTGATGAGGTACAGGCATTGTTTCAATCCCTAAACACTGGAGTTATAAGGAAGATAATCCCTCGTTAACCCCTCTGAGCCAAAGAAGTAGGAGTTTTTCTTTTCGAAATTTAAAACCCTTAATCATAACCTGGGGCAGGGTAGTTCTCTCAGTTGATCCAAGTGCATAACAAATGGCACCAAAGAGGCCCTTACAAAACAAGGAAAGACAGTGATGGTTCCATAAAGAAAGGCAGTCATTACTTCTCAAAATAAAAACCCATTAAGTCAAAACCCATGAAGGAGACTTACAAAACTGGGGCATCCCGCTGACTGTAACTCCAAAAAAGGAAACAGTTCAGGCAAAAAAAAGAAAGGGATAACAAAAAAAAATCAGACAAGAAAGAGGTCTTACAAACCCTCAACAAAAAGGAATGATTGCCTATTCAAAATAAGTTATCAACATCCGAATCATCACCGGAAAATCAGAGCAAAGACTCAAACAAGGTCTAACGTATGATCAACTGAGTTTAGGTTTGGAGAACATCACGAAGAGCGGGTGGGTACAAATAAAATTTGAGCCTTTATCCTTTGTTTCCTAAACCGTGAACCAGGCCACGTTACAACCCTTAAAAGTCCTAGCTGAAGCATGGGTTAGTTCGAAAGCATACTGTGACGAAAGGTATCCTGACTCCTTAAGGCTCGCAATAAAATAACGAGTTGACATCACGTTTTACAAACAATCACTTGTTTTATGAAGAAAAAAAAGAATGCATTTTCAAAATCTTCAAGACAGACATAAGCTTTGCATTTTTAACATAACTTTGTTTGCATATGACTTTTTGTTTGAACAGCGGGGAAATTCGCACGATGAATACCTAGTGAACAAAAGCACTTCCAATCAAGGGGCACAACATGATCATGGTCCAATCATCTGGGGCAATCCAATCAAGATTCGGAGAATCTCTCAAAGGCCAAGTAGTATGGGGCAAATCTCCACCTGAGTCACTTTGGGCACTCCAGCAACGAATCTTGCCTGATCAAACACCTTCTGGTGGCATGGCAAAACACTTCTAACAGGGGCAATTCCCTACATCCTGAGAGCGTGGACATAATCGGAAAAAAAGATACTACGCATAATCAAAGACCCGCTAGGTTGACACACCTAGGCAAAAATAAGGGCTTCCCGGCGAACCAAAAGGGTTCGGGCAAAATGAAGGGATGAAATGGAAAAATCTGTACACCCGGCAAGTCGAAAACCTGAAAAGGCGGCTTGGGCAAAAATGGGTATCCCGGTGGGCTGAAAACCCGAAAGGGCGGTCCAGGCAAAAATTAGGGATCAAAGCGTACGACTATGTCCTGTCATCTTGTCACCTGCCTACCAGAAGAAGGTTGGTCCATCAACAACTATCAGCCCCTCACAGGTCCTCTTCTCCAACCTCAGAAACAGGGGCAACGAAGAGTTGTCTAAGCGATCTGATTGTTCTGTCCTCCTAGGAATCAAGGTAGGTTCCGTGAAAGAACATAACCAATACAGTTCAATGCTTCCCCAAGAGAGTCCAATCTAGTTCCCCAGGAAAGTTGGAATCACCCCCCCAAGCAGTAAGCTTATCCCCAGTAGATTCTGGAAGCTTATCCCTGCAAAAGCACGAACGCGTCGCCCTGCCTTATTTAAAGAGTTATTTCCTTAACAGGATATAACTGGGTTATCCTAAGCTAATTGTCATGGAAAGATCGGCCCCGGGGAAGTCTTCCTATCCCCCAGCGAAGTCTATTAATACTTCCAGTACAACAATGGTATCCCCAGCAAGTCATCATCGGCATCTCAGCAAAGTACCACTCTTTCCCCACAGAGTTACCTCCCCGCAGAGTAATATATTCGCCAAGTTTATTCCCCAACGGAGTTATCTTCTCCTACCGGTGTTCTTGTAATCCTCATCCCCAACAGAAACGAAGCTCTATTCCACATCAGCCCAGGATTTAACTTCCCGGCATCCGTCAAGGATCTATTTTCCTAGACGAAGATACATTCATAAACATCACATTGTTATACATCATGATACATGCATATACGCATTATATCATACAATCTCATGTGTTGAGAACATCATTGCTTGATTCATATCATGCATTGCATATGACTGACCTTTACCTTTCAGGAAGGACACAGTTAAATGATCAGCTATGTAGACGAATACAGTCAAAAGAGACCAACCCAGTCAAAGAATACAAATCAAGTTAAATCAATGCCTAAAGATTTCTCTGATACAACTCGTCGTTATAGACACTCGTCGTTATAGACACTCGTCGTTATAGACACTACCCGTTGTTATAGACACCCGTTGTTATAGACACCCGTCGTTATAGACACCCGTCGTTATAGACACCCGTCGTTATAGACACCCGTCGTTATAGACACCCGTCGTTATAGACACCCGTCGTTATAGACACTCGTCGTTATAGACACTCGTCGTTATAGACACTCGTCGTTATAGACACTCGTCGTTATAGACACCCGTCGTTATAGACACCCGTCGTTATAGACACCCGTCGTTATAGACACCCGTCGTTATAGACACTCGTCGTTATAGACACTCGTCGTTATAGACACTCGTCGTTATAGACACTCGTCGTTATAGACACTCGTCGTTATAGACACTCGTCGTTATAGACACTCGTCGTTATAGACACTCGTCGTTATAGACACTCGTCGTGATAGACACTCGTCGTTATAGACACTCGTCGTTATAGACACTCGTCGTTATAGACACCCGTCGTTATAGACACCCGTCGTCATAGACACCCGTCGTCATAGACACCCGTCGTCATAGACACTCGTCGTCATAGACACTCGTCGTTATAGACACTCGTCGTTATAGACACTCGTTGTTATAGACGCTCGTCGTTATAGACGCTCGTCGTTATAGACGCTCGTCGTTATAGACGCTCGTCGTTATAGACACTCGTCGTTATACACACTCGTCGTTATAGACACTCGTCGTCATAGACACTCGTCGTTATACACACTCGTCGTTATAGACACTCGTCGTCATAGACACTCGTCGTTATAGACACTCGTTGTTATAGACACTCGTCATTATAGACCACCCGTCCATGGAAATAACCTGTCAGTAGAGGCAACTCACCAACCTTACTATATTCCAGACTCGACTCCTGTATCTTGCCAGGGTGTGTCTGAAGAGTTCGAGGGTCCGATACCTGAATCTTGCCAGGGTGTATCCGTTGAAGACTAACATTACCAGACTCGATTCCTGTATCTCGCCAGGGCACGTCTGAAGAATCCAAAAGATTCAGCTCCTGTAACCAGTCAGGACATATCTACACAAAGCATCTGAAGACCAGCTCCTGCAACATGTCAGGTACTCATTTTTCTTTTTTGCAGGTATGCAAGTTATCTCTAAGGAATCTCTTATGCGATCAACATCCAGATGGCATCTATAAGCCCATCCACCTTCCATCATCTCTTAGAATGGCATCTGTAAACCCATTCCACCATCACACTACTATGTGAGCGCAAATTTCTGGGCACTCTAGTGTTCAATCATCTTCCACCTTCGGATTACGAAAGGCACGTCAGCCAATCTGCATCCTCAGGTCTAAGAAGATTGAACAGGGGCAACTGTTGTACCCCAAAATTTGCCCTCCCATATTTCTCAAAACATTTCAAGAAAATTCACAAGTCCAACCCGGCGCGTCATATTCAGGTATTCTTTCGCCAAGATATCTCTGATAACGTATTCTCAAATTCAGGTTCGGCTCAAGAGTCAATTCTTTAAAGAAGGTATCCGAATGTGCGAGTTTTCTCGAAGAAATATGGTGAAAAAGTATGCTGAAAGTGCAGTTTTTACGCGCAAAAAAATTCATAACTTGAAGATCGTGACTCGTTTTGAACCCGTTCCGGTGGCCAAAATTCCGTCTTGACATTATCTACATTTTCATCTCTCACGGCTGGAAGCCAATTTCGATCAGAAGGTCTTCAAAAATGTGGATTTATGAAGTATCTTCGTGCAGAAAATTTGTGACAGAAGTTTACTTACGTCATGTTCAGAAAATCATAACTTGGTCGATTTTCATCGTATCGAGCTGGTTCCAGCGCCAAAATTTCACAAATTGAGTTGGCTACATTTTCACAGAAGGTATTGAGTTCAAACGGTATTTAAAAGGCCTTCGTTTTTTGCTCAGAGTGCGTGACACGCTGAAAATCCCTAATGCTGAATAATATTTCATCTGAGCCGAAACTTCGAAAATTCATAACTCGGTCAATTTTTATCGGATTGGACTCATATTTTTACACAAGGTCCCTGACTCATAGATCTACAACTTTGCTTCAAAAGTCGAGACCAAATTATGCACCGATCAATACCAGTTTTTTATTAAAGAACGTGTCAGAGTCGACACTGGAGCCCAAAATAGGTTTGTCTGAGCTGAAACTTCAAAAATTCATAACTAATTCACCGTTTATCCGATTGAGTCGATTTTCGGACATGAGTTAGTTCTCAATGTCGGCTACATTTTGTTTTCACATTTCAACTTCAAAAAATGCACTTAAGTCCCTGCGATTTAGCCTGGAAAGTGACGAATTCAAGTGAATATTGGAGGCCCAATTGCACATTCAAAGCCCATTTGCTTTACCCTAATTTCCATTATATAATCACCTTCTTTTCACACAAACCAAAGAGGAGTAAAAGAGAGAAAAGACTTTGCCACAACACTGTTAGAATATCAAACTCTTTCAAGAACCCTAAAACCTTGAAATCCTTATTACAAATCCCTCTCTCACTACAAACAAGCCATCTTAGTTACAAACCAACATCTTATTACTTCTTCAGTAAGGGTAAGGCTGGCTTGATCTCCAGGATCCAAAGGGCATAAAAGCATTCATGTCACTACTTTTCCAGTAAGGGTAAGGTTGATTTGATCTCCGTGATCAAAAGGGTATAATCCTTCATACATGCCATATTGTGCCTAAACATTAAATTTCTTCATATATTGGCTTTATTTGCATTTTATGATTTTATTTAATGTGTTCGTGAGATTCAACTGCAGGTTTAGACAGGATCCCAGGTTCATTAAGGAACGTTGAGGCCAAAAGCCAAATGGCCAAAAGCCAAAAGCCAAAAGCCAAATGGCCAAAGTAGAAAAACATATGCATGACACCAATACATGGCGAGACAGACATCCTGAGAAGATTAAGGAACGTTGAGGCCAAAAGCCAAATGACCAAAAGCCAAAAGCCAAATGGCCAAAGTAGAAAAACTTATGCATGAAACTCAATCCAATGGCCAAAGAATGCAAACCACTCCAATACACCTCCTAAAAGGGGACAGAACCCCCCAAGGTATTGTAATTCTTTTCTTCTTTTATTTTGTTTGTTTCAATTATTTCTTATTTTTAATTCTTCAAAATAATTTATTTTCATAAAATATAAAAATAATGTAAAAACCAGAAAAGACAAAAATCAAAATATATTTTATTTAATTAATATTTTTGTAAATAAAAAAATCATTAATTAATTTAGTTTTCCATTCTAGGATTAATTTTGACTTTTTTTCATAATAAACTTAAGAAGTGTAGAATTAGGTTTTTAAGTATTTTTCATTCTTTTTCTTTTTTTATTAATTATTACTTATTAATTATTATTTTTGTAAATACTTGCAATTAATTAATTAGGTTTAATTTTAGGTTAAAGTTTAATGCTTTTCTTAATAAATAAAAAAAAACTAGAATTAGGGTTAATTAATATTTTAATTTCGTTTAATTCTCATAAAAATTCATAAATACCAAAAAAACCTCAAAAATATTTTCTTTTCCTTTAATTTAATTAATTTGTTAGTAATAATTTTAATTTCATTAAAAAGGGTCCAACGCCCTCGCTTCCAATTTTAATTCCAATTCGCGCATTTTATTTTATTTCTTATAATATTAATGTAATTCTCCCAAAGCCTTGTAAACTCGGACATTTTATTTCTCGCACTTTACTTCCTTATTTTCTGTCAAATCGGGTCCTGGATTAAATTTGGCGATGTGGACGCGCGCCTTTGTAATAGTTTAGGAATTTTATCTTTCCGCACTCTTTTAACTGTTAAATAAATGCATGCAAGAATGAATGGCCTAAAATAAAAACAAACGCTTAGATCACTTTGACATGACAAGACAAAAATAAACGAATATGACACACAAATCACACACCACCCCTAGGGTACGCCTCACTGTTGCCTTGCCTCGAAAGGTGATCGTCGAGTAGAGGATGTTTTAGTAAGTCCTCATGTCCAGGAACCTGGCATGAGGGTAGCTTCTAAGGTGTCTTCCCATTGCTCTGGTGATCACCATGTCCCGAACCTCGAATTGACCCGAACACCTCCAACGGTGGTGCTACCTACCTCTCAATGGTGGGATGGCACTACTTTAAAGGACATTTACACAGACGAATTCCTTAGGGTAGGTAGGTTCTCGTAGATACTTGCTCTAATTCAAAACAAAACAAATCAAAAATACTTTTCACACCAACACATTTTCAAAAAGCTTTCGAAAGCATTTTTCAAACACTCTTGAGGACCGATACAAGAGTCGAACTGAAATTTTCAAAGAAACTTTTTAAAACCCACAGTTGAAAAGCAAACAAACCATTTTTGAAAACACAAGTGAGCAAGTATCTAAGAGCCCATGGATAACCATGGATAGAAAGGGTGCTAACACCTTCCCTTTCTATAATCTACCTCCCGAACCGAGAGCAATCTCTATAAGGAATTTTTCTGTGCTTTTGTCCTTTCCATTTGGAGAAAATAAAAGACGGTGGCGACTCTTGCTTCCGCGACATTTCGCGAACCAGTGTTAAACAGTCAGTTCCAGATCCATCGATCACAGGAGCCAAAGAAGCTGATGGCCGCACTCCACGCCTCTCGGTAAGGATCTAGGGGCCCTTTGAAGGCTAAGTTCGATCTTTCTGGTCTAGATCTCAGGGTGTCGAAGAAGAAAAAAGGGACCGTATCGAGGTTGGGTGTTGTGACCAGTGAGCCTCAGTCACCGGCCAAAGTTTCCCCGGCCATTGAGTATGCTATTAAGCAACCCCAAAAAAAGTTGAAGACGATGATGGTGGATGAGGTTTATAGGGAGGATCAGGAGATCTCACTGTTGAAGCAGGAGCCTAGCGACGGCTCCACCCGTCCGTCAAGTGAGAATAAATTCTGGTCTAATAGTTTCGATGGGCTGAAGTTCCCTTACGACCACCTCAACAACACCGAGGATGTTAATAAGGTGAAGAATATCGAGCGCCAGAATATTACTCAGCATTTGAGTTCATACCTGATGCATTGTGATGTACTGGCCCGAAGAATATTTTAATCTGGGGATGACTTGGAGGATCGGTGTGCCAATCTACATAAGAACTTTGATCAGTTGATGAGTTGTGAGAAGTCCTATGCTGATAAAGTTTCTGCTTTGGAGAAAAGTCTAGTTGCTGAAGTTTCAAAGACTAAGACCCTCACCAAAAAATGTGAAGATCTCCAGGCTTCTTAATCCAAGCTCTCCAAGGAGTTTGACGTGGAAAAGAATTCTTGTGCTGACCTACAACAATCCTTTGAGAGGTCTCGTATGGATGCGCTTAATGCAGGGGATGTGACTTTTGACCGGGCAAAAGATCAGGTGATATGTCTTTATCCGACCTTGGATATTTCTTATGTGGGTTTCTTCAAGAGTATTGTGGATGGCAAGCTTGTGGATGTAGAGGATGTTGACGGGTCCCTGATTACTGATGGTCAAGATGGGATTGATGCTTCTCCGGCCAAAGTGACTAAGTCATCTCAGGCTCCATTTAATTTGTTTTAAACAAT
The DNA here is from genome assembly GCA_948472305.1 of Vicia faba. Lineage (NCBI taxonomy): Eukaryota > Viridiplantae > Streptophyta > Magnoliopsida > Fabales > Fabaceae > Vicia > Vicia faba. The sequence continues at coordinate 156,724,779 of OX451741.1, read as the reverse complement.
TTTTTAGTCACTCTTTTTAAGTGGGTGCATTTTGTAATGTCCTTAAATATTTTTCCTGTCCAGACAATCTCCATATGTGTTTTAGGTCTTCAAGTCATTGGTTTCATATTTGCTTTATTTTGCATGTTGTTTTTGCCTTGCGTGTTAGTGGGAGGATTATGGATGTATGGTAGCCCCCTGTTCACGTGGTTCTGGAAAGAACCATAGGGATCAGTTCAGAAGAGAGACCTTAATCCTCCCTAACGTTGTTAATCCATTTTGTATGAGCCTGTAGTAGCTCAGATATGTCTTTCAAATTTGCTGGATGTTAGCCCATGTTCAAATCTGAATCGAGGTTATTCAATGATTTGAGGATGCTCTCAGGTAGCCCCGGGAGAAATCCAATTAAGGTTCTTCGTCAATGGGAATTACACCTGAGATGGTCATGGAGGGAACCGAGGTGTAGAGCCCGAAAATATTTTTCTGCATGGGAGTACCACGAGCGGAGTGACCACTAGGTAGGGAATTTCAACCCAGAAGGTTACCCTCGAGTGGTTCAAGATAAAAATCGAGGTGTAGAGCCTTAGAGAATGCCCTCAGGCAGACCCAAACGGGATTCAATTAAGGTTCTTCGCCGATGGGGGTTACACCCGAGATGGTTCAGGAGGGAACCGAGGTGTAAAGCCTGAAAATATTTTTCTACACGAGAGTACCACGAGGGGAGTGACCACTAGGCAATGAATTTCAACCCGAAAGGTTATCCCTCTAGTGATTCAAGATCGGAACCGAGGTGTAGAGATTTAGAGAATACCCTCAGGAAGACCCGGACAGAATCCAATTAAGGTTCTTTGCCGATGAAGGTTACACCTTAGATGGTCCCAGAGGGAACCGAGGTTTAGATACCTCTTTACCTCGTGAAACTAAGGTTTATCTGTTACATCTTCAGTCTCAATATCACAGTAATGTGCGGGTTCGTCCAACCTTTCAATGGTAATCCAGGAAGCCTCATTGTCCCACCTGACCTTGAACATAGAAGACATCGTAGCTAGCGCGTCCGCCAACTAATTCTCCTCTCTTGGGAAGTGTCCAAAGGTTATCTCCTCAAAGTATGGAAGCAACGTCAATACATACTCTTTGTAAGGAATAAGATTTGGGTGTCTCATATCCCACTCGCCTTTAATATGACTGATCACGAGAGCGGAATCACTGAATACACTTAAGAACTTAATCCTTAGGTCAATAGTTGCTCAAAGGCCCATGATGCATGCTTCATACTCCGCCATATTGTTGGTGTAGTTAAAACATAATCGGGCGGTGAATGGAGTATGACAACCTTCAGGAGATATGATCACAGCGCCAATGCCATTACCCAAAGAGTTTGAAGCTCCATCAAAGTACATAGACCATCGAGATCCTTCTTCAGGTCCTTCATCCGGTCCAGGTGTTTCACAGTTAGTCACCAACATGATGTTCTCATCTGGAAACTCGAAGTTCATGGATTGGTAGTCGTCTACAGCATGATGCGCCAAGTGATACGCCAACACACTTCCCTTGATTGCTTTTTGGGTTGTGTATTGGATGTCATACTCATTCAAGATCATTTGCCATCTTGCTATTCTTCTGGACAAGGCAGGATTTTCGAAGATATACTTGATTGGATCCATCTTTGATATCAATAGAGTAGTGTGAGTCAGCATATACTGTCTCAGCCGGAGAGAAGCCCGTGCCAAAGCGCAGCAAGTTTTCTCAAGCAGTGAGTATCGGGTCTCACAGTTGGTAAACTTTTTGCTAAGGTAATAAATAACATGCTCTTTTCGGCCAGACTCGTCATGCTGCCCCAGCACACACCCCATCAAATTGTCTAGTACTGTCAAGTATAAGATTAAAGGTCTTCCTTCAACTGGAGGTATCAAAATGGGTGGCTCTTGGAGGTACTCTTTGATCCTTTCGAAAGCGGCTTGACATTCATCATTCCATCTTACCACTTGATCTTTCTTCAGCAGCTTGAAGATTGGCTCACAAGTAGCAGTCAGGTGTGAAATGAATCGGGCAATGTAATTCAACCGTCCCAAAAAGCCTCTAACTTCTTTTTCTGTTTGGGGAGCTGGCATTTCCTGTATAGCCTTCACCTTTGCAGGGTCCACTTGGATACCTTTATCACTAACAACAAAGCCTAGCAGCTTACCAGACCTTACTCTGAAGGTGCACTTGTTCGGGTTTAACCTCAGCTTGTACAACTTCAACCTGTCAAATAGCTTCTGGAGATGGTCAAGATGTTCCTCTTCAGTCTGGGACCTTGCAATCGTGTCATCAACATATACCTCAATCTCATGATGAATCATGTCGTGGAACAGAGCAACCATGGTGCGCTGATACGTTGCCCCAGCATTCTTCAACCCGAAAGGCATTACCTTGTAATAGAAGGTGCCCCACTGTGTAACGAAAGTTGTCTTCTCCATGTCCTCGGGAGCCATCTTAATCTGATTGTAACCGGAGAAACCGTCCATAAAGGAGAAGACCTTATGTTGTGTGGTGTTATCAACCAGAACATCGATATGAGGCAGAGGGAAATCATCCTTGGGGCTCGCCCTGTTCAGATCCCTATAGTCCACACACATACGAACCTTAACATCTTTCTTCGGCACGGGAACCACATTGGCCACCCACTATGGGTAAGAAGTAACTGCTAGAAAACTGGCATCAAACTGTTTCATAACCTCAGTCTTGATTTTCTTAGACATCTCTGGGCGCATTCGACGAACTTTCTGCTTCATTGGAGGGCAGTCTTCCTTAGTTGGCAAGCGGTGAACCACAATATCGGTATCCAACCCAGGCATATCTTCATAAGACCAGGCAAAGATCTTAACATAGCCACGCAGCATCTGAATCAACCGTTGTTTAACACTAGACTCCAGATTTGCACCGATCTTGACCTCTTTCTTGTCTTCCTCTGTACCCAGATTTACTGTTTCCACTAGCTCTTCATGCGGCTGTATGGCCCTCTCTTCCTGAAGTAACAGTCTAGCAAGTTCCCCAGGCACTTCACAATCAACCTCACCTCCATCCTCGACTTGGTTGATCGTACTTTCGAAGTCATAACTGGCAATAGCAGAGTCGTTATCAGTGGGATCCAGAGTGGATGTGGACCTGTATATGTGAGTGTGTGTAAGACAAATAGCTATTTTGCAAGATAGAAAAGAAAAACAAGGAGCGCAAAATTCGTAATGCAAAAAAACGTCCAATGCTTTTATTGATGATATATGGAAATGACAAATATTAAGCCCTCACAAACAAAGCCATGGTGCCTCGGGTAAGACACCGGACCATAAAGTTTAAAACTGTTTGTTACAAATCTCAAAACAAAAGTCTATTACTGTGTAATAAAAGAAATGGGCACGAAGTCCTTTTCCGTCCAATTGCTTAATCCACCGTCATGAGTCGGGTAAATCCAGCTGTCAAACTCAGACTCTTCATCATCATCTTCAATCACATTCACTTCCAGATTACTGAAACGCAGGGGAGGTCTTCCAATCCGCGTACGCCGAACAACCCTTTGAGCTTCTGCAGTAAAACCCAAACCAAACTTGTCAGTCTTGTGTGCAAAGTCAGGGGGTTGGCCCCAATTCGCACACCCACCATTTTCAATAACAGCCCGGGCATCCTTGAGCGAAGCCATCTTCATTGGAGGATCTTCAACAATAGTTTCAGTCGATGCCAGAGTCTGGGGGACTTCTTTAAAATTCTGACACGGGGTTTCAATGAACTCCCCATCCATCTCCACATACCGAAAATAGTTAAGGTGGCTCACCATGTACTCTTCTTCTCCTCGTACTGTAACAATTTTCCCTTTCACTGGGTATTTTAACATCTGATGGAGCGTGGAAGCCACTGCCCCAGCTTTATGAATCCACGGGCGACCCAACAAGAAAGAATAAGATGGTCGGATGCCCATTACATAGAATGTAGATGCGAAAGTATGGGAACCAACTTTAACCGGGACATCCACCTCCCCGTGTACCATCCTTTTGGACCCGTCAAAGGCCCTAACCACAATATTACTTGGCTTTAGTACCAACCCTTCACATTCCAACCGGTCTAACGCTTTCTTGGGTAAAACATTTAACGAGGACCCAGTATCCACCAGCACGTGGGCCAAAGTAGTGCCCCTGCACTCAACTGAAACATGCATAGCGTCATTGTGATTCTTTCCTTTGGCAGTCAAATCTACGTCGGAGAAACCCAACCCATTATCAGCTGTTAAACTAGACACACAGTCTTTGAACTGGTCAGCAGATGTCTCATGCGGCACATGCGCAATTTTCAAGAAAGCAATTAAAGCCTTAGCATGGGCTTCTGAGCACAACAATAAAGACAACATAGAGATCTTCAATGGGGTTTGCCCCAGCTTCTCGACTACGTTGTAGTCGCTCTTTTTGATGATCTTCAAAATTTCCTCTATCTCCTGCCTAGAGGTTTCAATAATAATCTTCTTCGGTGCCTCCTTTCGGGCATGCTCACCGATGATCTCTTTGCCCCGAGTGTCAGATGACTCGGTGACATGGGTAATGATTGGAACATGAACAGGGACAGTAGCAGATGTACTGGAAGGTGAAATAGTAACAGGTTTTCGAACAGTTGGTGGGGAAATCTCAGGAGAGAAAAGTCTTCCGCTTCGGGTGACCTTGCTAGATCCAACAATATTGCTGACATCAGTATCAGCCTCTTCAACTTTCAAGTCTTGTTTAATCCCATGATAATACACATCGGCCCCATAGTTCCATAGGACAGCCTTATCCGAAGTGTACAAGATAGGGCCAGGGATAGTTATGATCAATGGAGCAAATCTTGTAACGGGTGTAATCCTAACAGGCTTTCTCGAGGAAGCCTTGGAAGAATTGGCGGAAATGGTGATTATGGAAACGTCTTCAACAGGAATCAATGGAACCAAAGTTTTCTCGAATAGGATTTCTTTGTTATCCATCAGGCGTTGAACATCTGACTTCAATAGATGGCAACCAGTAGGCAGGATAGAACACAGGTGGCAACCTTCGCCACAACCCGGAAATAAACCGGCTGATAATAAGTTCTTCTTCACTGTCATCAATAGAGTAGAAACGTCTTCCACAGAGGTCACGAATGAATCATCATCCACAGCATTTACTCCATGTTTGGGCATAGGAGCATTCATGACATTTGGCTTTTCTGGTGCTTCAAACTCAATCTCCTTAGCTTCAATCAGATCCTGCACTTTATTCTTCAAGGCCCAACAGTTATTCGTATCATGCCCTGGGCTATCAGAGTGAAAAGCACAGCGGCCGTTCGGATTATACAACGGAGATATGGTGTTGGGATTCTTCGGGGCTTCCCTCAGAGTCACCAAGTTGGTCTTCAACAATTACAACAGAATTTGAGACAAGGTCATACTGAGCCGAGTAAATTGTCTTTGCGGCCTCTCTACTCTCTGTTGATTGTTGCGTTGTGGGGCAACAACAGGTCTTGATATAACTACCGCATTAACTGCTTGGCGGTGTTCGGGTCGATTTTGGTTCCTCGAGCTGTAAACTGCACTAGATTCCTTCTTGAAAGACTTCTTCTCTGTACTTGACGAAGCACCCTTCTGTATCTTGCCGCTCTTGATACCGGCCTCAACTCTCTCCCCAGTCATAATCAATTCAGTGAACCCAGACGATGAACTACCGATCAAATGATTGAAATACGGACCAGAAAAAGTCCCAAGAAACATATCCACCAACTCCCTATCAGCCAGAGGGGGTTGTACTCTTCCTGCAAGATCTCTCCACTTCTGAGCGTAGTCCTTAAAACCTTCACTCGCACCCATAGACATACCCTGAAGTTGAGTACACGTGGGAGCAAGGTCGGCATTATACTAGTATTGTTTGTAAAAAGCAGCAGCAAGGTCCTTCCAGTTGCGGACGTTAGCTCCTTCCAGCTGATAGAACCATTCAAGTTGAGTCCCTGACAGACTATCTTGAAAGAAATGAACCCAAAGGTTCCTATCAGCAGTATATGGTTGAATCTTTCTAACGTACGAACGGAGGTGTAGCTTCGGGCATGATACCCCATCGTACTTAGCAAAGATAGGCGCTTTAAACTTGTGGGGGATTACCACCCCAGATGCCAGACCCAAATCTCCAAAGTCCAACCCAGGTATCTTCTGGATATCCATTGTGCTCAATCGGTCTTCGAGTTGCTTATACCTATCCTCAGCCGGAGGATACTGGTCTTCATCAAAGTCAGTGTCATTATCGGAGACCACAGGACTAGGAGCCTTACTTTCCTCTTGATTCTCTCCCCCTCCAGATGAATGAGACAAATCAACTTCTTCTCGCAATCTATTCCCAAACATGTGACCCATATTCAGGAGGACCACCTTTTTCTTCTTCTTCTTGTTGTCCTTCAAGATGAGAGTCTTCAAATCTTGCTGCCCTTTGGCCAGGTTCAGGAACATCTCCTGGAACTGAGCATTATGAGCTTGAAGAGCCTTAATAGCTTGCTCAGTAGGTGTTTCAGAAGACATGTTGTGCTGAAATAAACAGCGAAGAAGATGAGAAACCTGTAATGGTACCTATAATGAGGTACATGATAATGAAATGCGTATGAAATGATTTCAAAGACTTAGGGAGATTCAAATTTGTAAACCAAAATAAAACACACTTTATTAGATTAAACTGGTAACAATGTTTAACAAATGCCTTTAAGTCGTTACAAAAGAAATACTGAAAAGCAAATCTAAACTAGAAACAATAAAAAAAACATCAGAAATCCCAAGGTCGTTTTCCCTTCATGCTGACATAATCGTTGATTGTCCTCTCATTCTCAAGCTGCCTTGTAAGCTTCAGGATCTTCCTCTCCTACTCATGATACTTTTCTCGGTAGGTATCCCTTTCTTCCCTTAGCTAGATCCAAGATCTCTTTAATGCCCCAATATCAGTAGGCATGTATGGATGGAGGATCGTATAAGGAACACCTTCTTCATCAGTATGCTCTACAATCACCAGTAAAACAGCTTCATATGGCATCCTCAACTTTTGAGCACGGGCTCGAACCCACTGGAGATACGGTTATATTGGGAGAGAAGTCTTCATTCCTAGCTCATAGGGGTCAGACCTGTTCACCCTATCCCAAGCTCGTATAAACTTGGGGCGATGTCCCTCAACATCCCCCTTGAAGTCAAAGACAATCTTGTAAGTAGCAACTCATGAGGACCATCCCTCTGAGCTCGTCCAAACTGTCGGAAAGCCAAATAAGGATTGTAGGTTATTCCCCCTCGAATTCCAAGCAACGAAACATTAGGGTATTCCCCACAGCGATCAATGATAGCTACTTTTTACATATCTTTAGTACTCCAAAGGATGTCCGTATGAGCAAGGGACATGATTCTGTAAGCCCAACCTAAACCTTCCTCATTCTTCAAGACAGACTTGTGGAGGTGCAAAATAAACCACCTCGCCAGTAGCGGTGTACAACACAAGAGAGTTCCCCTTCTTCGCACAGTACGGGTATAGAGAGCATGTAGAATATCACCTAGAAGAGTAGGCACTGGGTTACAAGACATGAAAATCTTGACGGCATTCACATCTATGAAGGCATTTGGATTCGGGAACAGAACCAAGCCGTAGATAAGGAGAGCTAGGATGTCTTCAAATGCTTGAAAGTCCAAACTATCCCAGAACTGTTGAGCTTGATCGATCAAAAAATTAGCCAAGAAACCTTTAACCCCACTCCGAGTCTCCCAGTTAGATACTACATCAACCATTTTCAGATGTAGGGCTGAAGCAATATCCTCTGGCCTAGGAGCTATCTCCAAACCTGTAAAGGGTGTCTGTTCTAGAATAGATATGCCAAGTAAGTCAGAAAAATCCTCCAAAGTAGGGACTAACTGATAGTCCGGGAAGGTGAAACAGTGATGCAATGGATCAAAGAACTGGAACAACAGGCTCATCATTTACTCATCCAACTTTGAAGTGACCAAGCTAAGGAGTTGACCATGTCTTCTAACAAAGGAAGAAATATCAAGAACCTTTGAGGCTAACTCTCTGAGCTGAGCAGGGATTTTCACAAAGCTGATTCGAATGGTATTTCTGCGCATAGAAGCCATGATCTGCAAAACAGAACAAAGATGAATCCCCTTGGTCTTTGAAATGGTTAGTCTAATGAAATATGCATGCTATGTCATGATGCATGATATCATGATAAAACACACAACAGGTATCACAGACAGCAAATATGGTAAAGGCAAACAAGTCACACAAGAGCCCTTAAATTTCAGGCTGGTATGGAGTTTATGTACTACCCTCTTGCAGTTTAGTTTGTTTAACCTGTCCTAATAATAGTAACCGGGTTCTAGAGGTTCTCAATATCACTGACCATCCTCCATCAGTCATAATTCCAGACACGCAATCTTTTCTCGCGGTCAGAACCATCTCGAGAGTATGGTCTCAATGAGTGTAGCATAATGCTACTTTCTATGGCCAAGTTGGTCAATTATAGGTTCTAAGGTCAGTTGATGCTTAATGACCCATTAGCAGCCTCATACTCTCCTTGTTGCTCCACAAGGGATATCGGTACCAACTAATATGTCACACCAACATAGCTACTGCTTCAACCGTATCGGTCTACGCCGTACAGTTCCCTCACAGTCTATTGCTACTTACCTAAAAGGTGTCCCCCAGATCCGGGTTAGGATCTATAGTAACTCCGATACAAATCCCACCAAGATAAAAGCAAACAAATCAAACAATTGAAAACAATATGATGAACTAATCCAAGGTATACCCCACTTATTAATTCCCCAGCAGAGTCGCCAGTTCTGTGATACAGTGGCCAGAACCAGGACGTGTTTCCCTTTTTTAAGGAATTTCTGGTTTGCGTTTGTGTTCGCAAAATGTCGCGGTAAGCAAGAGTCGCCACCGACTTTTATTTTATCCAACAAGGAAAGGTAAAAAGCACAGAAAAATTCCTTTTTCGAGATATTTCTGAGTACGGGGGTAGATTATAGAAAGGGACGGTATTATCACCCTTTCTATCCGTAGTTATCTACGGGCTCTTAGGTACTTGCTCATCATTTTCAAAAAAAATTTCTTTGTATTTGTGTGATTTGAAAAGCTTTTGTTTTGACTTCGATTTAACTCTTGCTTCTGTCTTCAAGAGTGTAATGAAGTGTTTTTGAAAACTTTGTTTGTAAAGGAGTGTAAGTGTGAAAAAAGTTTTTTTTTTGATTGAGCAAGTACTTAAGAACTAATCTACCTACTCAAAAAAAAAGGAATCGTTATATGTTCGTTTCCTTTAGACAGCGTTATCCTACTATTAATGAGTAAGTAGCATCATCGTTGGAGTTTTGAGGGTCAATTCGAAAGGGACGTACGGTCACTAAAGCAATGTTAGGACGTCTTAGTAATAACCCTAATGTCTTAGATCAATTATCTGAGGAAACAATATCCGAGGCAACCTTTCCGAGGCAACTTTGATCTTTGGACAAAAGGACGACCACTAAAACATCCTATACTCAATGACCGTTTACCGAAGGCAACCAAGTGGGAGTGTACCCTAAGAGTGCGCATGTGCGAGTGATTCAATTTCAGGTTATTTATCTTTGCACATTTAGGGTGATCTAACTGTTTTAAAATTAATCATACATTCTTGTCATGCATCCTAATATCATACATCTTCAGTTAATAATTTGCGGAATTTAAAATGCGGAAATTAAACTACGCTATTACAAGGTTTCGGGTATTTACATAGCCAAAAACAAACCCTTGAAAAGTAAAGCGGTAAATGAAAATAAAATCCTAATTTAAACTATTACAACCTTGTGAGCAGTTACAATAATAGGGTAAAAATAATAAAATAAAGCGCGCGATGAAAATTAGAACGAATGCGAACTAGGGTTTTGACCCTTCTATCCTAATTAAAAGAGAAAATGTTTTTGTTGTTTTTGTTATTTTAAGAAAAATAAAATATAATTAAGTTAGTAACAAAACCTATTTGTTCTAATTATTTTTAATTATGTACAAAAAGGATCATAGTTATCTAAAATTAACAACCTAATTAAAAAAATTAATTTAAAAAATAAAATCTAAACCTAATTTGTGAAAAGCATTATTTTTATGGTTTTTTTGATAAAAGAAAATAATTGATTGGTTAGTAAAATAAAAATAAATAAATTAAGTGAAATAAAATATAAAAGAATAAAGAAAAGAATTATGGGCCTGCAATATCAATTCTGAAGAGGGTGTGAATAGCAAGCTTGGGCCCAAAAGATGGAGGTCCGTTTGACTTTTTGGATCCAATGTTGCACGCTGACTGTGACCTATGGTGCTCCTCCAGATGATGGCCATCAGATTTGGCCATCTGGCCACTTGGAAGATTGGATGGTGAGAGTGCATGATGGTCCTTGTCCTTGGCGCACGCTGGATTTCCTGAAAGGAAAAAATATGAAGAAATTGGGGGACCTGGGATTCGAACCCAGGTCCTGAAGCGTTTTTCCTTCACCTTGTAACCAACTGCGTTGTTTGCTTTTGTTGTCAAATAATACAAAACAATTATTATATTATAAACAAGCATAATATGAAACACTCGCGCGGAAATTTGAACAAGCCAATGGTTATTTTCCAGCTGGTCATCTTCCTCCTTGGATTTGTTGGTAAAAGTTCCAAACTTTTACCTACAGACGTTTGTCTGTAGCTACAAGTCCTGCAAATCTTAAAACTCAACACAAGCGTGAAAAATAAAAACGAAGGCCATGGACATCTTCGTCTTGATCTGCTGAATGCATTGGTAGCCCTTTCATGGCCCAATTTTTCCTGTAAACAAAACTCCTAAATTGGACCATAAAACCCTAGCTATGGTGAAATCCAATACAAGCCATGAAAATGCAATCAAATGTTACAGGAAGCTTGCAAACATGATGGTGATCAAGAATATACAATTATTTTATGCTACAAGTGTAAGAATGATGCTATTCGATTTCAAAAAAGAAGTTATACTGTGGGTGACTTAAAGCGCGATATAAGGCATGGAAACGCTTGTTCTGGGTTGCTTTTGCTTGCCTACACTCACAGGAATCGATTGTAATTGTCCAAAGGTCTTGAATTGACCTCTAAGTACGAACTCGATTCACCACTTTTTCTTGATTTTTCCAAGCTTTTGTTTCTGGTTCATGCGCCTCCTTTTCCACCTCATTTTTGGTCTGCACGCACTCTATATGTATTGTGGAGTGAATTAGGTTTGAAAACCTGGCCTCAATCTTCCTCCATCAATGTCTTGATTCTTGATTTGATTCACTTTGAATATCATTCCAAAAATAGCCTAATTCAATCTTTTTGTCTACACCATGCCTTTACACGAATTTGATTTGATTTCTTCATAAAGACTTTCTATTTTTGATTCAATCACGTGCCAATCTGCTTTCATGCGTTACTGCCAGCCTGTTATGAGCTGTTTAGGCCTCCAACATGATAGAAATCGAAAGCTGACCTGCCCCTGCAGGTCCACTTCCCTTCGAATTTGCTTTCTTCGATGGCTTCAAAGTACAAATAGAATTACTCCAGCTTCGATTGCATAGCCACTTCGATTGCCTCCCTCTGCTTTGATCTCGTGTCCTTTTGAAGAGAATTCCGTATTTGGAAACTTCGACCAGCTCTTGGCCTTGTGATGAGTCTAAGTTCTGATTCGAAGTATTCAGAACTTCCTTCATCAGAGCATCTTAGATTAAGGCAAACTCTATACTGAAATGCCACTCGAAGATCATTACATTCAGATGTTCCGGTTGAGGGAAACTCTGAAGTTCCAGTCGAAGGACCTTTTGGAATGCTAATCAAAGGGCCTTTATTAAAATTCCAATCGAAGGCCACTGCTACAATTCCAATCGAAAGATACATGTTAAACTACCAATCGAAGAGCCTTGTTAACAGGCCAATCGAAATGTACTTGTTAAACTACCAATCGAAGGACACTGTTACAATGCCAGTCGAAAGGTACTTGTTAAATTGCAAATTGAAGATCCTTGTTAACAGGCCAATCGAAGGACCTTTGTCCATGCCAATCGAAGGGCGCTATGTAGATACCCATTGAAAGGAATTTTGGAGATGCCAATCGAAGGAAACTTAGAAACATCACTCACCAATTTTCCTTTTCTTTAGGCAAAGGTTTATGACCAACCATGCAAGAGGAAAATCTTGGAAAAACATGAGGGCAAATTTTGGGGTACAATAGGAACCAAGGTGTAGAGCCCTGTAGGTGATCTTCAGTTGATGATCTATTTATTATTTTATGGGTTTCCTCGTTAAAAACATGGCCCTTTCCAAGGAAAAGAGTGCACCCGTTTTATTCATTACATAGTCTTACACTTTTTTAGCTTAATAAATCCTAAGACTAAATACATGCTAGATCCTAGGAATTTCTACTACCTCTAGTGTCTCTAACTTGTAAGCCTCGTTGCTGAGTTTCTCTACTACTCGAAAAGGTCTCTCCCAATTTAGTGGAATCTTTCCCCTCTTTGTTGGATCAATGATCCTATTTAGAACCAGATCCCCTTTTAAAAATCCCCTTTGCTTGACTTTCATGTTGAATCGTTGGGCTATCCTCTGTTTGGCCTCTATTTCTCGGATATGGGTAGTGTCCCTAATTTCATCAAGCAGATCAGATTGGTTGTCCACATGTTCCTTGTTGGTGTTTTCTTCAAAGCTTATTCTCCTCCATGTTAGGGTATTGACTTCTATTGGGATCATGGCGTCGGCCTTATATACCATCCTAAATCGCAACTCATTGGTTGTAGAGTGAGTTGTGGTGTGGTAGGACCATAAGATCTCATGGAGGTAATCAACCCACAGTCCCTTTGCATCGTCTAACTTTTTCTTCATTCCGCTTAGGATCAATTTGTTAGTTGATTCTGCCTCCCCGTTCGCTTGAGGGTTCTCTACTAAGACGAAGCGATTGATGATGTCGAGCTCCTTGCAAAACTCTGTTATGGTTATGGTGGCGAGTTGGGTGGCATTGTTAGAGACGATGACTCATGATACTCCGAACCTGCAAATGATGTTTCTCCAGTAAAACCTTTTTACCCTTTTAGATGTGATTCTTGATATGACCTTTGCCTCTATCCATTTGGTGAAATAATCCACGGCTACGATCAAGAATTTGAGTTGTCCCGGTGCTACTGGAAAAGGTCCCAGTATGTACGCTCCCTGTTGATGAAAAGGCCATAGGGATATCACCGAATGGAGCAATTCAGTCGGGGTATGGATAAATGGTGCATGTGTTTGGCATTTGAAGCACCGGCTTACAAAGTGAACACATTCTTGGATCATGGTCCGCAAATAGTATCCATCCCTCAATATGCTTCCTGATAAAGCTCGACCACCTATGTGGCTATCACATATACCTTTATGCATCTCCTTAATTATTAACCTCGTGTCTTCTTCTGGAACACAGTGTAACATGAGGGTTGTCCTTCCCATTTTATACAGCTTGTTTGTCACCATAAGATACCTTGTTGAAATCTTCTTTAAGAGACTTGCTTCCTTTTTGTCCGGTGGTAGCTGATCCTGTAGCAAGTACTTGATTATAGGAGTTATCCACCCCGTTCCTTGTTCGACCGTGAGAACTTATTCTTTCTCTACACTTGGTAATTCCATTGTTTCCTGGATCAATTTCTTGTTCAAACCCGAGCCCTTCGTGCTAGACAAACAGGCTAACAAGTTGGCCTGAGCGTTTTCTTCCCTAGGCACGTGGCATATCTCGAATTCTTGAAAATATTTTGATAGTTGAACGGCTTACGGTAGGTTATTTTGTAGGACTGAATCACTTGTCTAGAATTCGCCATTGTTGCACCCTAAAATTTTCCCTCCTAATTTCTTTTATTCGGCTTAGACCTTCGCATTCATTCGCATATATTCCATTATGTCACTAACGTAGCATACATTGCATTCAATAAAGAGTTTGAGGTTCAAAGTTCAGTGGTCGTGCAATATTAGGGTTTCGTAGTAGTTAAGGAGTTCGTATCCAATAAAGGTTGATTTCTTATTCAGGCAATGAGCAGTGGAATTAGGGTTTTGAGTCGTGGTCTTTGAGAATTTCTCTCTTCATCAAGATACAAGGCTATTGGGGTTTGTTTCTCTAAGTACGAGTAAATATCAGGACTTTTTTCAGCTATTATACTCTAATGGAGGTTCTTCTTCAGAAATCATCGATCACAAGCTGGGATTTTTCATAGTGATTTGTTTCAAAACAAGGAATAGGATTTGAGATTTTATCACGGGCGGGGATTCGCTTTGTTGTGCTATTGGTCATCAGATGGATATGGAGGGTTTGGTTTCATGACATTCATGGGGCGCACCTCACAATTGAGTGTTATGAATCATCAGGAGAAGGCTGGTTCATTTGGTTATGTGCTTTATAAGAAAATATTATGGATTTGATACAAGATCATCTCCAAGTTAAGTTTAAGCTATTGGGGCTTTCATATATGGATTCGTTGGTGCAAACATAGAATGAACTTTGATTGAGATTCAAGATTCCTGGTTCAAACAAGATTCATAAAAATTCAAGTTTCATTCGAGATTTATTCTACATTGCAAAATCAAGAAGAAAGCTCTAAATGTCAAATGGGCAATTGGAAGAAGGTTTGGTGCATTGGTATTTCCATTCATTGATACTTTCGAGTCGTGATAAGCATGAAATATTGGAGAAAGAAAGAATATTGTGAAATCGTGGTTCAAACACATTCATCATCAAAATCCATAATATACTTTATTATTCTATCAACGGTATTTCAGGATCAAAGAAATGAGTACTTAGTTGCAAGTTCAACAGCAATTAAGTGAAATTTAAATTCAATTTGAGGAAGAAAAGCGTACACTTTTTGAATACTTGAAAAAGATTGATATTGAATTCTAAATATTTCAAACTACATTCATGATCAAGTGCTATAATTTCATGTGAAATGTCAAGAAAAACTTATTCAAAATCTATCCAAATTTCATCAAAAACTTCCTCATTCAAAGTTCAAGTGTTAGAGTACACCATTGTCATTTACAAACTCAAGTCATTACACCAATAATAAATCGAGAAGCAAAAAATATAAATATCATGGACATTGCAAGAATTGGCAAAAGACCATATGTGAGAATATAAAGCCCAGCTTGCCATGCTCTCTGTCTTCATGCCTCAACCAAATTCCATGTTTTCTTTCAAGTCTCCAAACCAAGCTGGCGGTTAGACCAAAATAGTTCTGCATATAATTATCTAAATCGTGCCAAATAATTCCCAAAAAGGCTTGATGAATCTTACTCCAAGACGTCATCTGCACCATGTTAAAACAGTTGCTATGATGAGTCCTCTTTCAAACTTACAATTAGCATAATAGACCAATAATCAGCCTTGCAAAAACCAGAAGCATAAGCTAACAGGATTTATGCTAAGCCTAACTTCAAACTAATCCTAAGTGTCAAAAAAAAATTTATAACTAGCTCCTAACAATTTTTTAAGTAAACTGACTTTCAATAGGATTTCCAGTTCAAAATAGAATATACTAACAAACCCATATTAACTGTTAATACTACCTCTCATTGTTTTCAGAAGCTAACAAACTTTGAAATTAATAGACCGATTTCTCTAGCCGACTAACAGCCAACTATCCTAACAGAAAAAGCTGACTATCATTTAACTCCTATAACCAACCCTCTAACAAACTTCTCAATGATTTTCAAGTTCATAAGATAACAAAAGAGAAAAGAAAAAAATTTGACAGTTAAAAAAGATTGATAATAGAACAAACAGAATAAAAAAAACTTCTAGTAAACCTTTTTTTTCTAACTTCCCCTGACAGCTCTAACTAACTTTTGCAACTTACATCACCATATAATAGAAATTAGAGGGGGAATTCAAAGGCAGTTAGAGATACAACAAACTCTCTAATATAAATGGGAGGCATATAACAGAATTCCCAGTTTTTCAGATTGAGGGGATTCACGATTCATTGATACAATTGTTTAATTCATCACAATGAGAAAAAAAACTCACCAGAAAACTCTCTGACTGAAATTCTTCACAGTTGACAGAAGATTCACACAGAAAATCTCTCTGAAATTCCCTCTTCTTCCATCGATCATTCCTCATTTTCCTCTTCAGAAGAATCACAAAAATTCTCTCCCTCTTCAATCTCGATTTTCTCTCACCTTCATCTTCATCTTCTTTCTTCAATCTTCATAGAAGAATCATAGATTCTTCACTCTGTATATTCATCCACTAAAAAACTAGAAAAGAAAACTTCATATTCAAGACACTTTGCATCAACAACTTCATCATCAAATCCTCAATCTGCAACTATCTTCAACAACACTGCAAGAACCTCATAACCGCCATCAACTTTCTGAAACCTCAATCATCATCACCTTCTCTCTTTCTCGGCACTCCATAATCTTCTTCATCAGTTTCACGATTGCATCACTAACACCTTCATCATCACAAATCTTCACGCATATCTTCGAGCCATCTCGCAGCTCCAGAATCATCTTCATCAAGCTGCAGAAGCTTATTTCAACTTGCATCTGGTTCTTCTTTGTTTATCATCACCTCAATATCATCTTCTCACTGCAACAATATCGTCATATTCGTCGTAGTTTAACCTCCATCTACAACATCAATACCACGCGTTAGAGAATAACATCAACGTCAAATATGCAATCACAATAACTCAAAACTCACACAGAAAACAAAGAATTAGAAGCAGAAGGGAAGAAACAAAAGCAAAAGATTTAGCTAAACTCGTGCATTGCCGAAAACGCACCATAATCGCTGCCATCGAGACAGGTTACACAATATTTTTTTCCTTGATTTCTAAGCGCCACGACATAGTTTAAGATTTGCTGGAAATTTCCCCTTTGCTGGGGACTTGAAATTGCTCTTCGTCCCAGTTCAATCGCCATTTGTGAGCGTCTTCTTCCACAAACTTGATTAGGAGATCGATGGGTAATTAGGGAAAACAAGGTTGAGATTTGAGTTAGGGTACACAGACAGAGATTTTTGGTTACGGTGGAGAAAATTTAGTCCCAATGGCGACGGATCGGAGAAGAAGAAGTTATGTTGCGCCGCGGATTATTGAGAGAGAAAGGGAAGAGATTGCGGTTTGATAAGCTGAAAGGTTACAAAAGTTGTTACCCTGTCCTTCTCAGATGGACTTGTATTTGTGAGAGGGGACCGGGTTACACTAGGCCCATCAACATTTTTTTTGAACTTATTGGTAGAGCAAACAGAACATCTGGGCTCGTGGTTGATAGATTGAAGTAATCAGGCCCATTTTTGTTTTTTGTGAAGCCTGAAAACATAGCGGCAAAAGAAAAAAGCTGCTCGTTGGATCACATTGCTGGGCCTTAGTGCCAGCTTACTTCACCATAGGCCCTGATTCGGAAATTGCACCCCCTTAGGCCTTGTTTTTTTATTTTAACCAATTTTGTTGAATAGAGTTGTTAATTGTTTAGATTTGTTTTATTTTTTTCTCATGAAAAAAATAATAAAGTCAATAAAACTTGTTAGATTTTTTATTTGATTTTGGAAATTAAATCGGGATTATCCGATTACTTGAGATTTGTGATTCATCTTTTCTTATTGAGATTTGAGTCTTATGCAGGTTTATGG
Organism: Vicia faba; assembly: GCA_948472305.1. Taxonomy (NCBI): domain Eukaryota; kingdom Viridiplantae; phylum Streptophyta; class Magnoliopsida; order Fabales; family Fabaceae; genus Vicia; species Vicia faba. The sequence continues at coordinate 156,707,145 of OX451741.1, read as the reverse complement.
TGTGATACTCGGATGCGCTTGAGATTTCGATTGTGATTTATTTTCACATTGATGATGCTTCGACTCTTATCCCGAGCATTTTATTTCTGACTCTTTTCTCTGCTTGGTGAAGTTTACTCGAAGTTTTCCGGGTTTCTCTACTTTGCTTGTTGTGCCACGAACTTTTGTTCATTTGGTATTTTCTCTTATTTATCTCATTTCAGCACTTTAGTATTTTCTAGAGATCATGAGAAGTAGGAAGCAGGAAATAAAGAGCATGCGCTCGAAGTCTCTGTTTAAAGACCTGTAGGAGGCATTATGCACTTTATTTGCTATATGTGTTATGCTTGTGTTTGTTTCCTTGGTTGTTGATCGATGAGTCACTCAATTTAGGAATTGAGATCACGACTTCGCTCTTAGTGCATGCTCCCTATAGGATTTTATTGCTTTCCTTTATTTCTTGTGGATCCATGAGTCACTCAATTTAGAAATTGAGATGACGACTTTGCTCTCATTGCATGTTCCCTATAGGATAGTTTTGTTAGACTTTCTTTGGCATGCTAACCTAGATAGGATCTCTCTAGGTGTGCTCTCTTGAGCTTATTGGCTTGTTTGTTTGATTTCATCTTTGTGTGCATGTTTTGAGATGATTTACCCTTGGCATGTTCCCTTAGGAGCTCTCGATTCAGCTATGGATGATGATTTGAGATTGACATAGTTTTAGGTGATAGACCATTGTTATGCTCCTTTAGGACTTCTTGATTCATCTATAGATGATGAGTTGAGATAGACATTAGGATTGTTTTCCAAGCATGTCAACTTAGGGTAGATATTTCCCTTCAAAACTCAACCATAGGACCATCATTGTATGATAACATTAGGGATAAATCTAGGTTATTCTCCCTTAGATGTTTTATTTTCTTTTGCATCCTTGCATTTAAGACTAAAACTCTTTTTCTTGGAAAAATAATAAAGCATCTAACAACTTCTAAATCCTTCTTTAAGGTAAAAGATATCAACCAATGCAAACTCTTTTGCGCCTTCGGGATTTTCTTTAAAACTTTTCAGAAAGAACATGTTAATTCACTTTTGTGCTGACGCGTAAATCTCCAAAGGTTGAGTTGCGGCAGAAGGCAAAATTAATGTTGTTCATTAAAAAAATACAAACCAACAAAAACTTTTGAAGCCGAACTACGGCTGCTCTGATTCCTTAAAAGGGATACGTAGGCATTGTGGTAGGGCCCGAACGAGCACAACTTTTATTTTCCCTACATTACTTTCTCTTTCTTTTTGAATGCATTCCCCGTATAGCTTAGATATATATTCTTACACACTCATTAAATTAGAACAACATGAGTGGATATTATAGTATACTACAGGCGTGTGGGGTGCTAATACCTTCCCCTCGCGTAACAGACTCCCTTACCCGATCTCTTGGTCGTTCGACCTTGATTTCACCCTTCTCAGGTTTACTCGATGTTTACCTTTCCCTTCCTGTGGGATAAAAAATGTTCAATGGCGACTTCATTGATTTCATTATCAGTTGATTGTCCAGTTGGTTGTTTCAGGTGGCGAATTCACTGGGGAGAGATTGACCAAATGCTGGTCCAACCTGGAGTCGATCCTAGATCTTGTTTTCTTTTCCTTGGGTGTTTATTTTTATTCTTTCAGTTTATTCATGTATACATGTTTATCTGAGCATATGTTTGCATTGCATGTTATTTCTTTCCATATTGGTCATCTGCTGTGCTGGATCTGTTTCCTTGTTGGGTGGGTGTTACAAGAGGTAAAAGGCCCAATACCCAGGCCAAGTGAAAACCACAAGAACACTAGGAATAGAGTGGAACACGACGGATAGGGGATGTAGATTACCCTAGACGGATGTGTCGGCCATGCTCATATAAGGTTTTAATGAGGTTCTATCATTATCACGTAGGTGTACGATGATAGTACTCTCAAGCGAACCCGTGATTTTGAGTTACCCGACCATACCTTGACCTAGTTTCACCCGTGAGTGGGGCGGGAACTTTTATTACAGGTACAGATGGTGACTATATTCTAATTGTGATTCTTACTCTGTTGATGACGATGTGGGTCTCAGATTTATTTTCTGAGTTTCTGGATCCAGTATTCAGGATGGTTCTTTGGTTATGTTCTAGACCTTTGATCCTGATATATTCATCTTGTCCAGAGATTATACAATAGTTATTCATGGTATTTGATTTCATTGTGTTCTAAAATTGGTATCAAACCTTTAAACTTGTGATATTCAGACTATGCAATAGATTGATACAGTAGTTATCCAGAGGATTGTACAGTTGTCATGCTGAACTTTTGAACCTATGTCATTGCGCCCTGCATCATAGCATGTTTATTTTATACGCACAAAAAACAGTGAAAGATTATGTGCATAAAAAAAAGATGTTTGAACACGGCATTGCATCATCTCATACATCTCCATGCATCCATAGCATGTACTTAGAATAGGGAATCCTTATTCAGACTCGGTATTCTCTTGTCAGAACTGTGAATCTTGACTTCTCATCGCTCCGTTGTCTGGAAAAGCTCTGAAATGACTTCGTGGGGAATTAGATGAGATGATGAGATGAAAAAAATCAGATGAAGCAGTTTATCATGGACATGCAGGTTTTGGCCCATGGTCAGAAATCCTTAAAGGTGGGAAGATAACCAATTAGAGACTCAGTTGAGTTGGATATGGAAGTTCCAAAGATAGTGTCAACAAAGGAAAATGGTCTTGTATATGTTGTTGCAATAGGATCTGTCATTCATCCCCAACATATGGGAAATTTTTTCAGATCATGAGATACTTTGTGGGTCTCATCCAGAACTTCATGTTCCCAGATTTTCCTGCTAGCAGTTAGTTTCTGGTCTTCAAGTGAACCCATGGGGAAAAGCTTATCAGCAACGACATAAAAAACCTAAGAAGCATATTGATACAATCTCTGTAGCTTGCATTCAGTTACTTCCTCGTGTGTTGGAAGCTCATTTGATTAAACTTTGTGCTTTGGGTCATCCTCCCACCAATTTCTCCTTGATTTAGATGCAAATGCTGGATGTGTCTCCCATTTTGGGGAACCTGGTTATGATATTGAAGATTGCAAGGGATTGAAATATGAAGTATGGTACTTGTATGGCTTCTTTTCCAAGATTTAGTCCATGTTTGGAAAATCGTTTCAGGCTCTTTTTCCTCAGCCGAATGCTTCTTATGTGTAAGTAAAAGATGGGGTGATGCTTCTATGATGAAGAAGTATAAGATATCGAGTTCTTGGACATATGTTGTTGTGTAGAAGAAAATACCTCAAAGGTCGAATGTTACATTCAGAGTTTAGTTTCTTCTGTGTAGTAGAAGATTCTTTATTATAGTTTCTGAATTTTGCTTCTGTGTAGTAGAAGACAGAGACTCTTTTGTGAAGTAGGAGATTCTTCGTAATTAGGTTGCTAAAAATTCTCTCTTGTGAAGTAGGAGATGAAGTTTACTTTCTTCTGTGTAGTAGAAGACGGAGACTCTTTTGTGAAGTAGGATATTCTCCGTAATTCGGTTGCTAAAACTTCTCTCTTGTGAAGTAGGAGATGAAGTTTAGTTTCTTCTGTGTATAAGAAGATCCTTTGGTATGGTTGCTAGATGTTGCTTCTATGTAATAGAAGATAGTGCTTCTTTTGTGTATTAGGAGACGCTCCGGAATTCAGTCGCTAGATTTCTCTTATGTGTAGTAGAAGATGGTTGGCATTTCTTCTTTATGGTAGAAGATACTTTGTGATGCAATTTATGCAAGTTTGCTTGATAAATTATTCATCACATATGGTGAAGGAATTAAATGTGATTACCATACTAGGGAACTTGGCGATTCAACTGAAGATTGTAAACCATTCAAAGATAAGGTGCAAGACTCGTTTGATGCACATGCTATCAATTTCGGGCCAGCCAGTCAGATTTTAAGTCTCCCTTGACTCAGTGAATATCAAGACTACCAAGTGCATCTTCTGAAGCAATAAGTCCATACGGATACTAGTCTCCTCAACAGGGAAATTTTAAATCACATTTGCATTCTCATGTGTAATCTTCCTTGTTTTGGTTCAGTACTTTCTTGCATGCAAAATTTGCTTATTCCTGAATACTAACCATAATGCATTGAATATGTTTGTCTTGAATTAATCCATTTATATTCACTCATTAATGTTTTTCTTTGCTTTTTGATACTTAACTCTTGTTAAATAAAGCAAAAACCTCTGGAGGGAGGATGATGAGTAATATACCAAAAACTTCAAACGGTGTGCTTTTGAATAAAAAACCTGCTGACGATGTACAGGCCTTGTTTCAAATCCCCAAACACCGGAGATATAAGGGAGATAGACCCTCGTCAACCCCTTTGAGCCTTGAAGTAGGAGTTTACTTTTTGTTCAGAAAAAACCCTCACATTTAACCTGGGGCAGGGTAGAGTTCAGTTAATCTGATCGAGTGTTCAAAACTCATCAGGAGTGCGCGTCAAAGGATACAACAATAGTTATCCTTCAAAAGGTTGAGAAAGTCAAAACCGCAATGGTTAACTCTCTCATCAGAAGTGTGCATCAATTAACGATACCCCAATGGGTATCTCTTGCATGACAGGAGGACGAAAGATGACGGTACCATGATGGTTATTCCTCATCAACCAAGCGATAAGGCAGTCACTAAACTTCCAACGAGCCGAAAGTCTCAGGATCACACGATTTGTTCAAAATGATCAAAAATAAAAAATAAAGAGACAAAAATCCCCGCTAAGCCGAAAATTGAAAAAACAAGTCGCTTAGGAAAAATTCAGGGCACCCCGTTGGACTTCAGAATCAAAATTCAAAAGGAATTTGTCCAGGAAAAATTTAAAGCGAAAAGCGAAAAAGGATTACAAAAAAAATCCTTAGCAAAGAACAAAGTCGTGTGATTAGACACCAAGAATGAAAGAAGTGAGTGACTGTCATGTCCAAAAACCTCGTTTGACTCCTCAATCATTCCAAAACTCCTCTTGAGAGATGAATGTCTGTGTCAAGTTAACTGAATTTAGGACTGGAGAACATCATGAAGGGGGTGGGCACCAAATAATTTTGAGCATTAAATCCTTTTTTCTGAAATCGTGAACCATGCCACGTTACAACCCTTAAAAGTCCTAACTGAAGTAAGGGTTAATTCAAAAGCAATACTGTAACGAGAGTACGGTAACCCGACTCCTAGGAGGTTTGCTAATTTTGTTTGAGTTGGTATCACTCCATCTTTTTACTATCTTTTGTACAAAAAATTTTGATGTTTCAATATCTTTTCAATAAAAGTTTTTAAACTTCAAGACAAACATAAGATTTTCATTAGAATTGTCATTTTTTAAACACTCTTTGCATATGAACAAGTGCTTAAACATCAAGTAAGCTTGCATAATTAGTATCAGATGAAAATTTGATTATCCCAGGGGACTAATTGCTTTGAGATACCGTTGAAATGTAAGTCATTATTGAAAATGATCTTAATCTGGGGCAAACCTTCTATTGACTCCGGTGAGTAAAAAGAATATCAACTTAAGAAATTATGTGAAGCAGATTGCAAAAGTGATTGTTCAGAAGTCTCAATCGAGCAATGGTGCATTATTTTTAGTTGGTCTCGAGGGACGTATTGTCTTCAAGTATCTGTTGCAGAACGAAGCAGTCCAAATTGAGAAGTACGGTTGTGTAGTAGCCTAATTTCAAGACATAAGTCGATCACCCTAAATGTATGATGTTTTCAGAACTCCGTGAGCTTCTCGTTTCTATGTGAGCATGAGATGAAGAAAACTTTTGTCGAGACTCTGTTGAGTAGGGGAAAGCATGTTGAATACTATGTTGGGTAAGTGTTCATCTAATCTGAGGCACTCAAGTCGAGATGTAATCCCTCAAAGTACAGTTAAACTGGGGAAATTATGTCAAGATTTGACAAATTTCTTCCAGAATCTATTGATTAGAGGAAAAATCTTCTCAGAATATGAAGATGCATGAGAATTCATTCGAGCATGGTTGAAACCCTGTCCAACTTTAGTATGCAAGTATCCATATGCTCCAAAATTCATAACACTGGGTTGTTTATCTTAATGGTACAAATCTCATAAAGTCTTCTCGAGGAAATTTTCTTCAAAAGCCCTACAGACTGGGGCAAGGCATTATGCAGGGGAATTTTCTCCTCTTCAAGGGTTGATCAGATTAAGTCTGTACGCAGGCCAAATGACTCGTGAGTTTCAAAATCATGTCGGTAAATCATGATTGTTATCCTCGTCTCATCAGAGACTTAAGTCCATTTACTGATGTTCCTTTATCATAAGTTAGGATCATTATCTCCATTTGAAGTTGGATAGTTATCCTCAGTAGAATATGAGCAGTAACGCAACGATCATGTGAGGTTGTTACCCATACGATGTTCGTGGTGGAAATATTATTTCCTAAAAGGGATCTTTTCCCAGTAAAAGATATATCGCTACGTGACAAAAGTTTGTCTGCTAAGGGGTTTCTCTTTAGAGATCTTTATTCCCCAGCAAAGCATTCCCCATTTTTCTGCAGGAGGAGAGTTTTTCTTCTCTCCGGAAATTTAGAAGTTGTTTGTAGTCAAGATGATTTCTTGTCAGCAGACTGCAATTTATTTTTGCAGAATCTTCTCCAAAGTCCACTTTTTAGTGGCATTTCTCCTTGGAGTTGACATGATGAAGTTGCAATCTTGCATCGCAGTTTTTACCCAGTGGTTGGTAGTTCAAATATTTTATTCTTTAGTGAAGTTTGCCATTCCAAACAGGGGCATGTTGCCACAATTGCTCTTTTTGCGAGTAATGTTGGTCTTTCATGACAAGAAGCATACCAGCAAATGAATCAAGAAGGGTTTGTATGCGACCAACATGAGGATTTCTATAGAATGGGATTCAATTTCCCTAGTGAATGCTTACCTTTGCTCAAAACAGAATCATTCATCCCTACTAAAGGTGTACTTTCTCCTAGACATAATTCTTTATATCCAGTAAAAGTATATCCATGCGTAATCCCCACTGAATTCAGAACTCTTGATAAGAGTTTGTTTAAGATTTTGTCCCTTCCAGAGGGCTTATCTTCAAAGAAGTGAATTTCAACAGGTTTTGTATAATCTTCTTCTTCAGCATAGTCTACTTTGCTTTGACAAATCTGGGAAAGATCATTCCATTAGATTGTATACATTTGTTATATCCTCTTGAAGTCAATACCATACATCTTTGTGGTTGGCATTTATCTCCCTAGTGAGGTTGTCATTCATCATCTCCATGAAGTTCATATCTTTTCTACCTTGGGAAGTTTCGCCCAAGTCAGGTTTTCGTGAGGAGATGTTTGATTAACATGTTTGTTATACCCAATGAAGCGGGTCTCATATTTCCCTGGAACGATGTGCATAGAAGAATGCCGTTTAGAATTCATTGACCCCAGTTATAGAGTATTGCAGAAATATTTCCTCGGTGGAGTTCTTAACCTCAAGCTTATAGTTCAAAGATGCCCCTCTTCTTGAGTGAAGAATGCTACCCCCGACGGCGGTATTCCACGTGTGGCTTGGGTATAATTCTTTTATTCAATAATTTTTGTGATCCCCAGTCGAAGTCACTTTTATTGAGGACTTACATCAGAAGATCCTGGTTCCCAACAAGGTTCTCTTTATCATTGGAAAGAGATGATGGATTTTCCCCAGGAAGTTAGAAGTTGGATCGGAGTTCAAATTTTCTCAGAACTGCAATTTATTTTTGCAGTATTCTCCCCAGTGAAGGTATACTTTCGCCCCGAGTATCCCTCTTTCTCAGTGCAGCCTATTTCTTTCCAGGTTTTCTCAGAAGAATCGTTTATTCACCAACCGAAAATTCTTGTTATATCCCCTTGAAGTCGACAGTCTATGGCTTACCTAGTAAGGTTCACACTTGTTTTCCCCATGAAGTATGTATTCTCCTACTCTGTGAGGTGTGCACTCTCTCTCTCTCTCTAGTGAAACTTGGCTATATCGGAGTTTCTTGAAGAAGCTCATGTTTACCTACGGGATATTCTAGTATGTTATCCTCATGAGGACAACCATCATCCTCAATGAAGTGATTTCTGCTCCCCGGTACAAACTTCCTGCTGGTGTGAATTTTGCAAAGATGGCTACACCCAGTACAACAGATATTGTTGATGTTATCATCTAAAGGATTTTGTTTCCCCAGTGTAAGAGGCAGTCTTTATCCCCAGTCGAAATCGAATTTCAAGGACCTACTAGAGTAACTTATCTATCATTCCCCAGTGGAGAGAATTCTTCTTTCCCTAGTAGAGCAAGTGTGCCGTCTCCCCAGTATGATGTAAATGGGAGTGCTAGTCATATCTCTTTCATCCCTGATGACAGGAGATTTTGTCAGGATATCCCCAGTGGAGTTTTTGTTCTAATCTATTTGCTTCTTCCCCAAGTGAAGACTTTTTACCCCCCGACGATGTTATCCCCATTGTGGTTTGAGTAGAATTACTTTTATTTAAGAATTTCTATACTCCCCGGTAGAAGTTACCTTCGTCAAGAGGTTTTACGCGAGAAAGCTTCCATCCTCAGCAAAGCTGTCCTCTTTTTAACAGAAGATAAAGAATTTGCTCCCCAAGAAGTTGAGGGTTTGACCAGAATTCAAGATTTTCTTTGAACTACAATTTATTTTTGCAGTATTTCTCTTCGGAAAGTTACTTCCTTAGTGATATTGATATTTAGAGGTTGGTGGTTACACATCCCGGTTCCCCATTAAAATTCAGATTGCCTCTTCTCTACAGAAGATCAGATGTGCGAGAATAATCGTTCGGAAGTTCATTGTCTTCTCAGCAGCCGATTATTGATGTGATTTCCCAAGTGCATTACTAAACATGCATCATTACATTGCATCTACCAAAACGCGTAGCATTTCCATTGTATGGAGCATTACGCTAAAAAATTCAAACATGCATGAGTATAAGCCAATTATGTTCACATGTGGTAACCAAATTGTTATACGTTCAGATTTGAATTATCTCCATAGCAAGCCTAGGGTGATACTATTATATTTCCCCAGCAGAGTCTGTTTGATTTACCACCAGTCGGGTCTTTGGTATTCTCCATTTCCCCAGTAAGTCGTGGTTTTTTCTTGCCCTTGCAAGCCTTTGGTTTTTTTTTTACCCGTGTTTGCTTTGCCAATAGAGTGCGAGTAAGAGTCATTGTATAGCCTTTCTTGCTTCTCAAGTGTTTGAGTATCCATACTTGGTGTGTGGTAATTCAGATAATTGCCACTTTTGAATAATTACACCCCGCCTTTGGCCTGAGGGATTTTGTAATTCTTGCGTATTTGCAACTTATCGAAAGCCCAATGTGTTTGGCAATCCTTGTTAGAGTCTGCTTTGACCGGTCTCTTTCTCTTGTAGAGTTCACCTTCGATTGGTTCTCTCTGAAGGTCCTGCTTAGTCGGTTCCTTATCTTCAGTTTATTCGCGTTATTCGAGTTCTCCTGTCGTTAGCTTAGCTAACTTTCTCTGTTAAGAGTCCTTTAGTGTCTCTTCAAAGTCCAGTTGTCTAGCGTCCTTGTTTAGGTGAATGTGTCCTTTCTTGTTAGGGATTTCTTCGGTTAGTATCGTTCTTGTGTTTCCTATCAACTCCAAAAATTTGTTTCTTGATGCCCAATTTCTCTCTTGTACGTCTAACTCTAACCAGATATGCATATCTTTATCCCCTGTGAGTTTGCCTTTGATTGGCGTTCTTTTCTTAAATCCACCTTCTGCTGGTACCTTTTGTTAAAGATTCCCCTTCGGCTGGTTCTTTACCCTTAAAATCAACCTTCGGTTGGTATCAGTTGTTAAGAGTTCCCTTCGGTCGGTCTCTTTTCATTTTCAAGTTCGCCTTTGATCGGCGTTCTTTCCTTTGGAATCTACCTTTGGTATAGTATTCCTTGTTAAAGATTCCCCTTTGGCTGGTTTCTTTATCTTGAAGTCCACCTTCGGCTGGCACCCTTAAAATCCACCTTCGGTTGGTACTTTTTGTTAAGATTCCCCTTCGGCTGGTCTCTTTTCATTTGCAAGTTTGCCTTTGATCGGTGTTCTTTCCTTAGGAATCTACCTTCAGCATAGTATTTCTTGTTAAAGATTCCCCTTCGGATGGTTTCTTTACCCTTAAAGTCCACTTCCGACTGGTATCATTTGTTAAGAGTCACCTTCGGATGGTCTCTTTTCATTTGCAAGTTTGCCTTTGATTGGCGTTCTTTCCCTAGGAATCTACCTTCGGTGTAGTATTCCTCGTTAAAGATTCCCCTTAGGCTGGTTTCTTTATCTTGAAGTCCACCTTCGGTTGGCACCCTTTAAATCCACCTTCGGATGGTACCTTATGTTAAGAGTCACCTTCGGCTGGTCTCTTTTCATTGTAAGTTCTCCCTTGATCGGTGCTCTTTCCCCTTTAAATCCACCTTCAGTTGATATCATTTGTTAGGAGTCACCTTCGGCTGGTCTCTTTTCATTGTAAGTTCGTCTTTGATCAACGTTCTATTTAGAGTCAATGTTTATTTGTGTCCCCAGTAAGTTCGCCTTCGATTGGCGTTCCTTCGTTAGAGCCTTCTTCGGTCGGTATCTTTCTTTTGTATGTATAACCTTAATCCGACATCCAAGAGATTTACTCAGCTAACTACTGCAATAAAAAAAAAAGGCAAAAAAAAATATACGGAAAACCAAAAAATATAATAATACCTGACTGGCTTCAGAGCGCAAATTTTCGGGTTCTTTTAGTATTTAATCTTCTTCCACCTTGAATGTTCGAAAGGCTAGCGCCAATCTCACCTTCAGGTTGAAGGCGATTAAATAGGGGAAGTTGTTGCACCCCAAAATTTTCCCTCCTAATTTCTTTTATTCGGCTTAGACCTTCGCATTCATTCGCATATATTCCATTATGTAACTAACGTAGCATGCATTGCATTCAATAAATAGTTTGAGGTTCAAAGTTCAGTGGTCGTGCAATATTATGGTTTCGTAGTAGTTAAGGAGTTCATATCCAATAAAGATTGATTTCTTATTCAGGAAATGAGCAGTGGAATTAGGGTTGTGAGACGTGGTCATTGAGAATTTATATCTTCATCAAGATACAAGGCTATTGGGGTTTGTTTCTCTAAGTACGAGCAAAGATCAAGACTTTTTTCAGCTATTATACTGTAATGGAGGTTCTTCTTCAGAAATCATCGATCACAAGTTTGGATTTTGCATAGTGATTTGTTTCAAAACAAGGCATAGAATTTGAGATTTAATCACGGGTGGGGATTCGCTTTATTGTGCTATTGGTCATCAGATGGATATGGAGGGTTTGGTTTCGTGATATTGATGGGGCGCACCTCACAATTGAGTGTTGTGAATCATCTGCACCATGTTAAAACAGTTGCTGTGATGAGTCTTGTTTCAAACTTACAGTTAGCATAATAGACCAATAATTCACCATGCAAAAACCAGAAGCAGAAGTTAACAGGATTTATGCTAAGCCTAACTTCAAACCAATTCAAACTAATCATAACTGTCAAAATAGAATTTTATAACTAGCTCCTAACAATTTTTTAACTAAACCGACTTTCAGTAGGATTTCCAGTTCAAAATAGAAGTTACTAACAAACCCATATTAACTGTTAATACTAACTATCATTGTTTTCAGAAGCTAACAAATTTTGAAGCTAACAAACAAACTATCCTAACAGAAAAAGCTGATTGTCAGTTAAGTCCTCTAACCAACCCTCTAACAAACTTCTCAATGATTTTCAATTTCAGAAGATAACAGAAGAGAAAAGAAAACAATTTGACAGTTAAAAAAGATTGATAACAGAACAAACAGAATAAAATAAAAACTTCCAGTAAACCTTTTTTTTCTAACCTCCCCTAATAGCTTCAACTATCTTTTGCAGCTTACATCACCATATAACAGAAATTAGAGGGGGAATTCAAAGGCAGTTACTGATATAACAAACTCTCTAACAGAAAAGGCCAGGGCATATAACAGAATTTCCAGTTTTTCAGATTGGGGGCATTCACGCTTCATTGATACAATTGTTCAATCCATCACAATGAGAAAAAAACTCACCATAAAACTCTCTGACTGAAATTCTTCACCGTTGATAGAAGAATCACACATAAAATCTCTCTGAAATTCTCTCTTCTTCCATCGATCATTCCTCATTTTCCTCTTCAGAAGAATCACGAAAATTCTCTCCCTCTTCAATCTCGATTTTCTCTCACCTTCATCTTCATCTTCTTCCTTCAATCTTCATAGAAGAATCATATATTCATCACTCTGTATATTCATCCACTGAAAACTAGAAAAGAAAACTTCATCTTCAAGACACTCTGCATCAATAACTTCATCATCAAATCCTCAATCTGCAATTGTCTTCAACAACACTGCAAGAACCTCATAATATCCATCAACTTTATGCAACTTCAATCATCATCACCTTCGCTCTTTCTCGGCACTCCATAATCTTCTTCATCAGTTTCACGATTGCAGCACTAACACCTTCATCATCACAAATCTTCACGCATCTCTTAGAGCCATCTCGCAGCTCCAAAATCATCTTCATCAAGCTGCAGAAGCTTGTTTCAATTTTCATCTGGTTCTTCTTCGTTTATCATCACCTTAATATCATTTTCTCACCGCAACAATATGATCATCTTTGTCGTAGTTCAACCTCTATCTACAACATCAATACCACGCGTTAGAGAATAACATCAACGTCAAATCTGCAATCACAACAAATCAAAACTCACACAGAAAAAAATAATCAGAAGCAGACGGGAAGAAACAAGAAGGGAAAGATTTAGCTAAACTCACGCATCACTGAAAAAGCACCATAACTGCCATCTTTGAGACAGGTTACACCATTTTTTCCTTGATTTCTCAGCGCCATGACATAGTTTAAGATTTGCTGGAAATTTCCCCTTTGCTGGTGACTTGAAATTTCACTTCGTCCCAATTCAATCTCCATTTGTGAGTGTCTTATTCCACAAACTTGATTCAGAGATCGATGAGGAATTAGGGAAAACAAGGTTGAGATTTGAGTTAGGGTACACAGACAGAGATTTCTGGTTACGGCGGAGAGAATTTTGACCCAATGGCGACGAATCGGAGAAGAAGAAGTTCAGTTGCGCCGCGGATTGTTGAGAGAGAAAGGGAAGAGATTGCGGTTTGATAAGCTGAAAGGTTACAAAAGTTGTAACCCTATCCTTCACAGATGGACTTGGATTTGGAGAGGGGACCAGGTTCCACTAGGCCCATCAACATTTTTTTGGAGCTTATTGGTAGAGCAAACAAAGCATATGGGCTCATGGTTGATATATTGAAGTAATCAGGCACATTTCCGTTTTTTGTGAAGCCTAAAACAACGGCGACAAAAGAAAAATGTTGCTCTTTGGATCACATTGTTGGGCCTTAGTGCCAGCTTACTTCACAATAGGCCCTGATCCGGTTTTTGCACGCCCTTGGGCCTTATTTTTAAATTTTGGCCAATTTTTTTGAATAAAGTTGTTAATTAATTAGATTTGTTTTATTTTTTTTCTCGTGACAAAAAATAATAAAATCAATAAAACTTGTTAGATTTTTTATTTGATTTTGGAAATTAAATCGGGATTACCCGCTTACTTGAGATTTGTGATTCCCCTTTGCTTATTGAGATTTGAGTCTTATGCAGGTTTATGGTGTGATACTCGGATACGCTTGATATTTCGATTGTGATTTATTTTCAAATTGATGATGTTTCGACGCTTATCCCGAGCATTTGATTTCTGACTCTTTTCTCTGCTTGGTGAAGTTTACTCAAAGTTTTCCGGGTTTCTCTACTTTGCTTGCTGTGTCACGAACTTTTTTTCATTTGGTATTTTCTCTTGTTTATCTTATTTCATCACTTTAGTATTTTCTAGAGATAATGAGAAGTAGGAAGCATGAAATAAAGAGTGTGTGCTCGAAGTCGCTGTTTAAAGACCTGTAGCAGGCATTCCGCACTTTATTTGCTATATGTGTTATGCTTGTGTTTGTTTCCTTGGTTGTTGATCGATGAGTCACTCAATTTAGTAATTGAGATCACGACTTTGCTCTCAGTGCATTCTCCCTATAGGATTTTATCTCTTTCCTTTATTTCTTGTTAATCGATGAGTCACTCAATTTAGAAATTAAGATCACGACTTCGCTCTCATTGCATGTTCCCTATAGGATAGTTTTGTTAGACTTTCTTTGGAATGCTAACCTAGATAGGATCTCTCTAGGTGTTCTATCTTGATCTTATTGGATTTTTTTTTGGTTTCATCTTTGTGTGCATGTTTTGAGATGATTTACCCTCGGCATGTTCCCTTAGGAGCTCTCGATTCAGCTATAGATGATGATTCGAGATAGACATAGTTTTAGGTGATAGACCCTTGCAATGCTCATTTAGAACTTCTTGATTCATCTATAGATGATGAGTTGAGATAGACATTAGGATTGTTATCCAAGCATGTCAACTTAGGGTAGATATTTCCCTTCAAAACTCAACCATAGGACCATCATTGTATGATAACATTAGGGATAGATCTAGGTTAGTCTCCCTTAGATGTTTTATTTTCTTTTGCATCCTTGCATTTAAGACTAAAACTCTTTTTCTTGAAAAAAGCATAAAACATCAAACAACTTCTAAATCCTTCTTTAAGGTAAAAGCTATCAACCAATTCAAACTCTTTTGCGCCTTCGGGATTTTCTTTCAAACTTTTCAGAAAGAACATGTTAATTCACTTTTGGGATGACGCATAAATCTCCAAAGGTCGAGTTGCAGCAGAAGGCGAAATTATTATTGCTCATTAAAAAAAATACAAACCAACAAAAACTTTTGAAGCCGAACTACGGCTGCTCTGATTCCTTAAAAGGGATACGTAGGCATTGGGGTAGGGCCCGAACGAGCACAAATTTTATTTTCCCTACATTGTTTTCTCTTTATTTTTGCATGCATTCCCTGTACAGCTTAGATATAGATTCTTACACACCCATTAGATTAGAACAACATGAGTGGATACCGTAGAGTACTACGGGAGTGTGGAGTGCTAATACCTTCCCTTTGCGTAACAGACTCTGTTACCCGATCTCTTGGTCGTTCGACCTTAATTTCACCCTTCTCAGGTTTACTCGATGTTTACCTTTCCCTTCTTGTGGGATAAAAAACGTTCGATGGCAACTTCATTGATTTCATTATCAGTTGATTATTCAGCTGGTTGTTTCAGCCATGTACTTGTCCAACCACTAGTTGGGAGTCGGTCCTAACTAATAATTGAATGATACCGACTTCTTTGGCTAGCTTTATCCCAGCGATCAAGGCGTCGTATTATGATTGGTTATTGTTGGTTTGGAAATTGAATCACAATGAATACTCTAGGACCAAGTCCCCAAATCCCTCTAGTACGACGCCAACTTCACTACCTCTCTGGTTGGATGAATCATCCACTAATAGGACCCATGTTATGGAGAAATCTTCGTTTGCTAGGGCGCTTAATTCAACAACAAAATCGGCTAAGACTTGAGATTTTATTCTGGTGCATGGGGTGAACTCTATGTCATATTCTGAGAGTTCCACTGCCCATGCCACCATGCATCCAGCCAGATCTGGCTTCTTTAGAATTTGTTTAATATGGAAATTGGTTCTTACTAGGATGGGGTAGCCTTGGAAGTAATGCATGATTTTCCTTGATGTCGTAACTAATGCCAGAGCCAAACATTCAATCTTTTGATATCTGAGTTCTGCTCCTCGTAATACCTTGCTGACAAAATAAACCGGCCTCTCGCCAGTCTCCCCATCTTGTACTAGGGCTAAGCTGATGGCTTTATCTGACACGGCCAGGTAAAGTACCAGAGGTGTATTTTCCTTGGGTCGAACCAGTATAGGCGGAGTTGATAGGAAAATCTTCACTTTGAGGAAAGCCTTTTCGTAGTCGTCGTTCCATTCAAAGTATGCCTTCTTTTTTATTGCTTCAAAGAAATGAATTGACTTGTCCCCTGCACAAGATAAAAAATGAGATAAAGCGGCCAAACAACCGATTAGTTGTTGGACTTCACGGATGGATGTCTGACTTCTCATGTCGATGATCATTTGGCATTTTTCAGGGTTGGATTCTATTCCCTGATTTGTGAGCATAAACCCTAGGAATTTCCCAGGTTGCACCCCAAATGCACATTTACCCGGGTTTAAGCGCATGTTGTAGCTTTGTATCGCTGAAAAAGTTTCCTCCAGGTTCTTCACATGTATTCTCTCTTTTGTGGTCTTGACCACCATGTCGTCAACGTACGCCTCTATATTCCTCCGACTTATGGAGCAAAGAACATGTCCATCAACCTTTGATACGTAGCCCCAAAATTTTTGAGACCAAAAGGAATAACTTTACAGTAATAGTTGCTCAGGTCGGTCATGAATGTAGTCTTGTATGCGTCCAGGGGGGTCATGAAAATTTGATTGTACCCGGAGTAAGCATCCGTGAAGCTCAGAAATTTGAATCCGGAGGCCCCATCGATTAGTCGATCAATATGGGGAAGTTGATAAGGGTCTTTTGAATATGCTTTGTTGGGTTCGGTGAAATCTACACACATTTGCCACTTCCCGGTTTTCTTCTTAACCATCACAACATTAGACAGCCAAGTAGGATACTTGACCTCTCCTATGAATCATACTTTCATCAGCTTGTCTACCTCTTTTACTATGGCTTTTCTTCAAGATATCCATTATTTCTTGTATCCTACTTGGCTTTTCTTCAGCATGTCAGATGGTCTCTAGGAGAATAATGTTTTTCTTCAAGATATCAATTATCTTTGATTCTTCCTCTGGTGATAGATTGGTTCCTAGGAGGGGGATCTCTGAGAGTTGGGATCCGATATGGACCTCCTTTATCTCTTCCCGGGGGGTTAGATTATCCTCCCTAGGATCTTCCCTTGGATCCATATCTAGCACATTGACTTTATGGTCGCTTGATCCTTCCATAATCACAACCCTCCTCTTTAATTTCAAGTTGTCTTTATAACACTTGCGCGCCAGCCCCTGGTCTCCGTGTACCATTCCTACTCGTCCCTCGCTGAGGGGATACTTCATAGTGAGGTACAGGGTTGATAATGTTTTCTCGAGCGTGTTGAATGACAGTCTCCCGATTATGATGTTGTGAGGAGACGATGCTTTAACAATAAGATATCGTACTCTGACTGCTTTGGCATTCTCTTTCTTCCCAAACACGGTTAGAGCTTGGAGGTGTCCGAGGACCTGTACCTGTTCTTCTAAGAACCCAACTAGTATCCTAATGAATGGTAATAATTCTTTCGAGTCGAAGTCCATTCCTTTGAAGGCTTCCCAATACATGATGTCTGCCGAGCTTCCTGGGTCTATCAGTACCCGCTTGATACTCCAGTCTCTGATTTGGACTTTAAAAACCATGGGATCATTTTCATGAGGCAGTATTCCATATGCGTCTTCTCGGGAGAATGTGACAATACCGGGATCTTGATTCTTGTCCGTCCATTCTACTTGGGCCACGAGCATTGTGTTTCGAGCATATCTATTTCTCGCCGAACTGGTGGAGCCTCCTCCGATAAATCCCCCTGATATAGTGTTAAGGGTATGTCGGGTTAGTCGTGCTTCTCGGACTTCTTATTTTGCTTTTCCCTTCTTCTTTGAAGGTCTCTCCGGGACACCTTCGCCTCTAGGGGGCTTCGCTGTTCGGGTTGTTCAACATTTCCTTTCACATAGGACAATAGATTTCCCCTTTAGTTGTTGGCGGTCGTCAGTGTGATGTCCATAGATCTGATGATATGCGCACTCGACGTCGGTGTCATCCCTTAGGATGGCATTGACGCCCGGGGGACGCCAAGGTCTGCGTAGTAGGTTGAGGTGATTCAGGTCCTTCCATATATCTTCTCTTCTGGAATTTAGAGGGGTGAATGGTTCATCTGGAACTAAGGGTCATCGGGATAACCGATAAGGGAGCCTTTCATGGGGTGGTGGTCGGTCACGAGGCCAGTTCTGCTCTTTCTTCTTCCTTGGAGTTTCGTCCCAGGGTCCTCCTCTTTCTTTATCATCTCTGGATATTTTTTCCATGTTACTTTCTTCTCCTTTTACGTAACATTCTACACGGGTGATGATCTCGTCCATGCTGGTGGCCGGCTTTTGGGCCAGAGATTCGTTGAATTAATCGGCTTGGAGACTGTGCTGGAAAGTCGTTACAAATATCTTCTAATTAGGGTGAGAAACCTTTATAGTTTCTTCATTGAACCGTGCCATGTAATCCCTTAATGGTTCCGATTGGAGTTGGCAGACATTGAATAATGTCGTTGTGGACACCTTCTTGTGTCGACTTGCAGAAATCTGCTAGACCACCTTTTTGGTAAAATCTTGGTAACTGGTGATGGAGCATCTCAGAAGGCCCATATACCACTTTAAAGTCGATTCCTTGAGAGTTCTGGCCATGAGCTATCACTTCAAGGAATCATTATCCCTGATGATTACCATCATGTTGTTGATAGCAATGATATGTTCGTGGGGATCAGATTTCCCGTCGTATGGCGAGCACGTCGGGGGTTTGAAGTTCTCTAGAACCTGATCTTCCCAAATAGCCTTGGATAATGGATGAGGTTCCAGAAGCTCCGTTCCATAGTCGTCATCGGCTTGGCTCTTTGTCTGTAGGATATGGATATTGTCCTGGAGCGTGTCATTTTGCTGGCGAAGGTCGTCGATTATGGCCAATAATTGAGCCATGTCCAGGGGTAGATATCTGTCAAAGGACATTGTTCGCATAATGATTGGATAGTGTGGCCCGAGAAAGTTTTACTGGAGCCCCACGGTGGGTTCCAGATGTTCTTGTTGAACACTGTTGTAACCCAAAATTTTCCCTCCCATTTTTCATAGAAGACACAACCCTAGGGTTTCTCGGATATTCAAGTTGGCTCAGAAATCGACCAGACAGATTCTCTTCTATGGCAGTAAACCAGTGTTGTACCCCAAAATTTGCCCTCCCATATTCTTCAAGATTTGCCAAGATCAAGCTTCAAAATCTCTCAAAGGTTGCACAGTCCAATTGCCTCCTAACAGTCAAAAATTAGGGTTTTGGTTCTGGAAAAGAAATTGAAGTTTCCAAGGGTCCAAACAAGTCCCACATGCCTATAAACATTGTCAAGCATCCATGTGCTAAGTTTCAAGACTCACAGCACCAGATTGCATAGTCAAAAATCCTAATTGCTTCACAGTCAACTGTAGGGGCAAAATGGTCATTTGACAGTCAAAAGTCAAAAAATTTGGTCAACATCTTATTTTGAAGCCACAAACATCATTTGATTAATTCTTGATCATGATTCTCAAAGTATGGCTCAAAAAGTCTCAAGATGCAAAAGTTTCTATTTTTGGACAGCTGGAAAAGTCAACTGCAAATTGATCAGGGCATAACTTCCACATGGTTTATCAGAAAAATTCTATCCAAAGCTAATTTTTAATAGAATGACATTTCCTACAACTCATCTTCACACTTCAAGTCCAAGAAATGCTCTCACAAAAAGTTATCAATCTCAACATTATAGGTCATTTTCAAAAGTCAACAAAAAGGCACTTTAATTCAAAGACCATAACTTGAGATTGGTAAATCCAAATGACATGGGACCAAAGACATTGGTTAGAGGACTTCACGACCTTTCCAAAATGTCCACGAACATGATCAAAGCTTAAAAATTGAGCAAGTTATGCCTTGTGGAAGTTGGGAAATTTTTGGGAATTTTGAAAAGTCAACTTTGCTTCAAATGCCTTAAAATTGCTAATGGGCCTCAATTTCTTCCATGAATCATCACCCAAAGGCCATGCACGACCCATTTACTTTAAAGGGAGTTATTTTCTTATTTTTAATTAATTAATTGAATTGTTAATCCTATTTATTCATTTAATTAAAATCAATTATGAGAAAAATACTAAACCATGTGTTTCAAATCTTTTTGTGCATAGAATTCACTCAATATTTCGTGCATCACTCAATAAGGAAAGATTCAATATGATTGGCAATGATTGGCATAAGAAAGGCATGAAGAAGATTGGAAAATATTGAATTGGAAATCAAATATTGAATCATTAATACAAGGGTTTTGGGCTTGGTTTTTTAACCTAAATTGCTTCAGATACATAAGCACAAGTTAACCTAATCCTGAGGGAGACGAAAAATTGCTCAAGAGGCTGCCTACCAATTTGCAAAAGTTGATTAAAAATTGAAATCTGAAAACATAGTTGAAGTGTGATTCAAAGCTCAAAAAGTATTCCAAACGCTTGCTGGGACCTTCCAGAACGTGTCTCAATACCTTTCCAGTCTCCACGCACAAGGAATTGGTAGAACCATGTTGCACTTTTCACAAAAAAATTAATAATCGTGTTTTACTTTTCATGCATTATACATGTATTTTGATTGCTGATTTATACTAACATGAGTGCTCTGAAGCTAATGGTACCATTCAATTGAAGAATGGCTGTCTGTACAATAATCCACCATGAACGCATGTTAGGGTTTCAGAAACCTTGATTTAGGGTTTTAAACATAAGGAAAAATTGGACCATCAAACTAATACAGGCAAACTCGTCAGAACAAGACAAAACAATTGACATCATCGCGCATTTTTTATATTGATTGTACATCTCATCGCTATTTTGACGTTTTCAGTTTGTGGGGGTTTAAAACCCCCGCTATTCAAATGCTTTTTATTTCAGGCCAGTTGAAGAAGATGATGCGTGGATGGACGTGAGTGGTGCATTCAAATATGTGGCGCGCATTTTTTAATTCCAAGCATAATTCTTTCTTTTCATATATTATAATCAATACCCAGTATATTAACAAAAACGTGCATTTGGTTTGGTGGAAGATGACTTGTCTTGCAGGCACTGGGACCTGGGTTCGATTCCCAGGTCCCCCATATTCTCTATAATTTTGCTTGTAATGTGTTTAGGTATTGCTTCTCATCTAAAGTCCACCATACACATCCACGCTGGTGCCTGCCAAGTGTCCAGGGACTCCAATCTAAGGGCCATAATGGGAGGATTACCATGGACGCTAGTCAATCACTCTGCACGTGATCACTGGAAAGTCAAAAAAGGCCAGATTTCTTGGGCCAAAATTCTCAAATACACCTCCTCTAGGGGCCTGATACCCCATGGTTTGTCCAATTTGCTATTTTTATTTATTTCTCCTTTTATTCTTTAAATTGTTTTTTTATTTTGATTGTCTCTTTTAATTCTACCAAAATTAATTTTCATAATAAAATAAAAAATCAGAAATCATAAAAATAAAAATTTGTTTTATTTAATATTTAAAACCATTAATATTTTTGTGCATAAATTCTTAATAATCAATTTAGTTTAATTTAGGGTTTTAACTTTAATTTTTTTTTTCTAAATAAATAAAATGTGTAGAAATTAAGTTTTTTTAGTATTTTTTCTTTTTTTTCTTTATAAATAATTTCTTATTATTATTATTATTATTAATTATTAATTAATTTTGTAAATAAACTTGTAATTAAATAATTAGTGTAAATTAGGTCAAAACTTAAACTTTTTTTTTAATAATTAAAAACAAACTTAGAATTAGGGTTTTATTTAATTTCTAATTTCAATTAATTTTCTTTATTTCATAAATACCAAAAAAAAACATAAAAATAATTTCTTTTCTCAATTTAATCATTAATCAATTTTTAATTTCAATTTAATCTTTAAAGGGTCCAACGCCCTCGCACTTTCGACTCCAATTTCTTTTCGCACGTTTGTCCTTATGTTTCTTTTAAATATTATGTAATTGCCCCAAAGCCTTGTAATAGATAATTAGGAACTTATTTATTTTCCGCATTTTATTTAAAATCGGGTCTTTGTTAATTTGGCGATGTATAGACCCGCGCCTTGTAATAGCGTAGGACCTTTATTTTCCGCATTTTAAATTTCCGCACCTTTAAACTGTTAATCACATGAAAGAATGAATGGCCCAAATAAAATCAAAGCGTAGCTCACCCAATGCATGACCAAGATAAAACATGACTGAAAATGACACACAGTTCACACACCACTCTTAGGGTACGCCTCACTGTTGCCTAGCCCCTCGAAACGTGGTCGTCGAGTATAGGACGTCTTAGTGAGTCCTTATGTCCATTGATCTAGTTGCCTCGAAACAAGTTGCCTCGAAACGGTTGCCTCGGAATAGTTTCCTCGGAATAAAAAGATCAATGGCATAAGGGTAGCTTCTAAGGTGTCCTACCGTTGCTCTGGTGACCACACTGTCCCTAACCCTCGAATTGACCCGAACACCTCCAACGGTGGTGCTACCTACCTCTCAATGGTGGGATGGCACTACCTTAAGGAAATTTACACAGCCTAATTCCTTAGGGTAGGTAGATGACTCACAGATACTTGCTCTATTTCAAAAAACAAATCAAAAAACTCTTTTCACACTGACACTTTTCAAAAAGCCTTCAAAACAATTTTTCAAACACTCTTGAGGACTGATACAAGAGTCGATCTGAAATCTTTAACGAAACTTTTTCAAACCCACTCACACATTGAAAAGCAAACACTTTTGAAAACACAATGAGCAAGTATCTAAGAGCCCGTGGATAACCACGGATAGAAAGGGTGCTAACACCTTCCCTTTCTATAAATCTACCTCCCGAACCGAGAAACTATCTCATAAGGAATTTTGTTGTGCTTTTGTCCTTTCCATGTTGAAGAAAATAAAAGACGATGGCGACTCTTGCTTACCGCGACATTTCGCGAACCAGCGTTAAACAGTCAGTTCCAGATCCACCGATCACAGAACTGGAGACTCTGCTGGGGACACTTAAAGTGAGGTGTACCTTAGGACTAAGATCACTTGTGTTTTCAATTGTCTGAATTGTTTGCTTTAAATTGTGGGACTGTCTCGGGAGTTCTATAGATCCTAACCCGGATCTGGGGGATACCTTCTTAGAAAGTAGCAACAAGGCTGTGAGGGAACTGTGCGGGGTATACCGACATGGTTGAAGCAGTCTGCTACGTTGATATGGCACTTTGGTGTGTACCGGTAACCCTTGAGTCCAGTCAAGGAGAGTACGGGGCCGCCGCGTGGTGTCGTGAAGCATCAACTGACCTTAGGAACCTTAATTGAACCATCTTGGCCTCTTTAGGGTAGTGAGATAACTGACTTTGGTGCAGTCCGAGGTTGGTTGATACTCGATACTACACTCAATTGAGGGTTGTTTTCTTGGAATATTTCGGTCGCCAGTTCAGTGGCTAAATCGAAACGATGAACAATGAAAGCAATCCAATGATATTGGGACCCTTAGAACCCGGTTACTTCTGATAGGACAGGTTTTGAGCCCACCAACTTCAAGAGGGTAATACACAGACCCCATGCTGGCCTAAACTCTAAGGGTTCTTTGTGTGACTTGTGTGCCTTCAAACTTGACTACTTGCATACTTGTTATCTGACACTTGAGTTTCTTGCAGGTTTTGTTTACAGTCCTTAATCTGGACTCATAACAGGGTTTACCTACATTACCCCATGCATAGCATAACATCATACCATTGCATACATCCCGCATAAGGATTAATCCGTTTCAAGGATCTCAAGGGCTTGTGATGCAGGTCATGATGAATCAGAATGTCTAGCAAGGGGCAAAAGGGGATTTATTTTCCTCTAGCCAGGTTGATGATATGAGTCAGAGGCTATGACCCACTCGATATGGTGAGCCTTGACTCTTGAAGAAGGCCTCTCAACAATATGCAGTGCCTTCCATCAAGCTACAAAATGCAGATTTTAACGAATTTTCTTGTTTACCCCGCGAGGTCCTTGAAAACATTACATACATATCATGCATATCATTGCATTACAGGTACCCTTGTTACAGGTCGCTTACCATCTTCGCTGTTTATTTCAGCAATGGCTTCCCAACAATACAACCAGTACCTTCATGCTCAAGAGACTCGGTTCGGGGAAATCCTCCTGAATCTATCCAAGGGGAAGGAAGAGCTGAGAACGCTTCTCACGGGGACTTTGGTCAGGAACAGTGCTGAGGATGAACGGCTGAAATGTCTGCAAGCTGAGATGGATGCAATGAGACCCCAGATGTTGGGGCAGGTGACTATCATTCAAGGCTTAGCTCAAAGACAAGAAGAGCTCGGGGTTCTCGTCAACCAACTGCTTCAGGGTAACCAGCTGGGGCAAGCATCTAGGGTTGAAGAGCCAGTCATCATTCAACCACCTTTTAGACAAGAAAATAAGGGGAGAGCTCCTCAAATGGCTCCAGTGTCACAAATTCAGCATTAACCTCACCAGCTTCAGCCAGACAAGCCCAAAAGGAAATTCACCAAGCTCAATGTGTCGCTACCTCAAGCTTTACAACAATTGTTGAGGTTGAATTTGGTAACTCTAAGGGATCCTCCTAAGAATCCCAACAGGACACCTTCAAGGTATAACCCCAACGCCCGCTGCGCTTATCATTCTGACAGCCCGGGGCATGCTACAGATGATTGTTGGACCTTGAAGAACAAGATCCAAGACCTGATTGATGAAGGAGCTGTGGAGTTCACCCAAGATGGCCAGGCTGAGCACTTCTACCAACCCTACAGGATTCACCAGTTGAAGTAACAAGCCCTGAGACTAGAAGACTTTTGTTCATTAGAATTTTTCAAGTTGTGATTTTCTTTTGATTGTTCAAACATTTATTCATGTTAAACATTGTTATTTCATTAATGCACTACACATGTCTGTTTTGAAGTAATTATTTCGTATTCACAATTTAAAATTGCTTTCATTTTTTGTGATGTTCAACGCTCGGTTAACAATTCTAAGCCTTTTGAGGGAGGATGACGAAAACGATACCACGATATACAGTATGCTTTTGAATAGACCCCGCTGATGAGGTACAGGCATTGTTTCAATTCCTAAACACTGGAGTTATAAGGCAGATAATCCTTCGTCAACCCCTCTGAGCCAAAGAAGTAGGAGTTTTTCTTTTCGAAAATTAAAACCCTTTATCATAACCTGGGGCAGGGTAGTGCTCTCAGTTGATCCAAGTGCATAACAAATGGCACCAAAGAGGTCCTTTTAAAAAGAAGACAGTGATGATTCCGAATAATCATAAGGATAGGCAGTCATTATATCTCAAAAATAAAAACCCAATAAGTCAAAACCTATGAAGGAGACTTACAAAACTGGGGCATCCCGCTGACTGTAATCACAAAAGAAACAGTTCAGGCAAAATTTAGGGATAGCGAAATCAAAAAGAAAGAGGTCATACAAACCCTCAACAAAAACAAAAAAATGACTGCCTATTCAGAATAAGTCATCAATATCTGAACCATCATTGGAACGTCAGGACAAAGACTCAAACAAGGTCTAACGCACGATCAACTGAGCTTAGGTTTGAAGAACATCACGAAGAGTGGGTGGGTACAAATAATTTGAGCCTTTATCCTTTGTTTCTTAAACCATGAACCAGGCCACACTATAACCCTCAAAAGTCCTAGCCGAAGCATGGGTTAGTTCGAAAGCATACTGTTACGAAAAGGTATCCTGACTCCTTAAGGCTTACGGTAAAATAACGAGTTGACGTCACAGTTTTACAAAAAATTCACTTGTTTTTATGAAAAAGAATGCATTTTCAAAATCTTCAAGACAGACATAAGCTTTGCATTTTGATATAACAGTGTTTGCATATGACTTCTTGTTTGAATAGCAGATAAATTCGCACGACGAATATCCATTGAATAAAATCTTCTCAACAAAAGCTCAAATGGAAGAAGCACTCCCAATCAAGAGGCAGACATAATCATGGTCTATTATCTGGGGCAGTCCAATCAAGATTCGGAGAATCTCTCAAAGACCAAACAGTCAGGGGCAAACCTCCGCCTGAGCCACTTGGGGCATTGGACATGAATTCCCAGCAACAAATCTTGCATGACCAAACATCTTCTGGTAGCGTGGCAACACAATAACAGGGGCACCTCCCTACATCCTGAGAGTATGGACATAGTCGGAAAAAATACTACGCGTAATCAAAGACCCGCTAGGTTGACACACCTAGGCAAAATAAGGGCTTCCCGGCGAACCAAAAGGGTTCGGGCAAAAATGAGGGATGAAATGAAATAAATTTGTATACCCAGCAAGTCAAAAACCTGAAAAGGCGGCTTGGGAAAAAATGGGTATCCCGGTGGACTTAAAACCCGAAAGGGCGGTCCAGGAAAAATTTAGGGATCAAAAGCGTACGACTATGTCCCGGCGCCTTGTCACCTGCCTATCAGAAGAAGGTTTGTCAAACGGCAGTTATCAAGACTCCACCAGTATCTTCTCCCACAGAAACAGGGGCAGTAATGAGTCGTCCAAGCGATCTAATTACTTTGTCCACAAGATACAAGGTATGATCAGCTGAAGAAGGTAACCCAGATATCTTAATTCCCCAGAGAGTGAGCAAGCAAGTCAATGCGCTCTCCCCAAGCAGAGTTATCCTGTCAGCCTTAAGGAAGTTGGACATCCTCCAGCAAATATCAAACATTCCTCAGCAGAGTACACAGACGTTCTTAACAAGCATCCCCGGCAGTCTTGATCTAAGATTGTTCCTCGGCGGTATACCAGACATTCAGCGGAGCCACTTCCCCAATATATCTCAAAAATTCCCCCAGGAGAGTCCAATCCAGATTTCCCCAGGAAAGTTTGAATCATCTCCCCAGCAGGAAGCTTATCCCCAGTAGATTCTGGAAGCTTCCCCCCTGCAGAGCACGAACGCGTCTCCCGGATTTATTCAAAGGTTATGTCCCTACCAGGATATAACTGGGTTATCCTCAGCCAAAAGCCACGGAAAAACCGTCCTCGGCAAAATCTTCTTATCCCCAGCGGAGTCTATTAAAACTTCCAACATGACAATGGTATCCCCAGCGGAGTTCTCATCAATACCTCAGCAAAGCACCTCTCTTCCCACAAAGTATTGTTCCCCAGCAAGATCTCTAGAGTAGTTATTCCCCACAGAGTAATCTCTTCATCAAGTTTATTACCCAACGGAGTCATCTTCTCCTACCGGTTCATTCTTGCAATCTTCATCCCCAGCAGAAACGAAGAACTCTCTTCAACCATCAGCCCAGGATTTAACTCCCGGCATTCGTCAAGGATATATTTTCCTAGACGAAAATACGTTCAAAAACATCACATACATCATGATACATGCATAAACGCATCATATCTTACAATCTCATTTATGTTGAGAACATCATTGCTTGATCCATGGCATGCATTACATATGACTGACTTTTACATTTCAGGAAAGATCCAGTTAAGTTCTCAGCTATTCCAAGACCTTGCCTGGTTCAGTTAAATCGACTCCTAAAGATTTTTCTGATGCCGATCCAGTCAAAGGCCTTCTCTGGTCCAGTTAAATCGATTCCTAAAGATTTTCCTGATGAAGACCCAGTTGAAGATTCCAAGACCTTGCCTGGTTCAGTTAAATCGACTCCTAAAGATTTTTCTGATGCCGATCCAGTCAAAGGCCTTCTCTGGTCCAGTTAAATCGATTCCTAAAGATTTTCCTGATGAAGACTCAGTTGAAGATTCCAAGACCTTGCCTGGTTCAGTTAAATCGACTCCTAAAGATTTTTCTGATGCCGATCCAGTCAAAGGCCTTCTCTGGTCCAGTTAAATCGATTCCTAAAGATTTTCCTGATGAAGACCCAGTTGAAGATTCCAAGACCTTGCCTGGTTCAGTTAAATCAATTCCTAAAGATTTTTCTGATGCCGATCCAGTCAAAGGCCTTCTCTGGTCCAGTTAAATCGATTCCTAAAGATTTTCCTGATGAAGACCCAGTTGAAGATTCCAAGACCTTGTCTGGTTCAGTTAAATCGACTCCTAAATATTTTTCTGATGCCGATCCAGTCAAAGGCCTTCTCTGGTCCGGTTAAATCGATTCCTAAAGATTTTCCTGATGAAGACTCAGTAGAAGACATCCAAGATTCCTTCATCATTCTGTTGAGGTAGTAATCTCCCCAAGGTTCTCTCATCGTTACTGTTGAGGTAGTAATCACCCTAAGGTTCTCTCATCGTTACTGTTGAGGTAGTAATCGCCCAAGGTTCTCTCATCGTTACTGTTGAGGTAGTAATCGCCCAAGGTTCTCTCATCGTTACTGTTGAGTTAGTAGTCGCCCAAGGTTCTCTCATCGTTACTGTTGAGGTAGTAATCGCCCAAGGTTCTCTCATCGTTACTGTTGAGGTAGTAATCGCCCAAGGTTCTCTCATCGTTACTGTTGAGGTAGTAATCGCCCAAGGTTCTCTCATTGTTACTGTTGAGGTAGTAATCGCTCAAGGTTCTCTCATCGTTGCTGTTGAGGTAGTAATTGCGCAAGGTTCTCTCATCGTTACTGTTGAGGTACGCAGGTTCTCGCTAAGGAATCTCTTACGCGATCAACACCTAGATGGCATCTGTAAGCCCATCCACATACTGACAATCTCCAAATGGCATCTATAAGCCTATTCCCGACAAGACCCCGTCACCACACCAGATGGCATCTATAATCCCATCCCCCTATCCAGCATCTCTCCAAATGGCATCTGTAAGCCCATTCCCTGCATCATATTGCTGATACTCTACTATGTGAGTGCAAATTTCTGGGCACTCTAGTGTTCAATCATCTTCCACCTTCGGATTACGAAAGGCACGTCAACCAATCTACATCCTCAGGTCTAAGAAGATTGAACAGGGGCAACTGTTGTACCCCAAAATTTGCCCTCCCATATTCTTCAAGATTTGCCAAGATCAAGCTTCAAAATCTCTCAAAGGTTGCACAGTCCAATTGCCTCATAACAGTCAAAAATTAGGGTTTTGGTTCTGGAAAAGAAATTGAAGTTTCCAAGGGTCCAAACAAGTCCCACATGCCTATAAACATTGTCAAGCATCCATATGCTAAGTTTCAAGACTCACAGCACCAGATTGCACAGTCAAAAACCCTAATTGCTTCACAGTCAACTGCAGGGGCAAAATGGTCATTTGACAGTCAAAAGTCAAAAATTTTGGTCAACATCTTATTTTGAAGCCACAAACGTCATTTTATTAATTCTTGATCATGATTCTCAAAGTATGGCTCAAAAAGTCTCAAGATGCAAAAGTTTCTATTTTTGGACAGTTGGAAAAGTCAACTGCAAATTGACTAGGGCATAACTTCCACATGGTTTATCAGAAAAATTCTATCCAAAGCTCATTTTGAAGAGAATGACATTTCCTACAACTCATCTTCACACTTCAAGTCCAAGAAATGCTCTCACAAAAAGTTATCAATCTCAACATTATAGGTCATTTTCAAAAGTCAACAAAAAGGCACTTTAAGTCAAAGACCATAACTTGAGATTGGTAAATCAAAATGACATGGGACCAAAGACATTGGTTAGAGGACGTCAATACCTTTCCAAAATGTCCAAGAACATGATCAAAGCTTAAAAATTGAGCAAGATATGCCTTGTGGAAGTTGGGAAATTTTTGGGAATTTTGAAAAGTCAACTTTGCTTCAAATGCCTTAAAATTGCTAATGGGCCTCAATTTCTTCCATGAATCATCACCCAAAGGCCATGCACGACCCATTGAATTTAAAGGGAGTTATTTTCTTATTTTTAATTAATTAATTGAATTGTTAATCCTATTTATTCATTTAATTAAAATCAATTATGAGAAAAATACTAAACCATGTGTTTCAAATCTTTTTGTGCATAGAATTCACTCAATATTTCGTGCATCACTCAATAAGGAAAGATTCAATATGATTGGCAATGATTGGCATAAGAAAGGCATGAAGAAGATTGAAAAAGATTGGATTGGAAATCAAATATTGAATCATTAATACAAGGGTTTTGGGCTTGGTTTTTTAACCTAAATTGCTTCAGATACATAAGCACAAGTTAACCTAATCCTGAGGGAGACGAAAAATTGCTCAAGAGGCTGCCTACCAATTTGCAAAAGTTGATTAAAAATTGAAATCTGAAAACATAGTTGCAGTGTGATTCAAAGCTCAAAAAGTATTCCAAACGCTTGCTGGGACCTTCCTGAACGTGTCTCAATACCTTTCCAGTCTCCACGCACAAGGAATTGCTAGAACCATGTTTTACTTTTCATGCATTATACATGTATTTTGATTGCTGATTTATACTAACATGAGTGCTCTGAAGCTAATGGTACCATTCAATTGAAGAATGGCTGCCTGTACAATAATCCACCATGAACGCATGTTAGGGTTTCAGAAACCTTGATTTAGGGTTTTACACATAAGGAAAAATTGGACCATCAAACTAATACAGGCAAACTCGTCAGAACAAGACAAAACAATTGACATCATCGCGCCTTTTTTATATTGATTGTACATCTAATCGCTATTTTGACGTTTTCAGTTTGTGGGGGTTTAAAACCCCCGCTATTCAAATGCTTTTTATTTCAGGCCAGTTGAAGAAGATGATGCGTGGATGGACGTGAGTGGTGCATTCAAATATGTGGCGCGTGTTTTTTAATTCCCAGCATAATTCTTTCTTTTCATATATTATAATCAATACCCAGTATATTAACAAAAACGTGCATTTGGTTTGGTGGAAGATGACTTGTCTTGCAGGCACTGGGACCTGGGTTCGATTCCCAGGTCCCCCATATTCTCTATAATTTTGCTTGTAATGTGTTCAGGTATTGCTTCTCATCTAAAGTCCACCATACACATCCACGCTGGTGCCTGCCAAGTGTCCAGGGACTCCAATCTAAGGGCCAGAATGGGAGGATTACCATGGACGCTAGTCAATCACTCTGCACGTGATCACTGGAAAGTCAAAAAAGGCCAGATTTCTTGGGCCAAAATTCTCAAATACACTTCCTCTAGGGGCCTGATACCCCATGGTTTGTCCAATTTGCTATTTTTATTTATTTCTCCTTTTATTCTTTAAATTGTTTTTTTATTTTGATTGTCTCTTTTAATTCTACCAAAATTAATTTTCATAATAAAATAAAAAATCAGAAATCATAAAAATAAAAATATGTTTTATTTAATATTTAAAACCATTAATATTTTTGTGCATAAATTCTTAATAATCAATTTAGTTTAATTTAGGGTTTTAACTTTAATTTTTTTTTCTAAATAAATAAAATGTGTAGAAATTAAGTTTTTTAGTATTTTTTCTTTTTTTTCTTAATAAATAATTTCTTATTATTATTATTATTAATTATTAATTAATTTTGTAAATAAACTTGTAATTAAATAATTAGTGTAAATTAGGTCAAAACTTAAACATTTTTTTAATAATTAAAAACAAACTTAGAATTAGGGTTTTATTTAATTTCTAATTTCAATTAATTTTCTTTATTTAATAAATACCAAAAAAAACATAAAAATAATTTCTTTTCTCAATTTAATCATTAATCAATTTTTAATTTCAATTTAATCTTTAAAGGGTCCAACGCCCTCGCACTTTCGACTCCAATTTCTTTTCGCACGTTTGTCCTTATGTTTCTTTTAAATATTATGTAATTGCCCCAAAGCCTTGTAATAGATAATTAGGAACTTATTTATTTTCCGCATTTTATTTAAAATCGGGTCTTTGTTAATTTGGCGATGTATAGACCCGCGCTTTGTAATAGCGTAGGACCTTTACTTTCCGCATTTTAAATTTCCGCACCTTTAAACTGTTAATCACATGAAAGAATGAATGGCCCAAATAAAATCAAAGCGTAGCTCACCCAATGCATGACCAAGATAAAACATGACTGAAAATGACACACAGTTCACACACCACTCTTAGGGTACGCCTCACTGTTGCCTTGCCCCTCGAAACGTGGTCGTCGAGTATAGGACGTCTTAGTGAGTCCTTATGTCCATTGATCTAGTTGCCTCGAAACAAGTTGCCTCGAAACGGTTGCCTCGGAATAGTTGCCTCGAAATAAAAAGATCAATGGCATAAGGGTAGCTTCTAAGGTGTCCTACCGTTGCTCTGGTGACCACACTGTCCCTAACCCTCGAATTGACCCGAACACCTCCAACGGTGGTGCTACCTACCTCTCAATGGTGGGATGGCACTACCTTAAGGACATTTACACAGCCTAATTCCTTAGGGTAGGTAGATGACTCATAGATACTTGCTCTATTTCAAAAAACAAATCAAAAAACTCTTTTCACACTGACACTTTTCAAAAAGCCTTCAAAACAATTTTTCAAACACTCTTGAGGACTGATACAAGAGTAGATCTGAAATCTTTAACGAAACTTTTTCAAACCCACTCACACATTGAAAAGCAAACACTTTTGAAAACACAATGAGAAAGTATCTAAGAGCACGTGGATAACCACGGATAGAAAGGGTGCTAACACCTTCCCTTTCTATAAATCTACCTCCCGAACCGAGAAACTATCTCATAAGGAATTTTGCTGTGCTTTTGTCCTTTCCATGTTGGAGAAAATAAAAGACGATGGCGACTCTTGCTTACCGCGACATTTCGCAAACCAGCGTTAAACAGTCAGTTCCAGATCCACCGATCACAACCAACAATTAGGGTTTCTTGCAATTCTCAAAAGAAAATGAGTTTTCAAAGATCCAATTGGCTTTCCCAGGTTTTCATGCTTCCTCAAGGTTGTATTGGTGATTTCTTCAACTTACAGGGCTTCGAGACGTTTACTTCTGTTTATGGTCATATGTGACGACGCTCACGGGTTTATTCCCAAAGAATCAAAGGAAAAATTGTGTTTGGAAGACTTTGAAAATTATCGAATCGTTGCAAATCATTTGTTGATTGCTGATTGTCCTTAACCATAATTTGTTGAAATATTGATGAATGTTCTCAGAACATGTTTGGTTGGCAATGAATTTCCATTTATAACCGAAGGTGCGAAGATTAAGACTGTCGTCTAAACAACCATGATTTTGAATTCAAGTCACCATGTTGGAAATTAAGTTAGGATATTAGGGAAATGATTTGAGGATTCATTTGAACAAATTTTGGATTTCAATTCAAGTTAGCAAAGCGCTATGTGATATCACAAGTTTCATCCAAATTTTTTATGATTCACTCACGTGAATTATTTTAAATTCAAGGTACCAAAGAACGAATTCACAAAAAAATTTGTTCAAGCTCATTCGAGTTCTCAATGTTCGAGTTTCATTAAAATGCAAGCATGGCCAAATTTGTGCTTCGATGCATGATTTCTCTAAGTCACATTTCTCACGAATCAAATTAAGTATTTCAAACAAATCCATTCAAGATCTTTTCAACTTCATCACACCTCAAGAGAAATCCAAAACAACTCTCATGGCCTAATTCAAAAAATCATTCAAAGACCAAACATCGTTATTCAACGGAATCAAATTACTTCATTCAAGAACCTTCAAGATCAAGTTTCAACATCATTCATGATACATCAAGCCATGCTAAAAGAAAATTTTCATTCAAGGAATATTACATAGAAGATACATTGAAAATAACATTTAAATCATTTCCTTAAAAAAATTCTAAGCCCAACTCTTAAGAATACATCCAAAAACATGTTGTTGTCTAACCATTCCAAAACAGCTCCACAAAATAGCTTTGTTGTTGTCTCTGCATTTAATCAGCCCATAAAACTGCCCAAAACAATCTTGATACCTTGCTGCCAATTTCCCTGTTGTCCCTGCTATACTAGCTGCCAAAAACCTGCACCATAGCCTGTACCAAACAGTCCAAAGGTTACAAAGATTCAGCAATACAAGAAAAACTGCAACTAAAAAGTAATGGAACGGTGCCTCAAAATTGTTCAAACCTATCTCATTTCTTTCCCTCCCTATTCAATCTCTTATTCTTCTATATAAGAAAATCAAGGGGAAGGCAGAACAGGTACAAGAGAATAGACAGCAAAAAGAAATATACTCACAAGAAAAAGCTTGTCACAATTTCCTCCATATGCTACAATATTTATGCAAAACTCCTCAAAACCCCTTCCAAAAATTCATAACCCCCTTGAAACCGTGTCACTTGCAAAAGAAGGAAGAAAGCTACAAATAAATTTTTCTCCAAAGGCAATACATTGAATACAACACAGTAGCACGACAAAAAATTCCAGATACAGAAGCAAATAAAACAAGGAGAAATAGCTAACAATACTCACCACCAGTAATACTCCCGATGTTGTCCCTACTGCCGATACCAGGGGCAAAGAGGATTTGGTTGAGCCTGCCCAAGCAAGAGAACGTCCCGA
The DNA here is from genome assembly GCA_948472305.1 of Vicia faba. Taxonomy (NCBI): domain Eukaryota; kingdom Viridiplantae; phylum Streptophyta; class Magnoliopsida; order Fabales; family Fabaceae; genus Vicia; species Vicia faba. Next base: position 156,672,952 of record OX451741.1, on the reverse strand, counting down.
AGTCATCCTTGAAGCTTCTAGAAAAGAAATAGAAGAAATCCTGAAGATAATCAAAAAAAGTGACTACAACATTGTAGAACAATTGGGGCAGACCCCCTCGAAGATATCATTATTGTCCTTACTTCTGTGCTCTGAAACTCACGCCAAAGCCTTGGTAAAGTTTCTTAAGACCGCTCACGTGTTCGAAGTGACCTCCATCGACCAATTTGAACACTGTGTGGCCAGTCTAATTGCTGATAACAGATTGGGCTTTTTCGATGCTGATTTGACCTCTAAGAGAAGGAAGCACAACGATGCCTTGTGTGATCGGTGGATCTGGAACTGAATGTTTAACGCTGGTTCGCGAAATGTCGCGGAAGCAAGAGTCGCCACCGTCTTTTATTTTCTCCAAATGGAAAGGACAAAAGCACAGAAAAATTCCTTAAAGAGATTACTCTCGGTTCGGGAGGTAGGTTATAGAAAGGGAAGGTGTTAGCACCCTTTCTATCCATGGTTATCCATGGGCTCTTAGATACTTGCTCATTGTGTTTTCAAAAATGGTTTGTTTGCTTTTCAACTGTGGGTTTTAAAAAGTTTCTTTGAAAATTTCAGTTCGACTCTTGTATCGGTCCTCAAGAGTGTTTGAAAAATTGCTTTCGAAAGCTTTTTGAAAATGTGTTGGTGTGAAAAGTATTTTGTTTTGTTTTGAAATTTAGAGCAAGTATCTAGAGTCGTCTACCTACCCTAAGGAATCCGTCTGTGTAAATGTCCTTTAAAGTAGTGCCATCCCACCATTGAGAGGTAGGTAGCACCACCGTTGGAGGTGTTCGGGTCAATTCGAGTTTAGGGACATTGTGGTCACCGAGCAATGGGAAGACACCTTAGAAGCTACCCTCATGCCAGGTTCCCGGATCATGAGGACTTACTAAGACATCCTCTACTCGACGATCACCTTTCGAGGCAAGGCAACAGTGAGGCGTACCCTAGGGGTGGTGTGTGATTTGTGTGTCAGATTCATTTGTTTTGTCTTGTTCATGTCAATTGGTGTTCTACGCTCGTTTTTATTTAAGGCCATTCATTCTTGCATGCTTTGTTTAACAGTTAAAAATTGCGAGGAAAATAAAATCTAGAGCTATTACAAATGGCGCGGGTCCACATCGCCAAAAATTAACCAGGACCCGATTTGACAGAAAATAAAGAAATTAAAAGAAAATAAAGGAATTAAAGAGTGCGAGAAATTAACTACACGGCTTTGGGAGAGGTACATAATTATTATAATGAAAATAAAATAAATACGCGAATTTAAATAAAATTAAGAACATGGGCGTTGGACCCTTTTGCAAAATTAAAATTAATGAGGAAATTAATTAATTAATTAAAGAAAGACTTGTTTTTGGTATTTTTGTGTATTTTTATGTATTTTAAGATTTAATGAAAAAGGAATTAATTAAAATTAAAATAAAACGCTAAACCTAATTCTAACTATTTTTAAGTTATTAAGAAAAATATTGAAGTTTTAACCTAAATTAATCCTAAGTTATTTTCATGCACATTTAATTATAAAAATAAATAAGATAAATAATATTATTGTGAAAAAGAAAAATTAAAAGGAATAAAAACAATTATTAAACCTATTTCTACATTTTTTGTATTTTTATTATGAAAGGAATTAAAATTAAAACCCTAATTTAAATTAATTAATTTACATGCAATTTGTTTATGAAAATAATTAAAATAAAGTATTTATTATATTTTTTTATCTTTTTCTGATTTTTATGCATTTTTTATATTTATGAAAAATAATTAATTAACTGGATAAATAATAATTAAGAGAAATAAAAAATAATTGAAGATAAAACAATAAGGAAAAATATAAAGAATTGCAAACCAGGGGGGGTGGTCCCCAAATAGGAGGTTTTGATCCAAGAATTCTGGCCCAACAAGCTTCAGGTCCGTTTGACTTTCCCACTAGCGTGTAACAATGTTGACCTGAGTTTATGGTGCTCTCCCAATCTCAACCTTTGGTTTGATTCTGATGGACGCGTGGGTGGATAGATCTGGAGGATGTATGGTGCGCTCCACCTTTGAAACTGCATGTGAACATATATAGCAAAATAATATGAGAAATTATACAGACCTGGGGTTCGAACCCAGGTCGTGGACGTTAATACACTCCTCGCTTGCCAACTGAACCAAACAACGCATGTTAACATATTATAACGAATAAATAATAAAAAGAAAAACAAAGGCGTTAGTGGATCCAGCGCGCGAATTTCAAACAGGCCTATCACCTCTTGCCACGACTCCATCTTCTTCGTGTGTTTTTATTTTTCTGAAATACTAATAACATAGGCAACGGTTTCCATATGTTTCCTTAGGCCCTTTTCAAGAAAATAGCGACTAGAGCTCAGGCATTCATAAATTGGGCGCGATGGTCCTATCTTCTTCATCCAGGTGTGCTAAATCCAATTATGGTATTGAGGATGTCCAATTTTACAGCACCTGAAAACCCCTAATTTACAGTTCTACAAACCCTAAAAGTTATCAATGGCAAATCTCCAAATATGGCACGAAAACGAAATTAGACTACATGGTTAGCTTCAGAATACGTTAATTAGTATGAATGCATAAAAAAAACATAATGAAAATGTCTAAATGTGGAAACACGATCATGCATTTTGTTTGACACAGTTTGAATCCATGGTACCAATTCTTTGCGTTTTGATGGTGGTTTCTGATTGGAATACGTTCAGGGAACCTTGAGGAAGCTATTGAACCAAATCTTGAGACCTGAATCGCCTTGTAGAGGTGTTTACAGTTTTGACTTTTTTGCAATTTTTTCAAGTTGTCAATGGAGTTTCTTGAGTGGCTGCGCGTCCTCTTTCAATAGGGTTATGATCAGGCATATGTAGTGAGTGCATTAGGTCTAAAATATTGATCAAAATCTCTTGAATTAATGGTTTTTGAAGATTTGATTTTCAAGTTTTTTAACCAAATATTTTCCATGCTATTTTTGCACAAATCATATCCAATCACCCCAAATCTTTCCTAATTTGGCTAGGCACGAAATATTGAGTCTAAAACATGTATAAAAAGATTGGTTAGGGTGAATTAAATATTTTTCATATATTTAAATGATTTAAATGAATTAATATGAATAAAAATTCAAATAAATAAATAAAAAATGAGAAAATACTTCCCTTTGGGCCAAGTGGTCGTGCATATGCTTGGAATGATGAATCATGGAAGAAAAATGGGCCCATTAGCAATTTTAGGTCATTGGGATCAAAGTTGACTTTTCAAAATATCCAAAAATTTCCCAACTTCTACAAGGCATAACATGCTCAATTTTTAAGCTTTTCTCATGTTCTTGGACATTTTGGAAAGGTCTTTGAGTCCTCTAACCAATGCCTTTGGTCCCATGTCATTTTTATTTACCAATCTCAAGTTATGGCCTTTGACTTAAAGTCCCTTTTTGTTGACTTTTGAAAATGACCTATAATGTTGAAATTGATAACTTTTTGTGAGAGCATTTCTTGGACTTGAAGTATGAAGATGAGTTGCAGGAAATGTCTTTCTCTTCAAAATGAGCTTTGGATGGAATTTTTCTGAGCCAAATTTTGAGAATCATGATCAAGCATTGATCAAATGATGTTTGTGGCTTCAAAATGATATGTTGACCAAAAATTTGAACTTTTGACTGTCAAATGACCATTTTGCCCCTACAATTGACTGTAGTGCAATTAGGGTTTTGACTGTGCAATTTTGAGCTGAATGTCTTGAAACTTGATATGAGGATGCTTGACCATATTTGTAGGCATGTGAGACTTGATTGGACCTTTGAAAACTTCATTTTCTTGACCAGATCAAAAACCCTAATCTTGACTGTATAGAAGACTTTTGCACTGTGCAACCCTTGGGGAATTTTGCAGCTTGACTTGGCAATTTCTTAAAGAATATGGGAGGGCAAATTTTGGGGTACAACAGTTGCCCCTGTTCAATCTTCTTAGACCTGAGGATGCAGATTGGCCGACGTGCCTTTCGTAATCCGAGGGTAGAAGATGATTGAACACTAGAGTGCCCAGAAATTTGCGCTCACATGTTAGCAGTGTGATGGGGGAATGGGCTTATAGATGCCATTTGGAGATTGCTGGATAGGGTGATGGGCTTATAGATGCCATCTGGATGTTGATCGCGTAGGAGATTCCTTAGCGAGAACCTGCATACCTGCAAAAGAACAAATGAGTACCTGACACGTTGCAGGAGCTGGTTTTCAGATGCTTGGTATAGATGTGTCCTGACTGGTTACAGGAGCTGAGTCTGGAGCTTCAAACGGCGATGAATGAACCAGGGATGGTTACTGCCTTAGCATGAATGGTAAGAGAAACTTGGGTGATTTTAACTTCAACAACGCTCGTTGAGAAAATCCTGGGTGTCTTTTACTGGGATAAGAATCAGGGAGATCTTAGGGTCGATCTGACTGAACCAGAGGAGGCCTTTGACTGGATAAGAATCAGGAAAATCTTAGGGTCGATTTAACTGAACCGGACAAGGTCTTGGAATATCTTCAACTGGATAAGCATCAGGGAGATCTTAGGGTCGATCTGACTGAACCAGAGAAGGCCTTTGACTGGATAAGCATCAGGAAAATCTTAGGGTCGATTTAACTGAATCGGACAAGGTCTTGGAATATCTTCAACTGGACAAGAATTAGGGAAATCTTAGGGTCGATCTGACTGAACCAGAGAAGGCCTTTGACTGGGTAAGAATCAGGAAAATCTTAGGGTCGATTTAACTGAACCGGACAAGGTCTTGGAATATCTTCAACTGGATAAGCATCAGGGAGATCTTAGAGTCGATCTGAACTGAACCAGAGAAGGCCTTTGACTGGATAAGCATCAGGAAAATCTTAGGGTCGATTTAACTAAACCGGACAAGGTCTTGGAATATCTTCAACTGGATAAGCATCAGGGAGATCTTAGGGTCGATCTGAACTGAACAAGAGAAGGCCTTTGACTGGATAAGCATCAGGAAAATCTTAGGGTCGATTTAACTGAACCGGACAAGGTCTTGGAATATCTTCAACTGGATAAGCATCAGGGAGATCTTAGGGTCGATCTGACTGAACCAGAGAAGGCCTTTGACTGGGTAAGAATCAGGAAAATCTTAGGGTCGATTTAACTGAACCGGACAAGGTCTTGAAATCTTCAACTGGACAAGAATCAGGGAGATCTTAGGGTCGATCTGACTGAACCAGAGGAGGCCTTTGACTGGATAAGAATCAGGAAAATCTTAGGGTCGATTTAACTGAACCAGGCTAGGTCTTGAAAGATGATTGAGAATTTAGCTGATTCTTTCCTGAAAGGTAAAGGTCAGACATATGCAATGCATGATATGGATCAAGCAATGATGTTCTCAACATAAATGAGATTTGTATGATATGATGCGTCTATGCATGCTATAATGATGTACGTGATGTTTTATGTATGTTTTTGTCTAGGGAAGTGAATCCTTGACGGGTGCCGGGAAGTCGTATCCTGGGCTGATGTTGAGGAATAGATTTTGCTTCCGCTGGGGATGATAACTGCAAGAATACCGGTAGGAGAAGATGATTCCGTTGCGGCATAAACTTGGCAAAGGGAAGATTCTGCGGGGAGAAAAATACTCTAGCGACCATGCTGGGAAGCAATACTCTGTAGGGAGAGGGATGCTTTGCTGAGTTGTTGATAATAGTTTGCTGGGGATACCCTTGCCGTTGGAAGTGTTGATGGACTTCGCTGGGGATAGGAAGACTTTGTCGACGACGCTCTTTCCGTGGCTTTTGGCTGAGGATAACCCAATTATATCCTGTTAAGGAAATAACTCTTTAAATCAAGCCAGACGACGTGTTCGTGCTCTGCGAAGGATAAGCTTCCAGAATTTACTGGGGATAAGCTTACTGCTTGGGGATATGAATTCCAACTTTACTGGGGAATTGGGTTGGACTCTCCTGGGGAAGTTTTGATATGCATGGGAAGTGATTCCTTTGAATGTTGGTATACCGCCGGGGAACAATCTTTAGGCCGAGACTGCCGGGGATGCTTGTTAAGAATATATGCTGCTGGGGAAGTATTGAGATCTACGGGAGGATACTCAATTTCCTTGCGATTTGATAATTTTGCTTGGAGAGGAATGTATTGACCTGCTGATTTACTCTCTGGGGAATTAATATGTACTAGTCATATTCTTTAGCCGGACCTACCTTGGTACCTTGGAGGATAGAACAATTGGACTGCTCAGACAAATCTTTATTGCCCCTGTTTCTAGTGTCACCTGCAATTAATTCCTTTGTTTCGTATGCAAATATTTATGAGTTAGCAAACTATTGTCAATGCATATATCACAAACTGAACCTTGGACGTTCTTCGTAAAACAAAACAGAAAAAAGAAAAACACTTGGCACGTTTAACTGAAAATATTTTTGTATTGATTTTTGAATGGCCTGTGAATAGGCGTTTTGTATACAAGAGGCTGACGTCCTAGTAAGAGAACGCCGCCGAGCAAAAGAGTTTATACAAATTTTGTACAAAAGAAAATAAAACAGCCGTGTGAAATGAATGATCCCACTGGGTTTCAACTCTGCTATTGCCTTTATAACTCCGAGCGTCTCATCACTCGATGACCTTGGTTGAAGGTGAAGCTGACTGATCGATGCCGTCTGAACTTGATGTAGATACCGGATTCTGGATGCAAAGTGATCCAATGAGACATAGTATTACGCTTTTATCCCTAATTTTTGCCTGGACCGCCCTTTCGGGTTTTCGGTCCACCGGGATACCCATTTTTGCCCAAGCCGCCTTTTCAGATTTTCGACTTGCCGGGTGTAAGATTTTTTCCATTTTCATCCCTTCATTTTGCCCGAACCCTTTTGGTTCGACGGGAAGCCCTAATTTTTGCCTAGGCATGTCAGCCTAGCGGGTCTTTTTTCATGCGTAGTATTTTTTTACTATGTCTGCATTGGCGGGGTGAGGAAGGTCGTCACCATCCATATTGGTCAATATCATGGCTCCTCCTGAGAACACATGCTTAACCACAAATGGCCCTTCGTACGTAGGGGTCCATTTGCCCCTTGGATCACTCTGAGGAAGGATGATTCTCTTGATTACCAGATCCCCAACTTGATATTCCTGTGGTCTGACTTTTTTGTTAAATGCCCTGATCATCCGTTTCTGATACGTCTGACCATGGCAGATAGCAGCAAGTCTCTTTTCATCAATGAGGTTGAGCTGATCAAGTCGTGTCTGGATCCAATCATCTTCATTCAGATTTGCATCCTTCATTATCCGGAGAGAGGGTATCTGTACTTCGATCGGCAAGACTGCCTCCATACCATAAACCAGAGAGAAAGGAGTTGCCCCGGTTGACGTCCTAGCTGAGGTACGGTACCCATGCAGAGCGAACGGTAACATCTCGTGCCAATCTTTATAGGTCATTGTCATCTTCTGCACGATTTTCTTGATGTTCTTATTTGCTGCTTCTACAGCCCCATTCATCTTCGGTCTGTAAGGAGAAGAATTGTGGTGCTGTATCTTGAACTGTTCGCAGAGCTCAGCGATCATCTTATTATTTAGATTGGTACCGTTGTCTGTAATTATCCGCTCAGGAACGCCGTACCGACAGATCAGGTTGTGTCGAATGAACCGTGCCACAACAGTCTTGGTTACCGTAGCATAGGATGCTGCCTCAACCCACTTCGTAAAATAATCAATCGCCACTAGGATGAAGCGATGCCCATTAGATGCCGTAGGTTTTATCTCACCGATCATGTCTATACCCCACATCGCAAACGGCCAAGGCGCAGTCAGAACATTCAGGGGAACCGGAGGAACATGCACTTTGTCTGCATAGATCTGACATTTATGACATGTCCTGGAATGTTGGTAACAGTCAGCTTCCATTGTGGACCAATAGTATCCTGCCCGAAGGATCTTTTTAGCCATAGTGTGCCCACTGGAATGCGTACCAAAGGTCCCTTCGTGTAGCTCTTCCATGATTCTTTCTGCTTCAGTCTTATCCACACAACGCAGTAAGGTTGAATCATGGTTTCGCTTATACAAGATGTCGTTGCTAAGGAAGAACTTGGCTGCAAACCTCCTCAGGAATTTCTTATCATTGATAGAGGCACCTTCAGGGTACTCCTGGGTTTCCAGATATCTCTTCACCTCATGGTACCAAGGCTTCTCGGTCACCAATTCAGTCTCGAGATCACAGCAGTATGCCGGTTCGTCCAGTTTCCAGATGATGATTCGGGGAGCCTCATTATCCCATTTAACATTGAACATAGAAGACATTGTAGCTAACGCGTCCGCTAACTGATTCTCTTCTCTTGGAAAGTGCTCAAAGGTTATCTCTGTAAAGTGGGGGATCAGGGTCAACACACATTCTCTGTAAGGAATCAGGTTTGGATGTTTCGTATCCCACTCTCCTTTGATCTGATTGATCCCAAGAGCGGAATCTCCGAAGACACTTAGAAATTTGATCCTTAGGTCGATCGCAGCTTGAAGACCCATGATACACGCCTCATACTCCGCCATGTTGTTGGTACAGTTGAAACACAGCCGGGCAGTGAGTGGAGTATGAGTACCTTGAGGTGATATGATAATGGCGCCGATACCGTTACCCAAAGAATTGGAGGCTCCGTCAAAGTGCATAGACCATCGGGATCCTGGTTCAGGTCCTTCATCCGGTCCAGGTACTTCACAATCGGTCACAATCATGATGCTTTCATCCGGGAATTCAAAGTTCATTGACTGATAGTCATTTACAGCTTGATGTGCCAGGTGGTCTGCCAATACACTTCCCTTGATGGCTTTCTGGGTTGTGTACTGAATGTCGTATTCCGTCAAGATCATCTGCCATCTTGCAATTCTCCCAGACAGAGCAGGCTTTTCGAATATGTACTTTATAGGATCCATCTTTGAGATCAACAAGGTAGTGTGAGTCAGCATATACTGTCTCAGCCGGCGAGCAGCCCATACCAAAGCGCAGCAAGTTTTCTCGAGCAGTGAGTATCGGGTCTCACAGTCGGTAAACTTTTTGCTAAGGTAATAAATGGCATGCTCTTTTCGGCCAGACTCGTCATGCTGCCCCAGCACACACCCCATTGAGTTGTCCAGCACTGTCAGATATAGTATCAGAGGTCTCCCTTCAACCGGTGGCATAAGGATAGGTGGTTCTTGGAGATACTCTTTGATTCTGTCGAAAGCAGCCTGACATTCATTGTTCCAACGTACTACCTGATCTTTCTTCAGCAGCTTGAAGATTGGCTCACAGGTAGCAGTCAGATGTGAGATGAATCAAGCGATGTAATTCAGGTGTCCTAAAAAGCCTCTGACTTCCTTCTCTGTCTTAGGAACTGGCATCTCTTGAATAGCTTTAACCTTAGCAGGGTCCACTTGAATGCCTTTATCACTGACCATGAAGCCTAGTAATTTTCCAGATCTTACCCCGAAGGTGCACTTGTTCGGGTTCAATCTCAACTTGTATAGTTTCAACCGGTCAAACAACTTCTGCAGATGATCTAGGTGCTCTTCCTCAGTCTGGGACCTAGCAATCATGTCGTCAACATACACTTCTATCTCATGATGGATCATATCATGAAATAAAGCAACCATGGCACGTTGGTAGGTTGCCCCAGCGTTCTTTAACCCGAATGGCATGACCTTGTAACAGAAGGTGCCCCACTGAGTAACAAATGTAGTCTTTTCCATGTCTTCAGGTGCCATCTTAATCTGATTGTAACCTGAAAAGCCATCCATGAAAGAGAATACTTTGTGCTGAGCCGTATTATCAACAAGGACATCAATGTGTGGTAAGGGGAAGTCATCCTTGGGGCTGGCCCTGTTCAGATCCCTGTAATCGACACACATTCTGACCTTACCGTCCTTCTTAGGTGCCGGCACCACGTTAGCAACCCACTGAGGGTAAGAAGTCACTGCAAGGAACCCGGCATCAAACTGTTTCATGACCTCGGCCTTAATCTTCTCAGACATCTCTGGACGCATCCGACGGACCTTTTGTTTAACTGGAGGGCAGTCTTCCTTAGTTGGCAAGTGATGGACCACAATATCGGTATCCAACCCGGGCATGTCTTCGTAGGACCAGGCAAAGATCTCCATATAATCATGTAACATTTTGGTTAACCGTTGCTTCACGCTGAGCTCTAGGTTGGCACCAATCTTTACCTCTTTCCTGTCTGCCTCAGTACCCAAGTTTATTGTTTCCACTGGCTCTTCATGGGGTTGAATTGCCCTCTCTTCCTGAAGCAACAGTCTTGCAAGCTCGCCAGGCACTTCGCAATCATCTTCACCTTCGTCTTCGGCTAAGTTGATCGGATTTTCGAAGTCATAATTGGCAGTAGCAGAGTTATTATCAGTGAGATCCAGAGTGGATTGAAACCTGTATGAGTGAGTGTGTGTGTGTAAATACAGCTGTTTTGAAAATTATGTAAAGGAAAGAAAGACAGAAAAGGAGCACAATATTTGCAATGCGGGAAAACGTCCAAGATTTTCATTCATGATATATGAAATGACAGTTTGTATGCCCTCACAAATAGAACCACGGTGCCTCGGGTAAGACACCGGGCCAAAGAGTTTATTTATTGTTTATTACAAAATAACGAAACAAAGAAATTTATTACTGCGTCACAAAGGTAACAGGGAGATTGTCTTTTGCGCTCCAATTGTTAGGTCCACCGTCGGTTGCCGGGTAGATCCAGCTATCAAACTCAGCATCGTCCACTTCCTCTTCGTCCCCAATAGCATTTACTCCATGAGCAGGCAGGGGAGCTGTCACTACGTTAGGCTTCTCAGATGCCTCAAATTGTACCTCCTCGGCGTCAATAAGGTCCTGCAGCTTGTTCTTTAACGCCCAACAGTCATCAGTAGAGTGCCCCGGGCTATCTGAATGGTAAGCACAACGAGAATTCGGGTTGTACTTGGGGGATGCAGTATTTGGAAACTTCGGCGCCTCCCTGACAGTCACTAAATTGGTGGATAGCAACTGTGGCAGGATCTACGATAGGGTCATGCTTAAGCGGGCGAATTCTCTCCGGGGTCTTTCAACCTTTTGAGGATTAGTTGGCCGAGGAGCGGCAGCAGGCTTAGCAATTATTACCGCACTGACAGATTGGCGGTGCTCATGTCTCTCTGATTTCCTGGAACCATATACGGCACTAGACTCCTTCTTGAAGGGTTTCTTCTCAGAACTAGATGATGCACCCTTCGGAATTTTTCCAGACTTTAACCCAGCTTCAATCCTCTCTCCAGTCAAGATCAAATCAGTGAACCCAGCAGAAGAATTCCCAATGAGATGGTTGAAAAATGGCCCAGATAGGGTCCCCAAGAACATGTCCACCAACTCCCGATCAGTCAATGGTGGCTGCACCCTGCCAGCCAGGTCTCTCCACTTCTGAGCGTACTCCTTAAAACCTTCGCTTGCACCTAACGACATACCCTGGAGTTGGGTACGTGTGGGGGCAAGTTTGGCATTATATTGATACTGCTTGTAGAAAGCAGTAGCCAACTCCTCCCAGTTACGAACCTTGGTCCCATCCAGCTGATAGAACCATTCGAGATGAGTCCCTGAAAGACTCTCCTGGAAGAAGTGGATCCATAAATTCTTATCCGCAGAGTACGGCTGAATTTTCCGAACATAGGACCTTAAATGCAGCTTGGGACAAGACGCCCCGTCATACTTAGAGAAGGATGGTGCTTTGAACTTGTGGGGGATGATCACACCAGTTGACAAACCCAGATCTCCGAAGTCCAGCCCAGGTACCTGTTGAACCTCCATAGCCTTCAACCTATCCTCCAGTTGCTTGTATTTGTCGTCTGCAAGAGGGTACTGCTCTTCATCAAAACCAGTCTCGTTGTCAGAGACTACCGGACTAGGAACCCTTGCTTCTGTCTGAGGACTATTCTTATCAACAGAAGAACCAGCCTCTTCTTGCTGTAGAGTATTGTTAAACCTTCGGCCCGAGTTGAACAAAACAGTTCTTCTCTTCTTCTTCTTCTCCTTCTTCAGGAGCATAGCCTTCAGTTCTTCTTGGCCTTGAGCCAGACCCTTGATTAATTCCTGGAATTGTGCATTCTGCACCTGAAGAGCCTTGATGGAAGTCTCAATTGATGAAGATTCGTGATTCATGATGCTGAAATAAACAGCGAAGAACTGTAAGCAACCTGAAAAGAGGAAAAACCTGCTATGCACATGATGTATGAAATGCGTATGATTTATGTTTTCAAAGACAATCGGGAATCAACTTTGTAAACAAAAAGGAACACACTTTATTAGTTTCAACTTTGCAATTGAAATCATTCAACAGGTTGCCCTTAGGCGTTACATGAAAGGAAATACTGAAAAGGAAATAAAACCGTAAAAGCACATCTGGAGCTCCTTATTGATCCCATGGTCTCCTCTTCTCAGTATGGATGTAGGCATTCAGAGCTCTCTCATTTTCCAACTGCTTGGTCAGTTTCTGGATCTTTAATTCCTGTTCGTTGAACTTTTCCCGGTAAGAATCCCGCTCTTCTTGCAGTTGCGACCAAGATCTCTTCAATGTCTCATAATCAGTAGGCATCTGAGGAGGAAGGACAGTTGGAGGAACACCATCTTTATCGGGATACTCAAGAATGACGGGTCTGACAGCTTCATACGGCATACCTAACTTCTGAGCACGGATGCGGACCCATTTGTAGTAGGCTTCCATAGGTAAAGAAGTCTTTGGCCCTAACTCCTGTGGGTCAGCTTTATGAACCTTGTCCCAAGCCTTGATGAACCTACGACGTAGCTCGTCACTATCCACCTGAAATTCAAAACTGATGTGAGGCACCAACATCTCATGGGGACCTGCTCTTCTTGCTCTTCCAAACTGACGGAGTGCTAGACATGGATTGTAAGAGATCCCTCCTTGGGTACCAATCAGAGGAACATTGGGGTATTCCCCGCATCGATCAATAATAGCTATCTCATCCAAACCTCTGCAAGTCCAAATGATGTCTTTGTCGGTGAGAGACATTAACCTATGAGCCCAACCTCTTCCTTCTTGATTCTTCAGTACGAACTTAGGGAGGTGCGAAATAAACCACCTCACCAACAAAGGGATACAACACCATAGGGTTCCTCGTCTTCGGGTAGTACGGGCATGAAGTTGTTGCAAGATGTCACCCAAGAGAGTGGGCACAGGATTCTGAGACATAAAGATCCTTATGGCAGTGACATTGATGAAGTTGTCAGGATTAGGAAACAGGACTAACCCATAGATTAGGAGAGCCAAGATGTCTTCATATGCCCTAAAGTCCAGGTCATTCCAGAAATTGTTAGCTTTACCAATCAGAAACTTGGCCAAGAAACCCTTAACTCCGCTTCTAGTTACCCAGTTGTCTGTTACCTCTTGATGGGTCAAAGGAAGAGCTGCAGCCACATCCTCAAGCCTGAGGGTCTTTTCCCAACCAGTAAAGGGAGTCTGATCCAAGATAGGGATACCAAGCAAATCAGAGAACTCTTCCAGGGTAGGGACCAGCTGGAAGTCTTGAAAGGTGAAGCACTGGTACAGAGGGTCATAGAACTGGGTCAGAACACTCATCAACTGTTGATCCCGCTTTGCAGTGACTAAACTGAGAAGGGAACCATGCCTCTGAATGAAGGAAGTGGTATTTGGAATTCTGCTAACCAACTCATCAAGTAACTCAGGTGAACGGACAAAGTTGAACCGGATAGTATTCCTTCGCACAGGCATCATGATGTCCTACAAAACAGAGCAAAGGTGAAACCCTCTTGTCTTTGAAATGGTCAGTCCTTATGCAGGATGCATGCAATGCTCATGATGCTATGATGTTATGATAAAGCACACCACATACAGACACAAAGGCAAACATGGTAAGGCACACAAGTCACACAAAGCAAGCCCCTAAAGTTTAGGCCAGCATGAGGTCTAGGTACTACCCTCTTTCGGTTTGTTGGTTCATACCTGTCCTAATCAAAAGTAACCGGGTTCTTAGAGGATCCCAATATCATTGACTACCCTCAATCGGTCATAACTCCAGCATCGCAATCTTTTCTTGCGGCCAGAACCATCACGAGAGTTTAGCCTCAATGGGCGTAGCATACTGCTACAATTCTAAAGGCCAAGTTGTGTCAATTAAGGTTCTAAGGTTGTTGGCGCTTAATGACTCCTTAGAAGACCCATATTCTCCTTGTTGCGACACAAGGGATATCGGTACAGACCAAGGTGCCACACCAACGTAGCCACTGCTTCACCTGTGTCGGTCTACGCCGGACAGGTCCCTCACAGCTTATGCTACCTAAACAGGGCATCCCCAGATCCGGGTTAGGATCTATGTATCTCCGATGCAACCCACAATAGTAAAGCAAGCAAATCAATACAAGTGAAAACACAGTTATGAACTAACCCTAAGGTACACCTCACTTTAAGTTTGGTCCCCAGCAGAGTCGCCAGTTCTGTGATCGGTGGATCTGGAACTGACTGTTTAACGCTGGTTCGCGAAATGTCGCGGAAGCAAGAGTCGCCACCGTCTTTTATTTTCTCCAAATGGAAAGGACAAAAGCACAGAAAAATTCCTTAAAGAGATTGCTCTCGGTTCGGGAGGTAGGTTATAGAAAGGGAAGGTGTTAGCACCCTTTCTATCCATGGTTATCCATGGGCTCTTAGATACTTGCTCATTGTGTTTTCAAAAATGGTTTGTTTGCTTTTCAACTGTGGGTTTTAAAAAGTTTCTTTGAAAATTTCAGTTCGACTCTTGTATCGGTCCTCAAGAGTGTTTGAAAAATTGCTTTCGAAAGCTTTTTGAAAATGTGTTGGTGTGAAAAGTATTTTGTTTTGTTTTGAAATTTAGAGCAAGTATCTAGAGTCGTCTACCTACCCTAAGGAATTCGTCTGTGTAAATGTCCTTTAAAGTAGTGCCATCCCACCATTGAGAGGTAGGTAGCACCACCGTTGGAGGTGTTCGGGTCAATTCGAGTTTAGGGACATTGTGGTCACCGAGCAATGGGAAGACACCTTAGAAGCTACCCTCATGCCAGGTTCCCGGATCATGAGGACTTACTAAGACATCCTCTACTCGACGATCACCTTTCGAGGCAAGGCAACACTGAGGCGTACCCTAGGGGTGGTGTGTGATTTGTGTGTCAGATTCATTTGTTTTGTCTTGTTCATGTCAATTGGTGTTCTACGCTCGTTTTTATTTAAGGCCATTCATTCTTGCATGCTTTGTTTAACAGTTAAAAATTGCGAGGAAAATAAAATCTAGAGCTATTACAAATGGCGCGGGTCCACATCGCCAAAAATTAACCAGGACCCGATTTGACAGAAAATAAAGAAATTAAAATAAAATAAAGGAATTAAAGAGTGCGAGAAATTAACTACATGGCTTTGGGAGAGGTACATAATTATTATAATGAAAATAAAATAAATACGCGAATTTAAATAAAATTAAGAACATGGGCGTTGGACCCTTTTGCAAAATTAAAATTAATGAGGAAATTAATTAATTAATTAAAGAAAGACTTGTTTTTGGTATTTTTGTGTATTTTTATGTATTTTAAGATTTAATGAAAAAGGAATTAATTAAAATTAAAATAAAACGCTAAACCTAATTCTAACTATTTTTAAGTTATTAAGAAAAATATTGAAGTTTTAACCTAAATTAATCCTAAGTTATTTTCATGCACATTTAATTATAAAAATAAATAAGATAAATAATATTATTGTGAAAAAGAAAAATTAAAAGGAATAAAAACAATTATTAAACCTATTTCTACATTTTTTGTATTTTTATTATGAAAGGAATTAAAATTAAAACCCTAATTTAAATTAATTAATTTACATGCAATTTGTTTATGAAAATAATTAAAATAAAGTATTTATTATATTTTTTATCTTTTTCTGATTTTTATGCATTTTTTATATTTATGAAAAATAATTAATTAACTGGATAAATAATAATTAAGAGAAATAAAAAATAATTGAAGATAAAACAATAAGGAAAAATATAAAGAATTGCAAACCAGGGGGGGTGGTCCCCAAATATGAGGTTTTGATCCAAGAATTCTGGCCCAACAAGCTTCAGGTCCGTTTGACTTTCCCACTAGCGTGTAACAATGTTGACCTGAGTTTATGGTGCTCTCCCAATCTCAACCTTTGGTTTGATTCTGATGGACGCGTGGGTGGATAGATCTGGAGGATGTATGGTGCGCTCCACCTTTGAAACTGCATGTGAACATATATAGCAAAATAATATGAGAAATTATACAGACCTGGGGTTCGAACCCAGGTCGTGGACGTTAATACACTCCTCGCTTGCCAACTGAACCAAACAACGCATGTTAACATATTATAACGAATAAATAATAAAAAGAAAAACAAAGGCGTTAGTGGATCCAGCGCGCGAATTTCAAACAGGCCTATCACCTCTTGCCACGACTCCATCTTCTTCGTGTGTTTTTATTTTTCTGAAATACTAATAACATAGGCAACGGTTTCCATATGTTTCCTTAGGCCCTTTTCAAGAAAATAGCGACTAGAGCTCAGGCATTCATAAATTGGGCGCGATGGTCCTATCTTCTTCGTCCAGATGTGCTAAATCCAATTATGGTATTGAGGATGTCCAATTTTACAGCACCTGAAAACCCCTAATTTACAGTTCTACAAACCCTAAAAGTTATCAATGGAAAATCTCCAAATATGGCATGAAAACGAAATTAGACTACATGGTTAGCTTCAGAATACGTTAATTAGTATGAATGCATAAAAAAAACATAATGAAAATGTCTAAATGTGGAAACACGATCATGCATTTTGTTTGACACAGTTTGAATCCATGGTACCAATTCTTTGCGTTTTGATGGTGGTTTCTGATTGGAATACGTTCAGGGAACCTTGAGGAAGCTATTGAACCAAATCTTGAGACCTGAATCGCCTTGTAGAGGTGTTTACAGTTTTGACTTTTTTGCAATTTTTTCAAGTTGTCAATGGAGTTTCTTGAGTGGCTGCGCGTCCTCTTTCAATAGGGTTATGATCAGGCATATGTAGTGAGTGCATTAGGTCAAAAATATTGATCAAAATCTCTTGAATTAATGGTTTTTGAAGATTTGATTTTCAAGTTTTTTAACCAAATATTTTCCATGCTATTTTTGCACAAATCATATCCAATCACCCCAAATTTTTCCTAATTTGGCTAGGCACGAAATATTGAGTCTAAAACATGTATAAAAAGATTGGTTAGGGTGAATTAAATATTTTTCATATATTTAAATGATTTAAATGAATTAATATGAATAAAAATTCAAATAAATAAATAAAAAATGAGAAAATACTTCCCTTTGGGCCAAGTGGTCGTGCATATGCTTGGAATGATGAATCATGGAAGAAAAATGGGCCCATTAGCAATTTTAGGTCATTGGGATCAAAGTTGACTTTTCAAAATATCCAAAAATTTCCCAACTTCTACAAGGCATAACTTGCTCAATTTTTAAGCTTTTCTCATGTTCTTGGAAATTTTGGAAAGGACTTTGAGTCCTCTAACCAATGCCTTTGGTCCCATGTCATTTTGATTTACCAATCTCAAGTTATGGCCTTTGACTTAAAGTCCCTTTTTGTTGACTTTTGAAAATGACCTATAATGTTGAAATTGATAACTTTTTGTGAGAGCATTTCTTGGACTTGAAGTATGAAGATGAGTTGCAGGAAATGTATTTCTCTTCAAAATGAGCTTTGGATGGAATTTTTCTGATAATCCATGTGAAAGTTATGCCCTGGTCAATTTCAGTTGACTTTTTCAGCTGTCCAAATAAGGAAACTTTTGCATCTTGATGATTTCTGAGCCAAATTTTGAGAATCATGATCAAGCATTGATAAAATGATGTTTGTGGCTTCAAAATGATATGTTGACCAAAAATTTGAACTTTTGACTGTCAAATGACCATTTTGCCCCTACAATTGACTGTAGTGCAATTAGGGTTTTGACTGTGCAATTTTGAGCTGAATGTCTTGAAACTTGATATGAGGATGCTTGACCATATTTGTAGGGATGTGAGACTTGATTGGACCTTTGAAAACTTCATTTTCTTGACCAGATCAAAAACCGTAATCTTGACTGTATAGGAGACCTTTGCACTGTGCAACCCTTGGGGAATTTTGCAGCTTGACTTGGCAATTTCTTAAAGAATATGGGAGGGCAAATTTTGGGGTACAACACCTTGAATATTTCCATTGAATGCAGGGGCACCACACTTGCCCATGTTTTGGAGGATATTGGTTCATCGTTGAATGTCTTGCCCAAAAATGCCCTCGATCGGCTAGATTGTGAGGGGCTCATCTTGAAACCTAGCAACATCATAGTGAGGGCCTTTGATGGTTTCAAGAGGACAGTGCACGGAGAAGTTAATATCCCCATAAAAATTGGGACTCAGACCTTTGACTCGATTTTCTATGTGATGGACATCCGCCCTTCGTACTCTTGTCTGTTGGGTCGACCCTGGATCCATGGTGTTGGTGCCGTCACTTCCACCCTACACCAAATGCTAAAATACCCGATCAGAGGAAAGATTGTTACAGTTCACGGAGAAGAGGAATACATGGTTAGCCATTTGAACTCTTTGAGGTATGTTGAAATGGATGGTGAATTCATAGAGACTCTCTGTCAGAACTTTGAGGAGGTTCTAGCAACGGTCGCAACAACCAAGTCTACTCCAAAGGTCCCGGAGATTACCAGACCTCCGCTAAAAATGGGTTCATTGAAAGACGCTCGAGCAGTAGTTGAAGAGGGAGGATGTACTATTTGGGGTCAGCTTCCGGATACTCCCTACAAGTCCGACAAATTTGGGTTGGGGTTCACTTCAGAGGCTCAGAAAACAGCCCGACGTTCTCGCGCAGGGGGACCACCTCTGCGTATCAGCAATCAAGGAGTCAACGCCTTAGAAGATAGTGATGACAGCTGTGACATGGATGAATGGATTTTTCCAACTATCGGCAGAGGGCTTAATAATTGGGAGGCAAAGGATTTCATTCCTATTACTTTTATTCAAGAGTAATTATCTTTTAATATTTTCAGGCTTGTAATTTTGAAACAATTCAGACTCTTTTTTTAAACCTTGTGTCTTACCCGAGGCACAATGGTCCATCTGTAAGGGTTGTTATGATCGGTGGAAATAGAACTGACTGTTTTTTAGCTGGTTCGCGAAATGTCACGGTAAGCAAGAGTCGCCACCTTCTTTTATGTTCTCCAACATGGAAAGGACAAAAGCACAGCAAAATTCCTTCTTTGAGAATGTTTCTCGGTTCGGGAGGTAGATTTATAGAAAGGGAAGGTATTAGCATCCTTTCTATCTGTGGTTATCCACGGGCTCTTAGGTACTTGCTCTTATGTTTTCAAAAATTTGTTTGCTTTTCAAGTGTGTGTGGGTTTTGAAAAAGTTTCGTTTAAAAGATTTCCAAGTAACTCTTGTATCTGTCCTCAAGAGTGTATGAAGAATTTGTTTGAAAACTTTTAGAAAGTGTGAGTGCGAAAAGTTGTTTTGTTTGTTTTGAAAAGAGCAAGTACCCATGAGATCTACCTACTCTAAGGAATTAGGATGTGTAAGAGTCCTTTAGATAGTGATATCCCACCGTTGAGAGGTAGGTAGCACCGTCGTTGGAGTTATTCGGGTCAATTCAATTAAGGGACATTGTGGTCACCGAAGCAATGGTAGGACACCTTAGTGGTAACCCTAATGTCCTAGATCCTTTTATCCGAGGCAACCGTTTCGAGGCAACTGGATCTTTAGACAGGAGGGCGACCTCTAAAGCACCCTATACTTGATGACCATGTTCGAGGCAACCAGTAAGGCGTACTCTAGGGGTGGCATGTGCATGTGTGTTGTTTTTTAGTTAATGTTTGTCTTTGCATGTTATTTGTGAGCTACGGATTGATTTTATTTGACATTCATTCTTGCATGCATATTAACAATTAAGAGTGCGGAAAATAAATTGCAGAAATGTAAATCTAGCTATTACAAGGCGCGAGTATATACATCGCCAAAAAAAAACAAACTCGTTTGGAAAATAAGTGCGAGAAATTAAAGAAAGCGGTAAAGCCTAATTAACTATTACATTTCTGAGCAGATACATAAATATAAAATACTGAATTAAAATGAAATGCGCGCGAATGATTGAATCGGGACGTCCTTAGGGTTTTGACCCTTTTTTTTTAGAAAAGAATGAGATTTGTCCTTTTTTGTAATTAATTAAAAATTAAGCCTAATTACTAATTAATTAATTAATTAAAGAAAAAATGTTTTTTGTGTTTTTTGCATTTTTAATGAAAATAAAACAAAAGGAATTAAAATTAAAAGAAAAAACAACCTAAGTCTAATTCATTTTATTTATTGTAAAAAAGAAGATTAAAATTAAACCTAATTCAAACTAAATTAATTAATGAATTTATTTACAAAATAATTAAACCTAAGTGAAATTAATAAAAATAAAATATTTACATTTTTTTTAGTTTTTCTGAATTTTATTGTGAAAATGTTAATTAATTGATTAATTAAATAATACTAATAATAATTACTAAAGAAAATAAAAAGAAAAGGAAAATAGAAAAAGAAATAGAAACCAATGGGGGTGTTGACCCAAGAATGGAGGTGGATCTGGAAATTTAGGCCCATTAAGAAGCAAGCATGTTTGACCTTCCTGGTTATCCACGCCTGCGTTGACTCATGAACACCAGGATCTTCATCCTTTGACCCTTGGATTGAGGATTGTGGACACTTGGCAAGTTGCAGCGTGAGGCGCATGATAGGTATCACTTGAGAGCCTGCACATGATCAGGTAAAGAAAAACAATATGGAAATTTTGGGGGACCTGGGAACCGAACCCAGGTCCCAATAGTGAACGTACACCTCACTTTCCACTACGCCATGGTGCTGCATCTGTTAGTATAGTGGGCATTAATTATGATATATCAAAATTGATTCATATGCTATCAAAACAAAAAGCGCGCGTCTTATTCAAACCAGCCAGCCATATGTGAACACGTAATCATCTTCTTCTTCGTGCTTGCAAAAAAACAAATGATTAGCGGGGGTTTTTAACCCCCACAAAATAACATGAGAAAAAATAACGAATAGCCCTACAGGCTATATAAATTGGGCGCGAGGGTTGGATTCAGTTCGTATTGATCTCCTGATTTCAACCATGGGTGTCATGAAGCGTGATTTTTCCTATTCTAAAAAGCCCCAAATCAAGAGCTTGAAAACCCTAGAATTCGTTCATGGCATTTTCTGTTTCAGGGCATTATAAACCAATTAACCTATATCATCAGCTTCAGAAAGGTTAGAGTAATGCAAAGCATACAAAAAATCCCATTAAATATGCATGAATTATGATTTATGATTGTGAAAATATAATCAAACCGTGTGACTTGTTTTGGCGTATTCTTGGAGTGTCAAGGCTTGTTTGTGATTGCTATGCGTTCTGGAGACTCCCAGCAATGTATTTGAACCTTTAAATCTCCTTGAAAGGGCCTGGAAGGTGGAATTCATATTTGACTTTTTGCTTGATTTTTTTGAATATGGTTTGGCCGTTTGTGCAGTGCTTAGGTCGTGAATTAGGTCTGCAATGCTTGCATATGTATATGTGAATGCAATTAGGTCAGCAGCTAGGCTTGGTATCCATGGAATTGAAGTTTGGAGATTCTTGTTTTAACACCATTGAAAGCTTTCCATACTTGGAGCAAAAACCATGATTTTGTGCACAAAATAGCCTAGCACGAAATTGTGAGCTGGCATATGACACATGAAAGCCATTCAAACCAAAAGATGCCATTCCAATAATTTTTTAGATTTTATTTGAATTATTATGGATTTAATATGAGTTAAATCAATAAAAATTAAATAAAATGGAAAAAATAAATGTTTGTTCTTGAAATTAAGCATGGTACACGTGGGTGGCATGACAAGGCTGAATCAAGTGGAAGAAAGTGGGCCCTTTTGTCAAAAATTGAAGTTTCAAGGATAGTTGACTTTTGCACATTCTCAAAAATTTCCCAACTTCTCCAATGCATATCTTGCTCAATTTTGATCATATGAACATGTTCTTGGACATTTTGGAAAGGTATTGAAGTCCTCTAACCAATGCCTTTGGTCCCATGTCATTTTGATTTACCAATCTCAAGTTATGGTCTTTGACTTAAAGTGCCTTTTTGTTGACTTTTGAAATTGACCTATAATATAGAAATTGATAACTTTTTGTGAGAGCATTTCTTGGACTTGGAATGTGAAGATGAGTTGTAGTAAATGTCATCCCCTTCAAAATGAGCATTGGATGGGATTTTTCTGATGAACCATAAAAAAGTTATGCCTTGGTCAAGTTACAGTTGACTTTTCAGCTATCCAAAAATAGAAACTTTTGCATCCTTGATGATTTTTAAGCCATTCTTGTGGAATCATGATCAAGACTTGATCAAATGATGATTGTGGCTTCAAAATAATATGTTGACCAAAAATTTTGACTTTTGACTTCCAAATGACCATTTTGCCCCTACAGTTGATTGTGAAGCAACTAGGGTTTTTAACTGTGCAACTTGACCTTGTGAACCTTGAAACTTGGCATGTAGATGCTTGACAATGTATATGAGCATATGGGACTTGATTGAGCCCTTGAAAACCTCAACTTCCTTGCAAGAACCAAAACCCTAATTTTTACTGGCTTAGGAGGATGGTTTGACTGTGCAACCCTTGAGTAGACTTGAGCAAATTGAGATGATGCTTGTCAAAACTTTGAAAAATATGGGAGGGCAAATTTTGGGGTACAACAGTTGTCACTTCATTCTCATATGTCATTAATGAATCCTGGACGTTTTTTACATCAAATTTTGTTTTCTTTGTCTTTTCTTTCTTGCATTTTATTTCTTTCAAAGGTAGTTGTGCTCTTACACACACTCACATATTGAAAATGCATATCTACGTCCACTCAGGATCTCAGGGGTAACAGTTCTGCTATGGCCAATTGTGACTTTGAAAATCCGATCTACCAAGTCGATGACGAAGGTGAGGAAGATTTTGAAGTGCCAGGAGAGTTCGCCAGGTTGTTGCAACACGAAGATAGAGCTATTCAGCCTCATGAGGAACCGTTGGATACAATCAACTTGGGTATCAAGGAAGATAAAAAGGAAATCAAGGTGGGTGCCAATCTAGAGCCAAATGTCAAGGAACGTCTGATTCAGCTGTTGCACGATTATGTTGAGATCTTCGCCTGGTCATACAAAGACATGCCAGGACTTGATGCAGATATTGTGGTACATCGTCTGCCTACAAAGGAAGATTGTCCCCAGTAAAGCAAAAAGTTCGTCGTATGAGACTCGATATGTCTGAAAAGATCAAAACAGAAGTTATGAAGCGGTTCAATGCTGGATTTTTGGCTGTCACCTCATATCCCCAATGGGTGGCCAATGTTGTCCTTGTACCCAAGAAAGATGGTAAAGTGCGGATGTGTGTGGACTACAGAGAGTTAAACAGGGCAAGCCTCAAAGATGATTTTACACTTCCACACATCGATATCCTGGTTGACAATACAGCCTAGCACAAAGTATTTTCTTTCATGGACGGATTCTCAGGCTATAACCAGATCAAAATGGCACCTGAGGACATGGAGAAAACTACATTTGTCACACAGTGGGGTACGTTCTGCTACAAAGTGATGCCATTCGGACTGAAGAATGTCAGGGCAACCTATCAGCACGCCATGGTAGCTTTGTTTCATGATATGATACATCATGAGATAGAGGTCTACGTAGATGACATGATAGCCCGATCACAAACTGAAGAAGAACACCTTGATCACTTGCAAAAGCTGTTTTTCAGGTTGAAGGAGTACAAGCTAAGATTGAACCCAAACAAGTGCACATTCGGAGTCCGGTCCGGTAAACTCTTAGGTTTCATTGTCAGCAACAAAGGCATCGAGGTTGATCCTGCCAAAGTCAAAGAGATACAAGAAATGCCTGCTCCTCGCACTGAGAAGGAAGTCAGAGGCTTCTTGGGATGCCTGAACTACATTGCTAGGTTCATTTCTCACCTAACATCTACTTGTGAACCAATCTTCAAATTGTTGAAGAAAGATCAGGTAGTTAGATTGAATGATGATTGTCAGATTGCTTTCGATAAAATCAAGGAGTATTTGCTAGAGCCTCCTGTCTTGATGCCACCAGTCGAAGGAAGACCGCTAATCATGTATCTGACCGTCTTAGAGAACTCAATGGGATGCGTATTGGGGCAGCATGACGAGTCTAGCCGAAAAGAGCATGCTATTTATTATCGGAGCAAAAAGTTTACCGACTGTGAAACCAGATATTCACTGCTCGAGAAAACTTGTTGCGCTCTGGTATGGGCTGCTCGCCGGCTAAGGCAGTATATGTTGACTCATACCACTTTGCTGATATCTAAAATGGATCCGATAAAGTACATCTTTGAGAAGCTTGCTTTGTCTGGGAGGATAGCTAGATGGCAGATGATCCTAACAGAATATGACATACAGTACACGACCCAAAAAGCTATAAAGGGAAGTGTGCTAGCTGATCATCTGGCCCATCAAGATGTAGAAGATTATCAATCCATGAAGTTTTACTTCCCTGACGAAGACATCATGACATTGGACAATGTTGAAAAATTCAGGCCATATGACGGACCTGAAAAAGGATCCCGATGGACCTTATTCTTTGATGGGGCATCCAATGCACTTGGTAACGGTATCGGTGATGTACTTATATCTCCGGAAGGATGCCATACTCGTTTCACTTCCAGACTTTGATTCAACTGTACGAACAACATGGAAAAATATGAAGCATGCATCTTTGGACTCAAGGCTGCCATAGACTTGGGAATCAAATCTTTAGTTGTGTTTGGGGATTCAGCTTTGGTCATCAGTCAGATTAAAGGAGAATAGGACACTAAGCATCCAAACCTTATCCCTTACAAAAAACATGTTTTTACATTTCTACCACATTTTGAGCAGATTACCTTCGAGCACTTCCCGCGAGAAGAAAATTAGCTAGCAGATGCTCTAGCTACAATGTCATCTATGTTTAAACTTAATTGGGATAACGAAGCTCCCCATATCACCATTGAGCGGATGAATGAACCAGCCTACTGTCACGATATTAATACCGAAGAAGTAGTGGACCAGCCTTGGTTTCATGAAGTCTAGAGGTATCTCGAGTCTCAGGAATATCCAGAAGGAGCTTCAGTGAATGACAAGAAATTCCTGAGAAGGTTCTCGGCTAAATTCTTCCTTAGTAACGACATTTTGAACAAACGCAGTCATGACTCTGTATTGCTTCGGTGCGTAGACAAGGCTGAGGCTGAAAAGATCATGGGTGAGCTACACAAAGGCACTTTTGGTACATATTCCAGTGGGCATACAATGGCAATGAAAATCCTACGAGCAGGCTATTATTGGTATACCATGCAATGTTTCCAAGGATCTCGCGGGATAAACAAGAAAGATTGTTAGAACTTGGTAGCTTGATGAGGGAACTTCATGTTGTTGAGAGTCCTTCTTCAAGGGTAAAAGGCTCACCATATCCAGTGGGTCATAGCCCCTTACAACCTTGGCTAGAGGAAAATAAATCCTCTTTGCCCCTTGCTAGACATGTTGGTTCATCATGACCTGCATCACAAGCCCTTGAGATCCTTGAAATGGATTAGTCCTTATGTAGGGGGTATGAAATGGTATGATGGCATGATGTTATGATGTTATGCTATGCGTGGCGTAACATAGGTAAACCCTGTTATGAGTCCCAATTAAGGACTATAAACAAAACATGCAAGAAACTTAATAAACCCTATTATGAGTCCTAATTAAGGACTATAAACAAAACCTGCAAGGAACTCAAATGTCATATAACAAGCATGCAAATAGTCAAGTTGGAAGGCACACAAGTCACACAAGAGAAACCCTTAGAGTTTAGGCCAGCATAGGGTCTAGGTATTACCCTCTTTCAGTTGGTGAGCTCAACCTGTCCTATCAGAAGTAACCGGGTTCTAAGGGTCCCAATATCACTGGATTGCTTTCATTGTTCATCGTTTCGATTTAGCCACTGAACTGGCGACCGAAATATTCCAGGAAAGCAACCCTCAATTGAGTGTAGTATCGAGTATCAACCAACCTCGGACTGCACCAAAGTCAGTTATCTCACTACCCTAAAGAGGCCAAGATGGTTCAATTAAGGTTCCTAAGGTCAGTTGATGCTTCACGACACCACGCGGCGGCCCCGTACTCTCCTTGACTAAACTCAAGGGTTACCGGTACTCACCAAAGTGTCACATCAACGTAGCAGACTGCTTCAACCATGTCGGTATACCCCGCACAGTTCCCTCACAGTCTTGTTGCTACTTTCTAAGAAGGTATCCCCCAGATCCGGGTTAGGATCTATAGAACTCTCGAGACAGTCCCACAATTTAAAGAAAACAATTTAGACAATTGAAAACACAAGTAATCTTAGTCCTAAGGTACACCTCACTTTTAAAGGATCCCCAGCAGAGTCGCCAGTTCTGTGATCGGTGGATCTGGAACTGACTGTTTAACGCTGGTTCGCGAAATGTCGCAGAAGCAAGAGTCGCCACCGTCTTTTATTTTCTCCAATATGGAAAGGACAAAAGCACAGAAAAATTCCTTATTGAGATTAGTTCTCGGTTCGGGAGGTAGATTTATAGAAAGGGAAGGTGTTAGCACCCTTTCTATCCATGGTTATCCATGGGCTCTTAGATACTTGCTCATTTGTGTTTTCAAAAGTGTTTGCTTTTCAATGTGCGTGGGTTTGAAAAAGTTTCGTTTAAAGTTTCAGAATGACTCTTGTATCAGTCCTCAAGAGTGTTTGAAAAATTGTTTTGAAAGCTTTTTTGAAAGTGTCGGTGTGAAAAGAGTTTTTGATTTGTTTTTGAATAGAGCAAGTATCAATGAGTCATCTACCTACCCTAAGGAATTAGGTTGTGTAAATGTCCTTAAAGTAGTGCCATCCCACCATTGAGAGGTAGGTAGCACCACCATTGGAGGTGTTCGGGTCAATTCGAGAGTTCGGGACAGTGTGGTCACCAGAGCAATAGGAAGACACCTTAGAAGCTACCCCCATGCCATGTTCATGGACATGAGGACTTACTAAAACGTCCTCTACTCGACGACCACGTTTCGAGGGGCAAGGCAACAGTGAGGCGTACCCTAGGGGTGGTGTGTGAACTTGTGTGTCATTTTCAGTTATAATTGTCTTGTTCATGCATCGGGTGTTCTACGCATTGTTTTTATTTTGGCATACATTCTTTCATGTTATTATTAGCAGTTAAAGGGTGCAGAAATTAAAATGCGGAAAGATAAAAGTTCTACACTATTACAAAGGCGCGGGTCTACATCGCCAAATTACACCAAGACCCGATTTGAATGAATAAAATACGAAAAATAAACGTCCTAATTATCTATTACAAAGCTTTGGGGCAATCACATGAAATTTAAAAAGGAAATAAAAAGCAAACGCGCGAAATGGAATTGTGATCGAAGGTGCGAGGGCGTTGGACCCTTTAAAGGAATTAAATTAAAATTATTAAATTAATTAAATTAAATAAAGGAAAGGACAAATTTTTTATGTTTTTTTTGTATTTATGAAATTAAAGAGAATTAAATGGAATTAAAACCCTAATTCTAAGCATTTTTTAATTATTAAAGAAATAAATTCAAGTTTGACCTAATTTACATTAATGATTTAAATGGCATATTTATTTACAAAATAATTAATGATTAATAATAATAAGAATAAAAATTATTTATTGAGAAAAAGAACAAAAAATCTAAAACCTAATTTTTACCTATTTTAGTTATTTAGAAAAGAGAATTAAAGTTAAAACCCTAAATTAAAACTAAATTGGTTTTTTTTAAATTTATTTACAAAAATAGTTAGTGAATTAAATAATAAACATATTTTATTTTCGACTTTCTGATTTTTTTTTGTATTTTTTGTGTTATAAAATTTATTTCATGAATTAAATAAAACAATTAATTAAAAAGAATAAATAAAAGAAAATAAAAGAGAGAAAGAAACGCAAACATGGGGGGTGGTTGACCCAAATATGGAGGTTAATAGAAAGCATTTTGGCCCATTTGATGGAGGCCCTTTTGACTTTTCCAGGATCACGTGTAGACCCATTGACCCAGGTGCATGATGGAACTCCTGTATTGGCCATCAGATGGAATTGCTGGACATGTGGCAAGCTTTGGCATTGAGTGCATGGTAGATCCCTGAAGGGCACGCTGCATAGGAATAGGTTAAAGAAAAAATTATGAAATATGCAAGGGGACCTGGGAGTCGAACCCAGGTCCCAATACATGTATGCCAAACGCACTAACCACTGGACCACTCAAGCTTCCTTGTTATTATAGTGGAGCACAATTAATATAATGGAAAATAGACACTAGTGGTATTGGAACAAAAATCAGCGCGCGAACATTTGAACGCTCCAACCACATCAAGCCACGCCAGCATCTTCTTCTTCATTCTGTCTGCAAATAACGTCAAATAGCGTGGGTTTTAAACCCCCACTAACTCAAACCTGGAAAATAACGAATAGCTCATATGCAAATATAAATAGGGCGCGACTAGTGAGTTCGATTAGTTTTGAGGTCCCGAGTCCAATGGCATAGGTCTTATGGTTCAATTTTTCCATATGAATGAAGCCCTCTTTTTAAGCTTCTGAAACCCTAATGCGTGTTCATGGTAACTTTGCATACAGGCGTCCAAAATTCAATTGGATGGTACCAATGGCTTTAGAATCATCATGTTAGTATAAATCACATATTAAAAGTCACAAATAACGTATGAAAATGCAAACACGATTATCAAAATTTTACAGAAAAGTTAGACTCCTATCTACCAATTCTTTGCGCTTGGAGAGTTGATTTTGATTGGAGTAGCTTCCTGGATGTATCAGGAGTGCAATGGAGCAATTCTTTTGCTTTGAAACGACCTGCAACTATGAAAAAAGTTTCAACTTTTTTATGAAAAAAATGCAAGTTTTCTTTGTGTTCTTGGGCGCAGCTTTCTTGTCTAGCATTAGGGTTGTATTGTGTATATGTATGTCAATGAATTAGGTCACAAACAAAGCCCAAAAATCCATGTTTTAATGCTTTTCAAATTTGTGATTTTCATGAATCTTTTTCAATCTTTTTCATGTCCTTTTGATGCCAATCATTGCTAATCACCTTGATTCTTTCCTTATTGAATAGTGCACGAAATCTTGAGTGAATTCTATGCACAAAAAGATTTGAAAAGCATGGATTAGTATTTTTCTTATAATTAATTTTAATTAAATGAATTAAATAGATTAAATATTCAATTAATTAATTAAAAATAGGAAAATAACTCCCCTTTGGGTCAATGGGTCGTGCATAGCTTTTGGGTGATGATTCTTGGAAGAAATTGAGGCCCATTAGCAATTTTGAGGTATTTGAAGTAAAGTTGACTTTTCAAAATTCCCAAAAATTTCCCAACTTCCACAAGGCATATCTTGCTAAATATTTAAGATTTGATCACGTTCTTGGACATTTTGGAAAGGTCTTGAAGTCCTCTAACCAATGCCTTTGGTCCCATGTCATTTTGATTTACCAATCTCAAGTTATGGTCTTTGACTTAAAGTCCCTTTTTGTTGACTTTTGAAAATGACCTATAATGTTGAAATTGATAACTTTTTGTGAGAGCATTTCTTGGACTTGAAGTGTGAAGAGGAGTTGTAGGAAATGTCATTCTCTTCAAAATTAGCTTTGGATGGAATTTTTCTGATAAACCATGTGGAAGTTATGCCTTGGTCAATTTGCAGTTGACTTTTTCAACTGTCCAAATATAGAAACTTTTGCATCTTGAAACTTTTTTAGCCATGCTTTGAGAATCATGATCAAGAATTGATCAAATGATGTTTATGGCTTCAAAATGAGATGTTGACCAAAAATTTTGACTTTTGACTGTCAAATGACCATTTTGCCCCTGCAGTTGACTGTAGGGCAATTAGGGTTTTTGACTGTGCAATTTTGTGTTGTGAGTGTTGAAACTTGGCATATGGATGCTTGACAATGTTTATAGGCATGTGGGACTTGTTTGGACCCTTGGAAACTTCAACTTCTTTGCCAGAACCAAAACCCTAGTTTTTGACTGTTAGGAGGCTATTGGGCTGTGCAACCCTTGGGAGATTTTGAAGCATGCTCTTTGCAAATCCTGAAGAATATGGGAGGGCAAATTTTGGGGTACAACAGTTGCCCCTGTTCAATCTTCTTAGACTTGAGGATGTAGGTTGGCTGACGGGCCTTTCGTAATCCGAGGGTGGAAGATGATTGAACAATAGAGTGCCTAGAAATTTGCGCTCACATGTTTGCAGTGTGATGATGGGAACGGGCTTACAGATGCCATGTTGAGAGGTGATGGATAGGTGGATGGGCTTATAGATTCCATCTAGGTGTCGATCGCATAAGAGATTCCTTAGCGAGAACTTGCGTACCTGAAAAAGAAAGATGATTACCTGACCTGTTACAGGAGTTGGTCTTCAAATTCTTTGTGTAAATGTGCCCTGACTGGTTACAGGAATTGAATCTTTAAACCTCGTTAGACGCGCCCTGGCGAGATACAGGTATCGAGTCTGGAGCTTCAA
The DNA here is from genome assembly GCA_948472305.1 of Vicia faba. Lineage (NCBI taxonomy): Eukaryota > Viridiplantae > Streptophyta > Magnoliopsida > Fabales > Fabaceae > Vicia > Vicia faba. Next base: position 156,642,265 of record OX451741.1, on the reverse strand, counting down.
AAGGTTGGCGAATGAATCAGGGATGGTTACTACCTCAGCGGGACGATGAGAGAACGTTGGATGATTACTACCTCAATAGTAACGATGAGAGAATTTGGGGCGATTACTACCTCGACAGTAACGATGAGAGAATCTGGGGCGATTACTACCTCAAGAGTAACGATGAGAGAATCTGGGGCGATTACTACCTCAACAGTAACGATGAGAGAATCTGGGGCGATTACTACCTCAACAGTAACGATGAGAGAACCTGGGGCGATTACTACCTCAACAGTAACAATGAGAGAATCTGGGGCGATTACTACCTCAACAGTAACGATGAGAGAATCTGGGGCGATTACTACCTCAACAGTAACGATGAGAGAACCTGGGGCGATTACTACCTCAACAGTAACGATGAGAGAATCTGGGGCGATTACTACCTCAACAGTAACGATGAGAGAATCTGGGGCGATTACTACCTCAACAGTAACGATGAGAGAATCTGGGGCGATTACTACCTCAACAGTAACGATGAGAGAATCGGGGGCGATTACTACCTCAACAGTAATGATGAGAGAATCTGGGGAAATTACTACCTCAACAGTAACGATGAGAGAACCTGGGGCGATTACTACCTCAACAGTGACGATGAGAGAATCTGGGGCGATTACTACCTCAACAGTGACGATGAGAGAATCTGGGGCGATTACTACCTCAACAGTAACGATGAGAGAATCTGGGGCGATTACTACCTCAACAGTAACGATGAGAGAACCTGGGGCGATTGCTACCTCAACAGTAACGATGAGAGAATCTGGGGCGATTACTACCTCAACAGTAACGATGAGAGAATCTGGGGCGATTACTACCTCAACAGTAACGATGAGAGAATCTGGGGCGATTACTACCTCAACAGTAACAATGAGAGAATCTGGGGCGATTACTACCTCAACAGTAACGATGAGAGAATCTGGGGCGATTACTACCTCAACAGTAACGATGAGAGAATCTGGGGCGATTACTACCTCAACAGTAACGATGAGAGAATCTGGGGCGATTACTACCTCAACAGTAACGATGAGAGAATCTGGGGCGATTACTACCTCAACAGTAACGATGAGAGAATCTGGGGCGATTACTACCTCAACAGTAATGATGAGAGAATCTTGAACGTCTTCTACTGAGTCTTCATCAGAAAAATCTTTAGGAATCGATTTAACTGGACCAGAGAAGGCCTTTGACTGGATAAGAAAAATCAGAAAAATCTTTAGGAGTCGATTTGACCGAACCAGACAAGGTCTTGGGTATAGCTGAGAACTTGACTGGATCTTTCCTGAACGGTAAAGGTCAGTCATATGCAATCATGATATGGATCAAGAAATGATGTTCTCAACATAAAAGATATTGTAAGATATGATGCGTTTATGCATGCTATAATGTATGGAAATGTGATGTTTATGAATGTATGTTTTTGTCTAGGAAAGTAAATCCTTGACGGGTGTCGGGAAGTCACATCCTGGGCTGATGTTGGAGAATCATGCTTTGTTGTTTCCGCTGGGGATGATAGTTGCAAGAATACCGGTAGGAGAAGATAACTCCGTTGGGGAATAAACTTGGCGAATGGATTACTCTGCGGGGAGAAAATTATTCTAGCGATCTTGCTGGGGAACAATACTCTGTGGGGAGAGAGGTACTTTGCTGGGATGTTGATGGTAACTTCGCTGGGGATACCGTTGTTATGTTGGAAGTGTTAATAGACTTTGCTGGGGATAGGAAGAACTTCGCCGAGGACGATCTTTCCGTGGCAATTAGCTGAGGATAACCCAGTTATATCCTGGTAGGGAAATAACCTTTGAATAAAGTCGGGAGACGCGTTCGTGCTCTGCAGGGGGGAAGCTTCCAGAATCTACTGGGGATAAGCTTCCTGCTGGGGAGATGGATTCAAACCTTCCTGGGGAAATCTTGATTGGACTCTCCTGGGGATATTTTTGAGATGTATTGGGGAAGTGGCTCCACTGAATATCGGGTATACCGCCGAGGAACAATCTTAGATCAAGACTGTCGGGGATGCTTATTAAGAATATCAGTATATTGTGCTGGGGAATGTTGAGATCTGCTGGAGGATACTCAACTTCCTTAAGGCTGACAGTATAGCTTTGCTTGGGGAGAGTGTATTGACTTGCTGGCTCACTCTCTGGGGAGTTTAGAGATTTTGATTATGTTCTTCAGCTGAACTCACCTTGGTACCTTGACGGACAGAACCATTAGACCGTTTAGACAACCCATTATTGCCCCTTTTTCTGTGGGAGAAGCTACTGGTGGAGTCTTGATGACTGCCGATTGACAAATCTTCTTCTGGTAGGCGAGTGACGAGATGCCAGAACATAGTCGTATGCTTTTGATCCCTAATTTTTGCCTGGACCGCCCTTTCAGGTTTTCAGTCCACCGGGATACCCATTTTTGCCCAAGCCGCCTTTTCAGGTTTTCGACTTGCCGGGTGTACAGATTTTTTTTCATTTCATCCCTTCATTTTGCCCGAACCCTTTTGGTTCGCCGGGTAGCCCTTATTTTTTCCTAGGTGTGTCAACCTAGCGGGTCTTTGATTATGCGTAGCATTTTTTTCTGACTATATCCATGTTCTCAGAATGTAGTGAGTTGCCCCAGTTAGAAGTGTTTTGCCATGCTACTAGAAGATATCTGATCAGGCAAGATTCGTTGCTGGAATCCCTGTCCAATTCCCCAAGTGACTTAGGCGGAGATTTGCCCCTGGTTATCTTGGCACTTTGAGAGATTCTCTGAATCTTGACTGAATTGCCCCAGATGACGAACAATAATCACGTCTGCCCCTTGATTGGAAGTGCTTTTGTTCACTAGGTATTCATCGTGCGAGTTTCCATGTTGTTCAAACAAATAGTCATATGCAAACAATGTTATGTCAAAAATGCAAAGCTTATGTCTGTCTTGAAGATTTTGAAAATGTGTTTTTTTTTCATAAAACAAGTGAATGTTTGTAAAACGTGATGTCGACTCCGTATTTACCGTAGGCCTTAAGGAGTCAGGATACCTTTCGTAACAGTATGCTTTCGAACTAACCCATGCTTCAGCTAGGACTTTTAAGGGTTGTAACGTGGCCTGGTTCACGGTTTAAGAAACAAAGGATAAAGGCTCAAATTATTTGTACCCACCCATTCTTCATGATGTTCTTCAAACCTAAGCTCAGTTGATCCTGCGTTAAACCTTGTTCGAGTCTTTTGCTCTAATATACCAGTGATGGTTCGGGTATTGACAATTTATTTTGAATGGGCAGTCATTTCCTTTTTTGTTGAGGGTTTGTATGACCTCTTTTTTTCTTGATTTTGTTATCCCTGTTTTTTGCCTGAGCTGTTTCCTTTTTGGAATTACAGTCAGCGGGATGCCCCATTTTTGTAAGTCTCCTTCATAGGTTTTGACTTAATGGGTTTTTATTTTGAGAAGTAATGACTGCCTGTCTGTATGATTGTTCGGAACCATCACTGTTTTTTTGTTTTGTAAGGACCTCTTTGGTGCCATTTGTTATGCACTTGGATCAACTGAGAGACTACCCTGCCCCAGGTTATGATTAAGTGTTTTAAATTTCGAAAAGAAAAACTCCTACTTCTTTGGCTCAGAGGGGTTGACGAGGGATTATCTTCCTTATAACTCCAGTGTTTAGGGATTGAAACAATGCCTGTACCTCATCAGCGGGGTCTGTTCAAAAGCATACTGTAAGGATCGTGGTATCGTTTTCGTCATCCTCCCTCAAGAGGCTTAGAATTATTAATCGAGCGTTGATCATCAGAAAAAATATGAAAATGATTTGCACATAGTGAATACGGATATATTGCTTCAAAATAGACATATGCGATGCATTAATGAAATAACAACGTTTAACATGAGTAAATGTTTGAACAAAAGAAAATTACAACTTGAAAGATTCTAATGAACAAAAGTCTTCTAGTCTCAGGGCTTGTTACTTCAACTGGTGCATCTTGTAGGGATGACAGGAGCATTCAGCCTGGCCCATCTGGGTGAAATCCACAGCTCCTTCCTCAATCAGGTCTTGGATCTTATTCTTCAGAGCCCAGCAGTTGTCAGTGTCATGGCCTGGACTGCCAGAGTGGTATGCACATCTTTCCTTAGAATTGTATTTTGGGGAGGCTGTGTTGAGATTCTTAGGAGGGTCTCTTAACGTCACCAGATTCAACCTCAACAGTTGTTGTAAAGCTTGAGATGGTGACACGTTGAGCTTGGTGAACTGCCTTTTAGGCTTGTCTGGCTTGCTCTGATCAGTCTGTTGTTCTTGGCGAGGTCGTTGTTGGACCTGTGAAGTGGTAGCAGCTTGGAGAGGTCTATTCATTGGACCAGACCTTTGCCCTCTTGGAAGCTGTTCCATGACCTGGTCCCTGACTTGGGCTGGTTGCTTTATGTGGTGTCTCTCTTGGTGGAGCTGACTGATCATGGTCCTCAGCTCTCCTTGCTCCCAAGCTAAACTTTAGATGAGAGCTCTTTGCCCCAGCATCAGGTTTTTTAATGTGTCTACCTCAGTTTGTAGACGTTTCAGTCGTTCGTCCTTGTCGTCCTCAGCACTGTTCCTGGCCAAAGTCCCCGTGAGGAGTGTTCTCAGCTCTTCCTGCCCCTTGGATAGGCTTAAAAAGATCTCCCTGAACTGAATCTCTTGAGCCTGGAGACCTTGATTATCTTGTTGGGAAGCCATTGCTGAAATAAACAGCGAAAAGGGGTAAGTGACCTGCAGAAGAGAGTACCTGTAATGCAATGATAAGTTCGATATGCATGCAATGTTTCCAAGGATCTCGCGGGATAAACAAGAAAGATTGTTAGAACTTGGTAGCTTGATGAGGGAACTTCATGTTGTTGAGAGTCCTTCTTCAAGGGTCAAAGGCTCACCATATCCAGTGGGTCATAGCCTCTGACAACCTTGGCTAGAGGAAAACAAATCCTCTTTGCCCCTTGCTAGACATGTTGGTTCATCATGACCTGCATCACAAGCCCTTGAGATCCTTGAAATGGATTAGTCCTTATGTAGGGGGTATGCAATGGTATGATGGCATGATGTTATGATGTTATGCTATGCGTGGCGTAACATAGGTAAACCCTGTTATGAGTCCCAATTAAGGACTATAAACAAAACATGCAAGAAACTTAATAAACCCTATTATGAGTCCTAATTAAGGACTATAAACAAAACCTGCAAGGAACTCAAATGCCATATAACAAGCATGCAAATAGTCAAGTTGGAAGGCACACAAGTCACACAAGAGAAACCCTTAGAGTTTAGGCCAGCATAGGGTCTAGGTATTACCCTCTTTCAGTTGGTGAGCTCAACCTGTCCTATCAGAAGTAACCGGGTTCTAAGGGTCCCAATATCACTGGATTGCTTTCATTGTTCATCGTTTCGATTTAGCCACTGAACTGGCGACCGAAATATTCCAGGAAAGCAACCCTCAATTGAGTGTAGTATCGAGTATCAACCAACCTCGGACTGCACCAAAGTCAGTTATCTCACTACCCTAAAGAGGCCAAGATGGTTCAATTAAGGTTCCTAAGGTCAGTTGATGCTTCACGACACCACGCGGCGGCCCCGTACTCTCCTTGACTGAACTCAAGGGTTATCGGTACTCACCAAAGTGCCACATCAACGTAGCAGACTGCTTCAACCATGTCGGTATACCCCGCACAGTTCCCTCACAGTCTTGTTGCTACTTTCTAAGAAGGTATCCCCCAGATCCGGGTTAGGATCTATAGAACTCTCGAGACAGTCCCACAATTTAAAGCAAACAATTCAGACAATTGAAAACACAAGTGATCTTAGTCCTAAGGTACACCTCACTTTTAAAGGATCCCCAGCAGAGTCGCCAGTTCTGTGATCGGTGGATCTGGAACTGACTGTTTAACGCTGGTTCGCGAAATGTCGCGGAAGCAAGAGTCGCCACCGTCTTTTATTTTCTCCAATATGGAAAGGACAAAAGCACAGAAAAATTCCTTATTGAGATTAGTTCTCGGTTCGAGAGGTAGATTTATAGAAAGGGAAGGTGTTAGCACCCTTTTTATCCATGGTTATCCATGGGCTCTTAGATACTTGCTCATTTGTGTTTTCAAAAGTGTTTGCTTTTCAATGTGCGTGGGTTTGAAAAAGTTTCGTTTAAAGTTTCAGAATGACTCTTGTATCAGTCCTCAAGAGTGTTTGAAAAATTGTTTTGAAAGCTTTTTGAAAGTGTCGGTGTGAAAAGAGTTTTTTATTTGTTTTTGAATAGAGCAAGTATCTATGAGTCATCTACCTACCCTAAGGAATTAGGCTGTGTAAATGTCCTTAAAGTAGTGCCATCCCACCATTGAGAGGTAGGTAGCACCACCATTGGAGGTGTTCGGGTCAATTCGAGAGTTCGGGACAGTGTGGTCACCAGAGCAATAGGAAGACACCTTAGAAGCTACCCCCATGCCATGTTCATGGACATGAGGACTTACTAAAACGTCCTCTACTCGACGACCACGTTTCGAGAGGCAAGGCAACAGTGAGGCGTACCCTAGGGGTGGTGTGTGAACTTGTGTGTCATTTTCAGTTATAATTGTCTTGTTCATGCATCGGGTGTTCTACGCATTGTTTTTATTTTGGCATACATTCTTTCATGTTATTATTAGCAGTTAAAGGGTGCAGAAATTAAAATGCGGAAAGATAAAAGTTCTACACTATTACAAAGGCGCGGGTCTACATCGCCAAATTACACCAAGACCCGATTTGAATGAATAAAATACGGAAAATAAACGTCCTAATTATCTATTACAAAGCTTTGGGGAAATTACATGAAATTTAAAAAGGAAATAAAAAGCAAACGCGCGAAATGGAATTGTGATCGAAGGTGTGAGGGCGTTGGACCCTTTAAAGGAATTAAATTAAAATTATTAAATTAATTAAATTAAATAAAGGAAAGGACAAATTTTTTATGTTTTTTTTGTATTTATGAAATTAAAGAGAATTAAATGGAATTAAAACCCTAATTCTAAGCATTTTTTAATTATTAAAGAAATAAATTCAAGTTTGACCTAATTTACATTAATGATTTAAATGGCATATTTATTTACAAAATAATTAATGATTAATAATAATAAGAATAAAAATTATTTATTGAGAAAAAGAACAAAAAATCTAAAACCTAATTTTTACCTATTTTAGTTATTTAGAAAAGAGAATTAAAGTTAAAACCCTAAATTAAAACTAAATTGGTTTTTTTAAATTTATTTACAAAAATAGTTAGTGAATTAAATAATAAACATATTTTATTTTCGACTTTCTGATTTTTTTTTTGTATTTTTTGTGTTATAAAATTTATTTCATGAATTAAATAAAACAATTAATTAAAAAGAATAAATAAAAGAAAATAAAAGAGAGAAAGAAACGCAAACATGGGGGGTGGTTAACCCAAATATGGAGGTTAATAGAAAGCATTTTGGCCCATTTGATGGAGGCCCTTTTGACTTTTCCAGGATCACGTGTAGACCCATTGACCCAGGTGCATGATGGAACTCCTGTACTGGCCATCAGATGGAATTGCTGGACATGTGGCAAGCTTTGGCATTGAGTGCATGGTAGATCCCTGAAGGGCACGCTGCATAGGAATAGGTTAAAGAAAAAATTATGAAATATGCAAGGGGACCTGGGAATCGAACCCAGGTCCCAATACCTGTATGCCAAACGCACTAACCACTAGACCACTCAAGCTTCCTTGTTATTATAGTGGAGCACAATTAATATAATGGAAAATAGACACTAGTGGTATTGGAACAAAAATCAGCGCGCGAACATTTGAACGCTCCAACCACATCAAGCCACGCCAGCATCTTCTTCTTCATTCTGTCTGCAAATAACATCAAATAGAGGGGGTTTTAAACCCCCACTAACTCAAACCTGGAAAATAACGAATAGCTCATATGCAAATATAAATAGGGCGCGACTAGTGAGTTCGATTCGTTTTGAGGTCCTGAGTCCAATGGCATAGGTCTTATGGTTCAATTTTTCAATATGAATGAAGCCCTCTTTTTAAGCTTCTGAAACCCTAATGCGTGTTCATGGTAACTTTGCATACAGGCGTCCAAAATTCAATTGGATGGTACCAATGGCTTTAGAATCATCATGTTAGTATAAATCACATATTAAAAGTCATGAATAACGTATGAAAATGCAAACACGATTATCAAAATTTTACAGAAAAGTTAGACTCCTATCTACCAATTCTTTGCGCTTGGAGAGTTGATTTTGATTGGAGTAGCTTCCTGGATGTATCAGGAGTGCAATGGAACAATTCTTTTGCTTTGAAACGACCTGCAACTATGAAAACAGTTTCAACTTTTTTATGAAAAAATGCAAGTTTTCTTTGTGTTCTTGGGCGCAGCTTTCTTGTCTAGCATTAGGGTTGCATTGTGTATATGTATGTCAATGAATTAGGTCACAAACAAAGCCCAAAAATCCATGTTTTAATGCTTTTCAAATTTGTGATTTTCATGAATCTTTTTCAATCTTTTTCATGTCCTTTTGATGCCAATCATTTCTAATCACCCTTATTCTTTCCTTATTGAATAGTGCACGAAATCTTGAGTGAATTCTATGCACAAAAAGATTTGAAAAGCATGGATTAGTATTTTTCTTATGATTAATTTTAATTAAATGAATTAAATAGATTAAATATTCAATTAATTAATTAAAAATAGGAAAATAACTCCCCTTTGGGTCAATGGGTCGTGCATAGCTTTTGGGTGATGATTCTTGGAAGAAATTGAGGCCCATTAGCAATTTTGAGGTATTTGAAGTAAAGTTGACTTTTTAAAATTCCCAAAAATTTCCCAACTTCCATAAGGCATATCTTGCTCAATTTTTAAGCTTTGATCACGTTCTTGGACATTTTGGAAAGGTCTTGAAGTCCTCTAACCAATGCCTATGGTCCCATGTCATTTTGATTTACCAATCTCAAGTTATGGTCTTTGACTTAAAGTCCCTTTTTGTTGACTTTTGAAAATGACCTATAATGTTGAAATTGATAACTTTTTGTGAGAGCATTTCTTGGACTTGAAGTGTGAAGAGGAGTTGTAGGAAATGTCATTCTCTTCAAAATGAGATTTTGATGGAATTTTTCTGATAAAACATGTGGAAGTTATGCCTTCGTCAATTTGCAGTTAACTTTTTCAGCTGTCCAAATATAGAAACTTTTGCATCTTGAGACTTTTTGAGCCATGCTTTGAGAATCATGATCAAGAATTGATCAAATGATGTTTATGGCTTCAAAATGAGATGTTGACCAAAAATTTTGACTTTTGACTGTCAAATGACCATTTTGCCCCTGCAGTTGACTGTAGGGCAATTAGGGTTTTTGACTGTGCAATTTTGTGCTGTGAGTCTTAAAACTTGGCATATGGATGCTTGACAATGTTTATAGGCATGTGGGACTTGTTTGGACCCTTGGAAACTTCAACTTCTTTTCCAGAACCAAAACCCTAGTTTTTGACTGTTAGGAGGCTATTGGGCTGTACAACCCTTGGGAGATTTTGAAGCATGCTCTTTGCAAATCCTGAAGAATATGGGAGGGCAAATTTTGGGGTACAACAAATTCGCTCTTAGTTACTCGCTTGCTCATGATAAAAACTTTTTACACCTACACTTTCATTTCAAAACATTTTCAAAAAGACAACGTTTTGTATACGTTCTTATAGAGACGAGAACCATTGCAAAACCTCTTTTCAAAACACTTTCTAAAACACGATTCACAAACACATCTTTGAACCATTTTTCGAAACAAAACTTTGTACGCGTTCTTATAGAGACGAGAAACATTACAAAGAGATTTTTCAAAATACTTTCAAAGCCCACACCACAAGCACACTTTCAAATGAAAGCAAGTGATCTAAAACGAGTAACTAAGAGCCCATGGAAAACCATGGATGAGAAGGGTGCTAATACTTTCCCTTTTTATAATCTGCCCCCCGAACCCGAGAAATAATCTCGAAAGGTCTTTCATGTGCTTTTTACCTTTCCTTTTGGATAAAAGAAAAGTCGGTGGCGACTCTTGCTATCCGCACAAATGCGATCGAAACGCAAAACCTTCAAGTCAGTTCTCCTACCGTATCACAAACACCAAGGAAGGCTTCCCTACAAACTCAAGGGCTTCAAGGAAGGTCTCTAATGAACAAAGTTGCTTTGTATATTATGTTAAGGGATTCAGAGGCTTACACAAGTGTGCGTGAGCTCCAAGCGGTCCATCTTTCTTACCCCTCAATTAAGACTTCATCAACCATATTTTCATGAAACTTATCTTGAGAAGTCCATGGTTGACCAAAAAAAATCCAAAAGTCAAAGCTTAGACTTTGTAGTTGACTTTTTATGAGATGAATTCAAATCCTCTACAACCAATGAAATTTTATGAACATGATGCAGTTGAGATGCTTCGAGTACCATGAGATGATATTGTTGATGATAATTTGAAATGAGGTAACGTTGAAGCCTAATCTATAAAACCATAATTCCTGATTTACACAGATAAATGCCAAAACCCTAGTTCTCTTCAAATCAACTGATGAAACCTTTACACTTGAGGACATCTTGATGAAAATGATGATATTTGTGTCTTGATAGAGATGATCATGATGATACAAGTCCCGGAGGGACAAGTCTCTTCTCAAAACCCTAATTAACCAGAAGTATTTGCTCCCATGCTTCTAAGAACCAATGATATGAATGATTGTGATGGTCATGATCTAATGGATAGATGCAAATGAATGTGAAGCATAAGTTAATTGTCAATGAAATCCATAGGGAAGATTTTAGGTTGCAACATCTACCACTATTTAATCATCTTAAACCTAAAAGTGAGATTGTCTTTCACCTTTCAAACATTTGAGGTGTAAGGAGATTAAATACCAAAAGAACAAAAAAATTGCACTCTAGGATAAGGGTGTAGGATGGTAACATCCAAGAATAAAACTCCAATGCTAGGATCCAGTGGGGAAATAAGTTTGAGAATGATATAATATCAAACGTCAACTGATATGGACTTACTAAGCCAAAAGGTATCCTGGACGCGAACTAATTGACTTATAAAATGGACAGATATCAAATGCCAAAGGATATGGACTTATAGAGCCGAAAGGTATCCTAGATGCCAATTAATGGACTTACAAAATAGAAAGATATCAAATTCCAACTAACATGGATTTAAATAGCCAAAAGGTATCCTAGACGCCAACAAATGGACTTGCAAAATGGACAGATATCAATGCCAACTCATATGGACTTACAGAGCCAAAAGGTATCCTAGACGCCAACTGATTGACTTACAAAACTGACTAATATCAAATGTCAACTGATATGGATTTGCAAAGCCAAAAGACCAGCCTAAGATGGATTTTGAAGGGTTTACTAATTGAGATTGGGTTTTGAAAGTTTTTCCAACTAAAATTGGGCTTCAAGATGTTAGTTATTTGTATAAGCAAAAGAGTTATATTGATCCCACAAACCAAAGCCAGGGTTTAATTATCAAGAGTGGCAATTATATGATCTGCCAAAAACCAAGAAAGGGATATTCAAATGATTGAGAAGAAAGAAAGGTTATATGCTGACTCTTACTCACACTCTTACTGAAAAAGGTAAAGATGGATAGTGATAACCGAGAAAACTTGTAAAACTCAAAGATAAATAATGAATTTTTAGGGATAGAGAATCACAATAATACTTGACTAGCTGTAGAAGTCACAACAGACTCTATTGTGGAAAGAATCAAAATGGAGTTGCTGGGGAATAACAAAGGATCTCTCCGACACATTGTTGGAGATGTGGAAGTTTCATCTTCTGGTAGATATCTCTAGACCATGCTCTGCAGGGGAGAACAATCTAACTTACGCTTCCAATGCATGTTTGATTTTTTCCATGATGTAATGATCCTTTTTACGAGATAGGCTACATATTTTGAGGATGCAATGATACAATGATTTATTATATGCAATGTTGTTATGAAAGGGGACCCTGTCATGGAAGTATGTGCTGATTTAATCTCTGTGGGGAATGAACCAACAGTACACATAACCGCTTTATGTGAGTGAACAAGGTTTCTTGTGAGTGCTCAGATTATCGCTCGTGCCTCGGGAAAAGTATGGACGAATACATTCATTTCCTAAGTCACTTGAAATCCTAAGTAATTTCCAATGTTTCAAACATATTTTATGAACCTCAAAGTTTAAATGCAATAGTTATCAAGAAAGTATAGGAAATTTAGCGTTCGAAGCAGTAAAAAGAAAAACACAATCCATTTTGGATGAAAGGAAGCTCTAATGATATTGGCCTATAAATAAGCGTTTACATGAGGAAGCAATTCCTTAAAAAAGGTAATTGCGTAAACAAATGTAAAAACATAAACTAGCAATGGGAAAGTCCAGATTTCCATTGAGTTATGATTATGTTATAACTACTATGTTTTCAAAGTTCTCATCACTTTTCCTTCAGAAGAGAATGATTGGATCAATTCCCGCCTCTCGGGGTCGCCAACTGTTATTTGTAGAAAAATCACAGATTATAAATCAAAACAAATACTTGATAGTGGCCATCGACTACTTCACCAAATGGATATATTGCAAACGCATTGGAAAAAATTATCACCCAAAACGTCTTGCGCTTCTACAAAAGAGACATCCTTGCTCGGTTCGGTGTACCGCAAGCGATCGTCACTGACAATGGAACCCAGTTTAACGACCACGAATTTCAGGAATTCGTTTCAAAGTTGGGCACCACCCAAAACTTCGCCTTGGTCGAGCATCCCTAGACGAACGGCCAGGCCGAGCCTGTGAACAGGGTGATACTCGGGGGTCTCAGACGAATGTTAGATGAAACCAAGAAAAGATGGGTCGAGGAGCTACATAACGTACTTTGGGGCTACTGAACAACAACACACTCATCCACCAGGGAGACTCATTTCTGACTAGCTTACAGAATGGAGGTCGTCTTCCCCGTAGAGATCGATGAACCCTTCAGGAGAATTAAAGTTCCCTTAAACGAGGAGATGAATGACGTTGCACTACAAGAAAAACTAGATATGGTCAAAGAAATATGAACAGGAGCGGCCATACAAGAGGCCTCTCTCAAACAAAAAATAGTCATGCGCTACAACACCAAAGTCATACGACGAGAGTTCGAGGTGGGAAACCTTGTCTTTAAGAGAAATAACAAAGAATCTCACGAAGGAAAGCTCGCAGCAAACTGGGAAGGTCCCTATTGCGTCTACGCAAAAACAGGGATCGGGACGTACTACTTAGAAAATCTACAAGGTGAATAACTTGCTCGAACATGGAACGCTGAAAAGATAAAACAATATTATAGTTAAAACACTAAGCAGTTGGCGAGCTTCATCGATAAGACAGACTCATCCAGGCCCGACCATATGAGCATCCCTAGGTACAAGCATGACACTTAAAAGTTATTTGAAGGGGAGAGACTCCACTCTTTTGACGAGCAGACCCTCAGCCCGACATGGATAACTCAATCGAGCCCTATCATCACCGTACCACGACGGGAGAACACCCAGCTCGTGATGGGAAGTTCATGCCGCCGAGCTCAGATTCTGAAACGAGACCAGAGCTCCGGCCCAGTCCGGTAATCCTCCTGGCCATTTGTCTGGTTCCCCCATAGCGGCAAACTCACTAATCAACTAGCAAATCCCCGCTGAAAACTCTTAGCCAATAAAAAAATATCTCAAATAGACGAGCATACAATAAACATGCAAACACAATCAAAAATTAAAACAAGCAACCACCATGTCCAAAAATTTAAAGAACGACCACCATGGCCGCAATTGTACAAATTTTACAAAAAGGGAGGCCCTTGGCCCCCTATCCAACGGAATTATTTCGTGGCCATGAGGACCATAGTTGTTCAAAAAATTACATAAACAGGTAAAGCCTGAAAAAAACAAATTACAACAAACGGCATGCAAGCCATAGCAAAATAGAAATAGAACTATCATTCTTCAATTGGATTCACATCCTCTGGAACGAGCGACAACTGAGACGTCCCTCCTGCTGGCTGAGCAACAAAATCCTTGAGGTACTCAGAGACCAAAATATTTTCGGCGGCTACATAGTAGTGGACCCCTATCCCTGAAGTATTGAGCTCGACGCCAGGATTCAAGACTTGGATTTGTTTCACCACATTTCCAAAGCTCACCTCAGAAGCGGCCTAGACGTCATCCATCGCAAGTTAGAGTCAGTCGACCAGATCAGCCCAAGTCTTCAGAACCTTTGCCTCTTCGAGCTCAACTTCTATGGGCGCAACTTCAGCAGTTATGGTTGCTACCTTCTCATCCAAGGCCTTCTTCTCGAGCAGCCACGCTTTGCGCTCTTTAGAAAATTTCTAAAGGTTCTCCTCGGCCAGTTTACAAGCATTTTCCACTTCGGTGAACCCTTTCTCGACCTCGGTTAGTCAGGTCTACAGCTTTTTGAGCTCAACCTCCTGAGAAGGACCCCCCTCGGTGTAGGCCAAAACCATCTCCAGTATCCGCATCAAACCCCTGGCATCTTGCGCCATCGACACCCTCTTCTTTGAGCGATCCAATCACTCGAGATAAAGTGATTGAGCCCGAGGAAGTTGCAAAGCAACACCCTCGAAGAAGGCCCTTTTCATCCAGCAAGGAGGTAGGTCTTACTTCCCATTACCCTTCTCACCAATCAAATCAGTGTTTCCCTTGATATGTGGCCTTTTCACGTTTGAGGACATTAGAGTGGGGGAGAGAGTACTGGCAGCTGGGCTCGATGATGAATTTCCCAACTCGGATGCTACAGTTGTCCCCGTACTAGCCTGGGCATCCTTTAATGCCTTCATCGCCTTTGAGGGAAGATTCTTGGCCATGCGCTTCTGGGCAGGATTCATCTTATCTGCAAATAAACAAAAAAATCAAAGTTAGCAAACAAGGACATAAATGTCGAGCACATAATATTATTTGAAATGTAAAGCAAATACCTAAGTATTAAACATGGTCCTCGCTTTTGAGGAGATCCTTAATGCCTATTAGACATGGATCATAAAAAATCTCCCTGTTCTTTTCTCTGACTAATTTCCCCCCTCGGCCCGTGCGCTGCATGCGAAGGATCCCTACGAAGAAATCCATCAAACAGTAAAATCTGGTATAATCCTCGTCACCGATTTGCCCCTCCTTCCACACATAAGTATCAAGCTTCATGTCAAAATGCTTCCGGGTCCACTAGAAAGGGAACTTGCAGACCAACTTGTTATGGTGCTACCCCTACTAGTTCAGGATTGGAGCCCCTTCCTCATCATACGTCAGGGTGAGCCGAAAAACATTCACCATGGACCTCCTCGAGATAGGCAGCACGAGCATGTACTTGTCCTTAAAAAATCTTACAGACTCCAGGTAAGCCTTGAATAGCTTCCTGTTGTCCTGTTTCAAAGCGACCCATTGATGCAGGTCGTTAACCTTGCTCCTCTAAAGATGGAAGAAGTAGAAGAAAAAAGAGATGGTGGCCCCTATCTTCAAGTAGTCGCACACTATCTCGAGCGCCCGCATGAAGGCAATCCCATTCGGGTGCAGTTGAGAGGGAGCCAGTCGAAGGTGCCTGAAAACGACCACCTAAAAGTTTGAAAAGGGTAGATGAAGGACCATCTCCCGAAACAGGATATCATACATTGGGATCCGCCGCTTATCATACTGCAAGAAAATCCAACTACTCTTTCCAAGAATCCATACCGATCAGTCCTATTGGTCATCATTTCCATTCACATACGAGTCCACCGGAGTGAAAACATCGGTCAGATTCTTAACAAAGTAGGACTTGTGATCTCATGGGACCGCTATGGCCCAAGTCCTTGGATCATCGTCGTCCTTACAAGCAAACATGCTGCCCTGGTCAGCGGGGGCCATCTCAGCATCCTCCTCTATGACATATTGGTCGAACCGATTCTATTCGGGCCCTGACGCCCTCGTGGAGCTCGACTCACTATGGATATCATCTTTGGAACTCTGAGAAGATCCGAAGAGCTTGCCCAGGAGGTCATCTCCAATATTATCATCCATAATACCTGAAAAGAAGAGGACAAAGGTGAGTTCGACAATAATATCAAAACCATCCTTCCACCATTGATCAAGTGAAAGGGCACTGATAAACGAGGACCTTATCCCCGGCCAGAGCTCTTACTTGGTCATCTAAGCAGACGATCTTTTCCCCCCGACAGAATGAGCCAAGGTTAACAAAACAATCTAAGTCATCACCAAAGATCATCTACAATACGTCGTGAATGATTCCAAACTTACCTAGGAAGGATCTACGACGGCTCCGGTGATTCTAACCCTCATAACCACCACCTGCCACCAACACTCCATAAGAATTTCCTAACAAACAGTACCTTAAACCTAACCGCATGCATTTCTAAGAAGAAATCTTCAAACTCTAGGTTGTAACAAAGGCTAAATCAGCTAAATACAAGAGAAATCTAAAAGCTTACCAGTTAAAAGAAGCAAGAAACTTCATTGGTCAACATACGAGCAACAACAAGCAAGAAGATTGAAGAAGCAAAAAATAAAAAATGCACTACTCCTATCCTATTTATAGCTGAACTCGTCTGCACGTAAGAGGCATGCGCCTAGGGAACTGTAAGGTCGTCATCATTAAACACTAGTCCCTAGGCCTGCCATCATTGCGCATCTACGACAGTGTGCTACCCAAGACACACTACCTCTTCAGCTTTCAAAGTTCAACCACTCAATTGTTCATATCTCACGAGAAGGACACCACGGGTGTCACACATACTCCCCACAAGGAGAACCCCTGTTCTGCGAGCAGATGCTAAAGTCATCCCTCCTCTGCCCAGAAGCAATGACTTGGGGGGCTACTATTCTGGACTAGCCTAACAGCTAGAGTAGGCCCAGACTATACTCCACCTTCAGCACGGCCCGTACGACCATAGCTCGAAGTCCCCCGCACTCCTTCGTGCACCACCGATCAATTGTCCTCCTAGACCAGTAAAACCGGCAGCGTTCGACGGAAACTTCTCCATCTTCCAGACAACAAGTTGACAAGACAACCAGGAACCGACCAGATCATTTCCCGTAACTAACCTCCTCCTTGGGACCAATGGCTAGTTGTGGATACTCTGCCCGATTTGACTGAGTCCTATCAGTTCTTATTTTTACGGACTCGAATATCTAGGCCCAAAATAGGAACCAATGGCTACGCGCCAGGGGTATTATATACACTCTCATACTTGTGAGGCTCAGCTATCTAATATTCATCTCTGAAACCCTGAAACTTTGCTTGTATCTCTTTGCTCCCACACTTACTTGATCATCGAAGTGTCTTGCAGGTACAACCTCATTTTCTCCTAAACTTTCCAACTAGTTATAGATCATCTTCTGACCTGTTTGCAGGTTCCGATCAACCGGTACGATCATGTGTGTGTGTGTGTGTGAACTTATTATTGGTCATTACACAAGACCTATAAAGGAAGAGGCAGATTATTTTGATCAAGGGGAAAATGAAGCAACTTTGAGACAATTGAAATCAAGATCCAGATTGAAATATTGTTTCCACTCAAATTCTCGAACAGAGAACTCAGATCATCTATAATTCCTTTTCATCTTTCTCCATCAAAATCAACTTGCTTATAAACAACACCATTCACGAATAACGTCACTCGCTAGATTTTCCGTGACAGAACCCTCATCTGCTTTCATCCATCTGTTTCAACACTGCACATCTGCTTCTATCATCTTCCAAACGCATACCCAACCTCCATTCACGCTTTAGTAAACTGCCCAAACTAAATCGCCTACCTCTGCAAGCTTACAGTATCGTCAAAGCTACTTCATTCTCCAACAATTTCCAACCTCTTCTGTGTCCACCGTTGTTCTACAACCATCCAACACCACCCTGCTACTTACCGATAAAACCTCCACTCAATCGAATAACACCATCATTTTCTCATCACTGAACTTTCAGTGCTTTCTCACCGAGCTACTATCACGGTTCAACATCCTCCTCCGTCACTCTCAAATTTTCGCCGACTCCTTCTTCCTTAATACGATAACAACAAACCGCACCTGCCAACAACCAGAACATCCTTTTAAATCTGCTTGTCACGCTACAACATAACCCCCTGGTCACTGTTGTCCAACTCAAACCAAACTGTCTTGCCCTGTTCTGAAACTCTGATACATCGTTTGGGTAAACTTCTCTTTCTCATTTCATTAATTTCTATTTTGTTTTGGTTGAATTGAAAATTGAAATTGATTTTGTTCTTGTTGTTCTTGTGAATAATTCCATGAGTTTATGTTGACATTGTGGAGATTGTTTGTGTTGAATAGATTGATGAGAATAATATAGTTATTGGTTATTGATGGTGATTTGTTTGAACTCAATTTCGAGCAATGTCTTCTTATCTCTAAGTTATTGTGTTTGGTATATGTTAATTTGAATGTTTATTTCAATGTCAACACCATTTGTGTTTAATTGTGGAAGTTTGTAATTGGTTTATAGTGTTGCTTGTGTCAATTAGATATAGGAATTATGGTTTGTTTGTTATTGATACCATGTTATTTGAATGAGTGTTCAAGAGATATTGATGACTTCACTTTGGTTCATTTGTTTACATTCTAGAATGGTTAGAACTTGTTGTTGATTTTGACATGTTCCTCATTGGTTTCATACATGCTTGAATTGGAATTGTTGAGTATCAACTGGTTTAGAAAGTTGCTACCTGTAATTTATTTGTTTGATTTAAGTTTGCGTTGAACTTGATTTTACATGTTTTAAACTTGAATCAAGTAATAATGCTAATTCTTGACCTTTGTTTCCACTTGTGAATTGAAAAATCATGGTAACCTTTATGGATTAGAATGCATATCATGTTTAATTGTGATTAATATTTATTGTCGTTGTTGTGCTACTTAATTGGACTTTGAACGATAAACTTGGCTATGGCATCTCTTGGTTTTTGAGTTTGAGTTTGATCGTTTGAGATGGACTTTGTGGAGCGTTATTAAGATTGAATAGTGGCTGCCCGAATTTTGATATAGGGATTTAGAGATTATTTTGAACCTGATTTGTCTTGTCGCAACGTGAATCTTTAGTCCTTATGTCACTTGTGATCAGAAAGTAACATTTACCATTGTGAAAGGGTAATATGAAAAAAATGATGAAAAAATGAAATGAATAGGAGATGAAGAATGAAAGAGACAAAAATTCCTACTAAGTCAAAACTTAAAAAATAAGTCGCTTATGCAAAAGTCAGGGCATCCCGCTGGATTTCAGAGTCAAATTCAAAATGAATTTGTCTAGGCGAGAGTTAGGAAAAGCAAGGGAAAGCCTGACAGAAGAAAAAGGATTACGAGATGAGGATTCTCAACAAAGAAAGAAGTTGCATGACCAGACACCAAAAGTAAAAGTAAATGACTGGCATGTCTAAAGAAAACCTCGGTTGGTTCCTCAACCGTCTCGAAATTTCTTTTGAGAGATGAGTGTTTGTATCAAAATATCTGAATTTAGGAATGAAGAACATCATGGAGAATGGGTGGGCACCAAATGTTTTGAGCATCAAATCCTTTTTTCTAAAATCGTGAACCAGGCCACGTTACAACCCTCAAAAGTCCCAATTGAAGCAGGGTTTATTTTGAAAGCGTACTTCAATGAGATATCATTTCCTGATTCCCATAAGTTTTGCTAAATTTTTGTGTTGGTATCACGTGCTTTCGTCATCTTTCATACAAAAATCAATGTCGCATCTTAGCCATTGATTTGTTCAAAAGGTTTTGTGACATCTTTTCCAATAAAATCTTGAAGACTTACATAATTGTTGCACTAGAATTATCATTCTTAGAATAAACATTTTTTCTGCTTGTAAAACAATTGTTTGACATCATGGAAGCTTACATTTGAGTATCAACAAAGGGCATGTCTTCGAGAAGAAGTTGTTGAGCAAATAACACACAACATTCAGTCAATCTAGGGAAGTTACGTCGAGATTTGACAAATCTCTAGAAGTTCTTTGGTCGGGAAAGTTATCTTAAATGCATTCAGGCTAGGGCAAGTTGTAAGTGTTATCTTGATCATCATGGTAAACTTGGGACACCAAAGTTGTTTCCAAGGGAATTTTTAGATTTTTGTCAAGATAGTTACTACGTTCTCCTCCATGTCGAGAATCTTCCTCAAGTAGGATTATTTCTTGTGATCTGCCTTGCAGATGTGTGCATGGTTTCCTTTACAGTTGTTGACCAGTTAGTGGATTTTCTCTAGGCTGTGGTGTGGTGTTAGATTTGTAATCCCATTTTTCCCAGTTAAGTCTTGGTTCAGATTTTCTCCAAGTTGTTATTTGATGTTGGATATAAAATCTCATTTTCCCCAGTTAAGTCTTGGTTCAGATTTACTCCAAGTTGTTATTTGATGTTGAGTTTGTAATTCCATATTCCCTAGTTAAGTCTTGATTCAAATTTCTCCGGCTAAGTGTGATTCCTTTTTACAATTGAGTGGTGATCAAGCAAAGATTGCAAAGTTATCAAGCATTTTCTTAGTTTTTAGATTCTTTTTCCCTTTGTGTTGAGAAGTGATGTAGAATCTCTTGCAGAGCATTACTCCATTCGGTTATGACATTATTGTTGTTGTGTGCCCCCAAGTAGCCAGACAAGGGCAGTATATCTTCTAAGAAGTGTTGAGACAAGTGTCAACTTCTTAGGTTTTCTCTCGCCATGTGCTGAGTTTGATTTAAAATCCCCATAAGTCGACCTCTTGTTGTGATGTTAACTTCTTAATTCCCCAGATGAATTGAGGATGATGCTTCCATCTAAAGTTGTTATCCCATGAAGTTTCATGATTTCTCCCCAGAGAAGTTTGCACAACTATTATTATTGATATTGAAGAATGTATTTGGGATCCCTTCGGCGTGTGCGGTTTCTTTTTCACCAACGAAGTCAGCACGACATCCCCAATTGAAGTCTCGGCGATGTGGTTTTCATCTTCCCTAGTGAAGCCAGTATTTGGAATCTCCAGTTGAAGTCTAGACGATTGGGCATTGTCTTCCCCAGTCAAAGTCTATATGACATTCCCCGGTGAAGCCTGGAGGAGGACATTACAACCATGTAGTTGTTTTGGTTCATTGCTATCAGACTGTGTTTTGATTATTCTTTAAACCATGTTTTTCCCAGTGAAGTTAAACTGTGAAGTAGGACTTTGTTTCATCAGTGGGTGCTTACTCTCTTATGGGATCTTCATCTGAGATGTGATTTAACTGAATGTTATCTTTATCTATGTTGGTTTTGTTTGGTTGTCCCTAGTGCAGTATATCTATTTTATCCGCATATACATGACAACATTCATACATCCTCGCATACATCATGCATAGTTGAATTAAAATTCATTGCTCATTTGCATTCATTGATGTTTTTGTTTGCATATTATCCTCTTTGCAGAGTTGTATTACCCTCTCTCCAATAGAATATTAACTTTAAGCAGAAAGTGTATATCCTTTCAATTTCCCTATTGAGTTATCCCTTGTGGAAGAATTTCGCTTTAGTTTTCCTACCTAGCTTATTATCTTGTTGGAACTTTATCCCAATTTAAGTTTACTCCTCGTTGGATGGGGTCTTAGTTGATTTTTTCACTTCGGTCTGTTCCTGGTTTGAATTTTTGGTCCCGACAATAATATTATTTTGATCCTCTCTAGTTTATGAGCCTTGGATTGGGAGTGTACATTTATTTTTTGTACTCCGATGGACGGATGTCTCTTTGTTATGGGAGATAGTTCATTGTTGAGATTTTACTCATATGGATGATAGTCTCTTCATTATGGGAGATAGTTTGTTGTTGAGATATAACTCCGATGGATGGTAGTCTCATCATTATGGGAGACATTTCAGTGTTGAGATTTTACTCCGATGGATGGTGTTGTACCCCAAAATTTGCCCTCCCATATTCTTCAAGATTTGCCAAGGTCAAGGTTCAAAATGTCTCAAGGGTTGCACAGTCCAATTGCCTCCTAACAGTCAAAAATTAGGGTTTTGGTTCTTGCATGGAAGTTGAGGTTTTCAAGGGCTCAATCAAGTCTCACATGCCTATAAACATTGTCAAGCATCCATATGCCAAGTTTCAAGACTCACAGCACAAAATTGCACAGTCAAAAACCCTAATTGCTTCACAATCAACTACAGGGGCAAAATGGTCATTTGACAGTCAAAAGTCAAAATTTTTGGTCAACATCTTATTTTGAAGCCACAAACATCATTTGATCAATACTTGATCATGATTCTCAAGGCATGGCTCAAAAAGTCTCAAGATGCAAAAGTTTCTATTTTTGGACAGTTGAAAAAGTCAACTGCAAATTGACCAAGGCATAACTTCCACATGGTTTATCAGAAAAATTCCATCCAAAGCTCATTTTGAAGAGAATGACATTTCCTACAACTCCTCTTCACACTTCAAGTCCAAGAAATGCTCTCACAAAAAGTTATCAATCTCAACATTATAGGTCATTTTCAAAAGTCAACAAAAAGGGACTTTAAGTCAAAGACCATAACTTGAGATTGGTAAATCAAAATGACATGGGACCAAAGACATTGGTTAGAGGACTTCAAGACCTTTCCAAAATGTCCAAGAACATGATCAAAGCTTAAAAATTGAGCAAGATATACCTTGTGGAAGTTGGGAAATTTTTGGGAATTTTGAAAAGTCAACTTTGCTTCAAATGCCTCAAAATTTCTAATGGGCCTCAATTTCTTCCATGAATCATCATCCAAAAGCTATGCACGACCCATTAAGCTAAAAGGGAGTTATTTTCTTATTTTTAATTAATTAATTGAGTTTTTAATCCTATTAATTCATTTAATTAAAATTAATTATGAAAAAATACTCAAATAAAAGTTTTGAATCTTTTGGTGCAGCATATTCACTCATCATGACCTAGAGATTTCGTGTACCACATCAAGAGGCAAGATCTTCCAAAATAGGCAAGTTTTCATGGCAAAAAGTTTGAAGAAAAGATATGCAAAATAAAAAATTCAAAAGCATTGAATACATGGATTATGGGCTTGTTTTGTTTGACCTAATCATGCTACATACATATGAAAACATAACCTAAGGCATAGGGACACAGAAGCTGCGCTGCAAACACAAGATCAAACTTGCACTTTTTCACAAAAATCTCAAAACTGTTTTCATAGCTGCTGTGCGTTTCAAGGCCAAAAAGCCATCCCAAAAGCTTGCTCACACATCCAGAAAAGGATTGCAATCAAAAACACAGCCCCTAACCTCAAGAATTGGTAGATGAAGTCTCCCTGTTCATAACTTTTTTCACATTCGTGTTTGAATTTGCATACATTTTTCATACGTTTTAAGCATTGATTTATACTAATGTGCATTTTCTGAAGCTAATGACATAACTCAATTGAGTTATTAGGCCCTGTATCAAAAATTGCCATGGAAGCGTTTTAGGGTTTCAGAGCTCCAATTTTGGGGTTTCATTCATCTGGAAAAATTGGACCATAAGACCAGCACCATTGAAACCAGGACCTTCCAACGAATAGAAACCAACCATCGCACCCTTTTTCTTTTTCACTATATGCTAATCGCTATTTTTCAGGTTTAGGGTTAGTGGGGGTTTAAAACCCCCGCTATCTATTCTTATTTTTAGGCCAAAACAAAGACACAATGGAGAAGACGCTGAGTTGTAAATACAGGACTAGGCAATTCAAACATTCGCGCGTGTTTTTTGTTCTACCAATAGCTCTTATTCTCTTTCATAATAATTACGTTCCATATTAACATCAGATAAACGCGTTTGGCTTGGTGGAAGATGTGTTGTCATGCAAGCATTGGGACCTGGGTTCGATTCCCAGGTCCCCCATATTTCTCCATATTTTTTGTGTTAACATGTTCAGGTGATTATCTCACTCAAAGGAGTACCATACACCCAACGCCTTGGCTTGCCACGCGCCCTGAAGCCCCAATCCAAAGGCCAGAACCTGGAGTCCACCATGTACCCTGGTCAACTGACGCACACGTAACCACAAAAAGTCCAAAAGGGCCAGCTTTCTAATGGGCCAAACTGCTTCAACAAAACCTCCAAATTGGGCAGAACCCCCCCCCCCCCCCCCCCCCCCCTTTGTTTGTATTTTCTTTCTCTCATTTTTTTCTCTTTTATTTATTTTAATTTAATTACTTTCTTTTAATTCACCAAATTAATTTTCATAATACAAAAATACAAAAAAAATCCAAAAAAGTCAAAAATAAAAATATGTATATTTAATTTTTGATTCATTAATAGTTTTGTAAATAAATTTTAATAATCAAATTAGTTTAATTTTAGGTTTAATTTTAATGTTTTTCTTAATAACTAAAATACATAGAAATTAGGGTTTTTAACATTTTTATTATCTTTTTTTTTTCAATAAATAATTTCTCCCTATTATTATTATTAACCATTAATTAATTTTGTAAATAAATATGTCATTTAATTAATTAGGGTAAATTAGGTTAAAACTTAAACATTTTTTCTTTAATAATTAAAAACAATTTAGAACTAGGGTTTTATTTAATTTCAAATTCCAATTAATTTTCTTTATTTCCATTAAATACAAAAACATCAAAAAAATAAGTTCCTTTCTTTATTTAATCATTAATTAATTTTTAATTTCAATCTAATCTTTAAAGGGTCCAACGCCCTCGCACTTTCGATTCCAATTTCCTTTCGCGCGTTTGTCTTTATTTTTCGTTTTAAATTTATGTAATTGCCCCAAAGCTTTGTAATAGTAATTAGGACATTTATTTTCCGCACTTTTATTCAAAATCGGGTCTTTGTTAATTTGGCGATGTATAGACCCGCGCCTTGTAATAGCGTAGGACCTTTATTTTCCGCATTTTAATTTCCACACCTTTTAACTGCTAATCACATGAAAGAATGTATGCCCAAATAAAAATCAAAGCGTAGATCACTGTTGCACCCCAAAATTTGCCCTCCCATATTCTCCAAGATTTGTCAAGTCAAGGTCACAAAGTTCTCCAAGGGCTATGCAGTTCAACTGTCTCCTATACAGTCAAAACTAGGGTTTGTGTTTTGATCAAGAATTGAAAGTTTTCAAAGGTCTAATAAAGTCTCATGTGCCTAAAAATGTGGTCAAGCATCCTCATATCAAGTTTCAAGGCATTCAGCTCAAAATTGCACAGTCAAAACCCTAGATTGCACTACAGTCAACTGTAGGGGCAAAATGGTCATTTGACAGTCAAAAGTTCAAATTTTTGGTCAACATATCATTTTGAAGCCACAAACATCATTTGATCAATGCTTGATCATGATTCTCAAAATTTGGCTCAGAAATCAGCAAAGATTCAAAAGTTACTATATTTGGACAGCTGAAAAAGTCAACTGAAATTGACCAGGGCATAACTTTCACATGGATTATCAGAAAAATTCCATCCAAAGCTCATTTTGAAGAGAAAGACATTTCCAACAACTCATCTTCATATTCCAAGTCCAAGAAATGCTCTCACAAAAAGTTATCAATTTCAACATTATAGGTCATTTTCAAAAGTCAACAAAAAGGGACTTTAAGTCAAAGGCCATAACTTGAGATTGGTAAATCAAAATGACATGGGACCAAAGGCATTGGTTAGAGGACTCAAAGACCTTTCCAAAATGTCCAAGAACATGTGAAAAGCTTAAAAATTGAGCAAGTTATGCCTTGTGGAAGTTGGGAAATTTTTGGAAATTTTTGAAAGTCAACTTTACTTCAAATGATCCAAAATTGCTAATGGGCCCATTTTTCTTCCAAGTTTCTTCATGCCAAGCCTATGCACGACCATTAGGCCCAAAAGGAAGTTTTTCTCCATTTTTATTTATTTATTTGGATTTTTTATCATTTATAATTCATTTAATTAAATAAATTGCATGAAAAATACAAACCTAATGAAAACAAATCTTTTTATGCATGATTTGAACTTAATATTTCGTGCACATGCTAATATAGAAGGTTTTGGCTTGATTGAAACCTAATTGACACAAAAACCATGAAAAAAGATTCAAAAAGATATTAAGGAAATCAAATATTGAAAACAATGAATGCCTTGGATTTGGATCAATTTTTCCAACCTAATTGCTTCCTTACATATACAGGAATGTAAACCTAATCAAGAAGACTGGAAGCTGCGCCCAAGAAGCCATTACAAACTTGCAAAAATTCTCAAAAAGTTCAAAACTGAAAAGCAGGTTCTAGGTTGATTCAAGGCATAAGATTGATCGCAATAGCTTCCTTTGGTTCCCCTGAAGCTAACTGAATCGTTCTCCAGGTCCCATACTTAAAGAAACGCAAGGTTGCTGTTAAAGTTGGTAAAAGAAATTTCGAAATTGCTTCCCATTATCCATGCATCTTTAACATATTCTATTGCTATTTTTATACTCAGAGTGATGTTTACAAACTAACTGTATGGTTTAATTAAGGTTTCATGCCCTATATGCCAATTCACCATTAGAGATGCCTAGGGTTCCGAAATTTTCAAATTGGGCGTTCTCAATTCTTATAAAATTAAGACGTACCAATGCTATGACTGAAATCTACAGGTTGAGACGAAGAAGACAGGACGTTCGCGCTCAATTTATGAGCATTCAGGACCTAATCGCTATTTTGAAAACACGCATATATTGAGGGGGTTCAAAACCCCCGTTAAACGTTTGTTATTTTTTCAGGCAGAAAGAAACGCGAAGAAGACGAGTACATGGCACCATCTGAGTGGCTGTTTCAAATTTTGCGCGCGCTCCAAGCACTAACTCCCACTTTCTCTTTTATTAATTGTCACTTGTTATATATTAAATATGATTCACATGGCTCAGTGGCAAGTCCCTATGCGTACAATCTCCAAGACCTGGGTTCGAGTCCCAGGTCTGAATAATTCCATATTATTTTTCTATACTAATTCCCATGCAGGTCCAGCTTTGAAGTACATCATGCACCAGCATAATCAAGCGTGCCACGTCCATTCCAACGTTAGATCAATGGCCAAGAATCTGAGGAACACATAAATCCTGGTCAAATGCGCCATACGTGATTGAGAAAGTCAATGAGATTTCCAGCAAATGGGCCAAAATTCTAGGGCCTCCACCTCCTAATCTGGGGTTACACCCCCCTGGTTTGCTTCCTTTCTTTTTTATTATTTTATTTCTGATTGTTATTTTATTATTTTTTTATTTAGTTAATTATCTTTTTCTACAAAATATTAAAATATCAAAAGATACAGAAAATACAAAAAAATATAATATTTATTTTATTGTGATTATTTTCAAATTAGCATGTAAATAATTTAGTAAATTAGGTTATAAGTGTAATTCCTTTTAACAAAAATGTAAAAAAATATAGAATTAGGTTAATAAACACTTTTTTTCCTTTTTTAATTTTTTCCTTTTTTTCCACAGTAATAATTAATTATTTATTTATTTTTTATAATTAAATTGTATATAAAAAAATTTAGGGTTTTATTTAGTTAAAAATTTCAATATTTTCTTAATAACTAAAAATAGTTAGAACTAGGGTTTAACTCTTTATTTTAATTTTAATTAATAATTCTTTTCCATTAAATCTAAAAAACATAAAAATACCTAAAAACATTTTTCTTCTTAATTTTAATTTTAATTCCTCTTTATTTAATTAATTCATGTAACTTTAAATTTTTGCAAAAGGGTCCAACGCCCATTGTTTTAATTATTTTATTTCGCACTTTACTTTGCTTTATTTATTTTCTGTCAAATCGGGTCCGGTTTATTTTGGCGATGTGGACCCGCGCCATTTGTAATAGTTTAGATTTATTTCCTCGCAAAATATTTAACTGTTAACCAAGCATGAAAGAATGAATGTCTTAATAAAATCAAGCGTAGATCACAACAAACATGACAAGACAAATATCAATGAAAACAATACACGAATCGCACACACCACCCCTAGGGTACGCCTCACTGTTGCCTTTCGAAAGGTGGTCGTCGAGTAGAGGACGTCTTAGTAAGTCCTCATGATCCGGGAACCTGGCATGAGGGTAGCTTCTAAGGTGTCTTCCCATTGCTCTGGTGATCACCATGCCCCTATAAACTCGAATTGACCCGAACACCTCCAACGGTGGTGCTACCTACCTCTCAATGGTGGGATGGCACTACTTTAAAGGACATTTACACAGACGAATTCCTTAGGGTAGGTAGGTTCTCAAGGATACTTGCTCTAATCTCAAAACAAACTCAAAAATACTTTTCACACTGACACTTTTTCAAAAGCTTTCAAAGCAAATTTTTCAAACACTCTGACGCACGAGTCGAACTGAAATTTTTCAAAGAAACTTTTTAAAACCCACATTGAAAAGCAAACAAACAATTTTGAAAACACATTGAGCAAGTACCTAAGAGCCCATGGATAACCATGGATAGAAAGGGTGCTAACACCTTCCCTTTCTATAACCTACCTCCCGAACCGAGAGCAATCTCTTAAAAGGAATTTTTCTGTGCTTTTGTCCTTTCCATTTGGAGAAAATAAAAGACGGTGGCGACTCTTGCTTCCGCGACATTTCGCGAACCAGCGTTAAACAGTCAGTTCCAGATCCACCGATCACAGAACTGGCGACTCTGCTGGGGACATCTTATAAAGTGGGGTGTACCTTAGGGCTAGGTCATAACTATGTTTTCAATCGTCTTCTTTGCTTGCTTTATTATTGTGGGTTGCTTGGGAGTTCTATAGATCCTAACCCGGATCTGGGGGATACCTTCTTAGAAAGTAGCAACAAGGTTGTGAGGGAACTGTGCGGGGTATACCGACATGGTTGAAACAGTCTGCCACGTTGATGTGGCACTTTGGTGTGTACCGGTAACCCTTGAGTTCAGTCAAGGAGAGTACGGGGCCTCCGAGTGGTGTCGTGAAGCATCAACAGACCTTAGGAACCTTAATTGAACTATCTTGGCCTCTTTAGGGTAGTGAGATAACTGACTTTGGTGCAGTCCGAGGTTGGTTGATACTCGATACTACACTCAATTGAGGGTTGCTTTCCTGGAATATTTCGGTCGCCAGTTCAGTGGCTAAATCGAAACGATGAACAATGAAAGCAATCCAGTGATATTGGGACCCTTAGAACCCGGTTACTTCTAATAGGACAGGTTGAGCCCACCAACTTCAAGAGGGTAATACCCCGACCCCATGCGGGCCTTAAACTCTAAGGGCTTTCTCTTGTGTGACTTGTGTGCCTTCGTACTTGACTACTTGCATGCTTGTTATCTGACGTATGAATTACTTGCAGGTTTTGTTTACAGTCCTTAACCAGGACTCATAACAAGGTTTACCAAGTTTCTTGCAGGTCTTGTTTATAGTCCTTAATTGGGACTCATAACATGGTACTAAATGTCTTGCAGGTCTTGTTTATAGTCCTTAACTAGGACTCATGACAGGGTTTACCAAATTTCTTGCAGGTGTTGTTTATAGTCCTTAACAAGGACTCATAACAGGGTACTAAGTTTCTTGCAGGTTTTGTTTATAGTCCTTAATTGGGACTCATAACAAAGTATATTGAATTTCTTGCAGGGTCTGTTTATAGTCCTTAATTGGGACTCATAACAGGGTTTACCTACATCACCCCATGCATAGCATGACATCATACCATTGCATACCATTGCATACATCCTAACCCATTTCAAGGATCTCAAGGGCTTGTGATGCAGGTCAGGATGAACCAATTGTCTAGCCAGGGGCAAAGAGGATTTATTTTCCTCTAGCCAAGGTTGTCAGGGGCTATGACCCACTAGATATGGTGAGCCTTTGACCCTTGAAGAAGGGCTCTCTACAACAGGAAGTCCCTTCAATCAAGTTATCGGTTTTTCAACTCTAACAAGCTTCTCTGTTTATCCCGCGAGGTCCTTGAAAACATTGCATGCATATCATACATCTCATTGCATTGCAGGTGTCCCTTTGACAGGTCGCTTACCCTTCTCCGCTGTTTATTTCAGCCGATCGTCATGAATCCTGAATCATCAGCCGAGCAGACTATCAAGGACCTTCAAGCTCAGAACGCCCAGTTCCAAGAGCTGATAATGAATCTGACCCAGGGGCAGCAAGATCTGAAGGCTTTGCTCTTGAAGAAGGACAAGAAGAAGAAGAGGACTGTCCTGTTCAGCCCTAGGCGCAGATCTGGGAATACACCGCAGACTGAAACTGAGAGGACAACCCCATCTGTGAGGGAAAGCAGTCATCATGAGAGAGAGGTTCCCAGTCCAGTGGTCTCCGACAACGAGACAGATTTTGACGAAGAGCAGTACCCTCCTGCTAATGACAGATATAAGCAACTGGAGGACAGAATGAAAGCTATGGAGGTTCAACAGGTACCTGGGCTGGATTTCGGAGATCTGGGTTTGTCAACCGGTGTGATCATCCCCCATAAGTTCAAAGCACCATCCTTCTCCAAATATGACGGGGCGTCTTGTCCCAAGCTGCATTTAAGGTCCTATGTTCGGAAAATTCAGCCGTACTCTGCGGATAAGAATTTATGGATCCACTTTTTCCAGGAAAGTCTTTCAGGGACTCACCTCGAATGGTTCTATCAACTGGATGGGACCAAAGTTCGTAACTGGGAGGAGTTGGCTACTGCTTTCTACAAGCAGTATCAATATAATGCCGACCTTGCCCCCACGCGTACTCAACTCCAGGGTATGTCGTTAGGTGCAAGTGAAGGTTTTAAAGAATATGCGCAGAAATGGAGGGATCTTGCTGGAAGAGTACAACCACCTCTGACTGATCGGGAACTTGTGGATATGTTCTTGGGGACCTTGTCTGGTCCATTTTATAACCACCTGATTGGGAATTCGTCTGCTGGATTCACAGATCTTATCTTGACTGGAGAGCGAATTGAAGCTGGCATCCGGTCTGGGAAAATTCAAGAGGCTACACCTTTTGATAAAAAGCCTCATCATGGAAAGAAAGAATCCAATGCTGTGCACGGTAAAAAGAGCCGTCATGAGGCAGGGGCAATCCAGATCTCCAATCCCGGACCTGCTCAACAAGGACAAGGGCAACAGCGAAAGGAGAAACGGCAGTATACCAAACTCAACATGTCGTTGGATCAAGCACTGCAACAACTGTTAAAGACAGGGCTGATCACCTTAAGGGCTCCTCTTCGGAATCCGAACACTTCTGCTCCCAACTATCATCCCAACGATAGGTGTGCATATCATTCAGATAGCCCGGGGCATACTACAGACAATTGCTGGCCTCTCAAGAATAAGATTCAAGATATGATCGACGCTGGAGAGATTCAGTTTGAAGTGCCAGAGACTCCGAACATAGTCACTGCTCCGTTGCCCAATCATTGAAGCCTTTTGTTTATTTGAATATTTTGAGTTGTACTTTTCTTTGCTTATACAAACAATTAATGTCATAGCAAACTCTTTTATTCTATTAATGCATCGCATATGTCTGTTTTGGAAATTAATACAATTGTTTTCATTATATTCAAATTCCTTTTCATATTTTTCTGATGATCAACTCTTGGTTAATAATTCTGAGCCTCTTGAGGGAGGATGACGAAAACGATACCACGATCTTTACAGTATGCTTTTGAACAGACCCCGCTGATGAGGTACAGGCATTGTTTCAATTCCTAAACACTGGAGTTATAAGGATGATAATCCCTCGTTAACCCCTCTGAGCCAAAGAAGTAGGAGTTTTTTTATTTTCGAAAATTGAAACCCTTAATCATAACCTGGGGCAGGGTAGTCTCTCAGTTGATCCAAGTGCATGACGAATGGCACCGAAGAGATCTTTACAAAACGAACAAAGACAGTGATGGTTCAAAACAATCAAAAGGACAGGCAGTCATCATCAAAATTCATAAATGAAAAGCCCAAAAAGTCTAAACCTACAAAGGGGACTTATGAAACTGGGGCATCCCGCTGACTGTAATTCCAAAAAAGGAAACAGTTCAGGCAAAAAAAAAGAAAGGGATAACAAAAATCAAGAAAGAGGTCTTATAAACCCTCGACAAAAATGACTGCCTATTCAGAATAAATCATCAACATCTGAACCATTATTGGAACATCAAAGCAAAGACTCAAGCAAGGTCTAACGCACGATCAACTGAGTTTAGGTTTGGAGAACATCACGAAGAGCGGGTGGGTATAAAAAATTTGAGCCTTTATCCTTTGTTTCTTAAACCGTGAACCAGGCCACGATATAACCCTTAAAAGTCCTAGCTGAAGCATGGGTTAGTTCGAAAGCATACTGTTACGAAAGGTATCCTGACTCCTGAAGGCCTACGGTAAATACGGAGTTGACATTACGTTTTACGAACATTTACTTGTTTTATGAAAAAGAATGCATCTTCAAAATCTTCAAGACAGACATGAGCTTTGCATTTTTTAACATAACTTTGTTTGCATATGACTTTCTGTTTGAACAGCAGGGAAATTCGCACGAGAAATACCTAGTGAACAAAAGCACTTCCAATCAAGGGGCACGGCATGACTATTGTCCATCATCTGGGGCAGTCCAATCAAGATTCGGAGAATCTCTCAAAAGGCCAACCAGCCTGGGGCAAAACTCCACCTGAGTCATTTGGGGCATTTCAACAACAAATCTCGCCTGATCAAACATCTTCTGATGACAAAACACTTCTAAACAGGGGCAACTCCCTACTTTCCGAGAACGGACATAGTCGGAAAAATACTACGCGGAATCAAAGACCCGCTAGGTTGACACACCTAGGCAAAAATAAGGGCTTCCCGACGAACCAAAAGGGTTCGGGCAAAATGAAGGGATGAAATGAAAAATCTGTACACCCGGCAAGTCGAAAACCTGAAAAGGCGGCTTGGGCAAAAATGGGTATCCCGGTGGACTGAAAACCCGGAAGGGCAGTCCAGGCAAAAGTTAGGGATCAAAGCGTACGACTATGTCCCGTCATCTTATCATCTGCCTACCAGAAGAAGGTTTGACCCTCAACAACTATCAGCACCCCACAAGGAACAGGGGCAATAAAGGTTGGTCTGAGCAGTCTGATTGTTCTATCCTCCAAAGTATCAGGGTAGGTCCTGTTGAAGAGCGTAACCAATACAGTCAATACCTCCCCAGGAGGGTCCAACCCAGCTTCCCCAGGAAGGTTGGAATCTATCTCCCCAAGCAATAAGCATACCCCCAGTCGATTCTGGAAGCTTATCCTCACGGAGCACGAACGCGTCTCCCGGCTTTATTTAAAGAGTTATTTCCTTAACAGGATATAACTGGGTTATCCTCAGCCAAAAGCCACGGGAAGAGCGTCGTCGACAGAATCCTCTTATCCCCAGCGAAGCCCATTCATACTT
Organism: Vicia faba; assembly: GCA_948472305.1. Taxonomy (NCBI): domain Eukaryota; kingdom Viridiplantae; phylum Streptophyta; class Magnoliopsida; order Fabales; family Fabaceae; genus Vicia; species Vicia faba. The sequence continues at coordinate 156,608,919 of OX451741.1, read as the reverse complement.
CCAATACGGCAAGGTATCCTCAGCGAGTCATCCTCAACAATTCAGCAAAAGCATCTCCCCACAGAGTATTTCTTCCCAGCATGGTCGCTAGAATATCTTCTTCTCCCCGCAGAATCTTCCATTCGCCAAGATTATTTCCCAACGGAGTTATCTTCTCCTACCGGTGCACTTGCAACTATTAACCCCAGCGGAAGCAAAAGCTATTCTTCCACATCAGCCCAGGATACGACTTCCCGGCACCCGTCAAGGATTTATTTTCTTAGACAAACATACATTCATAAAACGTCACATACATCATTATAGCATGCATATGCATCATACTACACGAATCTCATTGATTTTGAAAACATACAGTTCATGCATCATGATTTTGCATACAATTATGTTTTGCCTTTTCAGGAAAAAGATCAATACAAAAATGATTACTATCAACTATCGCAATTCCTTCTAGATATAGTTTCAGATGTAAACCCAGCGATGGTGACGTTCTGATACTGCTTCCAGATTTCCTTCTCGATATAGTTTCAGATGTAAACCCAGCGATGGTGACGTTCTGATGCTGCTTCCAGATTCCCTTCTAGATATAGTTTCAGATGTAAACCCAGCGATGGTGACGTTCTGATGCTGCTTCCAGATTCCCTTCTAGATATAGTTTCAGATGTAAACCCAGCGATGGTGACGTTCTGATACTGCTTCCAGATTTCCTTCCAGATATAGTTTCAGATGTAAACCAGATATGGTGACGTTCTGATACTGCTTCCAGATTTCCTTCTAGATATAGTTTCAGATGTAACCCAGCGATGGTGACGTTCTGATACTGCTTCCAGATTTCCTTCCAGATATAGTTTCAGATGTAAACCAGATATGGTGACGTTCTGATACTGCTTCCAGAGGTCCTTTTTAGATGTTTCCCTCTCCGACGATGAGTGTGAGGTGATATTCTCCCTATGGTTCCCTCTCCAACGGTGTGTGAGGTAGTAATCCCTTTTCAGAGGTTTCCCTCCCCGACGATGAGTGTGAGGTGATATTCTCCCTATGGTTCCCTCTCCAACGGTGTGTGAGGTAGTAATCCCTTTTCTGATGTTTCCCTCTCCGACGATGAGTGTGAGGTGATATTCTCCCTATGGTTCCCTCTCCAGCGGTGTGTGAGGTAGTAACCCCTTTTTCAGATGTTTCCCTCTCCGACGTTGAGTGAGGTGATGATTCCCTTTCAGATTATAATAGCTTATGGTTCTCTGCCCAATACTGCGAAGATAATAATTCCCATCAAGATTTTTCTCAACGAGCGTTGTTGAGATTAAAATCGTCCAAGGTTCTCTTATCATTCATGCTAAAGCAGTAACCATTCCTGGTTCATTCATCAGTGTTTGAAGCTCCAGACTCAGCTCCTGTAACCAGTCAGGACGCATCTATACCAAGCATCCGAAATCAACTCCTGTAACGTGTCAGGTACTCATTTTTCTTTTGCAGGTATGCAGGTTCTAGCTAAAGAATCTCCTACGCGATCAACATCCAGATGGCATCTATAAGCCCATCATCCTATCCAACAATCACCAAATGGCATCTGTAAGCCCATTCCCCCCATCACAATGCCACCATGTGAGCGCAAATTTCTGGGCACTCTAGTGTCCAATCATCTTTTACCCTCGGATTACGAAAGGCACGCCAGCCTATCTGCATCCTCAGGTCTAAGAAGATTGAACAGGGGCAACTGTTGCACCCCAAAATTTGCCCTCCCATATTCTCCAAGATTTGTCAAGTCAAGGTCACAAAGTTCTCCAAGGGCTATGCAGTTCAACTGTCTCCTATACAGTCAAAACTAGGGTTTGTGTTTTGATCAAGAATTGAAAGTTTTCAAAGGTCCAATCAAGTCTCATGTGCCTAAAAATGTGGTCAAGCATCCTCATATCAAGTTTCAAGGCATTCAGCTCAAAATTGCACAGTCAAAACCCTAGATTGCACTACAGTCAACTGTAGGGGCAAAATGGTCATTTGACAGTCAAAAGTTCAAATTTTTGGTCAACATATCATTTTGAAGCCACAAACATCATTTGATTAATGCTTGATCATGATTCTCAAAATTTGGCTCAGAAATCAGCAAAGATTCAAAAGTTACTATATTTGGACAGCTGAAAAAGTCAACTGAAATTGACCAGGGCATAACTTTCACATGGATTATCAGAAAAATTCCATCCAAAGCTCATTTTGAAGAGAAAGACATTTCCAACAACTCATCTTCATATTCCAAGTCCAAGAAATGCTCTCACAAAAAGTTATCAATTTCAACATTATAGGTCATTTTCAAAAGTCAACAAAAAGGGACTTTAAGTCAAAGGCCATAACTTGAGATTGGTAAATCAAAATGACATGGGACCAAAGGCATTGGTTAGAGGACTCAAAGACCTTTCCAAAATGTCCAAGAACATGTGAAAAGCTTAAAAATTGAGCAAGTTATGCCTTGTGGAAGTTGGGAAATTTTTGGAAATTTTTGAAAGTCAACTTTACTTCAAATGATCCAAAATTGCTAATGGGCCCATTTTTCTTCCAAGTTTCTTCATGCCAAGCCTATGCACGACCATTAGGCCCAAAAGGAAGTTTTTCTCCATTTTTATTTATTTATTTGGATTTTTTATCATTTATAATTCATTTAATTAAATAAATTGCATGAAAAATACAAACCTAATGAAAACAAATCTTTTTATGCATGATTTGAACTTAATATTTCGTGCACATGCTAATATAGAAGGTTTTGGCTTGATTGAAACCTAATTGACACAAAAACCATGAAAAAAGATTCAAAAAGATATTAAGGAAATCAAATATTGAAAACAATGAATGCCTTGGATTTGGATCAATTTTTCCAACCTAATTGCTTCCTTACATATACAGGAATGTAAACCTAATCAAGAAGACTGGAAGCTGCGCCCAAGAAGCCATTACAAACTTGCAAAAATTCTCAAAAAGTTCAAAACTGAAAAGCAGGTTCTAGGTTGATTCAAGGCATAAGATTGATCGCAATAGCTTCCTTTGGTTCCCCTGAAGCTAACTGAATCGTTCTCCAGGTCCCATACTTAAAGAAACGCAAGGTTGCTGTTAAAGTTGGTAAAAGAAATTTCGAAATTGCTTCCCATTATCCATGCATCTTTAACATATTCTATTGCTATTTTTATACTCAGAGTGATGTTTACAAACTAACTGTATGGTTTAATTAAGGTTTCATGCCCTATATGCCAATTCACCATTAGAGATGCCTAGGGTTCCGAAATTTTCAAATTGGGCGTTCTCAATTCTTATAAAATTAAGACGTACCAATGCTATGACTGAAATCTACAGGTTGAGACGAAGAAGACAGGACGTTCGCGCTCAATTTATGAGCATTCAGGACCTAATCGCTATTTTGAAAACACGCATATATTGAGGGGGTTCAAAACCCCCGTTAAACGTTTGTTATTTTTTCAGGCAGAAAGAAACGCGAAGAAGACGAGTACATGGCACCATCTGAGTGGCTGTTTCAAATTTTGCGCGCGCTCCAAGCACTAACTCCCACTTTCTCTTTTATTAATTGTCACTTGTTATATATTAAATATGATTCACATGGCTCAGTGGCAAGTCCCTATGCGTACAATCTCCAAGACCTGGGTTCGAGTCCCAGGTCTGAATAATTCCATATTATTTTTCTATACTAATTCCCATGCAGGTCCAGCTTTGAAGTACATCATGCACCAGCATAATCAAGCGTGCCACGTCCATTCCAACGTTAGATCAATGGCCAAGAATCTGAGGAACACATAAATCCTGGTCAAATGCGCCATACGTGATTGAGAAAGTCAATGAGATTTCCAGCAAATGGGCCAAAATTCTAGGGCCTCCACCTCCTAATCTGGGGTTACACCCCCCTGGTTTGCTTCCTTTCTTTTTTATTATTTTATTTCTGATTGTTATTTTATTTTTTTTTATTTAGTTAATTATCTTTTTCTACAAAATATTAAAATATCAAAAGATACAGAAAATACAAAAAAATATAATATTTATTTTATTGTGATTATTTTCAAATTAGCATGTAAATAATTTAGTAAATTAGGTTATAAGTGTAATTCCTTTTAACAAAAATGTAAAAAAATATAGAATTAGGTTAATAAACACTTTTTTTCCTTTTTTAATTTTTTCCTTTTTTTCCACAGTAATAATTAATTATTTATTTATTTTTTATAATTAAATTGTATATAAAAAAATTTAGGGTTTTATTTAGTTAAAAATTTCAATATTTTCTTAATAACTAAAAATAGTTAGAACTAGGGTTTAACTCTTTATTTTAATTTTAATTAATAATTCTTTTCCATTAAATCTAAAAAACATAAAAATACCTAAAAACATTTTTCTTCTTAATTTTAATTTTAATTCCTCTTTATTTAATTAATTCATGTAACTTTAAATTTTTGCAAAAGGGTCCAACGCCCATTGTTTTAATTATTTTATTTCGCACTTTACTTTGCTTTATTTATTTTCTGTCAAATCGGGTCCGGTTTATTTTGGCGATGTGGACCCGCGCCATTTGTAATAGTTTAGATTTATTTCCTCGCAAAATATTTAACTGTTAACCAAGCATGAAAGAATGAATGTCTTAATAAAATCAAGCGTAGATCACAACAAACATGACAAGACAAATATCAATGAAAACAATACACGAATCGCACACACCACCCCTAGGGTACGCCTCACTGTTGCCTTTCGAAAGGTGGTCGTCGAGTAGAGGACGTCTTAGTAATTCCTCATGATCCAGGAACCTGGCATGAGGGTAGCTTCTAAGGTGTCTTCCCATTGCTCTGGTGATCACCATGCCCCTATAAACTCGAATTGACCCGAACACCTCCAACGGTGGTGCTACCTACCTCTCAATGGTGGGATGGCACTACTTTAAAGGACATTTACACAGACGAATTCCTTAGGGTAGGTAGGTTCTCAAGGATACTTGCTCTAATCTCAAAACAAACTCAAAAATACTTTTCACACTGACACTTTTTCAAAAGCTTTCAAAGCAAATTTTTCAAACACTCTGACGCACGAGTCGAACTGAAATTTTTCAAAGAAACTTTTTAAAACCCACATTGAAAAGCAAACAAACAATTTTGAAAACACATTGAGCAAGTACCTAAGAGCCCATGGATAACCATGGATAGAAAGGGTGCTAACACCTTCCCTTTCTATAACCTACCTCCCGAACCGAGAGCAATCTCTTAAAAGGAATTTTTCTGTGCTTTTGTCCTTTCCATTTGGAGAAAATAAAAGACGGTGGCGACTCTTGCTTCCGCGACATTTCGCGAACCAGCGTTAAACAGTCAGTTCCAGATCCACCGATCACAATCACCAAATGCATGACAAGACAAATATTATCTGAAAATGACACACAATTCACACACCACTCCTAGGGTACGCCTCACTGTTGCCTTGCCCCTCGAAACGTGGTCGTCGAGTATAGGACGTCTTAGTGAGTCCTTATGTTCCATTGATCTAGTTGCCTCAAAACGGTTGCCTCGAAACAAGTTGCCTCAGAATAGTTGCCTCGGAATAAAAAGATCAATGGCATAAGGGTAGCTTCTAAGGTGTCTTACTGTTGCTCGGTGACCACATTGTCCCTACAAACGAATTGACCCGAACACCTCCAACGGTGGTGCTACCTACCTCTCAATGGTAGGATGGCACTACCTAAAGGACACTTACACAGCCTAATTCCTTAGGGTAGGTAGATTACTCGTAGATACTTGCTCTAATTCAAAAACAAATCAAAAAACTCTTTTCACACCGACACTTTCAAAAAGACTTTCAGAACAATTTTTCAAACACTCTTGAGGACTGATACAAGAGTCGATCTGAAATCTTTAAACGAAAATTTTTCAAACCCACTCACACTTTGAAAAGCAAACAATTTTGAAAACACAAATGAGCAAGTATCTAAGAGCCCATGGATAACCATGGATAGAAAGGGTGCTAACACCTTCCCTTTCTATAAATCTACCTCCCGAACGGAGAACTAATCTCATAAGGAATTTTTCTGTGCTTTTGTCCTTTCCATGTTGGAGAAAATAAAAGACGGTGGCGACTCTTGCTTCCGCGACATTTCGCGAACCAGCATTAAACAGTCAGTTCCAGATCCACCTATCACAGAACTAGCGACTCTGCTGGGGAATATCTTAAAGTGAGGTGTACCTTAGGATAGTTCTTAACTGTGTTTTCAATTGCTTTGACTTATTATTATGGGACTGTCTCGGGAGTTCTATAGATCCTAACCCGGATCTGGGGATACCTTCTTAGAAAGTAGCAACAAGGCTGTGAGGGAACTGTGCGGGGTATACCGACATTGTTGAAGCAGTCTGCTACGTTGATGTGGCACTTTGGTGTGTACCGGTAACCCTTCAGTTCAGTCAAGGAGAGTACGGGGCCTCCGCGTGGTGTCGCAAAGCATCAACTGACCTTAGGAACCTTAATTGAACTATCTTGGCCTCTTTAGGGTAGTGAGATAACTGACTTTGGTGCAGTCTGAGGTTGGTTGATACTCGATACTACACTCAATTGAGGGTTGTTTTCTTGGAATATTTCGGTCGCCAGTTCAGTGGCTAAATCGAAACAATGAACAATGAAAGCAATCTAGTGATATTGGGACCCTTAGAACCCGGTTACTTCTGATAGGACAGGTTGAGCCCACCAACTTCAAGAGGGTAATACCCAGACCCCATGCTGGCCTAAACTCTAAGGGCTTGTGTTGTGTGACTTGTGTGCCTTATCATGTTTGCCTTTGTAAATATTTGTGGTGTGTTTAATCATAGCATCATGACATCATACAGCATCATATGCATTGGCTAACCATTTTAGGGGTTCGAATCTTCATCTTTGTTCTTGTCTTGTAGGACATGGAAACTGTTCGCAGAAAGACAATTCAGATCAGCCTTGTAAGGATCCCTCCTCAACTTAAGGAACTTATATCCAGGATTCCCGAGAGCTCTTCATTCAGTGAAAGACATGGAAGACTCATCAGCTTGGTCAACACCAACATTGAGGAAGATATGATAAAGGTCCTATTCCAGTTCTTTGACCCTCTGCATCACTGTTTCACTTTCCTGGATTACCAACTGGTACCTACATTGGAAGAGTTCTCCCGGCTTCTGAAGATCCCTATCCTTGATCAACTACCCTACAACGGTACGGAAAAGGAACCCAAACTGGAAGAGATTGCTAAAGCCTTACACCTACAACCATCTGACCTCAAGGGACATTGGGAAGTCAGAAGTGGTATCAAAGGGTTCTTAGCCAGGTTTCTGTTTGAGAAGGCCTAAGAATGTTGGAACTCCCTCGACCTGCAAGCTTTTGAAGAAGTTGTGGCCCTCCTTGTCTATGGTTTGGTGTTGTTCCCTAATCCAGATCAGCTTATAGATATCAGTGTTGTCCAGATCTTCATGTCCAGGAATCCTATACCTACGTTGCTTGGGGACATCCTTCACTCATGTTACACTCGAACCATGAAAAAAAGAGGTGTTCTTATGTGCTGTACACCTCTCCTGGGAAGGTGGTTTATTTCGCACCTTCCACAATCAGTCTTGAAGAATGAGCGGGGTTTGAGATGGTCACAATGATTCATGACTCTTACACATGCAAATATACATTGGTGCTCTCGGTCCAGAGAGGATGTCACTATCATTGATCGTTGCGGGGAGTACCCTAATGTTCCTTTACTTGGAATCAGAGGAGGTATTACTTATAACCCGTGCCTGGCTTGGAGACAGTTTGGTTATGCTCGGAGGGACGACCCTCATGACATGTTAATTCCTGACATAGTGTTTGACTTCGACAACGATGCACAAGGACTTCGCCAGAGATTTATCAGAGCTTGGAGGATGCCAAGTAGGATAGACAGCAAGACCCTGGGGCACAGGAATTCCATCCCATTGGAACCTTATCTTAAGTGGGTATGAGCCCGCTCCCAGAAGTTAGTGATTCCATATCCTCATGTTCTCCCTGTGATCAAAGAGCCAGTATTGGAAGGAGAGGTGTCCTATACCATTCAACATCCTGACATTCCCACATCCTGGGAAGAGATGCAGAAGAGCTGGATCCAGCTTAAGGAAGAACGAAATTCTCTTGAGACCAGTCTACATGCTAGTGAAAAGAAGGTCTTGGAGCTCACCCGCCTATTGCACGAGGAGAGGAATCTCAACACTTACATTGCTCCGAAGAGGATGCGTAGTGTCTTTTGGGATTGATTTGCTTTTGTAATTGTGATCGGTGGATCTGGAACTGACTGTTTAACGCTGGTTCGCGAAATGTCGCAGAAGCAAGAGTCGCCACCGTCTTTTATTTTCTCCAAATGGAAAGGACAAAAGCACAGAAAAATTCCTTAAAGAGATTAGTTCTCGGTTCGGGAGGTAGATTTATAGAAAGGGAAGGTGTTAGCACCCTTTCTATCCATGGTTATCCATGGGCTCTTAGATACTTGCTCATTTGTGTTTTCAAAATGTTTGTTTGCTTTTCAAGGTGAGTGGGTTTGAAAAAGTTTCTTTGAAAGTTTCAGATCGACTCTTGTATCAGTCCTCAAGAGTGTTTGAAAAGTTGTTTTGAAAGCTTTTTGAAAAGTGTAAGGTGTGAAAAGTATTTTGATTTGTTTTTGAAAAGAGCAAGTATCCATGAGTCATCTACCTACCCTAAGGAATTAAGCTGTGTAATTGTCCTTTAGGTAGTGCCATCCCACCATTGAGAGATAGGTAGCACCACCGTTGGAGGTGTTCGGGTCAATTCGAGGTTCGGGACATGGTGATCACCGGAGCAATAGGAAGACACCTTAGAAGCTACCCTCATGCCAGGTTCCCGGATCATGAGGACTTACTAAGACATCCTCTACTCGATGATTACCTTTCGAAGGCAAGGCAACAGTAAGGCGTACCCTTGGGGTGGTGTGTGCGATTCGTGTGTCGTTTTCATTTGCATTTTATCTTGTCATGTTATTGGTGTTCTACGCTTGATTTTATTTATGGCCATTCATTCTTGCATGCTTTGTTTAACAGTTAAGAAATATTTGCGAGGAAAAATAAATCTAAAGCTATTACAAATGGCGCGGGTCCACATCGCCAAAATTAACCAGGACCCGATTTGACGGAAAATAAAGAAATAAAGTAAAGCGCGAAAGATAAATATTTACACGGCTTCGGGGGAGGTACATAATTATTTGATCAAAATAAAAATAATATGCGAAATTAAATCGAAACGAGGGCGTTGGACCCTTTAAAGAAATTAAATTAATAAGGAATTAAAATTAAAATTAGAAGAAAAAGAACTTATTTTTTTGATGTTTTTTAGTATTTTAAGATTTAATAGAAAAAGAATTAATTAAAACTAAAATAAAATGTTAAACCTAGTTCTAATTATTTTTTAAGTTATTAAGAAAAATATTGGAGTTTTTAACCTAAATGAAACCTAATTTTTTATATATACATTTAATTATAAAAATAAATAAAATAAATAATATTATGGTGAAAAAGAAAATTAAAAAGGAATAAAACATTAATTAATCCTAATTCTATATTTTTTAGATTTTTTTGTTATGAAAGAAATTAACATTAAAACCCTAATTTAAACTAAATTTATTTACATGCATTTATTTACAAGAAATATTACAATAAATAATATTTTATATTTTTTATCTTTTCTGACTTTTTTATGTATTTTTATATTTTGTAGAAATAATTAATTAATTTAAAACAATAAAATAATAATTGAAAAAAAATAAGATATAAGGAAAATTGCAAACCAGGGGGGGTGGAAGTCCCCAAAATGGAGGTCTTGGCCTTAGTAATCTGGCCCATTTAGCAAGGCCTGGTAGACTTTTTTGAATCACGTATGGTGCGTTGACTAGGGCGTAGCGTGCTCTCCAATTTTTAGCCTTTGATCTGAGCCCAATATGCACGTGGATGACTGGATGATGAAGGAACATGATAGTCCTCAATATGATGCCTGCATGTGATGATGGATTGAAAAATAATATTGAAAGAACGTAGACCTGGGGTTCGAACCCAGGTCTTGGATGTCAACACAATCAACGCTTGCCAGCTGAGCCACTACAACGCATTTGTTATATTAGTAACAAATAAATAATATAAAAGAAAAGCAAAACGTTAGTGGGTCCGCGCGCCAATTTTCAAACAGACCAATCAGCTTATGCCACGGACTCATCTTCTTCATGGTGTTGGATTTTCCTGAAATACAAAAGCGATAGACAACGATTTTTGAACCGTTCTGTAATGCACCTTTAGAAAAAATAACGAATAGGCCATAAGGCCATATAAATTAAGCGCGATTGTTGTATCTTCTTCGTCCAGACGTGCTAAATCCAATTATGGTATTGAGGATGTCCAATTTTGCAGCACCTGAGAACCCCTAATTTACAGTTCTACAAACCCTAAAAGTTATCAATGGCAAATCTCCAAATATGGCACGAAAACGAAATTAGACCATATGGTTAGCTTCAAAACTTCACAAGGAACATGAATCTACAATTAAATTTCACAAAGAATGCATGGAATATGATATACGATTATGAAATTTTCTTGATACAGTTCCAGTTCAATATACCAGTTCTTGGAGTTTGAATGGATGTTTGTGATTGTAATACGTTCAGGGAACCTTGAGGAAGCTATTGAAACAAATCTTATGCTTTGAATCGACCTGGAAGGCTGTTTTCAGAATTGAGTTTATGGAGAAAAATTTCAAGTTTGTAGAGAGCTTTTTTGCGCAGCTTTGTGTCTAGCATGATTAGGTTTATGATCAAGCATATGTAGTGAGTCTATTAGGTTAACAAAACTCAATCAAATCTAATGCAATGATGGTTTTTGGAAATTTGATTTTAAGGATCTTTTTCATATCTTTTCCATGTGTTCTTTGTGTCAATTAGGATCAATTTGCTCCAAATCTTTCCCTATTTGATTAGGCACGAAATATTGAGTCTAAAACATGTATAAAAAGATTGGTTAGGGTGAATTAAATATTTTCCATATATTTAAATGATTTAAATGAATTAATATAAATAAAAATTCAAATAAATAAATAAAAAATGAGAAAATACTTCCCTTTGGGCCAAGTGGTCGTGCACATGCTTAGAATGATGAATCATGGAAGAAAAATGGGCCCATTAGCAATTTTAGGTCATTTGAAGTAATGTTGACTTTTCAAAATATCCAAAAATTTCCCAACTTCCACAAGGCATAACTTGCTCAAGTTTTAAGCTTTTCTCATGTTCTTGGCCATTTTGGAAAGGTCTTTGAGTCCTCTAACCAATGTCTTTGGTCCCATGTCATTTTGATTTACCAATCTCAAGTTATGGCCTTTGACTTAAAGTCCCTTTTTGTTGACTTTTGAAAATGACCTATAATGTTGAAATTGATAACTTTTTGTGAGAGCATTTCTTGGACTTGGAATATGAAGATGAGTTGTAGGAAATGTCTTTCTATTCAAAATGAGCTTTGGATGGAATTTTTCTGATAATCCATGTAAAAGTTATGCCCTAGTCAATTTCAGTTGACTTTTTCAACTGTCAAAATAAGGAAACTTTTGCATCTTTGATGAGTTCTGAGCCAAACTTTGAGAATCATGATCAAGCATTGATCAAATGATGTTTGTGGCTTCAAAATGATATGTTGACCAAAAATTTGAACTTTTGACTGTCAAATGACCATTTTGCCCCTACAGTTGACTGTAGTGCAACTTAGGGTTTTGACTGTGCAATTTTGTGTTGAATGTCTTGAAACTTGATATGAGGATACTTGACCATACTTGTGGGCATGTGAGACTTGATTGGGCCCTTGAAAACTTCATTCTCTTGATCAGAACACAAACCCTAGTTTTGACTGTATAGGAGACCTTTGCCCTGTGCAACCCTTGGGGAATTTTGCAGCTTGACTTGGCAATTTCTTGGAGAATATGGGAGGGCAAATTTTGGGGTACAACAGTTGCCCCTGTTCAATCTTCTTAGACCTGAGGATGCAGATTGGCTGACGTGCCTTTCGTAATCCGAAGGTGGAAGATGATTGGACACTAGAGTGCCCAGAAATTTGCGCTCACATAGTGGCAGTGTGGTGGGAATGGGCTTATAGATGCCATTTGGAGATTGCTGGATAGGATGATGGGCTTATAGATGCCATCTGGATGTTGATCGCGTAGGAGATTCCTTAGCGAGAACCTGCCTACCTGCAAAAAAAACAAATGAGTACCTGACACGTTGCAGGAGCTGATTTTAGATGCTTGGCATAAATATGTCCTGACTGGTTACAGGAGCTGAGTCTGGAGCTTCAAACGGCGATGAATGAACCAGGGATGGTTACTGCCTTAGTATGAACGGTAAGAGAACCTTGGGCGACTTTAACTTCAACAACGCTCGTTGAGAAAAATCTTGGGTGTCTTCTACTGGGATAAGAATCAGGGAGATCTTAGGGTCGATCTGACTGAACCAGAGAAGGCCTTCGACTGGGTAAGAATCAGGAAAATCTTAGGGTCGATTTAGCTGAACCGGACAAGGTCTTGGAATATCTTCAACTGGGTAAGCATCAGGGAGATCTTAGGGTCGATCTGACTGAACCAGAGAAGGCCTTTGACTGGATAAGCATCAGGAAAATCATGGGGTCGATTTAACTGAACCGGGCAAGGTCTTGAAATATCTTCAACTGGATAAGCATCAGGGAGATCTTAGGGTCGATCTGACTGAACCAGAGAAGGCCTTTGACTGGATAAGCATCAGGAAAATCTTAGGGTCGATTTAACTGAACCGGACAAGGTCTTGGAATATCTTCAACTGGATAAGCATCAGGGAGATCTTAGGGTCGATCTGACTGAACCAGAGAAGGCCTTTGACTGGATAAGCATCAGGAAAATCTTAGGGTCGATTTAACTGAACCAGGCTAGGTCTTGGAATATCTTCAACTGGATAAGCATCAGGGAGATCTTAGGGTCGATCTGACTGAACCAGAGAAGGCCTTTGACTGGATAAGAATCAGGAAAATCTTAGGGTCGATTTAACTGAACCGGGCAAGGTCTTGAAATATCTTCAACTGGATAAGCATCAGGGAGATCTTAGGGTCGATCTGACTGAACCAGAGAAGGCCTTTGACTGGATAAGCATCAGGAAAATCTTAGGGTCGATTTAACTGAACCAGGCTAGGTCTTGAAATATTTTCAACTGGATAAGCATCAGGGAGATCTTAGGGTCGATCTGACTGAACCAGAGAAGGCCTTTGACTGGATAAGCATCAGGAAAATCTTAGGGTTGATTTAACTGAACCAGGCTAGGTCTTGGAATATCTTCAACCGGATAAGCATCAGGGAGATCTTAGGGTCGATCTGACTGAACCAGAGAAGGCCTTTGACTGGATAAGCATCAGGAAAATCTTAGGGTCGATTTAACTGAACCGGGCAAGGTCTTGAAATATCTTCAACTGGATAAGCATCAGGGAGATCTTAGGGTCGATCTGACTGAACCAGAGAAGGCCTTTGACTGGATAAGCATCAGGAAAATCTTAGGGTCGATTTAACTGAACCGGGCAAGGTCTTGAAATATCTTCAACTGGATAAGCATCAGGGAGATCTTAGGGTCGATCTGACTGAACCAGAGAAGGCCTTTGACTGGATAAGCATCAGGAAAATCTTAGGGTCGATTTAACTGAACCAGGCTAGGTCCTGGAATATCTTCAACTGGATAAGCATCAGGGAGATCTTAGGGTCGATCTGACTGAACCAGAGAAGGCCTTTGACTGGATAAGCATCAGGAAAATCTTAGGGTCGATTTAACTGAACCGGTCTAGGTCTTGAAAGATGATTGAGAATTTAGCTGATTCTTTCCTGAAAGGTAAAGGTCAGACATATGCAATGCATGACATGGATCAAGCAATGATATTCTCAACATAAATGAGATTTGTGAGATATGATGTGTCTATGCATGCTATAATGATGTATGTGATGTTTTATGTATGTTTTTGTCTAGGAAAGTGAATCCTTGACGGGTGCCGGGAAGTCGTATCCTGGGCTGATGTTGAAGAATAGATTTTGCTTCCGCTGGGGATGATAACTGCAAGAATACCGGTAGGAGAAGATGACTCCGTTGCGGAATAAACTTGGCAAATGAAGGATTCTGCGGGGAGAAAAGATACTCTAGCGACCGTGCTGGGAAGCAATACTCTGTGGGGATAGAGATGTTTTGCTGAATTGTTGATAACTTGCTGGGGATAGGAAGCCTTTGTCGACGACGCTCTTTCCGTGGCTTTTGGCTGAGGATAACCCAGTTATATCCTGTTGAGGGAATAACTCTTTGAATAAAGTCGGGCGACGCGTTCGCGCTCTGCGAGGATAAGCTTCCAGAATCTACTGGGGATAAGCTTACTGCTTGGGGAGATGAATTCCAACTTTCCTGGGGAAACCGGATTGGACTCTTCTGGGGGGTTTTGGAACTGCGGGGGAGTGATTCCTTTGAATGTTGGTATACCGCCGAGGAACAATCTTTAGACCAAGACTGCCGGGGATGCTTGTTAAGAATATATATAGGCTGCTGGGGAAGTATTGAGATCTACTGGAGGGTACCCAACTTCCTTGAGGTTTGATAATAGCTTGGAGAAGAATGCACTGACTGCTGAAACACTCTCTGGGGATTTAATATGTACTTGGTCGTGTTCTTTAGCTGAACCTACCTTGGTACCTTGGAGGATAGAACAGTTAGACTGCTCAGACAACTCTTTTATTGCCCCTGTTTCTAGTGTCACCTGCAATTAATTCCTTTGTTTCGTATGCAAATATTTATGAGTTAGCAAATTATTGTCAATGCATATATCACAAATTGAACCTTGGACGTTCTTCGCAAAACAAAACAGAAAAAGAAAAACACTTGGCACGTTTAACTGAAAATATATTTGTATTGATTTTGAATGGCCTGAAAATAGGCGTTTTGTGTACAAGAGGCTGACGTCCTAGTAAGAGAACGCCGCCGAACAAAAGAGTTTATACAAATTTTGTACAAAGGAAAATAAAACAGCTGTGTGAAATGAATGATCCACTGGGTTTCAACTCTGCTATTGCCTTTATAACTCCGAGCATCTCATCACTTGATGACCTTGGTTGAAGGTGAAGCTGACTGATTGATGCCGTCTGAACGTGATGTAGATACCGGATTCTGGATGCAAAGTGATCAATGAGACATAGTATTACGCTTTTATCCCTAATTTTTGCCTGGACTGCCCTTTCGGGTTTTCAGTCCATCGGGATACCCATTTTTGCCCAAGCCGCCTTTTCAGGCTTTCGACTTGTCGGGTGTACAAATTTTTTTCATTTTCATCCCTTCATTTTGCCCGAACCCTTTTGGTTCGACGGGAAGCCCTAATTTTTGCCTAGGCATGTCAGCCTAGCGGGCCTTTTTTCATGCGTAGTATTTTTTTACTATGTCTGCATTGGCGGGGTGAGGAAGGTCGTCACCATCCATATTGGTTAATATCATTGCTCCTCCTGAGAACACATGTTTAACCACAAATGGCCCTTCGTACGTAGGGGTCCATTTGCCCCTTGGATCACTCTGAGGAAGGATGATTCTCTTGATTACCAGATCCCCAACTTGATATTCCTGTGGTCTGACCTTTTTGTTAAATGCCCTGATCATCCGTTTCTGATACGTCTGACCATGACAGATAGCAGCAAGTCTCTTTTCATCAATGAGGTTGAGTTGATCAAGTCGTGTCTGGATCCAATCGTCTTCGTTCAGATTTGCATCCTTCATTATCCGGAGAGAGGGAATTTGCACTTTGATCGGTAAGACTGCCTCCATACCATAAACTAGAGAGAAAGGAGTTGCCCCGGTTGACGTCCTAGCTGAAGTACGGTACCCATGTAGAGCGAACGGTAACATCTTGTGCCAATCTTTATAAGTCACTGTCATTTTCTGCACGATTTTCTTAATGTTCTTATTTGCTGCTTCTACAGCCCCATTCATCTTCGGTCTGTAAGGAGAAGAGTTGTGGTGTTGTATCTTAAACTGCTCGCAGAGCTCAGTGATCATCTTGTTATTGAGATTGGTACCGTTGTCTGTAATGATTCTTTCAGGGACCCCATATCGACAGATCAGATTGTGCCTAATGAACCGTGCCACAACAGTCTTGGTTACCGTAGCGTAGGATGCTGCTTCAACCCACTTCGTGAAGTAATCAATCGCCACTAGGATGAAGGGATGCCCGTTGGATGCCGTAGGTTTAATCTCACCGATCATATCTATGCCCCACATTGCAAACGGCCAAGGCGCAGTCAGAACATTTAGAGGAACTGGAGGAACATGCACCTTGTCTGCATAAATCTGGCATTTGTGGCATGTCCGAGAATGTTGGTAGCAGTCAGCTTCCATTGTGGACCAGAAATACCCTGCCCGAAGGATTTTCTTTGCCATAGTGTGTCCACTGGAATGTGTTCCAAAGGTCCCTTCATGTAGCTCTTCCATAATCCTTTCTGCTTCAGTTTTATCCACACAACGCAGTAAGGTCGAATCATGGTTTCGCTTGTACAGGATGTCGTTGCTAAGGAAGAACTTCGTTGCGAACCTTCTTAGAAACTTCTTATCATTGACAGACGCACCTTCAGGGTATTCCTGAGTTTCCAAATATCTCTTCACCTCATGGTACCAAGGCTTCTCAGTTACCAATTCAGTCTCGAGATCACAACAGTATGCCGGTTCATCCAGTTTCCAGATAGTGACCTGGGGAGCCTCATTGTCCCATTTGACCTTGAACATGGAAGACATCGTAGCTAACGCGTCCGCCAGCTGATTCTCCTCTCTTGGGAAATGTTCAAAGGTTATCTCTGTGAAGTGGGGGATCAAAGTCAACACACATTCTCTGTAAGGAATAAGATTCGGATGTTTCGTATCCCACTCTCCTTTGATCTGATTGATCACGAGAGCGGAATCTCCGAAGACACTCAGAAACTTGATCCTTAAGTCGATTGCAGCTTGGAGACCCATGATGCATGCCTCATACTCCTCCATGTTGTTGGTGCAGTTGAAACATAACCGGGCAGTGAGTGGAGTATGAGTGCCTTGAGGGGATATGATCACAGCGCCGATACCGTTACCCAAAGCATTGGAGGCTCCGTCAAAGTGCATAGACCATCGGGATCCTTCCTCAGGTCCTTCATCCGGTCCAGGTACTTCATAATCAGTCACTATCATGATACTCTCGTCAGGAAACTCGAAGTTCATTGACTGATAGTCGTCTACTGCCTGATGTGCCAAGTGATCTGCCAATACACTTCCTTTGATGGCTTTCTGGGTTGTGTATTGAATGTCGTATTCTGTCAAGATCATTTGCCATCTTGCAATTCTCCCAGACAGAGCAGGCTTTTCGAATATGTACTTTATAGGATCCATTTTTGAGATCAACAAGGTAGTGTGAGTCAGCATATACTGTCTCAGCCGGCGAGCAGCCCATACCAAAGCGCAGCAAGTTTTCTCAAGCAGTGAGTATCGGGTCTCACAGTCGGTAAACTTTTTGCTAAGGTAATAAATGGCATGCTCTTTTCGGCCAGACTCGTCATGCTGCCCCAGCACACACCCCATTGAGTTGTCCAGCACTGTCAGATATAGTATTAGAGGTCTCCCTTCAACCGGTGGCATAAGGATAGGTGGTTCTTGGAGATACTTTTTGATTTTGTCAAAAGCAGCCTGACATTCATCGTTCCAACGTACTACCTGATCTTTCTTCAGCAGCTTGAAGATTGGCTCACAGGTAGCAGTCAGATGTGAGATGAATCGAGCGATGTAATTCAGGCGTCCTAAAAAGCCTCTGACCTCCTTCTCTGTCTTAGGAACCGGCATCTCTTGAATAGCTTTGACCTTAGCAGGGTCCACTTGAATACCTTTATCACTGACCACGAAGCCTAGCAACTTTCCAGATCTTACCCCGAAGGTGCACTTGTTCGGGTTCAATCTCAGCTTGTACAATTTCAACCGGTCAAACAACTTCTGCAGATGATCTAGGTGCTCTTCCTCAGTCTGGGACCTTGCGATCATGTCATCAACATATACTTCTATCTCATGATGAATCATGTCATAATATAAAGCAACCATGGCACGTTGGTAGGTTGCCCCAGCGTTCTTCAACCCGAACGGCATGACCTTGTAACAGAAGGTGCCCCACTGAGTAACAAATGTAGTCTTTTCCATGTCTTCAGGTGCCATCTTGATCTGATTGTAACCTGAAAAACCATCCATGAAAGAGAACACCTTGTGCTGAGCTGTATTATCAACAAGGACATCAATGTGAGGTAGGGGGAAATCATCCTTTGGGCTAGCTCTGTTCAGATCCCTATAGTCGACACACATTCTGACCTTACCGTCCTTCTTAGGTACCGGCACCACATTAGCAACCCACTGAGGGTAAGAAGTCACTGCAAGGAACCCAGCATCAAACTGTTTCATGACCTCGGCTTTAATCTTCTCAGACATCTCTGGACGCATCCGACGGACCTTTTGCTTAACTGGAGGGCAGTCTTCCTTGGTTGGCAAATGATGGACCACAATATCGGTATCCAAACCGGGCATGTCTTCGTAGGACCAGGCAAAGATCTCCATATAATCATGTAACATCTTGGTTAACCGTTGCTTCACGCTGAGCTCTAGGTTGGCACCAATCTTTACCTCTTTCCTGTCTGCCTCGGTACCCAAGTTTATTGTTTCCACTGGCTCTTCATGGGGTTGGATTGCCCTCTCTTCTTGAAGCAACAGTCTTGCAAGCTCACCAGGCACTTCGCAATCATCTTCACCTTCATCTTCGGCTAAGTTGATCGGATTTTCGAAGTCATAATTGGCAGTAGCAGAATTGTTATCAGTGAGATCCAGAGTGGATTGAAACCTGTATGAGTGAGTGTGTGTGTAAATACAGCTGTTTTTTTGAAAATTATGTAAAGGAAAAGAAAGACAGAAAAGGAGCACAATAATGCGAAAAATACGTCCAAGATTTTCATTCATGATATATGAAATGACAGTTTGTATGCCCTCACAAATAGAACCACGGTGCCTCGGGTAAGACACCGGGCCATAGAGTTTATTATTGTTTATTACAAAATAACAAAACATAGGAATTCATTACTCAGTAACAAGAGAAACAGATAAGTTGTCCTTTGCACTCCAATTGTTAGATCCACTATCGGTTGCCGGATAGATCCAGCTATCAAACTCAGCATCATCCACTTCGTCTTCGTCCCCAATAGCATTTACTCCATGAGCAGGTAGGGGAGCCGTCACCACATTAGGCTTATCAGATGCCTCAAACTGTACCTCCTTAGCGTCAATAAGGTCCTGCAGCTTGTTCTTTAGTGCCCAACAGTCATCAGTAGAATGTCCCGGGCTATCTGAATGGTAAGCACAACGAGCATTCGGGTTGTACTTGGGAGACGCAGTATTAGGGAACCTCGGAGCCTCCCTGACAGTCACCAAATTGGTGGATAGCAACTGTGGCAGGATCTGCGATAGGGTCATGCTTAAGCGGGTGAATTCTCTCCGGGGTCTTTCAACCTTTTGAGGATTAGTTGGCCGAGGAGCGGCAGCAGGCTTAGTAATCATTACCGCACTGACAGATTGGCGGTGCTCATGTCTCTCTGATTTCCTGGAACCATATACGGCACTAGACTCCTTCTTGAAGGGTTTCTTCTCAGAACTAGATGATGCGCCCTTCGGAATTTTTCCAGACTTTAACCCAGCTTCAATCCTCTCTCCAGTCAAGATCAAATCAGTGAACCCAGCAGAAGAATTCCCAATGAGATGGTTGAAAAATGGCCCAGATAGGGTTCCCAAGAACATATCCACCAACTCCCGATCAGTCAACGGTGGCTGCACCCTGCCAGCCAGGTCTCTCCACTTCTGAGCGTACTCCTTAAAACCTTCGCTTGCACCTAACGACATACCCTGGAGTTGGGTACGTGTGGGGGCAAGGTCGGCATTATATTGATACTGCTTGTAGAAAGCAGTAGCCAACTCCTCCCAGTTACGAACCTTGGTCCCATCCAGCTGATAGAACCATTCGAGATGAGTCCCTGAAAGACTCTCCTGGAAGAAGTGGATCCATAAATTCTTATCCGCAGAGTACGGCTGAATTTTCTGAACATAGGACCTTAGATGCAGCTTGGGACAAGACGCCCCGTCATACTTAGAGAAGGATGGTGCTTTGAACTTGCGAGGGATGATCACACCAGTTGACAAACCCAGATCTCCGAAATCCAGCCCAGGTACCTGTTGAACTTCCATAGCCTTCAACCTATCCTCCAGTTGCTTGTATCTGTCTTCTGCAGGAGGGTACTGCTCTTCATCAAAATCAGTCTCGTTGTCAGAGACTACCGGACTAGGAACCCTTGCTTCTACCTGAGGAGAATTCTTGTCAACAGAAGAACCAGCCTCTTCCTATTGCAGAGTATTGTTAAACCTTCGGCCCGAGTTGAACAGAACAGTTCTTCTCTTCTTCTTCTTCTCCTTCTTCAGGAGCATAGCCTTCAGTTCTTCTTGGCCTTGAGCCAGACCCTTGATTAATTCCTGGAATTGTGCATTCTGCACCTGAAGAGCCTTGATGGAAGTCTCAGTTGATGCAGAGTCGGTATTCATGATGCTGAAATAAACAGCGAAGAACTGTAAGCAACCTGAAAGGAGGAAAAACCTGTTATGCACATGATGTATGAAATGTGTATGCAATGCATTCAAGGGTTCGAAAGTTCAAATTTGTTGTAGACAAAGAGAAACACACATTATCATTAAGGAAATCATTGTTTAATACATCAAGGCCTCATGGGCAAAAGTACAAAAATCAAATCAATCCCAAAATACACTGCGCATCCTCTTTGGGGCTATGTAGGTGTTGAGATTCCTCTCCTCATGCAACAGGCGGGTGAGCTCCAAGACCTTCTTTTCACTGGCGTGTAGATTAGTCTCAAGAGAATTCCGTTCTTCCTTAAGCTGGATCCAGCTCTTCTGCATCTCTTCCCAGGATGTGGGCATATCAGGGTGCTGAATAATGTGGGACACTTCCCCTTCCAAGACAGACTCTTTGATCACCGGGAGCATATGAGGATAGGGCATCTAGCTTCTGGGAGCGAGCTCGTACCCACTTGAGATAAGGTTCCAACGGGATGGAATTCCTGTGCCCCAGTGTCTTGCTGTCTATCCTACTTGGCATCCTCCAGGCTCTGATAAATCTCTGGCGAAGTCCTTGAGTATCGTTGTCGAAGTCAAAAACTATGTCAGGAATTAACATGTCATGAGGACCATCCCTCCGAGCATAACCAAACTGTCTCCAAGCCAGGCATGGGCTATAAGTCATACCTCCTCTGATTCCAAGTAAAGGAACATTAGGGTACTCCCCGCAACGATCAATGATAGTGACATCTTCTCTGGACCTAGGGCACCAATGTATATCTGCATGTGTAAGAGTCATTAACCGTTGTGACCATCTCAAACCCCGCTCATTCTTCAAGACTGATTGTGGAAGGTGCGAAATAAACCACCTTCCCAGGAGAGGAGTGCAACACATAAGGACACCTCTTTTTCTCATGGTTCGAGTGTAACATGAGTGAAGGATGTCCCCCAGCAACGTAGGTATAGGATTCCTGGACATAAAGATCTGGACAGCACTGATATCAATAAGCTGATTTGGGTTAGGGAACAACACCAAACCATAGACAAGGAGGGCCACAACCTCCTCAAAAGCTTGCAAGTCAAGGGAGTTCCAACATTCATGGGCCTTTTCAAACAGAAATCTGGCTAAGAACCCTTTGATACCACTTCTAACTTCCCAATGTCCCTTGAGGTCAGATGACTGTAGGTGCAAGGCTTTAGCAATCTCTTCAAGCTTAGGTTCCTTTTCTGTACCGTTGAAGGGCAGCTGATCAAGGATAGGGATCTTCAGGAGCCGGGAGAACTCCTCCAATGTAGTTACCAACTGATAGTCCAAGAAGGTGAAACAGTGATGCAGAGGGTCAAAGAATTGGAACAGGACCTTAATCATATCTTCCTCAATGTTGGTGTTGACCAAGCTGATGAGGCTTCCATGTCTTTCACTGAAGGACGAGTTCTCGGGAATCCTGGATATAAGCTCCTTAAGCTGAGGAGGGATCCTTACAAGGCTGATTTGGATTGTCTTTCTACGAACAGTTTCCATGTCCTACAAAACAAGAACAAAGATGAAAATTCGAACCCCTGAAATGGTTAGTCATTGCATATGATGCTGGATGATGTCATGATGCTATGATTAAACACACCACAGATATTTACAAAGACAAACATGTAAGGCACACAAGGCACACAAGACAAGCCCTTAAGGTTTAAGGCCAGCATGGGGTCTGGGTAGTACCCTCTTGAAGTTGGTGGGTTCAACCTGTCCTAATCGAAGTGATCGGGTTCTAAGGTTCCCAATATCACGGGATTGCTTTCATTGTTCATCGTTTCGATTTAGCCACTGAACTGGCGACCGAAATATTCCAGGAAAGCAACCCTCAATTGAGTGTAGTATCGAGTATCAACCAACCTCGGACTGCACCAAAGTCAGTTATCTCACTACCCTAAAGAGGCCAAGATAGTTCAATTAAGGTTCCTAAGGTCTATTGATGCTTCACGACACCACGCGGAGGCCCCGTACTCTCCTTGACTGAACTCAAGGGTTACCGGTACACACCAAAGTGCCACATCAACGTAGCAGACTGTTTCAACCATGTCGGTATACCCCGCACAGTTCCCTCACAGTCTTGTTGCTACTTTCTAAGAAGGTATCCCCAGATCCGGGTTAGGATCTATAGAACTCCCGAGATAGTCCCACAATAATAAAGCAAGCAAAGAAGACAATTGAAAACACAGTGATCTTAATCCTAAGGTACACCCCACTTTAAGTTCTTCTCCCCGGCAGAGTCGCCAGTTCTGTGATCGGTGGATCTGGAACTGACTGTTTAACGCTGGTTCGCGAAATGTCGCGGAAGCAAGAGTCGCCACCGTCTTTTATTTTCTCCAAATGGAAAGGACAAAAGCACAGAAAAATTCCTTAAAGAGATTAGTTCTCGGTTCGGGAGGTAGATTTATAGAAAGGGAAGGTGTTAGCACCCTTTCTATCCATGGTTATCCATGGGCTCTTAGATACTTGCTCATTTGTGTTTTCAAAATGTTTGTTTGCTTTTCAAGGTGAGTGGGTTTGAAAAAGTTTCTTTGAAAGTTTCAGATCGACTCTTGTATCAGTCCTCAAGAGTGTTTGAAAAGTTGTTTTGAAAGCTTTTTGAAAAGTGTAAGGTGTGAAAAGTATTTTGATTTGTTTTTGAAAAGAGCAAGTATCCATGAGTCATCTACCTACCCTAAGGAATTAAGCTGTGTAATTGTCCTTTAGGTAGTGCCATCCCACCATTGAGAGATAGGTAGCACCACCGTTGGAGGTGTTCGGGTCAATTCGAGGTTCGGGACATGGTGATCACCGGAGCAATAGGAAGACACCTTAGAAGCTACCCTCATGCCAGGTTCTCGGATCATGAGGACTTACTAAGACATCCTCTACTCGACGATCACCTTTCGAAGGCAAGGCAACAGTGAGGCGTACCCTTGGGGTGGTGTGTGCGATTCGTGTGTCGTTTTCATTTGCATTTTATCTTGTCATGTTATTGGTGTTCTACGCTTGATTTTATTTATGGCCATTCATTCTTGCATGCTTTGTTTAACAGTTAAGAAATATTTGCGAGGAAAAATAAATCTAAAGCTATTACAAATGGCGCGGGTCCACATCGCCAAAATTAACCAGGACCCGATTTGACGGAAAATAAAGAAATAAAGTAAAGCGCGAAAGATAAATATTTACACGGCTTCGGGGGAGGTACATAATTATTTGATCAAAATAAAAATAATATGCGAAATTAAATCGAAACGAGGGCGTTGGACCCTTTAAAGAAATTAAATTAATAAGGAATTAAAATTAAAATTAGAAGAAAAAGAACTTATTTTTTTGATGTTTTTTAGTATTTTAAGATTTAATAGAAAAAGAATTAATTAAAACTAAAATAAAATGTTAAACCTAGTTCTAATTATTTTTTAAGTTATTAAGAAAAATATTGGAGTTTTTAACCTAAATGAAACCTAATTTTTTATATATACATTTAATTATAAAAATAAATAAAATAAATAATATTATGGTGAAAAAGAAAATTAAAAAGGAATAAAACATTAATTAATCCTAATTCTATATTTTTTAGATTTTTTTGTTATGAAAGAAATTAACATTAAAACCCTAATTTAAACTAAATTTATTTACATGCATTTATTTACAAGAAATATTACAATAAATAATATTTTATATTTTTTATCTTTTCTGACTTTTTTATGTATTTTTATATTTTGTAGAAATAATTAATTAATTTAAAACAATAAAATAATAATTGAAAAAAAATAAGATATAAGGAAAATTGCAAACCAGGGGGGTGGAAGTCCCCAAAATGGAGGTCTTGGCCTTAGTAATCTGGCCCATTTAGCAAGGCCTGGTAGACTTTTTTGAATCACGTATGGTGCGTTGACTAGGGCGTAGCGTGCTCTCCAATTTTTAGCCTTTGATCTGAGCCCAATATGCACGTGGATGACTGGATGATGAAGGAACATGATAGTCCTCAATATGATGCCTGCATGTGATGATGGATTGAAAAATAATATTGAAAGAACGTAGACCTGGGGTTCGAACCCAGGTCTTGGATGTCAACACAATCAACGCTTGCCAGCTGAGCCACTACAACGCATTTGTTATATTAGTAACAAATAAATAATATAAAAGAAAAGCAAAACGTTAGTGGGTCCGCGCGCCAATTTTCAAACAGACCAATCAGCTTATGCCACGGACTCATCTTCTTCATGGTGTTGGATTTTCCTGAAATACAAAAGCGATAGACAACGATTTTTGAACCGTTCTGTAATGCACCTTTAGAAAAAATAACGAATAGGCCATAAGGCCATATAAATTAAGCGCGATTGTTGTATCTTCTTCGTCCAGACGTGCTAAATCTAATTATGGTATTGAGGATGTCCAATTTTGCAGCACCTGAGAACCCCTAATTTACAGTTCTACAAACCCTAAAAGTTATCAATGGCAAATCTCCAAATATGGCACGAAAACGAAATTAGACCATATGGTTAGCTTCAAAACTTCACAAGGAACATGAATCTACAATTAAATTTCACAAAGAATGCATGGAATATGATATACGATTATGAAATTTTCTTGATACAGTTCCGGTTCAATATACCAGTTCTTGGAGTTTGAATGGATGTTTGTGATTGTAATACGTTCAGGGAACCTTGAGGAAGCTATTGAAACAAATCTTATGCTTTGAATCGACCTGGAAGGCTGTTTTCAGAATTGAGTTTATGGAGAAAATTTTCAAGTTTGTAGAGAGCTTTTTTGCGCAGCTTTGTGTCTAGCATGATTAGGTTTATGATCAAGCATATGTAGTGAGTCTATTAGGTTAACAAAACTCAATCAAATCTAATGCAATGATGGTTTTTGGAAATTTGATTTTAAGGATCTTTTTCATATCTTTTCCATGTGTTCTTTGTGTCAATTAGGATCAATTTGCTCCAAATCTTTCCCTATTTGATTAGGCACGAAATATTGAGTCTAAAACATGTATAAAAAGATTGGTTAGGGTGAATTAAATATTTTCCATATATTTAAATGATTTAAATGAATTAATATAAATAAAAATTCAAATAAATAAATAAAAAATGAGAAAATACTTCCCTTTGGGCCAAGTGGTCGTGCACATGCTTAGAATGATGAATCATGGAAGAAAAATGGGCCCATTAGCAATTTTAGGTCATTTGAAGTAATGTTGACTTTTCAAAATAACCAAAAATTTCCCAACTTCCACAAGGCATAACTTGCTCAATTTTTAAGCTTTTCTCATGTTCTTGGCCATTTTGGAAAGGTCTTTGAGCCCTCTAACCAATGTCTTTGGTCCCATGTCATTTTGATTTACCAATCTCAAGTTATGGCCTTTGACTTAAAGTCCCTTTTTGTTGACTTTTGAAAATGACCTATAATGTTGAAATTGATAACTTTTTGTGAGAGCATTTCTTGGACTTGGAATATGAAGATGAGTTGTAGGAAATGTCTTTCTCTTCAAAATGAGATTTGGATGGAATTTTTCTGATAATCCATGTGAAAGTTATGCCCTAGTCAATTTCAGTTGACTTTTTCAGCTATCAAAATAAGGAAACTTTTGCATCTTTGATGAGTTCTGAGCCAAACTTTGAGAATCATGATCAAGCATTGATCAAATGATGTTTGTGGCTTCAAAATGATATGTTGACCAAAAATTTGAACTTTTGACTGTCAAATGACCATTTTGCCCCTACAGTTGACTGTAGTGCAACTTAGGGTTTTGACTGTGCAATTTTGTGCTGAATGTCTTGAAACTTGATATGAGGATACTTGACCATACTTGTGGGCATGTGAGACTTGATTGGGCCCTTGAAAACTTCATTCTCTTGATCAGAACACAAACCCTAGTTTTGACTGTATAGGAGACCTTTGCCCTGTGCAACCCTTGGGGAATTTTGCAGCTTGACTTGGCAATTTCTTGGAGAATATGGGAGGGCAAATTTTGGGGTACAACAGTAATGTTTGCCCATGAGGCTTTGATGTACCAGACAATTATTTCCTTAATGATAACGTGTGTTCCTTTTTGTCTACAACAAATTTGAATTTTCGAACCCTTGAATGCATTGCATAAACACATATCATTCATCATGTGCATAGCAGGTACTCTTCTTTTCAGGTTGCTTACTGTTCTTCGCTGTTTATTTCAGCATCATGAATCCTGAATCATCTACCGAGATGTCTATCAAAGCCCTTCATGCGCAGAATGCACAATTTCAGGAGCTAATCATGGGTTTGGCTCAAGGCCAAGAAGAGCTGAAGGCTTTGCTCCTAAAGAAGGAGAAGAAGAAGAAGAGAAATGTTCTTTTCAACTCGGGCCGGAGGTTTGGTAACACTCTGCTGAATGAGGAAGCTGGTTCTTCTGTAGGCAAAGACAGTCCCCAGGGGGGAAGGGCTCCAAGTCCGGTGGTCTCCGACAATGAGACTGATTTTAATGAGGAACAGTATCCTCCAGCTGAAGATCGGTACAAGCAGTTGGAAGATCGTCTGAACGCCATGGAAATTCAGCAAGTGCCTAGTTTGGATTTCGGAGACTTGGGTTTATCTTCTGGTGTGATCATCCCTCACAAGTTTAAAGCACCATCTTTCACCAAGTATGACGGGGCGTCTTGCCCTAAGCTACACCTCAAATCTTATGTGCGAAGATTCAGCCGTACACAGTGGACAAGAACTTGTGGATCCACTTCTTCCAGGAGAGTCTTTCAGGGACTCATCTCGAATGGTTCTATCAGCTGGATGGGACCAAAGTTCAAACTAGGAGGAGTTGGCTACTGCTTTTTACAAGCAGTATCAATATAATGCCGACCTTGCTCCTACACGTACCCAACTCCAGGGTATGTCGCTAGGATCAGGCGAAGGTTTTAAAGAGTATGTGCAGAAGTGGAGGGACCTGGATGGCAGGGTACAGCCACCGTTAACAGACCGTGAGCTAGTGGATATGTTCTTGGGGACCCTCTCCGGGCCATTCTTCAATTATCTTATCGGTAATTCGTCTGCAGGGTTTACTGACCTCATTCTGACAGGGGAAAGGATAGAGGCTGGTATGAAGTCAGGAAAGATTCAGAAGGGGGCATCTTCAGGTGCTGAGAAGAAGCCTTTCAAAAAGGAGGCCAGCGCTGTGTATGGGCCTAGAAGACAAGACAAACCAGAGCGCCGCCAATCTGTCAACATGGTGGTGATTGCTAAACCTACTGCCTCTCCTCGGCAAACTAATCAACCAAGGGGTGAAAGACCCAGAAGAGAATTTACTCGGCTGAGTATGACCTTGTCACAAATCTTGCCGCAGCTGCTATCAACCAACTTGGTGACTGTTAGAGAGGCCCCGAAGGTTGTAAATACTACCTCTCCTAAGTATAACCCAAATGCCCGCTGTGCTTATCACTCCGATAGCCCGGGGCATTCTACTGATGACTGCTGGGCCCTGAGAAACAAGGTGCAGGACCTTATTGATGCGAAGGAGATACAATTTGAGGCGCCTGAGAGGCCAAATGTGGTGACTGCTCCTATGCCCCAACATGGAGTAAATGCTGTTGATGAAGATTTGTATGTTGTTTCTGTGAATGATGTAGCTACTCCTCTATTGACTGTTAAAAGGAACCTGCTGCTAGCCGGTTTATTTCCGGGTTGTGGCGAGGGTTGCCTTTTGCGTGCTGTTTCCCCCACTGGTTGTCCGTTGCTGAAGTTAGGCATCCAAGGCCTGATGGATAGCAAGGAAATTATGTTCAAGAAGACCGCTGTTCCTTTTGTTCCTATGGAAGAAGTATCTGTCGTTACAATTTTCAACAATCCAATCAAGGCTCCCCCGAGGAAGCCAGTTAAAATCATGACTGTCGCACCCATTGTTATTACTGTTCCGGGGCCCCTCCCCTATGAATCTGATAAGGCTGTCCCATGGCACTATGGGGCAGATGTATATGTACTTGGAATAAAGCAAGAGTTCAATACCGATACCAGCATCAACAATATTACCGGTCTAGCTAAAGTTACCCGCAGTGGCAGGCTCTTCTCGCCTGACATTGCACCACTAGCTATTTGAAGACCTCTCATTATAACACCTGCAAGTGCGCCCGTTTCCACTTCTGATCAAGTTGCTTTCCCTGCTACCGAGTCATCTAATACTCGGGGCAAAGGGATTGATGATGAGCCTGCCCGGATGGAGGCACCAAAATCCGTGAATGTTGAAGCCTCCCAACAAGAGATGGAGGAAATTCTGAAGATAATCAAGAAGAGCGACTTCAATGTCGTCGAACAGCTGGGGCATACACCCTCCAAGATCTCTATGCTCTCATTACTACTGTGCTCAGAGGCCCATGCTAAGGCCCTGATTTCATTTCTAAAGAAGGCCCATGTGCCACAAGAGACCTCTGCAGACCAGTTTACTGATTGCGTAGCCAATTTGACAGCTGACAATGGTTTGGGTTTCTCAGATGCTGACCTTACTACTAAGGGAAAGAACCACAATGATGCCCTGCATGTCTCTATAGAATGCAGGGGCACTACTCTCACTCACGTGTTGGTGGACACCGGTTCTTCCCTGAATGTGCTACCCAAGAAGGCCTTAGACTGGTTGGATTGTGAGGGCCTGGAGCTGAAACCTAGCAACATCATTGTCAGAGCCTTTGACGGTTCTAAGAGGATGGTTCATGGAGAGGTAGACATTCCTATTTGTGTGGGTTCTCAAGTATTCGACTCAACTTTCTATGTGATGGATATCCGTCCATCTTATTCTTGTTTACTGGGTCGACCTTGGATTCACAAAGCTGGGGCAGTGACCTCTACCCTACACCAGAAGCTCAAGTACCCCTTCAGAGGGAAGATTGTCACTGTGCAGGGAGAGGAGGAGTATATGGTTAGTCACTTGAATTCCTTCTGGTATATTGAGATGGACGGGGAGTTTATTGAAACCCCCTTTCAACATTTTGAAGAGGTACCTCCAACATTGGCAGCAGCAGAAACAGTGGTTGAAGAGGACTTTCCTTTGAAGATAGCTTCCTTGAAGGACGCCCGGGCTGTAATCGAGAAAGGTGAATGTGCTAACTGGGGCAGGCTCCCTGATTTCACTCCTAAAACTGACAAGTTTGGACTGGGTTTTACTGCAGAGGCTCAGAGGGCTGTGTGCAAAGCTAGGACCGGAAGACCTCCTGTGCTCATCACCAATCCAGGAGTGAATGCCATTGGGGATAAAGATGAAGTGGAAGAATCATAGTTTGATAGCTGGATCTACCCGACGACTGACGGTGGATTGACCAATTGGACTGCCAAAGATCATACACCTATTACTTTTGTTACGCAGTAATGAATTCCTTTGTTTTTGTTATTTGTAATAAACAATGAATTGAAACTTTATGACCTGGTGTCTTACCCAGGGCACCGTTGGCTTCATTTGTGAGGGGTTATAACTATCATTTACATATATCATGAATAAAGATCTTGGACGTTTTTCCGCATTTCAAATCTTGTGCTCCTTTTCTTTCTTTCTTTCTTTATATTGCAAAAACAGCTGTATTTACACACACTCACCCATACAGGTTTCAATCCACTCTGGATCTCACTGGTAACGACTCTGCTACTGCCAGTTATGACTTCGAAAATCCGATCAACTTAGCCGAAGACGGAGGTGAAGATGATTGCGAAGTGCCTGGCGAGCTTGCAAGACTGTTACTCCAGGAAGAGAGGGCAATTCAACCACATGAAGAGCCGGTGGAAACAATAAATCTGGGTACTGATACAGATAGGAAGGAAGTCAAGATTGGTGCTAATCTGGAGCTTAGCGTGAAGCAACGGTTGACTCAGATGTTACATGATTATGTGGAGATCTTCGCCTGGTCCTACGAAGACATGCCTGGGTTGGATACCGACATTGTGGTCCATCATTTGCCTACCAAGGAAGACTGTCCTCCGGTTAAGCAAAAGGTCCGCCGTATGCGTCCAGAGATGTCTGAGAAGATCAAAGCTGAGGTTATGAAGAAATTCGATGCCGGGTTTCTTGCAGTGACTTCTTACCCTCAGTGGGTTGCTAATGTGGTGTCGGTACCAAAGAAAGATGGCAAGGTCAGAATGTGTGTTGATTACAGGGATCTGAACAGGGCCAGCCCCAAGGATGACTTTCCCCTACCTCACATTGATGTTCTGGTTGACAATACTGCTCAGCACAAGGTGTTCTCTTTCATGGATGGTTTTTCAGGGTATAATCAGATTAAGATGGCTCCTGAGGATATGGAAAAGACTACCTTTGTTACTCAGTGGGGCACCTTCTTCTACAAGGTCATGCCTTTTGGACTGAAAAATGTTGGGGCAACCTACCAACATGCCATGGTTGCTTTATTTCATGACATGATCCATCATGAGATTGAAGTGTATGTCGATGATATGATTGCAAGGTCCCAAACTGAGGAAGAACACCTTGATCATCTGCAGAAGTTGTTTGACCGTCTGAAACTGTACAAGTTGAGGTTGAACCCGAACAAGTGCACCTTCGGGGTAAGATCCGGAAAGTTGCTAGGCTTCGTCGTAAGTGACAAGGGTATTCAAGTGGACCCTGCCAAGGTTAAAGCCATTCAAGAGATGCCAGTTCCTAAGACAGAGAAAGAGGTCAGAGGCTTTTTAGGATGTCTGAATTACATTGCTCGATTCATCTCGCACCTCACTGCTACTTGTGAACCAATCTTCAAGCTGCTGAAGAAAAATCAGGTAGTACGTTGGAATGATGAATGTCAGGACGCTTTTGACAGGATCAAAGAGTATCTCCAAGAACCACCCATCCTTATGCCACCGGTTGAAGGGAGACCTCTGATACTATACCTGACAGTACTTGACAACTCAATGGGGTGTGTACTGGGGCAGCATGACAAGTCTGGCCGAAAAGAGCACGCCATTTATTACCTTAGCAAAAAGTTTACCGACTGTGAGACCCGATACTCACTGCTTGAGAAAACTTGCTGCGCTTTGGTATGGGCTGCTCGCCGGCTGAGACAGTATATGCTGACTCACACCACCTTGTTGATTTCAAAGATGGATCCTATAAAGTACATATTTGAAAAGCCTGCTCTGTCTGGGAGAATAGCAAGATGGCAAATGATCTTGACAGAATATGACATCCAGTACACGACTCAGAAATCCATCAAAGGAAGTGTATTGGCAGACCACTTGGCACATCAGGCAGTAGACGATTATCAGTCAATGAACTTTGAATTTCCGGACGAGAGCATCATGATTGTGACTGATTGTGAAGTGCCTGGACCAGATGAAGGACCTGAGGAAGGATCCCGATGGTCTATGCACTTTGACGGAGCCTCCAATGCTTTGGGTAACGGTATCGGCGCTGTGATCATATCCCCTCAAGGCACTCATACTCCACTCATTGCCCGGCTATGTTTCAACTGCACCAACAACATGGCGGAGTATGAGGCATGCATCATGGGTCTTCAAGCTGCGATTGACTTAAGGATCAAGTTTCTGAGTGTCTTCGGAGATTCCGCTCTCGTGATCAATCAGATCAAAGGCGAGTGGGATACGAAACATCCGAATCTTATTCCTTACAGAGAATGTGTGTTGACATTGATTCCCCATTTCACAGAGATAACTTTTGAACATTTCCCAAGAGAGGAGAATCAGTTGGCGGACGCGTTAGCTACGATGTCTTCCATGTTCAAAGTCAAGTGGGACAATGAGGCTCCCCGAGTCATCATCTGGAAACTGGACGAACCGGCATACTGTTGTGATCTTGAGGCTGAGGTAGTGACTGAGAAACCTTGGTACCATGAGGTGAAAAGATACTTGGAAGCTCAAGAATACCCTGAAGGTGCATCTATCAACGATAAGAAGTTTCTGAGAAGGTTCGCAGCGAAGTTCTTCCTCAGCAATGGCATCCTGTACAAGCGAAACCATGATTCGACCTTACTGCGTTGTATGGATAAGACTGAAGCATAAAGGATCATGACAGAGCTACATGAAGGTACCTTCGGAACACATTCCAGTGGACACGCTATGGTAAAGAAAATCCTTCGGGCAGGGTATTTCTGGTCCACAATGGAAGCCGACTGTTACCAACATTCTCGGACATGTCATAAATGCCAGATTTATGCAGATAAGGTGCACGTAACTCTAGTTCCTCTGAATTTCTTGACTGCACCTTGGCCTTTTGCAATGTGGGGCATAGATATGATCGGCGAGATTAAACCTACGACATCCAACGGGCATCGCTTCATCCTGGTGGCGATTGACTACTTTACAAAATGGGTTGAAGCAGCCTCTTATGCCACAGTAACCAAGAACGTCGTGGCACGGTTCATTCGGCATAACCTGATCTGTCGATACGGCATCCCGGAAAGGATCATTACAGACAACGGTACCAATCTCAATAACAAGATGATCACTGAGCTCTGCGAACAGTTCAAGATACAGCACCAAAACTCTTCTCCTTACCGGCCGAAGATGAATGGGGCTGTAGAAGCAGCGAATAAGAATATCAAGAAAATTGTGCAGAAGATGACAGTGACCTATAAAGATTGGCACGAGATGTTACTGTTTGCTCTACATGGGTACCGTACCTCAGCAAGGACGTCAACCGGGGCAACTCCTTTCTCCTTGGTCTACGGCATGGAGGCAGTCTTACCGATCGAAGTGCAGATACCCTCTCTACGGATAATGAAGGATGCAGATCTGAGCGAAGATGATTGGATCCAGACACGACTTGATCAATTAAACTTAATTGACGAAAAGAGACTCACTGCTATTTGTCATGGTCAGACGTATCAAAAACGGATGATCAGGGCATTTAACAAGAAAGTCAGACCACAAGAGTATCAAGTTGGGGATCTGGTGATCAAACGCATCATCCTTCCTCAGAGTGATCCTAGGGGCAAATGGACCCCCACATACGAAGGGCCATTTGTGGTTAAACATGTGTTCTCAGGAGGAGCCATGATTCTGACCACCATGGACGGTGACGACCTTCCTCACCCCGCCAATGCAGACATAGTAAAAAGATACTACGCATGATAAAAGACCCGCTAGGTTGACATACCTAGGCAAAAATTAGGGCTTCCCGGCAAACCAAAAGGGTTCGGGCAAAATGAGGGATGAAATGAAAAAAATCTGTACACCCGGCAAGTCGAAAACCTGAAAAGGCGGCTTGGGCAAGAATGGGTATCCCGGTGGACTGAAAACCCGAAAGGGCGGTCCAGGCAAAAGTTAGGGATAAAGTGTAATACTATGTCTCATTGGATCACTTTGCATCCAGAATCCGGTATCAACATCAAGTTCAGACAGCATCGATCAATCAGCTTCATCTTCAGCTAGGTCATCAAGTGATGAGACGCTCGAAGATATAAAGGCGATAGCAGAGTTGGAACCCAGTGGGATTATTCTTTTCACATAGCTGTTTTGTTTTCCCTTTGTACAAATTTGTATAAACTCTTTTGTTCGGCGGCGTTCTCTTACTAGGACGTCAGCCTCTTGTACATAAACGCCTATTTTCAGGCAAATTCAAAAATCAATACAATTCACTTTTCAGACAAGTTGCCATTTGTTTTTTCCTTTTTCTGTTTTGTTTTGCGAAGAATGTCCAAGGTTCAATTTGTGATATATGTATTTGACAATAATTTCTAACTCATAAATATTTGCACACGAAACAAAGGACTAATTACAGGTAACATTAGAAGCAGGGGCAATAATAAGTTGTCTAAGCGATCTAATTGCTCTGTCCATCAAGGTACCAAGGTAAGTTCAGCCGAAGAACATAACCAGTATATCTTAATTCCCCAGAGAGTGAGTCAGCAAGTCAATACACTCTCCCCAAGCAAAGTTATACTATCAGCCTTAAGGAAGTTGGGTATCCTCCAGCAGATCTCAACATTCCCCAGCACATCATACAGATATTCTTAACAAGCATCCCCGACAGTCTTAATCTAAGACTGTTCCCCGGCGGTATACCAGACATTCAGTGGAGTCACTTCCAGTACATCTCAAATTGTCCCCAGGAGAGTCCAATCCAGATTTCCCCGGGAAAGTTTGAATCATCTCCCCAGCAGGAAGCTTATCTCCAGTAGATTCTGAAGCTTCCCCCCCGCAGAGCACGAACGCGTCGCCCGACTTTATTCAAAGGTTATTTCCCTACCAGGATATAACTGGGTTATCCTCAGCCAAAAGCCACGGAAAGACCGGCCTCGGCGAAGTCTTCTTATCCCCAGCGGAGTCTATTAAAACTTCCAACATAACAACGCTATCCCCAGCGAAGTTATCATCAACATCCCAGCAAAGTACCTCTCTTCCCACAGAGTATTTGTTCCCCAACAAGATCGCTATAGTATTTTTCTCCCCGCAGAGTAATCCATTCGCCAAGTTTATTCCCCAACGGAGTCATCTTCTCCTACCGGTATTCTTGCAACCATCATCCCCAGTGGAAACAAAAGCTCTACATCAGCCCAGGATTTAACTTCTCGGCACTCGTCAAAGATTCATTTTCTAGACAAAACATACATTCATAAACATTGCATTTCCATACATTATATCATGCATATACGCATCATGAACATATACTCTCATCACGCATGTCATGCATCATGACATCGCATACAACAAACATTTTGTCTTTTCAGGACAAAAGTTAATACCAAGATGATTACCATCAACGGTCGCAACTAAAGATCCGATTCCTGTATCTCGCCAGGGTGTATCTGTTGACGATCGATTCCAGACCCGATTCCTGTATCTTGCCAGGGTGCGTCTGAAGAGTTCGAGGATCCGATGCCTGTATCTTGCCAGGGTGTATCCGTTGAAGACTAACAATACCAGATCCGATTCATGTATCTTGCCAGGGTGTGTCTAAAGAGTTCGAGGATCCGATGCCTGTATCTTGCCAGGGTGTATCCGTTGAAGACTAACATTACCAGATCCGATTCCTGTATCTTGCCAGGGTGCATCTGAAGAGTTCGAGGATTTGATTCTTGTATCTTGCCAGGGTGTATCCGTTGAAGACTAACATTACCAGATTCGATTCCTATATCTTGCCAGGGTGTGTCTGAAGAGTTCGAGGATCCGATGCCTGTATCTTGCCAGGGTGTATCCGTTGAAGACTAACATTACCATATCCGATTTCTGTATCTTTCCAGGGTGCATCTAAAGAGTTTGAGGATCTGATGCCTGTATCTTGCCAGGGTGTATCCGTTGAAGACTAACAGTACCAGACTTGATTCCTGTATCTTGCCAGGGTGCGTCTGAAGAGTTCGAAGATCCGATTCCTGTATCTTGCCAGGGTGTATCCGTTGAAGACTAACAGTACTAGACCCGATTCCTGTATCTTGCCATGGTGCGTCTGAAGAGTTCGAGGATCCGATGCCTGTATCTTGCCAGGGTGTATCCGTTGAAGACTAACAGTACCAGACCCGATTCCTATATCTTGCCAGGGTGCGTCTGAAGAGTTCGAAGATCCGATTCCTGTATCTTGCCAGGGTGTATCTGTTGACGACTATATTCTCCGGACTCGATTCCTGTATCTCGCCAGGGCACGTCTGAAGAATTCAAAGATCTGATTCCTGTATCTAGCCAGGGCGCATCTACACAAAGAGTTTGAAGGCCAAATCCTGTAACAAGCCAGGTAATTATCTTTCTTTTTCAGGTACGCAAGTTCTCGCTAAAGAAACTCTTACGCGATCGACACCCAGATGGCATCTATAAGCCCATCCACCTATCCATCACCTCTCAACATGACATCTGTAAGCCCATCTTCCTATCCATCAATCTCCAAATGGCATCTGTAAGCCCATTCCCCACCTCACACTGCTAACATGTGAGCGCAAATTTCTGGGCACTCTAGTATTCAATCATCT
Source organism: Vicia faba (assembly GCA_948472305.1). NCBI lineage: Eukaryota > Viridiplantae > Streptophyta > Magnoliopsida > Fabales > Fabaceae > Vicia > Vicia faba. The sequence continues at coordinate 156,572,381 of OX451741.1, read as the reverse complement.
TCCGCCTTCAGATTACGAAAGGCACGCCAGCCAATCTGCATCCTCAAGTCTAAGAAGATTGAACAGGGGCAACTGTTGTACCCCAAAATTTTCACTCCCATATTCTTCAAGATTTGCCAAGGTCAAGGTTCAAAATCTCTCAAGGGTTGCACAGTCCAATTGCCTCCTAACAGTCAAAAATTAGGGTTTTGGTTCTTGCATGGAATTTGAGGTTTTCAAGGGCTCAATCAAGTCTCACAAGCCTATAAACATTGTCAAGCATCCATATGCCAAGTTTCAAGACTCACAGCACAAAATTGCACAGTCAAAAACCCTAATTGCTTCACAGTCAACTGCAGGGGCAAAATGGTCATTTGACAGTCAAAAGTCAAAAATTTTGGCCAACATCTTATTTTGAAGCCACAAACATCATTTGATCAATACTTGATCATGATTCTCAAGGCATGGCTCAAAAAGTCTCAAGATGCAAAAGTTTCTATTTTTAGACAGCTGAAAAAGTCAACTGCAAATTGACCAAGGCATAACTTCCACATGGTTTATCAGAAAAATTCCATCCAAATCTCATTTTGAAGAGAATGACATTTCCTACAACTCCTCTTCACACTTCAAGTCCAAGAAATTCTCTCACAAAAAGTTATCAATCTCAACATTATAGGTCATTTTCAAAAGTCAACAAAAAGGGACTTTAAGTCAAAGACCATAACTTGAGATTGGTAAATCAAAATGACATGGGACCAAAGACATTGGTTAGAGGACTTCAATACCTTTCCAAAATGTCCAAGAACATGATCAAAGATTAAAAATTGATCAAGATATACCTTGTGGAAGTTGGGAAATTTTTGGGAATTTTGAAAAGTCAACTTTGCTTCAAATGCCTCAAAATTGCTAATGGGCCTCAATTTCTTCCATGAATCATCACCCAAAAGCTATGCACGACCCATTAAGCTAAAAGGGAGTTATTTTCTTATTTTTAATTAATTAATTGAGTTTTTAATCCTATTAATTCATTTAATTAAAATTAATTATGAAAAAATACTCAAATAAAAGTTTTGAATCTTTTGGTGCAGCATATTCACTCATCATGACCTAGAGATTTCGTGTACCACATCAAGAGGCAAGATCTTCCAAAATAGGCAATTTTTCATGGAAAAAAGTTTGAAGAAAAGATATGCAAAATCAAAAATTCAAAAGCATTGAATACATTGATTATGGGCTTGTTTTGTTTGACCTAATCATGCTACATACATATGAAAACATAACCTAAGGCATAGGGACACAGAAGCTACGCTGCAAACACAAGATCAAACTTGCACTTTTTTCACAAAAATCTCAAAACTGTTTTCATAGCTGCTGTGCGTTTCAAGGCCAAAAAGCCATCCCAAAAGCTTGCTCACACATCCAGAAAAGGATTGCAATCAAAAACACAGCCCCTAACCTCAAGAATTGGTAGAATGAAGTCTCCCTGTTCATAACTTTTTTCACATTCGTGTTTGAATTTGCATACATTTTTCATACGTTTTAAGCATTGATTTATACTAATGTGCGTTTTCTGAAGCTAATGACATAACTCAATTGAGTTATTAGGCCCTGTATCAAAAATTTCCATGGAAGCGTTTTAGGGTTTCAGAGCTCCAATTTTGGGGTTTCATTCATCTGGAAAAACTGGACCATAAGACCAGCACCATTGAAACCAGGACCTTCCAACGAATAGAAACCAACCATCGCGCCCTTTTTATTTTTCACTATATGCTAATCGCTATTTTTCAGGTTTAGGGTTAGTGGGGGTTTAAAACCCCCGCTATCTATTCTTATTTTCAGGCCAAAACGAAGACACAATGGAGAAGACGCTGAGTTGTAAACACAGGACTGGGCAATTCAAACATTCGCGCGTGTTTTTGTGTTCTACCAATAGCTCTTATTCTCTTTCATAATAATTACGTTCCATATTAACATCAGATAAACGCGTTTGGCTTGGTGGAAGATGTGTTGTCATGCAAGCATTGGGACCTGGGTTCGATTCCCAGGTCCCCCATATTTCTCCATATTTTTTGTGTTAACATGTTCAGGTGATTATCTCACTCAAAGGAGTACCATACACCCAACGCCTTGGCTTGCCACGCGCCCTGAAGCCCCAATCCAAAGGCCAGAACCTGGAGTCCACCATGTACCCTGGTCAACTGACGCACACGTAACCACAAAAAGTCTAAAAGGGCCAGCTTTCTAATGGGCCAAACTGCTTCAACAAAACCTCCAAATTGGGCAGAAACCCCCCCTTTGTTTGTATTTTCTTTCTCTCATTTTTTCTCTTTTATTTATTTTAATTTAATTATTTTCTTTTAATTCACCAAATTAATTTTCATAATACAAAAATACAAAAAAAATCCAGAAAAGTCAAAAATAAAAATATGTATATTTAATTTTTGATTCATTAATAGTTTTGTAAATAAATTTTAATAATCAAATTAGTTTAATTTTAGGTTTAATTTTGATGTTTTTCTTAATAACTAAAATACATAGAAATTAGGGTTTTTAACATTTTTATTATCTTTTTTTTTCAATAAATAATTTCTCCCTATTATTATTATTAACCATTAATTAATTTTGTAAATAAATATGTCATTTAATTAATTAGGGTAAATTAGGTTAAAACTTAAACATTTTTTCTTTAATAATTAAAAACAATTTAGAACTAGGGTTTTATTTAATTTCAAATTCCAATTAATTTTCTTTATTTCTATTAAATACAAAAACATCAAAAAAATAAGTTCCTTTCTTTATTTAATCATTAATTAATTTTTAATTTCAATCTAATCTTTAAAGGGTCCAACGCCCTCGCACTTTCGATTCCAATTTCCTTTCGCGCGTTTGTCTTTATTTTTCGTTTTAAATTTATGTAATTGCCCCAAAGCTTTGTAATAGTAATTAGGACATTTACTTTCTGCACTTTTATTCAAAATCAGGTCTTTGTTAATTTGGCGATGTATAGACCCGCGCCTTGTAATAGCGTAGGACCTTTATTTTCCGCATTTTAATTTCCGCACCTTTTAACTGCTAATCACATGAAAGAATGTATGCCGAAATAAAAATCAAAGCGTAGATCACCAAATGCATGACAAGACAAATATTATCTGAAAATGACACACAATTCACACACCACTCCTAGGGTACGCCTCACTGTTGCCTTGCCCCTCGAAACGTGGTCGTCGAGTATAGGACGTCTTAGTGAGTCCTTATGTTCCATTGATCTAGTTGCCTCGAAACGGTTGCCTCGAAACAAGTTGCCTCAGAATAGTTGCCTCGGAATAAAAAGATCAATGGCATAAGGGTAGCTTCTAAGGTGTTTTACTGTTGCTCGGTGACCACACTGTCCCTACAAACGAATTGACCCGAACACCTCCAACGGTGGTGCTACCTACCTCTCAATGGTAGGATGGCACTACCTAAAGGACACTTACACAGCCTAATTCCTTAGGGTAGGTAGATTACTCGTAGATACTTGCTCTAATTCAAAAACAAATCAAAAAACTCTTTTCACACCGACACTTTCAAAAAGACTTTCAGAACAATTTTTCAAACACTCTTGAGGACTGATACAAGAGTCGATCTGAAATCTTTAAACGAAACTTTTTTAAACCCACTCACACTTTGAAAAGCAAACACTTTTGAAAACACAAATGAGCAAGTATCTAAGAGCCCATGGATAACCATGGATAGAAAGGGTGCTAACACCTTCCCTTTCTATAAATATACCTCCCGAACCGAGAACTAATCTCATAAGGAATTTTTCTGTGCTTTTGTCCTTTCCATGTTGGAGAAAATAAAAGACGGTGGCGAATCTTGCTTCCGCGACATTTCGCGAACCAGCGTTAAACAGTCAGTTCCAGATCCACCGATCACAGATGGTAGTCTCTTCATTATGGGAGATAGTTTAATGTTGAGATTTTACTCCGATGGATGGTAGTCTCTCCATTATGGAAGATAGTTCGTTGTTGAGATTTTACTCCGATGGATGGTAGTCTCTTCATTATGGGAGATAGTTCATTGTTGATGATTGATTTACTCTGATGGATGGTAGTCTCTTCAATACAGGAGATAGTTCGTTCTTGAGGATTGATTTACTTCGATGGATGGTAGTCTCTTCGTTATAGGAGATAGTTTGTTGTTGAGGTTTGATTTTACTCCGATGGATGGTAGTCTCTTCATTATGGAAGATAGTTCGTTGTTGAGGATTGATTTATTCTGATGGATAGTAGTCTATTCATTATGGGAGATATTTTGTTGTTGAGGTTTGATTTACTTCAATGAATGGTAGTCTCTTCATTTTGGGAGATAGTTCGTTGTTGAGGTTGGTTATATTTCAATGGTAAAGATGGTTTGTTTAAAGATTCTTACAGTACTCTATTACCCTTTCCAGGTGGAATATCTTGGTGAAAGAAGTAGTTGAGACCCGTTCTAGGTGAAACACCATAATTTTGGGAAACTTGTTATTATTAATACTTATTCCTACCTTTAGTGGAAGTTGGTAGCTCACCTTTAGTAAAAGCTGGTGTTCTCTCTATATCTCTACCTTTAGTGGAAGTCAGTAGTTCACCTTCAGTAAATGTCGGTGTATATGTTATTTCTCTACCTTCAGTAGAAGTTAGTAGCCCACCTCCAGTAAAAGATGGTGTTCTCTCTATATCTCTACCTTCAGTGGAAGTTGGTAGTTCACCTTCAATAATCGTTGGTGTATCTTCTGTTTCTTTGCCTTCAATAAAAGTCGGTATTGTTCTATTTTTTTTCTACCTTCATTCCTGAATTTGTAGTTCACCATCATTTGTTAGTCGGTATTCACCTTTTTCTCCTCATTGGGTTTTACACCAATGCAGTTTCTTTGTTACCGGTCATAAGTACTGATGTCAAATTTTTAATCTCAGTCATAAGTATTGATGTCAACCCTTTGTTACCAGTCATAAGTACTGATGTCACCTCTTTATTTCCAGTCATAAGTACTGATGTTAACCCTTTGTTGCCAGTCATAAGTATTAATGTCAACCCTTTGTTGCCAGTCATAAGTATTGATGTCAACCCTTTGTTGCCAGTCATAAGTACTGATGTCAACCCTTTGTTTCCAATCATCAGTATTGATGTCAACCCTTTGTTTCCAATTGTAATACGGTGGGAGAACTGACTTGAGATGTTTTGCGTTTGATCGCAATTGTTGCGGTTAGCAAGAGTCACCACCGACTTTTCTTTTATCAAAAAGGAAAGGTGGAAAAGAACAGGAAATACCTTTGAGATTATTTCTTGAGCTCGGGGGGGAGGGGTAGATTATGAAAAGGGAAGGTGTTAGCACCCTTTTCATCCATAGTTATCTATGGGCTCTTAGTTGCTTTCTAGATCACTTGCTTTATTTGAAAATGTGTTTTGTGGTGGTTTTGAAAGTATTTTTGAAAAGGCGTCTTCGTTTAGGAAAACTTTGTAATGATTCTCGTTTCGTAAGAACATATACAAATTGTTGGACTTTTGAAAATATTTCATGTTTTGAATGTTTGTTTTTGAAAGTGTTTGGTGTTTGTTTTGAAAGTGAGCAAGCAACTAAGAACGTCTCTACCTACTCAAAAGTCTTTTGTTCATTTATTCCTTCCTTTGATATTGATATCTTACCATTGATTGGTAAGAAGCCTTATCTTTAGATGTAAAGGGACGGGCGTGGGTCATCGTATAGTCATGATAGCAATGTTGTAAGATATCTTAGCATTTCTCTTTGAGGGACTAAGATCATTTGAAAGACAACATTTGAAGCGTCATCGAGGGACTATGATGTTATATTTTTGATTGTTTTTGCTAAGACTTCTCACATGCGTAACATGACTATTTTTTAGGCAACAAGTGGAGTTAACCTTAAGGGTGCATGTGTGAATAGTGTGTTTGATTTGCATGCATTTAATCTTTGATTAGAGTTATCTACTTGTTGATTTTAGTCTTGTCATATAAACCCTAATTACTAGCATTTATATGAAAGCGATAAATTGCGGAAAGTAAATTTACTATGCTATTACATTATTTGGGGATGGGGTATACCAATTTACAAATGGAGATTGCAAGAATTTAAACCTAATTATCTATTACAACCATATTGAATAATGTACAAGAAATGAATAAATATAATGTGCAAAGATGCAAATGGAAAAGAAATGGATTTTTGTTTGGTTTTTGAGGAAATGGTTTGGTTTTGACCTAATTAACTAAAGGAAGATAATTAACTAAATTAAGAAAGTTAAATCTAAATTAATTAAAAAAAGAAATTTAATTAGAAAGCATTTTTAGGATTTTTCAGAAAAGGGTTTAAGTTTAATCAAAATAATATGGAAATTAACTAATTAAAAGAAAACCTAAATTCTAAGTTGATTTTAATTTAAAAAAATAAAATAACTAAACCTAAATCTAATTATTAATTTATTAAGAAAAGAAATTAAGTTTGTTTAAGAAAATATTTTTTTGTCTTTTTGTTTTTTAAAGGAATAAAATATAAGTGAATATAAATATATTAGATATATAAATAAATAAACTGTTTTTGAATTTTTATTAATAAAAGTAATAATAATAATAATAAAAATAATAAAGAAAAATAAAATAAAATAAAATATAAAAATAAAAGTCAGGGGGGCTTGAAATGGAATTTGGAAGTTTGTTAGAAAAAACAATTTTTTGAAGCCTGACCCAAATGGTGTTTTTTTTGTAATCATAAAAATAAAATAAAAAAAGGTTGGGCCTATGTGTGATAAGTGTACAGGGGGTGTGGTGCAGTAAAAAGGGAAAGCCCGTTCAGGGAGGCCCAGGCGCGCATGGTGTTTGAAACAAGGAGAAAAGAAATGTTGAAAAATAACAAAAAAGTGGCAGCGCTGGGGCTTGAACCCATGCCCCTAACATGAAAAGCGCGATGCCTTACCACTGGGGTGGCTATACATCTGTTACTTAACTGAAACCATAAATATATAATACAAAACAAGTCCTAGAAATTACTTCATCTTCAACCTCCAGATAGGGTTCCTGTAACTCACTCATTTCACATCCACTCACAAAACTTCCAACATCAAACTTGTTATAAATTTCACCACGATTCTGAATATGTAAATAACTTAAACTAATTCTCAAAGATGAGTATGAATTTCTAAAAGTACCAAATCCTAACCTAACTTTTTTCAGAGATTCAATCCTAAAATTCTATAAGCTCAATCAATATAAATGAAAACCATGAATATGTACAGCTTCAGGGAAATGATATCTACATTTTTACTTCAGAATGTATGCACAAAAGATGCTTGTATGAAGATATAGAAGTTTGAAAACTTACCTCTTGTAGCTGGAATCGTGTATGGAGTTTGAGCAACCTTTGAGATGGCCTGATGTTCTCTTTAGCTTTCCTGGACCTCCTGTAGTGTATTCCAACTCCTACTTTGCTTTGAAGATGGATGAAACTCCTAACTCAATTCAAGTTGCAAACTTTAGTTTTGAAAATGGTGAATGGTAATTGAGGGGTTACAGTCAGGAAACAGGGCCTTGGATCACTTTGATATGATTTATATTAAGTGTTTGGATGGTTAAAACTCAATACGCACCAGTGGATTTGGAGATTGTTATGTGAAGCTCAAAACTGTCATGTTATGGCAGATTCTGAGTTGCAGAGTGCTTTTGAGTGTTTTCGGGTGCTTGAGCTCGTGCATTATGTTGTAATAGACTTGTGCATATGTATTGAAAAGGTTGTAGATCAAATGCACTCAAGATTTGAGTTCTAGCCTTTTGGATCTATAGCTTGTGTTGTACCCCAAAATTTTCCCTCTCATTTTCACTCAAGACATGCCTCTAGAGGTCCTCAATTGCTCAAGGATGACCAAGAATTGACCAGACAAATTCTCATCCCAAGACAATAAACCTCAAACTAGGGTTTCAATTTCAAGCAAGGTGTATGATTTTAAAGGATCCAAAATGTTCTCCATTGTCTTAATATGTCCTCAAGATCATCCATGCTAAATTTCATGCCTTGAGCAATAAGTTTGCTCAGTCAACTGCTCAAATACTTGGAAATCAACTATATTAGGTCAAAAGTCAACTATGGCCCAAATACAGCCAAACTTCAAGATTTTTGGTCAACATCAATATTTTGAAGTATTATACATCATTTGATCAAGGGTTGATCATGATTCCTCAAGAAATTCTCTTAACTCATCAAAAGTCCAAAATTGCAAATTAGGGTTTCTATAGGAAAAGTCAACCAAACTTTGACCAGACATAACTTTCTCATACTTTATCAGAAATTTTTCCTCCAAGGCTCATTTTTAAGAGAATACAATTAACTACATCTTGTCTTCATCCCCCAAGTTCATGAAATGCCTTAATCAAAAGATACAAGCTCAGACATTATAGGTCCTTTCAAAAAGTCAACAAAAACACCTTTTGGATCAAAACTCCTTACATGAACATGGAAGATTCAATTGAGATGAAACCAAAAGGGTTGTTTATAAGACATCCTAAGATCTATAAAAAGTCTAAGAACATCCTCATAGGTTTAAAATTGAGAAAGATATGCATTGCTAAAGTTGATCAATTTTATGAAAATGCACAAAAGTCAATGTGAGCAAATTGGATCTTTTGGATAAATGGGCGTGGGTTTTGGATCTCAAGAATATCCATGAACTTATTTAGGATATTTAAATCCATTATTTTATTTTTATGAGATTTGTTTTTACTTATTTGAATTTTTATTCATTTAAATCAAAATAAATCAAATAAAATAGTGAAAAGCATGTTTTGGCCAAGTTTAGAAACAAAAAAAAAATCCAAATTGCATGTTTTGGCCAAGTTTAGAAACAAAAAATCCAAATTGCAAATCAAATATTTTTTTCACAAATCTTCAAGATTCTATCTAATTTTGTTAACCTAATGCATTCTCATATATATGTACAATATTTTCAGACCAAAAGGAAGAGGTTTCTACCGCATAGAACAAACATACAAAGCTCAATTTTTTCACAAAAAAGGGGCAATCGGTTTGACCTTTGCAGAGAGATTCAAGAAGTTTTGACACTTGCAATCCATTCCTGGGAACATTCTGAAGCTAACAACATCATATACACGCATCAAGACGTCCAGAATCATCACATACAACATCACAGTTTGCACATATATTCTTGAAATCGATTTTGATCATAAACGTATTATAAATAGGTTTTAACTATGCATTCTTGTTTGTATGAGCATTTAGAACATGTTTGAATGATTAATTTCCAGTTTTGGTACAAATATGATAATCTGCCATTGTTAGGGTTTCAAGGTTCATTTTAGGGTTTTCATGTACATGTGAAATTGGACCTAAGAATGGATACCATCATGCTCAGGGGGTCAAATCCAATTGATTCATGTATTTGGATTGAATTTATATTGCTTGGTGTGAATTTTTGAAACGCACAGGTTTTTAGTGACAGGTTCAGTCCGTAGGTAAAAGTTCTCAGGCTAAGACGACGGGTAGCTGGAGAAGATGAAGGTGTGGCACAGCCTGATTGGGTCGTTTGAAATCAGTGCGCGTTTTTTTATGAAATCAAATTTCGGGCGTTTATTTAATTTATATTATTTTACATTTATGTTATACACTGAATGAACAGACTGGTGTATTGGTAAAGAAGGCGATTGGCAAAGGGAAGGACTTGGGTTCAAGTGTCAGGTCCAATATTTTATATTTTCTGACTAATTGTTTGCAGATCCAGTGGTTCTCACTCTCAAACACGTCACATACACCCTCAGATCCAGCCATCCAATCGCATGGCTCTGGATATGACACCCCTAGCTTGCAGGCACATGATGGACTACCCTTACACCACCACGCCAGATCAGGCGCTAGCATTGGGCCAACCAGACTTGGGCTTGGCCAAAAATTCAGCAACATCACCCTGCAATTGGGTCTTCTCCCCCTCAGGCCCACTTCTTTTTCCTTTTCATTATTTACCTTTATCATTTTTTTTAATTAATTTCAAAAATCAATTTTCATTATTTAATCATAAAATTAGTAAAATCACAAAAAAAAATAGGATTTAGGCTTTTTTATTAAAATCAATTTTAATAAATTAATTTGACTTAATTAATTTGATTGATTTAAAATAAAACCAATTAGAATCTAGGTTTAAATTTCAAATCTTTTTCTTCAAAAATATCCAAAAAAATATTTTTTATTCAGATTTAATTTTTTTTTAATTCATAATTTGTCCAATTAATTACTTTTTCCTCATTTAACTTTTTTTTCAAATAAAAAGAAACAATCAAGAATACTTCTCTTTTAACTTATGCGCACTTTAGGATTTAGACGCTTCGCGTATTTATTATTTTTGCTGTATTATTTTCCAATTATGTAATTGTTCCCGGTTTGTAATAATTAAATTAGACGTATATTCCTGTCTATAATTATGTAACTACCCCATGGCCTTGTAATAGTTAGGATCTTTATTTTTCCGCAATTTATTTTCCTTACGATAAACTGCTTAGGTGTATGCTAATAAGATTGTATGGAAAGATAACAATTAATTAAACATAGATAACCCTAAATGCGAAAGATAAATGAACAGAATCAAGCACACTTGCACATGCTCACCCCTAGGGTATCCCCCACTTTGGTTGCCTTCGAATACGGTCACGGTTCTCGAAACGTGAGAATCCTTAGTGGTTGTCCTTGAGGCTAAGAGATCACTAGTCCCTCGATGACCCTCTCAACTTTTGCCTCGGTTAAAAAGTGATCTTAGGGCTTTAGGATAGTTACTAAGAGTTCTTGCCCAGTTGCCTTAGTGGCCGTAACGTCCCTTTCGATAGTCCCTCAACATCCGACGATAGGGCTACCTACTCACTAATAGTAGGATAGCACTATCTAAAGGAAAGGAGGAAAAGAACACCCTTTTTTGAGTAGGTAGATGACTCTTAAGTACTTGCTCAAACCTAAAATTTTCGCACTTACACACTTTCAGAAAAATCTTTTCAAAACACTTTATCACACTCTTTAGGACTGATACAAGAGTTACCATAAAGCAAACAAAATCTTTCAAAACACACAAACACAAATAGTTTTCAAAATGAGCAAGTACCTAAGAGCCCGTGTAAAACCACCGATGGAAAGGGTGCTAACACCTTCCTTTTCCATAATCTACCCCGCTAACTCAGAAAATATCGAAAAATGTCTTTTTCTGTTCTTTTCACCCTTTACTTTGTTGGATAAAAGAAAAGTTGATGGCGACTCTTGCTTACTGCAACATTTGTGAATACAAACGCAAAACCAGTATTAACAGTCGGTTCTGTCACCGTATCACATCTTGCTTTTGAAGAAAAATGAGAAGAAAAATCTCAAAATGTTGTACAAGCATGGTCTGAGTTGATAGAGGCCTTATACATGTTGCTTTTGGTTTATAGGGGTTGTGTGTGCAGAAAGAACAAGTGCAAGGCTCAAGAAGTTTACAATTGCAAAAGTGATGCTTTATCAAAATGGAAATGACAACTTTGTGCCATAAATAGAAAATCATTTTGGACAAAGCTTAAACCAAGTGGATAAGGGCCTAAAGAGTTGTGTAAACCATTAATTATGGAGTGACAAACAAGTTTGAGGCCTGCAAAGTAAGGATCATGCAGCATGGCTATGGATTGGATCAAATGTTCATCATGAAAATGACTTGAAAAACAAGTTTGAAACCCTAACTTCTTGCCTTCGATTATCTTAGCTCAAGTATGATCTCAATGATTTCTTGGACATTTTGGAAAGCTTTTAACATCCCTTACAACCTCTATGTTGGACATTTTTGAAAATTAAACTTGGAACTAGGTAAAAAGTTGCCATGAATTTGGTACAAAAAATCTGCCTAACTAGGGAAAAATTTCACTAAGGGTTTAAGTTTCATGAGCATGTCTTCACAAATTCATAACTTGAAATCCAAGAATTTCTAGAAAAAGTTTTGACCTACAATGTTTTAGATCTCATTGAGATCTACAACTTTCATGTTGAAAGTTTCCCTTGAATCATCTTGCATCATGAAGAAAATTTGGCTCAAAGTTATGAAAAAAAGAATTTTCAAACACTTAGAAAAATTTATGTCTTAGAATTTTGACTTTTCAAAGATGAATTTTGAATTTTTGATTTCATGATGAACAAGTTTCATATTTTGACATGTCTTGATGAATTGTAATCTTTGAAACTTGATAGTGATCAAAAAGTCAAAGTTTGACTTTTCAGTGTACAATTGACTTTTCATTAGTTGACTAAAATTCAATTATCAATCAATTGATCTTGAGAAATATTTTGAGCCATGCCATTAGGTAAAAATGATGTATCTTAATCCTTGAGATCATGTCTTAACCCAATAAGTCATTTGTTAGGTCAAAAGTCAAAAATTGACCCCCTCAATCAAAACCCTAATTTTGACCATTTTGCCCTTTTGATGATCTGATCAAGTTTCTTGAGGAATTATGATCCAAACTTGATCAATTGACATATATGAGTTCATGATGTTGATATGGATCAAAAATTATGAATTCTGACTGCAAATTGACCACAATTTACTTTTTCCCCAATATAGCTGATTTTAGGTCAACTGGTCAACTAACTGAGCAAAAATGTGATTCAAGACTTGAAACTTGACATGAGCAATCTTGGGGATCCAAAATGATCCATGAATGTAATATGGGGAATTAAAATTCCATTTGTCCCTGTGCAAACTCAAACCCTAATTTTAAGTTGTCAGTGCTTGAGGAGGTGTCTTGAGATGGTCAAGCCTTGTGTAGTCTTGAATCAATGGAGATCTTATGAGAGATTTCTTGAGAGATGAGAGGGAAAATTTTGGGGTACAACAACAGTCATAAGTATTAATGTCAACCAATTGTTATCAGTCATAAGTACTGATGTCAACTCTTTGTTACCATTCACAAGTATTGATGTCAGTCCTTTGTTACCAATCGTAATTACTTATGGCAATCCTTTGTTACCAGTCATAAGTACGGACGCCAACCATTAATTTACTAGTCTAGATACTGATGCATACTGTTATCTTTGAGTCAGTATTATTATGTTTTTCTACCTTTAGCCCTGAGTTGGTAGTTTATTATCCCTTGTGAATCAATATTTCTCTCTTTTTTCTATCTCTTCTATGAGTAGGTAGTTCACAGTTATATGTCGATCATTGTTATCCATTTCTTTATCCATATTTGTTGAATTAATGATATTGTGTCTCCTCTTTGGGCTTTACCCTAGTAAAGTCGAGTCTTCTTTTCTTCAGCGGAGTTGATTTGTAGTTGAGTTTCATTCCTCCAGTCGAGCCGGTAGTCCTTTCTTAATGGTTACCTCCTTGATAGTTTGTTGCTTACATTGTTAAGAGTTTACATTGTTGAAATCTTACTATGCATTTGGATTCTTTGATCGTGGTTTTGGCTTTACCTGGTTATTTCCATCCCCGTAGTCGTGTTGTTCCCCAATGATTTATTTTGTTGGTCGAACTCTCTTTTTGGTATGTTATTTTATTTTTTCACCCCCCAGCGTGTCTTGTTTACATGTGGGGAGCTTATCTTTTACATTCATAATCATGAGCATTGCATCGCATGTTAGGGCCAAAAATAGGGTTTGTTTTGTATTTAAGTATCTCCAATCACATCGAGACAAAGATTTTAACCTTCGTATCTCTAGATGGAAGACACTTAAATAAAGGCAGCTATTATACCTCAATTTTTTTCCCCTAACATGCTCATTCATAACATCATATGTACTAACATCCTAAACCATTCATTCATTTGAGCTTCTAAAGAAATGGGATTGAAGGGTTCTTGGAATCACGTGTTTCTCTTATGGATTGTGATTATCACCTCTATAGAGGTGATTCAAGCATTGTGGACGTCTTCCTTGGCAAGATTCCTCAAGATATAGGATTTCTTCATCATAATTTTCTTCAAGGAACGTGCATTTTAAGATTAACTTGTGTACTTAAGACTTTATCATATATTCACTAAGAATGTCCTTGAGCTAGAGTTTTACTTCTCTCAACATCTCAAGCCTTCTCCACAAATATGCACTCAAGATCCAGAAATTTAGTGGGTTTCTCCTATGAAGGTGCTTGGACAATAGTGTTGGTTATTCAAAATGATTCATTGAGATCAGTTTCTCTTCAAGGCCACCAAGGATCATCGTTCTTTCTTTATTGCAAGTTCATCAATCATGTAGAGTTTCCCTTAATTACTTGCTTTATGAGTCATTTCTTTTCAAGAAGTCTAGAAGATTGAATCATGATTCTCTTTTTGTGGTGAGACTTCCAAATTATTAAGTGTGGCTTTGGGTTTTTGGCACAATATTTTGTTAATTAAAGAGAGGGTATACAACATGGTAGGAGTTTGAGGATTCTTTATGATCAAGGCCTTGTTATCTTTTCAGTTTCTTGATTTTTTGCAAGTAACTTGAATTCAAGGAATTCATTATTTCTCATATGGGGCTATTTGTTCATTCACTTTCAAATTCAAACACAAGTACCATTTCAAGATCAAAGGTGTAAAGTTGGAAGGTTCATATATTTGGATTAATTGGAATTGAAGGCATACCATTGTGGTTCGTTCAAGACTCAAGATTTTAAGGCAAGATTTCAAATTGCATCCAAAGTTGTCAAGGGTTCTCAATCATTTTTTCAAGTTCAATTTGCAAGACAATATTCAACTAAGAGGTTTTGATATTCATGTCAAGTTCAACTTTCAAATGACATTTAAGTTGCAACATAATTCAAAGAGCCAAGTTCCAAATATTTAAAACTGTGTTTCATTCAAATATGATTTAGTCGAGCGCAAGATTCAATTGCATGCAATAAACCTGAGATCAATATAAATATCCAAAATTCCATTCAACTTTAAAACCTAGTTTTTTACACATTTCAAAACAATTACAAAAAGCTTGTAAATGACTCCAAATCTTGTACAAACATGTTGAACCAATTTACTTAAATTTATGGACAACAATGGCTTAAGGTCTGAATACCCATACCTCTGGCGCAAATTGCATGTCAATGAAGGATTCCTTGTCTGATAGTGTTGGATATTCTTCCATATGCCACCTTTCAGTTTACCTCATCGTGGCACATTCTTGAAGTTCCAAGATGGACCTCGTCAAAATGCTAGTGGCTTTATAGAAAACGCCATGAATCACCAGAAAAAAACGGAGGCTTAAACTTGTTACTCAAACATGGAAATCACTTTGTGCAGGAATTGGATGTTCGACATTCACCAATTTCTCAGAGGATCTGTGCAAATTGATAAATAAGTGGCTTGGTGAAAATGTTGGCATGTTAATTCATACTTTGGATTTGGTTTCAGAAACCAACAAAAGTAAATCTTAATGTGATGGAAAAAATATAAAGAACTACCTTATCATTGCTGAAACCCTTCCAAGACAATTCTTCTGTCGTAGTTTTATCATTGCTGAAACCCTTCCAAGACAATTCTTCTGTCGTAGTTAGCTGCATAATTTATTCTTTTAAATGAGCCCGTTTTAAGCACAGCGGGAGAAGAAAAGAATTGCACAATTAAATTCAAGCTTCAATTCAATAACAACTGAGAAAAGAAAATGAGAAACATAATTAAATGGGAAAGAAAAACTCAGTTCAAAGGAGAAGGAGTTAAAGCAAAAATCAGAAAAGTAGAAAACCAGAAAATCAATACCAATTCAGTTATCGGTTACAACTTACAACTGTCTAAACTACAAAACTAACTTGCATTTTCCTAACTTAATATCTAATAAACTTTTTGAAAACTATATAACAGAACTCCAACAGAAATTGCAAGGGGGGGTTCATTTTTCACGATGCACAGAAAAACCACAAAATACTCACCTCTGAATATCTTTGATATTTTTAGAAGAATTCAAGGTGAAGACGAAGTAGATGAGGCTGAGGCGAGGTGTTTTACGGTGGTGTGAGGTGTTGATGTCGTTCGCAATAGTGTTGGAAATTGATAGAGTTGATATAATGAATCCGGATGAAGAAGGACAGAAAATCAAAGAAGGTTGAGGTTCGGTCGTCTCAAATTGAGTTATAGTGTGGTGGAGAGATGAACGAAAACGGAGGGTTCTATGAGGCGCCGAAAAGCACGAGGGAGGAAGGTTTGTATTTTTTCAAAGAAGAAGGGGGAGTTTTGTGAACTAAAATGACACCCCTAAATTTAACCCTAAATTCCCCTTTCTTTTTTAATTAAATTTGTTTATTTCTTTTTTTTTTCTTATTAAATAATATTTAAAAAAAAACTAAATAAATAATTTGGGAATATTGTGATGATGTTGGGCCAGACCATCCGCTTGAGGATAACAAAAAATTCATTGGACTGTCCTGATTGGGCCTTGCGCCCAAGTCCCCACTGCTAACCACACTCCTTGTGCCAAACTATACACATTACAAAAGGATCCTGGCTTGCACCCCCTGGGCTCATCCTATTGAATTTTTTTATTGATTTTCTTAATCGTTTAATTTTGTTTGAGTTTTCTCCACATGATAAAAAATGACCAAATCAATAAAAATGTGATAGTTTTTTATTTGATTTTAGGAATTAATTCATTGTTATTCGATTACTTGAGATTTGTGATTTACTTTTGTTTGTTGAGATTTGAGTCTTATGCAGGTTTATTGTGTGATGTGCGAATATGCTTGAATTTTTGATTGTGATTTATTTTCACATCGATGATGCCTCGACACTTATTCCAAGAATTCGATCTTTGACTGTTTGTTTGTTGATGCTAGCTCGCGTGAAGTATTCTGGGTTTCTTCGCTTCGATTGCGCTTTTGTGGACATTATTAATCGTTTGGAATTATACTGCTTCCAGTTTATCGATCCGCATTTTATTTCTTTCTAGATATCATGAGAAGTAGGATAATAAAGCGCGTGCGCTCGAAGTCATTGTTTAAAGACCTGTAGCAGGCATTCCGCACTTATTTGCTTTCCATCCTTGTATATTCCATTTTCTCTCATGATTTCTTGATTAGGGATAGTTTTTGAGCTAGACATTAGGATCGTTATCCATTAGGATAACTTGAATCCTCGACATAAGGCCATCTGTCATACGCCAAATTTGCCCCGTCAATTTCAATGGTCACTTTATCTAAATTTTGATATTACTATGTTTTTAAATTATAAACTATTATAAAAAATTTCTCGTTTTTAAGCCTTTTTATATAAGGGGGTTTAAAATCAGAAGAAGGGTATACTACGGACCATCAAAATCTGATGGCCCATTAGGCATTTGGTTCCATTTATAAATTAAAGGTTTTTTATTATTATAATTAGAAGGGTGTGTGATCTAATTAAGGGGTTTGTGGGCTTTCTAAATCAGAAAGGCTCATTTTAAACTTTTTAGCCCATTCAAATAGAAAAGGAGTGGTGCATTTGTGTTGCTTCAAGTGGGCCATCAAAGACTGATGGCCCATTAAGGGTTTTAACTCATTTTAAATAATAAAAAGGGTGTATTTATCATTTGCTAGCCCATTTAGGATTGTCACTCGGTTGATACTAGAAGAGGTGGGGTGTATTTTTCTCCTTTGATCAAATTGATGGCTCATTAAGGTCTTGTCCATATAACAAGAGGGTGTATTTTTTAAATTATTTAGCCCATTAGGATATTTCGAAGCCTGTTTGGAATGAGTAAAAAGGGTTTTTTTTTTGTTGCTGGGTTAGAGATTTTTAGCTGGAGGTCCATCTTTGGAACATAGGCCCATTTGATGCTACTAGTCGTTTTCAACCGTTCTCATAACTGTTTTTATATTTATCCAATTACATTAAGGTTATTATTATTAATTTACTATTAATTCTATTATTATTATCTAGTTATCAATTAATTTTTTGCTATAAAAAATCAAATATTATTTATTCTTTTGTGTTGATTAAGTCAAAATAAAAATTAGGGTTTAAACCATAATTCCCAAACTCCCAGTTGCGCCCTGTTCTTCCTCTTAACTGCAGGCTAATAGAGCCCAAACCCAAAAAACAGATATTGTGCAAATCGAAATCGTATCAAATCAGCATAAACTAAAATCAAACTATATCTAATTGTTTAATTATATTACAAACATAATCGTCCAAATTACAAAATCAAATCAATTACATTCTTCAATCGCCTAATATATACCGACAATCAGAGAAAATGCCTTAATGAATCAAATTCTAACGGAAATCACAAGAAATTTCCTAATTTATTTTCTAACATATTTAAAGACCTAGAATTCTAAGAGAATGGGATAGGGGGTGAGGGGAATTGAAAACGAATACTATTGAAAGGAAGAGAGAAGGAGTAGAAAAAGAAGCTTACGACCTTGAATTTCCAGTGGAGGCCATCTTCATCTGAGATCTGGGTTTCAAAATCTGAAACCTTAGATCTGTGAGGTTCTCCGATGTCGCGCATCCATCACCGCCATCTTCGTTTCTCTAGCCACCTGGTAAATAGAGACAAAGACATAGAAATATTGGAACCAGAGGAGAGGGTTTGAGAAGGAAAAAACGCAAAGGTAACGCTCAATCTTAGCTTGGGATTTCTTTGTTATTTGTGGAAGATTTAGGACAAAGAGGGTTTAGAAGGGAGGATTTAGGGGTAGTTGGTCATCGCCGCCACCAGATCAGTTTCGTTTTAGAGTTAGAGATGTTGTTGTTTTTTTATGTTGTACTGTTGGTGAGAGAACAAAGAAGGGGAGAGAGAGAGAGAGAGAGAGAGAGAGATGAAATGAACAAAATGAAAAGAAACTAAAAATAATATACTCCCTTGCGATCTTGTGTCTTCCACTTATCGTGCACCCTCTCGTTCCCACCATCTGATCTTCATCCAACGACCCAATCCCATGCACTCACTAAAATACCATGCACTCGCCTACATGCAAGCTCAACGGACTACTACTGTTCTGCCTTGGGTCTAAGCCCACCTCCAACACATCCCCCCTGGTTTTTTTGTTTTGCTGTCACGCTAGGAAATGACACCTCCCCATTTGCTTTGGGCCAAGTCCAACATCTAGGCTTGGGCCTTTTACTTCCTGTACCCCCAACTTTGCTACGTAATACAAATCTAAACCCCCTTGTGATTTGGGCATAAATCCAATATCTAGATTTAGGGCACTGTTATTTACACCCTCAACAATTTACTAATTAACTATTTTTGCACCTCCATGCGTTGTTAATTAATATTACTTTTATATTTTATATTTTATTTATTTATTTTATTTATTATTATTAATATTTTGACTTTTAATATTTTTATTTTTATAAATTCTAAAATTGTTCATTTTTATTTTTAATTCAATTTTTTTTTAAATACTAACTCATCTCTAAATTGCATTAAAATTCTTTTTATCATGCATTAAAAATACTTTTCTGATATTACATAGTATATTTGAAAATATCTAACCAATCAAATACTAACAACTTTTTTACTAAACAAATCCAAGATATTATTTTCAAAAAGGATTATGGAAATACCTTTAATCGACTGCGAACTTCGTCTACAAATTCTGCTATTCACACACCCAGACTTGGTTCAAGGTGAATTCGTGATATTTTCATAATCCATAAAAAACACTAACCAAACAACTGCGAACTACGAATTGGGACTCTGATTCCTCGTAAGAGGATACGTAGGCATACGACTTAAATGGTGAGTTCCCCTAATTAATATTAAAACCTTATTTCCAGAATTGTAAATCTAAACCCTAGTATCCTTGTGAACAAGGTAGATGGAGGGTACCTAACAGCTTCCCTCCGTCTAAAAATGAGTCAACAACATAAAATCTCTGAACAAATTAGGGTTATCCTTTATATTCCCTTCCTAAAGATAAAAATTAAGGGTGATGAATCTCATTTTTAAACCGGTTACAACACCATCATTGTATGATAACACTAGGTTAGAGATAAGTTAGTGTCCCTTAGTTTTTTTTCTTTCCTCATTGCATCCTTGCATTAAGACTAAAACTCTTTTCTTTGACAAACTCATAAAACACTCTAATTTCTCTAAACCCTTTTTCAAGGTAAAAAATCTAACCAATGCAAATCAATTTTGTCTTTAAACTTTTTTTTAAAACATTTTTGATAACAGTATGTTGTTTCAAGTTCGAGAAACCTAGAAATGCTAAGCGAGTGGTTGAGTATGAGTCTCTGTATAAGCTGCAACACCAAGCATGAGTTGCAATCTTAACCGCAAGGATATGAATATGGCATTATCCATAAAAAACATTGCAACCCATCAAAACTATTCATCTGAACTACGAGGCTCTGATTCCTAAAAAGGGATACGTAGACATCTGGTCACAGGGCTCAGCCAAGCATAAATTTGTAAATATTTCCTTCTTTTCCCCGTGTTTTCTTTGCATGCATTCCCTCTTTGCATTTTTCTTTTATCTCTTAAGCATTATATTAAGAAAACCCTTTGATTAGAACAACAAGAGTGGATCCCGTAGAGTACCACAGACGTGACGGGTGCTAATACCTTCTCCTCGCATGATTGACTCCCGTACCCAATCTCTCGGTCGCAAGACCTTGATTTCTCCCTTCAGGTTTTTCTTCAATGATTTTCCTTTCCCTTCACGTGGGATAAATAAATATTCGGTGGCGACTTTATTGATTTTACCGCTACAAAACCATGATGAACAGAAAGGATCTTCTCATTCAGAGTTTGATCCAGATGCCTAAGTAAGAGATAACAAAGAAGTTATTTTAAGAGTTCAAGGCTTGGAGCCAACTGCACTTGGGGCACGCCCCCCTGACTTATGTAGAGATGGATAGTAACTCTTAGTTTGTTCTTTTTTCTGTCTATTTTGTGATCAACATCAGGTTTATTAATGGGATCAAGTCTTTACCTTTGTATTTTCATCTTTGAAAGTTGATTAATTGTATATCTAAGTATTGTTTGTTTATTTGATATGATGATGATATTTCCAGTGGTCCATATCTCTCTTGTCCTTTAGCTTAAATAATATAAATCAAAGTACCTCGAATTCCTGAATATATTGGAATGTGTCATTGCATGCATACCATAAAATGTTACAATAATATCATTATAGCACTTCATTTTGCATTTCATAAAAAGTTTCCAACAATCTTACTCATTTCCCTTGGTCTTCGTTCAGCTAGACTGTCGCATTAATATAATACTCGGGCAAATTACTAGAAAAAGATGGAAAACCTTGAACAAGAAAACCGTGATCTCCAAGAAGAGATAAATACTTTGAGATCTAGGATGGAATGACTTACTGCTTTGGTGGAATCTCTAGTGGTTGCTCAAAATCATCCACCACCCCCTCCTCATCCTGCTCCTCATATTCTTCAACCTCAGCAACAAGCTACTATTATTTCTGAGATACTGTCAGTTCCTATTTTTGTTGCTCCTGTCAGTGCTGCCACTTGATATCGGATGCCTCATGGTTACCCTTGGGGAATGCATGAGAACTATATCCCCGAAGGTTATACCCCGATTATTGAAGTTTCTCATCCTATCCAGCCTGTTATGGTCACTTCACCGCCTGTTATGCATATTGTTCTTGCCGTTAATGATTAAATTTTCATGATGTTACTGATCCAAGTGAAAGCTCGGGGATTCACGATCGTATGGATGATTTTCAAGCCTAGTTCTTGGAAATTGAGAAAAAAATGAAAGCTCTTAGAGGAAAAAAGTTGTTTGGGAAGAATGACAGTGACCTTTGCCTTGTGCCCAATGTCCAAGTTCCTTCTAAGTTCAAGGTCCCTGAATTTGAAAAGTACAACGAAAATTCTTGCCCTTAAGCGCATTTGGTGATGTATGTCCTGAAAATGTCTACTCACACTAATGATCAATGCTTGTTGATTCACTACTTTCAAGATAGTCTGAGGTTCTTTGCTATGAGTATCCCTACGCTCGAGGGACATGACCATTGTTTCCGAGGCAACCAAGTGAGGTAATACCCTAGGGGTGCAAGTGTGCAAAAGTGTGCTTTTTAAAGATATATTATCTTGAAGTTAATGGTCTAATGGTTAATTGATTTATATTGTCATGCACGCCTAAGTTACTAACAGTTATATATAAAAGCATATACAAAATATAAAAGCGAGAAATAAAGGGTCCTACGCTATTACAGGGCTTTGGTGTAGATATATAAATAATGAACGAAAAATAAGATGCGGAAATTGTAAACCCTAATTAAGCTATTACAAACCGAGCACAGTTACATTAGTAATAAAAAAATTAATCATACGAAAAAATAATAATGCGCGAGAATTAACTAGAAAAAAAGTTTTAAACCCTAAAAATCTAATTTGCTCATTGAAAATATTTTTGGGATTTTTTTATGAAAAGGTTTGAAATTTAACCTAATTTTTCTAATTAATTTTAATTAATGAAACAAATTAAAGTTGATAAAACTAATTAATTTGCAAAAACTAATTTATTAAAAAAAACTAAGTCCTATTTTTTTTGATGATTTTCTGATTTTATAATTAAAAAAAAGAATAAACAAATAAAATATAAATTAAATAAAAAGAATAAAGAAGTTAGAAAAATGGGCCTGAGGGTGGGGGGGAGGGGGGTAAGAACCCAATTTGTAGGGTTGCATGCTGAATTTCTCAAGGCCCAAGATCCTGTAAGCCCAATGCAAACGTGAGATCTAGTGTGGAACAAGTTGGGAGGTCCATCATGTGGCTGCTTCCCCAAGGGGTTAGATCTGGGGCTGCTTGATCTGATGGTGATGAATTTGAGGCCTATGATGAGCGTGTTGGGAATGGAAGTATTGGATCTACAAGCAAATTATGAGAAAAATAATATGCAGGAGGCAGGGGTCAAACCCCTGACCTCCCACACGCGCGCGCCTTAAACCCTTCCCCTTTGCCATCTGAGCCAACTGATCATTCATTATACAAAACTAACATAATATAATATATTTAATAATGTTTAGTAATTATAAAAAAACACACACGCCATTCAAACTAGCCAACCAGATCTTGCCGCACAGTCGTCTTCCCCAATGGTTATCGTTTTAGCCCAAAGACTTTTACCTACAGACATGGTTGTAACTATAGGAGCTGCATATTTCCAAAATCTCAACCAAGAAATATAAATTCAATCTAAATACATAGATAAATTGGGCTTAATCTTGTGAATACAATGGTACACTTCTTTTGGCATAATTTTTCCTGTAATGGAAAGCCCTAAAATAAACCTTAAAACCCTAACCATGGCAGTTAGTCATACACGCATCAAAACAAGCAATTAATCATTCAAACATGTTCTAAATTATCATATAAACATGAATGCATACTCAAAATTCATTTATCATGTGTGTATTATCAAAATCAAATTTAAGAAAGAAGAGCAAACCGTGATACTGTATGTGCCGGTTCTGGGTGCTTTGATGCATGAGAGTGATCTAGTTAGCTTCCAAATGTGCCCAGGAGTTGATTGCAAGTTTAGAATGCCTTGAATATCCATATAAATGCCAAACCGAATGCCACTTTTTTGTCAAAAAAATTAGAGTTTCTTGTGTCAATACTACACATCCAAATCCTTCTTTTCATCATTAGGGTTTGTTATGCATATATAGTAGAAGCAATTAGGACAATAAAACTGAGTTGAATCTTTGCAAATTGATGAGAAGAGATTTGATTTGCACCTTGTATACTTTGTTTCTAAATTTGGCCAAATAATGCTATATTCATCCCAATCATTCCTTGCACGAAAATCTTGATTTTCCAGCTGATTATAGACTCATCATGTGGTCATAAAATCAAATCTTGGATTTTATTTTATTATTCCATTATTTAAATTTTATTTATTTTGATTTAAATGAATAAAAAAATCAAAACAAATAATAAAAATAATAAAATAATAAGTGGATAAGCTCAGGGGTCATGGGCCATCTTAGGAAAAAGCTTCAAACAAGAAAACATGGGCCCATTTGGAAGAAAATCAATTTTGATCAAAGTTGACTTTGTGCACATTTCCAAAATTTGGTCAACTTTAGCAATGCATATCTCTCTCATTTTAGACCCTAAGAGGGTGTTCTTGGACATTTTAGAAATCTTAGGATATACTCTAAACAACCCTTTTGGTTTCATCTCAATTGGATCTTCCATGATCATGTAAGGAGCTTTGACCCAAAAGGTGTTTTTATTGACTTTTTGAAATGACCTATAATGTTTGAGCTTATATCTTTTGATTGAGGAATTTCTTGACCTTGAGGGCTGAAGAGAAGTTGCAAGGAATTGGATTCTCTTCAAAATGAGACTTGGTTGGAAAATTTCTGATAAAGTATGAGAAAGTTATGCCTGGTCAAAGTTTGGTTGACTTTTCCTATAGAAACCCTAAATTGCCTTTTTTACTTTTGATGAGTTGGGAGCATTTCTTGAGGAATCGTGATCAACCCTTGATAAAATGATGGATATTACTTTAAAATGTTAATGTTGACCAAAAATATTGAAGTTTGACTGTATTTGGGCCACAATTGACTTTTGACCTAATATAGTTGATTTTCAGGCATTTGAGTAGTTAATTGAGCAAACTTGTTGTGCAAGGCATGAAACTTGGCATGGATGATCTTGATGACATATTAGGACAATGTATACCATTTGGGACCCTTGTAACTCAACCATCTTGATGAGGAGTGAAACCCTAGTTTGAGGCTTATTGTCTTAAGAGGAGGATTTGTCTGGTCAATCCTTAGTCAACTTGAGCAATTGAGGACCTCTAGGAGTATGTCTTTTGTGAGAATGGGAGGGAAAATTTTTGGGTATAAAAGCTGCCCCTGTTCAATCTTCTTAAACCTGAGGATTTAGATTGGCTTGTCCGCCTTTCGTGATCTGAAGGTGGAAGATGATTGAACACTAGAGTGCCCAGAAATTTGCACTCGTCTGAAATGATTTATGATTGTATAGGTAATATCGGGAATGGGCTTATAGATGCCATTTGGAGAAGATGATAAAAGATTGTTAGAGATGGGATTAAAGATTCCATCCAGAAGATGTGACAGGGAGTCGTCAGAGATGGGCTTAAAGATGCCATCCAGAACAATGATGATTTCGTGAGATGTTCCTTTGAGGGAATTCCTGTTCCTGTTATTAGGGAGGATTCCATTGGGGAATGTTGGTCTCTATTTTTAGGAATAGAGTCTAGGATCTCCAGTTGTCCGTTACTCTAATGGGGAGTCATATCTTGATTGATGAGACAGAAGTGAACTGCTATCTGGTCAGGATCCAGGCTTCACAATGACTTGCTAAGGATGATAAGGCTGACTGCTATCTGGTCGTATTCTAGGCTTCACAGCGACTTACTGGGGAAATGAGATTAAACTATTATCCGGTCAGGATCTAGGCTTCACAATGTCTTGAATTTTTGGTTGACTATTATCCGGTCAGTTTCCAGGCTTCATAGCTTCTTTAACAGAATAGAAATCTTAGTATCGATTTAACTAAGCCAAAGAAAGGTCTCAAGTTGTATTCAACTGGGATAAAAATCTTAGTGTCGATTTGACTAAACCCGGGAAAGGGCTTGAATTAACTTTGACTGGCATAGTAATCCGGAGGATCTTAGCAGCGATTCAACTGACCCAGACGAAAGTCTTGGTACATCTTCCACTGGCATAGTAATCAGAGAGATCTTAGTGTCGATTCGGCTGATCCAGAGAAAATCTTAGGTTAACTTTGACTAGAATAATAATCAAGAGAATCTTAGTAGTGATATAACTGACCCATACTAATGTCTTGGAATCTCTTCCACATGCATAGTGAGTAGAGAGATCTTGGGTAATTTTGACTAGCATAGTAATCAGGATAATTTTAGTAGCGATTCAATTGACCCAGACGAAAGTCTTGGAATCTCTTCTACTGGCATAGTAAGCAGATAGATCTTGGTGTAACTTTGATTAGCGTAGTAATCAGTAGAATCTTAGTAGCGATTCAACTGACCCAGACGAAAGTCTTGGAATCTCTTCTACTGGCATAGTAAGCAGAGAGATCTTGGTGTAACTTTGACTGTGATAACACGAAAACGTGTCGCTTTTTAGGCCTAATTTACACGAGTTTTTTGTACGTTTTTTATCGAATAATATGCATCACAAAGGTATTTTATTTGTTTCAGGTAAACTATATTTTCCAAGGCATAAGATGGCAAATTAGCTAAAAGGAGCAAAACAAGCTAGGAAATCGCAAGAAGAAAGAAGAAAAAGGGGCAGTCTGCTAAGAAGCTCACACCAGAAGGGCATTACGAGCGCAATGCCTAGCGTTACGAACGCAACACCTAGAAAACACCGTTACGAACGTAACATAATGCGTTACGGATGTAACTAAAATCCCAGTTGTTACGAACATAATGAATGCCATTACGAACGTAACACTTTAAATACTCAGTCTATGCAGTAAACCACGAAGCAGCCACACGAAGTCCACACGACCTCGTTCCACCAGCCAAGAATTTAGCGCACGTACGAAATTAATGGAAGAAGACAGTTACAACCAAGAGCCTATATATATGTTGAAGAATTCACTTTGAAGGGGTCGAAGATTTTGCTACAGAACCATACTTTTTCCTTTCTGCATTATTTTGTTTACTTGCTTTTGAACCATTATAGCCTCTATAACGTTCAGTTTCCAAAAGTGTTAATTCTTCACATAGAAGGATTAACACACTTAGTCCTATATTTCAATTAATCGCAAGGCTACTGTACGAATTCAAGATTACCACGACAACATAATTACAGGTTTTTTTTATGCAATTCGTTTTTATTGTTCATATTCTATGTTAATTATTTTTATGAACTGTATTTTACGTTGCATGGTTGCTAAATACATTATGTCTGGCTAATTTCGTTTGTACCGGTATGTGACTCCTAAGAACCGGAGTAATTTGGTGATAACTTGGCTAAAAACTTTTATAAATAATTTCTGGTTTCCAATTTCCATATTTAATTTAATTACCCTTGTCACGAGAGTGAAAGGATATTTAACACGATTTTTCCACGAGAGTGGGAAATTAATTAAGGAAAGAACCTGCATGCGAGAGCTGGTGTTCGGCCCAGATAGTGGTAACGAAACATTAATTTTTAAATACACGAGAGTGTTTTAACAAATTAATTAAACTCAAGTCGTTTTCAAAAAGTGTTATTAAATTTAAAGTGCATCCACTAGGTTTAGTAGCATAACTTATTTCATGAACACGAGAGTGTATGTATCAGGTTCTTAAACAATTCGTTTTTACCGAAATACTTTATATGCCAAGTGATTCACCGAGTTCCCGAAGTACGACTATCACATACGGGTATAACTATTACTATTGTTTTTAATTAAAATCTTTTTCCCCTAAAAACCAAATATTCATCGCTTAGTTAAACATTTGTAACATTAGGTCGTATGCGATTGATCCTTAGTCTCTGTGGGTTCGATAATCATTTAAAACTAGAACGACTAAACTGTATACTTGCAGTTAGTATCCCGATAGACTCATAAATTCCCGATCAAGTTTTTGGCGCCGTTGTTGGGGACTGATTAGTCAATTAAGTACGATTCTTCTGTTGCGCGTTTAGACTAGGCAACAGAAACCCTTTTTCGATTTGTATGCCAAGGACTCGTTCATAAGGCGAACCACTTGACAAATCGACGGACGAACCTGAACGCATCCTTTCCATAAGACGAACAGTCAGGGATTACTGTTTAAATCACGCTATTCCTTTACCGAAGCCCGAAATCAAGATTGATTCCGAGACAGATTCTAATTCTTCCTCTGAAACCGAAATCAATCCAGAAGTAGACATGGCCGAAGAACGAAGGACTCGTCCACTGAAGGAGTACGCAGCTCCATCACAACAAGAACCCCATAATAGCATTACTGCTCCAGCAATTAATCAGAACGATTTTGAGTTGAAACCGTCATTGATATCAACTATCCAACAACGCCAATTCTCTGGAAATCCTACCGAGGATCCAAACAAACACCTTACGAAATTCGTTCAATTTGTCGACACAGTTATAGCAAATGGTGTTAGTAAAGATGCAATAAGATTACGTCTTTTTCCTTTTTCGCTAAGAGATAGAGCTTGGGCTTGGTTGCAATCCTTGCCGTCAAATTCCGTCACTAAGTGGGAAGGACTTAAGACTGTATTTTTAGCACGATACTTTCCCCCAAGCAAGACTGTTGCATTAAGAGCTCAAATCAATGGATTTAGGCAGAAGGATATTGAATCACTATTCGATGCATGGGAACACTACAAAGATATGATGCGAATGTGCCCACATCACGAATTGGAAAACTGGATGATTATCCACACATTTTACAATGGACTCTTGTACAACACAAGACTCTCTATAGATGCCGCCGCAGGTGGTACACTGATGGACAAGCCTTACGACGAAGCTAACCAACTCATTGAAAATATGGCTCAAAACCACTATCAGTGGGGAGGAGAAAGAACACCCGTAGAGAAAACTCCAACCAAAAGTGGGATGTACGAGATTAGTAGCCTAGATAAAGTTAATGCTAAGGTAGATGCTCTTACCCAAAAGATAGAAAGCTTAACCTTACCTCCTGCAGCCACCGTGGCTGCCGTAACCCCAAACTGCGAAGTTTGTGGAGTTCCTGGTCATGTTGGAACCAAATGTCAAATCCTAGCAGGAATATCAGTTGATCAGGTGAATTACGCTCAAGGTAATCCTTATGCTAATACCTATAACCCTGGTTGGAAAAACCATCCTAACTTCTCGTACAAGAACAATAACGCTTTATATGCACCTGGCCAAGCACCCGTTGTACCTCCAGGCTATCAAAAACCCGCTGCTAATGTTCCTAACATTCCTAGGAAGTCTAACCTTGAAATCCTAATGGAAAACTTTATTTCTACTCAAGCTCAACAAAACAAAGAATTCCTCAATCAAAATGTTCACACCGGTGAACAATTGAAGCAATTAGCAAGTAAGGTAGATGCCCTAGCAACTCACAATAAAATGTTAGAAACCCAAATCTCCCAAGTAGCACAACACCAAGCTAGTTCTGCCGCACCTGCTGGTACGTTTCCTGGACAACCACAACCCAATCCTAAAGGACATGCTAATGCTATCACATTACGAAGTGGAATATCACTTTATGGACCGGTAGATCCTAGACTCCAAAACCCGACCATGTATCAAAAACCTAAAAAGGAAGCAGAGAAATCGAAGGAACAATCTGAGAATGTAAAGGAAGACGCAAACGAGAGCGGAGAGGTTTCAGATAAACCTTACATACCTCCACCACCATATAAACCACCAATTCCATACCCTCAAAGACTTGTAAAATCCAAAAACGAGGGACAATTCAAGAAATTCGTAGAACTTCTGAAACAACTAAACGTCACTATTCCGTTTACAGAAGCTATTACTCAAATGTCGTCATATGCTAAATTCCTAAAAGAAATATTGTCTAATAAGAAAAAAATTATTGAAAACGAAATCGTTATGCTAACCACCGAATGTAGCGCCATAATTCAAAATAACATGCCTCCAAAGCTAAAGGATCCTGGTAGTTTCTCCATACCATGTGTAATTGGAAAATCTGTCATAGACCTCTCTATGTGATTTAGGAGCAAGTGTTAGTCTAATGCTCTTATCTATTTGCGAGAAGCTCAAACTAGGGGACATGAGACCTACCAATATGTCCCTACAACTAGCCGACAGATCAGTCAAATTCCCTGTTGGTATGCTAGAAAACATTCTTGTCCGAATAAGACAATTTTACATACCTACTAACTTTATAATAATGGACATAAAGGAAGATTCAAATATCCCCATCATATTAGGAAGGCCATTTTTAGCCACTGCAGGAGCCATTATCGACATTAAGAAAGGAAAGCTTACCTTCGAGGTAGGAGAAGAAAAAGTAGAATTTATTCTTTCCCAATTCTTCAAAGCCCCTGCTATAGATGACTCATGCTGTTTCCTAGATATTATCGATGAATGCGTCAAAGAACTAGAAAGCCAAGAAGACACCTATTTTGGGATATTGAAAATTCTAACACCAACTATTTTCGAGGATGATGACTGGAGACAGGAATATCACGATGCCAACCTAAGCGAATGTTTCGCCTTAACACCCGATCCTACCCCAATTGATAAGAAAACTGGTATAGAACTTAAAACGCTACCTAAAGATCTAAGGTATGAATTTTTAGATAATGAACTCGAACGGCCAGTTATAGTCAATGCCAATTTAGGGAAGATCGAAACCGAAAAACTTCTTAATGTGTTAAGGAAGTATCCAACCGCGTTAGGATATAACATATCGGATCTAAAAGGAATAAGTCCTTCTGTTTGTATGCACCGCATTATGCTAGAAGAGGACTGCAAGACTTCTAGAGAACATCAAAGACGAATAAATCCTATCCTAAGTGAAGTCGTAAAGAAAGAAGTGCAGAAACTACTAGAGGCAGGCATCATATACCCGATATCAGATAGCAACAGGGTCAGTCCAGTTCACGTAGTACCTAAGAAAGGAGGTGTTACGGTTATAACAAACCCAAAAGGCGAATCGGTAGCACAACGTACCCAAACAGGATGGAGAATGTGTATTTATTACAGAAAACTAAACAAAGCTACGCGCAAGGACTATTTCCCATTACCATTCATAGATCAAATGCTCGAGCGCTTAGCTAAACATTCCCATTTCTGCTATCTTGACGGATACTCAGGATTCTTCCAAATTCCCATTCATCCTGATGATCAAGAGAAAACTATGTTTACATGCCCCTATGGTACCTTTGCATACCGAAAAATTCCATTTGGACTATGTAACGCACCTGCGACTTTTCAACGATGCATGATGGCAATTTTCGCAGACTTTTTGGACGGAATTATGGAAGTATTCATGGACGATTTTTCTGTCTACGGAGAAAGTTTTGACGAATGTTTATCAAATCTTGAGTTGGTACTGAAACGCTGTGTCAATGTCAACCTAGTGCTCAATTGGGAAAAATGTCACTTTATGGTGAGACAAGGAATTGTGTTGGGTCACATTGTATCAAACAGAGGGATTGAAGTCGATAAAGCAGAAATCGAAATTATCAAAAACCTTCAACCACCCAAAACAGTTAGAGAAATAAGAAGTTTTCTAGGACACGCTGGTTTTTACCGACGTTTTATAAAAGATTTCTCTAAAATCACTAAGCCACTAACTGAACTATTGATGAAATACGCTGAGTTTATTTTCGATGATAAATGCTTAAACGCATTTGAGACGCTTAAAGAAGCATTAATTGCAACACCTATAATGCAACCTCCTGATTGGAACCAACCATTTGAAATAATGTGCGATGCGAGCGATTATGTTGTAGGCGCAGTCCTAGGACAACGCAAGGATAAAAAGCTTCACGCTATTTACTACACAAGCAGAACACTTGATCCCGCACAAATGAATTACACCACTACGGAGAAGGAACTCTTAGTTGTTGTATTCGCGTTGGACAAATTTTGTTCCTACTTAGTAGGCACCAAAATCGTTATTTACACGGATCATGCTGCGATCTGATACTTGCTAAGTAAGAAAGACGCCAAACCAAGACTACTCAGATGTATCTTACTCCTACAAGAGTTTGACTTGGAAATAAAAGACAAAAGGGGAACTGAAAACGTAGTAGCAAACCATTTATCAAGATTGGATGGAATCTGAACCGAGAGTGTTCCCATCAACGACGATTTCCCATATGAACGCCTTATTGCTCAACTAGAGACAACTCCTACCGACAGTTTAGAACATTGTGATGAACATTTAACAACTACGGTAGTAGAAGCCATCTGTACCAACACCACATTACCATGGTACGCTGATTTTGTTAACTACTTAGCCGCCGGTGTTCTACCACCCGATTTAACGTACCAACAGCGAAAGAAATTCTTCCATGATCTTAGACAATACTTTTGGGATGAACCACTACTCTTTAAAAGAGGCGCCGATGGTATCTACCGGTGCTGTGTTCCTAAAGATGAAGTGGACGACGTCATTGCTCATTGCCATTCCGCCCCTTATGGTGGACATGCTAGCACTTCAAAAACTTGTGCAAAAATACTTCAAGCTGGTTTTTTTTGGCCTACTTTATGGAAAGACGTCCACGTAGCAATTATGAACTGCGATAGATGTCAGCGCACAGGAAATATATCTAGACGTGACAAAATTCCACAAAAAGGGATTCTCGAAGTCGAAATTTTCAATGTATGGGGAATTGATTTCATGGGACCGTTCCCCGCATCCTTTGGAAATAAGTATATATTGGTAGTTGTTGACTACGTATCAAAATGGATTGAAGCCGTCGCTGCACCCACAAACGATACGCGAGTGGTACTTAAATTATTCAAGAATGTTATCTTCCCACGACTCGGTATACCAAGATTAGTAATTAGTGATGGTGGTTCCCATTTTATCTCTAGAATTTTCAAAAAACTACTTTCAAAATATGGCGTTAAACATCGCATAGCCACACCATACCATCCTCAAACAAGTGGACAAGTGGAAGTGTCAAATAGGGAAACTAAACAAATCCTTGAGAAAACCGTAGACACATCCCGAAAGGATTTGTCCTCCAAGCTAAATGATGCTCTTTGGGCATATAGGACAACTTTTAAAACCCCTATCAGAACAACGCCGTTTAAATTAGTTTATGGAAAATCTTGTCATTTGCCAATATAATTAGAACATAAATCTTATTGGGCCATTAAAACTCTTAACTTAAATTACAAGACTGCTGGAGAGAAACGAATATTAGATATCCATGAATTAGAAGAATTGCGTTTAGACGCTTATGAAAATGCTAGAATCTATAAGGAGAGAACAAAAAAATGGCATGATAAGCGTATCTCCTGAAAAGAATTTAAGGAAGGAGACATTGTACTACTATTCAACTCTAGACTGAAACTCTTTCCTGGTAAATTACGTTCCAGGTGGTCAGGACCATTCGAAATTAATAAAATTTTCCCCAGTGGTGCGATAGAAATTAAAGGAAATTCCATCGAACATTTTATAGTCAATGGCCAGCGCTTAAAGCATTATTTTAACGTTGAAAATCTAAACTATTCGGCTTATCTACAATTAAGTGAGCCACCTACCCCGATACCTAACTGAATAGGTACTGTCTGTCGAGCCATCGACATAAAACAAAAGCGCTTCATGGGAGGCAACCCATGTTTTCTTTTAATTGTTTTTGTTGTTTTGATATGCCTTTTATTTTGTTTTAATCTTTCGATTTTTATGTTGCATCCTTTATTTCTTTTTATTTGAACTTCTTTTTCTTTTGATTAACTTAGGCATTTTAACCTGAAAATACTAACTTAGTTTTTCATACATTTATTAAATATTTTCAGGGTAATTAATTAGCTTTATTTTTTAGCTCCATGGCACGTATGAACTACATAAACATAACCCTGAGAGGTAGGCATCAGAGAAGGCGCTTTGAGGATCTAGTTGAGCGAGAGATGTGTCCAACCATTTATGCTGAAGACCATGCAATGACTGCCTTAGGCATTCGTGAGAACGTTATGTATCTGCTTAACCAAATAGGTTGGGACGTTGATCCAATTCGGAGATGCTATTGTACCTACCGTAAGTTGACCCTTGAGTTTTTGAGCACACTAAGCTATCTGCCAAACCATGGGTTAGGTTTCAACCGCAGGCTGATCACCTTCAGAATGTTTAATATGGACTACCGCTACAATCATAGGGAGTTTGCCAATCTGTTAGGATTCCCTAATGGCCCTGATGTTATCACCATGACCCAAGAAGACCTATTACTAGATCATGACCTTGATTACTTCTGTGGTAGTATTGCTGGAAACAACCATCCTGAGGCAAATGACCTTTACTCGGAGTCCATCCATAACCCTTCTATTAGGTACTTCCACAAAATCATTGCCCACACCCTCTTCAAAAAAGAGCAGAATGTTACAACTGTGTCACGTGATGAGCTTTTCATTATTTATTGTGCTTCGCAGAATCATCCAGTTAATGGTGCCACCTATATGATTGCTAATATGGAACGTATTATTCAAACAGAGAATGCACCAATCCTCATAGGCGGGTTAGTTACTATGATCTCCAATGCTATTGGACTCCGAAGACCTATGTTAGGATCAAATTCACACTATGGGATTAAGCCAATGAATATTGAGTTTTGCTTTAACACTAGCTTCATAGGAAACCTTGGTCCGAATGAATTTGAGCTGCTGATTAACCATGAAATTGTTCACCAGTTTGTACTCCCAAATCCTATTACTAGTGTCCATAATAGAGCAAATTGGCTTTTTAATCTCCACCATCCTCCTACACCGCCTTCGCCCCCATCCACTATTGAAATTTATGAAGTCCCAAATATCTCTCCAGCTGCTAAAGAATCCGATCCTGAAACACCACCTGGATACCTCCAATTTCTTGACCCATGGGATCAGCCTGTAGTTTCCACTGAGTCTACCTTCCCAGTTCCTGAGATCCCACCACCACCTCCACCTGCTGTTACACTCGACTCTTTGAATACAGAAATAACCGGAATGCGGGGTGAGCTTACCTCTTTACATGTGGATTTCCTTGGTTTTATGGATTTGGTAACTGAACAATTAGATTTCATTCACCAACATCTGTTCTCTACTCATCGTGGCTAGGAGTTGCCGTCGTTATGCTAATATGTTCTGTTCTTGCATTTATGTACACAGTGAGGTCACTGTTTCGTCTAAGTGTGGGGGAGGAACCTTAGTTTTAGTTTTTTTATTCCATGCATTTAGTTATTGTTTGTTTCAAATTCTAAACAATTCTATTAGTTAATGATATTTCAAGTTTTGATATTTCAAGTTTCAATTTTACTGTCATTATTTTTTCTGTTATTACTGTCATTAATTTTACTGTTAGTGCTAATATTAGTGCTTTACACTACTGTTACTATATTCAACTATGCTGATATGTGTTTTATCTTCCCTAAATAATAACAAGTGCAGCTAATGATGCTAAGGAGAATGGCACGATAATAACAATATGAAAGCTATTTTTTCCCCATAAACAGAGGTGTTACGAACGCAACACCGCTGTTACGAACGTAACAGCCCCTTGCGCGTTACGAACGTAACGCCCTTGCGTTGCGAACGTAACAGGGATAGCTGTTACGAACCAGAAACAAAACAGAAGCGTTTCATTCTTTCTCTCTCAGTTTTCCAAACACAGTCGCAACTCTCACCCACGTTCAAAATTCTTCACCATTCCCATTTTCCAAACCATTCCCATTTTCCAAACTTGCATCTATTCCCATTTAAGAGCAACCCATATTTTCATCCTATAAAAGCTTCACATAGTTCCAACCCATCCCATTCAAACACTCTCTACAAAATCTCTCCCTCACCACTTTCACAGTAGAACCTTGCTTCAATCAACAAATTTTCAATGGAGAACAGAGAGGCTGACATGGATGGAATCATTTTTAGGAATCAAGATGGCGGACACCAAAGGGAGCAATATTTGAAGTTTCACCGTAGGGGAGTCTTGGCCACGAGATATCCCGACAACGATTGTCTCAACAAATTGGGAATATTTGATGGAGTGGATTGGCTGCTTCGTCTCTCTGGCCTCTCATACGCATGCGCGCAACATCACCCGACGTACCCCAAGCTGACGCTCGAGTTCCTTAGTTCATTCTTGTATTCAACACCGAGTGATGATGGCATGTTCCTCACAGGCACCGCATCTTTCCGTATGTTCAACACATAATATACGTTAAACCAAGAAAAGATCACAGAGCTACTCAAATTTTCAACCAAGGAAGACGACTCCGAAATGGTGCACCACAAGGTCCCTGTTACCGACTATTGGGCCGTTGTTTTATTCGAATTGTGGGAGAAACTCACCAATGTCTCGACAGGAAATTGGGATGAGTGTCTGGCATCTCACGTTCATAACCCCACCACTAGATACTACTTCAAGATTCTCTCCAACACCATTTTCGGACGAGCTAATAGCAACAAAGTCAACTCAAAGGAGGTATTTTTCCTTCATTGCTGCTTAGCTGGGAATACCAAGGTAAATGCTACTCCATTTCTTCTTTGTCATTTTGAATCCCTTTGTGCAAGGGGACATCAACCATTTTTGATCGGAGGACTGATAACCACATTAGCTCATGGGCTTAATTTGCAAAGCCAGCTGGAGACTCTTGATGCTCTACCGCCTCTTCTCATGGATTTAGATAACTGCAAATACATGCGTTTGATTAGGAACCGAGATGATGGCAGGTACAATTTGACGGTGAGGAAGAAAATTGTTCCAAGTGTGATTATGCCAAATAGGTTGCTCACAAATGTGGCAAACATGGATAAGTGGATTTATGATTTAAACGCCCCTAAACCCGACCTAGCTTCTCAGATGAATCGAAATCCTCAACCTGTTGATGAGGTAGAAGAAGAAATGGATTCACAGCACCAGACCGCACCTCAACAAGATATGCCAAGCACTTCTACTAGGCGCAGAAGAAGGCCTCGTAACCCGACTACTAAAGATCTTTATGAGGCAGTGATGGATCAAACCCAGAGGATGACAGACATGAATGCCCAGCTTACCCTCTAATCCCAACAGGTCACAGATATCCAAGCTCAGAAAACTGCAATGATGCAACTCATGCAACAGATGCAGCAGCAACAAATTGAACAAGGAGCTAGGCATGAGACCCGTATGGATACTTTGACGACAGAAATGGGTGGTTTGAGTGTCTGTGTGGACGATTTTCAAGAGAGCCTGCACCATCTTGGATTTCCTGGTTTTGATGGACAGAGAAGAGCTCGTGGAAGAGCCAGAGGAAGAGGGCCTGAATGAAGATATCTCCTCCCATCCTTACCTCCTTTACCTTATCTCGAAGCATTGAGGACAATGTTAGATTTAAGTGTGGGGGAGGAAACTTTATCATTTTATTCACTTTCTAGATTAGATTTAATTTTCTCGCATCGTTTTTTCCTTTTTTGTACTTTCCCTTCAACAAAACAACTTCATGTACAATTAAATGCTTAATTGCTAAGTTCTTTTTCGTGCATTATTGGAATTCCCCAAACTTTACAATTCTTGAGCCATAACAAATTTTTTTTTATGATTATCATACAACGCTATGTTTCCAAATGGCTAGCTAAAACCAAATACTCAATTCAGCTTAGGCCACTTGAGGAAGCTTGACAAAATCATTACGGTTCTGACATTTTATAACTCCACCTTATGCGATGCCATTTAGGGTACTTATTATACCGCCAACCGCGAAATTTACTTTAAATTAGCCCCTAGTAGTTTATCTAGCAGTCGGCACCGTCAAAACACAAACTACGCAAGGAGCCGATGAATATAAGTGAATGATCCGAAAGAAGTGAAGATAGAATAGAAATCTTTGTCGTGAAATTCCCAATGTAAGTTAGGTGACCCTCACCCGGTCTTTTAGCCAAAAGGATGTAATTCTCGCAAGACAAAAGAAAACTTATTGCAAATTGGTTCATAAGTATCTGGTACTGAACTTGGTAGGGCGAACTACGGACCGATCCCCTGCAATTTACAATTAAGTTATAAAAGAAGGGGCTACCACTTATAAGTACCAGAACCCCAAGAATCAACGGATCATAGTCGCTAACCGGTTACTTTGCTATGTGCGTGTGGAGATAAAGGGCTTAATGTGATTGTGCTTGAATGAACACGGGTGAAATCTAGTTTAAAGGGTTGATTGGTGCTATACCATCATGACTCGGAACGGTTTGCACAATTGGAGTACTCTAATGTCGTCACGGTACCTCTTTTGCGTCTAAATCTCTTGGCCTAATAAAAAATTAAAAAATAGCTAGTTTGTGAACATTGTCACGTATGTTTAATTTGTCGTTTTTATAAACCGCCTTATCTTTTTTCTTGAGGACAAGCAAAGGTTCAAGTGTAGGGGAGTTTGATAACACGAAAACGTGTCACTTTTTAGGCCTAATTTACACGAGTTATTTTTATGTTTTTTATCGAATAATATGCATCACGAAGGTATTTTATTTGTTTTAGGTAAACTATATTTTCCAAGGCATAAGATGGCAAATTAGCTAAAAGGAGCAAAACAAGCTAGGAAATCGCAAGAAGAAAGAAGAAAAGGGGAAGTCTGCTAAGAAGCTCATACCAGAAGGGCGTTACGAGCGCAACTCCTAGCGTTACGAATGCAACACCTAGCAAACACCGTTACGAACGTAACATAACGCGTTACAGGCGTAACAAAAATCCCAGCTGTTAGGAATGTAATGAATGCCATTACGAACGTAACACTTTAAATACTCAGTCTATGCAGTAAACCACGAAGCAGCCACACAAAGTCCACACGACCTCGTTCCACCAGCCAAGAATTTAGCGCACGTACGAAATTAATGGAAGAAGACAGTTACAACCAAGAGCCTATATATATGTTGAAGAATTCACTTTGAAGGGGTCGGAGATTTTGCTACAGAACCATACTTTTTCCTTTCTGCATTATTTTGTTTACTTGCTTTTGAACCATTATAGCCCCTGTAACGTTCAGTTTCCAAAAGTGTTAATTCTTCACATAGAAGGATTAACACACTTAGTCCTATATTTCAATTAATCGCAAGGCTACTGTACGAATTCAAGATTACCACGACAACATAATTACAGGTTTTTTTATGCAATTCATTTTTATTGTTCATATGCTATGTTAATTATTTTTATGAACTGTATTTTACGTTGCATGGTTGCTAAATACATTATGTCTGGCTAATTTCGTTTGTACCGGTATGTGACTCCTAAGCACCGAAGGAATTTGGTGATAACTTGGCTAAAAACTTTTATAAATAATTTCTGGTTTCCAATTTCCATATTTAATTTAATTACCCTTGTCACGAGAGTGAAAGGATATTTAACACGATTTTTCCACGAGAGTGGGAAATTAATTAAGGCAAGAACCTGCATGCGAGAGCTGGGGTTCGACCCAGATAGTGGTAACGAAACATTAATTTTTAAATACACGAGATTGTTTTAACAAATTAATTAAACTCATGTCATTTTCAAAAAGTGTTATTAAATTTAAAGTGCATCCACTAGGTTTAGTAGCATAACTTATTTCATGAACACGATAGTGTATGTCTCAGGTTTTTAAACAATTCGTTTTTACCGAAATACTTTATATGCCAAGTGATTCACCGAGTTCCCGAAGTCCGACTATCACATACCGGTATAACTATTACTATTGTTTTTAATTAAAATATTTTCCCCCTAAAAACCAAATATTCATCGCTTAGTTAAACATTTGTAACATTAGATCTTATGCGATTGATCCTCAGTCTCTGTGGGTTCGATAATCATTTAAAACTAGAACGACTAAACTATATACTTGCAGTTAGTATCCCGATAGACTCATAAATTCCCGATGAGACTGGCAAAGTAATTAGGAAAAACTTAGTAGCGATTCAACTGACCCAGGAGAAAGTCTTGGAATCTCTTCTAGCGGCATAGTAAGCAGAGAGATCTTGGTGTAACTTTGACTGGCATAGTAATCAGGAGAATCTTAGTAGCAATTCAACTGACCCAGACGAAAGTCTTTGAATCTCTTCTACCGGCATAATAAACAGAGAGATCTTGGTGTAACTTTGACTGACATAGTAATCAGGAGGATCTTAGTAGCGATCCAACTGACCCAAATGAAAGTCTTGGAATCTCTTCTACCGGCATAGTAAGAAGAGAGATGTATGGTTAACTTTGACTGGCATAGTAATTAGGAGAATCTTAGTAGAGATTCAACTGACACAGACGAAAGTCTTGGAATATCTTCCACCGGCATAGTGAGCAGAGAGATCTTGGGTAACTTTGACTGGCATAGTAATCAGGAGAATCTTAGTAGTGATTCAACTGACCCAGACGAAAGTCTTGGAATCTCTTCTACCGGCATAGTAAGCAGAGAGATCTTGGTGTAACTTTGACTGGCATAGTAATCAGTAGAATCTTAGTAGCGATTCAACTGACCTAGACGAAAGTCTTCAAATTTATTCTACCGGCATAATAAGCAGAGAGATCTATGGTTAACTTTGACTGGCATAATAATCCGGAGGATCTTAGTAGTGATTCAACTGACCCAGACGAAAGTCTTGTGAAGACATCTTCTTGAAGAAAATGCTGAAATAGCCTTTGGTTAGACGTAGCTTGTTGATTTGGTCTTTTCCTGAAAGATAAAGAGTTAGTCGTATGCAATGCCATGATGTATGAAATGCATTGTGATGATGTTATCAAAATAAATAAGATTTTATTGTATGCAATATGTATGTGCATGCCATGATGTATGGATATGGGATGCTATTAAGGTATTTCTTAGACGGGGAAAATAAATCTCGGACTGTTGTTGAAAAGTATTAGGAAGCCGAATTCTTCATTTCTGTTGGGGATGGTGAATGGAGATGACTATGCTGTGGATTTACTCCTTTCTGTTTGTAAATATTCTGCTGGGGAGAGACTCTGCTTGAGAATAACTCTATGGGGGAATAACTCTGTTTGCAAGAGGAGATGCTTTGCTGGGAGATTTTGCCGATTTGGGGAAATAAATTCCACCGAGGGATGAACTTCCATAACTGGAGAGATAAACTCTGTTGGGGATCGAGCTTATGTATCTAGAGAAATAAACTCTTCTCGGGAGAAGATTTTATAAACCGCTTGCGATTATAAAAAATTCGACTGGGGGATATAGATATCAGCTCTCTAAAGAAACTTTATTGAGGAAAGTAACTCTTGTTTGGGGAATCCGATATCAAAACTTTTCATTGTCTCTACTCTGTGGGGAACATATACGTCACAGGGTCATAAGCTGAGGATGTAGCGGTGACTTTGCATCAAGACGTTTCTGCGCCTATACCTGTTGGAGAAAGTACCTGCGGAGTCTTTGTGGATGGATCTATGTGTTGAAATAAGTGTCATAATGACACCCGTCTCTGGATCGTATTTGAACTGTATTTGGAACATGTATCGAATGAGTGTCATAATTACATCCGTCTTTGGATCGTATCTGAATTGTTGCTAGACGAGAATCTGGTTTATTCAGAATGTTTCTGTTGGGGAATCCTGAGAAGCTTGGGGACTTCATTGGGGATTTTTCATTGGAGCAGTAATTTGGAGATTTTTCTCTGCTGAGGGTATGATAACACCTGACATTAATAGGATGCATGCTAAGAACATGATAGTGACCTTGTAGTAGAATGTCCCTGTCTTGATACCTGTTGTAGAAAATATCAATCGGGGATTTTGTAGATAGTTTGACTATTATCCCAACTCTTGGAGTCCTTGGTGAATGCAGATAAGGGTAATAAACCTTCTACTGATTAGGAAAGTGACGAGATGATGGGACGTAGTCGTACTCTTTAATCCCTAACTTTTGCATGGACT
This sequence comes from Vicia faba, assembly GCA_948472305.1. Taxonomy (NCBI): domain Eukaryota; kingdom Viridiplantae; phylum Streptophyta; class Magnoliopsida; order Fabales; family Fabaceae; genus Vicia; species Vicia faba. The sequence continues at coordinate 156,531,004 of OX451741.1, read as the reverse complement.
ATCTTTTCAGATTTTCAGTCCACCGGGATACCCTTTTTTGCCCAAGCCGCCTTTTCAGGTTTTTGATTTGCCAGGTGTATAGTTTTTTTTCATATGTATATCCCTAACTTTTGCTCGAACCTTTTTGGTTCGCGGATGCCCTTATTTTTTCCTAGGCCAGTAAACCTAGCGGGTCTTTTTCATGCGTAGTCTTTTCTGACTATGTCCATGTTCACTAGGTGCAGAGAATTGTCACTATCCTTAGTATTAAGTGTTGTCACACTTCCAGAAGGTGTTTGTTTGATCGTACATGATTCGTTGTTGGAATTCATGTCCAATGCCCCAAGTGATTCAGATGGAGATCTGCCCCTGGCTATTTGGCATTTTTGAGAGATTCCTTGAACCTCGACTTGACTGCCCCAGATCAGCTGGACATCATGCTATGCCCCTTGATTATAAAAGGCCTGTCAATGGAATGTCTTTTCATCTGAGGTGATCCTGTTCATTGAGAAGATCTTTGTTCATTGAATATCCGTCGTGCAAATTTCTCTAATGTTGAACAAATAGTCCTATGCAAACAATGTCATTTAAAGAATGAAAAGCTTATGTCTGTCTTGAAGGAATTTTTATTTTTTTTAAATGCGTTTTTTGTAGTAAAACAAAATTTGAAAGAATGTGATATCAACTCAGGATTCGTAGCAAGTCCTACAGGAGTCAGGGTACCTTTGTAACAATATGCTCTCAAACTAACCCATGCTTCAGCTAGGACTTTTAAGGGTTGTAATATGGCCTGGTACACAGTTTAAGAAACAAAGGATAAAGGCTCAAAATTTATTTGTACCCACCCGTTCTTCATGATGTTCTTCAGTTATATGCTCGGTTAATTGTGCATTTTGAATCCCAATTGAGTTTGGCATCTTGTCCTTGATATTCAGGTGATGGTTCAGATACTAAAAGTTTGTTTTGAAAAGGAAGTCATTTTTGTAGTCTTCTTTTTGTAGAGGATTTGTAGGACCTCTTTTTTTTTATTTTGTTATCCCTACTTTTTCCTGAACTGTTTCTTTTGTGTTTACAGTCAGGGGATGCCCTAGTTTTTTCCTTAAGTCTCCTTCATAGGTTTTGACTTAGCAGGCTTTTCTTTTGAAAAATAATGACTGCCTATTCTTAATGATTATGCGAAACCATCACCATCTTCTGATTTGAAAGGACGTCTTCGATGCCATTCATTATGTATGAAGTAGAATATTACGACTGAATACGCATCTGAATTAACTGAGAAAACTACCCTGCATCAGGTTATGATTAAGGGTTTTAAGTTGTGTGAAACAAAAAACTCCTACTTCTTAGGCTCAAAGGGGTTGACTAGGGATTATCTTCCTTATTACTCCACTGTTTAGGATTTGAAACAATGGATGTACATCATTAGCGGGGTCTGCTCAAAAGCATACTGTAGAGATTGCGGTATCATTTTCGTCATCCTCCCTCTAAAGGCTCAGAGCTTTTGATCGAGAGTTGAATATCACAAAAGGAAAGAAATTTAAATATAGTGAATACGAATGAATTGATTCACAATAGACATATGCAATGCATTGATAAAGTAACAAAGTTTGACATGAATAAATGTCCGAACAATCAAAAGAAAAATACAAATTGAAAATTCTAATGAACAAAAGCTTCCTCGGCTGATCTTGTCACTTCGGATGGCGTGCCTTGGAGGGATGGCAGAAGAACTCAACCTAACCGTCTTGTGTAAACTCTAGCACTCATTCATCAATCAAGTTTTGAATTTTGCATTTCAACATCCAACAATCATCAGTATCATGCCCCGGACTGTTGGAGTGATGTGTACACCTTGCATCAGGATTGTAAGTAGGAGCGGAAGTATTAGGAATCCGAGGAGGATCCTTCAATGTAACCAGATTCATCTTTGACATGTGTTGTAAATCTTGAGACAACAACATGTTGAGTTTGGTAAACTGCCTCTTGGGTGTATCCGGCTTATTCTGATTAACCCGTTGTTTTTGGCGAGATTATTGTTGGAGCCGTGAGGTAGCAGCAATTTGGAAAGGTCCACTCCTTACCAAACCAACCTCTTGTCTTCTTAGAGGTTGATCAATGACTTGGTCCTCAACCTCGACTGCTTGCTTCATACGGTTGTATCCGTCTTGATGAAGTTTGTTGATAATGGCTCTCAGCTCTTCTTGTCCCCAGGCTAGACCTTGGATAAGAACCATCTGCCCCATCATCTGGGTTCTCATTGCTTCTACCTTAGCTTGCAGTTGTTTCAACCGTTCGTCCTTATTGTCTTCAATACTTTTCTTGGCCAGGTCCCCAGCGAGGAGTGCTTTCAACTCTTCTCGCCCCTTGGCTAGACTCAGGAACATTTCTTTGAATTGAGCATCTTGAGTTTAGAGATCTCTATTGTCTTGTTTGAGATCCATTACTGAAATAAACAGCGAGAACATGAGAGACTTGTACCGGATGTTATCTATTATGCAATGACATGTATGATATGCAAATGTTTTCAACGATCTCGCGGGGTAAACAAGAAAATGTCAGAAGTTGAAATTTGCAGCTTTGATTGAAGAACTTTGTATTGTTGAGTGTCCTTCTACGAGATTCAAGCTCACCATATCAAGTGGTTCATAGCCCCTGACTCAAGTTGTCGTGTTTTGATCTTTTGACAACATCGTCCAGAGGAAAATAAATCCCCTTGCCCCTTGCTAGACGTCTGGTTCATCATAAACCTACATCACATGCCCTTGATATCCTTGAAATGGTTAAGGAAATGATGTGGCATGATGCTATGATGTGCATGCTATGCATCAAGCAAAAATGCAGGGTGATGAAGATAAGTCACACAAGGAGCCTTAGGTTTAGGCTTGCATGGAGTTCGTAGGTAAGTACCCTCTTGAAATTTAGTTGGCTCAACCTGTCTTAGAAATAGTAACCGGGTTCTAAGGAGTCTCAATATCACTGATCTTTCTTTATCGGTATTATTTCAGTTTAGCAATCTTTTCTTGCAACCGAAACATCCCGAAAGTCCGATCTCAATGAGTGTAGTATCGAGTATCAACTGATTCCCAGCTCTAGACCGAGGTTGGCTATCTCACTACTTTCTAATGGCCAAGTTTGTTCAACTAAGGTTCTAAGGTTTGTTAGTGCTTCAAGACACCACGCAGCGGCCCCATATTCTCCTCGATTCGACACAAGGGATACCGGTACCAACCAAAGTGTCACACCAACACAGCTATCGCTTCAACCATATCAGTTTATGCCGTACAGTCTCCATGATCTATTGTTGTTTACCTAAAAAGTGTCCCCAGATCCGGGTGTAGGATCTTTACAAGAATACCCCAACAAAGCCTCAAAGATAAAGCAGTCAAAGCAAACAAAGAAAGAAATTTAAAAATGACCTAGACCCTAAGGTAAACCCCCCTTTATAACATTCCCCAGCAGAGTCGCCAGTTCTGTGATATAGTGGCAAAACCGACTGTTAATACTGGTTTGCATTTTTTGTTTGCAAATGTCGCGGTAAGCAAGAGTGGCCACCGACTTTTCTTTTATCCAACAAAGGAAAGGGTGAAAAGAACAGAGAAAGACCTTTTTTTTTCGAGATTTCTGAGTAAGGGGGGTAGATTATGGAAAAGGAAGGTATTAGCACCTTTTCCATCCATGATTTTCCATGGGCTCTTAGGTACTTGCTCATTTTGAAATTGCTTGTGTTTGTATGTTTTGAAAAGCTTTGAAAAATGCCTTAGTGCGGCAATTCACTTTATGGTAACTCTTGTATCAGTCCTCAAGAGTGTGATAAAGTGTTTTGAAGACTTTTGTTTGAAAAGTGTTTGAAAGTGTGTAAAAAAGGATTGTTTGAGCAAGTACCTAATAGTTATCTACCTACTCAAAAAAGACTGTTCTTTTTCTCCTATCCTTTAGACCGTGTTATCCTACTATTAGTGAGTAGGTAACCCTAGTCGTTGGATGTTGAGGGACTATCGAAAGGGACGTAATGGTCATTGAAGGCAACAAGTAAGGATACCTTAGTATTTCGAAGGGACTATTATCATAAGATCATTTCTTGTAGGCAACTCGAGGGACATTCAGGGACTATGATCTTTATGATTATTTTAAACTAAGGGTCTTTGCTAAGAGTATCCCTACGCTCGAGAGACATGACCATTTTTTCCGAGGAAACCAAGTGAGGTAATACCCTAGGGGTGCAAGTGTGCAAAAGTGTGCTTTTTTCAGATATATTATCTTGAAGTTAGTGGTCTAATGGTTAATTGATTTATCATGTCATGCACGCCTAAGTTACTAACAGTTATATATACAAGCATATACAGAATATAAAAGCGATAAATAAAGGATCCTACACTATTACAGGGCTTTGGTGTAGATACATAAATAATGAACGAAAAATAAGATGTAGAAATTGTAAACCCTAATTAAGCTATTACAAACCGGGCGCAGTTACATTAATAATAAAAAAATAAATCATACGAAAAATAATAACGCACGAGAATTAACTGGAAAAAAAGTTTTAAACCCTAAAACTCTAATTTGCTCATTGAAAATATTTTTGGGATTTTTTTATGAAAAGGTTTGAAATTTAACCTAATTTTTCTAATTAATTTTAATTATTGAAACAAATTAAAGTTGATGAAATTAATTAATTTGCAAAAATTAATTTATTAAAAAAAACTAAGTCTTATTATTTTGTGACGATTTTCTGATTTTATAATTAAAAAAAAAGAATAAAAAAATAATATAAATTAAATAAAAAGAATAAAGAAGTTAGAAAAATGGGTCTGAAGGGGGGGGGGTGAAAACCCAATTTGGAGGGTTGCATGCTGAATTTGTCAAGGCCCAAGATCCTGTAAGCCCAATGCAAACGTGATATCCAGTATGGAACAAGCTAGGAGGTCCATCATGTGGCTGCTTCCCCAAGGCATTAGATCTGGCGCTGCTTGATCTGATGGGGTTCAATTTGAGGCCTATGATGAGCGCGTTGGGAATGGAAGTATTGGATCTGTAAGCAAATTATGAGAAAAATAATATGTAGGAGTCAGGGGTCGAACCCCTGACCTCCCACACGTGCGCGCCTTAAACCCTTCCCCTTTGCCATATGAGCCAGCTGATTATTCATTATACAAAACAAACATAATATAATATATCTAATAATGGTCAGTAATTATAACAAAATGCGCGCGCCATTCAAACTAGCCAACCAGATCTTGCCACACAGTCGTCTTTCCCAATGGTTGTCGTTTTAGCCCAAAGACTTTTACCTACGGACATGGCTGTAACTATAGGACCTGCATATTTCCAAAATCTCAACCAAGCAATATAAATTCAATCTAAATACATAGATAAATTGAGTTTGATCTCGTGAATACAATGGTACTCTTCTTTTGGCCTAATTTTGCTTGTAATGGAAAACCCTAAAATAAACCTTAAAACCCTAACTATGGCAGTTAGTCATACACGCATCAAAATAAGCAATTAACCATTCAAAAATGTTCTAAATGATCATATAAACATGAATTCATACTCAAAATTCATTTATCATGCGTGTATTATCAAAATCAAATTCAAGAAAGAAGAGTAAATCGTGATACTGTATGTGCCGGTTCTGGGTGCTTTGATGCGTGAGAGTGATCCAGCTAGCTTCTAAATGTGCCCAGGAGTTGATTGGAAGCTTTAGAATGCCTTGAATCTCCTTACAAATGCCAAACTGAATGCCACTTTTTTGTCAAAAAAATTGGAGTTTCTTGCGTCAATTCTACACGGCCAAATCCTTCTTTTCATCATTAGGGTTTGTTATGCATATATAGTAGAAGCAATTAGGTCAATAAAACTGAGTTGAATCTTTGCAAATTGATGAGAAGAGATTTAATTTGAATCTTGTATACTTTGTTTCTAAATTTGGCCAAATCATGCTATATTTATCCCAATCATTCCTTGCATGAAAATCTTGATTTTCCAACTGATTATAGACTCATCATGTGGTCAAAAAATCAAATCTTGGATTTTACTTTATTATTCCATTATTTAAATTGATTTATTTTGATTTAAATGAATAAAAAATCAAAACAAATAATTAAAATAATAAAAAATAGGTGGATAAGCTCAGGGGTCGTGGGACATCTTAGGAACAAGCTTGAAACAAGAAAACATGGGCCCATTTGGAAGAAAATCAATTTTGATCAATGTTGATTTTATTCACATTTCCAAAATTTGGTCAACTTTAGCAATGCATATCTCTCTCATTTTTGACCCTAAGAGGGTGTTCTTGGAATTTTTAGAAAGCTTAGGATGTCCTCTAGAGAACCCTTTTTGTTTCATCTTAATTGGAGCTTCCATGTTCATGTAAGGAGCTTTGACCCAAAAGGTGTTTTTGTTGACTTTTTGAAATGACCTATAATGTCTGAGCTTATTTCTTTTAATTGAGGCATTTCTTGACCTTGCGGGCTGAAGAGAAGTTGTAAGGAATTGGATTCTCTTTAAAATGAGCCTTGTTTGGAAAATATTTGATAAAGTATGAGAAAGTTATGCCTGGTCAAAGTTTGGTTGACTTTTCCTATAGAAACCCTAAATTGCCTTTTTTTATACTTTTTGATGAGTTGAGAGCATTTCTTGAGGAATCATCATCAATCCTTGATAAAATGATGGATATTACTTCAAAATGTTGATGTTGACCAAAAATATTGAAGTTTTACTGTATTTGGGCCACAATTGACTTTTGACCTAGTATAGTTGATTTTCAGGCATTTGAGCAGTTGACTGAGCAAACTTGTTGTGCAAGGCACGAAAATTGACATGGATGATCTTGAGGACATATTAGGACAAAGGAGACCATTTGGGCCCCTTGGAACTCAACCATCTTGATGAGGAGTGAAACCCTAGTTTGAGGCTTATTGTCTTAAGAGGAGGATTTGTCTGGTCAATCCTTAGTCAACTTGAGCAATTGAGGACCTCTAGGAGTATGTCTTGTGTGAGAATGGGAGGAAATTTTTTGGGGTACAACACATACATATGGGTATTCCAAAATGAAAGAAGGAGATTCCAACTCTATTTCTAAAAAAAGACAAGGTAAATCCCGTATAATATATCACCAACATCAACAACATGTTACTTCGGCGACTCTGACTGTCAGTATGGCTTATGTTGCTGTTACCTATCAACCTCTTCAAAGAGCGCAACAACAGTCCTACCAACAAAATAATCAAGGTTAGAACTACAAAACGTAACCCTTTGATCCCATTCCCATTATTTAAGCTGAATTGTTAACCACATTGATTCAAAAGAACCTAGTACCGACTAGGTATCCTCTGGCTATTCTTGCAACACTTCACTGGTATTACAAAGTTGATTTAAATTGTACTTTTCACCAAGGAGCCCCATGGTATTACATCGAAAATTGTTTTCCACTGAAGTCTGATGTTCAGAAGTTGGTGAGGTCTAGTATTATGTCTTTGAAGGACATAGGGCCAAATGTGCAAGCAAACTCGTTTCCAAAACATGGGGGAAATGCAGTTAATATGATTGAGGGGGTATGGATGAGTCCAGAATCTTTGATGTGAATCTAATAAGAGGTAATCTGCTGAAGATGCATGTTGCTCTCATTAAGTCCAGTCATTGCAAGCATAATCATTCAGCGTGCAGAGTTTGTAAGGAAGATCCTTGTGGGTGTGCTGTGGTAAAAGGAGACCTCCAAAGGATGATGGATCCGGGTCTTATTCATATATGTCGACCAAAAATTTAGTATAATGAGATGAATATGGTGGATGGTTGCCCTAGAAAGTATCAGGTTTTCGATATCAGGCATGTTAGGGAATCATTGGTTGCAATGCACTCCAACTTATACAGGTTTCTCTTGTCATAAATAGCCATGCCACATGCGGAGTCTGTTCTAGAAATCCACGTGGATGACTTCCTAGAAGAAGGGATATTGAGAGGTTGATGGATGAGAGGACCATCACCATCATTTATGACAGAGATGATAATAAGGTCAATATGGTTGGAAGCTATTTAGACGAACTTATAACTTTGGAGCTTGACACAGTAACTCCTTTAGAGATGCATGAAAAGTAGGTTTCATTGGGGTTGATTTATTTTAGTCATGATAGTTGTCCTGAATATGAAAGGAAACCCCAGGGGTGCATTCCTTGAAGAGGTGATTGCCATAGACTTTTCTTTTATCCAACAAGGAAAGGGTGAAAAGAACAGGAAAGACCTTGATAGATTTTGAGTTCGAGGAGGTAAGATGTAAAAATGGAAGGTGTTAGCACCCTTTTCACCCATAGTTGTCTTAAGGCTCTTGATTGCTTAGCTCACTTTTTAAAATCTTGCTATGTGTGTGTAATTTGTTTGAAAATATTTTGAAATCGCCAATGTAAGGCTGACTTTGTAATGATTCTTGTATCAGTCCTCAAGAATGTATAAAAAGTGTTATTTTTGAAAGTATTTGTTTGAAAGTGTAGTCTGAAAAAACCTTTTGAGAAAAGTTGTGAGCAAGCAATTAAGAGTTTCTTAACCACTAAACTCTTTCTTATTCTTTTCCTTCTCCTTTAGAGATAGTAATATTCATACATTAGTTGGTAGGTAGCCCTATTTATTGGATGTGAAGGGATGGACGTAAGGTCATCATATGGTCATCGAAGGCAACAACTAAGGATGCTTTAGCAATTGTATCAAAGGGACTATCATTATTATGTAGGCAACTTGAAGGGACTAGATCATTTTGTAGGTAGCTCGAAGAGTCATCGAGGGATTATGATCTTTATTCGAAAGGGACATGATGCTTTGATCGATGGTCTTTTTCTAAAGTATCCCCACTTTTGAGGGACACGACCAATATCATAAGGAAACATGAGAGGTTACCTTAGAGGTGAAAGTGTGCGAAGTGTATTGATTCAGTTATTTATCTTGAATATTATGGTTTTCTAGATTGTTTTTGGTCTTGCCACACAAACCCTAGTTACTAGAAGTTAAATATGTATAGAAAATTAAAGTGCAGAATGTAAAGTCCTAAGATATTACACGGCTTGGGGAGAGGTACATAAGTATAAAAATTTGCGAGAAAGTAAACCTACGCTATTACATCCTGTGAGCAGTTACATAATTAGGAAAAAAATGCAAGAAAAGAAATCTACACTATTACAATTAAAGAATGCAACCCATTCAATTTTCTATGAAAGTTAAATAGCAAGGAGAAAGAAAATAGAAAAAGAATGTTAAAATGTTTTATGATTTTTTTGTAGAAAATAATTTAAGTTAAGAATAGTAATTAAAACCTAAATCCTAGTGTTGTACCCCAAAATTTTCCCTCCCATATTCCTCAAGATTTTTCAAGAATGATCTTCATATTGCTCAAAATGGCTCAAGGGTTGTACAGTTAAATCACCTCCTAAGGCAGTCAATTCAAAATTAGGGTTTTGTGTTGCATCAAGGTCCTTACATCCAAATGGCCTCAAGGGCTTCCCAATGCCTTGATATGTTCTTAAGTTCATCCATGACAAATTTCAAGTCTTGCAGAGAAACTTTGGTCAGTTAATTGCTCAAGAGGCCCAAAAATCGACTGTGCTGGGTCAAAAGTCAATTGTGTCCCAAATACAGTCAAACCTCAGTATTTTTTGTCAAAATTCTCATTTTGAAGGATAATTCATCATTTTATCAAGTTTTGATCATGATTCATCAAGGATTGCTCAAAATTCATCAGGATTCAAAAGTTGCTAAATTAGGGTTTTATAGGAAAAGTCAACTCAACTTTGACCAAGCATAACTTTCTCATACTTTATGAGAAATGACCCATACAAAGCTCATTTTGAAGAGGATGAAATTCCCTACAATCCATCTTCATACCCCAGGATCAGAAAATGCACTCACAAGAAGTTACAAATTTGGACATTATAGGTCATTTTTAAAAGTCAACAAAAACACCTTTTGTGCCAAAGCTTATAACTTGATAGTGGAAGATAAAAATGAGATTATACTAAAAGGGTTTATTAGAGGACATCTCAAGGTTTATGAAAAGTCCAATAGCACCTCCAAAAGTTCAAAATTGAGGAAGTTATGCATCGTTGAAGTTGGGCATTTTTCCAAATTTGCCAAAAGTCAACTATCCTCAAAATTCCAATTTTTGACAAAAGGGCCCACTTTTTTCCACTTGATTTGGTCTTGTCATGCCACACACGTGTCCCATGCTTAATTTCATGACCAAACATTTATTTTTCTATTTTATTTTATTTTTATTGATTTAATTCATTATTAATCAATATTAAATCAAATAAAATCCAAAAATTATTGAAAAGGGATCTTTATGATTTGTACAGCTTGCAAACATCATGTGACACCTAATCAAATTCGTGCCTTGGATTTTTGTGCACAAAATCTCAGATTTGGCCATATTTGGAAAGCTTGTTAATGGTGATCAAAGTGCAATCCTAATTCTTCAATACACATGGATATTGGCCCAACTCTTGACCAAAAATCATTCTATTATATTCACACAAGCCACACAAACCTAAGTCACGACTGAAGGACTGCAGAAATGGCCATACCAATTTCAAGAAATTTCAAGAAAAATCAAAACTTGTTCTTGCAATCTAGGCCAATTCAAGGTGCCTTGTCCATCCAAACACATTGCAGGAGGTACCAGGAGTGATTTGCAATCAAATTCAAGCACCAAAGCTCAAGGAATCACGAAATACCATCTCACGGTTTGCACTTCTAATTCAAAATCGTATCTCTTAATTCATATGCATTTGACATGTTTTTGTGATTGATTTGCGTTGCTAGAGATTATACAAAGCTAATGGAATGACTTAATTGAACCATAGTGCCCTAAACCGAGAGATGCCATGATCGAGTTTCTAGGGTTTTCAAGCTTTCAAATAGGGCTTTCCAAACCATGAAAAATTGGAACCAATGGGATACATGGTTGAATTCGTGAGACCAAGACGATTCCAACACATACCTCGCGAAATATTTCTTTTTGCTCTGTGTCTATTCGCTATTTTTCGTGCAGGAGATAGTGGAGGTTAAAAACCCCCGCTATATGATTCTATTTATGCAGGACCAAGGTTGAAGATGATGACGTGTTGTCATCTGGTTCGTGGGTTTGAATTACGCGCTTTTATTTTATTTTTTCAGACATATTAGTTTGTTTCATATATAATCATTGCTTCTTATTTCTATAACAATTGAAGCAGCTTGGTTGGGTGGTAAACGTGTTGGCCTGTGAGCATTGGGACCTGGGTTCAAATCCCAGGTCCCCCAAAACGTTTATTTGATTTTTTTTCTTCAGGTGTTCCCGTGCAATGCCCAGAAGGGGGTCTACCGTGTGCATCCAATTTCCAAGCGCCAGATGACCAGTAAATCAAATCCAATGGCCAAAGCTGAGTATCCACCATACTCTACAGTCAACGCACACACATGGAAGTGGAGAAGTCAACAAGGCTTCCTACGTTTGGGCCTGGGATTCTGATGAATGAACCCCCTTTCTAGGCCCATACCCCTTTTTTGGTTTTTTTTTCTCTTCTACTTAACTTATTTTATTATTTAATTAACCACTAACTAAAATAATTAATATTTTCCAAATAAAAATCAGAAAACCTAAAAAATAATATTTTTATTAATTTCATTATTTTTGTAAATAAACAACTTAATTGACTTAGTTTTTTTTTTATTTTAACATTTTTGCAATAAATTAAAAGTAAATTAGAATATTAGGTTTTAGCAATTTTAACCATTTTTTATTTTATTTCCTTAAATAACAAAAAACCAAAAATATTTTTATTTTAATTAATTAATTCAATTATTAATTTAGACTAATTTCTTTAATCCAAAAAAAAAATATAACAAAAATCTCCTTCTTTCTTAAAAAGGGTCAAAACCCTAAAAACTCTCCGATTCAACTTTCCTTGCGCGTATTTTTTTATCCATATAATGTAATTGTTCCGAGGATGTAATAGCTTTAACTTAGGACCTTTTATCGCTTTTATTTACTTTTCCGCATTTACTTTTCAAGGGTTTGTTTTTGGCGATGTAAATACCTGACGCCTTGTAATAGCTTAGTTTTATTTTCTGCAACCATTAATTGCTAGATGTATGATTAATAGGCTATGCATGAAAAGATCTATCTTAACTTAAAATCAATCGTAGCTCACCATAACATGTACAAAGATAACATAACTGGAAATTAACACATTTGCACATGCCACTCCTAGGGTACGCCTCACTTGGTTGCCTCGAACGTGGTCATCGAGTATAGGAAGTTTTAGAGGTCGCCCTCCTGTCTAAAGATCAAAGTTTCCTCGAAACAGTTGCCTCGGATAAAAATGATCTAAGACATTAGGGTTACCACTAAGGCGTCCTAACGTTGCTTTAGTGACCACATGTCCCTTAATCGAATTGACCCGAAAACTCCAACAACGATGCTACCTACTCCTTCATAGTGGGATAGCGTTGTCTAAAGGACAATTTACACAGTTTAATTCCTTTTGAGTAGGTAGAGGTTCTTAGGTACTTGCTCTTTCAAAACAAAAAACAAATTTTTCGCACTTACACTTTTCAAACAAAGTTTTCAAAAACACTTCATACACTCTTGAGGACAGAAACAAGAGTTAAATCGAAGTTTTCAAAACAAAAATTATTTTCAAACCCACAAACACAAGAAAAGCAAAACTTTTGAAAACACAATGAGCAAGTACCTAAGAGCCCGTGGATAACCACGGATAGAAAGGGTGCTAACACCTTCCCTTTCTATAATCTACCTCCCGAACCCTAGAAACATCTCGAAAAGGAATTTTTCTGTGCTTTTGTCCTTTCCTTGTTGGATAAAATAAAAGACGGTGGCGACTCTTGCTTACCGCGACATTTTGCAAAAACAAACGCAAACGCGAACCAGCATTCCAAAACAGTCAGTTCTATTTCCACTGATCACAGAACTGGCGACTCTGTTGGGGATTCTTATAAGTGAGGTGTACCTTAGGACTAGATCACTTGTGTTTTCAATTGTATGCTTTGTATGCTTTAAATTTTGTGGGCTTGTATCGGAGTTTTATAGATCCTAACCCGGATCTGGGGGTACCCTTTTTAGGTAAGTAGCAATAAACTGTGAGGGGTCTGTCCGGCGTAGACCGACACGGATGAAGCAGTAGCTACGTTGGTGTGACACCTTGGTCTCTACCGATATCCCTTGTGTTGGAACGAGGAGAATATGGGTCTTCTAAGGAGTCATCAAGCACCAACTGACCTTAGAACCTTAAATTGACCAACTTGGCCATAGAACAGTAGCAGTATGCTACACTCATTGAGACTAAACTCTCGCGATGATTCCGGCCGCAAGAAAAGGTTGCTAAACTAGAATTATGACCGATTGAGGGTAGTCAGTGATATTGAGATCCTCTAGAACCCGGTTACTATTTTTAGGACAGGTCTTAACCAACTGAAACTGAAAGAGGGTAGTACCTAAGCTTCATGCCAGCCTGAAATCTAAGGGCTCTTTTGTGTGACTTGTGTGCCTTCAAACTTGAACTACTTGCACATTCTTGTTATCTGACATCATGAGTTCCTTGCAGGTTTTGTTTACAGTCCTTATCCAACAATTTGGATTTATTGCAGGGCTTACTTACATCACCTCACACTTAAACGCATAGCATGCACATCATAACATCATACCATAGCATTTCCTTAACCATTTCAAGGATCTCAAGGGTTTGTGATGCAGGTCATGAGGAACCAGACGTCAAACAAGGGGCAAAGGGGATTTATTTTCCTCTAGCCAAGGTTGTCTAGAAATCCAAGCACGATAACTTGAGTCAGGGGCTATGACCCACTCGATATGGTGAGCTTGACTCTTGAAGAAGGACTCTCAGCAACATGAAGTTCCTTCAATCAAGCTGCAAAATTCAAATTCTAACAAGTTTCTTTGTTTACCCCACGAGATCCTTGAAAACATTGCATACATATATCATACATATCACTGCATAAACAGGTACTTTTTTTACAGGTCGCTTATCTTCTTCGTTGTTTATTTCAGCAATCATCATGTCTACTGAACCTTCCACTGAGCAAGCTATCAAGGCCCTCCAGGCCCAGAATGCCCAGTTCCAAGAGTTGGTTATGAGCCTAGCCAAGGGTCAACAGGATTTGAAGACCCTAATTCTGAAAGAGAGGAAGAAGAAGAAGAAGAGGGCCGTCCTGTTCAACACTGGACGCAGGTTTGGAAATGGACTGCAGAATGAGGTTGATTTGACCGCCTCATCTGGAGGGAAAGACAGTCCACAAGAGAGGAGGGTTCCTAGCCCTATAGTCTCCGACAACGATACGGATTATGACGAAGAACAATATCCTCCTGTTGAGGATAAGTACAAACAGCTGGAAGACCGCTTGAGCGCTATGGAGATACAGAACGTGCCCGGGCTGGACTTTGGGGACCTAGGTCTATCCTCTGGGGTGGTGATTCCCCATAAATTCAAGGCACCTGCCTTTGCCAAGTATGACGGAGCTTCCTGTCCAAAGCTGCACCTCCGGTCGTATGTGAGGAGGATCCAACCTTACACTGCTGATAAGAATTTTTGGATCCATTTCTTTCAAGACAGTCTTTCAGGGACTCAACTTGAGTGGTTCTATCAGCTGGATGGAGCCAGTATCTGTAACTGGGAAGATTTGGCTACTGTGTTCTATAAGCAGTATCAATATAATTCCGACCTCGCTCCTACGCGTACCCAACTCCAGGGTATGTCAATAGGGACGGGTGAAGGATTTAAAGAGTATGCTAAAAAATGGAGAGACCTTGCCGGAAGGGTGCAACCACCTTTCGCTGATCGTGAACTTGTCGATATGTTTCTGGGGACCCTGTCTGGTCCATTCTTTAACCATTTGATTGGAAACTCTTCATCCGGGTTTACAGACCTTATCTTGACTGGTGAGAGGATTGAAGCTGGCATCAAAAGTGGGAAGATTCAAGAAGCTACACCTTCTGATGCTCAGAAAAAGTCTTACAGTGGGAAGAAAGAGTCCAATGTTGTGTACAGTCAAAAGAGTCGTCGTGACCAACACGTAGGGGCAGTCTTGATCTCTGGTTCTGCGTCATACCGACAACAGCAAAAGGGAAATCAACGAAGGCCAGACGAGCCTAAAAGACATTTCACCAACATCAACATGCCATTGTCACAAGCATTGCAGCACATGTTGAAGATGAATCTGATTACGGTGATAAACCCTCCTCCGAACCCTAAGACTTCTTCTCCTAACTACAACCCGGATGCAAGGTGTGCTTATCATTCCGGTAGTCCGGGGCACGATACTGACGATTGTTGGGCGCTGAAATACAAGATTCAGAATATGATTGACGCTAAGGAGATCGAATTCGAGCCTCCTGAGACTCCCAATGTGATCACTGCTCCCTTGCCAAAACATGGCTAGGATTGAAAGCACTTTTGTTCATTTGAATTCTGAAGCTGTATTTTTCTTTGCTTATTCAAACAATTATCATGTCAAACTCTTTTATTTCATTAATACATTACACGTGTCTCTTTTGAATTAATTGTTTTCACTATGCTTAAAATTGCTTTCATTTTTTGTGATGTTCAAACTCTCGATTAAAAAAATTCTAAACCTTTTGAGGGAGGATGACGAAAACGATACCACGATCTCTACAGTATGCTTTTGAACAGACCCTGCTGACGATGTACATGCATTGTTTCAAATCCTAAACAGTGGAGTTATAAGGAAGATAATCCCTAGTCAACCCCTTCGAGCCAAAGAAGTTGGAGTTTTTTCTTTTCATAAATTAAAACCCTTAATTATAACCTGGGGCTGGGTAGTTTTCTCAGTTGATCCAGGTGCACAATGAATGGCATCAAAGAAGTCCTTCCGAGACAAAAAGACAGTTACGGTTCCCTATAATCGTCAGGACAGGCAGTCGTTATCTTTCAAAATAAAAGCCCAATAAGTCAAAACCTATGAAGGAGACTTACAAAACTGGGGCATCCCGCTGACTGTAATCACAAAAGAAACAGTTCAGGAAAAAAGACAGGGATAATAAAATCAAAAAGAAAGAGGTCCTGCAAACTCTCAACAAAATGACTTCCTGTTCAAAATAAATTGTCAGTGTCTGAACCATCACTGGTATGTCAGAGCAAAGACTCAAACAAGATCTAATGCATGATTAGCTGAGTTTAGGATCGAAGAACATCACGAAGAACGGGTGGGTATAAATAAAATTTGAGCCTTTATCCATTGTTTCTTAAATCGTGAACCAAGCCACGTTATAACCCTTAAAAGTCCTAGCTGAAGCATGGGTTAGTTCGAAAGCATACTGTTACAAAAGGTATCCTGACTCCTGTAGGGCTTGCTGTAAAATCCTGAGTTGACATCACATTTTACAAAAATTCACTTGTTTTATTGAAAGCTGCATTTTCAAAAAACTTCAAGACAAACATAAGCTTTGCATTCTTAAAATAACATTGTTTGCATATGGCTATTTGTTCAAATAGCAGAGAAATTCGCACGACGAATATCTAGTGAACAAAAACCTTCTCAATAAAAAGGATCGCCTCAAGTGGAAAAAACACTTCCAACCAAGGGGCAGACATAACCATTGTCCATCATCTGGGGAAGTCAGGTCAAGATTCAAGGAATCTCTCAAGATACCAAATAGCCAGGGGCAGATCTCCGTCTGAATCACTTGGGGCATTGGACATGAATTCCAGCGACGAATCTTGCACGATCAAACATCTTCTGGTAGTATGGCAACACAACACTACTGACAGTGACAACTCCCTACACTCTGAGAGCGTGGACATGGTCAAAAAAAATACTACGCATAATCAAAGACCCGCTAGGTCGACTGGCCTAGGCAAAAATAAGGGCTTCCCGGCGGACCAAAAGGGTTCGGGCAAAAATAAGGGATGAAAATGAAAAAATTTGTACACCTGACAATTCGAAAACCTGAAAAGGCGGCTTGGGCAAAAAAGGGTATCCCGATGGACTGAAAACCCGAAAGGGAAGTCCAGGAAAAAGTTAGGGATCAAAGCGTACGACTATATCCTGTCATCTCATCACTTGCCTACCAGAAGAAGATTTGTCAATCGGAATTTATCAAGCACCTCATAGGCCTTCTTCTCCCACAGAAACTGGGGCAATAAGAATTGTCCGAACTGTACAAGCTGCTCGATCCACCAGGTACCAAGGTATATATTCAACTAAAGAATATGGCTAAGATACCTTCACTCCCCGCAGAGTAAGACAGTAATGGAAACTCTCCCCACTGAGACTTGCAACTACGAAGGAATCAACAATACTCTCCCCCAAGCAGAGTTAGTCTACTGTCAGTCCTGAAAAGGCTCAGGTATTCCCAGGAGGTCTTAATATTCCCCAGCGGAGTATAAAGATATTCCCCAGCAAGCGTAAAGAGTATCCCCGACAGTCTTAATATTCCTCAACGAAATATAATAATGTTCCCCGGCGGAGTACAAGATACCCCCAGTGGAGCCATTTCCCCAGCGCAGTCTAAAAAAGGGCTTCCCCAATAGAGAGTTGAATCATCTTCCCCAGTAGATTCTGGAAGCTTGTCCCCTGCAAAATATAAATGCATCTCCTCAGCCAAATTCAGAGGTTATCCCCACAAGAGTCTAACTGGGTTATCCTCAGCAAGTTGCAACTGAAAAATCATCCCCAGCGAAGTTCTTTCTATCCCCAACGGAGTTCATCATCAAAATCTCCAACAGAGCTTATCAACGGAATCCCCATCGGAGTTATCGTTAAAATCTCAGCAAAGCATCTCTTCCCACAGAGTAATTCCCTGCAGAGTAATATTTTCACCAGTTTATTCCCCAACGAAGTTCTTTTCTCCTGCAGGTTGATTCTCACAATCATCTTCGTTCATCATCCCCAGCGGAAACGAAGAACTCCACTCTATTCTCCAGCAGCTCCGGGATTTATTTTCCCAGACGAAAATACATTCATAAACAGTTCACATTTCATACCTCCTATTTACATACATGATAAAGTGCATACGACACGATCTCGTTTATTTTTGAGAACATCATGACATCATGCATTTCATACATCATGACATTGCATACAGCTAACGTTTACCTTTTTCAGGAAAAAGTCAATCAACAGATGGCTACCATCAACCTTTTCAAGTTCTAGATTAATACCTGTAACAAGCCAGGAAAATTCTGTGGACGACTGGTTGTAGGTTAATACCTGTAGCAAGCCAGGAAATTATCTACATGAAGAGATTGAAGATTAATACCTGTAACAAGCCAGGAAAACTATTTTTCTTTCTCAGGTCAGAGATCAATACCTGTAACCAGCCAGGACAACTATCTTCTTGACCAACCTTTTCAAGTTCCAGATTAATACCTGTAACAAGCCAGGAAAATTCTGTGGACGACTGATTGTAGGTTAATACCTGAAACCAGACAGGACAATGATCTACTTGACCATCATGAAGCAACCCTACACGGGTTCCTTCTCTCTTTCAGATGAGGTTTCACACGGACTCATCATCAGGCAACCCTACACAGGTTCCATCCTTCCAAGATGAAGTTTTACACGGGCTCATCATCAGGCAACCCTACACCGGTTCCTTCTCTTTCAGATGAAGTTTTACACGAACTTATCACAAAGTAACCTTACTCAGGTTCCTCCAGAAGTTTTACACGGACTTATAACCTTACCCAGGTTCCTCCAAAGGTTTTACACAAACTTATCCCGAGGCAACCCTACACAGGTTCCTCCTTTCCAGATGAAGTTTTACACGAACTTATCACAAAGTAACCTTACCCAGGTTCCTCCAGAAGTTTCACATGAACTTATCATGAAGCAACCCTACACCGGTTCCTTCTCTCTTTCAGATGAAGTTTCACACAGACTCATCATCAGGCAACCCTACACCGGTTCCTTCTCCTCCAGAAGTTTTACACGAACTCATCGTCAAAGTAACTCTACACTGGTTCCTTCTCCTCCAGAAGTTTTACACGAAATCATCGTCAAAGTAACCTTACTCAGGTTCCTCCAGAAGCTTTACATGAACTCATCGTCAAAGTAACCTTACTCAGGTTCCTCCAGAGGTTTTACACAAACTTACCCCGAAGTAACCTTACCCAGGTTCCTCTTTACAATTACCCGGCGTAGTTTTACCCAAACTCCTTGCAAAGCAACCTTACCTAGGTTTCTTCCCGGTTCCAAGATGCAGTTTCACACGGACTCATCATCAGTCAACCCTACACAGGTTCCTTCCTTCCAAGATGCAGTTTCACACGGACTCATCATCAGTCAACCCTACACAGGTTTCCTTCCTTCCAAAATGCAGTTTTACACGGACATCATCAGGCAACCCAACACAGGTTCCTTCTTTCAACTTACAAAGATACAATTCAACAAACAATCTCCGGGTGGCATATTTAAGCCCATCTCCAACAACTTTTTATCACATCTCCAAATGGAATCTGTAAGCCCATTCCCGACATCACATCGCTGATACTACACCATGCGAGTGCAAATTGCTGGGCACTCTAGTGTTCAATTATCTTCCACCTTCGGATCACGAAAGGCTCGAAGCCAATCGATATCCTCAGGTCTAAGAAAATTGAACAGGGGCAACTGTTGTACCCCAAAATTTTCCCTCCCATGTTCCTCAAGATTTTTCAAGAATGATCTTCATATTGCTCAAAATGGCTCAAGGGTTGTACAGTTAAATCACCTCCTAAGGCAGTCAATTCAAAATTAGGGTTTTGTGTTGCATCAAGGTCCTTACATCCAAATGGCCTCAAGGGCTTCCCAATTCCTTGATATGTTCTTAATTTCATCCATGACAAATTTCAAGCCTTGCAGAGAAACTTTGGTCAGTCAATTGCTCAAGAGGCCCAAAAATCGACTGTGCTGGGTCAAAAGTCAACTGTGTCCCAAATACAGTCAAACCTCAGGATTTTCGTCAACATTCTCATTTTGAAGTATAATTCATCATTTGATCAAGGGTTGATCATGATTCATCAAGGATTGCTCAAAATTCATCAGGATTCAAAAGTTGCTAAATTAGGGTTTTGTAGGAAAAGTCAACTCAACTTTGACCAAGCATAACTTTCGCATACTTTATGAGAAATGACCCATCCAAAGCTCATTTTGAAGAGGATGCAATTCCCTACAAATCATCTTTATACCCCAGGATCAGAAAATGCACTCACAAGAAGTTACAAATTTGGACATTATAGGTCATTTTTGAAAGTCAACAAAAACACCTTTTGTGCCAAGGCTTATAACTTGAGAATGGAAGATCAAAATGAGATAAGACTAAAAGGGTTGATTATAGGACATCTCAAGGTTTATGAAAAGTCCAAGAGCACCTCCAAAAGTTTAAAATTGAGGAAGTTATGCATTGTTGAAGTTGGGCATTTTTCCAAATTTGCCAAAAGTCAACTATCCTCAAAATTCCAATTTTTGACAAAAGGGACCACTTTTTTCCACTTGATTTAGTCTTGTCATGCCACACACGTGTCCCATACTTAATTTCATGACCAAACATTTATTTTTCTATTTTATTTCATTTTTATTGATTTAATTCATTATTAATCAATATTAAATCAAATAAAATCCAAAAATTATTGAAAAGGGATCTTTGTGATTTGTACAGCTTGCAAACATCATGTGACACCTAATCAAATTCGTGCCTTGGCTTTTTGTGCACAAAATCTCAGATTTGACCATATTTGGAAAGCTTGTTAATGGTGATCAAAGTGCAATCCTAATTCTTCAATACACATGGATATTGGCCCAACTCTTGACCAAAAATCATTCTATTATATTCACACAAGCCACATAAACCTAAGTCACGACTGAAGGACTGCAGAAACGGCCATACCAATTTCAAGAAATTTCAAGAAAAATCAAAACTTGTTCTTGCAATCTAGGCCAATTCAAGGTGCGTTGTCCATCCAAACACATTGCAGGAGGTACCAGGAGTGATTTGCAATCAAATTCAAGCACCAAAGCTCAAGGAATCACGAAATACCATCTCACGGTTTGCACTTCTAATTCAAAATCGTATCTCTTAATTCATATGCATTTGACATGTTTTTGTGATTGATTTGCGTTGCTAGAGATTATACAAAGCTAATGGAATGACTTAATTGAACCATAGTGCCCTAAACCGAGAGATGCCATGATCGAGTTTCTAGGGTTTTCAAGCTTTCAAATAGGGCTTTCCAAACCATGAAAAATTGGAACCAATGGGATACATGGTTGAATTCGTGAGACCAAGACGATTCCAACACATACCTCGCGAAATATTTCTTTTTGCTCTGTGTCTATTCGCTATTTTTCGTGCAGGAGATAGTGGAGGTTAAAAACCCCCGCTATATGATTCTATTTATGCAGGACCAAGGTTGAAGATGATGACGTGTTGTCATCTGGTTCGTGGGTTTGAATTACGCGCTCTTATTTTATTTTTTCAGGCATATTAGTTTGTTTCATATATAATCATTGCTTCTTATTTCTATAACAATTGAAGCAGCTTGGTTGGGTGGTAAACGTGTTGGCCTGTGAGCATTGGGACCTGGGTTCAAATCCCAGGTCCCCCAAAACATTTATTTGATTTTTTTCTTCAGGTGTTCCCGTGCAATGCCCAGAAGGGGGTCTACCGTGTGCATCCAATTTCCAAGCGCCAGATGACCAGCAAATCAAATCCAATGGCCAAAGCTGAGTATCCACCATACTCTACAGTCAACGCACACACATGGAAGTGGAGAAGTCAACAAGGCTTCCTACGTTTGGGCCTGGGATTCTGATGAATGAACCCCCTTTCTAGGCCCAGACCCCTTTTTTGGTTTGTTTTTTTTTCTCTTCTACTTAATTTATTTTATTATTTAATTAACCACTAACTAAAATAATTAATATTTTCCAAATAAAAATCAGAAAACCTAAAAAATAATATTTTTATTAATTTCATTATTTTTGTAAATAAACAACTTAATTAACTTAGTTTTTTTTTTAATTTTAACATTTTTGCAATAAATTAAAAGTAAATTAGAATATTAGGTTTTAGCAATTTTAACCATTTTTCATTTTATTTCCTTAAATAACAAAAAACCAAAAATATATTTATTTTAATTAATTAATTCAATTATTAATTTAGACTAATTTCTTTAATCCAAAAAAAAAAAAATAACAAAAATATCCTTCTTTCTTAAAAAGGGTCAAAACCCTAAAAACTCTCCGATTCAACTTTCCTTGCGCGTATTTTTTTATCCATATAATGTAATTGTTCCGAGGATGTAATAGCTTTAACTTAGGACCTTTTATCGCTTTTATTTACTTTTCCACATTTACTTTTCAAGGGTTTGTTTTTGGCGATGTAAATACCCGACGCCTTGTAATAACTTAGTTTTATTTTCCGCAACCATTAATTGCTAGATGTATGATTAATAGGCTATGCATGAAAAGATCTATCTTAACTTAAAATCAATCGTAGCTCACCATAACATGTACAAAGATAACATAACTGAAAATTGACACATTTGCACATGCCACTCCTAGGGTACGCCTCACTTGGTTGCCTCGAACGTGGTCATTGAGTATAGGAAGTTTTAGAGGTCGCCCTCCTGTCTAAAGATCAAAGTTGCCTCGAAACAGTTGCCTCGGATAAAAATGATCTAAGACATTAGGGTTACCACTAAGGCGTCCTAACGTTGCTTTAGTGACCACATGTCCCTTAATCGAATTGACCCGAAAACTCCAACGACGATGCTACCTACTCCTTCATAGTGGGATAGCGTTGTCTAAAGGGACATTTACACAGTTTAATTCCTTTTGAGTAGGTAGAGGTTCTTAGGTACTTGCTCTTTCAAAACAAAAAACAAATTTTTCGCACTTACACTTTTCAAACAAAGTTTTCAAAAACACTTCATACACTCTTGAGGACAGAAACAAGAGTTAAATCGAAGTTTTCAAAACAAAAATTCTTTTCAAACCCACAAACACAAGAAAAGCAAAACTTTTGAAAACACAATGAGCAAGCACCTAAGAGCCCGTGGATAACCACGGATAGAAAGGGTGTTAACACCTTCCCTTTCTATAATCTACCTCCCGAACCCGAGAAACATCTCGAAAAGGAATTTTTCTGTGCTTTTGTCCTTTCCTTGTTGGATAAAATAAAAGACGGTGGCGACTCTTGCTTACCGCGACATTTTGCAAAAACAAACGCAAACGCGAACCAACATTCCAAAACAGTCAGTTCTATTTCCACCGATCACACCTAGTTTATTTTGTTAGTTATTAAGAAAAAAGATTAGGTTAGTTAATTGTTAATTAAAAATAATTAAGGAATAATTAAGAAAGAAAATAGAAAAATTAGGTTAGAAAAATAGTGTAAAAAAACTGCATGGGGTAGGTGTTGAACCCACGCCCCTTGGCTTCACAAACTGCGCTGCTTGCCACAAGGCCAAGCGCCTGTTGGTGTTTCAAAAATAGGCATTAATATATATATATATATATATATATATATATATATATATATATATATATATATATATATATATATATATATATATATATATATATATATATATATATATATATATATATATATATATATAACTTGCGTGTTAGTTTGAAAAATAAGAAAAAATAACTGTAAGACGCAGGGATCGAACCCATGACATTCACGTTATATGCCTTCGTCTCAACCAACTGCGATACGCTTTATTTCTGTTATTAAAATATAAGAAAACAAATATATAATAAATCAAGTAAACCAGAGAAGCATCAGAGCCCTAGCCCTGGTCGTATTTTTCGGTGAGAGGATTTTTAAACTTGGAAAATTACATGTGTTAGACCATAAAAAGGACTTTATCCCCCTAATTCGACCCTTGCGAATCCAATGGTGGTGTTTGTTTGGCCTGAAAACACTTGTATCATGAGTTTCGAAGAAGACATCTTAAACTGCCCTAGCCATGGAAAAACATGATTCTCATGTTAGAGCTTCTGTTTTATGATTCAAACATGTTCTAAGAAACAACAGGAACTCATTTGGGCAGTTAATAAATATTAGCAATGCATGAAATTAATTATATGAATGTTTGAAAGAAAAGTGAATCATAGAAGATGATTATGCTTGTTTCAAGCATCAATGGCCATGACTTTCGACCTATTATTACCCTTAGATACCTCAGGAGTGATTTGCAATGGATGACTTGGACTGAAAGTGGTTGGATCTTTGGTTTCGACTTTGTCCTAGATTGGAAAAAAATTGAAATTTTTTGAGAGGGTGTTCTTAAGGCAATTTTCGTGTGTCCCTTGGTCTGAATGTGTTCTCTATTTATAATGGAAGATTTAGGTTAACAAAAGTGTAATCAATCTTTTGTATTTCATGATCAAATATTTGATTGAAGTTTTACATGAAATCTTTCTTTTTTAGGCTAATCATGTGCCAATCAATCTTTACATGTTTTTGCAAGTTGTCACATATTTTTAGACTTATGATTTGATTCAAAAATAGATCTTCATGCCTTGATTCATTCTTTTGGTATTTTATTTGATTTATTTTTATTTTAATTGAATAAAATCCAAAATAAAAGAAATAAAAAACACAAAAATAAATGAATGGATTTAGGAATCCATTATGATGTCAGGAACACATTTGGACCTTAAAAGATAGGCCCAATAGCCCAAAAATTCAAATTTTCTTATTTTGGATTTCATGCATTTTCTCAAAACTGCCCCACTTGTACAAATCATATCTCACTCAAATTTTATCATATGCAGGTGATCTTGGACTCTTTGTAAATCTCAAGATATCCCGTATAATCTTCATGTTGGTCATTTTTTCATTTGAAGCCTTTATCTTGATGTAAATTGCTTTGACAAAAAGTGTCTCTTTGTTGACTTTTAAAATGACCTGTAATGTTTTGGCCCATATCTCTCAAATCAAGCATTTTTGGCCTTGAGCTTAGAGAGACAAAGTTATAGAGAATTAAATTTACTTAAAAATGAGCTTTAGTTGAGAAATTTTTGATGAAGTATGTGAAACTTATGCTTGGTCAAAGTTTAGTTGACTTCTCCTTAAGAAAACTCTAATTTCGTAACTTTTGACTTTTGATGAATCTAGAGGATGAAGTCATTGTTTACAAAGGAAGAGTTGACGATGCTGAAGTGAATGTCATAGTGCCTCCCTTTCATATTCCTACACTCTTGGAGATTTCATATCATAGTAAGCCTGTTGTGACTCATCTTGATATTTATTTACCTAGGTATGTTCCTTATGAATTTGATAAATTCGTGCCATATAAGTACCATGCTACTATATTGAAATATGTTAAGGAAGTTCCAATCAAACCTTTGTTGACTATTGGGAATATTGTTGAAGCAATTCAAGTAAACCGCAGTGGTCGATTTTTTGCTCTGGTATCTCAGAAAGTTATGGATTCTGGTAAACAACCTGTTGAAACTAGTGTTGTGCCTTTGAAAGACTAGTGGTGCTGCTAGGGAGAAAGATGTTAATGATCTGCTGAAGATTATAAAGTTGAGTGACTATAAGATTGTTGATCAGTTATTACAAACTCCGTCCAAAATTTCTATCCTAGCTTTGTTAATGAACTTTGCTGTTCACCGAGAATCTCTTATGAGGGTCTTGGATCAAGCCTTTGTTGAACAAGATGTGAATATTGAGAAATTCACTGGTATTGTGGGAAATATCATAGCTTTCAATAACCTCAGCTTTTGTGATGATGAGTTTCCAGATGAAGGAAGGAACCACAATTTGGCGTTGCATATTTCTGTGAACTATAAAGAAGATGCCTTATCAAATGTGCTCATTGATAATGGATCTGCTTTAATGTTATGCCAAAGTGTACTCTATCAAAGCTTACTTATCATGCATCTCCCATGCGCTATAGTGGTATCATAGTGAAAGCTTTCAACGGTTCCTAGAAGTATCTTATCAGAGAAGTGGATTTACCTGTATTGTGGGCTGCATAAGTTCTAGATTACTTTCCAGGTTATGCATATCTTTCCCTCTTATAGTTGTTTGTTGGGTTATCCTTGGATCCACGAGGAAGGAGATATTACCTCTACTCTGCACCAAAAGCTGAAGTTCATCGAAGATGGCAAGGTAGCGATTGATAGTGGTGAGCAAGCCATGTTAGTGTCACATTTGTCTTCTTTAAGCTATGTTGAAGAAGATGAAGTTATTGTTGGAAATCTATTCCAAGATTTATCTATTGATGATGTGAAAATGAATGTGGATTCTATCTCTTTGTTCAAAGATGCACAACATGTTGTTTAAAGAAGTTTGAGTAGTGTTTGGATCCAAGTCATTAATCTACATGGGAACAAGAATAGGATTGGATTGGGTTTCTTTCCTCAGAAAGATAAGAATCAAGTTTTAAAGCTGAAGTATGCCTTCCGTCCTTACCAAGACATGTTCCACAGTGGAGGTTTCATTCATCCAACTCCTCCGGAGGTTGATGGTATTATTGAAGATGGGCCAGAGCTGGAAATGCCAAACTTTGTGACATGTTGAATAAGGGTTCAAAATTGGATCTTTGTTGATGCTCCTAGTTGTGTTCATATTTTGAAGTAATTTGTTTTACTGTTTATATTTTCAAAAATAAAAATCCTTTCACTCTGCCCAAGGTGAAAGTGATGTTTTTTGAGCTTGTTTTAACTTTTAAAATTATTAATAAAAGTCATTTTTGTTATCCAATTGTTTTATTTTATGCTTTTTGTTGGAAAATGGCAGTCCCTTTTGAATAGTTTGTTAATTCCCAGAGAAGTTATCCCCATATATCTACTCCAATGGATCGTTGATCTCTTTGATATGATATAGATAGTTCGTTGTTGAGGTTTTATTTACTCTAATAGATGGTTGGTATCTTCTATATGATAAAGATGGTTTGTTGTGAGATCCTTATAAGAAGTAGTTATCTTTTAAGGAGATTGCTTATTACCATTTCTAGGTGAAATACCTTTGTAAAAGAAGAAACCGAGACCAATTCTTGGCTTATGACCAGGTTTGTGGGGAGGTTTATTATCAGAAGTAACTGAGACCAGTTATTCGCTTATGACCATGTTCATAGGGAGGTTCATTATCAGAAGAAACTGAGACCAGTTTATGGCTTATGACCGGGTTCCTAGGGAAGTTAATTATCATAAGAAACCGAGAACAGTTTGTGGCTTATGACCATGATCAAGGGGAGGTTTGTTATCGGAAGAAATTGAGACCATTTTATGGTTTATAACCAGGTTTATAGGGAAGTTTATCAGAAGAAACTGATACCATCTAATAGCTTATGACCATGTTCGTGGGGAGGTTTATTGCTACCCTTTTAAAGTAATATCTTGATCAAAGAGGAAGTTAAAGGTCCCTTCTAGGTGGAATACAAGAATTGTTAAATTTTTTTTGTTATTATCAATGAAGAATCTATGTTAAACACTGAGTTGGTAGCTTACTGTCATCTATTAATCAATGTTTTCCTTTGCATTACCCTACTTTATTGAGATGATGTTATCTTGTTTCCTCTCCCTCTTCTTTGGGGTTTCCCCAGTAGAGTTGAGTCCTCTTTTTTCCAGCGGAGTTGAATTTTCTCCAACAGAGTTAAGTCTCTTTCCCAAGGAGAGTTAACAATCCTTTCTTAAAATATTACTTCCTTGTTGGATCGTTTCTCACATTGTTAAAGAATTTCCCTATTGAACTCTTACTTTGCCTTGTGATCTTCAACTGTGATTGTTGGCTTTGTCTGTTCATAGTTATCCCTAAAGTCGTGTTGTTCCCCAGTGAGTTTTTTTATTATGGAATTGTCTATTTTCTTTTGTTATTCCCAATGGTGTCTTGTTCCCAAGTGGAATATGTATCTTTCATTCATAACTGGGTCTTTTGTATTAAATATCTTCAATCGCGTCGAGATGAAGATTTTAACCTTCATATCTCCTGATAGAAGACACTTAAATAAGGGCAGTTGTCATACCCTAATTTTTTTCCATCTCATAGTTCTAACATAATAAGCTCATGCATCATTCTCATATACATACATGTATATCATTTATTTAAATGTAAGGGATCAAGATTTTTGATAGTAGAGTGTGTATCATTTAAAGATGAAGAAATTTGTTATTCAAGAGACATAGGATGGGGATCTCATCATCATAAGTTTCATCTCAACACACAAGGTTTTGTTGTTCAAGATTTCCACAAGATTCATCAAACCAATTAGGGTTTGGAGATTGGTCACTGTAATATGGTGGGAGAACTGACTTTTTTGGTTTTATCCAAATGTGCGGTAACTAGAGTCGCCATCGACTTTTCTTTTATCCAACAAGGAAAGGGTGAAAAGAACAGGAAAGACCTTGATAGATTTTGAGTTCGGGGGGGGGGGGGGGGGTAAGATTTAAAAATGGAAGGTGTTAGCATCCTTTTCACCCATAGTTATATACATGCTCTTAATTTCTTAGCTCCCTTTTTAAAATCTTGCTTTTTGTGTGTGATTTGTTTGAAAAAAATTTGAAATCGCCAATGTAAGGCTGAATTTGTAATGATTCTTGTATCAACCCTCAAGAATGTATACAAAGTGTTATTTTTGAAAATATTTGTTTGAAAGTGTAGTGTGAAAAAAAGTTTTGAGCAAGCAATTAAGAGTTTCTTACCCACTAAAGTATTTCTTATTCTTTTCCTTCTCCTTTAGAGATAGTAATATTCATACATTAGTTGGTAGCTAGCCCTATCTATTGGATGTGAAGGGACAGACGTAGGGTCATCGTATGGTCATCGAAGGCAACAAGTAAGGATACTTTAGCAATTGTATCGAATGGACTATCATCATTTTGTAGTTTTGTAGGAAACTCGAATGGACTAGATCATTTTGTAGGTAGCTCGAAGGGTCATCGAGGGATTATGATCTTTATTCGAAAGAGACATGATGATTTGATCGAGGGACTTTTGCTAAAGTATCCCCGCTTTTGAGGGACGTGACCAATCTCATAAGGCAACATGAGAGGTTACCCTAGAGGTGCAAGTGTGCGAAGTGTATTAATTCAGTTATTTATCTTGAATATTAGGGTTTTCTAGATTTTTTTTTTAGTCTTGCCATGCAAACCCTAGTTACTAGAAGTTAAATATGTACAGAAAATTAAAGTGTAGAATGTAAATTACTAAGCTATTACATGGCTTTAGGAGAGGTATATAAGTATAAAAATTCGCGAGAAAGTAAACCTACGCTATTACATCCTGTGAGCAGTTACATAATTAGGAAAAATGCGAGAAAAGAAATCTACACTATTACAATTAAAGAATGCAACGTATACAATTTTCTATGAAAGTTAAATAGCAAGGAGAAATAAAATAGAAAAAAGCCAATTTAATTAATTAGTAAATAAATAATATAAGAAAAAGTTAATTACTAACTAAAACCCTAATCCTAATTTGTTAGTTATTAAGAAAAAAGATTAGGTTAGTTAATTGTTAATTAAAAATAATTAAGGGATAATTAAGAAAGAAAATAGAAAAATTAGGTTAGAAAAATAGGGTAAAAAACCGCATGGGGTGGGTGTTCAACCCACGTCCCCTGGCTTCACAAACTGCACTGCTTGCCACTAGGCCAAGCGCTTGTTGGTGTTTTAGAAATAGGCATTGATTTCTTATATTTTAATATATATATAAACTGCACGTTAGTTTGAAAAATAACAAAAAAATAACTGTAAGACGCAGGGATCGAACCCACACCCTTCATGTTATATACCTTCGTCTCAACCAACTGCGATGCCCTTTATTTCTGTTATTAAAATATAAGAAAAAAATATATAATAAAGCAAGTAAACCAGGGAAGCATCGGAGCCCTAGCTCTGGTCGTATTTTTCGGTGAGAGGATTTTTAAACTTGGAAAATAACATGTGTTAGACCATTAAAATGACTCTATCCCCCTAATTCGACCCTTGCAAATCCAATGGTGGTGTTTGTTTGGCCTGAAAACACTTGTATCATGAGTTTCGAAGAAGACATCTAAAACTGACCTAGCCATGGAAAAACATGATTCTCACGTTAGAACTTTTGTTTTATGATTCAAACATGTTCTAAGTAACAACGGGAACTCATTTAGGCAGTTAATAAATATTAGCAATGCATGAAATTAATTATATGAATGTTTGAAAGAAAAGCAAATCAGAGAAGACGATTATGCTTGTTTCAAGAATCAATGGACATGAATTTCTACCTATTCTTACCCTTAGATACCTCAAGAATGATTTCAATTGATGGCTTGGACTGAAAGTGGTTGGATCTTTGGTTTTGACTTTGCCCTAGTTTTGACAAAAATTAAATTTTTTTGAGAGGGTGTTCTTGAGGCAATTTTCGTGTGTCCCTTGGTCTGAATGTGTTCTCTACTTATAAGGGAATATTTAGGTCAACAAAAGTGGAATCAATCTTTTGTATTTCATGATCAAATATTTGATTGAAGTTTTACATGAAATCTTTCTTTTTTAGTCCAATCATGTACTAATCAATCTTTACACGTTTTTTTCAAGTTCTCACCAGCTTTTTAGACTTATGATTTGATTCAAAAATATATATTCATGCCTTGATTCATTCACTTAGTATTTTATTTGATTTATTTTTCTTTTAATTGAATTAAATCAAAAATAAAATAATTAAAAACCACAAAAATAAATGAATGGATTTAGGAATCTATTATGATGTCAGATGACATGGTAATTCGAGGAGCTTCATTATCCCATCTGACTTTGAACATAGATGACATGGTATCTAATGTGTCTTCCAATTGATTCTCTTCTCATGGAATATGTTCAAAAGTGATTTCCTCGAAGTACAAAATTAATGTCAACACATGCTCTCGATAAGGAATGAGATTTGGACGCTTCGTATCCCATTCTCCTTTAATATGACTGATCACCAGGGCTGAGTCCCCATATACATTCAAGAATTTAATTCTCATATTGATGGCAGCTTTGATACCCATGATACATGTTTCGTGTTCGGCCATGTGTGCAATCTTGATTTGATTATAACCAGAGAAACCATCCATGAAGGAAAATACTTTATGCTGAGTGGTGTTGTCAACCAGAACATCAATATGCGGAAGTAGAAAGTCATCTTTGGGGCTTGCCTTGTTCAACTCCATGTAGTCTATACACATACCCACCTTTCCATCCTTCTTAGGTACTGGAACCACATTTGCAACCCACTGAGGATAGGACAGAACAACTAAGAAACATGCATTGAAGTGTTTCATAACCTCAGTATTGATCTTTTCAGACATATCAGGACGCATACAATGAACCTTCTATTTTATAGGAGGACAACCTTACTTCATAGGTAGATGGTGAACCACAATATCAATATCAAGCCCTGGCATGTCTTCGTATATCCAAGCAAAGATTTCGACATAGTCATGCAACATCTGGATTAATATCTTTTTAACATTGTCTTCTAAGTTTGAACCTATATTGACTTCTTTCTTGTCCTCTTCAGTACCCAAGTTCACAACCTCTATTGGCTCTTCATGCGGTTGTATGGCTCTTTCTTCCTGTATTAACAGCCTAGCAAGCTCTCCAGGTATTTTATTTGATTTATTTTGATTTTAATTGAATAAAATCAAAAACAAAAGAAATAAAAACCACAAAAATAAATCAATGGATTTAAGAGTCTATTATGAGGTCAGGAACACGTTTGGACCTTAAAAGATAGGCCCATTAGCCCAAAAATTCAAATTTGTTTAATTTGGATTTCATGCATTTTCTCAAAATTGCCCCACTTGCACAAATCCTATATCACTCAATTTTTATTATATGAAGGTGATCTTTGACTCTTTGGAAAGCTGAGGATATCCTCTACAATCTTCATGTTGGTCATTTTTTGATTTGAAGTTTTTATCTTGATGTAAATTGCTTTGACAAAAAGTGTCTATTTGTTTACTTTTAAAATGATCTGTAATGTTTTGGCCCATATCTCTCAACTGAAGCATTTTTGGCATTGAGATTAGAGAGAACAAGTTGTATAGTATTGAATTTCCTTCAGAATGAGCTTTGGTTGAGAAATTTATGATGAAGTATGTGAAAGTTATGCTTGGTCAAAGTTCAGTTGACTTCTCCTTAAGAAAACCCTAATTTAGTAACTTTTGACTTTTGATGAATATTGAGTTTTCTTGATGAATCATGATCAACCTTTGATAAAATGATGAATTTGACTTCAAAATGTTGATGTTGACCAAAAACCTTGAAGTTTGCTTATAAATTGGTCAGAGTTGACTTTTTTCCCAATACAGTTGATTTTCAATCATCTGACTAATTGACTGAGTAAACTTGTGCTGCAAGGCTTGGAATTTGGCATGAGGATTCTTTGAGACATATTAGAAACCATGAAACTCATTTTAGGCATTAGAAGTCCAAGTTTCCTTGAGAGAAGAAAAACCCTAGTTGAAGGTCAACTTCTTAGGAGGAGGGTTTGTCTGATCAATCTTTGAGTAGCCTTGAGCGATTGAGAACCCTAGGATCATGGGGATACCTATTGAAATAATTTTTCTTGAATAATTGTAGGGAAAATTTTGGGTTACAACACTCACCATCTTCTATCTTGTTGACTTTTAACTAGGGTTTGGTCAAAATCAATATGAGGCTAACTTTATGAGCAAAACAAGTGTCCATGGTTCCTAACACATCTCAAGGCATCTATGTAAATTTTAGTGATCATTACATTTCATCAGAAGAATCAAGAATGGATGGATAGGAGAGGAATTTAATGTATTTGATCAAAATTCAACATGAAAGTCAAAGTTTCACCAAAACATTTTCTGGTCAAAGTTGAAGTCAAAATATCAAAGCTGGGAAAATTTGGTCATTGGTTGAAGAAAGCTAAGGGAAATGGTCAAAATTGAGTTTACTTGTAAACTAACTTATCTATGGGACTTAGTACAAGATATTTATGTTCATATTACCATCTTTCAAGCTTCATATCTCATTCAATCATGGTCAAAAATTTGCAAACTTGTAATCAATACAAAGAGGAAACTTCCCTCTACAACTTTGAAGAATGGATGATGTCCAAAAATTCCATGGATAACTAGTTATTGGTTGGAGAAGTTTGGCATCCATTTAGATTAAACATTGGTACTTAGAGAAAATTTGAATCTTTTCAATCAGTTTCATCATCATATTTTACAAGCCAAAAATCTCTATGATTCAAGCACTATTTTGAGTTGCAATTAACACCAAAGGTATAGAGCAATCTTATCTCTTTCTAATGATTCAAAAATTATCTCATTTGGTCCACTATAGCTCAAGATATCATTATCCCAATTCTGGAAATCAAAGATGTTAAATTGATTCGTACTTAGAAATTTTCTCTAACTGTTGTATTAGTTTCAAAGTGCCAACTTTCATGGAAAAATTATTGATCTTCCAAGCTTCAATTTAAAATGTCATCTTAAATTCTGGTATTCAGATCTTAAATATCTTAAAAGATGTCGAGACACCTTTCTCTGAACAAACACACAATGACAAGGTAAACGATAAACACAATGCAGAAAAGTAAAGAACACACATGATTGTTAACCCAGTTTGGTGTACAACAACACCTACTCTTGGGGATACCAAGCCATGGATCAAGTTAACTAAAATAGAATAAATTCGATGCTAAACTCCGTTGTTTACAACTTCTCACTTAATCACTACCCTTTCTTAACTTCTATCTAAGACTCACCTAGGTATGAGACCTTTCTCAAATCCCTTTCATTCAAAAACCAGTGATTGAATAATTCTAAGCACTTAGAAAAACACAGAAGTCACACTTTAAAGACACACAATCATTCACTTCTTAAAAGCTTTGGAATGACGGACAAAACTAACAACTTAAAAACAAAACCCTACTCTTTCATAAAGATGATAATTGAGAAGCTCACAATTAACACACAAACCCTAATAAAATTACACAGTAAGTTCCATACATGTACTAGGCTTGAATACTTCTATTTATAATCTTTAATTAAATGGAATTGGGCTTCACATATGCAGCTGGATATGATAGAGGCACTGCAGAATTATCTCTTCAAAGATAGGACATCAATCATTAGTTTCCTAAATTATCTCTATAATTAGAAACTAACAATTCTCCTTGAAATCAACTTGAATCTTTTTAATCTTCAAACTGTGGGCCACATAGGATAGCATAATATTCAAAGAATATTATACACCTATAACAAACTAAAAATCCAACAATCCAATTGTACACAAACATGATGTTGAAAGAACATGCATAGGACATTGCATTTCACATGTTGCTCCAGTTGATTGAACATCTTCATTCAACATGTCTAAGCTAAGTTTGATTTACCAAACATAATGCCAATCAAAACAAATAGAAAACTAATAATCTCCCTGTTGTACCCCAAAATTTGCCCTCCCATATTCTCCAAAGTTTGCTAAGATCATGCTTCAAAATCTCCCAAGGGGTTGCACAGTCCAATTGCCTCCTAACAGTAAAAAATTAGGGTTTTGGTTCTGGCAAAGAAATTGAAGTTTCCAAGGGTCCAATCAAGTCCCACATGCCTATAAACATTGTCAAGCATCCATATGCCAAGTTTCAATACTCACAGCACAAAATTGCACAGTCAAAAACCCTAATTGCTTCATAGTCAACTGCAGGGGCAAAATGGTCATTTGACAGTCAAAAGTCCAAATTTTTGGTCAACATCTTATTTTGAAGCCACAAACATCATTTGATAAATTCTTGATCATGATTCTCAAGGCATGGCTCAAAAAGTCTCAAGATGCAAAAGTTTCTATATTTGGACAGCTGAAAAAGTCAACTGCAAATTGACCAGGGCATAACTTCCACATGGTTTATCAGAAAAATTCCATCCAAAGCTCATTTTGAAGAGAATGACATTTCCTACAACTCATCTTCACACTTCAAGTCCAAGAAATGCTCTCACAAAAAGTTATCAATCTCAACATTATAGGTCATTTTCAAAAGTCAACAAAAAGGCACTTTAAGTCAAAGACCATAACTTGAGATTGGTAAATCAAAATGACATGGGACCAAAGGAATTGGTTATAGGACTTCAAGACCTTTCCAAAATGTCCAAGAACATGATCAAAGCTTAAAAATTGAGCAAGATATGCCTTGTGGAAGTTGGGAAAATTTTGGGAATTTTGAAAAGTCAACTTTGCTTCAAATGCCTCAAAATTGCTAATGGGCCACAATTTCTTCCATGAATCATCACCCAAAGGCTATGCACGACCCATTGACATCCAAGGGAGTTATTTTATCATTTTTGATTAATTATTTGAATTATTATTATTATTATTAATTCATTTAATTAAAATTAAATATGACAAAAATAGCAAATCATGTTTTCCAAATCTTTTTGTGCAGCATTTTCATCCATCATGACCTCAAGATTTCGTGCACACTCAATAAGGAAAGATTCTATGCAATTGGCAATGGTTTGATGGCAAAAAAGATTGAAAAAGATCATGAAAATCAAATATTCAAAATCATTGAATACAAGGCTTTGGGCTTGATTTTTTTGACCTAATGCATTCACACATATATACACATTGCAACCCTAATGCAAAGAACAAGAAAGCTGCACCCAAGATCAAACACAAAACTTGCATTTTTCACAAAAAAGGTTGAAACTGAAAACATAGTTCCAGTGTGATTCAAAGCCTAAAATCCATTCCAAAGGCTTGCTGGAACTTTCTTGAACGTGTCTCAATCCTTTTCCACTCTCCACGCGCAAAGAATTGGTAGAATGAAGCCTCCCTGTTCATGAAAATTTTCTTAATCGTATTTCAATTTACGTGCATTTTCCATTTGCTTTTCATGTTGATTTACACTAATATGATGATTCTGAAGCTATTGATATTCCCCAATTGGATTAATACCGCTTGTACGCAAAGTTGCCATTAAAATTTTCTAGGGTTCTTGAAGCTCCAAAAGAGGGGTTTACGCATATGGAAAAATCAGACCATAAAACCTATGCCAATGGACTCGTGACCTTCATACGAACACAATCATCACCTCGCGCCTTTTTTATATATGCCCTGGAGCTAATCGCTATTATTCACTGTACTATTTAGTGGGGGTTTAAAACCCCTGCTACTTGTTTGATATTTTTGCAGAAAGAAGAAGACGAAGCTGGCGTGTCACCATGTGACTGGAGTATTTGAATCTGGCGCGTTTTTTATTGTTTTATATCATTAGCTCTTATTCTCTTTCATAATAATTGTGTTCCATATTAACATCAGATAAACGCGTTTGGCTTGGTGGAAGGTGTGTTGTCATGCAAGCATTGGGACCTGGGTTCGATTCCCAGGTCCCCCATATTTCCCTATATTTTTTGTGTTAACATGTTCAGGTGATTATCTCATTCAAAGGAGTACCATACACCCAACGCTTGTGC
Organism: Vicia faba; assembly: GCA_948472305.1. NCBI lineage: Eukaryota > Viridiplantae > Streptophyta > Magnoliopsida > Fabales > Fabaceae > Vicia > Vicia faba. The sequence continues at coordinate 156,494,603 of OX451741.1, read as the reverse complement.
TTGCCAAATGTCCCAGGAGATCAATCCAAAGGCCAAGATGTGGAGACTATCATGCATACTCAGTCAACCACATGTATGCAAGCATAGAAAGTCAATGTGGCCAGATTTCAGTGGGCCAAAATACTTCCCATAAACCTCCTCAATTGGGTCAACCACCCCCCATGTTTGCATTTTCTTTCTCTCTTTTTGTTCTTTTCATTTATTTTAGTTATTTTAATTATTTTATTTAATTCCATAAAATTAATTTTCATAATACAAAAATGCAAAAAAATCAGAAAGTCAAAAATAAAATATATTTATTTATTATTTAATTCATTAATAGTTTTCTTTTGTAAATAAATTCCAATAATCAATTTAGTTTAATTTTAGGTTTAACTTTAATGTTTTTTTTTAAAAATAACTAAAAAATATAAAAAATAGGTTTTTAGCATTTCTTATTCTTTTTCTTAATAAATAACTTTTTATTTCTTATCATTATTAATTATTAATTATTTTGTAAATAAACTTGTAATTTATTAATTAGGGTTAAATTAGGTTAAACTTAAACAATTTTTTAATAATTAAAAACAAATTTAGAATTAGGGTTTTATTTAACTTTTAATTCCAATTAATTTTCTTTATTCCCATTAAAAAACCAAAAAATAACTTCTTTTCTCATTTAATCATTAATTTACTTTCAATTCCAATTTAATTTCTTTAAAGGGTCCAACGCCCTCACACTCTCGATTCTAATTTATCTTCGCGCGTTTGCCCTTTATTTTCATTTCAAATATTATGTAATCGCCCCAAAGCCTTGTAATAGTAATTAGGACATTTACTTTCCGCATTTTATTTTAAATCGGGTCTTTGTTAATTTGGCGATGTATAGACCCGCGCCTTATAATAGCGTAGGACTTTTATTTTCCGCACTTTAAATTCCGCACTTTTAAACTGTTAATCACATGAAAGAATGTATGCTCAAATAAAATCAAAGCGTAGATCACCCAATGCATGACAAGACAAATAATAACTGAAAATGACACACAATTCACACACCACTCTTAGGGTACGCCTCACTGTTGCCTTGCCCCTCGAAACGTGGTCGTCGAGTATAGGACGTTTTAGTAAGTCCTTATGTCCATGGACATGGCATAAGGGTAGCTTCTAAGGTGTCCTACTATTGCTCTGGTGACCACCCTATTGCCTTGCCCCTCGAAACGTGGTCGTCAAGTATAGGACGTCTTAGCGAGTCCTTATGTTCCATTGATCTAGTTGCCTCGAAACGGTTGCCTCGGAACAAGTTGCCTCGGAATAGTTGCCTCGGAACGGTTGCCTCGGAATAAAAAAAAGATAAATGGCATAAGGGTAGCTTCTAAGGTGTCTTACTGTTACTCGGTGGCCACACTGTCCCTAAACTCGAATTGACCCGAACACCTCCAACGGTGGTGCTACCTACCTCTCAATGGTGGGATGGCACTACCTTAAGGACTTCTACACAGCCTAATTCCTCAGGGTAGGTAGATGACTCATAGATACTTGCTCTAATTGAAAATAAATCAAAAACTTCTTTTCACACCGACACTTTTCAAAAAGCTTTCAAAATCAACTTTTCAAACACTTTTGAGGACTGATACAAGAGTCGAACTGAAATTTTAAACGAAACTTTTTCAAACCCACTCACTCTGAAAAGCAAACACTTTTAAAAACACAAATGAGCAAGTATCTAAGAGCCCATGGATAACCATGGATAGAAAGGGTGCTAACACCTTCCCTTTCTATAAATCTACCTCCCGAACCGAGAAACAATCTCATAAGGAATTTTTCTGTGCTTTTGTCCTTTCCATTTGGAGAAAATAAAAGACGGTGGCGACTCTTGCTTACCGCGACATTTCACGAACCAGCGTTAAACAGTCAGTTCTAGATCCACCAATCACACTCCCCCTTGGGATTATTTTGTCTAAAAAAGCTTAGCACATCTTCCACACATAAACAACAGAAGCTCAGGTTTAAGAAGCACCTCAAACACACAATCAATCAGAGGCACAACTACAGAATTCATAACAACAAATATCAGAGCAATAACTAGTGGAATCTACTCAACACACCAAACAAGAGAAAACCAAATTCCCAACATGTCAGATCATCATGTCTAACAAATCTTCAGAATAGTCCAGTCCAGAACAGGGACTCACCCTCATAAATTGCCAAGAACTAACACATTCTTCCCCTCAATGAATAATGGTTAGCTCACACACACTTACTCCCCCTTTTTAGCCATAATATGAAAAAGGTGAGTAGCTAACCAACTTCTCATTAGCACAAAAACAAACATACCATGGGCACTTAACCCTGACAAAATCATAAAGCAGTAGAAACAAGTACACAAAGCAAAGCCAAAAAGGTTTACAAAGCCAATAGTCATGTGTGAGCAAAAAACTCTTATCTTTCTTCATCAACATCAGAATTAGCATCAGCATATGTAACAACAACACTATCATTATTCTTGACTGCAGAGTCTTCTCTTGGGAGGATGTCACAATAATATGTGGAACATGTGTTCCATCAATAAATACATAATGTAAGGAGAGTTCCTTTCTCTCTATAGCCAACAAAATAACAAAGATGGAGTTCAATATAAAATTTGGTTAAGATTAACTCCATTCTCATCTTTGGATAACTTCAAGTGTGTAGGAGCAGGAGTTCTCTTATGACTTGCTTTTTCCAATCCAAATTTCTTCACAATATTATTTGCATATTTGCTTTGACAAATTAAAATGGAGTCTTCTATATGCTTGATTTTCAATCTCAATAAGAATGTTAATTCACCCATCAAACTCATCTCAAACTCTGGTTGCATCTGTTTGACAAAATGTTGGACCATTTCATCCAACATCCCTCAAAAAATAGTATCATCAACATAGATCTGGGCTATCATAATTTTTCCATATTTCTCTTTGAAAAAGAGAGTTTTATAAATTCCTCCCTTTCTATAACAATTTTTAACAAGAAATTCAGTCAACCTTTCATAGCACGTGTGATCGGTGGATCTGGAACTGACTGTTTAACGCTGGTTCGCGAAATGTCGCGGAAGCAAGAGTCGCCACCGTCTTTTATTTTCTCCAAAGGGAAAGGACAAAAGCACAGAAAAATTCCTTTAAAGAGATTGCTCTCGGTTCGGGAGGTAGGTTATGGAAAGGGAAGGTGTTAGCACCCTTTCTATCCATGGTTATCCATGGGCTCTTAGATACTTGCTCATTTGTGTTTTCAAAATGGTTGCTTGCTTTTCAATGTGGGTTTTAAAAAGTTTCTTTGAAAATTCCAGTTCGACTCTTGTATCGGTCCTCAAGAGTGTTTGAAAAATTGCTTTCGAAAGCTTTTTGAAAATGTGTTGGTGTGAAAAGTATTTTGTTTTGTTTTGAAATTTAGAGCAAGTATCTAGAGTCGTTTACCTACCCTAAGGAATTCGTCTGTGTAAATGTCCTTTAAAGTAATGCCATCCCACCATTGAGAGGTAGGTAGCACCACCGTTGGAGGTGTTCGGGTCAATTCGAGTTTATAGGGACATGGTGATCACCAGAGCAATGGGAAGACACCTTAGAAGCTACCCTCATGCCAGGTTCCCGGATCATGAGGACTTACTAAGACATCCTCTACTTGACGATCACCTTTCGAGGGCAAGGCAACAGTGAGGCATACCCTAGGGGTGGTGTGTGCGATTCGTGTGTCGTTTTCATTGATATTTGTCTTGTCATGTTCGTTGTGATCTACGCTTGATTTTATTTTAAGTCCATACATTCTTTCATGCTTATTTAACAGTTAAAAGTTGCGGAAAAATAAATCTAAACTATTACAAATGGCACGGGTCCACATCGCCAAAATTAAACCGGACCCGATTTGACGGAAAGATAAATAACGCAAATAAAAGTGCGAAAAGTATAAATTGTTACAACTCTTTGGGAGAATTACATAATTATTTAAACGATATAAAATAAATGCGCGAAATTAAGGAATTAAAAACATGGGCGTTGGACCCTTTTTTGCAAAAAATATTTAAAGTTAATGAATTAATTAATGAGGAATTAAAATTAAAGATTTTAAAAAAAGAATGTTTTTTGGTATTTTTGTATTTTTCAAGATTTAATGGAAAAAATAATTAATTAAAATTAAAATGAAACATCAAACCCTAATTCTAATGGTTTTTAAGTTTATTGTAAAAATATTAAGTTTTAACCTAATTTAAACCTAAGTTAATTTATATGCATTTTTTAATTTATGAAAATAAATAAATAAATATTATTATTGTAAAAAAAAGGAAATTAAAAGGAATAAAATTAACAATTAAACCTAAATTCTATATTTTTGGATTTTTAGTCATTAAAAGGATTAAAATTACAACCTAATTAAAACTAAGTTTATTTACATGCATTTATTTATAAAAATAATTAAAATAAATAAATATTATATTTTTTGCCTTTTCTGATTTTCATGATGTTTTTGTATTTTATAAAAAAAAAGAATTAATTAATTTGATTAAAACAATAAAGCAAAAATAAAATCATAATTGAAAAATAAAAATAAAAAAATATAGAGAAGCAAACCAGGGGGGGTTCAGGCCCCAAATAGGAGGTGTGATTGTGAATGCTGGCCCAATAAGCAGTGGCCCTTTTTGACTTTTGCATGGCAACGTACAGCAATGTTGACTCACGTTCATGGTGCTCTCCCAATCTTCGCCCTTGGCTTGATCTCATGGGACGCGTGGCTGCTGGTTCTTGAGGATGCATGGGACGTTTTTATCTTGGACGCTGCATGGGAACACAATTTGCAAAATAATATAGGAAACAAGACAGACCTGGGATTCGAACCCAGGTCTCGGACGTGAATGCCTTCTTTGCTTGCCAACTGAACCACTTAACCAATTTGATATATAATATGCAAACAAATATTAAAAAGAGAAAATAACGCATTAGTGGAATTTTGGCGCGAGCTTTTGAATTAGCCAATCCTCGCTTGACATGGCATCGTCTTCTCCATTCCCTGAAACATGAAAAAACGAAGGCAACGGTTTTCCAGGTGTGGTGTTAGGCTGGCTATGGAAAAATAGCGAATAGGTTTTGGGCGCTCATAAATTGAGCGCGATGTGTTTTTCCTGTTCGTCCAGATGCGTTGATTGCAATAGTGGTACTGGGGATGTCCAATTTTTCCTCTATTAAGAATCCCTAATTTGAAGCTCAGGAAACCCTAACATTCAATCATGGTATAATCTCGTATAGCACAGAAAAACGCAATTAAAGGTGATGGTTAGCTTGTAAACTTCATCAGGAATGCAAAACACATATCAAAACTTATAAAAAATGCATGAATTGGTATGCACGATTGTGACTTTTATTCGATACAGTCTGCCTTCATATTACCGATTCTTGGAGCTTTGGTTGTTGTTTTTGATTGGAGTATGATCAAGGAGACTCGAGGAAGCCAATGGAATGAATTGTAGGGTTTGAATCGACCTCTAAGGTTGATTTCAGAATTTGATTTTTATGGCAATTTTTCAAGTTTTCAGATTGGTCTAGAGCGCAGCTTGGAGTGTCTTAGGATTAGGTTTAGGTTCAGGCCTTTGTAGTGAATGTATTAGGGCAACAAAACTCAATCAAATCCATGGCCATAATGGTTTTCAATATTTGATTTTATAAGATCTTTTTTGAATCTTTTTTCATGTGTATTTGGTGTCAATTAGCTCAAATCAAACCAAAACTTGCCTAATTAGCATGTGCACGAAATATTGAGTCTAGAATGTGTACAAAAAGATTTTTAGGTCAAGTTTGATATTTTTCATGTATTTAAATAATTTAAATGAATTAATATGAATAATAATTCAAATAAATAAATAAAAAATGAGAAAATACTTCCCTTTGGGCCAAATGGTCGTGCACATGTTTAGAATGATGAATCTTGGAAGAAAAATGGGCCCATTAGCAATTTTGAATCATTTGCATCAATGTTGACTTTTCAAAATTCCTAAAAATTTCCCAACTTCCACAAGGCATAACTTGCTCAATTTTTAAGCTTTTCACATGTTCTTGGACATTTTGGAAAGGTCTTTGAGTCCTCTAACCAATGCCTTTGGTCCCATGTCATTTTGATTTACCAATCTCAAGTTATGGCCTTTGACTTAAAGTCCCTTTTTGTTGACTTTTGAAAATGACCTATAATGTTGAAATTGATAACTTTTTGTGAGAGCATTTCTTGGACTTGGAATATGAAGATGAATTGTAGGAAATGTCTTTCTCTTCAAAATGAGCTTTGGATGGAATTTTTCTGATAATCCATGTGAAAGTTATGCCCTGGTCAATTTCAGTTGACTTTTTCAGCTGTCCAAATATAGTAACTTTTGCATCTTGATGATTTTCTGAGCCAAATTTTGAGGATCATGATCAAGCATTGATCAAATGATGTTTGTGGCTTCAAAATGATATGTTGACCAAAAATTTGAACTTTTGACTGTCAAATGACCATTTTGCCCCTACAGTTGACTGTAGTGCAATCTAGGGTTTTGACTGTGCAATTTTGAGCTGAATGCCTTGAAACTTGATATGAGGATGCTTGACCACATTTGTAGGCATATGAGACTTGATTGGGCCTTTGAAAACTTCCTTTTCTTGATCAGAACCCAAACCCTAGTTTTGACTGTGTAGGAGACAGTTGCACTGCACAACCCTTGGGGGAATTTGGTGACTTGGCTTGGCAATTTCTTGAAGAATATGGGAGGGAAAATTTTGGGGTGCAACAGTTGCCCCTGTTCAATCTTCTTAGACCTGAGGATGCAGATTGGCTGACGTGCCTTTCGTAATCCGAGGGTGGAAGATGATTGAACACTAAAGTGCCCAGAAATTTGCGCTCACATGTTAGCAGTGTGATGGGGGAATGGGCTTATAGATGCCATTGGGAGGTTGCTGGATAGGATGATGGGCTTATAGATGCCATCTGGATGTTGATCGCGTAGGAGATTCCTTAGCGAGAACCTGCATACCTGCAAAAGAAAAATGAGTACCTGACACGTTGCAGGAGCTGATTTTAGGTGCTTGGTATGGATGTATCCTGACTGGTTACAGGAGCTGGGTCTGGAGCTTCGAAAGATGATGAATGAACCAGGTATGGTTACTGCCTTAGCATGAATGGTAAAAGAACCTTGGGTGATTTTAACTTCAACAACGCTCGTTGAGAAAAATCTTGGCGGGAGTTACCATCTTTGCAATATCGGGAAGAGAACCATAGAAAATTATAATCTGAAAGGGGATCGCCTCACTCGCCGTCGGAGAGGGAATCATAGGAAAAGGAATTGTCACCTCACACACCGTCGGAGAGGGAAACATAAGAGACTATTACCTCACACTCATCGTCGGAGAGGGAATTATCTGAAAAGGACTTACTACCTCACACACCGTCGGAGAGGGAACCATGGGAGACTATCACCTCACACTCATCGTCGGAGAGGGAAACATCTGAAGAAGGAATTACCACCTCACGCACTTGTCGGAGAGGGGACCATAGGAGACTATCACCTCACACTCATCGTCGGAGAGGGAAACATCTGAAGAAGGAATTACCACCTCACGCACTTGCCGGAGAGGGGACCATAAGAGACTATCACCTCACACTCATCGTCGGAGAGGGAAACATCTGAAGAAGGAATTACCACCTCACGCACTTGCCGGAGAGGGGACCATAGGAGATTATCACCTCACACTCATCGTCGGAGAGGGAAACATCTGAAGAAGGAATTACCACCTCACGCACTTGCCGGAGAGGGGACCATAAGAGACTATCACCTCACACTCATCGTCGGAGAGGGAAACATCTGAAGAAGGAATTACCACCTCACGCACTTGCCGGAGAGGGGACCATAGGAGATTATCACCTCACACTCATCGTCGGAGAGGGAAACATCTGAAGAAGGAATTACCACCTCACTCGCCGTTGGAGAGGGGACCATAATTTCTACTGAGTCTTTATCAGAAAAATCTGTTGGGAATCGATTTAGCTGGACTAGAGAAGGCCTTGAAATATGTTTGAGCATTTTAACTGCGTCTTTCCTGAAAGGTAAAGGTCAGTCATGTGTGATGCATGATATGGATCAAGCAATGATGTTCTCAACATAAATGAGATTTGTATGGTATGATGCGTCTATGCATGCTATAATGATATATGTGATGTTTTATGTTTTCGCCTAGGAAAGTAAATCCTTGACGGGTGTCGGGAAGTCAATATCCTGGGCTGGTGTTGAAGAATAGATTTTTGCTTCCGCTGGGGATGATAGCTGCAAGAATACCGGTAGGAGAAGATGACTCCGTTGCGGAATAAACTTGGCGAATAGATTTTGCGGGGAGACGAGATATTCTAGCGACCATGCTGGGAAGCAATACTCTGTGGGGAGATGCTTTGCTGAGTGTAGATAATAACTTGCTAAGGATGTCTTTGTTGTATTGGAAGTGTAGATGGACTTCGCTGGGGTAAGAAGACTTCGTCGAGGACGCTCTTTCCGTGGCTTTCGGCTGAGGATAACCCAGTTATATCCTGTTGAGGAAATAACTCTTTAAATAAAGTCGGGCGATGCGTTCGTGTCCTGCGAGGGGATAAGCTTCCAGAACCTACTGGGGACAAGCTTATTGCTTGGGGATATGAATTCCAACTTTCCTGGGGAAACTGGATTGGACTCTCCTGGGGAGTTTTGATATGCTGGGGAAGTGATTCCTTTGAATATCTGAGATACCGCCGGGGAACAATCTTTAGGCCAAGACTGCCGGGGATGCTTGTTAAGAACATATATATGCTGCTGGGGAAGTATTGAGATCTACAGGAGGACACTCAATTTCCTTGATATTTGATAATTCTGCTGGGAGAAGAATGTACTGTTTTGTTGGCTCACTCTCTGGGGAATTCAGGTATATTGGTCCTGTTCTTTAGCTGAACCTACCTTGGTACCTTGGAGGATAGAACAATTAGACTGCTCAGACAACTCTTTTATTGCCCCTGTTTCTAGTGTCACCTGCAATTAATTCCTTTGTTTCGTGTGCAAATATTTATGAGTTAGCAAATTATTGTCAATGCATATATCACAAATTGAACCTTGGACGTTCTTCGCAAAACAAAACAGAAAAAAGAAAAACTTGGCACGTTTAACTGAAAATATATTTGTATTGATTTTGAATGGCCTGTGAATAGGCGTTTTGTGTACAAGAGGCTGACGTCCTAGTAAGAGGAACATTGCCGAACAAGAGAGTTTATACAAGTTTTGTACAAAAGAAAATAAAACAGCTGTGTGAAATATGAATGATCCCACTGGGTTTCAACTCTGCTATCGCCTTTATAACTCCGAGCGTCTCATCACTTGATGACCTTGGTTGAAGGTGAAGCTGACTGATCGATGCCGTCTGAATTTGATGTAGATACCGGATTCTGGATGCAAAGTGATCCAATGAGACATAGTATTACGCTTTTATCCCTAATCTTTGCCTGGACCGCCCTTTCGGGTTTTCGATCCACCGGGATACCCATTTTTGCCCAAGCCGCCTTTTCAGGTTTTCGACTTGCCGGGTGTACAGTTTTTTTTCATTTTCATCCCTTCATTTTGCCCGAACCCTTTTGGTTCGACGGGAAGCCCTAATTTTTGCCTAGGCACGTCAGCCTAGCGGGTCTTTTTTCATGCGTAGTATTTTTTAACTATGTCTGCATTGGCGGGGTGAGGAAGGTCGTCACCATCCATGTTGGTTAATATCATTGCTCCTCCTGAGAACACATGCTTAACCACAAATGGCCCTTCGTACGTAGGGGTCCATTTGCCCCTTGGATCACTCTGAGGAAGGATGATTCTCTTGATTACCAGATCCCCAACTTGATATTCCTGCGGCCTGACTTTTTTGTTAAATGCCCTGATCATCCGTTTCTGATACGTCTGACCATGACAGATAGCAGCAAGTCTCTTTTCGTCAATGAGGTTGAGTTGGTCAAGTCGTGTCTGGATCCAATCATCTTCGTTCAGATTTGCATCCTTCATTATCCGGAGAGAGGGAATTTGCACTTCGATCGGCAAGACTGCCTCCATGCCATAAACCAGAGAGAAGGGAGTTGCCCCGGTTGACGTCCTAGCTGAGGTACGGTACCCATGCAGAGCGAATGGTAACATCTCGTGCCCATCTTTATAAGTCACTGTCATTTTCTGCACGATTTTCTTGATGTTCTTATTTGCTGCTTCTACAGCCCCATTCATCTTCGGTCTGTAAGGAGAAGAATTGTGGTGCTGTATCTTGAACTGTTCGCAGAGCTCAGCAATCATCTTATTGTTCAGATTGGTACCGTTGTCTGTAATAATCCGCTCTGGGACGCCGTACCGACAGATCAGATTGTGCCGAATGAACCGTGCCACAACAGTCTTGGTTACTGTAGCATAGGATGCTGCCTCAACCCACTTCGTAAAATAATCAATCGCCACTAGGATGAAGCGATGTCCATTGGATGCCGTAGGTTTAATCTCGCCGATCATGTCTATGCCCCACATTGCAAACGGCCAAGGCGCAGTCAGAACATTCAGGGGAACCGGAGGAACATGCACCTTATCTGCATAGATCTGGCATTTATGACATGTCCTGGAATGTTGGTAGCAATCAGCTTCCATTGTGGACCAGTAATATCCTGCCCGTAGGATCTTCTTTGCCATTGTGTGCCCACTGGAATGTGTACCAAAGGTCCCTTCATGTAGCTCTTCCATGATTCTTTCTGCTTCCGTTTTATCCACACAACGCAGTAAGGTTGAATCATGGTTTCTCTTGTACAAGATGCCGTTGCTTAGGAAGAACTTGGCTGCAAACCTCCTCAGGAATTTCTTGTCATTGACAGAGGCACCTTCAGGGTATTCCTGAGCTTCCAGATATCTTTTCACTTCGTGGTACCAAGGCTTCTCGGTCACCAATTCAGTTTCGAGATCACAACAGTATGCCGGTTCGTCCAGTTTCCAGATGATGATCCGGGGAGCCTCATTATCCCATTTGACCTTGAACATTGAAGACATTGTAGCTAACGCGTCCGCTAGCTGATTCTCTTCTCTTGGAAAGTGCTCGAAGGTTATTTCTGTAAAGTGGGGGATCAGGGTCAACACGCATTCTCTGTAAGGAATCAAGTTTGGATGTTTCGTATCCCACTCTCCGTTGATCTGATTGATCACCAGGGCGGAATCTCCGAAGACACTTAGAAATTTGATCCTTAGGTCGATCGCAGCTTGAAGACCCATGATACACGCCTCATACTCCGCCATGTTGTTGGTACAGTTGAAACACAGCCGGGCAGTGAGTGGAGTATGAGTACCTTGTGGAGATATGATTATGGCGCCGATACCGTTTCCCAAGGCATTGGAGGCTCCGTCAAAGTGCATAGCCCATCGGGATCCTGGCTCAGGTCCTTCATCCGGTCCAGGTACTTCACAATCTGTTACTATCATGATGCTTTCATCCGGAAATTCGAAGTTCATTGATTGGTAGTCATCTACAGCTTGATGAGCTAAGTGGTCTGCCAATACACTCCCCTTGATGGCTTTCTGGGTCGTGTACTGAATGTCGTATTCCGTCAAGATCATTTGCCATCTTGCAATTCTCCCAGACAGAGCAGGCTTTTCGAATATGTACTTTATCGGATCCATTTTTGAGATCAGCAAGGTAGTGTGAGTCAGCATATACTGTCTCAGCCGGCGAGCAGCCCATACCAAAGCGCAGCAAGTTTTCTCAAGCAGTGAGTATCGGGTCTCACAGTCGGTAAACTTTTTGCTAAGGTAATAAATGGCATGCTCTTTTTGGCCAGACTCGTCATACTGCCCCAGCACACACCCCATTGAGTTGTCCAGCACTGTCAGATATAGTATCAGAGGTCTCCCTTCAACCGGTGGCATAAGGATAGGTGGTTCTTGAAGATACTCTTTGATTCTGTCGAAGGCAGCCTGACATTCATCGTTCCAACGTACTACCTGATCTTTCTTCAGCAACTTGAAGATTGGCTCACAGGTAGCAGTCAGATGTGAGATGAAGCGAGCAATGTAATTCAGGCGTCCTAAAAAGCCTCTGACTTCCTTCTCTGTCTTAGGAACTGGCATCTCTTGAATAGCTTTGACCTTAGCAGGGTCCACTTGAATTCCTTTATCGCTGACCACGAAGCCTAACAACTTCCCAAATCTTACCCCGAAGGTGCACTTGTTCGGGTTCAATCTTAGCTTGTACAGTTTCAACCGGTCAAACAATTTCTGTAGATGATCTAGGTGCTCTTCCTCAGTTTGGGACCTAGCGATCATGTCGTCGACATACACTTCTATCTCATGATGGATCATGTCATGAAATAAGGCAACCATGGCACGTTGGTAGGTTGCCCCAGCGTTCTTTAGCCCAAATGGCATGACCTTGTAGCAGAAGGTGCCCCACTGAGTAACAAATGTAGTCTTCTCCATGTCTTCAGGTGCCATCTTGATCTGATTGTAACCTGAAAAGCCATCCATGAAAGAGAATACTTTGTGCTGAGCTGTATTATCAACAAGGACATCAATGTGAGGTAAGGGGAAGTCATCTTTGGGGCTGGCCCTGTTTAGATCCCTGTAGTCAACACACATTCTGACCTTACCGTCCTTCTTAGGTACCGGCACCACATTAGCAACCCACTGAGGGTAAGAAGTTACTGCAAGGAACCCGGCATCAAACTGTTTCATGACCTCGGCTTTAATCTTCTCGGACATCTCTGGACGCATCCGACGGACCTTTTGTTTAACTGGAGGGCAGTCTTCCTTAGTCGGCAAGTGATGGACCACAATATCGGTATCCAACCCGGGCATGTCTTTGTAGGACCAGGCAAAGATCTCCATGTAATCGTGTAACATCTTGGTTAACCGTTGCTTCACGCTGAGCTCTAGGTTGGCACCAATCTTTACCTCTCTCCTGTCTGCTTCAGTACCCAGGTTTATTGTTTCCACCGGCTCTTCATGGGGTTGAATTGCCCTCTCTTCCTGAAGCAATAGTCTTGCAAGCTCGCCGGGCACTTCACAATCATCTTCACCTTCGTCTTCGGCTAAGTTGATCGGATTTTCGAAGTCATAATTGGCAGTAGCAGAGTTGTTATCAGTAAGATCCAAAGTGGATTGGAACCTGTATGAGTGAGTGTGTGTGTAAATATAGCTGTTTTTGAAAATTATGTAAAGGAAAAGAAAGACAGAAAAGGAACACAATATTTGCAATGCGAAAAACGTCCAAGATTTTCATTCATGATATATGATATGACAGTTCGTATGCCCTCACAAATAGAACCACGGTGTCTCGGGTAAGACACCGGGCCATAGAGTTTATCATTGTTTATTACAAAATAACAAAACATAGGAATTCATTACTTAGTAACAAAAGAAACAGGGAGATTGTCCTTTGCGCTCCAATTGTTAAGTCCACCGTCAGTTGCCGGGTAGATCCAGCTATCAAACTCAGCTTCATCAACTTCCTCTTCATCCCCAATAGCATTAACTCCATGAGCAGGCAGGGGAGCTGTCACCACGTTAGGCTTGTCAGATGCCTCAAACTGTACCTCCTTAGCGTCAATGAGATCCTGCAGCTTGTTCTTTAGTGCCCAACAGTCATCAGTAGAGTGTCCCGGGCTTTCTGAATGGTAAGCACAACGAGCATTCGGGTTGTACTTGGGAGATGTTGTATTTGGGAACTTTGGAGCCTCCCTGACAGTCACCAAATTGGTTGCGAGCAACTGTGGCAGGATCTGCGATAAGGTCATGTTTAACCGGGTGAACTCCCTCCGGGGTCTTTCAGCCCTTTGAGAATTATTTGGCCGAGGAGCGGCAGCAGGCTTAGCAATCATCACCGCGCTGACAGATTGGCGGTGCTCAGGTCTCTCTGATTTCCTAGAACCATATACGGCACTAGACTCCTTCTTGAAGGGTTTCTTTTCCGAACTAGATGATGCACCCTTCGCAATCTTCCCAGACTTCAACCCGGCTTCAATCCTTTCTCCAGTCAAGATCAAATCAGTGAAACCAGCAGAAGAGTTCCCAATGAGATGGTTAAAAAATGGCCCAGATAGGGTCCCCAAGAACATGTCTACCAGCTCCCGATCAGTCAATGGTGGCTGCACCCTGCCAGCCAGGTCTCTCCACTTCTGAGCGTACTCCTTAAAACCTTCACTTGCACCTAACGTCATACCCTGGAGTTGGGTACGTGTGGGGGCAAGGTCGGCATTATACTGATACTGCTTGTAGAAAGCAGTAGCCAGCTCCTCCCAGTTACGAACTTTGGTCCCATCCAGCTGATAGAACCATTCGAGATGAGTCCCTGAAAGACTCTCCTGGAAGAAGTGGATCCATAAATTCTTATCCGCAGAGTACGGCTGAATTTTCCGAACATAGGACCTTAAGTGCAGCTTGGGACAAGACGCCCCGTCATACTTCGAGAAGGATGGTGCTTTGAATTTATGCGGGATAATCACACCAGTCGACAAACCCAGATCTCCGAAATCCAGCCCAGGTGCCTGTTGCACCTCCATAGCCTTCAACCTGTCTTCCAGTTGTTTATATCTGTCATCTGAAGGAGGGTACTGCTCTTCATCAAAATCTGTCTCGTTGTCGGAGACGACCGAACTAGGAACCTTTACTTCTGCCTGAGAAGGACTCTTGCCAACAGAAGAACCAGCCTCTTCATGTTGCAGAGTGTTGCCAAACCTTCGGCCCGAGTTGAACAGAACAGTTCTTCTCTTCTTCTTCTTCTCCTTTTTCAGGAGCATAGTCTTTAGCTCTTCTTGGCCTTTAGCCAGACCCTTGATTAGTTCCTGGAATTGTGCATTCTGCACCTGAAGAGCCTTGATCGATGTCTCAGTTGATGCAGATTCGGGATTCATGATGCTGAAATAAACAGCGAAGAACTGTAAGCAACCTGAAAAGGGGAAAAACCTGCTATGCACATGATGTATGAAATGCGTATGCAATGCATTCAAGGGTTCGAAAGTTCAAATTTGTTGTAGACAAAAAGGAACACACATTATCATTAAGGAAATCATTGTTTAATACATCAAGGCCTCATGGGCAAAAAGTACAAAAATCAAGTCAATCCCAAAATACACTGCGCATCCTCTTCGAAGCTATGTAGGTGTTGAGATTCCTCTCCTCATGCAATAAGCGGGTGAGCTCCAAGACCTTCTTTTCACTGGCATGCAGACTAGTCTCAAGAGAATTCCTTTCCTCCTTAAGCTGGATCCAGCTCTTCTGCATCTCTACCCAGGATGTGGGCATATCAGGGTGCTGAATAGTGTGAGACACTTCCCCTTCCGAGACTGGTTCTTTGATTACTGGGAGCATGTGAGGATAAGGCATCACTAACTTCTGGGAGCGGGCGCGTACCCACTTGAGATAGGGTTCCAATGGGATGGAATTCCTGTGCCCCAGTGTCTTGCTGTCTATCCTACTGGGCATCCTCCAGGCTCTGATAAATCTCTGGCGAAGTCCTTGAGTATCGTTGTCGAAGTCAAAAACTATGTCAGGAATTAACATGTCATGAGGACCATCCCTCCGAGCATAACCAAACTGTCTCCAAGCCAGGCATGGGCTATAAGTAATACCTCCTCTGATTCCAAGTAAAGGAACATTAGGGTACTCCCCGCAACGATCAATGATAGTGACATCTTCTCTGGACCTAGGGCACCAATGTATATCTGCATGCGTAAGAGTCATCAACCGTTGTGACCATCTCAAACCCCGCTCATTCTTCAAGACTGATTGCGGAAGGTGCGAAATAAACCACCTTCCCAGGAGAGGAGTGCAACACATAAGGACACCTCTTTTTCTCATGGTTCGAGTGTAACATGAGTGAAGGATGTCCCCTAGCAATGTAGGTATGGGATTCCTGGACATAAAGATCTGGACAGCACTGATATCAATGAGCTGATCTGGGTTAGGGAACAACACCAAACCATAGACCAGGAGGGCCACAACTTCTTCAAAAGCTTGCAAGTCAAGGGAGTTCCAACATTCAAGAGCTTTTTCAAACAGAAACCTGGCTAAGAACCCTTTGATACCGCTTCTAACTTCCCAATGTCCCTTGAGGTCAGATGACTGTAGGTGCAAGGCTTTAGCAATCTCTTCAAGCTTAGGTTCCTTTTCTGTACCGTTGAAGGGTAGCTGATCAAGGATAGGGATCTTCAGGAGCCGGGAGAACTCCTCCAATGTAGGTACCAACTGATAATCCAAGAAGGTAAAACAGTGATGCAGAGGGTCAAAGAATTGGAACAGGACCTTTATCATATCTTCCTCAATGTTGGTGTTGACCAAGCTGATGAGGTTTCCATGCCTTTCACTGAATGAAGAATTCTCGGGAATCCTGGATATAAGCTCCTTAAGCTGAGGAGGGATCCTTACAAGACTGACTTGAATGGTCTTTCTACGAACAGTTTCCATGTCCTACAAAACAAGAACAAAGATGAAAATTCGAACCCCTGAAATGGTTAGTCAATGCATATGATGCTGGATGATGTCATGATGCTATGATTAAACACACCACAGATATTTACAAAGACAAACATGTAAGGCACACAAGGCACACAAGACAAGCCCTTAAGGTTTAAGGCCAGCATGGGGTCTGGGTAGTACCCTCTTGAAGTTGGTGGGTTCAACCTGTCCTAATCAAAGTAACCGGGTTCTAAGGTTCCCAATATCACGGGATTGCTTTCATTGTTCATCGTTTCGATTTAGCCACTGAACTGGCGACCGAAATATTCCAGGAAAGCAACCCTCAATTGAGCGTAGTATCGAGTATCAACCAACCTCGGACTGCACCAAAGTCAGTTATCTCACTACCCTAAAGAGGCCAAGATAGTTCAATTAAGGTTCCTAAGGTCTGTTGATGCTTCACGACACCACGCGGAGGCCCCGTACTCTCCTTGACTGAACTCAAGGGTTACCGGTACACACCAAAGTGCCACATCAACGTAGCAGACTGTTTCAACCATGTCGGTATACCCCGCACAGTTCCCTCACAACCTTGTTGCTACTTTCTAAGAAAGGTATCCCCCAGATCCGGGTTTAGGATCTATAGAACTCCCAAGCAACCCACAATTTAAAGCACACAAGGAAAACAATTGAAAACATAGTTATAAGCTAGCCCTAAGGTACACCCCACTTTAAGTTTATCCCCAGCAGAGTCGCCAGTTCTGTGATCGGTGGATCTGGAACTGACTGTTTAACGCTGGTTCGCGAAATGTCGCGGAAGCAAGAGTCGCCACCGTCTTTTATTTTCTCCAAAGGGAAAGGACAAAAGCACAGAAAAATTCCTTTAAAGAGATTGCTCTCGGTTCGGGAGGTAGGTTATAGAAAGGGAAGGTGTTAGCACCCTTTCTATCCATGGTTATCCATGGGCTCTTAGATACTTGCTCATTTGTGTTTTCAAAATGGTTGCTTGCTTTTCAATGTGGGTTTTAAAAAGTTTCTTTGAAAATTCCAGTTCGACTCTTGTATCGGTCCTCAAGAGTGTTTGAAAAATTGCTTTCGAAAGCTTTTTGAAAATGTGTTGGTGTGAAAAGTATTTTGTTTTGTTTTGAAATTTAGAGCAAGTATCTAGAGTCGTCTACCTACCCTAAGGAATTCGTCTGTGTAAATGTCCTTTAAAGTAATGCCATCCCACCATTGAGAGGTAGGTAGCACCACCGTTGGAGGTGTTCGGGTCAATTCGAGTTTATAGGGACATGGTGATCACCAGAGCAATGGGAAGACACCTTAGAAGCTACCCTCATGCCAGGTTCCCGGATCATGAGGACTTACTAAGACATCCTCTACTTGACGATCACCTTTCGAGGGCAAGGCAACAGTGAGGCATACCCTAGGGGTGGTGTGTGCGATTCGTGTGTCGTTTTCATTGATATTTGTCTTGTCATGTTCGTTGTGATCTACGCTTGATTTTATTTTAAGTCCATACATTCTTTCATGCTTATTTAACAGTTAAAAGTTGCGGAAAAATAAATCTAAACTATTACAAATGGCGCGGGTCCACATCGCCAAAATTAAACCGGACCCGATTTGACGGAAAGATAAATAACGCAAATAAAAGTGCGAAAAGTATAAATTGTTACAACGCTTTGGGAGAATTACATAATTATTTAAACGATATAAAATAAATGCGCGAAATTAAGGAATTAAAAACATGGGCGTTGGACCCTTTTTTGCAAAAAATATTTAAAGTTAATGAATTAATTAATGAGGAATTAAAATTAAAGATTTAAAAAAAGAATGTTTTTTGGTATTTTTGTATTTTTCAAGATTTAATGGAAAAAATAATTAATTAAAATTAAAATGAAACATCAAACCCTAATTCTAATGGTTTTTAAGTTTATTGTAAAAATATTAAGTTTTAACCTAATTTAAACCTAAGTTAATTTATATGCATTTTTTAATTTATGAAAATAAATAAATAAATATTATTATTGTAAAAAAAAGGAAATTAAAAGGAATAAAATTAACAATTAAACCTAAATTCTATATTTTTGGATTTTTAGTCATTAAAAGGATTAAAATTACAACCTAATTAAAACTAAGTTTATTTACATGCATTTATTTATAAAAATAATTAAAATAAATAAATATTATATTTTTTGCCTTTTCTGATTTTCATGATGTTTTTGTATTTTATAAAAAAAAAGAATTAATTAATTTGATTAAAACAATAAAGCAAAAATAAAATCATAATTGAAAAATAAAAATAAAAAAATATAGAGAAGCAAACCAGGGGGGGTTCAGGCCCCAAATAGGAGGTGTGATTGTGAATGCTGGCCCAATAAGCAGTGGCCCTTTTTGACTTTTGCATGGCAACGTACAGCAATGTTGACTCACGTTCATGGTGCTCTCCCAATCTTCGCCCTTGGCTTGATCTCATGGGACGCGTGGCTGCTGGTTCTTGAGGATGCATGGGACGTTTTTATCTTGGACGCTGCATGGGAACACAATTTGCAAAATAATATAGGAAACAAGACAGACCTGGGATTCGAACCCAGGTCTCGGACGTGAATGCCTTCTTTGCTTGCCAACTGAACCACTTAACCAATTTGATATATAATATGCAAACAAATATTAAAAAGAGAAAATAACGCATTAGTGGAATTTTGGCGCGAGCTTTTGAATTAGCCAATCCTCGCTTGACATGGCATCGTCTTCTCCATTCCCTGAAACATGAAAAAACGAAGGCAACGGTTTTCCAGGTGTGGTGTTAGGCTGGCTATGGAAAAATAGCGAATAGGTTTTGGGCGCTCATAAATTGAGCGCGATGTGTTTTTCCTGTTCGTCCAGATGCGTTGATTGCAATAGTGGTACTGGGGATGTCCAATTTTTCCTCTATTAAGAATCCCTAATTTGAAGCTCAGGAAACCCTAACATTCAATCATGGTATAATCTCGTATAGCACAGAAAAACGCAATTAAAGGTGATGGTTAGCTTGTAAACTTCATCAGGAATGCAAAACACATATCAAAACTTATAAAAAATGCATGAATTGGTATGCACGATTGTGACTTTTATTCGATACAGTCTGCCTTCATATTACCGATTCTTGGAGCTTTGGTTGTTGTTTTTGATTGGAGTATGATCAAGGAGACTTGAGGAAGCCAATGGAATGAATTGTAGGGTTTGAATCGACCTCTAAGGTTGATTTCAGAATTTGATTTTTATGGCAATTTTTCAAGTTTTCAGATTGGTCTAGAGCGCAGCTTGGAGTGTCTTAGGATTAGGTTTAGGTTCAGGCCTTTGTAGTGAATGTATTAGGGCAACAAAACTCAATCAAATCCATGGCCATAATGGTTTTCAATATTTGATTTTATAAGATCTTTTTTGAATCTTTTTTCATGTGTATTTGGTGTCAATTAGCTCAAATCAAACCAAAACTTGCCTAATTAGCATGTGCACGAAATATTGAGTCTAGAATGTGTACAAAAAGATTTTTTAGGTCAAGTTTGATATTTTTCATGTATTTAAATAATTTAAATGGATTAATATGAATAATAATTCAAATAAATAAATAAAAAATGAGAAAATACTTCCCTTTGGGCCAAATGGTCGTGCACATGTTTAGAATGATGAATCTTGGAAGAAAAATGGGCCCATTAGCAATTTTGAATCATTTGCATCAATGTTGACTTTTCAAAATTCCTAAAAATTTCCCAACTTCCACAAGGCATAACTTGCTCAATTTTTAAGCTTTTCACATGTTCTTGGACATTTTGGAAAGGTCTTTGAGTCCTCTAACCAATGCCTTTGGTCCCATGTCATTTTGATTTACCAATCTCAAGTTATGGCCTTTGACTTAAAGTCCCTTTTTGTTGACTTTTGAAAATGACCTATAATGTTGAAATTGATAACTTTTTGTGAGAGCATTTCTTGGACTTGGAATATGAAGATGAATTGTAGGAAATGTCTTTCTCTTCAAAATGAGCTTTGGATGGAATTTTTCTGATAATCCATGTGAAAGTTATGCCCTGGTCAATTTCAGTTGACTTTTTCAGCTGTCCAAATATAGTAACTTTTGCATCTTGATGATTTTCTGAGCCAAATTTTGAGGATCATGATCAAGCATTGATCAAATGATGTTTGTGGCTTCAAAATGATATGTTGACCAAAAATTTGAACTTTTGACTGTCAAATGACCATTTTGCCCCTACAGTTGACTGTAGTGCAATCTAGGGTTTTGACTGTGCAATTTTGAGCTGAATGCCTTGAAACTTGATATGAGGATGCTTGACCACATTTGTAGGCATATGAGACTTGATTGGGCCTTTGAAAACTTCCTTTTCTTGATCAGAACCCAAACCCTAGTTTTGACTGTGTAGGAGACAGTTGCACTGCACAACCCTTGGGGGAATTTGGTGACTTGGCTTGGCAATTTCTTGAAGAATATGGGAGGGCAAATTTTGGGGTGCAACAGCACGCCCTTGGGGTCTGCTTCAAACCATACAATGCCTTCTTTAGTATAAACATATGATGTGGAAAAGAAGGATCAACAAATCCTTTTTGATGTTCAACATAGAATTATTCATTTAGATAACCATTTAATAAGGAACTCTTGACATCCATTTGGAACAACTTGAACCTTAAGAGACATGCCACTCCAAGTTATGGTCTGACAGATTTCAGGCGAGCTACAAGAGCAAATATTTGATAAAAATCCACTCCTTGAATCTGATTGTACCCTTAAGAAACAAGTTTGGCCTTATTTTTGGTGACAATGACTTATTCATCTGACTTGTTTTTATACACCCATTTAGTACCCAATAAAATTTACCCCTTCAGGTCTTGGCACTAAGTCCCAGACTTTATTTCTTTTGAATTGACCAAGTTCATCTTGCATATCATGAATCCATAATTCGTCTGTCAGAGCCTCTTTTACATTCTTTGGTTCATATTTTGAAACAAAGCAAGAGTTTGACACAACTTCCTTTGATCTGGTTTTCACTCCTTTTTTGTACCCCCAAATTTTCCCTCCCATTTTCAAGACAAATTAATTCAAAACACTTCCTCATTCTCATAGAAGTTTCAATTGCTCAAGGGTACTCAAGGAATTGATCAGACAAGTCCTCCTCCTAAGAAATTCACCTAGAACTAGGGTTTTTGTTTTCTCAAGGAAAATTGAGCTTCTAATTCCTCAATTAGGTTTCATGATTCCTCATATGATTCAAAGAATCCTCATGTCAGGTTTTAGGCTTTGCTTCACATGTTTGCTCAGTCAATTGCTCAAATGAGTGAAAATCACTTGTATTGGGTAAAAAGTCCACATTGATCAATCTACAGTCAAACTTCAAGATTTTTGGTCAACATCAATATTTTGACGTCACACTCACCATTTGATCAAAGGGTTGATCATGATTCATCAAGAAAACTCAAGATTCATCAAAAGTCAAAAGTTACTAAATTAGGGTTTTCTTAACGAGAAGTCAACTGAACTTTCACCAAGCACAAATTTCACATACTTCATAAAAAACTTCTCAATTAAATCCTATCTTGGATAAAATTCAATTCTCTACAACTTTGTCTCTCTAAGCTCAAGGCCAAAAATGCCTCATTTGAGAGATATGAGCCAAAACTTTACAGGTCATTTTGAAAGTCAACAAAAAAGAGACTTTTTGTGAAGGCACTTTACATCAAGTTAAAGACTTCAAATGAAAAAGTAATCAAAATCAAAGTAGTAGGAGACATCTTGAGGTTTCCAAGACGTCCATAATCGCCTTCATATGACAACAATTGAGAGAGTTATGATTGGTGCAAGTTGAGCAAATTTGGAGAAATGCATGAAACTTTCATTAAACAATTTTGAAGTTTTGGACTAATGGGCCAATCTTTTGAGGTCTAAACATGTTCATGATACCTTACAGGACCTCTAAGTCCATTCATGCATCTTTTTAATTTTAATTTCATTTATTTTTATTTTTATTCATTTAAAAGCAAAATAAATCAAATAAAATACCAAATAGAGGATATAATGTGTGTGGATCTATTTTGAATCAAATCATAAGTCCAAAATCACATAGTTATGTTGGAGAAACTGTGTGGGATCATGAATATTTGATTTGGCCTAAAATAAAAGTTTTTTTAGCAAAACTCAAATCAAATATATTCACCATGAAATACAAAGATTCATCTCACAAATATTGACCTAATCATTCTCCTATAAATACACAACAACTTCAGATGACAAAGTGTAGGATCAAGCACTTACCACTGAGCTAAAAGAAATTGTTTATAGCCAAGGTGCAACTTTATTTCCATACAGTACGAGCATTTTCAGGGGCTGCACCTAATTTACTAAGAACCCATGGGTGGGATGTTAAGCCCTTCGACTCCCTAAGGTTGACGCTGGATATTTTTAATCCAACAATATCCCCCCCAGTGTCAGTCGGGGGGATTCAAACCTATGACCATGCTCTGATACCACTGGTAGGATCAAGCGCTTACCACTGAGCTAAAAGCAATTGCTTGTAGCCAAGGTGCAACTTTATTTCCATATAGTACGAGCATTTTCAGGGGCTGCACCTAATTTACTGAGCGTCCATGGGTGGGATGTTAAGCCCTTCGACTCCCTAAGGTTGACGCTGGATATTTTTAATCCAACATAAATGACATACTTGCTGCCTCTCAAGAAGAACCCTAAAATTCCAAAATTTTCAAGAAACGAGGGCACGGTCAAACCCTTCTCTCCCACGATCTTCAGTCCATTCCAAGAACCAATCAGGGTTCCTGAAGACTCCAGGAACTCATTCCAATCATCCCTGAAGCTCGTAGTATTCCTGATCATCACAACCAAGTATCACCGGTTTGTTGAACTTTCTTGAACTCAAACTCATAATTCATGCATTGTTGATTGATTATTTGCATATATACATGTTTATAATAATGTTTTGACCTGTTTAGAATCATAATTTGTAAGATTTCATGCAGGAACAATGATTCACCATTGCTAGGGCTCGAAGCTCTCAAAGTTTCGAAACCCTAGCTACAAGCCTTCTCAGTCAAAACTAACACCACAATTGAATTCGAGAGGTCTCACTTAGTGAATCGGGACACTTTTCTTTTTTGTTTTGCTTTGATTTCATAAGTTTGTCATTTGAGCTCACCAGAGAAGAAGGTGGTTCCACCATTGGTGGTGGCGCTGACTTGATTCAAGGGCATGCGTGGCTCCCTCCCTCTCTGTGATTGGTCCATCCAAAACCTATGACCCCACTACTAGCGTGTGTTTTCAATTCTTTTTTATTTCTGAGTTTTAGAGTTTAACTTGTTTTATATATATTACGTGTTATTAAATTGATGTGAAACAACTATGGGTTGGTGGTAAGTGAGATGCTTGTTAAACGAGAGCGCGTGGGTTCGATTCCCTCTTTTGTCAAAATATTTTTTTATTTTCTAGGTTAACGCGGGTTCATTATATGTTGATTGATACTCATTCTCAAACACAAACAAGCATCTGGTCTGATGGAAAAAGTTATCACCTTTGAGCCAAAGGGGTGGGTTTGATCCTAACCCCATGCATCTTATTTTCTTAGTTTTTCTCACCCTTGTTTTTAATTCTATTTAATTATCTTTTATCTAATTAACCCATTAACCAAAATCATAAAATACCTTTTCAAAACATAATTAGTTTTAGGTTTATTTCTTAACCAATTAATTTTCTTTAATTAATTAGACTTTAGGTTTTTATTAATTAAAATGAATTAGAAATTAGGTTTTTTTACTTTTAACACTTAAATTATTATTTACAAAAACACCAAAAATATATTTTCTAACAAATAGAATCTTAAGGTTTTAAACATCTTTTTCTAACACTTTCATTCATCTTTTGCCAGTTATTTTCTTAGTCAAGTGTATAGGACGCACTCTCTAATGTAATAGCTTAGATTTATCTTTTCGCATTTTTTCCTATTATGTAACTTCTCACAGGATGTAATAGCTTAAGTTTAATTTTCCGCACTTTACATTCCGCACATTATTTTTTTAACTGTTAGTAATTAGGGTTTGCATGGAAAGACTAACAATTGGTCATAGCAACCCTAATTCTCAAGACTAAATAACTGAATTAACACATAACCATATTTGCACCTTTAGGGTAATCTCTCTTGTTGCTTACGAGCATTGGTCATGTCCCTAGAGAGTAAGAATTCGTTAGCAAAAGACCCTCGATACAATCATCATAGTCCCTACGATACAAAATATCATAGTCCCTCGATGTCCCTCGAGTTGCCTAGGAAAATATGATCTAGTCCCTCGGTGACCCTACGAATAATACGATGATAGTCCCTTCTAATTGCTAAAGTATCCTTACATGTTGCCTTCGATGACCATACAATGAACCTACGCCTGTTCCATCACATCTAATAGAAAGGATAACCTACCAACTAATGGTATGGATAATACTATCTCCAAAGGAAAAGGAAAAGAGTTGGAAAGAAAAAAACCTAGTGGATAGGACTCTTGAATGATTGCTCACAAATAAAACATTTTCTCAGATCACACTTTCAAAACAATAACTATTTTACGAAACGCTTTGTATACATTCTTGAAGACTGATACAAGGATTATTACAAAGTCTGCCTTATATTGGCATTTCAAAATATTTCCAAACAATTCACACATAAAAAACAAGTGAGCTAAGCAATCAAGAGCCCGTAGATAAATACGGATGTAAAGGATGCTAACACCTTCCCTTTACATAATTTACCCTCCGAACTCAAAATCTTTTAAAGGTCTTTCCTGTTCTTTTCACCTTTCCTAAGTCTTGGATAAAAGAAAACTCGGTGGCGACTCTTGCTAACCGCACATTTGCGATGATACTAAAAAGTTAGTTCTCCCACCATATTAAAGAACTTGCGACTCTGCTGGGGAAATAAACTCAAAAATAGGGGTTACCTTAGAGTTTAGATCACTTTCACTTGATTTAATTATTTCCTTTAAATTTAAGGGTTTGTTTGGGTATTAATTGTGTGAAAGATCCTACACCCAGATCTAATGATTCCTTAGGTAAGTAGAAATAGATCATAAAGATTGTACAACATACACTGATATGGTTAACATGATAGCTACAGTTAGTGTGACACTTTGATTTGTACTGATGTTCCTTGAGTCAGTCAAGGATAACATTAGGCTTCTGCGTGGTGTTGTTAACACTAACTTGATTTTAGAACCTTAATTGACACATCTTGGCCATTAGAAAGTAGTGAGATAGCCGAATTTGGTGAAGTCGAAGTTGGTTGATACTCAAGGCTATGCTCATTAAGATTCGACTTTCGAGATGTTTTGGTGGCAAGTTAATTTCCGTGCTAAAATAAATCCTTCGAGAAAGATCTGTAATATGAGATTCTTAGGACCCGATTACTATTTTAGGACAGGTTGAGCCAACTTAACTTCAGTGAGGAAGGGTACTTACCTATTGATTTCATGCAGGACTCTAAACCTAAGGCTCTTGTGTGACTTGTTTGTGTTTGCTACTTATTTAACATGAACATAACATCATGACATCATACCGTTATAACATTTTCACTAACCATTTCAAGGACCTAGGGATTTATCTTTGTTCTTTGTTGCAGGTTATGGCCTCCGCTTGCAGAAACACTATTCGAATCAACTTTGTAAGGGTACCTTCCAAACTTATAGAGTTAGTCTCAAAAGTTCCCGAAAACTCTCAAATCACCAAAGGCATGGTTATCTACTCAGTCTGGTTACCTCAGGATTCGAAGAAGACACGATGAGTGTTCTGTTCCAATTCTTTGATCCTAAGCATCACTGTTTTACCTTCCCAGATTATCAATTGGTGCACACAATGGAAGATTTCTCTAAGCTACATGGATTACCTACTCTTGATCAGACACCCCTCACCGGTTTAGAGAATGTTCAAAACCTGAAATTATTGCAGCAACCTTACATCTAAAATGGTCAGACATTGTATCTAATTAGAAAATAAGAAGTGGAGTTAAAGGCCTTCTTGCTAAATTTCTAATAGAGAAAGCTCAGTTGTTTCTAGATGCTATGAGCTTTCATGCTTTTTAGGAGATCTTGGCTCTGTTGATCTTTGGTTTGGTACTATTCCCTAATCCAGACCAACTCATGGATATGAACGCCATCAAAATATTTCTTACTCATAATCTTGTGCCTACTTTGCATGGAGATATTTTGCACTCTCTTCACACTCTTACTGTGAGGGAGCGATGGACTCTTATGTGTTGCATACCTTTACTATCCAGGTGGTTTATTTCGCGCCTTCCCCAATCAATGATGAAGAATGAACAAGGTTCGAAGTGGTCTCGAAGGATAATGTCACTCTCTTATTTAGATATCTATTGGTGTTCCCGATCTCAGGAGGACATTACTATTATTGATCGCTATGGGGAATTACCTAATGTGCCACTCGTTGTCATAAGGGGAGGTGTTACTTACAACCCTTCTCTAGATCTATGTCAATTTGGTTATGCTCAAAGAGACGGTCCTCATGATATGCTTATCCAGGGTATTGTATTCAATTACAAGAATGATCCTCTAGGTTACTGTCAAAGGTTTATACGTGCTCGGGGAATGGTAAACAAGATTTATAGCAATACTTTGGGACAAAAGAACTCCATCCCTTTGGAACCCTACCTCATATGAGTGCGATCTCGTTCTCAAAATCTTATAATGCCATATCCTGCTATCCTACCAATAATTGTGTAGCCTGCTATTGATGGAGATGTTCCTCATACCATTTTTCATCTATATATGCCTACTGACCTTGAAGAGCTACAGAAGTCTTAGATTCAGTTGAAAGAAGAAAGGGAAACCTTTGAGACTCGGTTCTATGCTAGCGAGAAGAAGTGTTGGAGCTGACAAAATGACTTCACGAAGAGCAAAGCCTTAATTCTTATGTCAACATAAAGAAGAAGCGTCCATGATAGACTTGAGTCTTAGGTCTTAGGAGTTCATAATTTGTTTCCTTGAAACCGTTTTTTTTCATTGTAAGCCTAACAGGCAGTTATAATTTGAACTTACTAAGAGCCTTTATTTCTATTTCCTTTTAATTAACAAATTTAAATCCCACTAGGTCCTTGGAAACATTGCATATGCTTCTACATGCTATACATATCATTGAAAAACAGGTTTAAAAGACGGGTTTCTCATCTTCTTGCTATTTATTTTAGCTGAAATGGCTCTTGAACAGACGGTCAAAGATCTCCAAGATTAGAATGCTTAATTCCAAGAGATGTTCCTAAGCCAAAGGGCAAGAAGAGATGAAGGCGCTCATTGCCAAAGAGAATAAGAAGAAGACAAATAAACCAACCTATATCTTTAACATGGGGAAAAGGTTCAGAGGTCCAGTCAAGTGACTCAAGATCTGATATCCCATTGGACAAAGATAATGAACAGGATGAAGATGGTGAGAGTATCAAAATTGAGAAAAAAACAACCATGGTTTTGACAAATGTTCTGATGAAGAGGAAGAAGATTTTTGGATAAACAATATCCCCTTGATGATGATAAGTATAAGTTGTTAGAAGAGAATCTGAAAGCTATAAAGATTCAGAAGATGTATGGCTTGAACTTTGAGGAATTAGGTTTAGTCTCAAGAGTCGTCATTCCTCTTAAGTTCAAAATTCATACCTTTTCTAAGTATGACGATGTTTCTTGCCTGAAGCTGCATTTGAGATCATATGTTAGGAAAATTCAACCACGCACTTCTGACAAGAAACTATGGTTGCATTTCCTCCAAGAGAGTATGTCTGGAACACAATTGGAATGGTACTGTCAACTCAAACGTACCAATATTCATACATGGGAAGATTTGGTTGGAGCTTTCTATAGACAGTATCAGTATAATTCTAATTTGGCACCAACCTGCATGCAACTACAAAGTATGTTCATGGGTTATGATGAAGGCGTTAAAGAGTACGCACAGAAATGGAGAGATCTTGCAGGCAGAGTTCAACCTCCTTTAGCTGATAGGGAATTGGTTGACATATGAGTACCCTAACAGGTCCTTTGTATAATCACATACTTGGAAGTTCTTCAGCCGGTTTCACTGAGCTGATATTGATAGGGGAGCATGTTGAGAATGGAATCAGAAGTGGTAAAATTTAGGTGGCTACATCTTCGAATACCGCGAAGAAGTTATACAATAGTAAGAAAGAATACAATGATGTGTACGTATAGAAGGGTTGTAATAAGAATGACTGAAACCAATATGTGGGGGCAGTTCTAATCTCTAATCCTACACCAGTTCAACAATAACAACAAAATAATCAGCGTAGGTAGGTCGCACCCATGAGACACTTCACAAAAATCAACATGCCGTTGTCTCAAGCATTGAAACACATGTTGAAGGAATAGATGATTACATTGAAGGATCCTCCTTAGAATCCTGTTGTACCCCAAAATTTGTCCTCCCATATTCTTCAAGATTTGCCAAATCAAAGCTTCAAAATCTCCCCAAGGGTTGCACAGTTCAAGGGCCTCCTAACAGTCAAAATTAGGGTTTTGGTTCTGACAAAGAAAATGAATTTTACAAGGGTCCAATCAAGTCCCACATGCTTATAAACATGGTAAAGCATCCTCATACCAAGTTTCAAGACTTACAGTACAAAATTGCACAGTCAAAAACCCTAATTGCACTACAGTCAACTGTAGGGGCAAAATGGTCATTTGACAGTCAAAAGTTCAAATTTTTGGTCAACATCTCATTTTGAAGCCACAAACATCATTTGATCAATGCTTGATCATGATTCTCAAAGCTTGGCTCAAAAAGTCTCAAGATGCAAAAGTTTCCATATTTGGACAGTTGAAAAAGTTAACTGTAACTTGACCAAGGCATAACTTCCACATGGATTATCAGAAAAATTCCATCCAAAGCTCATTTTTAAGATGAAGACATTTCCTCCAACTCCTCTTCATACTTCAAGTCCAAGAAATGCTCTCACAAAAAGTTATCAATTTCAACATTATAGGTCATTTTCAAAAGTCAACAAAAAGGGACTTTAAGTCAAAGGCCATAACTTGAGATTGGTAAATCCAAATGACGTGGGACCAAAGTAATTGGTTAGAGGACTCAAAGACCTTTCCAAAATGTCAAAGAACATGAGCAAAGCTTAAAAATTGAGCAAGTTATGCCTTGTAGAAGTTGGGAAATTTTTGGATATTTTGAAAAGTCAACATTGCTTCAAAAGTCTTAAAAATGCTAATGGGCCTCTTTTTCTTCCAAGAATCATTATCCAAGGCATGTGCACGACCATTTGGCCCAAAGGGAAGTTTTCCATCATTTTTATTTATTTATTTGAATTTTTAAATGCTAATAATTCATTTAATTAAAATAAATATGTGGAAAATACTAAACTTAACTTTTTAAATCTTTTTATGCATGGAATAAGCTCAATATTTCGTGCATGATCAGATTTGGAAAGAATCATGGTGATTGGACATAATTTGAATCAAATTTGCATGAAAAGATTGAAAAATATATGCATGGAAAATCAAATATCCTCTCCATCAATTCATTGATTCTTTGGACAAAAAACCTACCCTAATCATTCACACATAAATACTGATGCAAACCCTAGTGTCCTCAGCCTCCCAGTTGCGCCAGAAAAGCATAACAAAGTTTGAGTTTTTGCCTAAAATTTCAAATACTGAAAACTAGGTTACAACACGATTCAGAGGCCAAGATTAATCTCGATAGCTTGCAAAAGTGTTACTGAAGCTAACTGGATAGTTTTCCATATCCCTAACGTCCAGAATTGGTATAGGGAACTCAAACTGTTTTCAATTTTATGCATAATCGTGTTTTACTATTCAAGCATTTCCATTGCATTTTTTTTATGGATTCATACTAATTGGATGATTCTGAAGCTAACCCTATAATTTGATTGAGTTTTTATGAACTGTACGTGATTTCACCATTAAAGCCAGCTAGGGTTCTTCAAGTTTCAATTTGGGAACTTTCACATACTGTAAAATTGAGACTCCTTAATGCCATGGTTGAAATCAGCATGCTTGGACGATTCTAAAGCAATCCTCGCGCCCAATTTATGTAATACCATGGCCTATTCGCTATTATGTAGAACTGCATATTTTGGGGGGGTTTAAAACCCCCGTTAACCTCTTTTATATTTCATGAAAAAATCATTAGGGAAGAAGATGATGAAGTGTAAGGCAGCAATTGGTTGATTTGAAAATTCGCGCTAAAAAAAGTCCACTAACGCACGTTTTGATTGATATTATTTGTTGGTTACATTATAAACAAAGCGCGCGTTTGGTTCCACTGGCAAGGCATTTGATTGGTAACCCATGGGACCTGGGTTCGAATCCCAGGTCCCCCACCCCTTTCCATATTATTTTTCTAAACGCGTTTCTGTGCAGTTTCACTATAAGGGTGCATCATACATCCACAATATCAAGCCTTCCACGTGCTTACCAAGATCAATCCAAGGAGCATGATCTGAAGAACATGATGGACATGAGTCAACGCATATGCATGCTACCCTGGGAAGTCAACCAGGCCAAAGGTCAATGGGCCAAAGATGCTGGACTTTACCTCCAATATTGGGGACAGACCCCCCATGGTTTGCCTTTCTCATTCTTTTCTCCTATTTTTCTATTTTTGTTTTAATTAGTTTTTTTAATTTAATTCTTTAATTTAATTATTTTCATAAAAATATAAAAATAACAAAAAATCAGAAAAGACAAAATTAAAAATATATTTTATTTTAATATTTTTTAAGTAAATATCATTAATTAATTTAGCTTTGTAAAATTAGGTTTAATTCGAACATTTTTCTTAATTAACTTAAAATTTGTAGAATTAGGGTTTTAATCAATTTTTATCCTTTTTCTTTTCTTTTCACTAATAATTAATTATTTATTTTCATAAATCAAATTGCAATTAATTAATTAGGTCTAATTTTAGGTAATTTTCATATTTTCTTAATAAATTAAAAAATAGCTAGAATTAGGTTTAAATTTCATTTAATTCACATGAAAAAACCATAAATCCAAAAAAAAACCTCAAAAATAATTTCTTTTTATTTTAATTTTATTTCATTAATTTAATAATCATAATTTAATTTCATTAAAAAAGGGTCCTACGCCCTCGCTTCCAATTTTAATTCCAATTCGCGCATTTTATTTTATTTCTTATAATATTAGTGTAACTCTCCCAAAGCCTTGTAAACTCGGACATTTTATTTCTCGCACTTTATTTACTTTCTGTCAAATCGGGTCCTGGATTTTAATTTGGCGATGTGGACCCGCGCCTTTGTAATAGTTTAGAACTTTTTATTTCTCGCAATCTTTAACTGTTAAATAAATGCATGCAAGAATGAATGACAAAAATAAAAACAAATGCGTAGATCACCCATGACATGACAAAAGACAAAAATAAATGAAAACGACACACAAATCACACACCACCTCTAGGGTACGCCTCACTGTTGCCTTGCCTCGAAAGGTGATCGTCGAGTAGAAGATGTTTTAGTAAGTCCTCATGATCCGTGAACCTGGCATGAGGGTAGCTTCTAAGGTATCTTCCTATTACTCCGGTGATCACACTGTTGCCTTGTCCCTCGAAACGTGGTCGCCGACTATAGGACGTCTTAGTGAGTCCTTATGTCCCATTGATCTGGTTGCCTCAAAATAAGTTGCCTCGGAATAGTTGCCTCGGAATAAAAGATCAATGGCATAAGGGTAGCTCCTAAGGTATCTTACCTATGCTCGGTGACCTCACTGTCCCGAAACTCGAATTGACCCGAACACCTCCAACGGTGGTGCTACCTACCTCTCAATGGTGGGATGGCACTACTTTAAAGGACATTTACACAGACAAATTCCTTAGGGTAGATAGACGACTCTAGATACTTGCTCCAATTTCAAAAACAAATCAAAAAAATACTTTTCACACCAACACCTTTTCAAAAAGCTTTCGAAAGCAACTTTTCAAACACTCTTGAGGACTGATACAAGAGTCGAACTGAAATTTTCAAAGAAACTTTTTAAAACCCACAGTTGAAAAGCAAACAAACCATTTTTGAAAACACAAGTGAGCAAGTATCTAAGAGCCCATGGATAACCATGGATAGAAAGGGTGCTAACACCTTCCCTTTCTATAATCTACCTCCCGAACCGAGAGCAATCTCTATAAGGAATTTTTCTGTGCTTTTGTCCTTTCCATTTGGAGAAAAATAAAAGACGGTGGCGACTCTTGCTTCCGCGACATTTCGCGAACCAGCGTTAAACAGTCAGTTCCAGATCCACCGATCACAAATCCCAATACTTCTTCTCCCAGTTATAATCCCAATGTAAGGTGTGCATATCACTCCAACAGTCCTGGACATGACACTAATGGATGTTGGGCTCTGAAAAATAAGATTGAAGATATGATTGACTCTAAAGAGATTGAATTTTACACCCCTGAGACTTATAATGTGATTACCTCTCTTATGCCTAATCATGATAAGATCGTTAATATTGTGGATGATGTTTCTTATGTTTCTGCTTTGAGTAACTTGACTACTCCTCTGATGATTGCTAAGAAGAAGATGTTGCGAGCCGGCTTATTTTTGGGTTGCATTGATAATTTCTACCATTGTGCATCCAAATCCAATGGTTGTATGATGCTGAAGGAAGGTATCCAACATTTGATGGATGACCGTGTAATTCTATTTGAGATAACTCCTTCTATGGAGAGCTTATGTGAAAGCGTGTCTCAAGGACTGAAGCTTGAAGATGTGTCTATTATTACAATTTCCAGTACTCCTGTAAAGATCACTTCTAAGGGTCCTGTGAAGATTACTGCCAAGCTTAGGGTTGCTTCTATGATCATTACCGCACCTGGGCCAATTCCATATTCCTCCGATAAGGCTATCCCTTGGAATTATGCAGCTGATATCTACTACCATGGCATCAAGCAAGAACCATTGGCTGTCAAAAGTGAAAATACGGAAGTTATTGATCCCAATGTTGGAAATATTGTTTAGACTTGTAAGGTTACTAGAAGTGGAATGGTTTTACTTGCAGATATCTCTCCAAAGGCTGTTACTACACCAGTTTGTATCACTGCTACTGAGTCAACTACTAAGAATAGAGGAAAAGAACAGATGACTGAGCCTGCCCAGACTGAGGCACCGAAAGAGGTTACTGCTGAAGATACCTCTAAGCAAGAGATGGAGGAAGTAGTGAAAATTATTCGAAAGAGTGACTATAAGATTGTTGAACAGTTGGGATAGACCCCCTCCAAAATATATATGTTATCTCTGTTGTTGTGCTATAAAGCCCATACTCAAGCTTTGGTGAATTTTTTGAAATCTTCTCATGTACCGCAGGAAATCTCTATTGATCAGTTCAAAAATTATGTTGCTAGCCTGACAACTGATAATGCACTAGGCTTTTTTGACTCCCGCGGGAAGGAGCCATAGTAAGGCCCTGCATGTCTCTTTTAAGTGTAGAGGTACTACCTTATCTCATGTGTTGGTAGAAACAGGTTCCTCGTTTAATGTATTTCCAAAAGTTGTTCTAGAAAAACTTGACTATGAAGGGGTTGTGCAAAAACCCAGTAATATTATGGTAAGAGCTTTTGATGGTTCAAAGAGAATGGTGCATGAAGAGGTTGATATTCCAATCAAAGTGGGTTCCAAAGTATTCGACTCTACTTTCTATGTGATGGACATTCGTCTAGCCTATTCCTGTTTTCTGGGACGCCCTTAGATTCATGGGGCAGGCGCAGTTACTTCTACTTTACACCAAAAGTTGAAGTATCCAGTGAAAGGAAAAATCATCACGGTTTGTGGAGAAGAAGAATACACGGTGAGCCACTTGAACTCCTTCAAGTATGTTGAGATGGATGGTGAATTCCTCGAGACTCCTTACCAGACCATTGAAGTTATTCCTCAGACAACTCATGTTGCTAAAGCTGCTCGTATTGTTCCTAAGGTTACCAGGATTCCACCAAGAATGGCTTCTCAGAAAGACACTAGGGTTGTGGCAGAAGAGGGTGGTTGCACTATTTTGGGTCAGCTTCCCGACATTCCTTACAAGTCTGACAAATTGGGTTTGGGTTTTACCTCAGAGGCTCAGAGGGTTGTTTGTCGTGCTTGTGCTAATTCTGGGAGACTGCCATTCTGCATCAACAACAATGGAGTTCACAAAAATCAAGTCAACATTATAGAAGATGCTAATAGTGACTGTGACCTAGACAGTTATATTTTTCCTACCACCGGCAGTGGGCTCAACAATTGGAAGGTTCAATACTTTTTTCAATCTCCCTTAGTCAGGAGTAAATGTTATTTCCTGTTTTCTTTATTTCAAGTTTTTGGTTATGTAATTTGGACAATAAATCTTGTGCCTTACCCGGGGCACAAAGGTTAATTTGTTAGGGTTGTCATATTTCATTCACATATTTTCATTCAATAAATCATTAGACGTTTGCATTCAAATTTTGTGCTCTTTGTCTTTCTTTTAATTTATTGCTTTTAAAATAGCTATGTGTTCTTACACACACCCACATAACAAATTGCAGATCCACATCCACTCTAGATCCCATTGATAACAATTCTACTATTACCAATTATGACTTTGAAAATATGATCTACCAAGCCGAGGACGAAGGTGAAGAAGATTGTGAAATGCCTAGAGAGCTTGCTAGAATGTTAGAGCAAGAAGAAAGAGCCATACAACCGCACGAAGAGCCAATCGAGGTTGTGAACTTGGTACTGAAGAGGTTAGGAAAGAAATCAAGATAGGTGTAGACTTAGAAGGCAGTTCCAAAAAGAGGTTAATCCAAATTTTATATGACTATGTTGAGATCTTTGCTTGGTCTTATGAAGACATGTCAGGGCTTGATACTGCCGTTGTGGTTCACCGTCTACCAACGAAGGAAGGTTGTCCTCCTATAAAGCATAAGGTTTGTCATATGTGTCCCGAGATGTCTGAAAAGATCAAAGATGAGGTTATGAAGAAATTCAATGTAGGTTTCTTAGTTGTTACGTCCTACCCTCAGTGGATTGCAACTTTGGTACCAGTACCTAAGAAGGATGCTAAGGTGCATATGTGTATAGACTACAGGGATCTGAATAGGGCAAGCCCCAAAGATGACTTTCTGCTTCCGCATATTGATGTTCTAGTTAACAACACTGCTCAACACAAAGTATTTTCCTTCATGGATGGTTTCTTTGGTTATAATCAAATCAAGATGGCACCTGAAGACATGGAGAAGACTACTTTTGTCACACAGTGGGGCATTTTTGTTACAAAGTTATGCCTTTTGGTTTGAAAAATGTCGGTGTAACATATCAACGTGCTATGTAGCCTTGTTCGATGATATAATCCATTATGAGATAGAGGTTTACGTTGATGACATGATATCCAGGTCTCAGACTGAAGAAGAATATCTTGACCACCTGCACAAGTTTTTTGAGAGGTTGAAAAAGTATAAGTTGAGGCTGAATCCAAACAAGTTCACCTTTGGGGTAAGATCCGGTAAACTCCTAGGTTTCTTCTTCAATGGTAAAGGTATTGAAGTTAATCCTGCCAAAGTTAAAGACATTCAAGAAATGCCAACTCCCTGTACTGAGAAGAAATTCAGAGGTTTCTTGGGACTATTGAACTACATTTCCAGATTTATTTCCCATTTGACCGCTACTTGTGATCCAATCTTCAAGTTACTGAAGAAAGATAAAGTAGTGAAGTGTAATGACAATTGTGATATATCTTTTGACAAAATCAAGGAGTACCTCCAAGAACCTTTGATTCTGATGCGGCCAGTTGAAGGAAGACCCCTTATCATGTACTTAACAATGTTAGAGAACTCAATGGAGTGTGTATTGGGGCAACATGACGAGTCTGGTCGAAAAGAGCATGCAATATACTACCTTAGCAAAAAATTTACCGACTATGAAACAAAATACCCACTGCTCGAGAAAACTTGTTGTGCTTTGGCATGGGCTACTCGCCGACTGAGACAATATATGTTGACTCATACTACTTGTTAATCTCTAAGATGGATCTAATAAAATACATATTCGAGAAGCCCGCTCTCTCCAAAAGAATAGAAAGATGGAAGGTGGTATTCACAAAATACAACATTCAGCACACTACTCAGAAAGAAATCAAAGGAAGTGTACAGGAAGATCATTTGGCTCATCAAGTTGTAGATGAACATCAATCTATGAATTTTGAGTTCCCAGATGATAATATCATGTTAGTTACTAATTATGAAGAACTTGGAACGTATGAAGGACCTGAACCAGGATCCCAATGGACTATGGTTTTGGATGGAGCTTCCAACGCACTTGGTAATGGAATTGGTGTTATGATTGTCTCTCCCAAAGGTTACCATACACCATTTACCACTAGAATTTTCTTTGAATGTACCAACAATATGGTCGAGTACGGAGCATGCATCATGGGTATCAAAGCTGCCATTGATATGAGAATCAAGTTCTTGGATGTGTATGGGGACTCAGCCTTGGTGATCGGTCAGATAAAGGGAGAATGGGGCACGAAGCATCCAAATCTCATTTCTTATCGAGAGCATATATTGACGTTAATTCCATGCTTCGAAGAAATCACTTTTGAACATATTCCACGAGAAGAGAATCAATTGGTAGACGCACTAGTTACCATATCATCTATGTTCAAAGTAAGATGGGATAATGAAGCTTCTCAAATTACTATTGGAAGGATAGACGAACCGACACATTGCTACGAAGTTGATACTGATGGAGTAGAGGAAAAGCCTTGGTTTCATGAGGTGAAAAGATACCTTGAGGCTCAAGAGCACCCCAAATGGGCGTCTATCAATGATAAGAAGTTTCTAAGGAGGTTCTCCGCCAAGTTCTTTCTAAGTAACAGAACCTTGTACAAACGCAACCATGACTCAACTTTGCCTCGTTGTGTAGACAAGAAGGAAGCTGAGAAGATCATGGAAGATATGCACGAAGGTATCTTTGGTACTTAATCTAGTGGGCATACAATTGCTAAGAAGATTTTGAGAGCAGGTTATTATTGGTCTACCATGGAAATTGATTGCCATCATCACTCCATAACTTTCCACAAATTCCAGATTTATGCTAATAAAGTACATGTGCTTCCGGTTTCTTTGAATTTCTTGACTGCTCCTTGGCCGTTTGTAATGTGGGGCATTGATATGATTGGAGAGATTAAGCCTACCGCTTCCAATGGAAATCGTTTCATCCTTGTCGCTATTTATTACTTCACGAAATGGGTAGAGGCAGCCTCGTTTAATTTTGTTACTAAGAATGTTATGGCTCGGTTCATCAAGCATAATCTCATCTATCGATACGACATTCCTGAAAGGATCATCACAGATAATGGTACTAATCTTAACTATACTATGATCACAGAGCTCTGCATGTAGTTTAAGATTAAGCATCACAATTCTTCTTTGTACCGACCGAAGATGAATGGTGCATTGGAATTCGCCAACAAGAATATCAAGAAGATCTTGCGGAAGATGACAGTGACATGCAAAGATTGGCATTAGATGTTACCATTTTATCTTCATGGTTATCGCACTTCTGTACAAACATCAATTGGAATAACCCTGTTCTCTCTAGTCTACATTATAGAGGTTGTCTTACCTATTGAAGTCTAGATTCCTTCCCTAAGGATTAAGAAAGATGCAGATTTAGATGCAGACGAATAGATTCATACTTGACTTGACCAGATAAATTTGATTGATTAAAAAAGGCTTGCGGCTGTTTGTCATGGTCAAATACATTAGAAACACATGATCAAGGCCTTTAATAATAAATTCAAACATTAGGTGTATTAGACTAGTGCTTTGGTAATAAAGCGTATCATCCTACCACAAGGTGATCCTAGGAGAAAATGGACTCCCACATACGAAGGGTCATTCATGATCATGAAGGGCATCCCGATGGACTGAAAACCCGAAAGGGTGGTCCAGGAAACAGTGAGGGATTAAATGTACGACTATGTTCCATTGGATCATCTACTTACAGCCAACATTATTACTAATGACAAGTTCAGACTGTACATATCAATCCAATCATCTTCTTCCGACTTATGCTTGAAAACATAGGGGAAATAGCAGAGTTGAAACTTGATGGGATCATTTCCACATAGCTGTTTTTCTTTGTTTACCACTTTGAACTTTTCAGATTTTATGACGATTTCCTCTTACTAGGATGTCTGTCTCTTTGTATAAAACCACTTGTTTATAGGCAAACTTTCTAAATCAATACAAGTCCTTTTCAAATTTCGAAATTGTTTTACTTCCTTTATTTTTTTTGCAAATACGTCCAATGATTATTTTGAATGAACATATGCATTTGAACATGATTACTGGTTACAAATATTTGTAGGAGTAGCAATTACTAAAGACCCTAGGAAGTGAGATAAAGTTTCAACTATTCTCAAATCCCCATAAAGCAATCCTCACGAAGTTACCCCCAACAAAGGTACACTTCCCAATAGGTCTAATATGCCCTCGAGTAGAAATTGGGGCATTCTCCAACAGTTTATCTCAATATCCTCAATGGATAGCTTGACATTATTATTTCCCCCTGTAGATTGCCTGACAGATAGGAATGTGATCATTTCCCAACACTTCCTCAGTGCACTCTATGGAGTTTTGTTCCCTATCCGAGTTTTATTCCCTAAACGCAGTTTACATAAATTTTATTCTCCAGCGGAGTTTATTTCTCAAACACCGTAAAATCCTCGATATAATTCTCTTCTCCAGCAAGGTTTATTCAAGGCGGATATCCCTAGAAGAGTCGACACCCGTATCTGAAACCTGGTCAGATAATGCATCAAAGAATTATCCGTCTCTTTTATCCCCAGTCAGGGTATATAAAAATCAAATTCTCCAGTAAAAGAACGATGAACTACCGACTCTCATTGAATTATTTTTATCCCCAAGCAGAAGTCAAAGATCCCCCAGCGAAGTATCCATAAATAGAAAGCGAGAATCCCCAGCAAAATCGTTCCTAGCAGAAATTGAAGATTCAAATTCTTCATCCTTAGCAACAATCAAGGATTTATTTTCCCCAACTAAACATTGCTATACAAAGCTACCGCTATCGTCAGCAACATCTTGCATCCATATATCATTTACAAAATATCATAGCATATGCATACAAAACACATATAATGTTCTCATGTATTTTTAGAGTATCATTACGCAATGCATTACATACATTATGACATCGCATAAAACTAACTTTGTTTTTTTTCAGGTTAGTCACAAATATATATATATATATATATATTGTCAACAGTTTATCATCCTTCATATACAATCAGTCAAAAATTCATTTTGATACTCCTTTGGATAAACTCAAGAGTGAACTCATTCCAATACATATTCTAGATACATTTTAGATACGATCGATATATAGATTCATTTTAATACTTATTCTGATACATCTTCTAGATACAATTCAGATACAATTAAGATATAAATTCATTCTGACATTCATTCTAGAACATCTTTTAGATACAGTCAGGCGTAGACTCATTCTAATACAGATCTCGGATACAGTCGGGTGAAGACTCATCCTGATCCTCTTATAGATACAATCAAGACATAGACTCATTCTAGAACATCATTCAGATACAATCAAGACATAAGGTTCATTCTGACACTCCTCAACACATCTGCTAGATATCGTCAGACACAGACTCATTCTAGTATACTTCTCAGACACCGTCAAACATAGACTCATTCTGATACTCCTATCAATAGACACTTTAGATGGCATCTATAAGCCCATCTCTGGCGACACTCTGTCATCTCTCCGAATGGAATCTTTAAGCCCATTCAAGCAAGGCAATAAACTAATAGTGTTACTTAGTGCACCGGTGAGTTCAAATTCTTAGGCACTTAAGTGTTCAATCCTCTTCCACCTTCAGATCACGAATGGCATACATGCCAATCTAACTCCTCAGGTTTAAGAAGATTAAACAGAGACAGTTGTTGTACCCCAAAATTTTCCCTCCCATTTTGAATGCAAATTAATTCAAAACACTTCCTCATGATTATAGAAGTTTCAATTGCTCAAGGAATTGATCAACCAAGTCCTCATCCTAAGAAATTCACCTATAACTAGGGTTTTGTTTTTCTCAAGGAAAATTGAGCTCCTAATGCCTCAAGTGAGTTTCATGGTTCCTCATATTCTTCAAAGAATCCTTATATCAATTTTCCAGCTTTGCTTCACAAGTTTGCTCATTCAATTTCTCAGATGAGTGAAAATCAGTTGTATTGGGTAAAAAGTCAACATTGATCAGTCTACAGTCAAGCTTCAATATTTTTGGTCAACATCAATATTTTGAAGTCACATTCATCATTCGATCAAATGGTTAATCATGATTCATAAACAAAACTCAAGATTCATCAAAAGTCAAAAGTTACTAAATTAAGGTTTTCTTAAGGAGAAGTCAAGTGAACATTGACCAAGCACAACTTTCACATACGTCATTAGAAATTTCCCAAACAAAGCCTATCTTGGAGGAAATTCAATCCTCTACAACTTTTTATGTCTAAGCTCAACGCCAAAAATGCCTCATTTGAGAGATATGAGCCAAACCTTCAGAGGTCATTTTGAAAGTCAACAAAAAATAGACTTTTGTGAAGGCAATTTACATCAAGTTAAAGAATTCAAATGAAAAAGTCATCAAAGTTAAAGTAGTATGAGAGATCTTGAGGTTTCCAAAAAGTCAAAGATCACCTTCATATGACAAAAATTGAGAGAGTTATGATTGGTGCAAGTTGAGCAAATTTGGAGAAATGCATGAAACTTTTATTAAACAATTATGAAGTTTTGGACTAAAGGGCCAAACATTTGAGGTCTAAACGTGTTCATGACACCTCAGAGGACCTCTAAGTCCATTTATGCATCATTTTAATTTGTATTTTATTTATTTTTATTTTTATTCATTTAAAAGCAAAATGAATCATATAAAATACCAAATAAATGATACGAGGTGTGTGGATCTATTTTTGAATCAAATCAGAAGTCCAAAATCACATAATTATGCTGGAGAAACCTTGTGGGATCATGAATATTTTATTTGGCCTAAAGTAGATGTTTTTGTGAAAAATTCAAATCAAATCTCTTCACCAAGAAATACAAAGATTCATCTCACAAATATTAACCTAAACATTCTCCTATAAATATACAACAACTTCAAATGACAAAGGACAAGCATGCTGCCTCTCAAGAAGAACCCTAAAATTCCAAAATTTTCAAGAAGCTAGGGCCTTGTCAAACCCTTCTCTCCCACAATCTTCAGTCCATTCCAAGCATCAATCAAGCTTCCTGAAGACTCTAGGAACTCATTTAAATCATCCCTGAAGCTCGTAGTATCCCAGATCATCACAACCAAGTATCACCGGTTTGTTGAACTTTCTTGAACTCAAACTCATAATTCATGCATTGTTGATTGATTTTATGCATATATACCTATTTGTAATAATGTTTGGGCCTGTTTAGAATATTCTTTTGCAAGCTTTCATGCAGGAACACTGATTCACCATTGTTAGGACTCGAAGCTCTCAAAGTTTTGAAGCCCTAGCTACAAGCCTTCTCAGTCAAAACTAACACCACCATATAATTCGTAAGGTATCAATTAGTGGGTCGGGACACTTTTCTTTTTTGTTTTGCTTCAATTTCGCAGGTTTGGCATTTCGGCTCACCGGAGAAGAAGGTGGCACCACCGTTGGTGGTGGCGCTGACTTGAGTCAAGGGCATGCCTGGCTTTCTCCCTCTCTCTGATTGGTTCATTCAAAACTTCTGACCCCACCACTAGCGTGCATTTTCAATTCTTTTTTTATTTCTGATTTTTAGAGGTTAACTTGTTTTATATATATTACGTGTTATTGAATTGACACGAAACAACTATGGCCAGGTGGTAAGTGAGATGCTTGTTAAACGAGAGGGTGTGGGTTCGATTCCCTCTTTTGTCAAAATCTTTTCTTCATTTTCCAGGTTAATACAGGTTCATTATATGTTGATTGATACTTGTGATTGGTGGATCTGGAACTGACAGTTTAACGCTGGTTTCGCGAAATGTCGCGGAAGCAAGAGTCGCCACCGTCTTTTATTTTCTCCAACAGGGAAAGGACAAAAGCACAGCAAAATTCCTTATTGAGATTAGCTCTCGGTTCGGGAGGTAGATTTATAGAAAGGGAAGATGTTAGCACCCTTTCTATCCATGGTTATCCATGGGCTCTTAGATACTTGCTCATTTGTGTTTTCAAAATGTTTGTTTGCTTTTCAAAGTGTGAGTGGGTTTGAAAAAGTTTCTTTGAAAGTTTCAGATCGACTCTTGTATCAGTCCTCAAGAGTGTTTGAAAAATTGTTTTTGAAAGCTTTTTGAAAAGTGTCGGTGTGAAAAGAAGTTTTGATTTGTTTTGAATTAGAGCAAGTATCTACGAGTCATCTACCTACCCTAAGGAATTAGGCTGTGTAAATGTCCTTAAGATAGTGCCATCCCACCATTGAGAGGTAGGTAGCACCACCGTTGGAGGTGTTCGGGTCAATTCGAGGGTTAGGGACAGTGTGGTCACCAGAGCAACAGTAGGACACC
Source organism: Vicia faba (assembly GCA_948472305.1). NCBI lineage: Eukaryota > Viridiplantae > Streptophyta > Magnoliopsida > Fabales > Fabaceae > Vicia > Vicia faba. The sequence goes on along the minus strand of OX451741.1, from coordinate 156,451,516 downwards.
TTAGAAGCTACCCTTATGCCATTGATCTTTTTATTCCGAGGCAACTATTCCGAGGCAACCGTTTCGAGGCAACTAGATCAACGGACCATAAGGACTCACTAAGACGTCCTATACTCGACGACCACGTTTCGAGGGGCAAGGCAACAGTGAGGCGTACCCTAAGAGTGGTGTGTGAATTCGTGTATTGTTTTCAATTATGTTTTATCTTGTCATGCATTGGGTGAGCTACGCTTTGATTTTATTTGGGCCATTCATTCTTTCATGCAAAGTTTAGCAGTTAAGAGGTGCGGAAATTAAAATGCAGAAAATAAAGTCCTACGCTATTACAAGGCGCGGGTCTATACATCGCCAAATTAACAAAGACCCGTTTTTTTAATAAAGTACAGAAAGTAAATAAATTTCCTAATTACTATTACAAGGCTTTGAACAACTACATAATATTTGAAACAAAAAATAAAGACAAACGCGCGAAAAGAAATTAGAATCGAATATGCGAGGGCGTTGGACCCTTTAAAGATTAAATTGAAATTTAAAAGTTGATTAATGATTAAATTAAGAAAAGAAATTATTTTTATGTTTTTTTTTGGTATTTATGAAATAAAGAAAATTAATTGAATTTAGAAATTAAATAAAACCCTAGTTCTAAATTATTTTAATTGTTGAAGAAAATATTTAAGTTTTAACCTAATTTACCCTAATTAATTAATCACATGTTTATTTACAAAATTAATTAATAGTTAATAATAATAATAAGAAGAAAAAAATTATTTTATTAAGAAAAAGAATAAAAATGCTAAAACCTAATTTCTACATTTTTTAGTTATTAAGAAAACATTAAAATTGAAAACCTAAATTAACCTAAATTGATTATTAAAAATTTATTTACAAAAATATTAATGACTTAAATGTTAAATAAAACATATTTTTATTTTTATGATTTCTGATTTTTTTTTGTATTATGAAAATTATTTTGTGAATTAAAAGAAACAATTAAAATAATTAAAATAAATAAAAGAGAAAAGAAAAAGAGAGGAAGAATATACAAACAATGGGGGGTCTGACCCAATTTAGGAGGTTTGCTGCAAGCAGTTTGGCCCATTCAATTCCAGGCCCCTTTGACTTTTGTGGTTGCATATGGAATAGTTGACTAAGGCGTATGATAAACTGCAGGTTCTGGCCTTTGGATTGGCCTTCTGGACACTTGGCAGGCACACACGTATGCGTACATGGTGGATCGTTGGGTAGAAACTGCACCTGATCACGTTACAACAAAAGGTATTAAGAATATGGGGGACCTGGGAATCGAACCCAGGTCCCAATACCTGCATGCCAATGCATCTACCAATGGAGCTAGTGCGTTTCTTTGTTAGTTTAGTGGACAATGATTATTATGAGAGAGAAAATAATATTATGCTGGAAGAATAAAAAAAAATGCGCCAATGTTTAAACTATCCAACCACCAGCCAACAACTCAACGTCTTCTCCCTTGCTTCTTCGTTTTTGCCTGAAAATAACAAATGGATAGCGGGGGTTTTAAACCCCCACTAAACTCAAACCTGCAAAATAGAGATTAGAGCATGGTTAAAAAGAAAAATGGCGCGAGGTATGGATTCTATTCGTCAGGATGTCACGATTTTAATGGTGTAGGTCTTATTGTCTAATTTTCCCAGATGAAGAAACCCCTCTTTTGGAGCTTCAGAAACCCTAGCAAGCGTTAATGGCAACCTTCTATACAGGCAGCCATTCTTCAATTCAAGGATACCATTAGCTTCAGAATGTTCATGTTAGTGTAAATCAATAATAAAAATGCATGAATAATGCCTAGAAAACAAAACACGATTAAGGAAAATTTCAAGAAAAGTTTGATTTTGTTATACCGATTCCTTGAGTATGGAGGGTTAGCTTTGATTGGAATAGTTTCCTGGATGTGTCAGGAGTGTATTGGAATGGTTTTTTTGCTTTGAAACGAGCTCTAGCTAGGTTTTCAGTTTTGAGATTTTTTGTCAAAAGTTGCAAGTTTGTTCTTCAGGTTTCTGCGCAGCTTGTGTGTCTCTAGCCTTAGGTTTCAATTGTGTACAAGTATATGAAGGGAATTAGGTCAAAAGTCAGCCCAAAATCCATTATTTTAATGCTTTTGAATATTTGATTTTCCATGATCTTTTCCAATCCTTTTTGCCATGGAAACTTGCCTATTTTGGAAGATTTGGTCTCTTGAGAAGGCACACGAAATATTGAGGTCATGATGGAAGGATTTGCTGCATCAAAAAGATTTAAAATCATTATTTAGTATTTTTCTCATATTTAATTTTAATTAAATGAATTAATAGGATTAAAAATTCATTTAATTAATTAAAAATAAGAAAATAACTCCCTTTTAGCTTAGTGGGTCGTGCATAGCTTTTGGGTGATGATTCATGGAAGGAATTGAGGCCCATTAGCATTTTTGAGACATTTGAAGCAAAGTTGACTTTTCAAAATTCCCAAAAATTTCCCAACTTCCACAAGGCATATCTTGCTCAATTTTTAAGCCTTGATCATGTTCTTGGACATTTTGGAAAGGTCTTGAAGTCCTCTAACCAATGCCTTTGGTCCCATGTCATTTTGATTTACCAATCTCAAGTTATGAGCTTTGACTTAAAGTGCCTTTTTGTTGACTTTTGAAAATGACCTATAATGTTGAGATTGATAACTTTTTGTGAGAGCATTTCTTGGACTTGAAGTGTGAAGATGAGTTGTAGGAAATGTCATTCTCTTAAAAATGAGCTTTGGATGGAATTTTTCTGATAAACCATGTGGAAGTTATGCCCTGGTCAATTTGCAGTTGACTTTTTCAACTGTCCAAAAATAGAAACTTTTGCATCTTGAGACTTTTTGAGCCATGCCTTGAGAATCATGATCAAGAATTGATCAAATGGTGTTTGTGGATTCAAAATAAGATGTTGACAAAAAATTTGGACTTTTGACTGTCAAATGACCATTTTGCCCCTGCAGTTGACTGTGAAGCAATTAGGGTTTTTGGACTGTGCAATCTGGTGCCGTGATTCTTGAAACTTGGCATATGGATGCTTGACAATGTTTTTAGGCATGTGGGACTTGATTGGACCCTTGGAAACTTCAATTTCTTTTCCATAACCAAAACCCTAATTTTTTGACTGTTAGGAGGTGTTGTACCCCAAAATTTGCCCTCCCATATTCTTGAAGAATTGCAAAGTCAAAGCTTCAAAATTCCCCAAGGGTTGCACAGTGTAAGAGCCTCCTAAACAGTCAAAATTAGGGTTTTGGTTCTGATCAAGAAAATGAAGTTTCCAAGGGTCCAATCAAAGTCCCACATGCCTATAAATATGGTCAAGCATCTTCACATAAAGTTTCAAGACTTTCAGCACAAAATTGCACAGTCAAAAACCCTAATTGCATTACAGTCAACTGTAGGGGCAAAATGGTCATTTGACAGTCAAAAGTCCAAATTTTTGGTCAACATCTCATTTTGAAGCCACAAACATCATTTGATCAATGCTTGATCATGATTCTCAAAGCTTGGCTCAAAAATCATCAAGATGCAAAAGTTTCCTTATTTGGACAGTTGAAAAAGTCAACTATAAATTGACCAGGGCACAACTTTCACATGGATTATCAGAAAAATTCCATCCAAAGCTCATTTTGAAGATAAAGACATTTCCTATAACTCATCTTCATACTTCAAGTCCAAGAAATGCTCTCACAAAAAGTTATCAATTTCAATATTATAGGTCATTTTCAAAAGTCAACAAAAAGGGACTTTAAGTCAAAGGCCATAACTTGAGATTGGTAAATCAAAATGACATGGGACCAAAGGCATTGGTTAGAGGACTCAAAGAACTTTTCAAAATGTCCAAGCACATGAGCAAAGCTTAAAAATTGAGCAAGTTATGCCTTGTGGAAGTTGGGAAATTTTTGGGTATTTTGAAAAGTCAACATTGCTTCAAATGACCTAAAATTGCTAATGGGCCTCTTTTTCTTCCACAATTCATCATCCAAGGCATGTGCAAGACCATTTGGCCCAAAGGGAAGTTTTTCTTCATTTTTTATTTATTTATTTGGATTTTTATTATTAATAATTCATTTAAATTAAAATAAATACATGAAAAATACTAAACCTAGGTTTTTAAATCTTTTTATGCATAATATATATTCAATATTTCGTGCATAGCTAGATTTGGAAAGAATTGAAGATAATTGGCCATGATTTGTACCAAATAGGCATGAAAAATATTTGAAAAGATTTTTGAAAATCAAATCTTGCAAGTCATGAATGCCAAGGTTTTTGGTTGTTTTCTTTGACCTAATTCATTCCATACATAAGCTGGATCAAGACCTAATGCCTCCTAACCAAAAAGCTGCGCCATACATAGAAAACAAAACTTGAGTTTTTGGTTGAAAAATTGAAAACTGAAAACAGGGATAGAGGTCGATTCAAGCCAAGAAATTCATCCCATTACCTTCCTAGGACATCACTGAGTCTAACTGGATAGCTTTCCATACGCGTAGCCCTTTGAATTGGTATACAGAAATCAAGTTTTCTCACTTTTTTCTCATAATCGTGTTTTACAATTCAGGCATATTCATTGCATTTTATTTGTGGATTCATGCTAATTAAACCTTTCTGAAGCTAACCAAATAGTTTAATTGTGTTTTTGCGCATTATTGGAGAATCTATCATTGTCGTGTTTTAGGGTTTGCAGAACTGTGAATTGGGGTTTTTCATTTAAGGAACAATTGGAACATAAGACCTAGGCCACTCAATTCAGCATACTCAGACGGTCTCAAAACGCGCCTCGCGCTCAATTTATGAGCCTCCACGAGCTATTCGCTATTTTTCAGAAACTGGCATAAGGGAACGATTCAAAAACCGTTGCTAATTGTTTTTGTGTTTCAGGAAAAATAAGCCAAGGAAGAAGAAGGGTGCGTGGCCATCAGTAATTGGTTGGTTCAAAAATTCGCGCTAAAAGTCCATTAACGCTTTGTTTTATTTGATATTAATTAATTGTTATATTGTAAACAAAACACGTTGAGTGCTTCAGTGGTAAAGCTGGTTAGTGGTAATCCTCATGACCTGGGTTCGAGCCCCAGGTCCTCACCCCTTTGCAATATTATTTTCCTAATTATCATTCTATGCAGCGTCTCTCTTGAGGAACACCATGCACCCACAAAATCAAGCCTTTCACGCACATGATGAGATCAATCCAAGGGCTGTCGTTGGAAGCATACCATGATCGTTGGTCAACGCGTACACACGCTAGGGGAAAAGTCAGCTAGGCCAAAGGCCATTGGGCCCAAATTGCTAAAGTTTCACCTCTCAATTGGGGACAGACACCCCCTAGGTTTGAATTTTTATTTCTTTTCTTTATTTTACTTATTTCAAATATTTTTTTTTCTTAATCAGTTTCTTTAATTTAATATTTTCACAAATAATATAAAAAACACAAAAAATCAGAAAAGACAAAAAATTAAATATATTTATTTAATTAATATTTTTGTAAATAAATTCATTAATTCACTTAGTTTTAAATTTAGGTTTTAATATTAACATTTTTCACTAAAACTCAAAACTTGTAGAATTAGGGTTTAATTAATTTTTTATCCTTTTTTCTTTTATGTCACAATAATTAATTATTAAACTATTATTTACTTTTTATAATTAAATTGCATGTAAACAACTAGGTTAATATTAGGTTAAAAATTCAATACTTTTTTTTAATAAACTAAAACAACTAGAATTAGGGTTAGCATTTTATTTTTCTTTGTTCATAAAAATCATGAAATATAAAAATACCAAAAACAATTTCTTTAATTTAATTAGTTTAATCATTTTAATTTAATTTCGTAAAAAGGGTCCAACGCCCTCGCTTTTAATTCTTATTTAATTCGCGTGTTTATTTCTTTTTCGTATAATTTCATGTATCTCTCCCAAAGCCGTGTAATTAATTTCTCGCACTTTTACTTTTCTTTAATTCTTTATTTTTCTGTCAAATCGGGTCCTGGAAATTTTGGCGATGTGGACCCGCGCCTTTTGTAATAGCTTAGAATTTTTACCTTCTCGCAATATTTTAACTGCTAAACAAACGCATGCAAGAATGAATGGACAAAAATAAAAACAAACGCTGGATCACCTATACCATGACAAGATAAATGCAAATGAATCTGACACACAAATCACACACCACCCCTAGGGTACGCCTCACTGTTGCCTTGCCTCGAAAGGTGATCTTCGAGTAGAGGATGTCTTAGTAAGTCCTCATGATCCGGGAACCTGGCATGAGGGTAGCTTCTAAGGTGTCTTCCCATTGCTCTGGTGATCACCATGTCCCGAACCTCGAATTGACCCGAACACCTCCAACGGTGGTGCTACCTACCTCTCAATGGTGGGATGGCGCTACCTTAAAGGACATTTACACAGACAAATTCCTTAGGGTAGGTAGACGACTCTAGATACTTGCTCTAAATTTCAAAACAAAACTAAATACTTTTCACACCAACACATTTTCAAAAAAGCTTTCGAAAGCAATTTTTCAAACACTCTTGAGGACTGATACAAGAGTCGAACTGGAATTTTCAAGGAAACTTTTTAAACCCACAGTTGAAAAGCAAACAAACCATTCTTGAAAACACAATGAGCAAGTATCTAAGAGCCCATGGATAACCATGGATAGAAAGGGTGCTAACACCTTCCCTTTCTATAATCTACCTCCCGAACCGAGAGCAATCTCTATAAGGAATTTTTCTGTGCTTTTGTCCTTTCCATTTGGAGAAAATAAAAGACGGTGGCGACTCTTGCTTCCGCGACATTTCGCGAACCAGCGTTAAACAGTCAGTTCCAGATCCACCGATCACAGAACTGGCGACTCTGCTGGGGACCCTAAACTTAAAGTGAGGTGTACCTTGGGGTTAGTTCATAACTGTGTTTTCAATTGTATTGACTTGTCTGCTTTAACTTTGTGGGTTGCATGGGAGTTACATAGATCCTAACCCGGATCTGGGGATACCCTGTTTTGGTAGCATAAGCTGTGAGGGACCTGTCCGGCGTAGACCGACACGGGTGAAGCAGTGGCTACGTTGGTGTGGCACCTTGGTCTGTACCGATATCCCTTGTGTTGCAACGAGGAGAATATGGGTCTTCTAAGGAGTCATTAAGCACCAATAACCTTAGAACCTTAATTGACCCAACTTGGCCATTAGAACAGTAGCAGTATGCTACGCCCATTGAGGCTAAACTCTCGTGATGGTTCTGGCCGCAAGAAAAGGTTGCGATGCTGGAGTTATGACCGATTGAGGGTAGTCAATGATGTTGGGATCCTCTAAGAACCCGGTTACTTTGATAGGACAGGTATGAACCAACAAACTGAAAGAGGGTAATACCTAGACCTCATGCTGGCCTTAAACTCTAAGGGCTTCTCTAGTGTGACTTGCGTGCCTTCGTACTTGACTACTTGCATGCTTGTTATCTATCTGACACATGAACTACTTGCAGGTTTTGTTTATAGTCCTTAATTGGGACTCATAACAAGGTTTATCGAACCCCTTGCAGGTTTTGTTTATAGTCCTTAATAGGGACTCATAACAGGGTATACTAAGTTTCTTACAGGTTTTGGTTTGCAGTCCTTAATTAGGACTCATGACAGGTTTTACTTGAGTTTCTTGCAGGTTTCTGTTTATAGTCCTTAATAAGGGCTCATAACAGGGTTTATTCATATTACCCCATGCATCATGACATCATGACATCATATCATTGCATACATCCTAACCCATTTCAAGGATCTCAAGGGCTTGTGATGCAGGTCATGGTGAATCAACTATCCCAGCAAGGGGAAAAGAGGATTTATTTTCCTCTAGCCAAGGTTGTCAGGGGCTATGACCCACTTGATATGGTGAGCTTTGACTCCTGGAGAAGGTTCCCCTAACCAAGGTTGTTTGGAAACCAAAACTAGACATGATGACTAAAGTCAGGGGCTATGACCCACTGGATATGGTGAGCCTTTGACCCTTGAAGAAGGGCTCTCAACAACATGCAGTTCCTTCAATCAAGCTACCGGACCCAAGTTCTAACAATCTTCTTGTTTACCCCGCGAGGTCCTTGAAAACATTGCATGCATATCATACATATCATTGCATTGCAGGTATCCTTGTTGCAGGTCATTTACCCTCTCCGCTGTTTATTTCAGCAATGGCTTCCCAACAAGATAACCAGGACCTTCTTGCGCAAGAGACTCGGTTCGGGGAAATCCTCCTGAATCTATCCAAGGGGAAGGAGGAGCTAAGGACACTTCTCATGGAGACTTTTGTCAAGAACAGTGCTGAGGATGAAGGGCTGAAACACCTGCAAGCTGAGGTGGATGCCTTAAAAGTCCAGATGTTGGGGCAGGTGACTGCCATTCAAGGATTAGCTCAAAGACAAGAAGAGCTCGGAGTTCTCGTCAACCAACTGCTTCAGGGTAACCAACTGGGGCAAAAGTCTAAGGGTAAAAAGCCAGTTATCGTTCAACCACCTTTGAGACAAGGAGATAAGGGGAGAGCTCCTCAAGTGGCTTCAGGGTCACAAATTCAACATCAACCTCACCAGCGTCAACCAGACAAGCCTAAAAGGCAATTCACCAAGATCAACATGTCACTGGATCAAGCACTACAACAAATGTTGAAGGCAGGGCTGATCACCTTAAGGGCTCCTCTCCGGAATCCGAACACTTCGGCTACTAACTATCATCCCAACGATAGGTGCGCATATCATTCTAATAGCCCGGGGCATACTACGGACAATTGCTGGCCTCTCAAAAACAAGATTCAAGACATGATCGACGTTGGAGAGATTCAGTTTAAAGTACCCAAGACTCCCCACGTGATCACTGCTCCCTTGCCAAAACATGTCTAGGATTGAGAAATTTTTGTTCATTCGAATGTTCAAGTTGCAATTTTCTTTTGTTCAAACATTTACTCATGTTAAACATTGTTATTTCATTAATGCATCACATATGTCTGTTCTGAAACAATATATTCGTATTCACTAAATGCAAATTATTCTCATATTTTTTCTGATGATCAACTCTTAAATAATAATTCTAAGCCTCTTGAGGGAGGATGACGAAAACGATACCACGATCTTTATAGTATGCTTTTGAACAGACCACGCTGATGAGGTACAAGCATTGTTTCAATTCCTAAACACTAGAGTTATAAGGAAGATAATCCCTCGTCAACCCCTTTGAGCCAAAGAAGTAGGAGTTTTTCTTTTCGAAATTTAAAACCCTTAATCATAACCTGGGGCAGGGTAGTCTCTCAGTTGATCCAAGTGCATAACGAATGGCACCAAAGAGGTCCTTACAAAACAAAGAAAGACAATGATGGTTCCGAATAATCAGTAAAGAAAGGCAGTCATTATCTCAAAAATAAAAGCCCAAAAAAGTCAAAACCCATGAAGGAGACTTACAAAACTGGGGCATCCCGCTGACTGTGATTCCAAAAAAGGAAACAGTTCAGGCAAAAAAAGAAAGGGATAACAAAAATCAAAAAAAGAAAGAGGTCCTACAAACCCTCAGCAAAAAAGGAGATGACTGCCTATTCAAATAAACATTCAATATCCGAATCATCACCAGAAAATCAGAGCAAAGACTCAAACAAGGTCTAACGTATGATCAACTGAGTTTAGGTTTGGAGAACATCACGAAGAGCGGGTGGGTACAAATAAAATTTGAGCCTTTATCCTTTGTTTCTTAAACCGTGAACCAGGCCACGTTATAACCCTTAAAAGTCCTAGCTGAAGCATGGGTTAGTTCGAAAGCATACTGTTACGAAAGGTATCCTGACTCTTTAAGGCTTACTATAAAGAAGGAGTTGACATCACGTTTTACAAACATTTATTTGTTTTATGAAAAAGAATGCATTTTTCAAAATCTTCAAGACAGACATAGGCTTTGCATTTTTAACATAACTTTGTTTGTATATGACTTTTTGTTTGAACAGCATAGAAATTCGCACGATGAACGCCTAATGAACAAAAGTACTTCCAATCAAGGGGCAGGTATGACTATTGTCCATCATCTGGGGCAATCCAGTCAAGATTCGGAGAATCTCTCAAAGGCCCAAATAGCCTGGGGCAAATCTCCGCCTGAGTAACTTGGGGCACTCCAGCAATGAATCTGGCCTGATCAAACACCTTCTGGTGGCATGGCAGAACACTTCTAAACAGGGGCAACTCCCTACATTCTGAAAGCACGGACATAGTCGAAAAGATACTACGCAAAATTAAAGACCCGCTAGGCTGACATGCCTAGGCAAAAATAAGGGCTTCCCGGCGAACCAAAAGGGTTCGGGCAAAAATAAGGGATGAAATGAAAAATCTGTACACCCGGCAAGTCGAAAACCTGAAAAGGCGGCTTGGGCAAAAATGGGTATCCCGGTGGACTGAAAACCCGAAAGGGTGGTCCAGGCAAAAGTTAGGGATTAAAGTGTACGACTATGTCCTGGCATCTCGTCACTTGCCCACCAGAAGAAGGTTTGTTCATCAACAACTATCAGCACCTCACAGGTCTTCCTCTCCCACCTCAGAAACAGGGGCAATGATGAGTTGTCCAAACGATCTAATTGCTCTGTCCGCCAAAGTATCAAGGTAGGTTCAGCTAAAGAACACAACCAGATGTCTTAATTCCCCAGAGAGTGAGCCAGCAAGTCAGTGCACTCTCTCCGAGCAAAGTTACAACCAAACCTTAAGGAAGTTGGGTATCCTCCAGCAGATCTCAACGTTCCCCAGCTGTACATATTCTTAACAAGCATCCCCGGCAATCTTGACCTAAAGATTGTTCCCCGGCGGTATATCCAACATTCAGTGGAGTCACTTCCTATACATCTCAAAACTTCCCCAGGAGAATCCAATCTAACTCCCCAGGAAAGTTGGAATCCATCTCCCCAAGCAGTAAGCTTATCCCCAGTAGATTCTGGAAGCTTATCCCCGTAGAGCACGAACGCATCGCCCGGCTTTATTCAAAGAGTTATTTCCTTACCAGGATATAACTGGGTTATCCTCAGCTAAAAGCCACGGAAAGAGCGTCCTCGACGCAGTCTTCTTATCCCCAGCAAAGTCTATCAACACTTCCAACACAACAAGGGTATCCCCAACAAATTACCATCAAACTCCAGCAAAGTATCTCTCTCCCCACAGAATATTGCTTCCCAGCAAGATTGTTAGAGTACTTTTCTCCCCGCAGAGTTATCCATTCGCCAAGTTTATCCCCCAACGGAGTTATCTTCTCCTACCGGTTCTTGCAACTATCATCCCCAGCGGAGGCAAAAAATCTATTCTCCAACACCAGCCCAGGAGTGACTTCCCGGCACCCGTCAAGGATTTACTTTCCTAGACGAAAAACATACATTCGTAAACATCGCATACATCATTATAGCATGCATAGACGCATCATACAAATCTCATTTATGTTGAGAACATCATTGCTTGGTCCATATCATGCATTGCATATGACTGACCTTTACCTTTCAGGAAAGATTCAGTTAAATTCTCAATCATATTCCAAGACTCTGAGACCTTATCTGGTTCAGTTAAATCGACTCCAAAGATTTTTCTGGTTATTATCCAGTCAAAGGCCTTCTCTGGTTCGGTCAGATCGACTCAAAAGATCTCCCTGTTTCTTATCCAGTTGAAGACATTCAAGACCTAGACCGGTTCAGTTAATCGACTCCAAAGATTTCTTATCCAGTCCAAGGCCTTCTCTAGTCCAGTTAAATCGACCCCAAACAGATTTTTTTGATGAAGACTCAGTAGAAGCCATCCAAGGTTTTCTCAATGATTACTATTGAGTTGTAATCGCCTATGGTTCTCTCCCTGATACTGCGGAGACGATAATTCCATCCCAGGTTTTCTCAATGATTGCTATTGAGTTGTAATCGCCTATGGTTCTCTCCCTGATACTGCGGAGACGATAATTCCATCCAAGTTTTTCTCAATAATTGCTATTGAGATTGTAATTGCCTATGGTTCTCTCCCCGATACTGCGGAGATGATAATTCCATCCAAGGTTTTCTCAATAATTGCTATTGAGGTTGTAATCGCCTATGGTTCTCTCCCCGATACTGCGGAGATGATAATTCCATCCAAGGTTTTCTCAATAATTGCTATTGAGGTTGTAATCGCCTATGGTTCTCTCCCCGATACTGCGGAGATGATAATTCCATCCAAGGATTTCTCAATAATTGCTATTGAGGTTGTAATCGCCTATGGTTCTCTCCCCGATCCTGCGGAGATGATAACTCCATCCAAGGTTTTCTCAATGATTGCTATTGAGATTGTAATTGCCTATGGTTCTCTCCCCGATACTGCGGAGACGATAATTCCATCCAAGGTTTTCTCAATGATTGCTATTGAGATTGTAATTGCCTATGGTTCTCTCCCCGATCCTGCGGAGATGATAATTCCATCCAAGGTTTTCTCAATGATTGCTATTGAGATTGTAATTGCCTATGGTTCTCTCCTCGATACTGCGGAGATGATAATTCCATCCCAGGTTTTCCCAATAATTGCTATTGAGGTTGTAATCGCCTATGGTTCTCTCCCCGATACTGCGGAGATGATAATTCCATCCCAGGTTTTCTCAATGATTGCTATTGAGGTTGTAATCGCCTATGGTTCTCTCCCTGATACTGCGGAGACGATAATTCCATCCCAGGTTTTCTCATTGATTGCTATTGAGTTGTAATCGCCTATGGTTCGCTCCCTGATACTGCGGAGACGATAATTCCATCCCGGGTTTTCTCAATGATTGCTATTGAGTTGTAATCGCCTATGGTTCTCTCCCTGATACTGCGGAGACGATAATTCCATCCCAAGGTTTTCTCAATGATTGCTATTGAGATTGTAATTGCCTATGGTTCTCTCCCCGATACTGCGGAGATGATAATTCCATCCCAGGTTTTCCCAATAATTGCTATTGAGGTTGTAATCGCCTATGGTTCTCTCCCCGATACTGCGGAGATGATAATTCCATCCCAGGTTTTCTCAATGATTGCTATTGAGGTTGTAATCGCCTATGGTTCTCTCCCTGATACTGCAGAGACGATAATTCCATCCCAGGTTTTCTCATTGATTGCTATTGAGTTGTAATCGCCTATGGTTCGCTCCCTGATACTGCGGAGACGATAATTCCATCCCAGGTTTTCTCAATGATTGCTATTGAGTTGTAATCGCCTATGGTTCTCTCCCTGATACTGCAGAGACGATAATTCCATCTCAGGTTTTCCCAATGATTACTATTGAGTTGTAATCGCCTATGGTTCTCTCCCTGATACTGCGGAGACGATAATTCCATCCCAGGTTTTCTCAATGATTGCTATTGTGTTGTAATCGCCTATGGTTCTCTCCCCGATACCGCGGAGATGATAATTCCATCCAAGGTTTTCTCAATGATTGCTATTGAAATTGTAATCGCCTATTGTTCTCTCCCCGATCCTGCGGAGATGGTAATTCCCACCAAGATTTTCTCAACGATTGCTGTTGAGGTTAAAGTCATCCAAGGTTCTCTCACCGTTCCTGTTGAGGTAGTAACCATCCCTGGCTCATTCATCACCATTTGAAGTTCCAGACCCAGCTCCTGTAACCAGTCAGGACACATCTACACAAAGAATTTGAAGACCAGCTCCCGTAACAGGTCAAGTAATCAGTTTTCTTTTTTGCAGGTATGCAAGTTCTCGCTAAGGAATCTCTTATGCGATTGACATCCAGATGGCATCTATAAGCCCATCATCCTATCCATCAATCTCTAAATGGCATCTATAAGCCCATTCCACCATCACTGCTACTATGTGAGCGCAAATTTCTGGGCACTCTAGTGTTCAATCATCTTCCACCCTCGGATTACAAAAGGCACGTCAGCCAATCTGCATCATCGGGTCTAAGAAGATTGAACAGGGGCAACTGTTGTACCCCAAAATTTGCCCTCCCATATTCTTCAAGAATTGCAAAGTCAAAGCTTCAAAATTCCCCAAGGGTTGCACAGTGTAAGAGCCTCCTAAACAGTCAAAATTAGGGTTTTGGTTCTGATCAAGAAAATGAAGTTTCCAAGGGTCCAATCAAAGTCCCACATGCCTATAAATATGGTCAAGCATCTTCACATCAAGTTTCAAGACTTTCAGCACAAAATTGCACAGTCAAAAACCCTAATTGCATTACAGTCAACTGTAGGGGCAAAATGGTCATTTGACAGTCAAAAGTCCAAATTTTTGGTCAGCATCTCATTTTGAAGCCACAAACATCATTTGATCAATGCTTGATCATGATTCTCAAAGCTTGGCTCAAAAATCATCAAGATGCAAAAGATTCCTTATTTGGACAGTTGAAAAAGTCAACTGTAAATTGACCAGGGCACAACTTTCACATGGATTATCAGAAAAATTCCATCCAAAGCTCATTTTGAAGATAAAGACATTTCCTACAACTCATCTTCATACTTCAAGTCCAAGAAATGCTCTCACAAAATGTTATCAATTTCAACATTATAGGTCATTTTCAAACGTCAACAAAAAGGGACTTTAAGTCAAAGGCCATAAATTGATATTGGTAAATCAAAATGATATGGGACCAAAGGCATTGGTTAGAGGACTCAAAGACCTTTTCAAAATGTCCAAGAACATGAGCAAAGCTTAAAAATTGAGCAAGTTATGCCTTGTGGAAGTTGGGAAATTTTTGGGTATTTTGAAAAGTCAACATTGCTTCAAATGACCTAAAATTGCTAATGGGCCTCTTTTTCTTCCACAATTCATCATCCAAGGCATGTGCACGACCATTTGGCCCAAAGGGAAGTTTTTCTTCATTTTTTATTTATTTATTTGGATTTTTATTATTAATAATTCATTTAAATTAAAATAAATACATGAAAAATACTAAACCTAGGTTTTTAAATCTTTTTATGCATAATATATATTCAATATTTCGTGCATAGCTAGATTTGGAAAGAATTGAAGATAATTGGCCATGATTTGTACCAAATAGGCATGAAAAATATTTGAAAAGATTTTTGAAAATCAAATCTTGCAAGTCATGAATGCCAAGGTTTTTGGTTGTTTTCTTTGACCTAATTCATTCCATACATAAGCTGGATCAAGACCTAATGCCTCCTAACCAAAAAGCTGCGCCATACATAGAAAACAAAACTTGAGTTTTTGGTTGAAAAATTGAAAACTGAAAATAGGGATAGAGGTCGATTCAAGCCAAGAAATTCATCCCATTACCTTCCTAGGACATCACTGAGTCTAACTGGATAGCTTTCCATACGCGTAGCCCTTTGAATTGGTATACAGAAATCAAGTTTTCTCACTTTTTTCTCATAATTGTGTTTTACAATTCAGGCATATTCATTGCATTTTATTTGTGGATTCATGCTAATTAAACCTTTCTGAAGCTAACCAAATAGTTTAATTGTGTTTTTGCGCATTATTGGAGAATCTACCATTGTCGTATTTTAGGGTTTGCAGAACTGTGAATTAGGGTTTTTCATTTAAGGAAAAATTGGAACATAAGACCTAGGCCACTCAATTCAGCATACTCAGACGGTCTCAAAACGCGCCTCGCGCTCAATTTATGAGCCTCCACGAGCTATTCTCTATTTTTCAGAAACTGGCATAAGGGAACGATTCAAAAACCGTTGCTAATTGTTTTTGTGTTTCAGGAAAAATAAGCCAAGGAAGAAGAAGGGTGCGTGGCCATCAGTAATTGGTTGGTTCAAAAATTCGCGCTAAAAGTCCATTAACGCTTTGTTTTATTTGATATTAATTAATTGTTATATTGTAAACAAAACGCGTTGAGTGCTTCAGTGGTAAAGCTGGTTAGTGGTAATCCTCATGACCTGGGTTCGAGCCCCAGGTCCTCACCCTTTGCAATATTATTTTCCTAATTATCATTCTATGCAGCGTCTCTCTTGAGGAACACCATGCACCCACAAAATCAAGCCTTTCACGCACATGATGAGATCAATCCAAGGGCTGTCGTTGGAAGCATACCATGATCGTTGGTCAACGCGTACACACGCTAGGGGAAAAGTCAGCTAGGCCAAAGGCCATTGGGCCCAAATTGCTAAAGTTTCACCTCTCAATTGGGGACAGACACCCCCCTAGGTTTGAATTTTTATTTCTTTTCTTTATTTTACTTATTTCAAATATATTTTTTTCTTAATCAGTTTCTTTAATTTAATATTTTCACAAATAATATAAAAAACACAAAAAATAAGAAAATACAAAAAATTAAATATATTTATTTAATTAATATTTTTGTAAATAAATTCATTAATTCACTTAGTTTTAAATTTAGGTTTTAATCTTAACATTTTTCACTAAAACTCAAAACTTGTAGAATTAGGGTTTAATTAATTTTTTATCCTTTTTTCTTTTATGTCACAATAATTAATTATTAAACTATTATTTACTTTTTATAATTAAATTGCATGTAAACAACTAGGTTAATATTAGGTTAAAAATTCAATACTTTTTTTTAATAAACTAAAACAACTAGAATTAGGGTTAGCATTTTATTTTTCTTTGTTCATAAAAATCATGAAATATAAAAATACCAAAAACAATTTCTTTAATTTAATTAGTTTAATCATTTTAATTTAATTTCGTAAAAAGGGTCCAACGCCCTCGCTTTTAATTCTTATTTAATTTGCGTGTTTATTTCTTTTTCGTATAATTTCATGTATCTCTCCCAAAGCCGTGTAATTAATTTCTCGCACTTTTACTTTTCTTTAATTCTTTATTTTTCTGTCAAATCGGGTCTTGGAAATTTTGGCGATGTGGACCCGCGCCTTTTGTAATAGCTTAGAATTTTTACCTTCTCGCAATATTTTAACTGCTAAACAAACGCATGCAAGAATGAATGGACAAAAATAAAAACAAACGCTGGATCACCTATACCATGACAAGATAAATGCAAATGAATCTGACACACAAATCACGCACCACCCCTAGGGTACGCCTCACTGTTGCCTTGCCTCGAAAGGTGATCGTCGAGTAGAAGATGTCTTAGTAAGTCCTCATGATCCGGGAACCTGGCATGAGGGTAGCTTCTAAGGTGTCTTCCCATTGCTCTGGTGATCACCATGTTCCGAACCTCGAATTGACCCGAACACCTCCAACGGTGGTGCTACCTACCTCTCAATGGTGGGATGGCGCTACCTTAAAAGACATTTACACAGACAAATTCCTTAGGGTAGGTAGACGACTCTAGATACTTGCTCTAAATTTCAAAACAAAACAAAATACTTTTCACACCAACACATTTTCAAAAAAGCTTTCGAAAGTAATTTTTCAAACACTCTTGAGGACTGATACAAGAGTCGAACTGGAATTTTCAAGGAAACTTTTTAAACCCACAGTTGAAAAGCAAACAAACCATTCTTGAAAACATAATGAGCAAGTATCTAAGAGCCCATGGATAACCATGGATAGAAAGGGTGCTAACACCTTCCCTTTCTATAATCTACCTCCCGAACCGAGAGCAATCTCTATAAGGAATTTTTCTGTGCTTTTGTCCTTTCCATTTGGAGAAAATAAAAGACGGTGGCGACTCTTGCTTCTGCGATATTTCGCGAACCAGCGTTAAACAGTCAGATCCAGATCCACCGATCACAGAACTGGCGACTCTGCTGGGGACCCTAAACTTAAAGTGAGGTGTACCTTGGGGTTAGTTCATAACTGTGTTTTCAATTGTATTGACTTGTCTGCTTTAACTTTGTGGGTTGCATGGGAGTTACATAGATCCTAACCCGGATCTGGGGATACCCTGTTTAGGTAGCATAAGCTGTGAGGGACCTGTCCGGCGTAGACCGACACGGGTGAAGCAGTGGCTACGTTGGTGTGGCACCTTGGTCTGTACCGATATCCCTTGTGTTGCAACAAGGAGAATATGGGTCTTCTAAGGAGTCATTAAGCACCAACAACCTTAGAACCTTAATTGACCCAACTTGGCCATTAGAACAGTAGCAGTATGCTACGCCCATTGAGGCTAAACTCTCGTGATGGTTCTGGCCGCAAGAAAAGGTTGCGATGATGGAGTTATGACCGATTGAGGGTAGTCAATGATGTTGGGATCCTCTAAGAACCCGGTTACTTTGATAGGACAAGTATGAACCAACAAACTGAAAGAGGGTAATACCTAGACCTCATGCTGGCCTTAAACTCTAAGGGCTTCTCTAGTGTGACTTGCGTGCCTTCGTACTTGACTACTTGCATGCTTGTTATCTATCTGACACATGAACTACTTGCAGGTTTTGTTTATAGTCCTTAATTGGGACTCATAACAAGGTTTACCGAACCCCTTGCAGGTTTTGTTTATAGTCCTTAATAGGGACTCATAACAGGGTATACTAAGTTTCTTACAGGTTTTGGTTTGCAGTCCTTAATTAGGACTCATGACAGGTTTTACTTGAGTTTCTTGCAGGTTTCTGTTTATAGTCCTTAATAAGGGCTCATAACAGGGTTTATTCATATTACCCCATGC
The DNA here is from genome assembly GCA_948472305.1 of Vicia faba. Lineage (NCBI taxonomy): Eukaryota > Viridiplantae > Streptophyta > Magnoliopsida > Fabales > Fabaceae > Vicia > Vicia faba. Next base: position 156,432,999 of record OX451741.1, on the reverse strand, counting down.
ATCATGACATCATATCATTGCATACATCCTAACCCATTTCAAGGATCTCAAGGGCTTGTGATGCAGGTCATGGTGAATCAACTATCCCAGCAAGGGGAAAAGAGGATTTATTTTCCTCTAGCCAAGGTTGTCAGGGGCTATGACCCACTTGATATGGTGAGCTTTGACTCCTGGAGAAGGTTCCCCTAACCAAGGTTGTTTGGAAACCAAAACTAGACATGATGACTAAAGTCAGGGGCTATGACCCACTGGATATGGTGAGCCTTTGACCCTTGAAGAAGGGCTCTCAACAACATGCAGTTCCTTCAATCAAGCTACCGGACCCAAGTTCTAACAATCTTCTTGTTTACCCCGCGAGGTCCTTGAAAACATTGCATGCATATCATTGCATTGCAGGTATCCTTGTTGCAGGTCATTTACCCTCTCCGCTGTTTATTTCAGCAATGGCTTCCCAACAAGATAACCAGGACCTTCTTGCGCAAGAGACTCGGTTCGGGGAAATCCTCCTGAATCTATCAAAGGGGCAGGAGGAGCTAAGGACACTTCTCATGGAGACTTTTGTCAAGAACAGTGCTGAGGATGAAGGGCTGAAACACCTGCAAGCTGAGGTGGACGCCTTGAAAGTCCAGATGCTGGGGCAGGTGACTGCCATTCAAGGATTAGCTCAAAGACAAGAAGAGCTCGGAGTTCTCGTCAACCAACTGCTTCAGGGTAACCAACTGGGGCAAAAGTCTAAGGGTAAAAAGCCAGTTATCGTTCAACCACCTTAGAGACAAGGAGATAAGGGGAGAGCTCCTCAAGTGGCTTCAGGGTCACAAATTCAACATCAACCTCACCAGCGTCAACCAGACAAGCCTAAAAGGCAATTCACCAAGATCAACATGTCGCTGGATCAAGCACTACAACAAATGTTGAAGGCAGGGTTGATCACCTTAAGGGCTCCTCTCCGGAATCTGAACACTTCGGCTCCTAACTATCATCCCAACGATAGGTGCGCATATCATTCTAATAGCCCGGGGCATACTACGGACAACTGCTGGCCTCTCAAAAACAAGATTCAAGACATGATCGACGTTGGAGAGATTCAGTTTAAAGTACCCAAGACTCCCCACGTGATCACTGCTCCCTTGCCAAAACATGTCTAGGATTGAGAAATTTTTGTTCATTCGAATGTTCAAGTTGCAATTTTCTTTTGTTCAAACATTTACTCATGTTAAACATTGTTATTTCATTAATGCATCACATATGTCTGTTCTGAAACAATATATTCGTATTCACTAAATGCAAATTATTCTCATATTTTTTCTGATGATCAACTCTTAAATAATAATTCTAAGCCTCTTGAGGGAGGATGACGAAAACGATACCACGATCTTTATAGTATGCTTTTGAACAGACCCCGCTGATGAGGTACAGGCATTGTTTCAATTCCTAAACACTGGAGTTATAAGGAAGATAATCCCTCGTCAACCCCTTTGAGCCAAAGAAGTAGGAGTTTTTCTTTTCGAAATTTAAAACCCTTAATTATAACCTGGGGCAGGGTAGTCTCTCAGTTGATCCAAGTGCATAACGAATGGCACCAAAGAGGTCCTTACAAAACAAAGAAAGACAGTGATGGTTCCGAATAATCAGTAAAGAAAGGCAGTCATTATCTCAAAAATAAAAGCCCAAAAAAGTCAAAACCCATGAAGGAGACTTACAAAACTGGGGCATCCCGCTGACTGTGATTCCAAAAAAGGAAACAGTTCAGGAAAAAAAAGAAAGGGATAACAAAAATCAAAAAAAGAAAGAGGTCCTACAAACCCTCAGCAAAAAAGGAGATGACTGCCTATTCAAATAAACGTTCAATATCCGAATCATCACCGGAAAATCAGAGCAAAGACTCAAACAAGGTCTAACGTATGATCAACTGAGTTTAGGTTTGGAGAACATCACGAAGAGCGGGTGGGTACAAATAAAATTTGAGCCTTTATCCTTTGTTTCTTAAACCGTGAACCAGGCCACGTTATAACCCTTAAAAGTCCTAGCTGAAGCATGGGTTAGTTCGAAAGCATACTGTTACGAAAGGTATCCTGACTCTTTAAGGCTTACTATAAAGAAGGAGTTGACATCACGTCTTACAAACATTTATTTGTTTTATGAAAAAGAATGCATTTTTCAAAATCTTCAAGACAGACATAGGCTTTGCATTTTTAACATAACTTTGTTTGTATATGACTTTTTGTTTGAACAGCATAGAAATTCGCACGATGAACGCCTAATGAACAGAAGTACTTCCAATCAAGGGGCAGGTATGACTATTGTCCATCATCTGGGGCAATCCAGTCAAGATTCGGAGAATCTCTCAAAGGCCCAAATAGCCTGGGGCAAATCTCCGCCTGAGTCACTTGGGGCACTCCAGCAATGAATCTGGCCTGATCAAACACCTTCTGGTGGCATGGCAGAACACTTCTAAACAGGGGCAACTCCCTACATTCTGAAAGCACGGACATAGTCGAAAAGATACTACGCAAAATTAAAGACCCGCTAGGCTGACATGCCTAGGCAAAAATAAGGGCTTCCCGGCGAACCAAAAGGGTTCGGGCAAAAATAAGGGATGAAATGAAAAATCTGTACACCCGGCAAGTCGAAAACCTGAAAAGGCGGCTTGGGCAAAAATGGGTATCCCGGTGGACTGAAAACCCGAAAGGGTGGTCCAGGCAAAAGTTAGGGATTAAAGTGTACGACTCTGTCCTGGCATCTCGTCACTTGCCCACCAGAAGAAGGTTTGTTCATCAACAACTATCAGCACCTCACAGGTCTTCCTCTCCCACCACAGAAACAGGGGCAATGATGAGTTGTCCAAACGATCTAATTGCTCTGTCCGCCAAAGTATCAAGGTAGGTTCAGCTAAAGAACACAACCAGATGTCTTAATTCCCCAGAGAGTGAGCCAGCAAGTCAGTGCACTCTCCCCGAGCAAAGTTACAACCAAACCTTAAGGAAGTTGGGTATCCTCCAGCAGATCTCAATGTTCCCCAGCAGTACATATTCTTAACAAGCATCCCCGGCAATCTTGACCTAAAGATTGTTCCCCGGCGGTATATCCAACATTCAGTGGAGTCACTTCCTATACATCTCAAAACTTCCCCAGGAGAATCCAATCTAACTCCCCAGGAAAGTTGGAATCCATCTCCCTAAGCAGTAAGCTTATCCCCAGTAGATTCTGGAAGCTTATCCCCGTAGAGCACGAACGCGTCGCCCGGCTTTATTCAAAGAGTTATTTCCTTACCAGGATATAACTGGGTTATCCTCAGCTAAAAGCCACGGAAAGAGCGTCCTCGACGCAGTCTTCTTATCCCCAGCGAAGTCTATCAACACTTCCAACACAACAAGGGTATCCCCAGCAAATTACCATCAAACTCCAGTAAAGTATCTCTCTCCCCACAAAATATTGCTTCCCAGCAAGATTGTTAGAGTACTTTTATCCCCGCAGAGTTATCCATTCGCCAAGTTTATCCCCCAACGGAGTTATCTTCTCCTACCGGTTCTTGCAACTATCATCCCCAGCGGAGGCAAAAAATCTATTCTCCAACATCAGCCCAGGAGTGACTTCCCGGCACCCGTCAAGGATTTACTTTCCTAGACGAAAAACATACATTCGTAAACATCGCATACATCATTATAGCATGCATAGACGCATCATACAAATCTCATTTATGTTGAGAACATCATTGCTTGGTCCATATCATGCATTGCATATGACTGACCTTTACCTTTCATGAAAGATTCAGTTAAATTCTCAATCATATTCCAAGACTCTGAGACCTTATCTGGTTCAGTTAAATCGACTCCAAATATTTTTCTGGTTATTATCCAGTCAAAGGCCTTCTCTGGTTCGGTCAGATCGACTCCAAAGATCTCCCTGTTTCTTATCCAGTTGAAGACATTCAAGACCTAGACCGGTTCAGTTAATCGACTCCAAAGATTTCTTATCCAGTCCAAGGCCTTCTCTAGTCCAGTTAAATCGACCCTAAACAGATTTTTCTGATGAAGACTCAGTAGAAGCCATCCAAGGTTTTCTCAATGATTGCTATTGAGTTGTAATCGCCTATGGTTCTCTCCCTGATACTGCGGAGACGATAATTCCATCCCAGGTTTTCTCAATGATTGCTATTGGGTTGTAATCGCCTATGGTTCTCTCCCTGATACTGCGGAGACGATAATTCCATCCAAGGTTTTCTCAATAATTGCTATTGAGATTGTAATTGCCTATGGTTCTCTCCCCGATACTGCGGAGATGATAATTCCATCCAAGGTTTTCTCAATAATTGCTATTGAGGTTGTAATCGCCTATGGTTCTCTCCCCGATACTGCGGAGATGATAATTCCATCCAAGGTTTTCTCAATAATTGCTATTGAGGTTGTAATCGCCTATGGTTCTCTCCCCGATCCTGCGGAGATGATAATTCCATCCAAGGTTTTCTCAATGATTGCTATTGAGATTGTAATTGCCTATGGTTCTCTCCCCGATACTGCGGAGACGATAATTCCATCCATGGTTTTCTCAATGATTGCTATTGAGATTGTAATTGCCTATGGTTCTCTCCCCGATCCTGCGGAGATGATAATTCCATCCAAGGTTTTCTCAATGATTGCTATTGAGATTGTAATTGCCTATGGTTCTCTCCCCGATACTGCGGAGATGATAATTCCATCCCAGGTTTTCCCAATAATTGCTATTGAGGTTGTAATCGCCTATGGTTCTCTCCCCGATACTGCGGAGATGATAATTCCATCCAAGGTTTTCTCAATAATTGCTATTGAGGTTGTAATCGCCTATGGTTCTCTCCCCGATCCTGCGGAGATGATAATTCCATCCAAGGTTTTCTCAATGATTGCTATTGAGATTGTAATTGCCTATGGTTCTCTCCCCGATACTGCGGAGACGATAATTCCATCCATGGTTTTCTCAATGATTGCTATTGAGATTGTAATTGCCTATGGTTCTCTCCCCGATCCTGCGGAGATGATAATTCCATCCAAGGTTTTCTCAATGATTGCTATTGAGATTGTAATTGCCTATGGTTCTCTCCCCGATACTGCGGAGATGATAATTCCATCCCAGGTTTTCCCAATAATTGCTATTGAGGTTGTAATCGCCTATGGTTCTCTCCCCGATACTGCGGAGATGATAATTCCATCCCAGGTTTTCTCAATGATTGCTATTGAGGTTGTAATCGCCTATGGTTCTCTCCCTGATACTGCGGAGACGATAATTCCATCCCAGGTTTTCTCATTGATTGCTATTGAGTTGTAATCGCCTATGGTTCGCTCCCTGATACTGCGGAGACGATAATTCCATCCCAGGTTTTCTCAATGATTGCTATTGAGTTGTAATCGCCTATGGTTCTCTCCCTGATACTGCGGAGATGATAATTCCATCCCAGGTTTTCTCAATGATTGCTATTGAGTTGTAATCGCCTATGGTTCTCTCCCTGATACTGCGGAGACGATAATTCCATCCCAGGTTTTCTCAATGATTGCTATTGAGTTGTAATCGCCTATGGTTCTCTCCCCGATACCGCGGAGATGATAATTCCATCCAAGGTTTTCTCAATGATTGCTATTGAAATTGTAATCGCCTATGGTTCTCTCCCCGATCCTGCGGAGATGGTAATTCCCACCAAGATTTTCTCAACGATTGCTGTTGAGGTTAAAGTCATCCAAGGTTCTCTCACCGTTCCTGTTGAGGTAGTAACCATCCCTAGCTCATTCATCACCATTTGAAGTTCCAGACCCAGCTCCTGTAACCAGTCAGGACACATCTACACAAAGAATTTGAAGACCAGCTCCCGTAACAGGTCAGGTAATCAGTTTTCTTTTTTGCAGGTATGCAAGTTCTCGCTAAGGAATCTCTTATGCGATTGACATCCAGATGGCATCTATAAGCCCATCATCCTATCCATCAATCTCTAAATGGCATCTATAAGCCCATTCCACCATCACTGCTACTATGTGAGCGCAAATTTTTGGGCACTCTAGTGTTCAATCATCTTCCACCTTCGGATTACGAAAGGCACGTCAGCCAATCTGCATCCTCGGGTCTAAGAAGATTGAACAGGGGCAACTGTTGTACCCCAAAATTTGCCCTCCCATATTCTTCAAGAATTGCAAAGTCAAAGCTTCAAAATTCCCCAAGGGTTGCACAGTGTAAGAGCCTCCTAAACAGTCAAAATTAGGGTTTTGGTTCTGATCAATAAAATGAAGTTTCCAAGGGTCCAATCAAAGTCCCACATGCCTATAAATATGGTCAAGCATCTTCATATCAAGTTTCAAGACTTTCAGCACAAAATTGGACAGTCAAAAACCCTAATTGCATTACAGTCAACTGTAGGGGCAAAATGGTCATTTGACAGTCAAAAGTCCAAATTTTTGGTCAACATCTCATTTTGAAGCCACAAACATCATTTGATCAATGCTTGATCATGATTCTCAAAGCTTGGCTCAAAAATCATCAAGATGCAAAAGTTTCCTTATTTGGACAGTTGAAAAAGTCAACTGTAAATTGACCAGGGCACAACTTTCACATGGATTATCAGAAAAATTCCATCCAAATCTCATTTTGAAGATAAAGACATTTCCTACAACTCATCTTCATACTTCAAGTCCAAGAAATGCTCTCACAAAAAGTTATCAATTTCAACATTATAGGTCATTTTCAAAAGTCAACAAAAAGGGACTTTAAGTCAAAGGCCATAACTTGAGATTGGTAAATAAAAATGACATGGGACCAAAGGCATTGGTTAGAGGACTCAAAGACCTTTTCAAAATGTCCAAGAACATGAGCAAAGCTTAAAAATTGAGCAAGTTATGCCTTGTGGAAGTTGGGAAATTTTTGGGTATTTTGAAAAGTCAACATTGCTTCAAATGACCTAAAATTGCTAATGGGCCTCTTTTTCTTCCACAATTCATCATCCAAGGCATGTGCACGACCATTTGGCCCAAAGGGAAGTTTTTCTTCATTTTTTATTTATTTATTTGGATTTTTATTATTAATAATTCATTTAAATTAAAATAAATACATGAAAAATACTAAACCTAGGTTTTTAAATCTTTTTATGCATAATATATATTCAATATTTTGTGCATAGCTAGATTTGGAAAGAATTGAAGATAATTGGCCATGATTTGTACCAAATAGGCATGAAAAATATTTGAAAAGATTTTTGAAAATCAAATCTTGCAAGTCATGAATGCCAAGGTTTTTGGTTGTTTTCTTTGACCTAATTCATTCCATACATAAGCTGGATCAAGACCTAATGCCTCCTAACCAAAAAGCTGCGCCATATATAGAAAACAAAACTTGAGTTTTTGGTTGAAAAATTGAAAACTGAAAACAGGGATAGAGGTCGATTCAAGCCAAGAAATTCATCCCATTACCTTCCTAGGACATCACTGAGTCTAACTGGATAGCTTTCCATACGTGTAGCCCTTTGAATTGGTATACAGAAATCAAGTTTTCTCACTTTTTTCTCATAATCGTGTTTTACAATTCAGGCATATTCATTGCATTTTATTTGTGGATTCATGCTAATTAAACCTTTCTGAAGCTAACCAAATAGTTTAATTGTGTTTTTGCGCATTATTGGAGAATCTACCATTGTCGTATTTTAGGGTTTGCAGAACTGTGAATTAGGGTTTTTTATTTAAGGAATAATTGGAACATAAGACCTAGGCCACCCAATTCAGCATACTCAGACGGTCTCAAAACGCGCCTCGCGCTCAATTTATGAGCCTCCACGAGCTATTCGCTATTTTTCAGAAACTGGCATAAGGGAACGATTCAAAAACCGTTGCTAATTGTTTTTGTGTTTCAGGAAAAATAAGCCAAGGAAGAAGAAGGGTGCGTGGCCATCAGTAATTGGTTGGTTCAAAAATTCGCGCTAAAAGTCCATTAACGCTTTGTTTTATTTGATATTAATTAATTGTTATATTGTAAACAAAACGCGTTGAGTGCTTCAGTGGTAAAGCTGGTTAGTGGTAATCCTCATGACCTGGGTTCGAGCCCCAGGTCCTCACCCCTTTGCAATATTATTTTCCTAATTATCATTCTATGCAGCGTCTCTCTTGAGGAACACCATGCACCCACAAAATCAAGCCTTTCACGCACATGATGAGATCAATCCAAGGGCTGTCGTTGGAAGCATACCATGATCGTTGGTCAACGCGTAGACACGCTAGGGGAAAAGTCAGCTAGGCCAAAGGCCATTGGGCCCAAATTGCTAAAGTTTCACCTCTCAATTGGGGACAGACACCCCCCTAGGTTTGAATTTTTATTTCTTTTCTTTATTTTACTTATTTCAAATATATTTTTTTCTTAATCAGTTTCTTTAATTTAATATTTTCACAAATAATATAAAAAACACAAAAAATCAGAAAAGACAAAAAATTAAATATATTTATTTAATTAATATTTTTGTAAATAAATTCATTAATTCACTTAGTTTTAAATTTAGGTTTTAATCTTAACATTTTTCACTAAAACTCAAAACTTGTAGAATTAGGGTTTAATTAATTTTTTATCCTTTTTTCTTTTATGTCACAATAATTAATTATTAAACTATTATTTACTTTTTATAATTAAATTGCATGTAAACAACTAGGTTAATATTAGGTTAAAAATTCAATACTTTTTTTTAATAAACTAAAACAACTAGAATTAGGGTTAGCATTTTATTTTTCTTTGTTCATAAAAATCATGAAATATAAAAATACCAAAAACAATTTCTTTAATTTAATTAGTTTAATCATTTTAATTTAATTTCGTAAAAAGGGTCCAACGCCCTCGCTTTTAATTCTTATTTAATTCGCGTGTTTATTTCTTTTTCGTATAATTTCATGTATCTCTCCCAAAGTCGTGTAATTAATTTCTCGCACTTTTACTTTTCTTTAATTCTTTATTTTTCTGTCAAATCGGGTCCTGGAAATTTTGGCGATGTGGACCTGCGCCTTTTGTAATAGCTTAGAATTTTTACCTTCTCGCAATATTTTAACTGCTAAACAAACGCATGCAAGAATGAATGGACAAAAATAAAAACAAACGCTGGATCACCTATACCATGACAAGATAAATGCAAATGAATCTGACACACAAATCACACACCACCCCTAGGGTACGCCTCACTGTTGCCTTGCCTCGAAAGGTGATCTTCGAGTAGAGGATGTCTTAGTAAGTCCTCATGATCCGGGAACCTGGCATGAGGGTAGCTTCTAAGGTGTCTTCCCATTGCTCTGGTGATCACCATGTCCCGAACCTCGAATTGACCCGAACACCTCCAACGGTGGTGCTACCTACCTCTCAATGGTGGGATGGCGCTACCTTAAAGGACATTTACACAGACAAATTCCTTAGGGTAGGTAGACGACTCTAGATACTTGCTCTAAATTTCAAAACAAAACTAAATACTTTTCACACCAACACATTTTCAAAAAAGCTTTCGAAAGCAATTTTTCAAACACTCTTGAGGACTGATACAAGAGTCGAACTGGAATTTTCAAGGAAACTTTTTAAACCCACAGTTGAAAAGCAAACAAACCATTCTTGAAAACACAATGAGCAAGTATCTAAGAGCCCATGGATAACCATGGATAGAAAGGGTGTTAACACCTTCCCTTTCTATAATCTACCTCCCGAACCGAGAGCAATCTCTATAAGGAATTTTTCTGTGCTTTTGTCCTTTCCATTTGGAGAAAATAAAAGACGGTGGCGACTCTTGCTTCCGCGACATTTCGTGAACCAGCATTAAACAGTCAGTTCCAGATCCACCGATCACAGGAGGCAATTGGACTGTGCAACCTTTGGGAGATTTTGAAGCCTGATCTTAGCAAACCTTGAAGAATATGGGAGGGCAAATTTTGGGGTACAACAGTTGCCCCTGTTCAATCTTCTTAGACCTGAGGATGTAGATTGGCTGGCGTGCCTTTCGTAATCCGAGGGTAGAAGATGATTTAACACTAGAGTGACCAGAAATTTACGCTCACATGTTAGCAGTATGATGTGGGGAATGGGCTTACAGATGCCATGTGGAGACTGATGGATAGGAGGATGGGCTTATAGATGCCATCTGGAAGTGTGACTGAACTTTGTCGGGAATGGGATTATAGATGCCATTTGGAGATTGTTGGTATGTGGAGAGATGGGCTTATAGATGCCATCGGGAGGTCGTCGATCGCGTAAGAGATTCCTTAGCGAGAATTTGCGTACCTGAGAAAGAAAAATAATTACCTGGCCCGTTATAGGAGTTGATCTTCAAACCCTTTATGTAGATGCGCCCTGGCTGGTTACAGGAATAGAATCTTTTAAACTCTTCAGACACACCCTGGCAAGATACAGGAATCGGGACTGGTAATGCTAGTCGTCAACAGATACACCCTGGCAAGATACAGGAATCGGATCCTCAAACTCTTCAGACACACCCTGGCAAGATACAGGAATCGGGACTGGTAATGTTAGTCGTCAACAGATACACCCTGGCAAGATACAGGAATCGGATCCTCAAACTCTTCAGACACACCCTGGCAAGATACAGGAATTGGGACTGGTAATGTTAGTCGTCAACAGATACACCCTGGTAAGATACAGGAATCAGATCCTCAAACTCTTCAGACACACCCTGGCAAGATACAGGAATCGGGACTGGTAATGCTAGTCGTCAACAGATACACCCTGGCAAGATATAGGAATCAGATCCTCAAACTCTTCAGACACACCCTGGCAAGATACAGGAATCGGGACTAGTAATGTTAGTCGTCAACAGATACACCCTGGCAAGATACAGGAATCGGGACTAGTAATGTTAGTCGTCAACAGATACACCCTGGCAAGATACAGGAATCGGATCCTCAAACTCTTCAGACACACCCTGGCAAGATACAGGAATCGGGACTGGTAATGTTAGTCGTCAACAGATACACCCTGGCAAGATACAGGAATCGGATCCTCAAACTCTTCAGACACACCCTGGCAAGATACAGGAATCGGGACTGGTAATGTTAGTCGTCAACAGATACACCCTGGCAAGATACAGGAATCAGATCCTCAAACTCTTCAGACACACCCTGGCAAGATACGGGAATCGGAACTGGTAATGTTAGTCGTCAACAGATACACCCTGGCAAGATACAGGAATCGGATCCTCAAACTCTTCAGACACACCCTGACAAGATACAGGAATCGGGACTGGTAACGTTAGTCGTTAACATATACACCCTGGCAAGATACAGGAATCGGATCCTCAGACTCTTCAGACACACCCTGGCAAGATACAGGAATCGGGACTGGTAATGTTAGTCGTCAACAGATACACCCTGGCAAGATACAGGAATCGGATCCTCAAACTCTTCAGACACACCCTGGCAAGATACATGAATCAGGACTGGTAATGTTAGTCATCAACAGATACACCCTGGCAAGATACAGGAATCGGATCCTCAAACTCTTCAGACACACCCTGGCAAGATACAGGAATCGGGACTGGTAATGCTAGTCGTCAACAGATACACCCTGGCAAGATACAGGAATCGGATCCTCAAACTCTTCAGACACACCCTGGCAAGATACAGGAATCGGGACTGGTAATGTTAGTCATCAACAGATACACCCTGGCAAGATACAGGAATCGGATCCTCAAACTCTTCAGACGCACCCTGGCAAGATACAGGAATCGGGTCTGGTAATGCTAGTCGTCAACAGATACACCCTGGCAAGATACAGGAATCGGATCCTCAAACTCTTCAGACACACCCTGGCAAGATACAGGAATCGGGACTGGAACTTCAACAGGTTTCGTCTCAGAGAAATCTTTAGGAATCGATTTATCTTGGCTAGAGGAGGCCTTGGAATAACTTTTTACGGGAGAGGCATCAGAAAATTCTTTAGGAATTGATTTCACTGGATTTTGGATTATCATCAGAAAAATCTTTAGGAATCGATTTAACTGGCTTTGTCTTCTTTCATTGGGTTAGCATCAGAAAAATCTTTAGGAGTTGATTTAACTGGATCGGCTTCAGGAAAATCTTTAGGAATTGATTTAACTGGACCAGAGAAGGCCTTTGACTGGATCGGCATCAGAAAAATCTTTAGGAGTCGATTTAACTGGACCAGGCAAGGTCTTGGAATCTTCAATTGGGTCTTCATTAGGAAAATCTTTAGGAATCGATTTAACTGGACCAGAGAAGGCCTTTGACTGGATCGGCATCAGAAAAATCTTTAGGAGTTGATTTAACTGGACCAGGCAAGGTCTTGGAATCTTCAACTGGGTCTTCATCAGGAAAATCTTTAGGAATCGATTTAACCGGACCGGAGAAGGCCTTTGACTGGATCGGCATCAGAAAAATCTTTAGGAGTCGATTTAACTGGACCAGGCAATGTCTTGGAATAGCTGAGAACTTAACTGGATCTTTCCTGAAATGTAAAAATCAGTCGTATGCAATGCATGCCATGGATCAAGCAATGATGTTCTCAACATAAATGAGATTGTAAGATATGATGCGTTTATGCACGTATCATGATGTATGACAATGTGATGTTTTTGAACGTATTTTCGTCTAGGAAAATATATCCTTGACGAATGCCGGGAGTTAAATCCTGGGCTGATGTTGAAGAGAGTTCTTCGTTTTCGCTGGGGACGAAGATTGCAAGAATGAACCGGTAGGAGAGAATGACTCCGTTGGGGAATAAACTTGGCGAATAGATTGCTCTGCGGGGAGAAATTACTCTAGCGATCTTGCTGGGGGACACTACTCTGTGGGAAGAGAGGTACTTTGTTGAGATGTTGATGATAACTCCACTGGGGATACCGTTATTGAGTTATGTTGAAGAATATGATGAACTCCGCTGGGGGAATAGGAAGACTTCGCCGGGGACGATCTTTCCATGGTTATTGGCTGAGGATAACCCAGTTATATCCTGGTGGGGAAATAACCTTCTGAATAGAGCCGGGAGACGCGTTCGTGCTCTGCAGGGGATAAGCTTCCAGAATCTACTGGGGATAAGCTTCCTGCTGGCGAGATGGATTCAAACTTTCCCGGGGAGGCTTTTAGACTGGACTTTCCTGGGGAAATTAATTTGAGATGCACTGGGGAAGTGGCTCCACTGAATGTGCGGTATACCGTCGGGGAACAATCTTAGATCAAGACTGTCGGGGATGATTTTTAAGAATGTTTGTATACTCCGTTGAGGAATATTGAGATCTGCTGGGGATAATCCAACTTCCATAAGGCTGACGGTATTACTTTGCTTGGGGAGAGTATGTTGACTTGCTGGCTCACTCTCTGGGGAATTAAGATATCTTGGTCATTCTTCAGCTGAACTTGTCTTGGTACCTTGATGGCAGAGCAACTAGATCGCTTAGACAACTCATTATTGCCCTAGTTTCAGTGGGAGAAGGCACCCGTGGGGGTAATTGACAAATCTTGTGGTAGACAACTGACGAGATGCCAGGACATAGTCGTACGCTTTGATCCCTAATTTTTGCCTGGGCCGCCCTTTCGGGTTTTCAGTCCACCGGGATACCCTTTTTTGCCCAAGCCGCCTTTTCAGGTTTTCGACTTGCCGGGTGTACAGATTTTTTTTCATTTCATCCCTTGTTTTTGCCCGAACCCTTTTGGTTCGCCGGGAAGCCCTTATTTTTGCCTAGGTGTGTCAGCCTAGCGGGTCTTTGATTTTGCGTAGTATTTTTTTCGACTATATCCATGCTCTCAGAGAGCAGGGAGTTGTCACTGTCAGTAGTATTGCGTAGCCGTACCACTAGAAGATGTCTGATCAGGCAAGATTCGTTGTCGGAATGCCCCAAGTGACTCAGGCGGAGATTTTCCCCAGGCTGTTTGGCCTTTGAGAGATTCTCCGAATCTTGATTGGACTGCCCCAGCTAATAGACCATGGTCATGTCTGCCCCTTGATTGGAGGTGCTTCTTCCATTGGAGGTGACTCTTTTGTTGAGAAGACCTTCATTCATCGGATATTCGTTGCGCAAAGTTCTCTGTTGTTCAAACAAATAATCATACGCAAACAATGTTATCTTAAGAATGCAAAGCTTATGTCTGTCTTGAAATTTTTGAAAATGCATTTTTCAATAAAAGCAAGTGAGTTTTTTTTGTAAACTGTGATGTCAACTCGTTATTTTACCGCAAGCCTTAAGGAGTCAGGATACCTTTCGTAACAGTATGCTTTCGAACTAACCCATGCTTCAGCTAGGACTTTTAAGGGTTATAACGTGGCCTGGTTCACGGTTTAAGAAACAAAGGATAAAGGCTCAAATTATTTGTACCCACCCACTCTTCGTGATGTTCTTCAAACCTAAGCTCAGTTGATCGTGCGTTAGACCTTGTTTGAGTCTTTGTCCTGATGTTCCAATGATGGTTCAGATATTGATGATTTATTCTGAATAGGCAGTCATTTTTTGTTTTTGTTGAGGGTTTGTATGACCTCTTTCTTTTTGATTTCGCTATCCCTAAATTTTGCCTGAACTGTTTCTTTTGTGATTACAGTCAGCGGGATGCCCCAGTTTTGTAAGTCTCCTTCATAGGTTTTGACTTATTGGGTTTTTATTTTTGAGAGACAATGACTGCCTGTCTTTATGATTATTTGGAACCATCACTGTCTTCTTTTTTTTGTAAGGACCTCTTCGGTGCCATTCGTTATGCACTTGGATCAACTGAGAGAACTACCCTGCCCCAGGTTATGATTAAGGGTTTTAATTTTCGAAAAGAAAAACTCCTACTTCTTTGGCTCGAAGGGGTTGACGAGGGATTATCTTCCTTATAACTCCAGTTTTTTAGGAATTGAAACAATGCCTGTACCTCATCAGCGGGGTCTGTTCAAAAGCATATTGTAGATTCGTGGTATCGTTTTCGTCATCCTCCCTCAAGAGGCTTAGAATTATTAATTGAGAGTTGATCATCACAGAATATGAAAACAGTTTGAATATAGCGAATGCGAATATGTTGATTCAAAACAGACATGTGCGATGCATTGATAAAGTAATAAAGTTTGCTATGACAATAATTGTTTGAACAATCAAAAGAAAATTACAACTTGAAAAATTCTAATGAACAAAAATCCTCTAGCTTGAACTAGTCATTTCTCAGCGGAAGATTTTCATCTCGCCATCTGGCATGAACTCCAGCACCCTTTCGTCAATCAAGTCCTGGATTTTGTTCTTCAAGGTCCAACAGTCATCTGTAGCATGCCCCGGGCTGTCTGAATGATAAGCGCAGCGGGTGTTGGGGTTATACCTTGAAGGTGTCATATTCGGATTTTTAGGAGGGTCCTTTAGAGTGATCAGATTGACCTCCAACAAGCGCTTCAGTATAAAGGATGATGGTATATCAGTCTCCGAGAAATGTCTTCCAGGCGTATATCGTTTACGCTGACTACCCCGTTGAGGCTGGGCTCGTGACCCTGAAGCAAGCTGAGGAGATTTTCCCTTGTCTTCTTGCCCCGCATGTGGTTGAATGATGACTGGAACTTCAACCTTGGTTGTTTGCCCCACTGGATTATTTTGAAGCAGCTTGGT
Organism: Vicia faba; assembly: GCA_948472305.1. Classification (NCBI taxonomy): domain Eukaryota; kingdom Viridiplantae; phylum Streptophyta; class Magnoliopsida; order Fabales; family Fabaceae; genus Vicia; species Vicia faba. The sequence continues at coordinate 156,417,443 of OX451741.1, read as the reverse complement.
GACGAGGACCCAAAGCTCTTCTTGTTTTTGAGCTAAGTCCTGAATGAGAGTCATTTGGCCCATCAACTGCCCCATCATTTGGATCTTCATGGTTGCCAACTCAATTTGTAGCCCTTCCAGTTGATCGTTCCTGATACCCCCTGCATTCCCTAGGGTCAAGTTCCTTGTGAGGAGAGCCTTTATTTCTTCTTGCCCCTGGGATAGGTTCAAGAACATTTCTTGCAGTTGGGCGTTTTGAGCCCGGAGATCTTGGTTGTCCGGTTGGAAAGCCATTGCTGAAATAAACAGCGAAGGAGATGAGTGACCTGTCAAAAGAGTACATGTAATGCAATGATATGTATGATATGAATGTAATGTTTTCAAGGACCTCGCAGGGTAAACAAGGAGATTGTTAGCATTTGAATTTGTAGCTTGATTGAAGGAACTCCATGTTGCTGAGAATCCTTCTTCAAGGGTCAAGGCTCACTATATCGAGTGGGTCATAGCCCCTGACTCAAGTCATCAACCTTGTTTTGCTTTCCAAATAACCTTGGCTAGGGGAACCTTCTTCAAGAGTCAAAGCTCACCATATCAAGTGGGTCACAGCCCCTGACAATTTTGGCTCGGGGAATCTTCTTCAAGTGTCAAAGCTCACCATATCCAGTGGGTCATAGCCTCTGACAACCTTGGCTGGAGGAAAATAAATCCTCTTTGCCCCTTGCTAGACGTTTGATTCATCATGACCTGCATCGCAAGCCCCTTGAGATCCTTGAAATGGATTAGTCCTTATGCAGGATGCATGCAATGGTATGATGCTATGCTATGCATGGAGTAAAGTAGGTAAACCCTGTTATGAGTCTCAATTAAGGACTGTAAACAAAACCTGCAAGAAACTCAAGTGTCAGATAACAAGCCTGCAAATAGTCAAGTTGGAAGGCACACAAGTCACACAAGAGAAGCCCTTAGAGTTTAGGCCAGCATGGGGTCTAGGTATTACCCTCTTTCAGTTTGTTGGTTAAGACCTGTCCTATCAGAATTAACCGGGTTCTAGAGGATCCCAATATCACTGACTACCCTCAATCGGTCATAACTCCAGCATCACAATCTTTTCTTGCGGCCAGAACCATCACGAGAGTTTAGCCTCAATGGGCGTAGCATACTGCTACTGTTCTATTGGCCAAGTTGGGTCATTTAAGGTTCTAAGGTCGGTTGGTGCTTAATGACTCCTCAGAAGACCCATATTCTCCTCGTTGCAACACAAGGGATATCGGTACAGACCAAGGTGCCACACCAACGTAGCCACTGCTTCACCCATGTCGGTCTACGCCGGACAGGTCCCTCACAGCTTATGCTACCTAACAGGGTATCCCCGGATCCAGGTTAGGATCTATGTAACTCCGATGCAACCCACAATAATAAAGCAAACAAAGCACAACAATTGAAAACACAGTTATGAACTATCCTAAGGTACACTCACTTTATAAGATCCCCAACAGAGTCGCCAGTTCTGTGATCGGTGGATCTGGAACTGACAGTTTAACGCTGGTTTCGCGAAATGTCGCGGAAGCAAGAGTCGCCACCGTCTTTTATTTTCTCCAACAGGGAAAGGACAAAAGCACAGCAAAATTCCTTATTGAGATTAGCTCTCGGTTCGGGAGGTAGATTTATAGAAAGGGAAGGTGTTAGCACCCTTTCTATCCATGGTTATCCATGGGCTCTTAGATACTTGCTCATTTGTGTTTTCAAAATGTTTGTTTGCTTTTCAAAGTGTGAGTGGGTTTGAAAAAGTTTCTTTGAAAGTTTCAGATCGACTCTTGTATCAGTCCTCAAGAGTGTTTGAAAAATTGTTTTTGAAAGCTTTTTGAAAAGTGTCGGTGTGAAAAGAAGTTTTGATTTGTTTTGAATTAGAGCAAGTATCTACGAGTCATCTACCTACCCTAAGGAATTAGGCTGTGTAAATGTCCTTAAGGTAGTGCCATCCCACCATTGAGAGGTAGGTAGCACCACCGTTGGAGGTGTTCGGGTCAATTCGAGGGTTAGGGACAGTGTGGTCACAAGAGCAACAGTAGGACACCTTAGAAGCTACCCTTATGCCATTGATCTTTTTATTCCGAGGCAACTATTCTGAGGCAACCGTTTCGAGGAAACTAGATCAACGGACCATAAGGACTCACTAAGACGTCCTATACTCGACGACCACGTTTCGAGGGGCAAGGCAACAGTGAGGCGTACCCTAAGAGTGGTGTGTGAATTCGTGTATTGTTTTCAATTATGTTTTATCTTGTCATGCATTGGGTGAGCTACGCTTTGATTTTATTTGGGCCATTCATTCTTTCATGCAAAGTTTAGCAGTTAAGAGGTGCGGAAATTAAAATGCAGAAAATAAAGTCCTACGCTATTACAAGGCGCGAGTCTATACATCGCCAAATTAACAAAGACCCGTTTTTTTTAATAAAGTACGGAAAGTAAATAAATTTCCTAATTACTATTACAAGGCTTTGAACAATTACATAATATTTGAAACAAAAAATAAAGACAAACGCGCGAAAAGAAATTAGAATCGAATATGCGAGGGCGTTGGACCCTTTAAAGATTAAATTGAAATTTAAAAGTTGATTAATGATTAAATTAAGAAAAGAAATTATTTTTATGTTTTTTTTTGGTATTTATGAAATAAAGAAAATTAATTGAATTTAGAAATTAAATAAAACCCTAGTTCTAAATTATTTTAATTGTTGAAGAAAATATTTAAGTTTTAACCTAATTTACCCTAATTAATTAATCACATGTTTATTTACAAAATTAATTAATAGTTAATAATAATAATAAGAAGAAAAAAAATTATTTTATTAAGAAAAAGAATAAAAATGCTAAAACCTAATTTCTACATTTTTTAGTTATTAAGAAAACATTAAAATTGAAAACCTAAATTAACCTAAATTGATTATTAAAAATTTATTTACAAAAATATTAATGACTTAAATGTTAAATAAAACATATTTTTATTTTTATGATTTCTGATTTTTTTTTTGTATTATGAAAATTATTTTGTGAATTAAAAGAAACAATTAAAATAATTAAAATAAATAAAAGAGAAAAGAAAAAGAGAGGAAGAATATACAAACAATGGGGGGTCTGACCCAATTTAGGAGGTTTTCTGCAAGCAGTTTGGCCCATTCAATTCCAGGCCCCTTTGACTTTTGTGGTTGCGTATGGAATAGTTGACTAAGGCGTATGATAAACTGCAGGTTCTGGCCTTTGGATTGGCCTTCTGGACACTTGGCAGGCACACACGTATGCGTACATGGTGGATCGTTGGGTAGAAACTGCACCTAATCACGTTACAACAAAAGGTATTGAGAATATGGGGGACCTGGGAATCGAACCCAGGTCCCAATACCTGCATGCCAACGCATCTACCAATGGAGCTAGTGCGTTTCTTTGTTAGTTTAGTGGACAATGATTATTATGAGAGAGAAAATAATATTATGCTGGAAGAATAAAAAAAAACGCGCCAATGTTTAAACTATCCAACCACCAGCCAACAACTCAGCGTCTTCTCCCTTGCTTCTTCGTTTTTGCCTGAAAATAACAAATGGATAGCGGGGGTTTTAAACCCCCACTAAACTCAAACCTGCAAAATAGCGATTAGAGCATGGTTAAAAAGAAAAAGGGCGCGAGGTATGGATTCTATTCGTCAGGATGTCACGATTTTAATGGTGTAGGTCTTATTGTCTAATTTTCCCAGATGAAGAAACCCCTCTTTTGGAGCTTCAGAAACCCTAGCAAGCGTTAATGGCAACCTTCTATACAGGCAGCCATTCTTCAATTCAAGGATACCATTAGCTTCAGAATGTTCATGTTAGTGTAAATCAACAATAAAAATGCATGAATAATGCCTAGAAAACAAAACACGATTAAGGAAAATTTCAAGAAAAGTTTGATTCTGTTATACCGATTCCTTGAGTATGGAGGGTTAGCTTTGATTTGAATAGTTTCCTGGATGTGTCAGGAGTGTATTGGAATGGTTTTTTTGCTTTGAAACGAGCTCTAGCTAGGTTTTCAGTTTTGAGATTTTTTATCAAAAGTTGCAAGTTTGTTCTTCAGGTTTCTGCGCAGCTTGTGTGTCTCTAGCCTTAGGTTTCAATTGTGTACAAGTATATGAAGGGAATTAGGTCAAAAGTCAGCCCAAAATCCATTGTTTTAATGGTTTTGAATATTTGATTTTCCATGATCTTTTCCAATCCTTTTTGCCATGGAAACTTGCCTATTTTGGAAGATTTGGTCTCTTGAGAAGGCACACGAAATATTGAGGTCATGATGGAAGGATTTGCTGCATCAAAAAGATTTAAAATCATTATTTAGTATTTTTCTCATATTTAATTTTAATTAAATGAATTAATAGGATTAAAAATTCATTTAATTAATTAAAAATAAGAAAATAACTCCCTTTTAGCTTAGTGGGTCGTGCATAGCTTTTGGGTGATGATTCATGGAAGGAATCGAGGCCCATTAGCATTTTTGAGACATTTGAAGCAAAGTTGACTTTTCAAAATTCCCAAAAATTTCCCAACTTCCACAAGGCATATCTTTCTCAATTTTTAAGCCTTGATCATGTTCTTGGACATTTTGGAAAGGTCTTGAAGTCCTCTAACCAATTCCTTTGGTCCCATGTCATTTTGATTTACCAATCTCAAGTTATGATCTTTGACTTAAAGTGCCTTTTTGTTGACTTTTGAAAATGACCTATAATGTTGAGATTGATAACATTTTTTGAGAGCATTTCTTGGACTTGAAGTGTGAAGATGAGTTGTAGGAAATGTCATTCTATTCAAAATGAGCTTTGGATGGAATTTTTCTGATAAACCATGTGGAAGTTATGCCCTGTTCAATTTGCAGTTGACTTTTTCAACTGTCCAAAAATAGAAACTTTTGCATCTTGAGACTTTTTGAGCCATGCCTTGAGAATCATGATCAAGAATTGATCAAATGGTGTTTGTGGATTCAAAATAAGATGTTGACCAAAAATTTGGACTTTTGACTGTCAAATGACCATTTTGCCCCTGTAGTTGACTGTGAAGCAATTAGGGTTTTTGGACTGTGCAATCTGGTGCTGTGAGTCTTGAAACTTGGCATATGGATGCTTGACAATGTTTGTAGGCATGTGGGACTTGATTGGACCCTTGGAAACTTCAATTTCTTTTCCAGAACTAAAACCCTAATTTTTTGACTGTTAGGAGGCAATTGGACTGTGCAACCTTTGGGAGATTTTGAAGCCTGATCTTAGCAAACCTTGAAGAATATGGGAGGGCAAATTTTGGGGTACAACAATACTCATTCTAAAACACAAACAAGCATCTGGCCGGATGGACGAAGCTATCACCTTTGAGCCAAAGGGGGTTGGTTCGATCCCCACCCCATGCATCTTATGTTCTTAGTTTTTCTAACCCTTGTTTTTCATCCTATTTAATAAACTTTTTTCTAATTAACCCATTAACAAAAATCATAAAATACCTTTTCAAAACATAATTAGTTTTATGTTTATTTCTTAACCAATTAATTTTTTCTAATTAATTAAACTTTAGGTTTTTATTTATTAAAATGAATTAGAAATTAGGTTTTTATTACTTTTAACACTTAAATTATTTTCTACAAAAACACCAAAAATATATTTTCTAACAAATAGAATCTTAAGGTTTTAAACATCTTTTTCTAACACTTTCATTCATATTTTTCCAATTATTTTCTTAGTCAAGTGTATAGGACGCACTCTCTAATGTAATAGCTTAGATTTATCTTTTTGTATTTTTTTCCTATTATGTAACTGTTCACAGGATGTAATAGCTTATGTTTAATTTTCCACACTTTACATTCCGCACATTATTTTTTTAACTATTAGTAATTAGGGTTTGCATGAAAAGACTAATAATTATACATAGAAAACCTAATTCTCAAGACTAAATAATTGAATTAACACACAACAACACTTTCACCTTTAGAGTAACCCCTCTTATTGCCTTACGAGCATTGGTCATGTCCCTCGAAAGTAAGAATGCTTTAGCAAAAGACCCTCGATACAATCATCATAGTCCCTACGATATAAAAGATCATAGTCTCTCGATGTCCCTCGAGTTCCCTACAAAAAGATGATCTAGTCCCTCGGTGACCCAACGAATAATATGACGATGGTCCCTTCGAATTGCTAAAGTATCCTTACATGTTGCTTTCCATGACCATACGATGACCCTACCCCTGTCCCTTCACATCCAATAGATAGGATAACCTACCAACTAATGGTATGGATAATACTATCTCCAAAGGAAAAGGAAAAGAGTAGGAAAGACAAAAACCTAGTGGGTAGGACTCTTGAATTCTTGCTCACAAACAAAACATTTTCTCACCTCACACTTTAAAAAAATAAATATTTTACAAAACACTTTGTATACATTCTTAAGGATAGATACAAGGACTATTACAAAGTCTGCCTTACATTGGCATTTCAAAATATTTCCAAAAAATTCACACACAAAAACTAAGTGAGATAAGAAATCAAGAGCCCGTAGATAACTACGGATGTAAAGGGTGCTAACACATTCCCTTTACAAAATTTACCCCCCGAACTCAAAATATTTCAAAGGTCTTTCCTATTCTTTTCATCTTTCCTAAGTCTTGGATAAAAGAAAAGTCGGTGGCAACTCTTGCTAACCGCATATTTTCAATATGGTGGCAGAACCGGCTGTTATATTGGTTTGCGTTTATTTGTTTGTGAATGTCGCGGTAAGCAAGAGTCGCCACAAACTTTTCTTTTATCCAACAAAGGAAAGGGTGAAAAGAACAGAAAAATACCTTTTTTGAGATTTTCTGAGTAAGGGGGGTAGATTATGAAAAGGGAAGGTGTTAGCACCATTTTCATCCGTAATTATCTACGGGCTCTTAGGTACTTGCTCATTTTGAAAATTGCTTTCGTGTTTGTGTGCTTTGAAAAGTTTGTTTGCTTTATAATAACTCTTGTATCAGTTCTCAAGAGTGTGATAAAGCGTTTTGAAAACTTTGTTTGAAAACTGTTTGAAGTGTTTTTGAAAATAAGTTTGAAAGTATGTAAGTGTAAAAAAAGATTTGAGCAAGTACTTAGTAGTTATCTACCTACTCGAAAAAAGGGTGTTCTTTTCCTAGTACCCTTTAGACAGTGCTATCCTACTATTAGTGAGTAGGTAGCCCTATAGTCGTATGTTGAGGGTTTATCAAAAGGGAAGTTTATGGTCATTGAAGGCAACATGTAGAGATATCTTAGCATTCGAAGGGGATGCCATCATATAGGCAACATTGAGGGACAAGATCATTTACCGAAAGGCAACTCGATGGACGTTTTAGGGACCATGATCTTTTATGATGACTTTTATACCGAGGGTCTTTGCTAAGATATCCCTACGTTCGAGGGACATGACCATTTCCGAGGCAACCAAGTGAGAAATACCCTAAGGATACAAGTGTGAGAAGTGTGTTTTTTTTCCAGTTATATTATCTTGAAGTTAGTTATCTACGATTAATTTGATTAATCTTGTCATGCACTCCTACTTATAGCAATTATATACAAGCATATAAAGTATAAAAGCGAGAAATAAAGAGGGCCCTACGCTATTACAAGGCTTTGGTGCAGATACATAAGCAATTGACTGAAAGTAAAAATGCGGAAATAAAACCCTAATTAAGCTATTACAAACCGAGCGCAGTTACATCAATAATGAAAAATAATCGTTCGGCAAAAATAATTAAGCGCAATAATCAAAAACTGGAGAAAAGATTCAAAACCCTACAAATCTAATTTGATTATTAAAATATATATTTTTGGGATTTTTATGAAAAAAGGTTTGAATTTAACCTAATTTTTCTAATTAATTTTAATTGATGGAAAATAAATTAAAGTTGGTGAAATTAATTTATTTACAAAAATTAATTTATTAAAAAAAACTAAATCCTATTTTTTGTGATTTTAATTTTATGATTTTTTATGAAAAAAAATTGATTAACAAAAAATAGTTAAACTAAATAATGATAATAAATAAAAACAAACTAGAAAAGATTAGAAATTTCCTCTGAGAGGGGTGTAGGCCCAAATTGGAGGGTGTTGTTGCTGAATTCTGCCAAGCCTAAGTATGGTTGGCCCATAGCAAGCATTGTATTCAATGGGAGGCTTGTTGGGATGTCCACCATGGAGATGCAGCCTGGAAGCGTGAGATCTGGCCAAGGAACGATCCAAGGGTGAGGATCTGGAGATCTATGGTGTGCGCGCTTGGAATGAAGGCACTGAATCTACAAACAAGTGTTAAGAAAAATAATATGTAGGAGGCAGAGGTCAAACCCCTGACCTCCTACACACGCACGCTGAAAATCCTCCACTTGTACCATTGAGCCAACGCTTCATTCATTATATCAAATACAAATAAGATATTATACAACATAATGAGTCAGTGATGTAATAAAACGCGTGCGAGGTTCAAACTGTCCAACCAGGTTTGGACACACCATCATCTTCTCCATAGGAATTGTCATTTTAGATAGGACTTTTACCTATAGACATATGCTGTAACTATAAACATGTGAATCTCAAAAATTAACACCAGGCAAGATAAATCAAATCTAATTACATAGATCAACTGGGTTTGATCTCTTGAGTGAAATGGTGTTCATCTCTGGCCTTGATTTTTCCTAAAACGAAAAGCCCTAAAATGAACCTTTAAACCATAACAATGGAAGGTTATCAAATATGCCTCAAAACTCATAATTAATTATATAAATATATTCTAAATGATGATACAAACATGAATGTATATTTAGAAATCGTTTATAATGCGTAAATTCTCAAAACAAAATTCAAGAATGAAGAACAAACTGTGAATCTGTATGTGCGGTTTCTGAAGGTGTTAAGGCGTGGTAATGGTCCAAATAGCTCCCCAAATACTGCTAGGAATTGATAGATAGCCTTGAAAGTCCCCGAATCTCCTTTTAGCAGAAAATCCAATCACCACTTTCTTTGTCAAAAGTTGAGTTTTTTTCTCCCAATTCACACGACCAATCCTTGTTTTTCTGCTCTGGGAATGTTATGAATATATAATAGAACAAATTAGGTCGACAAAAACAGATGCAATCTTGAAAAATTATGGAAAAAAGATTTGATTTGCTATGGATATTTTTAGTTTCTAAAATAGGCCAAATCTTGCTATTTTTGTTCCAATCATTCCTTGCACGAAATCCTTGAGTTGCTAGCTGATCATAGACTCATAATATGCTCATAAAATCAAATCTTGGATTTTATTTCATTATTCCACTATTTAAATTGATTTATTTTGATTTAAATGAATAAAAAATCAAAACAAATAATAAAAATAATAAAATAATAAGTGGTTAAGCTCAGGGGTCGTGGGCCATCTTAGGAATAAGTTTCAAACAAGAAAACATGGGCCCATTTGGAAAAATATAAATTTTTCTCAATGCACATTTCCAAAATTTGGTCAACTTTAGCAATGCATATCTCTTTTATTTTTGACCCTGAGAGGGTGTTCTTGGACTTTTTAGAAATCTTAGGATGTTCTCTAAGCAACCCTTTTGGTTTCATATAAATTGAATCTTCCATGTTCATATAAGGAGCTTCGACCCAAAAGGTGTTTTTGTTGACTTTTTGAAATGACCTATAATGTATGAACTTGTAACTTTTGATTGAGGCATTTCTTGACCTTGAGCGTTGAAGAGAAGTTGTAAGGCATTGGATTCTCTTCAAAATGAGCCTTTGTTGGAAAATTTCTAATAAAGTGTGAGAAAGTTATGCCTGGTCAAAGTTTGGTTGACTATTCCTATAGAAACCTTAAATTGCCATTTTTGATTTTTGATAAGTTGGGAGCATTTCTTGAGGAATCATGATAAACCCTTGATAAAATGATGGAGATTACTTCAAAATTTTGATGTTGATAAAAAATCTTTGAAGTTTGACTATACTTGGGTCACAGTTTACTTTTGACCTAGTACAGTTGATTTTCAAATACTTGAGCAGTTGACTGAGCAAACTTGTTGTGTAAGGCATGAAACTTGACATGGGTGATCTTGGGGACATACTAGGGCAATGGAGAATATTTGGGACCCTTAGGACTCAACCATCTTACTTGAAATTGAAACCCTAGTTTAGGATTATTGTCTTAAGAGGAGGATTTGTCTAGTCAATCCTTAGTCAACTTGATTAATTGAAGATCTTTGGAGGAATGTGTTGAGTGAAATGAGAGGACAAATTTTGGGGTACAACAGTTGTCCCTGTTCAATCTTCTTAAACCTGAGGATGATGATTGGCTGGTCTGCCTTTCGTGATCTGAAGGTGGAATATGATTGAACACTAGAGTGCCCAGAAATTTGTACTTGTCTGAAATGATATTGGTAGTTGATGACGTCGGGAATGGGGTTACATATGCCATTTGTAAGAGATGACAAAATATCATCGGAGATGGGCTTAAAGATTCCATCCAGGGAATGTGGCTGAGGGTCGTCGGAGATGGGCTTAAAGATTCCATCCAGAATAATAACGATTCATGAGATATTCCTTTGTGAGAACTTCTATTCCTATTGTTGAGGAGGACTCCGCTGAGGAATGTTGGTCTCTATTTTGGGGAATAGAGTTTAGGAGCTTCAGTTGACCACTACTCTACTGGGGAGTCATCTCTTGATTGAAGATACGGGAGTGAACTGCTATCTGGTCGTATTCTAGGCTTCATAGTGACTTATTAGGGAAATGAGATTAAACTGTTAACTGGTCGTACTCCAGGATTTGTAGTTTCTCAAACTGTTATCTGGTTGGAATCCAGGCTTTACAGTGGCTTGCTGAGGATAATAAGGCTAACTGTTATCTGGTCGTGCACCAGGCTTCATAGTGACTTACTGGGGGAATGAGATTAAACTGTTATCTGGTCGTACTCTAGGCTTTGCAGTTTCTCAAACTATTATCTGGTCGCAATCCATGCTTCAGTGACTTGAACTGTTATCTGGTCGTGTCCAGGCTTCAATAATTTGGAGAAATTAAGTTGTTATCTGGTCGGATCAAGGCTTCAACTTGAACTTAAGGTATACTATTATCTGGTTGAGTCCAGGCTTCATAGTGATTGACAGAGTACACTTCTATCTGGTCGTTCCAGGCTTCGCAGCATCTTATATTGTTATCTGGTCAGATTCCAGGCTTCACAGTGTCTTGAGTTGTTGATTGACTATTGTCCGATCAGTTTCCGAGCTTCATAGCTTCTTTAAATAGATGAAAGTCTTGGAACATCTTCAACTGGCATAATAATCAGAGAGACCTTAGTGTCGACCTGTCTAACCCAGGGAAAATCTTAGGTTAACTTTGACTGGCATAATAATCAGGAGAATCTTAGCATCGATTCAACTGACCCATAAGAAAGTCTTAGAACCTCTTCCACTGAAATGGTAATCAGAGAGATCTTAGTGTTGACCTGTCTGACCCATGGAAAATATTAGGTTAATTTTGACTGGCATAATAATCAGGAGAATCTTAGCATCAATTCAACTGACCCAGACGAAAGTCTTGGAACCTCTTCCACTGGAATGGTAATCAGAGAGATCTTAGTGTCGACCTTTCTGACCCAGGGAAAATCTTAGGTTAACTTTAACTGGCATAGTAATCAGCAGAATCTTAGAATCTATTCAACTTACCCAGACGAAAGTCTTGGAACCTCTTCCACTAGAATGGTAATCAGAGAGATATTAGTGTCGATCTGGCTAATCCAGAGAAAATCTTAGGTTAACTTTGACTGGCATAGTAATTAGGAGAATCTTAGCATCGATTCAACTGACCCAGATGAAAGTCTTGGAATATCTTCCACTGGAAAGGTAATCAGAGAGATCTTAGTGTCGACCTGTCTGACCCAGGGGAAATCTTGTGAGGACATCTTTCTAAAGAAAAATTTGGAATAGCCCTTTGTTAGACGTAGCTTGTTGATTTGGTCTTTTCCCTGAAAGGTAAAGAGTTAGTCGTATGCAATGTCATGATGTATGAAATGCATTTTGATGATGTTCTCAAAATAAATGAGATTGTGTTGTATGCAATATGTATGTGTATGCCATGATGTATGAATATGGGATGCTATTGCAGTACTTCTTAGTCGGGGAAAATAAATTTCGGACTGCTGCTGAAGAGTATGGGGAAGCTGAATTCTTCATTTCCATTGGGGATGGTGAACGACTATGCTAGGGATTTACTCCTTTCTGTTTGTGAGTATTCTGCCGGGGAGAGACTCTGTCTGAGAACAACTCTGCAGGGGAATAACTCTGTTTGAGAGAGGAGATGCTTTGCTGGAAGATTTTGCCGATTCGGAGAAATAAACTTCGCTAAGAGATGAACTTCCGCAGCTGGAAAAATAAACTTTGTCGGGGATTGAGCTTCCGCCTTCATAGAAATAAATTTTGCTCGGGAGAAATCTTTATAAACCGTTTGTGATTATAAAACTCAGCTGGAGAATATAGATATCGGCTCTTTGAAGGAACTTTGCTGGGGAAAGTAACTCCTGTTTGGGGAATGTTGTACCCCAAAATTTGCCCTCCCATATTCATCAAAGATTTGTCAAGTCAAGGTCACAAAATTCCCCAAGGGTTGTGCAGCTCAACTGTCTCCTAGACAGTCAAAACTAGGGTTTGGGTTCTGATCAAGAAAAGGAAGTTTTCAAAGGCCCAATCAAGTCTCATATGCCTACAAAGATGGTCAAGTATCCTCATATCAAGTTTCAAGGCATTCAGCTCAAAATTGCACAGTCAAAACCCTAGATTGCACTACAGTCAACTGTAGGGGCAAAATGGTCATTTGACAGTCAAAAGTTCAAATTTTTGGTCAACATATCATTTTTAAGCCACAAACATCATGTGATCAATGCTTGATCATGATTCTCAAAATTTGGCTCAGAAATCATCAAAGATGCAAAAGTTGCTATATTTGGACAGCTGAAAAAGTCAACTGAAATTGACCAGGGCATAACTTTCACATGGATTATCAGAAAAATTCCATCCAAAGCTCATTTTTAATAGAAAGACATTTCCTACAATTCATCTTCATATTCCAAGTCCAAGAAATGCTCTCACAAAAAGTTATCAATTTCAACATTATAGGTCATTTTCAAAAGTCAACAAAAAGGGACTTTAAGTCAAAGGACATAACTTGAGATTGGTAAATTAAAATGACATGGGACCAAAGGCATTGGTTAGAGGACTCAAAGACCTTTCCAAAATGTCCAAGAACATGTGAAAAGCTTAAAAATTGAGCAAGTTATGCCTTGTGGAAGTTGGGAAATTTTTGGGAATTTTGAAAAGTCAACATTGATGCAAATGATCCAAAAATGCAAATGGGCCCATTTTTCTTCTAAGTTTCTTCATGCCAAGCCTATGCACGACCATTAGGCCCAAGGGGAAGTATTTTCTCAATTTTTAATTATTTATTTGAATTTATATTAATATTAATTCACTTAAATCATTTAAATATGTAGAAAATATAAACTTTGACCTAAAAAATCTTTTCATGCATGTTTTACCCTCAATATCACGTGCATATCCTGATTAGGCAAGTTTTGGATTGATTTGAGCATGATTGAACCAAAAACCATGAAAAAAGATTCAAAAAAAGATTTCATAAAATCAAATATGTAAAACAATGAATGCTTGAGATTTTGTGCAGTTTTGTTGACCTAGCATGCTCTATACATATTCAGGAATCAAAACCTATTGGCCTTAGACTCTCAGCTGCGCTTAGAAGCTAGACAAAAACTTGAAAAAATTCCTTGAAAATTGAATTCTGAAACCATTGCTAGAGGAAGATTAAAGGCACGAGATTCATCCCAAAAGCTTTCTTGTGATCTCCTGAACACGTTCCAATCAACAACATTGACCAAAACCTCAAGAATTGGTAGGTTAAGCTGGAACTGTACAGCATGAAACTCACAATCGTATTTTTAATTCTAAGCATTATCATTGCATTCTAACTATGAATTCTTGTTCAATATGAAGTTTCTAAGCTAACCATACCAATTAATTTCATTTTTGCGCAATATAGGCGATTCTGCCATTGTTAAATGTTAGGGTTTGCAGGTTTCAAAATTGGGGTTTCCCAATACAAGAAAAATTAGGCCATCCCAGTACTACCATTGCATTCAGTACACCAAGACGAAGAGATTGACCTACTCGCGATGAATTTATGATCATCCTAGCGCTAGTCGCTATTTTCTATAAACCTGCCTAATGCTACGCGTTAAAACCGTGGCCAATGTGTTTTGTGTTTCAGGGGGATGAAGACGATGGTGTCGTGTCACACGGGGACAGGCCAATTCAAAATCTCGCGCGCGTTTCAAAGAGCATTAACCTTTTCTTTTATAATACTTATTGACCATTATATATTAGTTGAAATCAAAGTGGTTCAGTGGCAGGTGGAAGCGTTTGCAAGGCACAAGACCTGGGTTCGAGTCCCAGGTCTGAGTAATCTCCATATTATTTTTCCATTGGTAATTGCATGCAGGCCTAACATTAAGACTCACCATGCACACTCAAAATTCATCGCCCACGCGTCCCAGGAGATCTAATCAAGGGTTCAGATTGAAGACATACCATGGATGTAAGTCAACGTGTCACACATAATCCAAAAAGTCAGCGAACCTCAAAGCTTAATGGGCCAAAATTCCAGGCCTGAACCTCCTAAATTGGGGTTACCCCCCCCTGGTTTGCATTTTTTCTATTTTTCTCCTTATATTTTATTTTTGCTATTTCATTTATTTTCTTTGTTTTAACATAATTAATTTATTTTCATAAAAATATAAAAACATTAAAAATACAGAAAAGACAAAAAATATAATTAATTTTGATTACTTTCATAAATAAATTAAAATGTAAATTATTTAGTTTAATTAGGTTTTAATTTTAATTCTTTTTCATAATAAAAGTCCAAATAATTAGAATTAGGTTAATTAATAATTTCCACTCCTTTTAATTTTTTTTCCTTTTTTATCATAATATTATTATTTATTTATTTTCATAATCACATTGTACATAAATATAATTTAGGTTTAAATTAGGTCAAAAATTCAATATTTTCACAATAAACTTAAAAATGTTAGAATTAGGGTTTGGCGTTTCCTTTTTAATTAATTTCCCCTTAAACCTTAAAAAAACATAAAATACCAAAAAAACATTTAATCCTTAATTCCAATTAATTCATCAACTTTAATTTTTTGCAAAAGGGTCCAACGCCCATTGTTTTTTTAATTATCTTAATTTGCACATTTATTTTATATTGCTCATTATAATTATGTAAATCTCCCAAAGCCATGTAACTTAAATCTCTCGCACTTTTATTTATTCGCTTTCTTTATTTTTTCGCTAAATCGGGTCCGGTTTAATTTTGGCGATGTGGACCCGCGCCATTTGTAATAGTTTAGATTTATTTTTTCCGTAAACTTTATAACTGTTAAAAAGCATGCAAGAATGAATGTCTTAATTAAAATCAAGCGTAGATCACCAATAACATGACAAAAGACAAATATCAATGAAAACAACACACGATTCGCACACACCACCCCTAGGGTGCGCCTCACTGTTGCCTTTCGAAAGGTGATCGTCGAGTAGAGGACGTCTTAGTAAGTCCTCATGATCCGGGAACCTGGCATGAGGGTAGCTTCTAAGGTGTCTTCCCATTGCTCTGGTGATCATCATGTCCCTAAACTCGAATTGACCCGAACACCTCCAAACGGTGGTGCTACCTATCTCTCAATGGTGGGATGGCACTACTTTAAAGGACATCTACACAGACGAATTCCTTAGGGTAGGTAGGTTCTCAAGGATACTTGCTCTAATCTCAAAACAAATTCAAAAAGACTTTTCACACCAACACTTTTCAAAAGCTTTCAAAGCAAATTTTTCAAACACTCTGACGTACGAGTCGAACTGAAATTTTTCAAAGAAACTTTTTTAAACCCACATTGAAAAGAAAACAAACCATTTTTGAAAACACAAATGAGCAAGTATCTAAGAGCCCATGGATAACCATGGATAGAAAGGGTGCTAACACCTTCCCTTTCTATAACCTACCTCCCGAACCGAGAGCAATCTCTTTAAGGAATTTTTCTGTGCTTTTGTCCTTTCCATTTGGAGAAAATAAAAGACGGTGGCGACTCTTGCTTCCGCGACATTTCGCGAACCAGCGTTAAACAGTCAGTTCCAGATCCACCGATCACAGAACTGGCGACTCTGCTGGGGACTTAACTTAAAGTGAGGTGTACCTTAGGGTTAGTTCATAACTGTGTTTTCAATTACTTTCCTTGTTTGCTTTAAATTGTGGGACTGTCTTGGGAGTTCTATAGATCCTAACCCGGATCTGGGGGATACCTTCTTAGAAAGTAGCAACAAGGCTGTGAGGGAACTGTGCGGGGTATACCGACATGGTTGAAACAGTCTGCTACGTTGATGTGGCACTTTGGTGTGTACCGGTAACCCTTGAGTTCAGTCAAGGAGAGTACGGGGCCTCCGCGTGGTGTCTTAAAGCATCAACAGACCTTAGGAACCTTAATTGAACTATCTTGGCCTCTTTAGGGTAGTGAGATAACTGACTTTGGTGCAGTCCGAGGTTGGTTGATACTCGATACTACACTCAATTGAGGGTTGCTTTCCTGGAATATTTCGGTCGCCAGTTCAGTGGCTAAATCGAAACGATGAACAATGAAAGCAATCCCGTGATATTGGGAACCCTAGAACCCGGTTACTTTGATTAGGACAGGTTGAACCCACCAACTTCAAGAGGGTACTACCCGGACCCCATGCTGGCCTTAAACCTTAAGGGGCTTGTTTTGTGTGCCTTGTGTGCCCTACATGTTTGTCTTTGTAAATATCTGTGGTGTGTTTAATCATAGCATCATGACATCATCCAGCATCATATGCATTGACTAACCATTTCAGGGGTTCGAATTTTCATCTTTGTTCTTGTTTTGTAGGACATGGAAATTGCTCGTAGAAAGACAATTCAGGTCAATCTTGTAAGGATCCCTCCTCAGCTTAAGGAGCTTATATCCAGGATACCTGAGAACTCCTCATTCAGTGAAAGGCATGGAAGCCTCATCAGCTTGGTCAACACCAACATTGAGGAAGATATGATAAAGGTCTTGTTCCAGTTCTTTGACCCTCTGCATCACTGTTTTACCTTCTTGGACTATCAGTTGGTACCTACATTGGAGGAGTTCTCCCGGCTCCTGAAGATCCCTATCCTTGATCAGCTACCTTTCAACGGTACAGAAAAGGAACCTAAGCTTGAAGAGATTGCTAAAGCCTTGCACCTACAGTCATCTGACCTCAAGGGACATTGGGAAGTCAGAAGTGGTATCAAAGGGTTCTTAGCCAGGTTTCTGTTTGAAAAGGCCCATGAATGTTGGAACTCCCTTGACTTGCAAGCTTTTGAAGAGGTTGTGGCCCTCCTTGTTTATGGTTTGGTGTTGTCCCCTAACCCAGATCAGCTCATTGATATCAGTGCCGTTCAGATCTTTATATCCAGGAATCCTATACCTACGTTGCTGGGAGACATCCTTCACTCATGTTACACTCGAACCATGAGAAAAAGAGGTGTCCTTATGTGTTGCACTCCTCTCCTGGGAAGGTGGTTTATTTCGCACCTCCCCCAATCAGTCCTGAAGAATGAGCGGGGTTTGAGATGGTCACAACGGTTGATGACTCTTACACATGCAGATATACATTGGTGTCCTAGGTCTAGAGAGGATGTCACTATCATTGATCGTTGCGGGGAGTACCCTAATGTTCCTTTACTTGGAATCAGAGGAGGTATTACTTATAGCCCATGCCTGGCTTGGAGACAGTTTGGTTATGCTCGGAGGGACGGTCCCCATGACATGTTAATTCCCGACATAGTTTTTGACTTCGACAGCGATACTCAAGGACTTCGCCAGAGATTTATCAGAGCCTGGAGGATGCCCAGTAGGATAGACAGCAAGACACTGGGGCACAAGAATTCCATCCCTTTGGAGCCTTATCTCAAATGGGTACGCGCCCGCTCTCAGAAGTTAGTGATGCCTTATCCTCACATGCTCCCAGTAATCAAAGAACCTGTCTTGGAAGGAGAAGTGTCTCATGTTATTCAGCACCCTGATATGCCCACATCCTGGGAAGAGATGCAGAAGAGCTGGATTCAGCTTAAGGAAGAAAGGAGTTCTCTTGAGACTAGTCTGCATGCCAGTGAAAAGAAGGTCCTGGAGCTCACTCGCCTGTTGCATGAGGAGAGGAATCTCAACACCTACATAGCTCCAAAGAGGATGCGCAGTGTATTTTGGGATTGACTTGATTTTTGTACTTTTGCCCATGAGGCCTTGATGTATTAAACAATGATTTCTTTAATGATAACGTGTGTTCTTTTTGTCTACAACAAAGTTGAACTTTTGAACCCTTGAATGCATTGCATACGCATTTCATACATCATGTGCATAGCAGGTTTTTCCCCTTTTCAGGTTGCTTACAGTTCTTCGCTGTTTATTTCAGCATCATGAATCCCGGATCTGAATCAACTGAGACATCAATCAAGGCTCTCCAGGCGCAGAATGCGCAGTTTCAAGAACTAATCATGGGTCTAGCTAAAGGCCAAGAAGAACTGAAGACTATGCTCCTGAAGAAGGAGAAGAAGAAGAAGAGAAGAACTGTTCTGTTCAATTCGGGCCGAAGGTTGGGTAATACTCTGCACCATGAAGAGGCTGGTTCTTCTGTTGGCAAGAGTCCTTCTCAGGCAGAAGTAAAGGTTCCTACTCCAGTGGTCTCCGACAACGAGACAGATTTTGATGAGGAACAGTATCCTCCTTCAGATGACAGGTACAAACAACTGGAGGACAGGTTGAAGGCTATGGAGGTGCAACAGGCACCTGGGCTGGATTTCGGAGATCTAGGTTTGTCGACTGGTGTGATTATCCCACATAAATTCAAAGCACCATCCTTCTCGAAGTATGACGGGGCGTCTTGTCCCAAGCTGCATTTAAGGTCCTATGTTCGGAAAATTCAGCCGTACTCTGCGGACAAGAATCTATGGATCCACTTCTTCCAGGAGAGTCTTTCAGGGACTCATCTCGAATGGTTCTATCAGCTGGATGGGACCAAAGTTCGTAACTGGGAGGAGCTGGCTACTGCTTTCTACAAGCAGTATCAGTATAATGCCGACCTTGCCCCCACACGTACCCAACTCCAGGGTATGGCGTTAGGCGCAAGCGAAGGTTTTAAGGAGTACGCTCAGAAATGGAGAGACCTGGCTGGCAGGGTGCAGCCACCATTGACTGATCGGGAATTGGTTGACATGTTCTTGGGGACCCTATCTGGGCCGTTTTTCAACCATCTCATTGGGAATTCTTCTGCTGGTTTCACTGATTTGATCTTAACTGGAGAGAGAATCGAAGCGGGGTTGAAGTCTGGGAAGATTGCCAAAGGTGCATCATCGTCTAGTTCGGAAAAAAAACCGTTCAAGAAGGAGTCTAATGCCGTGTATGGTTCCAAAAGATCAGAAAGACATGAGCACCGCCAATCTGTCAGTGCGGTCATGATTGCTAAGCCTGCTGCCGCTCCCCGGCCAAACAATACTCAGAAGGTGGAAAGACCCCGGAGAGAATTCTCCCGTTTAAACATGACTTTGTCGCAGATCCTACCACAGTTGCTCGCAACCAATTTGGTGACTGTCAGGGAGGCTCCAAAGTTCCCAAATACAGCATCTCCCAAGTACAACCCGAATTCTCGTTGTGCTTACCACTCAGATAGCCCGGGGCACTCTACTGATGACTGTTGGGCACTAAAGAACAAGCTGCAGGACCTCATTGACGCTAAGGAGGTACAGTTTGAGGCATCTGACAAGCCTAATGTGGTGACAGCTCCCCTGCCTGCTCATGGAGTTAATGCTATTGGTGATGAAGAGGAAGTTGATGGAGCTGAGTTCGATAGCTGGATCTACCCAGCAACTGACGGTGGACTTAACAATTGGAGCGCCAAGGACAATCTCCCTGTTTCTTTTGTCACTAAGTAATAAATTCCTATGTTTTGTTATTTTGTAATAAACAATGATAAACTCTATGGCCCGGTGTCTTACCCGAGGCACCGTGGTTCTATTTGTGAGGGCATACAAACTGTCATTTTATACATCATGAATGAAAATTTTGGACGTTTTTCGCATTGCAAATATTGTGTTCCTTTTTTATCTTTCCTTTCCTTTACATAATTTTCAAAACAGCTGTATTTACACACACACTCACTCATACAGGTTCCAATCCACTCTGGATCTCACTGATAACAGCTCTGCTAATGCCAATTATAACTTCGAAAATCCGATCAACTTAGCCGAAGACGAAGGTGAAGATGATTGCGAAGTGCCTGGCGAGCTTGCAAGACTGTTACTTCAGGAAGAGAGGGCAATTCAACCCCATGAAGAGCCAGTGGAAACCATAAACCTGGGTACTGAGGCAGATAGAAAAGAGGTAAAGATTGGTGCCAACCTAGAGCTCAGCGTGAAGCAACGGTTAACCAAGATGTTACATGACTATATGGAGATCTTTGCCTGGTCCTACGAAGACATGCCCGGGTTGGATACCGATATTGTTGTCCATCATTTGCCGACTAGGGAAGACTGCCCTCCAGTTAAACAAAAGGTTCGTCGGATGCGCCCAGAGATGTCCGAGAAGATTAAAGCCGAAGTCATGAAACAGTTTGATGCCGGTTTCCTTGCAGTAACTTCTTACCCACAGTGGGTTGCTAACGTGGTGCCGGTACCTAAGAAGGACGGTAAGGTCAGAATGTGTGTCGATTACAGGGATCTGAACAGGGCCAGCCCCAAGGATGACTTTCCTTTACCTCACATTGATGTCCTTGTTGATAATACAGCTCAGCACAAGGTGTTCTCTTTCATGGATGGCTTTTCAGGCTACAATCAGATCAAGATGGCACCTGAAGACATGGAAAAGACTACATTTGTTACTCAGTGGGGCACCTTCTGTTACAAGGTCATGCCGTTCGGATTAATGAATGCTGGGGCAACCTACCAACGTGCCATGGTCGCCTTATTTCATGACATGATCCATCACGAGATAGAGGTGTATGTGGACGACATGATCGCTAGGTCCCAGACTGAGGAAGAGCATCTAGATCATCTACAGAAGTTGTTCGACCGATTGAAACTGTACAAGCTGAGATTGAACCCGAACAAGTGCACCTTCGGGGTAAGATCGGGAAAACTGCTAGGCTTCGTGGTCAGTGATAAAGGTATTCAAGTGGACCCTGCTAAGGTCAAAGCTATTCAAGAGATGCCAGTTCCTAAGACAGAGAAGGAAGTCAGAGGCTTTTTAGGACGCCTGAATTACATCGCTCGATTCGTCTCGCATCTGACTGCTACCTGTGAGCCAATCTTCAAGCTGCTGAAGAAAGATCAGGTAGTACGTTGGAACGATGAATGTCAGGCCGCCTTCGACAAAATCAAAGAGTATCTCCAAGAACCACCTATCCTTATGCCACCGGTTGAAGGGAGACCTCTGATACTATACCTGACAGTGCTCGACAACTCAATGGGGTGCGTGCTGGGGCAGCATGACGAGTCTGGCCGAAAAGAGCATGCCATTTATTACCTTAGCAAAAAGTTTACCGACTGTGAGACCCGATACTCACTGCTCGAGAAAACTTGCTGCGCTTTGGTATGGGCTGCTCGCCGGCTGAGACAGTATATGCTGACTCACACTAGCTTGTTGATCTCAAAGATGGATCCGATAAAGTACATATTCGAAAAGCCTGCTCTGTCTGGGAGAATTGCAAGATGGCAAATGATCTTGACGGAATACGACATTCAGTACACAACCCAGAAAGCCATCAAGGGAAGTGTATTGGCAGACCACTTAGCTCATCAAGCTGTAGATGACTACCAATCGATGAACTTCGAGTTTCCGGATGAAAGCATCATGATTGTAACTGACTGTGAAGTACCTGGACCGGATGAAGGACCTGAACCAGGATCCCGATGGTCTATGCACTTTGACGGAGCTTCCAATGCTTTGGGAAATGGTATCGGCGCCATCATCATATCTCCACAAGGTACTCATACTCCACTCACTGCCCGGCTGTGTTTCAACTGTACCAACAACATGGCGGAGTATGAGGCGTGTATCATGGGTCTTCAAGCTGCAATCGACCTAAGGATCAAATTTCTAAGTGTCTTCGGAGATTCCGCTCTTGTGATCAATCAGATCAAGGGAGAGTGGGATACGAAACATCCAAACCTGATCCCTTACAGAGAATGTGTGTTGACCCTGATCCCCCACTTCACAGAGATAACCTTTGAGCACTTTCCAAGAGAAGAGAATCAGTTAGCGGACGCGTTAGCTACAATGTCTTCAATGTTCAAGGTTAAATGGGATAATGAAGCTCCCCGGATCATCATCTGGAAACTAGACGAACCGGCCTACTGTTGTGATCTCGAAACTGAATTGGTAACTGAGAAGCCTTGGTACCACGAAGTGAAGAGATATCTGGAAGCTCAGGAATACCCTGAAGGTGCCTCTGTCAACGATAAGAAATTCCTGAGGAGGTTCGCAGCCAAGTTCTTCCTAAGCAACGGCATCTTGTACAAGCGAAACCATGATTCAACCTTACTGCGTTGTGTAGACAAGATTGAAGCAGAAAGAATCATGGAAGAGTTACATGAAGGGACCTTTGGTACGCATTCCAGTGGACACACTATGGCTAAGAAAATCCTACGGGCAGGATATTATTGGTCCACAATGGAAGCTGACTGTTACCAACACTCCAGGACATGTCATAAGTGCCAGATCTATGCAGACAAGGTGCATGTTCCTCCGGTTCCCCTGAATGTTCTGACTGCGCCTTGGCCGTTTGCAATGTGGGGCATAGACATGATCGGCGAGATCAAACCTACGGCATCCAACGGACATCGCTTCATCCTAGTGGCGATTGACTATTTTACGAAGTGGGTTGAAGCAACATCCTATGCTACGGTAACCAAGACTGTTGTAGCACGGTTCATTCGGCACAACCTGATCTGCCGGTACGGCATCCCTGAGCGAATTATTACAGACAACGGTACTAATCTGAACAACAAGATGATTGCCGAGCTCTGCGAACAGTTCAAGATACAGCACCACAATTCTTCTCCTTACAGACCGAAGATGAATGGGGCTGTAGAAGCAGCAAATAAGAACATCAAGAAGATCGTGCAGAAAATGACAGTGACGTATAAAGATTGGCACGAGATGTTACCGTTTGCTCTGCATGGGTACCGTACCTCAGCTAGGACGTCAACCGGGGCAACTCCTTTCTCTCTGGTTTATGGTATGGAGGCAGTCTTGCCGATCGAAGTGCAAATTCCCTCTCTCCGGATAATGAAGGATGCAAATCTGAACGAGGATGATTGGATCCAGACACGACTTGATCAACTCAACCTCATTGACGAAAAGAGACTTGCTGCTATCTGCCATGGTCAGACGTATCAGAAACGGATGATCAGGGCATTTAACAAAAAGGTTAGACCACAGGAATATCGAGTTGGGGATCTGGTAATCAAGCGAATCATCCTTCCTCAGAGTGATCCAAGGGGCAAATGGACCCCTACGTACGAAGGGCCATTTGTGGTTAAGCATGTGTTCTCAGGAGGAGCAATGATATTAACCAACATGGATGGTGACGACCTTCCTCACCCCGCCAATGCAAACATAGTTAAAAAATACTACGCATGAAAAAAGACCCGCTAGGCTGACATGCCTAGGCAAAAATTAGGGCTTCCCGTCGAACCAAAAGGGTTCGGGCAAAATGTAGGGATGAAAATGAAAAAATCTGTACACCCGGCAAGTCGAAAACCTGAAAAGGCGGCTTGGGCAAAAATGGGTATCCCGGTGGACTGAAAACCCGAAAGGGCGGTCCAGGCAAAAATTAGGGATAAAAGCGTAATACTATGTCTCATTGGATCACTTTGCATCCAGAATCCGGTATCTACATCAAGTTCAGACGGCATCGATCAGTCAGCTTCATCTTCAACCAAGGTCATCAAGTGATGAGACGCTCGGAGTTATAAAGGCAATAGTAGAGTTGAAACCCAGTGGATCATTCATCTTTCACACAGCTGTTTTATTTTCTTTTGTACAAAACTTGTATAAACTCTTTTGATCGGCAACGTACCTCTTACTAGGACGTCAGCCTCTTGTACACAAAGCGCCTATTCAGGCCATTCAAAAAATCAATACAAATATATTCTTCAGTTAAACGTGCCAAGTGTTTTTCTTTTCCTGTTTTGTTTTGCGAAGAACGTCCAAGGTTCAATTTGTGATGTATGCATTGACAATAATTTGCTAACTCATAAATATTTGCATACGAAACAAAGGAATTAATTGCAGGTGACACTAGAAACAGGGGTAATAAAGAGTTGTCTGAGCAGTCTAATTGTTCTATCCTCCAAGGTACCAAGGTAGGTTCAGCTGAAGAACACAACTAGGTATCTTAATTCCCCAGAGAGTTATCATCAGCAAGCAGTATACTCTCCTCAAGCAAAGCAGTTATCAATCTCAAGGAAGTTGAGTATTCTCCAGTAGATCTCAATACTTCCCGGGCAGCATATATTCTTAACAAGCATCCCCGGCAGTCTTGGTCTAAAGATTGTTCCCCGGCGGTACCTCAACATTCAAAGGAATCACTTCCCCCCGCAGTTCAAAAACTTCCCCAAAGAGTCCAGTCCAACCCAGTTTCCCCAGGAAAGTTGGAATTCATGTCTCCCCAAGCAATAAGCTTATCCCCAGTAGATTCTGGAAGCTTATCCCCTCGCAGAGCACGAACGCGACGTCCGGCTTTATTTAAAGAGTTGTTTCCTTAACAGGATATAACTGGGTTATCCTCAGCCAAAAGCCATGGAAAGAGCGTCGTCGACGAAGTCTTCTTACCCCAGCGAAGTCCGTCAACACTTCCAACAACAAGGGTATCCTCTGCAAGCTATCAACATTCAGCAAAGCATCTCTATCCCCACAGAGTATTGCTTCCCAGCATGGTCATAAGAGTATCTTTTCTCCCCGCAGACTCTTCATTTGCCAAGTTTATTCCTCAACGGCGTTATCTCCTCCTACCGGTATTCTTGCAGTTATCATCCCCAGCGGAAGCAAAATCTATCCGTCAACGTCAGCCCAGGATACAACTTCCCGGCACCCGTCAAGGATTTACTTTCCTAGACGAAAACATACATAAAACTTCACATACATCGTCATAGCATGCATAACACACTGCATCATACAAATCTCCTTTATATTGAGAACATCATCGCTTGATCCATATCATGCATTGCATATGACTGACCTTTACCTTTCAGGAAAGATGTTGTTGAAATTCCCAATCACGTCTCAAGACTTTGACCGGTTCAGTCAGATCGGCCCTAAGATCTCCCTGATACTTATCCAGTTGAAGATGTTTCAAGACCTAGGCCGGTTCAGTTAAATCGACCCTAAGATTTTCCTGATTCTTACCCAGTCCAAGGCCTTCTCTGGTTCAGTCAGATCGACCCTAAGATCTCCCTGATACTTATCCAGTTGAAGATATTTCAAGACCTAGACCGGTTCAGTTAAATCGACCCTAAGATTTTCCTGATGCTTATCCAGTCAAAGGCCTTCTCTGGTTCAGTCAGATCGACCCTAAGATCTCCCTGATACTTATCCAGTTGAAGATGTTTCAAGACCTAGACCGGTTCAGTTAAATCGACCCTAAGATTTTCCTGATTCTTACCCAGTCCAAGGCCTTCTCTGGTTCAGTCAGATCGACCCTAAGATCTCCCTGATACTTATCCAGTTGAAGATGTTTCAAGACCTAGACCGGTTCAGTTAAATCGACCCTAAGATTTTCCTGATTCTTACCCAGTCCAAGGCCTTCTCTGGTTCAGTCAGATCGACCCCAAGATCTCCCTGATGCTTATCCAGTTGAAGATATTCCAAGACCTTGTCCGGTTCAGTTAAATCGACCCTAAGATTTTCCTGATGCTTATCCAGTCAAAGGCCTTCTCTGGTTCAGTCAGATCGACCCTAAGATCTCCCTGATGCTTATCCAGTCGAAGATATTTCAAGACCTAGACCGGTTCAGTTAAATCGACCCTAAGATTTCCCTGATGCTTACCCAGTCAAAGGCCTCTCTGGTTCAGTCAGATCGACCCTAAGATCTCCCTGATTCTTATTCCAGTAGAAGACACCCAAGATTTTTCTCAACAAGCGTTGTTGAAGTTAAAGTCACCCAAGATTTTTCTCAACGAGCGTTGTTGAAGTTAAAATCGCCCAAAGTTCCCTTACCATTCATGCTAAGGCAGTAACCATCCCTGGTTCATTCATCAGCGTTTGAAGCTCCAGACTCAGCTCCTGTAACCAGTCAGGACACATCTATACCAAGCATCTCAAATCAGCTCCTGTAACGTGTCAGGTACTCATTTTCTCTTTTGCAGGTATGCAGGTTCTAGCTAAAGAATCTCCTACGCAATCAACATCCAGATGGCATCTATAAGCCCATCACCCTATCCAGCAATCACCAAATGGCATCTATAAGCCCATCCCCCCATCACCGTCACTATGTGAGCGCAAATTTCTGGGCACTTTAGTGTCCAATCATCTTCTACCCTCGGATTACGAAAGGCACGTCAGCCAATCTGCATCCTCAGGTCTAAGAAGATTGAACAGGGGCAACTGTTGTACCCCAAAATTTGCCCTCCCATATTCATCAAAGATTTGTCAAGTCAAGGTCACAAAATTCCCCAAGGGTTGTGCAGCTCAACTGTCTCCTAGACAGTCAAAACTAGGGTTTGGGTTCTGATCAAGAAAAGGAAGTTTTCAAAGGCCCAATCAAGTCTCATATGCCTACAAAGATGGTCAAGTATCCTCATATCAAGTTTCAAGGCATTCAGCTCAAAATTGCACAGTCAAAACCCTAGATTGCACTACAGTCAACTGTAGGGGCAAAATGGTCATTTGACAGTCAAAAGTTCAAATTTTTGGTCAACATATCATTTTGAAGCCACAAACATCATATGATCAATGCTTGATCATGATTCTCAAAATTTGGCTCAGAAATCATCAAAGATGCAAAAGTTGCTATATTTGGACAGCTGAAAAAGTCAACTGAAATTGACCAGGGCATAACTTTCACATGGATTATCAGAAAAATTCCATCCAAAGCTCATTTTTAAGAGAAAGACATTTCCTACAATTCATCTTCATATTCCAAGTCCAAGAAATGCTCTCACAAAAAGTTATCAATTTCAACATTATAGGTCATTTTCAAAAGTCAACAAAAAGGGACTTTAAGTCAAAGGCCATAACTTGAGATTGGTAAATTAAAATGACATGGGACCAAAGGCATTGGTTAGAGGACTCAAAGACATTTCCAAAATGTCCAAGAACATGTGAAAAGCTTAAAAATTGAGCAAGTTATGCCTTGTGGAAGTTGGGAAATTTTTGGGAATTTTGAAAAGTCAACATTGATGCAAATGATCCAAAAATGCAAATGGGCCCATTTTTCTTCTAAGTTTCTTCATGCCAAGCCTATGCACGACCATTAGGCCCAAGGGGAAGTATTTTCTCAATTTTTAATTATTTATTTGAATTTATATTAATATTAATTCACTTAAATCATTTAAATATGTAGAAAATATAAACTTTGACCTAAAAAATCTTTTCATGCATGTTTTACCCTCAATATCACGTGCATATCCTGATTAGGCAAGTTTTGGATTGATTTGAGCATGATTGAACCAAAAACCATGAAAAAAGATTCAAAAAAAGATTTCATAAAATCAAATATGTAAAACAATGAATGCTTGAGATTTTGTGCAGTTTTGTTGACCTAGCATGCTCTATACATATTCAGGAATCAAAACCTATTGGCCTTAGACTCTCAGCTGCGCTTAGAAGCTAGACAAAAACTTGAAAAAATTCCTTGAAAATTGAATTCTGAAACCATTGCTAGAGGAAGATTAAAGGCACGAGATTCATCCCAAAAGCTTTCTTGTGATCTCCTGAACACGTTCCAATCAACAACATTGACCAAAACCTCAAGAATTGGTAGGTTAAGCTGGAACTGTACAGCATGAAACTCACAATCGTATTTTTAATTCTAAGCATTATCATTGCATTCTAACTATGAATTCTTGTTCAATATGAAGTTTCTAAGCTAACCATACCAATTAATTTCATTTTTGCGCAATATAGGCGATTCTGCCATTGTTAAATGTTAGGGTTTGCAGGTTTCAAAATTGGGGTTTCCCAATACAAGAAAAATTAGGCCATCCCAGTACTACCATTGCATTCAGTACACCAAGACGAAGAGATTGACCTACTCGCGATGAATTTATGATCATCCTAGCGCTAGTCGCTATTTTCTATAAACCTGCCTAATGCTACGCGTTAAAACCGTGGCCAATGTGTTTTGTGTTTCAGGGGGATGAAGACGATGGTGTCGTGTCACACGGGGACAGGCCAATTCAAAATCTCGCGCGCGTTTCAAAGAGCATTAACCTTTTCTTTTATAATACTTATTGACCATTATGTATTAATTGAAATCAAAGTGGTTCAGTGGCAGGTGGAAGCGTTTGCAAGGCACAAGACCTGGGTTCGAGTCCCAGGTCTGAGTAATCTCCATATTATTTTTCCATTGGTAATTGCATGCAGGCCTAACATTAAGACTCACCATGCACACTCAAAATTCATCGCCCACGCGTCCCAGGAGATCTAATCAAGGGTTCAGATTGAAGACATACCATGGATGTAAGTCAACGTGTCACACATAATCCAAAAAGTCAGCGAACCTCAAAGCTTAATGGGCCAAAATTCCAGGCCTGAACCTCCTAAATTGGGGTTACCCCCCCCTGGTTTGCATTTTTTCTATTTTTCTCCTTATATTTTATTTTTGCTATTTCATTTATTTTCTTTGTTTTAACATAATTAATTTATTTTCATAAAAATATAAAAACATTAAAAATACAGAAAAGACAAAAAATATAATTAATTTTGATTACTTTCATAAATAAATTAAAATGTAAATTATTTAGTTTAATTAGGTTTTAATTTTAATTCTTTTTCATAATAAAAGTCCAAATAATTAGAATTAGGTTAATTAATAATTTCCACTCCTTTTAATTTTTTTTCCTTTTTTATCATAATATTATTATTTATTTATTTTCATAATCACATTGTACATAAATATAATTTAGGTTTAAATTAGGTCAAAAATTCAATATTTTCACAATAAACTTAAAAATGTTAGAATTAGGGTTTGGCGTTTCCTTTTTAATTAATTTCCCCTTAAACCTTAAAAAAACATAAAATACCAAAAAAACATTTAATCCTTAATTCCAATTAATTCATCAACTTTAATTTTTTGCAAAAGGGTCCAACGCCCATTGTTTTTTTAATTATCTTAATTTGCACATTTATTTTATATTGCTCATTATAATTATGTAAATCTCCCAAAGCCATGTAACTTAAATCTCTCGCACTTTTATTTATTCGCTTTCTTTATTTTTTCGCTAAATCGGGTCCGGTTTAATTTTGGCGATGTGGACCCGCGCCATTTGTAATAGTTTAGATTTATTTTTTCCGTAAACTTTATAACTGTTAAAAAGCATGCAAGAATGAATGTCTTAATTAAAATCAAGCGTAGATCACCAATAACATGACAAAAGACAAATATCAATGAAAACGACACACGATTCGCACACACCACCCCTAGGGTGCGCCTCACTGTTGCCTTTCGAAAGGTGATCGTCGAGTAGAGGACGTCTTAGTAAGTCCTCATGATCCGGGAACCTGGCATGAGGGTAGCTTCTAAGGTGTCTTCTCATTGCTCTGGTGATCATCATGTCCCTAAACTCGAATTGACCCGAACACCTCCAAACGGTGGTGCTACCTATCTCTCAATGGTGGGATGGCACTACTTTAAAGGACATCTACACAGACGAATTCCTTAGGGTAGGTAGGTTCTCAAGGATACTTGCTCTAATCTCAAAACAAATTCAAAAAGACTTTTCACACCAACACTTTTCAAAAGCTTTCAAAGCAAATTTTTCAAACACTCTGACGTACGAGTCGAACTGAAATTTTTCAAAGAAACTTTTTTAAACCCACATTGAAAAGCAAACAAACCATTTTTGAAAACACAAATGAGCAAGTATCTAAGAGCCCATGGATAACCATGGATAGAAAGGGTGCTAACACCTTCCCTTTCTATAACCTACCTCCCGAACCGAGAGCAATCTCTTTAAGGAATTTTTCTGTGCTTTTGTCCTTTCCATTTGGAGAAAATAAAAGACGGTGGCGACTCTTGCTTCCGCGACATTTCGTGAACCAGCGTTAAACAGTCAGTTCCAGATCCACCGATCATAGGGAAGCATAGATAAAAAATTTTGGTTGCCTCTACTTTGTGGGGGACATAGACATCACTGAGACGTATGCTGAGGATGTAGCGGTGACATCGCATAAAGACGTTTCTACCCCTGTACCTATTGGATAAAATACTCGTGGAGGCTTTGTGGATGGATCTATGTGTTGAAATAAGTGTCAGAATGACATCCGTCTCTGGATCGTATCTGTGCTGAACCGTTTCTAGAAGATGATCTGAATAAGTATCAGGATGATATCCATCTCTAGATCGTACCCTAATCGTTGCTAGAAGATAGTCTAGAATAAGTATCAGGATGACATCTATTTTTGGATCGTACCCGAACTATTTCTAGATGAGAATATGGAGTAAGTGTCAGGATGACATCTGTCTTGGATCGTAACTGAACCGTTTCTAGATGAGAATATTGAGTAAGTGTCAGGATGACATCCGTATTTGGATCGTACCTGAATTGTTTCTAGATGAGAATCTAGAGTAAGTGTCAGGATGACATCCATATATGGATCATACCTGAACTATTTCTAGAGGATAATCTGCTTTATTTAGAATGTTTCCTTTGGGGAAGGGAAACTCTGTAATCCGCTTGGGGAATCCCGAGAAACTTGGCGACTTCATTGGGGAATTTTTGTTGGAGCAGTAATTTAGAGATTTTTCTCTGCCGAGGGTATGAGAACACCTGACATCAATAGGTTGTAAGCTGAGGACATGGCGGTAACCTTGTAGTAGAATGCCCCTATCTCGATACCTATTGTAGAAACTATCAACCAGGGATTTTGTAGATGGTTTGACTATTATCCCGACTCTTGGAGTCCTTGGTGAATGCAGATTAGGGTAATAAACCTTCTACTGATTAGACAAGTTACAAGATGATGGGACATAGTCGTACACTTTAATCCCTAACTTTGTCCTGGACCATCCTTTCGGGTTTTCAGTCCATCGAGATACCCTTTTTGCCCAAGCCGCCTTTTCAGGTTTTCGACTTGCCGGGTGTACATATTTTTTTGTTTTTATCCCTAATTGTTTCCCGAACCCTTTTGGTTCGTCGGGATGCCCTTATTTTTGCCTAGGCCAGTCAACCTAGCAGGTCTTCGTTCATGCGTAGTATTTTCCGACTATGTCCATGTTCATCGGGTGCGGAGAATTGTCACTGCCCATAGTAGTAAGTGTTTCCACACTGCCAGAAGATGTTTGTTTGATTGTACAAGATTCATTGCTGGAATTCATGCCCAATGCCCTAAGTGATTCAGATGGAGATCTGTCCCTGGCTATTTGGCATCTTTGAGAGATTCCTTGAATCTTGACTTGACTGCCCCAAATGATGGACAATGATCATGCCGCCCCCATTGGTTGGAAGTGTTTTTCCGCTTGAGGTGATCCTTTTTATTGAGAAGGTTTTTGTTCACTAGATATTCGTCATGCGAACTTCTCTTCTGTTGAACAAATAGTCATATGCAAACAATGGTATTTTAAGAATGCAAAGCTTATGTCTGTCTTGAAGGAATTTTTTTTTGAAAATGCGTTTTTTGTAGTAAAACAAAATCTTCAATAATGTGATATCAACTCACGATTTATAGTAAACCTTATAGGAGTCAGGATACCTTTTGTAATATTATGCTTTCAAACTAACCCATGCTTCAGCTAGGACTTTTAAGGGTTATAACGTGGCCTGGTTCACGGTTTAAGAAACAAAGGATAAAGGCTCAAATTTTATTTGTACCCACCCGCTCTTCGTGATATTCTTCAGTCCTATGCTCAGCTAATTGTGCGTTTTGAATCCCAGTTAAGTTTTGGAATGTCCTTGATATTCCAGTGATGGTTCAGAGATTGAATGTTTATTTGGAAAAGGCAGTCATTTTGTAATCTCTTTTTTTGTCAAGGATTTGTAGGACCTTTTTTTTTGTTATCCCTACTTTTTCCTGAACTGTTTCTTTTGTGTTTACAGTCAGCGGGATGCCCCCGTTTTTTTTTCTAAGTCTCCTTCATAGGTTTTGACTTAGCGGGCTTTTCTTTTGAAAAATAATGACTGCCTTTTTTGATGATTATGCGCAACCATCACCATATTTTGGAAGGTATCTTCTACACTATTTATCGTGTATGAAGGAGGAGCTTGCGACTGAATGCACCTCTGAATTAATCGAGAAAGCTACCCTACCCCAGGTTATGATTAAGGGTTTTAAGTTATGTGAAAAGAAAAACTCCTACTTCTTTGGCTCAAAGGGGTTGACTGGGGATTATCTTCCTTATAACTCAACTGTTTGGGATTTGAAACAACACCTGTACATCGTCAGCAAGGTCTGTTCAAAAGCATATTGTTGATATTCTGGTATCATTTTCGTCATCCTCCCTCTAAAGGCTTACGACTTTTAATCAAGAGTTGAATATCACAAAAAGGAAAGCAGTTTAAATATAGTGAATACGAATGAATTGATTCAAAATAGACATATGCAATGCATTGATGAAGTAACAAAGTTTGACATGAATAAATGTTCTAACAATCAAAAGAAAATTACAAATTGAAAAATCTAATGAACGAAAAGCCTTCTTGTCAAAACTTGTCACTTCAAATTGTGGGCATTAGAGGAATGAAAGAAAAATTCTAGTTGACCATCTTGTGTGACCCCCAATGCTCCTTCATCAATCAGGTCTTGAATTTTGTATTTCAACGTCCAACAACTATCAGTGTCATGCCTCAGACTCTTGGAGTGATATGCACATATTACATCAGGATTGTAAGTAGGAGCGAAAGTATTAGGATTCCGAGGAGGATCCTTTAATGTGACCAAATTCAACTTCAACATGTATTGCAAGACTTGCGACAACGACATGTTGAGTTTGGTAAACTTCCTCTTGGGTGTATCCGGCTTACTCTAATTAACCCGTTGTTTTTGGTGAGGTTGTTGTTGGACCCGTGAGGTAGTCGAAATTTGGAATGGTCCACTCTTCACCAAACCAACCTTTTGTCTTCTCGGAGGTTGATCAATGACTTGGTCCCTATACTTAACTGCTTGCTTCACACGGTTGTATCTGTCTTGATGGAGTTTGTTGAGAATGGCTCTCAGGTCTTCTTATCCCCGGGCTAGGCCTTGGATAAGAGCCATATGCCCCAGCATCTGGGTTCTCATTACTTCTACCTCAGCTTGCAGTTGTTCCAACCGTTCGTCCTTATCGTTTTCAAGATTTTTCTTGGCCAGGTCCCCAGCAAGGAGTGCTTTCAACTCTTCCTTCCCCTTGGATAGGTTTAGGAACATTTCCATGAACCGAGCCTTTTAAGTTTGGATATCTTTGTTGTCTTTTTTGAGAGCCATTGCTGAAATAAACAGTGAGAACATGAGAGACCTGTACTGGAGATTACCTGTTATGCAATGACATGTATGATATGCAAATGTTTTCAAGGATCTCGCGGGGTAAACAAGAAGATTTCGGTAGTTGATGTTTGTAGCTTTGATTCAAGAACTTTGTATCGTTAAGTGTCCTTCTATGAGAGTCAAGCTTACCATATCAAGTGGGTCATAGCCCCTGACTCAAGTTGTTGTGTTTTGATCTTTTGAAGGCATTAGCTAGAGGAAAATAAATGCCCTTGCCCTTTGCTAGACATCTGATTTATCTTAACCTGCATCACAAACCCTTGAGATCCTTGAAATGGTTAAGGAAATGTTGTGGTATGATGTTATGATGTGTATGCTATGCGTTAAGCAAAAGTGTAAGGTGATGAAGACAAGTGAGTCTAATAAGTCCAGGTTACGGGATAATGACTGTAAACAAATGTTGCAAGGAAATCATGTTGTTAGATAATAAAACCCTGCAACTAGTTCAAGTTGAAAGAAAATAAGTCACACAAGAAGCCTTAGGTTTAGGCTTGCATGAGGTTTGTAGGTAAGTACCCTCTTGAAATTTAGTTGGTTCAACCTGTCTTAGAAATAGTAACCGGGTTCTAAGGGATCTCAATATCACTGATCTTTCCCACAAGTTTCGTTCAATAGGCGATTGACTCGCAACCAAACAAAACTCAGGAGTCAAACCTCAATGAGTGTAGCATCGAGTATCTGCCGACCTTGGGAATACACCAAAGCCGACCATCTCACTACGTCTTAATGGCCAAGTTGTGCAATTAAAGATTCTAAGGTCAGTTGACGTTTTATGACACCACGCAGCGGCCCCGTATTCTCCTTGATTGAATCAAGGGCTACTGGTACCAACTAAAGTGTCGCATCAATATAGCCATCGCTTCATCCGTGTCGGTATACCCCGCACAACTTTCACGATCTATTGCTACTTACCTAACAGGTGTTTTCCCAGATTCGGGTGTAGGATCTATAACCCAAACAGTACCCTTAAAAGTAAAGCAAGCAAATCACACCAAGCAAACAAGTAATGATGATCTATACCCTAAGGTAAACCCCACTTTATAGCTCTATCCCCAGTAGAGTCGCCAGTTCTGTGATACGGTGGGAGAACCGACTGTTATATTGGTTTGCGTTTTTTGTTTGCAAGTATCGCGGTAAGCAAGAGTCGCCACCAACTTTTCTTTTATCCAACAAAGGAAAGGGTGAAAAGAACAGAAAAAGACCTTTTTCGAGATTTTCTGAGTAAGGGGGGTAGATTATGAAAAGGGAAGGTGTTAGCACCCTTTTTATCCGTAGTTATCTATGGGCTCTTAGGTACTTGCTCATTTTGAAAATTGCTTTCGTGTTTGTGTGCTTTGAAAAGTTTGTTTGCTTTATGATAACTCTTGTATCAGTCCTCAAGAGTGTGATAAAGCGTTTTGAAAACTTTGTTTGAAAAATGTTTGAAAGTGTTTTTGAAAAGAATTTTGAAAGTGTGTAAGTGTAAAAAAAGATTTGAGCAAGTACTTAAGAGTTATTTACCTACTCGAAAAAAGGGTGTTCTTTTCCTCCTATCCTTTAGACAGTGCTATCCTACTGTTGTACCCCAAAATTTGCCCTCCCATTTCCTCAACATTTTCTCATCACAAGGCCCTTGGAGCTCAAGATCCAATTAGGGTTTCCTCTGCTCAAGATTTCTCCTTGCACTGTTGACCCAAATTAGGGTTTGTGTTTGCACAAAGATGTTTTGACCTAAAAAGCCTAAGATGACTTTCATGCTTCATGTTGGACTCCCAAGTTTATCCATACCAAGTTTCAAGTCTTGATTCCAAGTTTTACCCAGTCAATTGGACAGTTGACCTAGAAATCAGCTGTATTGGGGAAAAAGTCAACTGTGGCCAATTGACAATCAAATCTCATGAAAATTGACCCACATCAACAGTATGAACTCATATGGACCATTTGATCAAGTTTGGATCACAAATCCACAAGAAATTTGATCAGATCACCAAAAGGGCAAAATGGTCATTTTTAGGGTTTTGACTGCACAAAGGCAATTTTTGACTGTTTGACCTAGCCAATGGCAAACCAAGATCACATATGGACTCAAGGACCCCATGGAATTGTCTTGACATTCTCAACAAGCTCAAAAGATCCCAAGTACACAAGATTGACAGTTGAATTTCCCAGTCAATTGATCAATTTTGACTGTATACTGAAAAGTCAAACTTTGACTTTTTTGGTCAAAATCAAGAGTCAAGATTCATTTTTCATCAAAACATGCCAAATCATGAAACTTGTTCACCAAGAAACCAAGAAATGCAAATTAGGGTTTGAAATGGAATTTTTCATAACTTAGAATTTTTCTAAGTTATGGAAAACCCTAATTTTTCCCCAACTTTGCCCCACTTTTTCACCAAGATTCATTTGGATTCAAACAAAAGTCAAAACATGAAAGTTGTAGCTTGTTTCATAATCTACAACTTTGATTCACAAAGTTTTCCCAAATGAGGCTTGTATCTCAAGTTACAAATTTTTGAATAAGGGCACTAAACCATTCTTAACTTGGTGAATTTTTGACCTATTTTGACAAGGTTTTCTACCCCACTTCAAGGCCATTTTCCATACACTTCCACTTGGAATTTCAAATCTCATTTCAAAGATGGATTGTATTACACATTCCAAGCTTTCCAAAATGTCCAAGAACTTCTCAAACAACCTCATGGTTAGGGAGAATCGAATTTTGCAAAATGGCAAAAACTCACTTTGTTCATGACCAAGTTACATGTCCATAACCTTGCAATTTGAACTCAGCATGCCTTAAGCTAGATTACAGGTCTTTTATCTCATCTACACTCCATAATTTAATGCCAATCCTTTGTGCCAAGGTGTTGTTCTATGAGTTTGGACATTGTATGCAAGATTAATCCATTTATAGATAAAGCATAATATCCATTCTTGAAAAGTTGCACTTTATGTCTAAAGCAAATCCAAGCAAGTACAGTTAAGATTTCTTTGGCACAAGTTTATGGACAAATTGCACCGATCAAGGCTAATGTATGCAGCATAGATTGGGGGCCTGTACAGGCTAGAAACACCAAGTTGACATTTGTTGCTTAAAGTTGAAGAAAAGTGCCATAACATCACACAACTCTCATCTCAGCAAAAACCAGCTTAGGAAAACTTATCAAACACATTCCAAACAATCACCTTGCCCTAAAACACGAGCTAAACACCTTCCAAACCTCATCAAACCAAAAAACACCATCAAACTGCAAAAACAGAGTTGCCTTTGCAGATTGAGTTCCAACTCTCAATCCTCTCAAGCATTCTTGCCCAAACCAGTTCACACACCTTCCCTACCATCTATGCAAGCTATCCAAAAGCTAAAACACGATCTGTAACATCTCCAAGCCACTTCACCATTTTTATTTTTCTGTTTTGCAGTTGAAGTTCTCTAGCACGATTCAGGGAGTTTCAAGACAAAGTAGAACTTGGAATAGCATCCTTACACTTCAAGGAAGCTATACAAATCATCATCTTGCTCTGAAAACTCCTCCAATGCAAAGCACGATTCCAACTGAACAGGTATCTTCATGAAGTTCTATCTCTCTTATTAGGCATTGTTAGCTTTAGGTTTGTGAAGAAAATATGTCACAATCATAGCCCTGAACATGCCCATATAGTTAGATTTCATTTATATTATGTGTGCTACAAGAATTTTGAGTCTGAACATGGCATAAAAGTTAGGTCAGAAATTGGGGGAGAAGAAATTCTCCCTCATCTTAGAGAGTTAAGTCAAGTTCTTTACATGGTTGAATTCGTCTTCTCATGCTCTACACTTTTCATGTTATGAGTTTTGCTTGAAATTCCAGGAATCAAGAGATAGAAAACGCGTGCTTGCTTGAGTGATGTTGTTCAGAGGTTGAAGACAAAGTCTTCTTGGGCTGGGCCTGAGTTGACTTTCCTATTTGCACCCTTTTACTGCTTTTACACCCCAAGGCCCATTTGCTTATTTCTTTGATTTTTTTGACATTTTCTTTTTTGGATTGACTTATTTATTTTTTCTCATGTTATTTAAAATATAAAAATCTTTTTTCTCACCATTTTTTGATTTATTAGGTATTTATGTGATTTTCTTTGATTTATACATAAATAAATAAATACATATATTTTTGTTTAAATTAACTAAATAGTGCAAATACATTTTTATTTTTATTTTTATTTCATTTTATCTTCTGAAAATATTTTATATAAAAAAATACTTTTTTTTTTGAAAATATTAAATATTATTGTTTTTGGTATATATAATACTTATTAAATAATACATATATATATATATATATATATATATATATATATATATATATATATATATATATATATATATATATATATATATATATATATATATATATATATATATATATATATATATATATATATATATATATATATATATATATATATATATATATATATATATATATATATATATATATATATATATATATATATATATATATATATATATATATATATATATATATATATATATATATATATATATATATATATATATATATATATATATATATATATATATATATATATATATATATATATATATATATTTATTAATATATTTAGGATAAAATACCAAAATATGCATATTTTACTTTTATTAATATTAAACACTAAAAATACATTTTTTACAAATATATCTCTTTTCTTATTTTATTTTTGTGTATAAATGATAAAAATTGTATATATTAATAAATAATACATTTTATTTAATAGAATTAGGGTTTTACCCTAAACATGAAAAATTCTCAAAAAAATAATACTTTTCTTTTGTTTATTTTGACACATAAAAATACTTTTTTTTCATACATATAAAAAACCCTTTTTTTGCATTCTTGCATATTTTTCTATTTCTATTTTATTTATGCAATTAAATTATCTTGTAAATAATTCAAATCTTGATGTAATAGTTTTAGGTTTAAATTCCTTGTCAAAATCCCCATTTGAAACATTGTACCCCCTCCCTATATTATTGTGTTGTAATAGCGTAGGAGTTTAAATTTCGCACTTTATCGCTTTCTAAATATACAATGCTAGAATTAGGGTTTATGTGCGAATAAAATGAACAAAATAGTTATGACCTAATCTCAAGACAAACAAGCATGAAAATGGACACACAAATCACACTCGCACCCCTTAGGGTATTCCACTTGTTGCCTTTCAAAATTGGGCCATATTGCATGTTAGGTCTCTTTGGGCAAAACAAACAAATCAAATGATCATAGTCCCTCGATGACGCTTTCAAAATGTTGCCTAAACAAATGATCAAGTCCCTTAAAGAAAATGCCCAAAGATACTTGGCACTGTTGCAATTATGGTCTAAACGATGACCCGCACCCGTCCCTATCACATCCTAACATGAGATTGCCCACCAAATACAATGGTGGAACAAACTTATTAAAAGGGTTAAAACATAGCAATAAACTTTGAGAAATTTAGGAGTAGATAACTTCTTAGTTACTTGAATCAAACCTGCAAAACAAAACACTTGCCTATTTTCTAAAAACACACATCAATACACTTTCAAAACAACTTTCAAAAACATTGAAAACCTTTTCAAAAGACATACACCTTTGTATACATCCCAACATGGATCATTACAAAGGTTGCCACCACATTGGCTTCTTTTCAAAACATTTTCAAATCCATACACACAAAGCACCATTTCAAACAATTGAAAATTAAGGCAAGTTGATCTAAGCAAGTAACTAAGAGCCCATGGATAACCATGGATAGAAAGGGTGCTAATACCTTCCCTTTCTATAATCTACTCCCCGAACCCAAGAAAAATCTCAAAGGTTTTTGCTGTGCTTTTTAAACCTTTCCTTAGGATAAAATAAAAAGTCGGTGGCGACTCTTGCTCAACCGAAACATTTGCGCAAACAAACGCAAAACCATAGTCAGCTCTCCCACCGTATCACAGAACTGGCGACTCTGCTGGGGAAAATTTTAAAAGTGGAGTAACCTTAGGGCTTAGATCACCCTCTTGCATGACTAATTGTTTGAATTGTTTGCTTTATACTTTGGCTCTATTTGTTTGGGTTTGCAATCCTACACTCGGATTTTGGGAAACATTCATAGATAGCAATACATTGTGGAAACTTTGCGGGGTATACCGACACGGTCGAAGCAATAGCTATATTAGTGCGACATATTTGTGAGTACCGGTAACCCTTGAGTTCAATCAAGGAGAGTACGGGGCCGCTGAGTGATGTCACTAAGCACTAATGACCTAGAACCTTACTTGACCATCTTGGCCTTTTATTAGGGGTAGTGAGATGACCGGCTTTGGTGCAGTCCGAAGTTGGTAGATACTCGATACTACACTCATTGAGGGTTGTGTTCTTGGAATATTTTGGTCGCTAGTTAAGTGGCTAAACCAAAACAATGAACAATGAAAACAATCCAGTGATATTGAGCTCCTTAGAACCCGGTTACTATTTATAGGACGGGTTTTTAAGCCAACTACACTCAAGAGGGTACTTACCTATGAAACCCCATGCAAGCCTGAAACTAGGGTTTGGTGTGATTTGCTTGTACATATGTTTTGTGCATACATCATAAACATCATGAAGCATCATATGCA
This sequence comes from Vicia faba, assembly GCA_948472305.1. Taxonomy (NCBI): domain Eukaryota; kingdom Viridiplantae; phylum Streptophyta; class Magnoliopsida; order Fabales; family Fabaceae; genus Vicia; species Vicia faba. The sequence continues at coordinate 156,377,018 of OX451741.1, read as the reverse complement.
TTCTCTAACCATTTCAAGGGTTTTGGATCTTCATCTTTTTTCTTGTTTTGTAGGACATGGAAATTCCTCGCAGAAATACCATTCAAGTCAACTTTGTGAGAATCTCTCCTCAACTCAAGGAGCTCACCTCAAGAATTCCAGAAAATTCATCCTTCAGTGAAAGACATGGTAGACTGCTCAGCCTAGTCAACACCAACATTGAAGAAGACATGATGAAAGTGCTATTCCAGTTCTTTGACCCCCTTCACCACTGTTTCACTTTCCCTGATTATCAGTTGGTACCCACTTTGGAGGAGTTTTCTCAACTCCTGAGAATTCCTATCCTTAATCAACTACCATTCAACGGTACAAAAAAGGAACCAAAGCCGGAAGATGTTGCTCGAGCATTACATCTACAACCATCCGACATCAAGGGGCATTGGGAAACCAGAAGCGGCGTCAAAGGATTCTTAGCAAAATTCTTGTTTGAGAAGGCACAAGAATGTTGGAACTCATTGGACCTACAAGCCTTTGAAGAGATTGTGGCACTCCTTATCTATGGGTTGGTCTTGTTCCCAAATCCTGACCAATTGGTAGATGTCAACGCCGTCAAAATTTTCTTGTCCAGAAATCCAATACCGACATTGCTTGGGGACATTCTTCACTCATTTTACACACGAACAATGAGAAAGAGGGGTGTTCTCATGTGCTGTACTCCTATCCTTGCAAGGTGGTTTATTTCGCACCTTCCACAATCTGTCTTGAAGAATGACCAAGGTACAAGGTGGTCCCAACGGTTAATGACTCTTACTCATTCTGATGTGCATTGGTGTTCTCGGTCCAGAGAAAATGTCATCATTGTCGATCGTTGCGGAGAATTTCCTAATGTTCCTTTACTTGGAATTAGAGGAGGTATCACCTACAACCCTTGCCTAGCTTTGAGGCAATTTGGATATGCACGGAGGGATGGCCCTCATGACATGTTGATTCCTGACCTAGTTTTTGACTTCAACAACGATGCGCAAGGACTTCGCCAAAGGTTCATCAGAGCTTGGGGAAAACTCAACAAGGTTGATAGCAAGACTCTGGGACACAAGAACTCCATCCCTCTTGAGCCCTATCTCAAGTGGGTACGAGCCCGAGCCCAAAGTCTAATGATGCCTTATCCCCATGTACTCCCAGTGATTAAAGATCCCGTCAATGAAGGAGAGGTTCCCTACACCATCCTACATCCAGACATGCCTACATCGTGGGAGGAAATGCAGAAAAGCTGGATTCAGCTCAAGGAGGAACGAAATACTTTTGAAGCTAGCTACTACGCCAGTGAAAAGAAGGTTCTAGAGCTTACCCGCCGACTCCACGAGCAAGAGTCCCTCAATACCTACATCGCACCAAAGAGGATGCGCAATGTCTTTCTGCCTTAAGAAGTTTATTTTGTAATATTTGGCCCATGGGGCATTTATGTACTGACAAATTTCTTCTTATTAATATGACGTGCGTTCTTCTTTGTCTAAAACAATTTTGAATGTCCTAAATCCTTGAATGCATTGCATACATAAGCATACCATTCATCATGTGCATAAGCAGGTCTCATTCCAAGTTTCCTTATCTGTCTGCTGTTTATTACAGTAGGATGGATCTCGAGCAAACAATCAAAGACTTACAGGCTCAGAATGCACAGTTCCAGCAACTCCTAATGACCTTGGCTAAGGGTCAGGAGGATATCAAGACTCAATTGGGGAACAAAGACCCGGTGAAAAAGAAGAAAAAGAGACTCGGGGTGGCTACTTTGGGGAGAAGATTTGACGGAGAAGCTCGAAGAGTGCTTGAATTTCCTCCTACTTCTGATGAAGGGACCAGTAAGAGAGATGGAGCTGCGGTGCCTTCCGAGTCTGATGCGGAAGAAGAAGAGGTTGAAGAGGATGAAGATTATTCTGACCAGCAATACCCTCCAGCTGATGATAAATACAAAGGGTTAGAAGACAGATTAGCCGCCATGGAATTACAAAGAGTACCAGGTTTGGATTTTGAAGACTTGGGTTTGGTTGTCGGGATTGTGATTCCCCCAAAATTCAAAGTGCCAGTGTTTGTGAGGTATGATGGGCTGTCCTGCCCCAAAATGCATCTTAGGTCCTACGTGAGAAAGATCCAGCCCTATACGGCAGATAAAAACCTCTGGATTCATTTCTTTCAAGACAGCCTTTCTGGAGCTCAGTTGGAGTGGTTTTATCAGCTAGAAGGAACCAGTGTCCGGAATTGGGAAGATTTGGCCACCGCTTTCTACAAACAATACCAATACAATTCTGACCTTGCCCCTACTCGTACCCAACTTCAGGGTATGTCGATAGGAACAGGCGAAGGATTCAAAGAGTACGCACAAAAAATGGAGGGATTTGGCTGGCAGGGTGCAGCCTCCTTTAACCGATCGTGAACTTGTTGATATGTTTCTAGGGACCCTATCTGGGCCATTTTTCAATCATCTGATTGGTAACTCTTCCGCGGGGTTTACCGATTTGATCTTAACGAACGAAAGAATAGAAGCTGGCATCAAGTCAGGAAAGATTCAGAAGGGTGTTGCTGCAAGTACTGAGAAGAGGCCGTTTAAGAAAGAAGCAAGCGCCGTCTATGGTCCTAGACGACAAGTCAAGCCCAAAAGCCGCCAAGCCGTCAATGCTTTGTTCATTTCAAAACCTGCTGCTGTTCCTCAACAGTACAATCAACAAAGAGGTGAAAGGCCTAAGAGACAGTATACTCGATTAAGTATGACCTTGTCACAAATTTTACCCCAACTGTTATCAACCAACTTGGTGACCACCAAAGAAGCTCCTAAGGTCGTCAACACTGCGTCTCCTAAGTATAACCCGAATGCCCGGTGTGCTTATCATTCTGATAGTCCCGGGCACACTACTGATGACTGCTGGGCCTTTAGAAACAAAGTGCAAGATCTTATCGACGCAAAGGAAATTCAGTTTGAAGCGCCTGAGAGACCGAATGTTGTAACTGCTCATATGCCCCAGCATAGAGTAAATGCCATTGAGGAAAGTTTGTATGCTGTTTCGGTGAATGATGTTGCTACCCCTCTTTTGACTGTTAAGAGGAATTTACTACTAGCCGGTTTATTTCCGGGTTGTAGTAAGGGTTGCCTCCTGTGTGCTCTTATCCCTACCGGTTGTCCACTGCTGAAATCAGGCATCCAAAGCCTGATGGATAGCAAGGAAATTCTGTTCAAGAAAACTGTTGTTCCGTCTGTTTCCATTGAAGAAATATTTGTTGTCACAATTTACAATCCTGCCAAAGCTCCCGTGAAGAAACCAGTCCAAATTATGTCTGTTGCACCCATCACTATTACTGTCCCGGGGCCTCTCCCGTATGAGTCTGATAAAGCTGTTCCGTGGCATTATGGAGCCGACGTGTATGTGCTTGGGGTGAAGCAGGAGTTCGACACCAATACCAGTATCAGTAACATCACTGGTCCCGCCAAGATTACCCGCAGTGGCAGGCTCTTCTCGCCTGACATTGCACCGCCAGTTATCCGAAAACCTCTCACCATCACACCCGCAAGTGTGCATGTTCCAATTCAAGTTCCTGTGTCTACTACTGCCGCCGAATCCTCTGGTACTCGGGACAAAGAAGTTGCTACCGATTCGCCTGCCAGGACGGAGGCACCAAAAAAGAAGACTGCTGTGGAAGCCTCCCAACAAGAAATGGAGGAAATTCTTAAAATTATCAAAAAGAGTGACTTTAATGTTGTTGAACAGTTGGGGCATACTCCCTCCAAAATCTCTATGCTATCATTGCTGCTATGCTCAGAGGCCCATGCAAAAGCCCTGATTTCATTTCTGAAAACGGCCCATGTGCCGCAAGAGACCTCCGCGGATCAATTCACCGACTGTGTGGCTAATTTGACGGCTGACAATGGCTTAGGGTTCTCGGATACTGACCTTACCGCCAAAGGAAAAAATCACAATGATGCCCTGCATGTTTCCATAGAATGCAGGGGCACTACTCTCGCGCACGTGTTAGTGGATACCGGCTCTTCCCTGAATGTCTTACCCAAGAAGGCATTGGATCGCTTAGATTGTGAGGGTCTGGAGTTGAAACCTAGTAACATCATCGTTAGAGCCTTCGATGGTTCTAAAAGGATGGTGCACGGCGAGGTAGACATCCCTATTCGTGTGGGTTCCAAGTTTTCGGCTCAACGTTCTATGTAATGGATATTCGTCCATCTTACTCCTGCTTATTGGGTCGACCCTGGATTCACAAAGCTGGGGCAGTAACTTCCACTTTACACCAAAAGCTCAAATACCCTGTCAAAGGGAAGATTGTTACTGTGCAGGGTGAGGAGGAATACATGGTGAGTCACTTGAATTCATTCCGATATATCGAGATGGACGGGGAGTTTATTGAAACCCCCTTTCAGCATTTTGAGGAAGTACCTCCAGTGTTGGCATCGGCTGAGGCAGTGGTTGAAGAAGACTTTCTGTTGAAGATGGCGTCCTTAAGGGATGCCCGGGCTGTAATCGAGAAAGGCAATTGTGCAAACTGGGGTCAGCTTCCTGACTTCACTCAAAAGAATGACAAGTTTGGGCTGGGCTTTACTGCAGAGGCTCAGAGGGCTGTGCGCAAGGAAAAGATCAGAAAGGCTCCGGTGTTTATCTCCAACCCAAGGGTGAATGCTATTGAGGAGGATGTGGAGGAAGCAGAGTTTGACAGTTGGATCTACCCGACTACCAGCAACGGATCGAGCAACTGGACGGCAAAGGATTTTACGCCTATCACATTTGTCACGCAGTAATTAATTTCTTTTGATTTCCAATTTGTAACAAACAATATGTTAAAACTTTGTTGGCTCGGTGTCCTACCCGGGGCATCGTAGCTCCATTTGTGAGGGCTTTTTGTATGACATTTCCATATATCATCAATCAAAACATTGGATGTTTGTTGCATTTCAAATCTTGTGCTCTTTTTCTTTCTGTGTTATATATTGCAAAACAGCTATATTTACACACACTCACTTATACAGGTTTCAATCCACTCTGGATCTCACTGGTAACAGCTCTGCTACCGCCAGTTATGACTTCGAGAATCCGATCAACTTGGCCGAAGACGAAGGTGAAGATGATTGTGAAGTGCCTGGTGAACTCGCAAGACTGCTACTCCAGGAAAAGAGGGCTATTCAACCACATGAAGAGCCAGTGGAAACGGTTAACCTGGGTACTAAGACAGATAGGAGAGAGGTCAAGATTGGTGCCAATCTAAAGCTTAGCGTGAAGCAACGATTGATCCAGATGCTACGTGATTACATGGAGATATTTGCTTGGTCCTATGAAGATATGCCTGGTTTGGATGCCGACATTGTAGTTCATCACCTGCCAACCAAGGAAGACTGCCCTCCGGTAAAGCAAAAGGTCCGCCGTATGCGCCCAGAGATGTCTGAAAAGATCAAGGCTGAAGTTATGAAGCAATTCGATGCCGGGTTTCTAGCAGTAACTTCTTACCCTCAGTGGGTTGCCAATGTGGTGCCAGTGCCGAAGAAGGACGGTAAAGTCAGAATGTGTGTCGACTAGAGGGATTTGAACAGGGCCAGCCCCAAGGATGATTTTCCTCTACCTCACATTGACGTCCTCGTTGACAATACTGCTCAACACAAGGTGTTCTCCTTCATGGATGGTTTTTCAGGGTATAATCAGATCAAGATGGCTCCGGAAGATATGGAAAAGACCACCTTTGTGACTCAGTGGGGCACCTTCTGTTACAAGGTCATGCCATTCGGGTTGAAAAATGCTGGGGTAACCTACCAACGCGCCATGGTTGCTTTATTTCATGATATGATCCATCATGAGATTGAGGTATATGTTGATGACATGATAGCAAGGTCTCAAACTAAGGAGGAGCATCTTGACCATCTGAGGAAGCTGTTTGACCGACTCAAGTTATACAAGCTGAGATTGAATCCCAACAAATGCACCTTTGGGGTAAGGTCCGGAAAATTGCTAGGCTTCATTGTAAGTGATAAGGGTATTCAAGTGGACCCTGCCAAGGTTAAATCCATTAAAGAGATGCCAGTCCCTAAGACAGAGAAAGAAGTCAGAGGCTTCCTGGGACGACTGAATTACATTGCCCGATTCATCTCACATCTGACTGCTACTTGTGAGCCAATCTTCAAATTACTAAAGAAAGATCAAGTAGTACGCTGGAACGATGAATGCCAGGCTGCCTTTGAAAGGATAAAGGAATATCTCCAAGAGCCACCCATTCTTATGCCACCAGTGGAAGGAAGACCTCTAATATTATACTTGACAATACTTGATAATTCAATGGGGTGTGTGTTGGGGCAGCATGACGAGTCTGGCCGAAAAGAGCACGCTATTTATTACTTGAGCAAAAAGTTTACCGACTGTGAGTCTCGTTACTCACTGCTTGAGAAAACTTGCTGCGCTCTAGTATGGGCTGCTCGCCGGCTGAGACAGTATATGTTGACTCACACTACTCTATTAATTTCAAAGATGGATCCCATCAAGTATATATTTGAAAAGCCTGCTCTGTCTGGAAGAATAGCAAGATGGCAAATGATCTTGACAGAATATGATATCCAGTATACAACTCAGAAAGCAATCAAAGGAAGTGTACTGGCAGATCATTTGGCACACCAACCTGTGGACGATTACCAATCATTGAACTTTGATTTTCCGGACGAAGACATCATGGTGGTAACTGACTGTGAAGTACCTGGACCGGATGAAGGACCTGAGGAAGGATCCCGATGGTCTATGCATTTTGATGGAGCCTCCAATGCTTTGGGTAACGGCGTCGGCGCTATAATCATATCTCCCAAAGGAACTCATACTCCACTCACCGCCCGATTGTGTTTCAACTGTACCAACAACATGGCAGAATATGAAGCATGTATCATGGGCTTACAAGCTACAATCGACTTAAGGATCAAGTTTCTGAGTGTCTTTGGAGATTCCGCTCTCGTGATCAATCAGATCAAGGGCGAGTGGGATACGAAACACCCAAATCTTATTCCTTACAAGGAGTATGTGTCAACCTTGCTTCCCCACTTTGAAGAAATAACTTTTGAGCACTTCCCAAGAGAGGAGAATCAGCTAGCGGACGCACTGGCTACGATGTCTTCAATGTTCAAAGTTAAATGGGACAATGAGGCTCCCCGGATCATTATCTGGAAGTTGGACGAACCGGCATACTGCTGCGAGCTTGAGGCTGAAAAGGTGACTGAAAAACCCTGGTATCATGAGGTGAAGAGGTACTTGGAAGCTCAGGAATACCCTGAAGGTGCATCTGTCAATGACAAGAAGTTTATGAGAAGGTTCGCGGCGAAATTCTTCCTCAGCAACGGCATTCTCTACAAGCGGAATCATGATTCAATTCTATTACGTTGTGTGGATAAGGCCGAAGCAGAGAAGATCATGATAGAATTGCATGAAGGTACATTCGGAACACATTCCAGTGGACACACCATGGCCAAGAAAATCCTTCGGGCAGGATATTTCTGGTCCACAATGGAAGCTGATTGTTACCAACACTCTCGAACTTGTCATAAATGCCAGATCTATGCTGACAAGGTGCATATTCCGCCGGTTCCTCTGAACATCCTGACGGCACCTTGGCCTTTTGCAATGTGGGGTATTGATATGATCAGTGAGATCTGACCGACGGTATCCAATGGGCATCGCTTCATCTTGGTGGCGATCGATTATTTCACAAAGTGGGTTGAGGCGGCTTCCTACGCCACGGTAACCAAGAGCGTCGTGGCACGTTTTATCCGGCATAATCTGATCTGTCGGTACGGCGTCCCGGAAAGAATCATTACGGACAATGGTACCAATCTCAACAACACAATGATCACTGAGCTCTGCGAACAATTCAAGATACAGCACCACAACTCTTCTCCCTACCGGCCGAAGATGAATGGGGCAGTAGAGGCAGCTAATAAAAATATCAAGAAAATTGTGCAGAAGATGACAGTGACCTATAAGGATTGGCACGAGATGTTACCATTCGCTCTTCATGGGTACCGTACCCCAGCAAGGACGTCAACCGGGGCAACTCCTTTCTCTTTGGTCTATGGCATGGAGGCAGTCTTGCCAATTGAAGTCCAGATACCCTCTCTCCGAATAATGAAAGATGCAGATCTGAGTGAAGATGACTGGATCCAGACTCGACTTGATCAATTAAACCTGATTGACGAAAAGAGACTCACCGCTATCTGTCATGGTCAGACGTATCAAAAACGGATGATCAGGGCATTTAACAAGAGAGTCAGACCACAAGAGTATCAAGTTGGAGACCTGGTAATCAAACGCATCATCCTTCCTCAAAGTGATCCCCGGGGCAAATGGACCCCTACATACGAAGGGCCATTTGTGGTTAAACATGTCTTCTCAGGAGGAGCCATGATCCTAACCACCATGGACGGTGACGACCTTCCTCACCCCGCCAATGCAGACATAGTGAAAAAATACTATGCATGAATAAAAGACCCGCTAGGCTGACATACCTAGGCAAAAATAAGGGCTTCCCGGAGAACCAAAAGGGTTCGGGCAAAAATAAGGGATGAAATGAAAAAAATCTGTACACCCGGCAAGTCGAAAACCTGAAAAGGCGGCTTGGGCAAAAATGGGTATCCCGGTGGACTGAAAACCCGAAAGGGCGGTCCAGGCAAAAGTTAGGGATGAAGCGTAACACTATGTCTCATTGGATCACTTCGCATCCGGAATTCGGCATCAACTATCTGGCTCAGACTTCGGCATCGACCAATTAGCTTCATCTTCAACTAGGCAGCAAAGCGATGAGACGCTTGGAGACATAAAGGCGATAGCAGAGTTGGAACCCAGTAGGATTGTTCACATAGCTGTTTTGTTTTCTTTTCAAAATTGTAAATTCTGTGTTATTCGGCGGCATCCTCTTACTAGGATGTCAGCCTCTTGTACAAAAAAAACGCCTATTCACAGGCAAAATTCAAATCAATACGAATTCACTTGTCCATACAAATTGCCATTGTTTTTCCTTTTTCTGTTTTGTCTTGCGACGAACGTCCAATGTTCATTTTTGATATATGCATTTGACATTAAATTGCTGATTTATAAATATTTGCATATGAAACGAAAGATTAATTACAGGTGACATCAGAAACAGGGGCAATGTGAAGTTGCCTGATGCAGTCTGGTTGCTTTGTCTGCCAAGGTACCAAGGTAGATTCGACTGAAGAATGTGACCAAATGATCTCAGCTCCCCGCAGGGTAAGACAAGATTCAGCAATACTTCCCTCAGTGAAGTCGCCAACTTTCCCCGGTAGGTCTAAAAGCTTATCCCCAGTAGATTCTGGAAGCTTGTTCCCTGCAGAATACGGACGTCTCTCCCGAGCTTTATTCAGAGTTATTCCTCACAAGGGCTTATAACTGGGTTATCCTCAGCTAATTGCCATGGAAGATCGCCCTCGGCAAGGTTCTTTCAGTCCCCGGCAGGAGTTTGTCTTTGGTATTCCCCAAGCGGAGTTTATCATCATTATCCCCAGCGGAATCCATCATTGAAGTCCTCAGCAGGCCTCTCGTCAAACTTCAGCAAAGTATCTCTTCCACAGAGCAATTCCCCGGCCGATCGTCAAGGATTCATTTTCCTAAGACAAAAATACATTCATAAACATTTCACGTTTTCATACATCCTGCTTACATACATGATAAGTGCATACAACACTGTCTCATGTTAAAGCATCATGCATATCATACATCATGACATTGCATACAACTTATGTTTTTGCCTTTTCAGGGAAAAAGACAATCCCAAAGACAACTACCTTCAACTGTCACAAATTTCAGATTCGATACCTGTATCTAGCCAGGGCACATCTGAGAGTGATCAGTTTCCAGACTCGACTCCTGTATCTAGCCAGGGCACGTCTGAAGAGTTCGAAGATTCGATTCCTGTATCCAGCCAGGGCACATCTATCAACTACAACAATTCCATATTTGATACCTGTATCTAGCCAGGGCACATCTGAGAGTAATCAGTTTCCAGACTCGACTCCTGTATCTAGCCAGGGCACGTCCGAAGAGTTCGAAGATTCGATTCCTGTATCCAGCCAGGGCACATCTGTCAACTACAACATTTCCAGATTCGACTCCTGTATCTAGCCAGGGCATATCTGTTGACCACATTTCCAGACTCGATTCCTGTATCTAGCCAGGGCACGTCTGAAGAGTTCGAGGATTCAATTCCTGTATCCAGCCAGGGCACATCTATCAACTACAACATTTCCAGATTCGATTCCTGTATCCAGCCAGGGCATATCTGTTGACAACCATTTCCAGATTCGATTCCTGTATCCAGCCAGGGCATATCTGTTGACCACATTTCCAGACTCGATTCCTGTATCTAGCCAGGGCACGTCTGAAGAGTTCGAGGATTCAATTCCTGTATCCAGCCAGGGCATATCTATTGACGACTATTTCCAGATTCGACTCCTGTATCCAGCCAGGGCACATCTGCGAGCAACTAATTGTAGATTCGATACCTGTATCCATCCAGGGCATATCTGCATAAATAGATTGAAGATCAAACACCTGTAACAAGCCAGGAAAACATCTGCCTCTCTCAAATACACAAGTTCTCGCTAAGGAATCTCTTATGCGATCAACACTTCCAAATGGCATCTATAAGCCCATTCCCGACAAGTTTCTGTCACATCTCCAGATGGCATCCATAAGCCCATCTCCCTATCCACCATCTCTCCAAATTGCATCTGTAAGCCCATTCCCGACATCACATTGTTGATACTTCAACATGCGAGTGCAAATTTTCGGGCACTCTAGTGTCCAATCTCCTTTTACCCTCGAGTCACGAAAGGCAAACTTGCCAATCTAACTCTTCAGGTTCAAGAAGATTGAACAGGGGCAACTGTTGTACCCCAAAATTTTCCCTCCCATTTCCTCAACAATTTCTCATCACAAGGCCCTTGGAGCTCAAGATCCAATTAGGGTTTCCTCTGCTCAAGATTTCTCCTTGCACTGTTGACCCAAATTAGGGTTTGTGTTTGCACAAAGATGTTTTGACCTAAAAAGCCTAAGATGACTTTCATGCTTCATGTTGGACTCCCAAGTTTATCCATACCAAGTTTCAAGTCTTGATTCCAAGTTTTACCCAGTCAATTGGACAATTGACCTAGAAATCAGTTGTATTGGGGAAAAAGTCAACTGTGGCCAATTGACAGTCAAATCTCATGAAAATTGACCCACATCAACAGTATGAACTCATATGGACCATTTGATCAAGTTTGGATCACAAATCCACAAGAAATTTGATCAGATCACCAAAAGGGCAAAATGGTCATTTTTAGGGTTTTGACTGCACAAAGGCAATTTTTGACTGTTTGACCTAGCCAATGGCAAACCAAGATCACATATGGACTCAAGGACCCCATGGAATTGTCTTGACATTCTCAACAAGCTCAAAAGATCCCAAGTACACAAGATTGACAGTTGAATTTCCCAGTCAATTGATCAATTTTGACTGTATACTGAAAAGTCAAACTTTGACTTTTTTGGTCAAAATCAAGAGTCAAGATTCATTTTTCATCAAAACATGCCAAATCATGAAACTTGTTCACCAAGAAACCAAGAAATGCAAATTAGGGTTTGAAATGGAATTTTTCATAACTTAGAATTTTTCTAAGTTATGGAAAACCCTAATTTTTTCCCAACTTTGCCCCACTTTTTCACCAAGATTCATTTGGATTCAAACAAAAGTCAAAACATGAAAGTTGTAGCTTGTTGCATAATCTACAACTTTTATTCACAAAGTTTTCCCAAATGAGGCTTGTATATCAAGTTACAAATTTTTGAATAAGGGCACTAAACCATTCTTAACTTAGTGAATTTTTGACCTATTTTGACAAGGTTTTCTACCCCACTTCAAGGCCATTTTCCATACACTTCCACTTGGAATTTCAAATCGCATTTCAAATATGGATTGTAGTACACATTCCAAGCTTTCCAAAATGTCCAAGAACTTCTCAAACAACCTCATGGTTAGGGAGAATCGAATTTTGCAAAATGGCAAAAACTCACTTTGTTCATGACCAAGTTACATGTCCATAACCTTGCAATTTGAACTCAGCATGCCTTAAGCTAGATTACAGGTCTTTTATCTCATCTACACTCCATAATTTAATGTCAATCCTTTGTACCAAGGTGTTGTTCTATGAGTTTGGACATTGTATGCAAGATTAATCCATTTATAGATAAAGCATAATATCCATTCTTGAAAAGTTGCACTTTATGTCTAAAGCAAATCCAAGCAAGTACAGTTAAGATTTCTTTGGCACAAGTTTATGGACAAATTGCACTGATCAAGGCTAATGTATGCAGCATAGATTGGGGGATTGTACAAGCTAGAAACACCAAGTTGACATTTGTTGCTTAAAGTTGAAGAAAAGTGCCATAACATCACACAACTCTCATCTCAGCAAAAACCAGCTTAGGAAAACTTGTCAAACACATTCCAAACAATCACCTTGCCCTAAAACACGAGCTAAACACCTTTCAAACCTCATCAAACCAAAAAACACCATCAAACTGCAAAAACAGAGTTGCCTTTGCAGATTGAGTTCCAACTCTCAATCCTCTCAAGCATTCTTGCCCAAACCAGTTCACACACCTTCCTTACCATCTATGCAAGCTATCCAAAAGCTAAAACACGATCTGTAACATCTCCAAGCCACTTCACCATTTTTATTTTTCTGTTTTGCAGTTGAAGTTCTCTAGCACGATTCAGGGAGTTTCAAGACAAAGTAGAACTTGGAATAGCATCCTTACACTTCAAGGAAGCTATACAAATCATCATCTTGCTCTGAAAACTCCTCCATTGCAAAGCACGATTCCAACTGAACAGGTATCTTCATGAAGTTCTATCTCTCTTATTAGGCATTGTTAGCTTTAGGTTTGTGAAGAAAATATGTCACAATCATAGCCCTGAACATGCCCATATAGTTAGATTTCATTTATATTATGTGTGCTGCAAGAATTTTGAGTCTGAACATGGCATAAAAGTTAGGTCAGAAATTGGGGGAGAAGAAATTCTCCCTCATCTTAGAGAGTTAAGTCAAGTTCTTTACATGGTTGAATTCGTCTTCTCATGCTCTACACTTTTCATGTTATGAGTTTTGCTTGAAAGTCCAGGAATCAAGAGATAGAAAACGCGTGCTTGCTTGAGTGATGTTGTTCAGAGGTTGAAGACAAAGTCTTCTTGGGCTGGGCCTGAGTTGACTTTCCTATTTGCACCCTTTTACTTCTTTTACACCCCCAAGGCCCATTTGCTTATTTCTTTGATTTTTTTTACATTTTCTTTTTTGGATTGACTTATTTATTTTTTTCTCATGTTATTTAAAATATAAAAATCTTTTTTCTCACCATTTTTTGATTTATTAGGTATTTATGTGATTTTCTTTGATTTATACATAAATAAATAAATACATATATTTTTGTTTAAATTAACTAAATAGTGCAAATACATTTTTATTTTTATTTTTATTTCATTTTTATCTTCTGAAAATATTTTATATAAAAAAATACTTTTTTTTTTGAAAATATTAAATATTATTGTTTTTGGTATATATAATACTTATTAAATAATACATATATATATATATATATATATATATATATATATATATATATATATATATATATATATATATATATATATATATATATATATATATATATATATATATATATATATATATATATATATATATATATATATATATATATATATATATATATATATATATATATATATATATATATATATATATATATATATATATATATATATATATATATATATATATATATATATATATATATATATATATATATATATATATTAATATATTTAGGATAAAATACCAAAATATGCATATTTTACTTTTATTAATATTAAACACTAAAAATACATTTTTTACAAATATATCTCTTTTCTTATTTTATTTTTGTGTATAAATGATAAATATTGTATATATTAATAAATAATACATTTTATTTAATAGAATTAGGGTTTTACCCTAAACATGAAAAATTCTCAAAAAAATAATACTTTTCTTTTGTTTATTTTGACACATAAAAATACTTTTTTTTTCATACATATAAAAAACCCTTTTTTTGCATTCTTGCATATTTGTTCTATTTCTATTTTATTTATGCAATTAAATTATCTTGTAAATAATTCAAATCTTGATGTAATAGTTTTAGGTTTAAATTCCTTGTCAAAATCCCCATTTGAAACATTGTACCCCCCTCCCTATATTATTGTGTTGTAATAGCGTAGGAGTTTAAATTTCGCACTTTATCGCTTTCTAAATATACAATGCTAGAATTAGGGTTTATGTGCGAATAAAATGAACAAAATAGTTATGACCTAATCTCAAGACAAACAAGCATGAAAATGGACACACAAATCACACTCGCACCCCTTAGGGTATTCCACTTGTTGCCTTTCAAAATTGGGCCATATTGCATGTTAGGTCTCTTTGGGCAAAACAAACAAATCAAATGATCATAGTCCCTCGATGACGCTTTCAAAATGTTGCCTAAACAAATGATCAAGTCCCTTAAAGAAAATGCCCAAAGATACTTGGCACTGTTGCAATTATGGTCTAAACGATGACCCGCGCCCGTCCCTTTCACATCCTAACATGAGATTGCCCACCAAATACAATGGTGGAACAAACTTATTAAAAGGGTTAAAACATAGCAATAAACTTTGAGAAATTTAGGAGTAGATAACTTCTTAGTTACTTGAATCAAACCTGCAAAACAAAACACTTGCCTATTTTCTAAAAACACACATCAATACACTTTCAAAACAACTTTCAAAAACATTGAAAACCTTTTCAAAAGACATACACCTTTGTATACATCCCAACATGGATCATTACAAAGGTTGCCACCACATTGGCTTCTTTTCAAAACATTTTCAAATCCACACACACAAAGCACCATTTCAAACAATTGAAAATTAAGGCAAGTTGATCTAAGCAAGTAACTAAGAGCCCATGGATAACCATGGATAGAAAGGGTGCTAATACCTTCCCTTTCTATAATCTACTCCCCGAACCCAAGAAAAATCTCAAAGGTTTTTGCTGTGCTTTTTAAACCTTTCCTTAGGATAAAATAAAAAGTCGGTGGCGACTCTTGCTCAACCGAAACATTTGCGCAAACAAACGCAAAACCATAGTCAGTTCTCCCACCGTATCACACCTACTATTAGTGAGTAGGTAGCCCCATCGTCGAATGTTGAGGGACTATCAAAAGGGACATTTATGGTCATTGAAGGAAACATATAGAGATATCTTAGCATTCGAAGGGACTGTCATCATATAGGCAACATCGAGGGACAAGATCATTTACCAAAAGGCAACTCGAGGGACATTTTAGGGACCATGATCTTTTATGATGACTTTTATACCGAGGGTCTTTTCTAAGATATCCCTACGTTCGAGGGACATGACCATTTCTAAGGCAACCGAGTGAGAAATACCCTAAGGATGCAAGTGTGAGAAGTGTGTTTTTTTTCTCCAGTTATATTATCTTGAAGTTAGTGATCTACAATTAATTTGATTAATCTTGTCATGCACTCCTACTTACTAGCAATTATATACAAGCATATGAAGTATAAAAGCGAGAAGTAAATAGGGTCATACGCTATTATAAGGCTTTGGTGCAGATACATAAGGAATTGGCTGAAAGTAAAAATGCGGAAATATAACCCTAATTAAGCTATTACAAACCGGGCGCAGTTACATCAATAATTAAAAATAATCGTTCGGCAAAAATAATTAAGCGCAAGAATCAAAAACTAGAGAAAATATTCAAAACCCTAAAAATCTAATTTGATTATTAATTTTTTTTTTGGATTTTTATGAAAAAAGGTTTGAGTTTAACCTAATTTTTTAATTAATTTTAATTGATGGAAAATAAATTAAAGTTGGTGAAATTAATTTATTTACAAAAATTAATTTATTAAAAAAAAACTAAATCCTATTTTTTGTGATTTTAATTTTATGGGTTTTTATGAAAAAAATTGATTAATGAAAAATAGTTAAACTAAATAATGATAATAAATAAAATAAAACTAGAAAAGATTAGAAATTAGGCCTGAGGGGGTGTAAGACCAGATTGGAGGGTGTTGTTGTTGAATTCTGCCAAGCCCAAGTCTGGTTGGCCCATAGCAAGCGTTGGATTCAGTGGGAGGCTTGCTGGGATGTCCACCATGGAGATGCAGCCTGGAAGCGTGAGATCTGGCCAAGAAACGATCCAAGGGTGATGATCTAGAGATCTATGGTGTGCGCGCTTGGAATGAAGGCATGGAATCTGCAAACAAGTGTTAAGAAAAATAACATGTAGGAGGCAGGGGTCGAACCCCTGACCTCCTACACACGCACGCTGAAAAGCCCCCACTTGTACCACTGAGTCAACCCTTCATTCATTATATCAAATAAAAATAACATATTATATAACATAATGAGTCAGTGATGTAATAAAACAAGTGCGAGATTCAAACTGTTGAACCAGGTTTGGACACACCATCATCTTCTCCAAAGGAACTGTCGTTTTAGACAGGACTTTTACCTATGGACATATGCTGTAACTATAAACCTACAAATCTAAAAAATCAACACCAGGCGAGATAAATCAAATCTAATTACATAGATCAACTGGGTTTGATCTCTTGAGTGCAATGGTGTTCATCTTTGGCCCTGATTTCCCTGAAACAAAAAGCCCTAAAATGAACCTCTAAACCCTAACAATGGCAGGTTATCAAATATGCCTCAAAACTCATAATTAATTATATAAACATATTCTAAATGATGATACAAACATGAATGTATATTTAGAAATCGTTAATATTACATAAATTCTCAAAACCAAATTCAAGAATGAAGAACAAACCATGAATCTGTATGTGCGGTTTCTGAAGGTGTTGAGGCATGGTAATGGTCAAAATAGCTCTCAAATACTGCCAGGAATTGATAGATAGCCTTGAAAGTCCTTGAATCTCCTTGTAGCAGAAAATCCAATCACCACTTTCTTTGTCAAAAGTTGAGTTTTATTCTCCCAATTCACACGACCAATCCTTGTTTTTCTGCTCTGGGAATGTTATGAATATATAATAGAATGAATTAGGTCAATAAAAACAAATGCAATCTTGAAAAATTATGGAAAAAAGATTTGATTTACTATGGATATTTTTAGTTTCTAAAATAGGCCAAATCTTTCTATTTTTGTTCCAATCATGCCTTGCACGAAATCCTTGAGTTGCCAGCTGATCATAGACTCATAATGTGCTCATAAAATCAAACCTTGGATTTTATTTCATTATTCCACTATTTAAAAATTAATTTATTTTGATTTAAATGAATAAAAAATCAAAACAAATAATAAAAATAATAAAATAATAAGTGGATAAGCTCAGGGGTCGTGGGCCATCTTAGGAACAAGTTTCAAACAAGAAAACATGGGCCCATTTGGAAAAATATCAATTTTGCTCAATGCACATTTCCAAAATTTGGTCAACTTTAGCAATGCATATCTCTCTCATTTTTTACCCTAAAAGGGTGTTCTTGGACTTTTTATAAATATTAGGATGTCCTCTAAACAACCCTTTTTGGTTTAATCTCAATTGGATATTCCATGTTCAGATAAGGAGCTTTGGCCCAAAAGGTGTTTTTGTTGACTTTTTGAAATGACCTATAATGTATGAACTTGTAACTTTTTATTGAGGCATTTCTTGACCTTGAGGGATGAAGAGAAGTTGTAGGGAATTGGATTCTCTTCAAAATGAGTCTTGGTTGGAAAATTTATAATAAAGTATGAGAAAGTTATGCCTGGTAAAAATTTGGTTGACTTTTCCTATAGAAACCCTAAATTGCCATTTTTGACTTTTGATGAGTTGAGAGCATTTCTTGAGGAATCATGATCAACCCTTGACCAAATGATGGATATTACTTCAAAATGTTGATGTTGACCAAAAATATTTAAAGTTTGGCTGTATTTGGGTCACAGTTGACTTTTTACCTAGTACAGTTGATTTTCCAATACTTGAGCAGTTGACTGAGCAAACTTGTTGTGTAAGGAATGAAACTTGACATGGGTGATCTTGGGGACATACTAGGGCAATGGATAAAATTTGGGACCCTTAGGACTCAACCATCTTGCTTGAAATTGAAACCCTAGTTTGAGGCTTATTGTCTTAAGAGGAGGATTTGTCTGGTCAATCCTTAGTCAACTTGAGCAATTAAAGATCTTTGGAGGCATAAATTTAGTGAAATGAGAGAACAGATTTTGGGGTACAACACCCACCGTATTACATTCTTTATTAATATTTCCTATAATAATATCCTTAGGATGATCTTTCTGAATTCTAATAGACGGACCCTTGTTAGCTACATCAGTTTCTTCAGTTTCAGTGTTGACACTTGAATCTGCATTATCTTCAGTTTAGTGTTGAAGAATAACCCTTTCACATTCTTGAATAATCCCTTAGAAGGTGCATAAATCCTCAAACTTGTTATTTTCAAATTCTCTCCCATGGTCACTTCAAATCCTTACTATACCACAATCCTTCTCTCTTTGGATCCTTTGGCATAATTCTTTAAAAACTTCAAACACTTCAGATTTCTTTTTGATGAAGCACACCCTGGTGAACCTTGAGAAGTCATCAACAAAAACATAGGAATACCTTTTTCCTCATATACTTTCAACCTGTATTGGTCCCATCAAGTCCATATGCAGCAGCTCTAATACCCTTGATGTAGTTAGATGTTGAATCTTCTTATAGGACATCCTTGTTTGCTTCCCAATATGACACTCACCACAATTCTTCCTTCATCAATTCTCAGCTTGGGAATACCTCTAACATCTTCCTTTGACAGTATTTTCTTCATACCTTTCAAGTGAAGATGTCCAAGCTTTTGATGCCATAACATAGCTTCATCTTCAAGGGACATTAGGCAAGATGAGAAACAATCTGTTTCTTCAGAGTTCCACATATAACTGTTGTCTTTTGACCTTGCTCCCTTTATGATCACTTCATTCTTGACATTTGTAACTAGGCATTCAGACTTAGTAAAGTTAAGTTTGAGACCTTGATCACATAGTTGATTAATACTGGTCAAGTTAGCAGTTAACCCCTTAACAAATAGCACGCCATCAAGACTAGGTTGTCTTGTATAGTCCAACTTTCTAACACCTTTTATTTCGCATTTTGATCCTTCTCCAAAAGTGACATAGCTAGTGGAGTGTGGTTTAATATCTACCATAAATTTCTTAACATTTGTCATGTGTCTAGAACAACCACTATCAAAATACCAGTCCTCTTTAGCATAAGCTCTGAGAGAAGTGTGAGCTATGAGTCAAGAAGTACCCTCTTTTGAGAGCCATATTGTGATCGGTGGAAATAGAACTGACTGTTTTTAGCTGGTTTCGCGAAATGTCGCGGTAAGCAAGAGTCGCCACCGACTTTTATGTTCTCCAACATGGAAAGGACAAAAGCACAGTAAAATTCCTTATTCGAGATGTTTCTCGGTTCGGGAGGTAGATTTATAGAAAGGGAAGGTGTTAGCACCCTTTCTATCTGTGGTTATCCACGGGCTCTTAGGTACTTGCTCTTATGTTTTCAAAATTTGTTTGCTTTTCAAGTGTGTGTGGGTTTTGAAAAAGTTCGTTTGAAAACTTCTAGGTAACTCTTGTATCAGTCCTCAAGAGTGTATGAAGTATTGTTTGAAAACTTTTTGAAAGTGTAAGGTGTGAAAAGTATTTTGTTTGTTTTTGAAAAGAGCAAGTACCCATGAGTCATCTACCTACCCTAAGGAATTAAGTTGTGTAAGTGTCCTTTAGATAGTGCTATCCCACCATTGAGAGGTAGGTAGCACCATCGTTGGAGGTGTTCGGGTCAATTCGGTTATCGGGACAGTGTGGTCACCGAAGCAACGGTAGGACACCTTAGAAGTAACCCTAATGTCCTAGATCCTTTTATCCGAGGCAACCGTTTCGAGGCAACTGGATCTTGAGACAAAGGGTGACCTCTAAGACGTCCTATACTTGATGACCACGTTTCGAGGCAACGAGTGAAGCGTACCCTAGGAGAGGCATGTGCTTTGTGTGTTGTTTTTCAGTTAATGTTTTTGTACATGTTATTTGTGAGCTACGAGTTGTTTTTATTTACATACATTCTTTCATGCATTTAACAGTTAGGGGGTGCGGAAAGTAAATTGTGGAAACATAAATTCTACGCTATTACAAGGCGCGGGTCTATACATCGCCAAAAAATACAAAGACCCGTTTTGGTAAATAAGTACGAGAAATTAAATAAAGCGATAAACCTAATTACTATTACATTCTCGAAAGCAATTACATAATAATCAAAATAAAGTAAATGTGCGCGAATAAATTAATCGGGAACGTTCTAAGGGTTTTGACCCTTTTAAGAAATGAAATTGAATTTGTCTTTTTTGAATTAAATGTTATTAATTAAATAAAGCCTAATCTAATTAATTAATTTATTAAAAGAAAAATGTTTTTTTTTGTGTTTTTATGTTTTTATGAAATAAAATAAAAGAATTAAAATTCTAAGTTAACCTAATTCTAAATTATTTTAGTTATTTAAAAAAAGTTAAAATTGCCTAATTAACGCTAATTCAATTATTTAATATTTATTTACAAAAATAAAATAATAATAATAATAATAATAATAATGTTAGTTCTTTTTTTTGGATTTTTTATGAAAATATTAATTAAGTTAATAGTTAATAAAAGGGAAAAATAAAATAAAGACAAATAAAATATGAAAAGAAAAATTGCAAACCCAAGGGGGGGGGGGGGGGGGGGGGGTTTGGGCCAAATAGGAGGTGTATTGTTGAATTCTGGCCCATTAAGAAGCCACGTTTGACTTTCCTTGATTGTCCAGAGCGCGTTTGACTTGGAACATGATATTCCTCCCTCTCCTGGCCTTTGGATGGCTGTCTGAGGATACATGGCTAGTTGATGCGTGAGGCTTATGGTGGACCATTGAGTCACACGCTGCACTGGAATGTGTTAAGAAAAACATGAAGAAATATATGGGGGACCTGGGAATCGAACCCAGGTCCCAGCACTCACCAAGCGTGTCACCAGCCACTAAACCAAACGCATGCTTTTGTTAAACATATGGACAACAAATATTATATAAAATACAAACAACTATGACATGAAACCAAAAATAACGCGCGCTGAGTTTGAACCACCCAGTCACACGTTGCCACGCCTTCTCCTTCTTCGTTTTACCTGTAAAATATCAAATATTTAGCGGGGGTTTTAAACCCCCACAAACCAAAAGTGTCAATAATAGCGATTAGCAACAGGCATCACATAAATTGAGCGCGAGGGTCTTATTCAACTCGTATGGAGCTTCTGAGTTTAACTGTATGTGTCTCAAGGCCTGATTTTTCCTCAATAAGAAAGCCCTAATTTTCAAGCTTCTAAACCCTAAAATCCATTCATGGTGAATTGTGATTCTGTGAGTTTCAACGCAATTAATCCATACCAAAAGCTTCAGGAAGATGTCAGCAACACAAATCAATCAAGAAAATGGATTAAAAACGCATGGAATATGATATGCAGATTTGGAAATATATGCAAACCGTGTGACTTGTTGTCTTTGATTCTTTGCGTATTTGGACTGGTTCTTGATGCCAATGGATTCCTGGAGACTCGGGCAAGGTGTTTGAATCCTTTTTAGGCTTTGAAATGCGCTGCAAATAAGAATTCAGTTTCACAATATTTCTTGAATTTTTGCAATATGGTTATGCTGCCTATGAGTTTTCTAGGTCGTGATTCATGTGTGGGAGGCTTGCATATATGGTTCTGAATGAGAATCAATCAATATCAATAGCCTTAAACCAATGCAATTATGTTTTGGATTTTGCCATAACCTCCATTGAAGAAACTTGCCTTTTGTGTCCAATTTTGAATTTTATGCTTGAAATAGGATGTACACAAAATTGGTATGTGTTTCATGATGCATCAAGGCTATTCAAACTCAAAGATATCCCTTAATTAATTTTCTTGATTTTTATTTGAATTTTAAAGATTTAAAATGAATTAAACCAAATAAAATTAAATAAAAATAGAAAAATTAATTTTTAATCTTGAAATAAATCATGGGACACGTGGGAAGCATGGCAAAGCTGAACAAAGTGGAAAAAGTGGGCCCTTTTTGTTAAAAATGAAGTTTCATGGATAGTTGACTTTGGCCATTTCACAAAAATTTCCCAACTTCTCCAATGCATATCTTGCTCAATTTTGATCATATGAACATGTTCTTTGACATTTTGGAAAGGTATTGAAGTCCTCTAATCAATGCCTTTGGTACCATGTCATTTTGATTTACCAATATCAAGTTATGGTCTTTGACTTAAAGTGCCTTTTTGTTGACTTTTGAAAATGACCTATAATGTTGAAATTGATAACTTTTTGTGAGAGAATTTCTTGGACTTGGAATGTGAAGATGAGTTGTAGGAAATGTCTTCCCCTTCAAGATGAGCATTGGATGGGATTTTTCTGATGAACCATGAAAAAGTTATGCCTTGGTCAAGTTACAGTTGACTTTTCAACTGTCCAAAAATAGAAACTTTTGACACCTTGATGATTTTTGAGCCATTCTTGTGAAATCATGGTCAAGATTTGACCAAATGATGATTGTGGCTTCAAAATAAGATGTTGACCAAAATTTTTGACTTTTGACTGCCAAATGACCATTTTGCCCCTACAGTTGACTGTGGAGCAATTAGGGTTTTTGACTGTGCAACTTGACCTTGTGAGCCTTGAAACTTGACATGTAGGTGCTTGCCAATGTATATGAGCATATGGAACTTGATTGAGCCCTTGAAAACCTCAACTTCCTTGCAAGAACCAAAACCCTAATTTGACTGGCTTAGGAGGATAGTTGACTGTGTAGCCCTTGAGTAGACTTGAGCAAATTGAGATGATGCTTGTCAAACTTTGAAGAATATGGGAGGACAAATTTTGGGGTACAACAGTTGCCCCTGTTCAATCTTCTTATACCTGAGGATGTAGATTGGCTTGTGTGCCTTTCGTGATCCGAAGGTGGAAGATGATTGAACACTAGAGTGCCCAGAAATTTGCACTCACATGGTAGAGTATCAGCAGTGTGATGTCGGGAATGGGCTTACAGATGCCATTTGGAGAGATGGTGAATAGGAGGATGGGATTATAGATTCCATCTGGAGATGTGACAGAACCTTGTCGGGAATGGGCTTATAGATGCCATTTGGAAAGATGGTATGAGAGGATGGGCTTATAGATGCCATCTGGAGATGTGACAGAACCTTGTCGGGAATAGGCTTATAGATGCCATTTGGAAAGATGGTATGGGAGGATGGGCTTATAGATGCCATCTGGAGATGTGACAGAACCTTGTCGGGAATGGGCTTATAGATGCCATTTGGAAAGATGGTATGGGAGGATGGGCTTATAGATGCCATCTGGAGATGTGACAGAACCTTGTCGGGAATGGGCTTATAGATGCCATTTGGAGACTGCTGATAGGTGGATGGGCTTATAGATGCCATCTGGAGATGGTCTGTTGAATTGTAATTTTTGTAAGTTGAAAGAGGGAACCTGTGTAGGGTTGCCTGATGATGAGCTCGTGTAAAGCTGCATCTTGGAAAGAAGGACACCTGTGTAGGGTTGACTGATGATAAGCTCGTGTAAAACTGCATCTGAAAGGGAGAAGGAAACCGTGTGGGGTTACTTGATGACGAGTCCGTGTAAAACCGCATCTAGAGCTGAGAAGGAAACCTGTGTAGGGTTTACTGATAACGAGTCAGTGTAAAACTACGTCTGGAGTTTGAGAAGGGAACCTGTGTGGGGTTACTTTGATGATGAGCCCGTGTAAAACTGCATCCTGGAAGAAGTAAAACCTGGGTAGGGTTTCTGATGACGAGTCCGTGTAAAACTGCATCTTTGGAAAGAGAGAACCTGTGTAGGGTTTCTTTGACGACGAGCCCGTGTAAAACTACGTCTGGAGAGAGAGAACCTGTGTAGGGTTTCTTCGGGATAAGTTCGTGTAAAACTTCTGGAGGAACCGGGGTAAGGTTACTTCGGTGATAAGTCCGTGTAAGACTTCTGGAGGAACCGGGGTAAGGTTACTGCAGGATAAGTTCGTGTAAAACATCTGGATGAATCGGGGTAAGGTCATCTTGAGATAAGTCCGTGTAAGACTTCTGGAGGAACCGGGGTAAGGTTACTGCAGGATAAGTTCGTGTAAAACTTCTAGATGAACCGGGGTAAGGTCATCTTGAGATAAGTCCGTGTAAGACTTCTGGAGGAAACGGGGTAAGGTTACTGCAGGATAAGTTCGTGTAAAACTTCTTGATGAACTGGGGTAAGGTCATCTTGAGATAAGTCCGTGTAAGACTTCTGGAGGAACCGGGGTAAGGTTACTGCAGGATAAGTTCGTGTAAAACTTCTGGATGAACCGGGGTAAGGTCAACTTGAGATAAGTCCGCGTAAGACTTCTTCTGAAAGAAAAGGAACCGGCATAGGGTTACTTTGATGATAAGTCCGTGTAAGACTTCTTTTGAAAGAAAAGGAACCGGTGTAGGGTTACTTTGATGATAAGTCCGTGTAAGACTTCTTCTGAAAGAAAAGGAACCGGTGTAGGGTTACTTTGATGATAAGTCCGTGTAAGACTTCTTCTGGAAGAAAAGGAACCAGTGTAGGGTTACTTTGATGATAAGTCCGTGTAAGACTTCTTCTGGAAGAAAAGGAACCGGTGTAGGGTTACTTTGATGATAAGTCCGTGTAAGACTTCTTCTGAAAGAAAAGGAACCGGTGTAGGGTTACTTTGTGATGGGTCCGTGTAAGACTTCGTCTGAAAATTGAGAAGGAACCGGTGTGGGGTTGCCTGATGATGAGTTCGTGTAAAACTACATCTGAAGTTGAGAAGGAACCAGTGTGGGGTTGCTTCATGATGATCAAGTGGATGATTGTCCTGTCTGGTTTCAGATATTAACCCACGATCAGTCGTCCACAGAATTTTCCTGGCTTGTTACCAATGTTGATCTGGAACTGTAGAGGTAGATGGTAATCATCTTTTGATTGACCTTTTCCTGAAAAGGCAAAACGTTAGCTGTATGCAGTGTCATGATGCATGAACTGCATGATATTAAGATGTTCTCAAGAATAAATGAGATTTGTGTGTTGTGATGCGTATATGCATGCGTCATGGTGTATGATAATGTGATGAATGTCTATGAATGTATCTTCGTCTAGGAAAATAAATCCTTGACGAACGCCGGGAAGTTGAATCCTGGGCTGAGGTTGAAGAGTAGAGTTCTTCATTTCCGCTGGGGATGATGGTTGCAAGAATAAACTGGTAGGAGAGGATGACTCCGTTGGGGAATAAACTTGATGAAGATATTACTCTGCGGGGAATTACTCTGTGGGAAGAGATACTTCGCTGAGGTTTTGATGATAACTCCGCTGGGGATTCCCGTTGATAAATTTTGTTGGGGAATTTGATGAATTCCGCTGGGGAGTAGGAAGAACTTCGCCGAGGACGATCTTTCCGTGGTAATTGGCTGAGGATAACCCAGTTATAAGCTCTGGGGCTGAGGATAACCCAGTTATAAGCTCTGGTGGGGAATAACCTTTGAATAAAACCGGGGAGATGCATTCGTGCCCGCAGGGGATAAGCTTCCAGAATCTGTTGGGGATAAGCTTCCAAAAATCTACTGGGGAGATTGATTCAACTTTCCTGGGGAAACTTTGGGACTGTACTGGGGAAGTGGCTCCATTGGGGTGTCTGGTATTCCGCCGGGGAACAATCTTATCTTAAGACTGCCGGGGATGCTTGCTTAGGAACATCTGTATACTCCGCTGGGGAATATTGAGATTTTATGGGGATACCCAACTTCCTTAAGGCTGACCGTAGGCTAACTCTGCTTGGGGAGAGCGTTGCTGACTTGCTAGGGATATTTTGCCTCTTCGGGGTTGATTAGAGACTAACTCTGTTCGGGGAGAATTGTTGAATCTTGCCTTACTCTGTGGGGAGTGGAGGTATCTTGGTTACGTTCTTCAGCCGAACCTACCTTGGTACCTTGGTGGACAGAGCAACTAGATTGCTTAGACAATTCATTATTGCCCCAGTTTCTGCGGGAGGAAGTACCTGTGGAGGTCTTGATTGACAAATCTTCTTCTGGTAGACAAGTGACGGAATGCCGGGACATAGTCGTACGCTTTTGATCCCTAACTTTTGCCTGGACCGCCCTTTCGGGTTTTCAGTCCACCGGGATACCCATTTTTGCCCAAGCCGCCTTTTCAGGTTTTCGACTTGCCGGGTGTACAGATTTTTTCATTTTCATCCCTTATTTTGCCCGAACCCTTTTGGTTCGCCGGGAAGCCCTTATTTTTGCCTAGGCGTGTCAACCTAGCGGGTCTGTGATTATGCGCAGCATTTTTTCGACTATGTCCACGCTCTTAGGATACAGGAAGTTGTCACTGTCAGTAGCGCAGTGTTACCATAGCACCAGAAGATCTTCGTTTGATCGTCCAATGCCCCAAGTGATCCAGATGGAGATTTTCCCCAAGCTGGTTGGCCTTTTGAGAGATTCTCTGAATCTTGACTTAACTGCCCCAGATAATGGACAATGATTATGTCTGCCCCTTGGTTGGAAGTACTTTTGTTCACTTAGATATTCGTCGTGCGAGCTTCTATGTTGTTCAAACAAATAGTCATATGCAAGCAATGTTATATTAAAAATGCAAAGCTTGTGTCTGTCTTGAGGTTTTTGAAAATGAATTTTTTTAGTAAAACCAGTGAATTTTGTAAAATGTGATGTCAACTCGTTATTTTACCGCAAGCCTTAAGGAGTCAGGATACCTTTCGTAACAGTATGCTTTCAAACTAACCCATGCTTCAGCTAGGACTTTTTGAGGGTTATAACGTGGACTGGTTCACGGTTTAAGAAACAAAGGATAAAGGCTCAAATTTTATTTGTACCCACCCGCTCTTCGTGATGTTCTTCAAACCTAAACTTAGCTGATCATGCATTAGACCTTGTTTGAGTCCTTGCTCTGATGTTCCAGTGATGGTTCGGATATTGCCAGTTTATTTTGAACAAGCAGTCATTTCTTTTTTTGAGGGTTCGTAGGACCGCTTTCTTTTTTGATTTCGTTATCCCTGTTTTTTGCCTGAACTGTTCCTTTTTGTGATTACAGTCAGCGAGATGCCCCAGTTTTTGTAAGTCTCCTTCATAGGTTTTGACTTGTTGGACTTTTATTTTGAGAAATGATGACTGCCTGTCTTTATGATTATTTGGAACCATCACTGTCTTTTGTTTTGTAAGGACTTCTTTGGTGCCATTCGTTGTGCCCTTGGATCAACTGAGAGAACTATCCTGCCCCAGGTTATGATTAAGGGTTTTGATTTTTGAAAAGAAAAACTCCCATTTCTATGGCTTAGAGGGGTTGACGAGGGATTATCTTCCTTATAACTCCGGTGTTTAGGAATTGAAACAATGCATGTACCTCATCAGCGGGGTCTGTTCAAAAGCATACTGTAAATCGTGGTATCGTTTTCGTCATCCTCCCTCAAGAGGCTTAGAATTATTAATTGAGAGTTGACATAAAAAAAAACAGCAATTTTGAATATAGTGAACACAATTACTTCAAAACAGACACGTGTAATGCATTAATGAAATAATAGAGTTTGACATGATAATTGTTTGAATAAGCATAAAAAATACAATATCAGAATTTAAATGAAACAAAAGTCTCTCAATCCTAGCCATGTTTTGGCAAGGGAACAACGATCACATTGGGAGTCTCGGCAGGCTCGAATTCGATCTCTTTGGCATCAATCATGTTCTGAATCTTGTATTTCAGCGCCCAACAATCCTCAGTATCATGCCCCGGGCTATCAGAATGATAATCACACCTCGCATCTGGGTTGTAGCTTGGAGAAGAAGTTTTAGGATTTGTAGGAGGGTTGATCACCGCAATCAGGTTCATATTCAACATGTGCTGCAATGCTTGTGACAACGGCATATTGATGTTGGTGAACTGTCTTTTAGGCTCGTCCGGCCTTCGTTGATTTCCCTTCTGCTGTTGTCGGCATGGTGTAGAACCAGAGATCAGGACTTCCCCTACATGTTGGTCACGACGATCCTTCTGACTGTACGCAGCATTGGACTCTTTCTTGAATGGTTTCTTCTCAGCGTTCGAGGAGTCACCCTTTTGTATCTTCCCGGACTTGATACCAGCTTCTATCCTCTCACCAGTTAAGATCAGATCTGTGAACCCAGCAGAAGAATTCCCAATCAGATGGTTGAAGAAAGGACCAGACAGGGTCCCCAAGAACATGTCAACGAGCTCACGGTCAGTCAACGGTGGCTGCACCCTGCCATCCAGGTCTCTCCACTTTTGCACGTACTCCTTAAAACCTTCACCCGTCCCCAGTGACATACCCTGGAGTTGGGTACGCGTAGGAGCGAGGTCGGCATTATACTGATACTGCTTATAAAAAGCAGTTGCCAAGTCCTCCCAGTTACGAATACTGGTTCCATCTAGCTGATAGAACCATTCGAGATGAGTCCCTGAAAGACTTTCCTGGAAGAAATGGATCCATAGGTTCTTGTCAGCCGTGTAAGGCTGGATCTTCCTTGCGTATGAACGGAGGTGCAACTTAGGACAGGAAGCCCTGTCGTATTTTGCAAAGGCGGGTGCTTTGAACTTGTGAGGGATCACCATCCCAGAAGATAAGCCTAGGTCTCCAAAGTCCAACCCGGGCACCTGTTGAATCTCCATGGAATTTAACCTGTCCTCCAGTTGTTTGTACCGGTCCTCGGCAGGAGGGTACTGTTCATCATTGAAATCTATCTCGGTGTCAGAGACTACGGGACTAGGAACCCTTCCCTCTTGGTGACTGCCTTCCCCAACAGATGGAGTAGTTCGCTCAGCTTCATTCTGCAGTGTATTCCCAGATCTGCGTCTAGGGTTGAACAAAACAGTCCTCTTCTTCTTTTTCTTCAAAAGCAGAGTCTTCAATTCCTGTTGTCCTTGGGCTAAGCTCATGACCAGCTCCTGGAACTGGGCGTTCTGGGCCTGGAGGGCCTTGATAGCTTGTTCATTGGATGATTCAGGATTCATGATGATGGCTGAAATAAACAGCGAATAAGATTAAGCAACCCGTAGAAAAGAGTACCTGTAATGCAATGATATGTATGTATGCATGCGATGTTTTCAAGGATCTCGCGGGGTAAACAGAGAAACTTGTTAGAATTTGAATTTGGGTAGCTTGATTGAAGGAACTTCATGTTGCTGAGAGTCCTTCTTCAAGAGTCAAGGCTCACCGTATCGAGTGGGTCATAGCCCCTGACTCAAGTTATCAACCTTGGCTAGAGGAAAATAAATCCCCTTTGCCCCTTGCTAGACATCATGACCTGCATCACAAACCCTTGAGATCCTTGAAATGGATTAGTCCTTATGTAGGATGTATGCAATGGTATGATGGCATGATGTTATGCTATGCGTGGAGTAATGTAAGTAAACCCTGTTATGAGTCCTGGTTAAGGACTGTAAACAAACCCTGCAAGAAACTCATGTGGTTAGATGAAAAGTATGCAAGTAGTTCAAGTATGAAGGCACACAAGTCATACAGAGCCCTTAGAGTTTAGGCCAGCATGAAGTTCAGGTACTACCCTCTTTCAGTTTCGTTGGTTAAGACCTGTCCTATCAAAAGTAACCGGGTTCTAGAGGATCCCAATATCACTGACTACCCTCAATCGGTCATAACTCCAGCGTCGCAATCTTTTCTTGCAGCCAGAACCATCGCGAGAGTTTAGCCTCAATGGGTGTAGCATACTGCTACTGTTCTATGGCCAAGTTGGGTCACATTAGGGTTCTAAGGTCGGTTGGTGCTTAATGACTCCTCAGAAGACCCATATTCTCCTCGTTGCAACACAAGGGATATCGGTACAGACCAAGGTGCCACACCAACGTAGCCACTGCTTCACCCGTGTCGGTCTACGCCGGACATGTCCCTCACAACTTATGCTACCTAAAAGGGTATCCCCAGATCCGGGTTAGGATCTATGAAACTCCGATGCAAAGCCTACAAATATAAAGCAATCAAAGCAAAGCAATTGAAAACATAAGTATGATCTAATCCTAAGGTACACCTCACTTTTATAGTCCCCAGCAGAGTCGCCAGTTCTGTGATCGGTGGAAATAGAACTGACTGTTTTTAGCTGGTTTCGCGAAATGTCGCGGTAAGCAAGAGTCGCCACCGTCTTTTATGTTCTCCAACATGGAAAGGACAAAAGCACAGCAAAATTCCTTATTCGAGATGTTTCTCGGTTCGGGAGGTAGATTTATAGAAAGGGAAGGTGTTAGCACCATTTCTATCCGTGGTTATCCACGGGCTCTTAGGTACTTGCTCTTATGTTTTCAAAATTTGTTTGCTTTTCAAGTGTGTGTGGGTTTTGAAAAAGTTCGTTTGAAAACTTCTAGGTAACTCTTGTATCAGTCCTCAAGAGTGTATGAAGTATTGTTTGAAAACTTTTTGAAAGTGTAAGGTGTGAAAAGTATTTTGTTTGTTTTTGAAAAGAGCAAGTACCCATGAGTCATATACCTACCCTAAGGAATTAAGTTGTGTAAGTGTCCTTTAGATAGTGCTATCCCACCATTGAGAGGTAGGTAGCACCATCGTTGGAGGTGTTCGGGTCAATTCGGTTATCGGGACAGTGTGGTCACTGAAGCAACGGTAGGACACCTTAGAAGTAACCCTAATGTCCTAGATCCTTTTATCTGAGGCAACCGTTTCGAGGAAACTGGATCTTGAGACAAAGGGTGACCTCTAAGACGTCCTATACTTGATGACCACGTTTCGAGGCAACGAGTGAAGCGTACCCTAGGAGTGGCATGTGCTTTGTGTGTTGTTTTTCAGTTAATGTTTTTGTACATGTTATTTGTGAGCTACGAGTTGTTTTTATTTACATACACTCTTTCATGCATTTAACAGTTAGGGGGTGCGGAAAGTAAATTGCGGAAACATAAATTCTACGCTATTACAAGGCGCGGGTCTATACATCGACAAAAAATACAAAGACTCGTTTTGGTAAATAAGTACGAGAAATTAAATAAAGCGATAAACCTAATTACTATTACATTCTCGAAAGCAATTACATAATAATCAAAATAAAGTAAATGTGCGCGAATAAATTAATCAGGAACGTTCTAAGGGTTTTGACCCTTTTAAGAAAAGAAATTGAATTTGTCTTTTTTGAATTAAATGCTATTAATTAAATAAAGCCTAATCTAATTAATTAATTTATTAAAATAAAAATGTTTTTTTGTGTTTTTATGTTTTTATGAAATAAAATAAAAGAATTAAAATTCTAAGTTAACCTAATTCTAAATTATTTTAGTTATTTAAAAAAAGTTAAAATTGCCTAATTAACGCTAATTCAATTATTTAATATTTATTTACAAAAATAAAATAATAATAATAATAATAATAATGTTAGTTCTTTTTTTTGGATTTTTTATGAAAATATTAATTAAGTTAATAGTTAATAAAAGGGAAAAATAAAAAAAAGACAAATAAAATATGAAAAGAAAAATTGCAAAACCGAGGGGGGGGGGTGGGCCAAATAGGAGGTGTATTGTTGAATTCTGGCCCATTAAGAAGCCACGTTTGACTTTACTTGATTGTCCAGAGCGCGTTTGACTTGGAAGATGATATTCCTCCCTCTCCTGGCCTTTGGATGGTTGTCTGAGGATACATGGCTAGTTGATGCGTGAGGCTTATGGTGGACCATTGAGTCACACGCTGCACTGGAATGTGTTACAGAAAAACATGAAGAAATATATGGGGGACCTGGGAATCGAACCCAGGTCCCAGCACTCACCAAGCGTGTCACCAGCCACTGAACCAAACGCATGCTTTTGTTAAACATATGGACAACAAATATTATATAAAATACAAACAACTATGACATGAAACCAAAAATAACGCGCGCTGAGTTTGAACCACCCAGTCACACGTTGCCACGCCTTCTCCTTCTTCGTTTTACCTGTAAAATATCAAACAGTTAGCGGGGGTTTTAAACCCCGACAAACCAAAAGTGTCAATAATAGCGATTAGCAACAGGCATCACATAAATTAAGCGCGAGGGTCTCATTCAACTCGTATGGAGCTTCTGAGTTTAACTGTATGTGTCTCAAGGCCTGATTTTTCCTCAATAAGAAAGCCCTAATTTTCAAACTTCTAAACCCTAAAATCCATTCATGGTGAATTGTGATTCTGTGAGTTTCAACGCAATTAATCCATACCAAAAGCTTCAGGAAGATGTCAGCAACACAAATCAATCAAGAAAATGGATTAAAAACGCATGGAATATGATATGCAGATTTGGAAATATATGCAAACCGTGTGACTTGTTGTCTTTGATTCTTTGCGTATTTGGACTGGTTCTTGATGCCAATGGATTCCTGGAGACTCAGGCAAGGTGTTTGAATCCTTTTTAGGCTTTGAAATGTGCTGCAAATAAGAATTCAGTTTCACAATATTTCTTGAATTTTTGCAATATGGTTATGCTGCCTCTGAGTTTTCTAGGTCGTGATTCATGTGTGGGAGGCTTGCATATATGGTTCTGAATGAGAATCAATCAATATCAATAGCCTTAAACCAATGCAATTATGTTTTGGATTTTGCCATAACATAATTAATTTTTAATCTTGAAATAAATCATGGGACACGTGGGAGGCATGGCAAAGCTGAACCAAGTGGAAAAAGTGGGCCCTTTTTGTTAAAAATGAAGTTTCATGGATAGTTGACTTTGGCCATTTCACAAAAATTTCCCAACTTCTCCAATGCATATCTTGCTCAATTTTGATCATATGAACATGTTCTTGGATATTTTGGAAAGGTCTTGAAGTCCTCTAATCAATTCCTTTTGTCCCATGTCATTTTGATTTGCCAATCTCAAGTTATGGTCTTTGAC
The DNA here is from genome assembly GCA_948472305.1 of Vicia faba. Taxonomy (NCBI): domain Eukaryota; kingdom Viridiplantae; phylum Streptophyta; class Magnoliopsida; order Fabales; family Fabaceae; genus Vicia; species Vicia faba. The sequence goes on along the minus strand of OX451741.1, from coordinate 156,343,954 downwards.
TTAAAGTGCCTTTTTGTTGACTTTTGAAAATGACCTATAATGTTGAAATTGATAACTTTTTGTGAGAGCATTTCTTGGACTTGGAATGTGAAGATGAGTTGTAGGAAATGTATTCCCCTTCAAGATGAGCATTGGATGGGATTTTTCTGATGAACCATGAAAAAGTTATGCCTTGGTCAAGTTACAGTTGACTTTTCAGCTGTCCAAAAATAGAAACTTTTGACACCTTGATGATTTTTGAGACATTCTTGTGAAATCATGGTCAAGATTTGACCAAATGATGATTGTGGCTTCAAAATAAGATGTTGACCAAAAATTTTGACTTTTGACTGCCAAATGACCATTTTGCCCCTATAGTTGACTGTGGAGCAATTAGGGTTTTTGACTGTGCAACTTGACCTTGTGAGCCTTGAAACTTGACATGTAGGTGCTTGCCAATGTATATGAGCATATGGAACTGATTGAGCCCTTGAAAACCTCAACTTCCTTGCAAGAACCAAAACCCTAATTTGACTGGCTTAGGAGGATGGTTGACTGTGTAGCCCTTGAGTAGACTTGAGCAAATTGAGATGATGCTTGTCAAACTTTGAAGAATATGGGAGGGCAAATTTTGGGGTACAACACATATCTTCTTACCTTTTACAGACACCTATTCTCTTTTGGGTTGTGCTTCATATTTAGGATAACCCAAAAATCTATAGCAAAAGGATTTTATATGACCAACCCTTCCATAAAAATAGCATCTCCTTCATTCAGTCTTGTATCTTGAGTGATTTTTCTGTTGTACATGCTGATTTTGGAACATCTTATTTGACATCTTTTGTTCCAGTTCTTTCTTTTGACGAACAAATTTCACTTCAGTCTCTTTGCCTTTTTTCTTCACTATTTGACCGTTATAGCCAACCCCTTTAACATTTCCAACATACTTTCTAGACTGAAGAATCTCATCAAGCACATTAGAACTATTGTTAAGCATCCTTAAAGACTTTGTCATATTATCAAGCTGAGATTTAAATAGAAGAACTTCACTCTTCAGTCTAGAGATGGTGGACATATGCTCCATTGTTTCAGCCTTCAGATCAGATATAATAGACAGAAGCTCCACTTTTTTAGTCTGTAGTTGAGCAATAGTTTTCTTTTGCTCTTCTTCAAGTTGTCCCATATTTTTAATTTTAATGCCCAATTCCCTATATAAAGAAACAGGTTCTTCACAGGTTAATTCTTCATAGTCTGAGTCTTCATCAAAGTTACAAACTAAACCAAGGAATTGACCGGTCTGACCAAGACACACACATGAGATTTTCTTCTGCTTCTTGAGATTGGTTGGGCACTCAGTTATTATGTGTCCAAACCCTTCACATTCAAGACATTGGACTCCCCTTCCTTGGAAAGAATTTTTATTGACATTTGATATTGACTTCTATTCCACTTTCTTCAATACTTTTTTGAATTGTCTTCCAAGTAACACAATAGCAATTGATATACCTTCTCTTGTATCCAAGTTACACTCATCTTTTGGATCATCAGTATTGGAGATAAAAGATATGCTCTTCTTCTTTTCTAATTTTTCACTGATCCCTAACTCAAAGGTTTGTAGGGATCCCATAAGCTCATACATCTTCATGTTTCTTATGTCTTGAGCTTCTTCAATGGGAGTCACCTTCATCTCAAACCTCTTTGGAAGAGATATGAGAATTTTTCTCACAAACTTTGCTTCAGACGTCTTATCCCCCAGGGCATTTGAGGCATTGGATATCTCAATCATATTCATATGAAAGTCATGAATACTCTCATACTCCTTCATCCTTAAGTTTTCAAGTTGGGTGGTAACTATTTGAAGTCTTGACATCCTTACCTTGGAGGTTCCTTCATGAGTAGTCCTCAAGATCTCTCATGCTTCTTTGGCAATAGTGCAATTACTGTTTAGTCTGAAGATATTTTTGTCCATTCCATTGAACAATGCATTCAAGGATTTAGAATTTCCTTGATACGATTCGTCATCCTTATCATTCCAATCTTATTTAGCCTTTTCAACATTAGTCTCCTTCCAATTATGACCTACAACCTTTGGTAGATTCCATCCCTTGACAACAGTTTTCCAAGTATTGTTGTCCATGGACTTGATGAAGGCCATCATACGAACTTTCTAATAATCATTGTTGGTTCCATCAAGAACGGGTGGTCTGCTTCCATATCCTCATTCCTTGTCCATTGCACTAGAAAGTATCTTCCCTGAACCTCACCCAGAGTCAGAGTAGGACGCCTGCTCTGATACCAATTGAAATTCTGGTCTTCAGATCTGAGATGTCCTAAAAGATATCGAGTCACCTTTCTCTGAACAAACACACAATGAAAAGGTAAATGATAAACACAATGCAGAAAAGTAAAGAGCACACAGGATTGTTAACCCAGTTTGGTGTATAATAACACCTACTATAGAGGCTACCAATCCAGGGATCAAGTTAACTTAAATAATATCAATTTAAATATAAACTCCCCCGTTTACAACTTCTCACTTAATCACTACCCTTACTTAACTTCTACCTAAGACTCGCCTAGGTGTGAGAACCTTCTCAAATCCCTTCCAATCAAAAACCAGTGACTGAAAAGTTCTAAACACTTAGGAAAACACAGAAGTCACACTTCAAAGGCACACAATCATTCACCGCTTAAAAGCTTTGGAATGACGGACAAAACTTAAAACTAAAAAACAAAGTCCTACTATTTCATCAAGATGATAATCGAGAGGCTCACAATTAACACACAAACCCTAATAGAATTACACATTAAGTTCCACACATATACTAGGCTTGAAGCCTTCTATTTATAATCTTCAATGAACTAGAATTTGGCTTCACATATGCAACTTGATATGACAGAGGCGCTGTAAAATTATCTCCTCAAAGATAGGACATCAATCATTAGTTTCCTAAATTATCTCTATAATTAGAAATTAACAATTCTCCTTGAAATAAGCTTGAATCTTTTTAATCTTCAAACTGTGTGCCACATAGGATAACATAATAATCACAGAATATTATGTACCTATAACAAACTAAAATATCCAACAATTCAGTTGTACACAAACACGATGTTGAAAGAACCTGCATAGGACATCGTATTCGACATGTTGCTCTAGTTGATAGAATATCTTCATTCAAACATGTCTAACTAAGTTTGTTTTACCAAATATAATGCCATCACAACAAACAGATAAATAACATCATCAACATCAAAGTTATAGAACTTTTTCCTATATTTATTTTGATCATAAGCATGCATCAAATGGTGCAAAGAATCTCAGGTTATAATTGTGACAAGGGGAAGCAAGTGCTCCATATCTGACAAAGTTTCATTTTGAATCATGTTTTGCATTAAAAGGCCATTTGGTTAGTTTTGAAGCATCAAATAGAATGCCTATTAATCTCTTTCCTTTACTCTAAATGGTCAAACAATATTCATACCATGCATGGATTACATGCTCGTGTTGTAACCAAAAGAAGAAAAGATGATTTCCACTAAAAAGGGCTAAAAAAATTCCTCTGGTGCCAGATCATGACACACACCTATTTTAATGCTTATGCCACTTCATTTACTCAAAAAAACATAATGAATATCATAGCCATGCCAAATGAAATGCACCACTCACTCTCAACTTCAATCTTTGGTGAAAATTTTGCAACAATTTTTTTTAACCAAGGTTAAGCTTTAACCTTAGTCTCTACACTCTATAAAAGGCCACACTCTCCTTATTCTAAACCTAGAGAAGAAGCTCTATTTGAAGAAATTATTAGATGTGGAATTCTCAAAACTTCTTTCCTCTCCAAAATCTGCAAAGCTTTTGTTCTCATTTTTCTGCTTGCATTATATCCATCAGAGGCCTTCGAAAGCTTGATAGAAGTACTCTCTCCATCTTTGCTCAAAGAAGAAAATGTTGTGGACCTCTCTTCAACTAGGTAAGCTTCCCAAGCTGTTATACTCTTCCTCATGCTTAGTTTCTAACATGTTTAGGCTAATCACATTGCATCTGGACCCTACCATATGTAGAACGTGGTTTATATTTGAATATGTGATGATTTGAAATTGTTCTCAGTTTTAAATGCTTAGCATGTTGCTCAATTTTCATGATGATAGAATTTTTGTTTGTTAAAACTAAGAGCATGCGTGTGATCTACGTTTGAAATAGTATGAGTTAGGATCTTGTTTTGTTACTTTTGATAAAGAATAGCCATCATACAAGGTGGAGTTTTGGCAGGAAAATGCATGAATGCTACTGCTTGCTGGTTTGTTTTGTTGTTTGGTTCATTGGAGAAGACGATTGGGTGTATTGGTTCGTGTTTTATTTTGTCCTTTATTTTATTTTAATTCCCCATGACCGGTCGATACAATGTTGACATGATTTTGTTACATTTTAACAACAATAAGATCAATCAAACAAAAAAATAAAAAATAAAAGTGGATTATTTGTTTGGTATGATGGGCTCTGCGCGTTTGGGGTTAGGAAATTTTTTTCTGCACCCCTCTGTGTCCAGGCCGAACACACCTTTTTACTATTTTTAGTTCACTTTCAGTTTTATGCTTTGCACCCCCATCACTTTTATTTATGTAATTTCTATTTCATTTCATTTTAATTTTATTTCTGATCTTCTCTTATTACAAAAATCCAAAAAAAATGTTTTTCTTATTCTTTAATAACTTAATAATTTTTAGATGATTTCTATTTATTTTAGATTTAATTGTGAAAGATGTTTTAGTTGATTAACCTTGTGATTAAGGGTTGAACTTGATGCCTTTTTCTTATGATCTTAAGCCAATTTTGGGACATGTTTAGGCACATGTACTCTTAGGGTTTGGTTGATCTTTTGATGCCCATTTGTGACTAATTGATAGTTGTTTAACTTATTTTTAATGAGATTCTAATGCATGTCATTTTGATGAGATGTTGTTGATGTTTGATATTGTTTGGATGAGAACTTTTGAGCACTCTTTAGGAACATTAGGAATCTTAGTAGATGGCTGGCCTTATTTCATTTTGATACTATTTTATTTAATTTTTGTGGTCTCTTAATTTTTTATTTTGAAGTCTTGATGCATGATTAAATATGATGATGATTGCTTATGTTGATTCAGTGATTAGGGTATGCACTTGTGCAACCATTAGGGTTTTAATTCCCACTCGCTCTTGAGTCACTTTACATGATTTATAGCTATTCCGTTCATGTTCAATTGATAATCCAAATATTTTGAATTGATGATATATTTTAATAATGTTTTTAATTGATGCATGCTTATCTTGTAGCCTAAGTTTTGAACATGACTTGTATGATTTAACCTTGATGCTTGAAAGATTTGTATGATGAGATCAATATGTGTTTTCTTCTAACTTTTTTGGTCTTATTACCTCATTTACATGTTTCATTTGATATTTTTTCTATGCATGACGATGCTTATTCATTTAGGTGATGTTTTAGGGGTTGGTTGTGGCTTGTGTGACCTATTCTTGTGCATGATGCTTGATGATTGTAAGCCATGATAGATGTTTAATACATTGTGTATGCTTCTGACTTGTGTTATCAAAATTCTCTATCACATAGTTACTTAATGATTGTTTTCCATGGATGAATGATCCCTCTTAAAGATGACATTAATTGCTGAAATTGCCTAATTGCTTGAACATTGTTTGAATGTGATGTTTGTATAATTTTCTTGCAATTATGAGACATGTTTTGAGTTAAATTATTGCCTAAGACATGCCTTACCATGTTTCCATGTTCCCACCTTAATGCCTAGATCATTTATTGTTTGGTTCTTAGGGACTAGTTTTGATGATTGCTTGATCTTTTGACCTAATTCTTGGTTGATTGCTTTGTGAATATTTCTCAACCTTTGGAGCATGTTTTCTTGAGCATTTTATGATGTAGTTGCTTCCATTCTTAGGTATTAATATTTCCTACATCATCTTGTCTTTGTGTGCTAAGTTGTTATGTTTATTTGACACTTCAAGTCATGTTTACTTGTGCACTAGTTGTTTGCATGGGTTTGGTTTATAAAATCTATGATGACAAAACCTTTTGAGCATGACCCTTAGGGGAGTTTTGTGTGTGTCGAGTCTTTACTTTGTCACAAAACTTACTATTCAATATGACTTTCTTAAGGGTTTATCACTTACTTGCTTGCAACTTGTTGAATTTTTGGCTTTGTGGTCTCTCCTTCATCTTTCTTTATACTTCTTTGATTGATTGCTTGTGTAATGGCCATGTTCCCTTAGGAATTTTATTTCATCTTGTTTAATGTGTGAATTCATTATACCCTAGGTTCTAAACCAAGCATGATAACATTAGGTAGAAGTCCCTCTAATCTTTAACTTTAGGATCATAATGCATGATAACTTATATGTAGTTTTCCCTTTGATATCAAAACTCTAACTCAACATTGCATGACAACATTAGGATTTGAGTTTCCCTTAGACTTTTCATTTTCTCTCTTTCCCTTTTGCATTTGCATCTATAAGATTAAAACTTCCTTTTCTTAAATAAAAAACCTCAGAAAACATTTAACAATAAAGAGGAGAATCATGTGTCACGGGCTTTAAGTACACGTAGAGTTACTTTCGATACGAGGCGTCTGACTCGACTATCCAAAGTCTCTCATGTCATAGTCATTAATGTGGTTCAAATCATCAAATAATTTTCAAAATAAAAAGACTCCACCAATCAACAAACCTTTTTTCCTTCAGGATTTTATTTTGAAAATCTTTTCATAAGAACATGTTAATTCTTTTCTACGTCAAATGCGTGAGTCTCCAAAGGTCGAGTTACAGTAGAATGCAAAATTTAACACCGTTCAACAAAAAACACACAACAAACCAAAAATTATAAGAAGAACTATGGTGTTCTGATTCCATTGTAGGATACGTAGGTACGGAGTTGCAAAATTCGAGCGAACGCAATACTAAAAACTTTCTTTTTGGTCCCATAATAATTCATTCATGCATTTCCTTAGCAAGTTTAAGCTTTAGATAACACACCTTTTTTATTAGAACAAATACGGTGCCCCCCGTTGAGTACAATAGATGTTTAGGGTGCTAATACATTCCCTTTGCATAATCGGTCCTCGTATCTTGTTCTCTATTTTATTTTGGGTTTTATTCGCTCTTTTCTCATTTCCTCTTGGAAATAATAAAGTGTGGTGGTGACTTTTACTTTGTGAGTTAAGTCAATCAATGACTTAGTCTCAACTTTTCATCGCTACACATACGAACAAGTCCTTGGATAAACACTAGCTTTGACAAAAAAAAATTATTATTTATTTTTAAAAAAATACTACTGACAAAAAACATTTTATTCAAGATGTTTACAAATAAGTTGTCTTTTACAATCCATTACTATAATAAAGGAAATAAAATATCAAGAATATCATATTATTAGTGTTGCACTCATTAATCTACTCAGAATAAATGTCGTAAAAAGCATTACACCGAGCTTATATGCAATTTTAAGTGCCTACTAAAAATACAAACATTACTAAGAAAGGTAATAATCTAAATAATGAAATAGATCGACGAATATGGTATAAAACCTTAATGTTTTTAATTGAAAGGTTAGATATTCGAACTTTAGACAATATTATTAATTTTAATTTTTTATCCCTTTAATTTTGTTTGTGTGAAGTCATTTGTTCATCAAAATACCTTTGAGTTATATGTCTATTTGTGACTTGTAATTTCGTTCGTCATTATGAGTATAAGTGTCATGTAAGAATATTGAAAGAAAATTACTTATGTAACTTATGATGTCATTTGAATTAAATGGAACAATACTTTAGGTCAAAATATGTAATAACTAGTTATATGTAGTCGTATGTCCCTATATGTTATCTCATGTTTAATTAATGATATGTGTTTAAATTCAAATGTCTGTCTATAAATTCAATTCATAAATTATTTTATATATTGATACACGAGAAATATTTATTTATGTCATTATAAAATATTATGTGAATACTTGCTAATGACAGTATTCATATTCCATATTCCACTACTCACCCTTTATGATTTTCAGGTGTGTAAGTTACATAGATTTTTACGTTAATTATTTGTTATTCTAGAACTTGTATGATCATCACCAAACATGGGTGCATATAAATTAAATAATTCATTACTCATTGTTATACGGATGAAAAATCAATTTATTTTTTCATGTTACCAATGCGTATTCTGTGAATTAGAGTAGCACAACGGAAGCGTGGTGGTCCATAATCCACGTGTCCTTGGATTCAAACCAATCTTTGATAATTCAAAATTAATTTTTAAAATTCAGGAATCAAGACTAAAAAAATAAATAAATAATGTATGAAATATGATGAATATAAATATTGTTATAATTATATTAATATAATAATATTCTTAATAAATTTAATTAAAATTGTTTATATTTTGATAATATTTATGTTGTCTTTATGAACATTTATCTTGAAAAGAAAAAACAGAAAGGAAAAATAAAATATTTTAGACACTTTACTTGTACAATGTTTATATTAATTTAATTAGAATAGTGGTTAGTTCAACCACCAGTATAAATAATAATATTTTAATAATAATCATATTAAAATTAATTACTACAAATAATATTAGTAATTGTTGATAAAAATTATTTTATTAAATAGATATTATTAAATTAATGAAGGTATATTTATCTATTAATTAATAGTAAATGATAGTTGAATTAGTAGAAAATTTATTTACTTAATTTAGTGGAAAAATATTATTTTATTTAAAAATAATAAATACACCTTAAATACTGACAACTCCAATTTTATTTTAAATATATATAAGTGATAATGCTCTGGACTATGTTAAATAAAAAGTACACTAATATACTATATATTTTATGATTGATAGATAAGTAATACACAATAAATTAAAGTAACTGATATTTTTATTAAAAATTTATAAAATGTAAGTTACATTTATGAAATAATTTGAGACACAAAAGTTCTAGTAAATTGAAAAGAATCTATTGTTACATAAAAGATAATGTCTTTAGCAAATAATAATAGAAATAGAAAGAGATAGAGAAGAGAAGGAGATATCATCTAAAATAATGTGTTTATGTTAATTTGATAAGAAACAAAGTTGACTTGAACGAAAGTGAAGATAATTTTAGAGATATGTTTGAACAATTTTAACTTGTATACGGATGCTTATGATAGAGAGAAGATGCATCAGAAATTGTGGGATCTCATGCTTATAATAGAGAGGAGACAAGACACATGAGAAATAGTGGAGGCATAGAAGAGGCATGAGAATTGTGGGAACATGAGGCATCTGATGCACTGATATAGAATGTAGAGTTAATTAATGTGAGTGGGGGAGGTAATAGAGTTAATTGATGTGAGTGGGGGAGGTAATGGGAACATGAGTAAATAGATGAGTTGGTTTTTGTATGAGTGATATTTTAATTTATAAAATTGTGAACGTGAGTATGGAAAGTGGATTTTTTATGAATAATTTTCTTATTTATTAATTAATAATTATAGAGTTTATTACTAGGAGAAATAATATAATTCTAATATTTATTTTATATAAAATTTGGTGGGAATTTTTTTATGAAACAAGATATAGGATTTTAGTTTAGTATAGATTACTTGTCCATTCCTTTTTGAATTTTATGAGAACGGTTAAAAAATATATGTGAGAGTCACCATGTCATGTGTGACATTTGGTTCAATGCATCATGATGAACTTAAGTACTGTTTTACAATATTTGTGATAGATTATTTATTTGTTGAATCTATTTTGTGATTTTAAAAAATATAGATAAACCTCTAAATTTCAAAGTACATTAAATTTTTTTTTTATATGTATCGTTATTTCTCTAAGTATTATCTCATAATTATATATCAATGTTTCTTTACATGCTAATGTTTCTTAAATATTTAATGTAGCAATTGTTTTATATTAATACACAACAGAATTTATATGTATCATTATAAAAAATAATTAGAATATTTTGTGATGTCATCTGTTTGTATAATTTATCTTTCAGAATTTTTTATAACTCATTTGTTGCGGCGGGAAAAATTGAGATTAAGTTATTAATTAACTTATCTCAAAAAAACAAGAGTCGTCATCAAATTTTATTGTTTCCAAAAGAAATAGGAAAAAGGTCGAACAAAACTTACAAAAGTTTTAAAACAAAACTAAAAGAGAGGTTTAGGGTACTAGAGTTGATTATGCAAGGGAAAAATATTAGCACCATTCACGTCTATGGTATTCCATAGGAACCACTTGTATTTGTGTTTATCAAAAGAGTTATTGTTTGTTGATTAATTTTAAATGAAAAGACATTTTATCGTATTTGAGTGAAAAACTCAACTCACTATCCACAAGTGTGAGGAAATGAGCATTTGCATCATCTTGATATGGAGAACTTAGCTTGGACTTACTCAACAAGCATGTCTCAATATTCAAGTGGAAAATGTCAATCATTTCTCAACATATTGTAGAAATATAGTGGTTGTATTACTTCAAGAATAAACTCATATCTAATCTTCGAGAAAAAGGTCAAGTTTGGCAAGAAAAGTGCACAAAGTACAAAAAGAAGTTTGATGAGGTTTGTCTTTTTTTTAGAAGTTTTGAAAAGAATTTGAATAAGTTTAAGTGTTTTAGAATTTGTTAAGAAAAAGATTTATGGTTCACTTGACAAGGGCAAGGTTTATTAAGAAAAAAGGTGAAGTTTGAAATTAAGAAAGTTTTGAAATAGGGAGAAGATTTTGAAAATTAAAGTAGAGGAGGAGAAGAAATGACTATCCTAAAGCATAAAGTAAAAAGATATGAAATAAAGGTCTAATTATAAGGTAGCCCAAGAGAAACCCTTCAAGTGTGCAAGTGAACTAACCAGGACAAAGCAAGCATTTGACATTAGTCAAAACCAACATTCTTTTCCCTTTGCATTTAAGCCACAAGTTGATCAAGCACATGAGCAGATGAAAATCATAAAGTCCAAACAAATGTCACAATGTCTCAGAACATGGCCAAGGTCTCAGATCAAACAAGAGGTCCAAATGATTCAAAGTCTCTCGTACCAAAATGAATCGGATGAAATTAATGCTTGGATAAACTCAAAGTATCAGATGAACTCCAAGTCAAGGGAAACCCCAATTCTAAGTCCACAAATCCATAAGCAAGGGAGACTAACCATAGTCCTCAAGAGCACATTACAAGTTTTTAAAGGTTTTGTCTTTATTAATGATTTTTGATCTTTTGAAGATAATGAAAAAAAGTGCATAAAGTAAAAAGAAACAAAAGATAAAATGCTTGAATGTAAATGGAAAAATTAAATAACATAAGGTAAATGGCATAAAATAAATTGCATTAATGTAAAGTACGGAAAGTAAATGTTAGCACAATTAATAAGAGTTAATGCTAGTGTTAATGAGAATTAAACAGATTCGGAATAAATTTAGCGCTATGTTAAGAAATCGTAAGTGAACTTATATAGAAGCCACATATTTTAGAGGTCGGTCAATAGCAATTTATGTGTCATGCATGTTAGAGAAATGACACAAAGTCATTCTCCTAAAATAATGAAACACAAGTCAATACAAAACAAAAAGAGGAGAAGAGGATGGAAAATTGATCAAGCACTAAGGCAAGAGGATTGGACATTACTTTAATTCATCTTCTTCGTGATATATTGAGATAAACTTATCTCATCAATCCAAAGTACTAAGAATGGTCAGATGATCAATTTATGATAGTTTTGAAAAGAATAAAGTTCATCAAACATCAATTCAAAGTTCAATTTAACAAGGTAAGCTTCAATCAACCACAGTTAATCAAGTCAACAAAAGTCAACCCAGAAAAAGTATCAAAATATAATAATAAACAACTAAAATCAATTTTAAATGGATTTTAAATGGAAATCAAAGAGAAAATGCTAAAATATCATCAAAACATCAGATAAATGGCTACAAAATAATAGAAAAATCAGAAGTATTCTAAAGAAATATATCTCAAAAGTTGGATCCAAAATTGTTTGAAAATGATTAAAATAAAATTGTTGAAAGTTAATTAAAAAGAAAATAAAGAGAAAATAACAAAAAAAAATATTAAAAAATATTTATAAAAAAAACATATAAGGTAAAAAATATTTTTATGAAATTATGGAAAAAAGTCGGAGTGAAAAAACATTTAAGAGCTATTTTTAATTAATTTTTAAAGAAAATGAAATTAAAAAGGATATTAAAAATAAAAAAGAAATTAAAATAGCAACGACTAGCTAGGTGTTACACCGTGATTGGAAGAATTCAAATATTGGCAACAAAACACGTGCGACCTGCACTTCGTCTTTGAACTCTGAGATTAAATCCAAAACACCACATGGCTTAGCTTTGTCTCATGTCATCGTTCTAATCTCTTTGCATTGGAGTTATGGATTCACTCCAAGTAGAGAGAGTTTGCAAAAATACGCAAAAATCTAGAAACTTGTAAGTTAAATTAAATGCTTAAAACGACGAATTAATTCCAGATGAGTGGGGGTTATTATTCAATGAAGTAGGACGAATAGACTGGTAACTTGTTTGCTCAACAACTTTACTCATAGCTAATTGTTCAAAGTGAAGCTTCAAGTTCTGAAAATGGTGAAATGGAGTTGGTACTTGCAGGTGCTTCAGAACTTTTGTGAAGCTTCAAACACCTTCAAATGACACCGATGAAGGTTTCTGGGTGGAGATTTGAAGTTGAAATGCAGAGATTATGAGAAACCAAACTTCTGGTTTTTAGATGTATTGGTTTATATAGATGTTGAGTTTCTTTGGATCTTGAAGCTTACAAATGAAGGATAAATATTCCTCTATTTATAGGAGAATGAATGAGCTCAAGGTACGCGTGAGTTACATATCCCAAACGTGTGAACCAAGTTAGAAAATTTCTAGATCCAAGTGTGTGAAAAAATGGAATGCCATGCGTGAGTTGTTACTTATTACAGGTCGTTTTGCATTATACCAGACGTGTTTTGCAATGATAAAGAGGTTTTCACATGTGCAAGGTGGTCCCATTTGAGTTTTAGGTCATTTCCAATTATAGGACATTCGTGCAGAAAACAGAACTAGTGCACCACGTTCATGCTTAGGCCAAAGGAAACCCCCTTGTGCATTTGTGATTTTTCTTGAGTCAAATTTTCCTTTTATTGATTAGAACACAATTAAAAAAGAACCAACTCAAAAGTATTCTTGATATGAAAATGGAATGTTTGTAAAGTTAAGGTTTTACCTCTAAAAACTAGGTCTGGCATTAGGTCAAAAATGTTATGACCTGGTTTTGTGCACATGTAGACTCCAACATTTGATAGACTCGGAGCTTGAATTGATGTTTAACCTCTGAATAAAAGTTACAGAGGACATCAAAAGTGATATTTGGATCAACGAAGCACCCAAAATATTGAAAATTGAAAAAGTTATGGTGTTTGGATCAAAGGCATGCCACAATTGATTATTAGGTCACCTACACTTGTACCCACTTGTGATTTTTTGACTTTTCTTGCATTCCAAGGCACAATGATGATCCTTTGAATACCTCATTCTTGAAACATGGATGTCCCTTGATTTAATCCTTGATTAGGCTTAAGAAAAGTATGAAGAGGGCATGAAAATAAACACATGACCCTAACTTGAATCCACTTGAAAATACGCATCAAACTTGAACTTCTCTTGATAAAATGGTGTCAAATAATGATTGATATGAATGTGACCTAAGATTATAGGCCATGCCTTTAAGAGAAAGCTTTGTTGAACACTTGTTGTCTTTGAATTTGCCTTAGGGAACCAAAAACATAATTTAGAAACCATGCTTGATCCTTGGATGAAAATCCCCTACCTTGCATAATAACAAACAGAAACAAAGCATGTTTTTTATTTTGAATAAGGTTAGTGAAACATAAATGCAAATAAACATAAAGCAACAAGATACATAAAAGGTGCTTGATGATCTCCCACACAACAAACCCAAAGACCAAGGGTTAGGAGGCTACCATGTTTGTAACCTTGATTAAATGTAAATGATGATAGATGGGGTCTTAGGGGTAAAAATTAGGGTATGGAAGATGCCCCTATTTAAGTTTCTTCTATTTGGAGATATGGAGATTAGAAATATTCGTCTTGAAGGGATTGAAGATACTTAAATATATAAGACCCATTTTTTATCCCTAAGATGACGTTCAATGCTTGTGATATGAATGCAACTGAACATACTCTATGGGGAATGTGTTCTAGAGAATAACTCAAAGTACAACCAGAGCTACAAATAGGATAGAAATAAACAATTGTGGACTCCACTGGGGATATACAGCCAGGGAAAACATCATTGATTCTATTGGGGAACAAATCCTAATTAGATAGTGAGAAAGAGAATTACTACCAACTCATGGTTAAAGGTAGTAAACAAAATAATACTGACTCATGGATGATGGTAACCTACCAACTCATAGATGAAGGTAGAGAAAATATGTGATACCGACTCATAGATGACGGTAAACTTCCAACTCATAGATGAAGGTGGAGAAAATATTTGAATTAACAGCAAGTTTCCCAAAACTTTTCGTATTCCACCTAGAACGGGGCTCATCTTCTTCTTTGACCAAGTATTCCACATAGAAAGGGTAACAAACCTCCCAAATATTCTGGTATGCAACGAGGAACGAGTCTCAGCTTCTTCTTTAACCAAGTTTTCCATTTGGAAAGGGTAACAAACATCATAAAACTTTTGGAATTTAACAAGAAACGAGTCTAAGTTTCTTATTAAACCAAGTATTTCACCTGGAAATGGTAATAGACAAGCCTATGAAATAAAGAGATTGTCACTTACCAGGGATTAAGATTCGAACTTGGATCGCAACATGCTTCTCAAATAAGGATACAACCACCTGTTCTAATACCGAACAAATGTTTAACATGGAATTGAGGATTTCACAATGAGCTTCTCTCCTGAGGAAATACTAGAGAGATCGCCACTTGCTATGAAGATAAAGATTGATATACCGGGAACATACAAGCTTCTTAAATAAAGAGACCACCATATGATTTCGTACAAAGGATTTAAATTCCAAGAACATACAAAGTTGTCAAATAAAGAGACTTCCACTTGTCGTTGCACGAAAACTTACAAAATATTTCCATAGCAATGCATATTGGGAGAATATTCTTCATCCACTACATGGGATGCAATCATGACCAATTTGTTAGAACAAGATTTGGATATGTGTTTAAATCTCTAGGTTTTGATGATAACAATGCATATATTTTATGAAGAACAATTTTAGTTTCTAATGGTTTCATTGAGTGTGAAGATATTAGAATTCTGGATAGTCTTATCAAGATATCATCAGAATTACTTTACCACTCATAAGAAGAACCATTGAGTTCATTTCTAAATAAACATCAATAGTTCTATTGAATTATGAATGTTAGACAAGAAAAGAATCTCGATGAGTTTCTAAGAAGAGCTCAAGCTTTAAAAGATCATAAATCAAAGAGCCAAGAAGTCAAGATTCAAAGATCAACTCAGAATCAAAATCAAGATCGGAATTAAGAGCTATGAAGTCAAGATATCAAAAATCAAAGAAGTGGTTGATAAAAGCTTTTACTTATAGCTCAATATCAAGAATGAGGATATTAGAAATTAAGATGATCAGAAACAAAGATCTCAGAGATCAAAAAACAAATAATTCAAGATTAGAACCAAGATGTAGCTAACATAAGTTGTTGCTTCTAGATCAATACAAAGATCAGAATTCAATTGATCAAAAAAGAAAGAATTCAAGACCAGAACCAAGATGTAGCTGACATAAGTTGTTGCTTCCAAATCAATTCAAAGATCAGAATTCAAGAGATCAGAAAGAAATAATTCAACGTCAAAATCAGATGTACTGATATAAGATTTTGCTTCAGAAATCAGACATCAGACATGCAACTTAGAAAAGCTGATTATCAGAAATCAATATTAGATCAAGATGTAGTGGGTCAGAAAAGGTCTAATTCACAAACAAAGAAGTTGTTCCTCATATTAGATGTTGCTTGTATATTTGAATATAATATTCAAATATATGAAAAACTCTGACTCTACAACAATGAAGTATCTTCTGGATCACTATCATTCTTCAATTAGAATCAATCCAGCAAGAAAAAAAGAAAAAAATCTCAAAATACAAAGACTTGAGAATAAGAAAGGTTGTTGTCACAATATTAGATTTCAAGATGCAAACATCAGAAAAGCTTTTGATATCAACTTCAGAAAAGCTTTTACCTACAACGATAACACTTGTGTCTTAGATAAGTTGTTGCTTATATATCTGAAGACAAGAATCCCCTAATGAAATATTCTAAAATGAAACATCTTCTCACATAATCTTCATCTTTTAGATCAGATAAGAAATATGCCTTCAAGACTAGTTCTAAGATCAGAAGTCAAGTTTCGTATTTCAGAAAAGTTATTGCTATTATTTCTGAAGACAAGTCATGGTTCTGACAACCCTGATGTTCCTATGCTACAAGAACAAAGTAGTTTCTAAACTACTCATCAGTTATACATCAGAAGAACGAAGACAAAGTAATAGATCTCTTCCAAGATTAATACTTCAGAATCAGAAGTACATCATAAAAAGATAAAGATCAAGAAACTTAGTCAAGAAGAATACAATACAAACAGTACACCAAAAATTCCACTATGATAATATTGGTTATACTTTTCACATAAGTTGTCTCCCACAATCTTATGCTAACAACTGCAAGAAGTAGGATAAGGAAAGCGACATTTCATACTATTCCAAACCTCTCTTGAATTTATCCTTTGGGAATCAACCCTTGAAGGAAAAATTAATTTTCTTCCCTTACAATGACTCTTTTTGAAGGCTATAAAAGAAGATCAATGAAATGAAGTCAAGTTGCTGGAAAGATGTGGATGCAAATGCAGTTGAAGCTGTTACATTGAACATGCTGAAACCAACCACAAAGAAAAGAGAGAAAAGAAATAAATAAGAGAAAGAAGAATTCTACAAGATTATACACAAATTCTATTCAAATACATCTTGGTAGAAATATGAAGAAGCAACGAGTTGTTGTTCATAACTTGCTCAATGAAGAAGATGAAGAAGAAGAGCACTAAAATATGCTACTCAATTTATAATCAAATACATCTTTGTAGATCAATGTAAAAGACACAAGAGTTGTTGCTTATATTGTGTTATAGTTTTAGTTCTTCATGTAAACTGTTTAAACATAAGAGTTGTTGCTCAGAATTGTGTTAAACAATTTGTACTTAATCATTTGCGTAATTTGCTTTAAAGAAGAAATCATGTAAACACAAACATTATTAACTAAAGGTTGATGGTTCCGTGAGTGACTAAGTGAATGTTAGATACTCAAGAAGACAATGGCAGTGTGTCATTGTGAAATCATGATAAAAGACCATGATTGGTTAATTCTTATAGGGTCAATAATCATTATGTCTCTTAGGGGACTTGGAAGGCCATAATTCTTAAGATATCACTAGCAGAGGATCATTGTGAGAAATGTTGTTAAGCAAGACTAGTTTGGTCAAAATTATTAAGGGTTCATAGATTGTGGATCATTATTTGGTTGTTAGTCACCGGTGGGTAGTCCGTGCATTTGTAATCAGTTTGGTTATAGTGGATTAAGTCCTTGTTGAAGGAAAAATCACCCAAGGAGGGTGGACAAAATATAGCCTTGTTGAAGGTGAACTTGGATAAACTGAATGTGTCTCTTTATATTTCTGGTATTATATATTCTTTCATAGTTTTATCAAATAGTTTTTCAAAAGGGAAAAGTTTTGAAAACTCAATTCAAACACCCTTTCTTGTGTTTTTCCGTTCCTTCATAATTATTTGCTTAGGAGAATAGGATCCACATGGGTACACAACAATGCCTTCTTTATCATCTATGTTTTCAAAAAAGGTTTGTTGTAAGGACCAAAGTTCAATCCAGGAACGAACTGGAGAGAAACGGTCAAACAAGACTCTACCTAATGAGGAACGAACTAGACCATGGATTTACTCCATCCAGATAATGAACTGGGAAGGAAAACTAAAACACAATTTCTTCCACGAGGAACAAAATCAATGGGGAAATAAGGAAAACACACTCCCTACTTGTCGAAACACAAAACCAATGATGGTGGATTTAAAAACACACTTGAAATGCAAATGGGTGTGAAATGCCCTTCGACTATGCATGGTAATATTTTTATGAATGTAAAAGTGCATGCAATGTTACGTTGATAAAACAATGACTTAAATATAGATATTGAAGAGATTAACAAACGAAATACTCGACCAATTCTCAACTAGATGAAAGTCATGCTATAAAGCTTGTCTTTTGCAATATCTTCCAAGACAAGAGACCCCCTGTTAAAAGATCCACTGGGGACATATAAGACTTCGTGAGGAAAACCATAATAAACTTGGCCACAACCACCTATTCAATCAGGACTTAGCTGGGAACCTAGATTGTTATACCAGGGAGTTTCCACAAAACCACTGTATTGAGGAAACATATGTTTCACACTTTGAAATTTGATCATTCCTGAACGACTCCAAATATTCCTTTTAGTTTATTCATAAATCAAGGTGAAATATTTTATAATTTTCAAAAGGATGATTATCCTTAAAACCGTTGTTTCAAAACTTACTATAAAAAATAAATGATATTTTACAAACAAAATAGACATAAAAGTTTAAATCAATTGAATGAAAGGTCAACATTTTATTAATAGAATATTATATCGCAAATGGAGAAACTCCATTGACCATTTCAAAGTTTATAAAATGGTAAATGTAAACTCTACATTGAAATACAATGACCATTATTCTCCCTAACAACTTTAAATTCATGTAATCAAACTTCCGTCGAGAATTATTGAGCTGAGAAATCCAAATGGGGGGTGCTATTACAAATGATCAAGCCTTGCCAGATGCAATTACTTGCCATAAATCCCTAACTTTTGCCTATATTTCGCTTTTGGGTTTTCAATCTATCGGGATGAATTATTTCTTTTGAAGTCTTTAAGTTTTTTCTTGACCGCCCTTTCGACTTTTCAATCCACCGAGACGCTCATTTTTGCCTAAGTCTCCCTTTGAGGTTTTCAATTTAGCGAGTTGTTCTTTTGATTTATTT
The DNA here is from genome assembly GCA_948472305.1 of Vicia faba. Lineage (NCBI taxonomy): Eukaryota > Viridiplantae > Streptophyta > Magnoliopsida > Fabales > Fabaceae > Vicia > Vicia faba. Next base: position 156,324,769 of record OX451741.1, on the reverse strand, counting down.
GGGCGAAGTATTTGTTGACTGCATCAACATTCACCAGTAAAGGGAACTTCTAACCATCCATAGTTGTAATAGTCATATCACTTCTAGATAAGGCTTTCTTGACAACATATGAGCCTTCATAATTGGGAGTTCACTTGCCACGGGAATCATTGTTGGGAGGCAAGATCTTTTTGAGCATCAGGTCACCTTCTCTGAATCAACAAGGATAAACCTTATTATAAAATGGTTGCTTCATTATCTTTTGATACAACTAACCATGACATAAGGCAGTCATTCTCTTCTCTTCAATCAAATTCAACTGGTCGTATCTATTCTGACACAATTCAGCTTCTGTCAACTTGGCTTCCATCAAGAATCGCATTGATGGATCTCAACCTGTACGAGGAGCAATACTTTCATTCCATAACCTAGGGAGAAATGGCTTAACCCTGTTGAATTATGGAAAGATGTCTAGTATCCATCCAAAGCAAAAGGCATCATCACATTCTAGTCCTTGTAAGTTACAACCATCATTTGCATAATTTTCTTAATATTCTTATTTTCCGCTTCAATAGCCCCATTGATCTTGGGTTTATAAGGTGAAGAATTATGATGCTCAATCTTGAAGTTTTCACAAAGCTCACTCATCATATTATTGTTCAAGTTTGAACCATTATCAATGTTGATCTTATCTAGAATACCATATCTGCAGATAATCTGATTCTTGATAAATCTGACCACCACATGCTTGGTTACATTTTCGTATGATGTCAACAAGCCACTTGGTGAAGTAATCAATAACTACCAGAATTAAATGATTCTCATTTGAAGCTTTGGGCTCAATCATTCCAATCATGTCAATTCCCCACATAGAGAAATGTTATGGAGATGACATAACATTGAGAAGAGTCAGAGGTACATGAATCTTGTCGGTGTAAATCTTACACTTATGGAATTTCTTAACAAGTTGGCAGCAAGTAGATTTTATTATCAACCAATAGTAATCTTCTATGAGCATCGTCTTATCTAGAGTATGTCCATTGGCATGAGTATCGAATGGCCCTTCATGAACTTCTTGCATTAACATGTCTTATTTGTGTCTATCCACGCATTTGAGCAAGATCATGTCATGATTCCTCTTATATAACACATCTTCAATGAGAATGAATTTTCCCGCCAACCTCCTCAAAGTCTTCTTATCTTTACTAGATGCCCCAACTGGGTATGCTTGACTCTGAAGGAAACAATTGATATCATGATGCCACGGTTTACTATCTACTTTTGCTTCTGCTGCAAACACATGAGGAGGTATATCCAGGCACATGATCCTTATTTGAGGCATCTCATTGTGGTAATTTGTGAGTACAACTTCGTCATCAAAGGTTTTGAATGATATCAAAACTGGAAAAGGTAACACTTATGTACATTGGATGATATCCTTATGTCTTGTGGCACTCATCTACATTAAAGGTCTTAGGAATTATTAAAAAGCATTTTGAAATTGATCCAAGTCATTTAAAATAATTTTCTACATAATTGTTTATTGCATGTGTCGACACATATGCTCTTTAGGTTTGACACATGCAACTCATTTTTGAAGCTTGTAGCCTCTATAAGACTCGGGTCGAAACATGCTTTATATAGGCCGATACATACTGAAGCATTTCTAAAATTTCATAAATTCTTATTTTATGTGTCGACACATTTACTATCACTTTAAAGCTTATAGCCTCTGACTTAGTTCGGTCGACATATAACCTTATACATGTCGACACATGAAGTTTAAAAATCACATATGTGTCGACACATCCTGTTTGTTTTGTCAATTTTTCCAAATCTTTTTAATTCGGAATTTGTCCTTTTTGCCCTAAAAGTTCCAAAATTATAAATACTCTTTCATGCATCATTTATAACTTGATGAAACCATAAAGTTAGCTTACTTCTCTCTTCATCTTCAACATCTAACCTATGCAAAGACACTAACATTACATTGTAATGATGCTCCGTTGAGGTGCCTTCTAGGCGAGGGATTGATAGTTTCTAATTGTGTATTGGGTTGAGCTTTGTAAGGGTCTTGATCTAGGAAAAACTGCGGGTTTGTTCTTCAAGATTATTGGTTGATTTGGGGATTTTTATGAAAGTCATTTGAGAGGTAATTGCATCCAAGTGAAGTCCTTTGGAGATAAATAATGCAAAGGAAGTAGCGCGATAACAGCGGATTACAATTGAAGTCTTGTGTTACAATAGTGTAAATTGACGGTGCACGGAAGCTTTGGAGATAAAGTAGACAAAGGAGTAGCAAGATCCATATAGTCAATTTGCATCTATTGTGTCTTGGTCTTTATCAAGATCAAAAGAGTACAAGGGGTTTAATCAACAAAAAGCTTAGGGTTTGTGGATTTATTCTTAAACACTACTCTTATATCAACAATTTTGCATAGTAAGAGTTATCCTAATTCCATTGGAATTTGGCGCAGACGTACCTACATGCGAGGACGGTTGTTGGGAACTGTGAAGACAAATTCCTTGTATAACACCATATTTCCCCGATGGTAAATTAATAAAATCAGAGTAAATTAATTCATAAAACCAAACATCAAAGATAGGATGCCACATTTTACAACAAATTAAAAACCCACTCGTATATAAATAAACTGATACATAACACATTTTTCTTTCGGATGAACCGACAACACTTTCAACATAGAGTTCTCAACTTCAACTTTATTAACACAGTGGAAAGAATTCGATTTTGTCATTAAAACATTCCCAAATTTCATCAAACAATATTTAATCAAATAAAAGAGAGTTCATAATACTCCAACATAATAACCAAAACAAAACAACGAAGTAACAAAGTAATCAAGCGTTCATCCCCCCTGGTGTTACATATCAGAGCACTGACGCTAACTCAAAAACAAGAAGAGCTACTTCTTCTAGACTCTGCAGCCTCGGACTACTTGTGATTATCTGCACGATGTCCTATAAAGCATCATTCCAATAGAAGGGTGAGATATCACAACATTATAATAAGTTATATAATAATAAGTATGCAATAGATATATCATGCAAGGCTATATACTTCACACCCTCAAGAAAAATTTGTGCATACAATAATCATGCAAGCACATAGATTCATCAGTAACCTGTCATACAACACTTACTAAGTTATGCATCTCTGCATCAGTAACAATTCAACAATTCATCATAGAAAGCATACATCATATTACATCAATTCATAATCACATCACTTCATCATAGAAAGCATACATCATGTTACATCAAGACATAATCATATCGGTTTATCAAATAAAGCATACTTAATATTACATCAATGAATTATCACATCACTTCATCATAGAATGTATACATCATATTACATCAACACATAATCATATCAGTTCATCAAAGAAAGCATACCTCATATTACATCAATGCATATTCACATCACTTCATCATAGCACCATCAATGTAAAAATACATCATATGATTCATTTTACTTTACAAAAATATGGTTCATTATGTTATCTTTCTAACACTTTGAACGGGACTCGATTCGGACTTACGATTAAAAAGTTATGGCCGGAACGATTTTACAATACAAAAACTCGAGAGCTGTTACGGCCACCCGTAATGTCAATTACGTCTCGTAATGCTAAAAATCCCGAATTTCATTTTTTTCACGTTTCTGGTACTAAAGTCCAGAGGGATATTATGGGCACATGTAATGCATGTTACGGGCCATAAGAGAGCCTAGAAAATCATATTTATCACGCGATTTTGTGTGATTTTTCTTGTTTTTCAGCCTTTCAACAAACCCCAAATCCCTAGTTTTGACATCTAACAACCCCAAAACATAGCACATCGTATAGTAATTGAATCAAGGAGAATAAACACATCACTACTCAATTCACATAATCAATTTCATCCATTAATCACAAAACAATCAACGATTCAAGAACACCTACACCAAAAGCTAACATTCACATCCCTACATACTTATTAGTATAGCACCTATTAGAGAGTTGAAACCTCACCCTTACCTTAGATTTAAGACTCCCTAAGCTCCAACAATGGATTATCCTTCTATTGATTATTCTCTCTTCCTTACTTCAAATTCTTAGAGTACGACTGTTCCAAATGATCGATCTCACTCTATTTTTCCTTTTTATGACCAGAATAGCCCTTGGACCCCTAAATCATAAATCCCAACATTTTCCCCACTTGTTCAACACAACGTTACCATGTTTCCCCTTTTTTCTTACACTATTATTCTCCTCATATTATTATAAATATTAATTCTAAATATTATTATTAAATCCAATTAACCCCATATAATTATTTAAGTTCTAAATAATTATAAACTAATTAAATCCTCATATTACTCTTATTCCCACACTACCCATAACACTGAATTCCCCAATGCATCACCATGCATCACATAGTCCACTATAATTCATATATTCACCAATAATCACCAATATTCACACTAAATTAGTTAATTAATTAATTAAATAATTAATCTATATTTTTGGGGTGTTACAATTCTCCCCCACTTAGAACATTTTCGTCCTCGAAAATTACCTGATGCAAACAACTACAAATATGACTCTCGCATCTTACTCTCCATCCTTCACGACATGAACATCGTCTCTACTATTTCATCAAATAACACCTCCATAAGAACGCTAATGTAACCATGATACTGACATCATTCAACGCACAACATTAGTACCACAAAGCTACGATTTACCAATCGCACATGTAATTTAACACATCGATTCACATGGCATTAACACGGATACTATGCAAACCTTTCACATATCACTTCAAGTATGGAACATCCAAAAGGTTGCATTATCCCCGTAGCTTCGAATGTTTAATCGTTGACTCAAATAAGTCATACCTGCATAAAAAACTAAAACACACCAGGCTTCTGTTACGCCCCTCTAATTATCTACCTTAATGTCACTCTTCATTTTGATTTATATCAACCATCAGATCTACAAGTTTCACATCTATTTTCAGACTCTCTTTAGTATCTACCAGAAAATCGTTGATCACTTTTCTCCATCCTCAACCTTCCACTCTGCGACATTAGCTTACATACTAACTCAAGTCTTCAAAATGTTCAATAAGTATAAACTCTTCCATAGCTACCTTTCCGTTAGGTTCACACGAAAAGGTAAATGACTATCCTTTCGACAAAGCGTCAATTAACTCTACACACTATTAGCTGGCAAGACAAGATTATCCCATACAACACGATCTCGTCTACTATCAATAAGAGATTAAAGGTGATCAGTTCCTCAATTTGTCAATAGGTAGCCGACAACCATGTTGGAGCGTAAACCATCATTACTAAGCTATATTAGCATTCCCTTAGAACTTGTGCTAAAATTCACCCAAAGCACCATGGTCCAATAATTTCCTTTGGGGTTTACAACTGCTTCCACAATTCCTTCTTATTCGATCTCGTCGATGAGACACCATCGCTCAAACACATTATATAGTATAATTCACTCTCACTTAGTATCACACAATGTTAAGTGTCCTCTAACTCAAGAATTCTAATATACCAAATACATTACAATTCATATTATTCCAATTGAAGTCTTTATCCATGTAGAGGACTTTAACAACATTCGTAAATCTTAGTCCTTCCTTTAATATCATATCTTTGATGATCCATATAATTTCACATTTGGTTATCATTCTAGTCACAATCTTAGTAATTCAATCTCATCATCCGATTGGTGATAGAAACCTCCAAAATTTTCCTAACACATGTCGATACTATATCGTCAATGATACATAATTGACTCTACCCTCTAACTTTCTATTTTCCTCAAAGATATCTCCACTCTAACCATTCTCAATTAGCATATGCGGTACCTTCATGTTCTTCTCCAGTACCCTCACATCCTTCTTATTACCAAACATCTCATACTTGACCTCATCTCAAATAATTGCGAGATTAATCAGTTAAGCTCAACAAGCTTCTAATCTCCGTAATCGACTTCAGGGCCTCTCAATTTAGAACTACATCCAACATTGATGGATCTACAAATACCTTCACTCAAAATAGATTACTCAAGAAACTCACCTCCTCAAACTATAATTTACACCTTGATAACTTAACACAAGGTTCCTCCCTTTCAACACTGAAAAACAAATCACAACTTTCAATGTCCATATTCTGACTTAGATTAAATCAGAATAGCCTCAATAAATACCGTAATAAACTAATCCAAATATTTCATAATGCCTCCATCGAGTTCTAAAATATGTTCTCTAGTTTCTTTTCAATTAATCCAGCTCTGAAGCTTACATCCTGTATGGTGCCACAGAAACATGTCTGGTACCAAGGACAAGATCACTAGCAAGATCCACCTCTCATCCAACATCACCACATGACAATTAAATAAAATTCAGGTTATGGAACCAATTTTAAAACAAAGTTCATTATGTTAACTTTCTAACTCTTCGAACAAAACTCGAATCAGGCGTCTGGAACTCAAGTTATAAATTTTTGAAGTTCTGTTGATTTTCATCCCAGTGTACTCGGGTACCAATATATTGGTACCCAGTTATAGGTTGAAAAGAAGAAATTTTCTATAATTTTCTGTGTACAAAACCTATTCCAACATATTTCCAAAACCCCATTCTTCTTATAACCTGAAAGACACATTATTTTGTCAAAAATTCAATTTTCAAAAGCACCAAAACTCAAGTTCTTTTAACAAGAATACCCATCTCCTCGAGTTATGACTCTGACCCGTGATTTACAACCATCCAACAACATCAACCACATTTGTCACTCACTTATATGATTCCAACAACAAAATTTACACCAATTTATCACTCTATCACCATTCAAAACATCGACATCATACATAATGGTAACTCAACACTGACAACTTCACGATCAACCAACAGTGCTAAAACATTGCAACCACGTGAGCTTCATCTTATAAGATTTAACATACTTGCTTAGCTAATGTCCTCAAGGGATCATCAAGAAATTACACACCTCTTTTATATCACTAGACATCACATTGCTCTATATCCACTGAGAAGTAACATTTAACAATACTTGTTTTTCCTTAGAGACGTCTCTACTTGACCAACGAATAGGAACCTTGAGTCTGTACAACCTTCAGGCATGAGAATTGGCATTGACTTGTCAAAACACTTTGTAATCACTTGATTTAACTACATATAGTTCACTCCAAGTATAACATCAAGTTAATCAAACATCTCGCTCTAATGATAAGTTGCAATTATCCATGGGAAAACATCAAGACTCTTCCATAACTAGCACATCATTAGCTGTGATACGGTGGCCAGAACCGGGACTATTTTTTAGGAATGCTAGTTTGCGTTTTTGTTCGCAAAATGTCGCCGTAAGCAAGAGTCGCCACCGACTTTTATTTTATCCAACAAGGAAAGGAAAAATCACAGAAAAATTCCTTTTTCGAGATATTTCTGAGTACGGGGGGTAGATTATAGAAAGGGAAGGTATTAGCACCCTTTCTATCTGTAGTTATCTACGGGCTCTTAGGTACTTGCTCATCATTTTCAAAATTTCTTCTTTGTGTGTTTGTGTGATTTGAAAAGCTTTTGTTTTAACTTCGATTTAACTCTTGCTTCTGTCTTCAAGAGTGTTATGAAGTGCTTTTGAAACTTTGTTTGAAAAGGAGTGTAAGTGTGAAAAAGTCTGTTTTCATTGAGCAAGTACTTAAGAACTAATCTACCTACTCAAAAAAAGAATTGTTCTATGTTCGTTTCCTTTAGACAGCGCTATCCCACTATTAGTGAGTAGTAGCACCATCGTTGGAGTTTGAGGGTCAATTCGAAAGGGACGTACAGTCACTAGGACGTCTTAGTAATAACCCTAATGTCTTAGATCAATTATTCGAGGCAACAATTCCGAGGCAACCTTTTCGAGGCAACTTTGATCTTTGAGACAAAAGGACGGCCACTAAAGCATCCTATACCTAATGACCATTTACCGAAGGCAACCGAAGTGGGAGTGTACCCTAGGAGTGCGCGTGTGCGAGTGATTCAATTTCAAATTATTATCTTTGCATATTTTAGGGTTATCTAATTGTTTTAAAGTTAATCATACATTCTTGTCATGCAACCCTAATCATACATCTAACAGTTAATATTTTGCGGAATTTAAAGTGCGGAAATTAAACTACGCTATTACAAGGCTTCGGGTATTTACATAGCCAAAAACAAACCCTTAAAAATAAAGCGATAAATGAAAAAAAAAAGACCTAATTAAACTATTGCAACTTGTGAGCAATTACATTAATATGGATAAAAATAAATGATAAAGCGCGCGCGAGGAAATTTAGATCGGGAATGAACTAGGGTTTTGACCCTTTCTAACCTAATCGAAAGCAAAAATTGTTTTTGTTGTTTTTAGTTATTTTTAAGAAAAGAATTATGTTTTAAAATTAAATATACAATTAATTAGTAATTAAATTAATTAAAGAAAATAATTAAATGGCCTATTTTTTATGTTTTTGGTTATTTTAAGAAGAAAAAAAAGAAAATATAATTAAATTATAAACAAAAACCTAATTGTTCTAATTATTTTTAACTTATTTACAAAATAATTAAAGTTATCTAAAATTAAAATCTAATTAAATTAATTAATTTATTGATAAAAAATAAACTTAAGTCTAATTGGATGAAAAATATTATTTGTGATCTTTTTGATAAAAGAAATAATTAATTTTGTTAGCAAAACAAATAAATTAATTAAATAAAGCAAAATATGAAAAGAAAAAAAGAAAGAAACTTGGGCCTGAGAAAAGCAGTTTGGAGGTGTGAATAACAATTTTCTGGCCCAAGACCAAAGGTCCACATTGACCTTCTGAGATCCCATGCATTTGCTTTGACCATGCCTTTGGTGCTCCTTCATTGATGGCCTTTGGATCTGGCCATCTGGCCACTTGGCAGGCTGGATAATGAAGTCATATGGTGGACCTTTCCCTTGTGTACGCACTGGATCCTGAAAAGGAAAATAATATGCAAGAATGGGGGGGCCTGAGATTCGAACCCAGGTCCTGAAGCACTTTCCAACCACCTGACTACCAACTGAGCTATACGCGTTTCTTGTATACAAAACAAATAACATTTATTATATTAAGAACAAATGAAATAAAAGAAATTCGCGCGGAAATTCAAATGGACGAGTTAGATGAAGCCACACCAGCATCCCTGTCCTCTCTCAGTGGCTAAAAGGTTTGAAAACCTTTACCTACGGACAACGTCCGTCGCTACAGCCCTGTAATTTCTCAAAATCAAATACAAGTGAGATAAATGACTACCAAAGCCATGAATGGATTCGTCTGGACCTGCTGAGCACAATGGTGCCTCTTTCATGGCCCAATTTTGCCTAGATTCAGAAACCCCAAAGCGAGCTTGTAAACCCTAATAATGGTAAACTCCAATACAATTCATGAAAACGAAATTAAATGTTACAGAAAGCTTGCAAATGTGATGGTGAACAAGAATATTTGATTATATCATGTTATATGTGCCAGAATTATGCAAACTGAATTCAAGAAAAGTTCAGTATTGTGAATGCCTTACAGCGAGTTTCAGGGCCTGGAAATGCTTGTTCTTGATTGGTTTCGCTTGCCTACACTCCCAGGAAGTGATTGGGATGGTCAGGAAGGCATGTAATTGCTTGAAACTAGGAATTCTATTCAACACTTTTTCTTGTTTTTTTTCAAGTTTGGTTCTGGTTCTCATGCCTCTCTCTAGCCTTGTTTTGGGTCTGCAAATACTCCTTATGTACTGAGGAATGAATTAGGGTTGCCAATATGATCACAATCTTCCTCCATCATTGCTTTTGATTTGGATTTGATACACTTGAAAATCTTGCTAAAAATAGAGCAAACTCGATCTTTTTGTGCACACCAAGCCTTTACACAAATTAAATCTCATGCTAGCTGGATATTAAGACCGGAAACATGTACCAAATCTTGAGATTTCAATATTTTGGATTTTATATGATTTGTTTTGATTTAAATTGATTTAATTCAAATAAAAATAAAAATAAATAATAAAAACAAGATAATGACAAGTGGAAAAGGTCTAGGGCTCGTGGACCATGTTGCCAACTCAAAACAAGTGCAAAAGATTGGGCCCATTTGGCAAAAATTTCAATTTGAGGGATAGTTGACTTTTGACAATTTTGCAAAAAGGGTCAACTTCATCAATGCATAACTTCCTCAATTTTGACTCTTTAAAGGTGTTCTTGGACTTTTTAGAAAGCTTGAGATATCCTCTAAGCAACACTTTTGATATCATCTCAATTTGGTATTCCATATTCATGTATGCAGCCTTGACAAAAAAGGTGTTTTTGTTGACTTTTCAAAATGACCTATAATGTCCAAATTCATAACTTCTTGTGAGTGCATATTTTGAACTTGGGAGATGAAGATGGATTATAGATCATTTCATCCTCTTCAAAATGAGCTTTGTATGGGTCATTTATCATAAAGTATGAGAAAGTTATGATTGGTCAAAGTTGAGTTGACTTTTCCTACAAAACCCTAATTTAGCAACTTTTGGTTCTTGATGAATTGTGAGCAATCCTTGATGAATCATGATCAACCCTTGATCAAATGATTAATAATACTTCAAAATGAGGATGTTGACCAAAAATCTTAAAGTTTGACTGTATGTGGGCCACAGTTGACTTTTGCCCCAACACTGTCGATTTTTAGGCATTTGAGCAATTGACTGAGCAAATTTTCTCTTCAATGCTTGAAACTTGACATGGATGATCTTAAGAACATATTAAGACAGCAGTGAGAATTTGGGATCCCTTGGACTCAAGTATCTTGATGCAACATGAAACCCTAATTTGAGGTAGAGTTTCTTAGGAGAGAGCTTGTCTAGTCAAACCTTGGACTTCCTTGAGCATCTTGAGGACCTCACTTGAAATGTTTTGAGAAATATGGGAGGGAAAATTTTGGGGTACAACAGCTGCCCCTATTCAATCTTCTTAAACCTGAGGATTTAGATTGGCTTGTCTGCCTTTCGTGATCTGAGGGTTGAAGATGATTGAACACTAGAGTGCCCAGAAATTTGCACTCGCATGAAGTGGTATCCGTCTTGTGATGTCGGGAATGGGCTTGCAAATTCCATTTGGAAATTGATGACGGGAGATGGGCTTAAAGATGCCATCCGAAGGAGTGTCGATCGCATAAGAGATTCCTTAGCGAGAGCTTGTATACTCGTTGTTGAGGAAGATTCCGCTGGGGGATGCTATTCTTTGTTTTAGGAGAAATAGAATTTTAGGAGCTTCGGTCATCTGTTATTCTACTGGTGAATCGTCTCTGTTTCTTAAGAAAAGTTGAATTTTAGGAACTTCGATCGTCCGTTATTCTTGTTTAGGAATCGTCTCTTCGTCGAAGAGGAGAAAATGAACTACTATCTGGTCGTAATCCAGGCTTCATAGTGATAAGACCGACTGCTATCTGTTCGTAATCCAGGCTTTACAGTGACTTACTGGGGAGATGAGATTAAACTTGCTATTCGGTCGTAATCCAGGCTTCGCAATTTCTCGATTCTTATCTGGTCATAATCTAGGCTTTAGAAGGAATTAAGTTGTTATCCGGTTGCATCCGGGCTTCAACTTGAATTCAAGGCACACTAATATCCGGTCGACTCCGGGCTTCTTAGTAATTGTCCAGGTAAACTGCTATTTGGTCGAAATCCAAGCTTCATAGTGTCTTGTACCGCTATCTGGTTGTAATCCAGGCTTCACGATGTTTCATACCATTATCTAGTCGAATCCAGGCTTCATGGTGTCTTGTACTGCTATCTGGTTGTAATCCAGGCTTCACAATACCTTACTTCTTATCTGGTCGAAATCCAGACTTCAGAAGAAAATCAAGTGGTTATCCGGTCGCCTCCGGGCTTCCTTTGACTGTTGGTCCTACTAATATCCAGTCGAATCCGGGATTCATAGTAATTGGGCGGGTAGACTGCTATTTGGTCGAAATCCAAGCTTCACAGTGTCCTTCACTGTTATCTGGTTATAATCCAGGCTTCAGTGTTCTTTACCGCTATCTGGTCGTAATCCAGGCTTCACGATGTATTATACCATTATCTGGTCGAATCCAGGCTTCATGGTGTTTGGAGAAATCAAGATACTATCCGGTCGAATCCGGGCTTCATAACTTGTATTAAAGATATACCATTATCTGGTCGTAATCCAGGATTCGTAGTACTCTTGGCTGCTATCTGGTTGTAATCCAGGCTTCACAATGTCTTCTATCATTATCTGGTCGTAATTCAGGCTTCATGGTCTTGTATTTCTATTTGGTCGTAATCCAGGCTTCACAATAACTTGTTAGGCTGTTATTCGGTCGTAATCCGGGCTTTACGGATTTGTTTATCATATACCACTATCTGGTCGTAATCCAGGCTTCATGGTACTCGCTGAGCTGCTATCTGGTCGTAATCCGGGCTTCACGGCTTGTAAGGGATTAAACTATTATCCGGTCGAATTCGGGCTTCATAGCTTGCTTTTTTAAAAGATACCACTATTTGGTCGTAATCTAGGCTTCGCGGTAGTCTGATACTGTTATTCGGTCGTAATCAAGGCTTCACAATATGCTGTAGAAATCAAGATACTATCCGGTCGGTTCCGGGCTTCATAACTTGAACTTTGTGAGAATTTGATTGTATCCTTCCTGAAAGGTAAGGGTTAGCTGTATGTAATGCCATGATGCATGACATGTATTGAGTGATGATGTTCTCAAAATAAATGAGATTGTGCTATATGATGCGTATGCATATGTCGTGATGTATGGATGTGTAATGTTTTTTATGATGTTCTCTAGCTGGGGAAAATAAATCTCAGACTGCTGCTAGAGAATGAAAGAGTTCTGCTCGCTGAGGATAACGACCGAAGGTGATTGGGAGAATAATCCTGCAGAAGAATATATCGGTGAGAGAATGACTCTGTGGGGAAGAGATGTTCTGCTGAGGATTTGCTGATCTTGAAGAAATACCCTCGGCTGTGGAGGAATTACCGTTGTTGGCGATGATAAACTCTGTCGGGGATAAAATTTCTCGTTTGTGGAAGAAATAAACTCCACTGGGGATGGTCTTCTAGACTCTACTGGGGATAATCTTCCAGACTCCACTGGGGATAATTTTCCAGTGCTGGTGATAGATAAACTCTGCTCGAGGAGAATCTTACCGACTCATTCGCGGTTGTGAGCCTCAGCTGGGGAGAATTAACACCATTGTCCTTTTCTTACTCTACAGGGAGTATAGATGTTACTGGGACGCATGCCGAGGATATGACGATGACTTTGCATCGAGACTTTTCTGCCCCCTGTTTCTGCGGGAGAAGGTGCATGCGGAGACCTTATGGATCGAGTGTTATCCCAACCTATGAGGTGTTTGGTAACTGTCGATCGGAATGTTAAGTCTTCTACTAATAGGCAAGTGACAAGATAACGGGACATAGTCGTACGCTTTAATCCCTAACTTTTGCCTGGACTGTCTTTTCAGATTTTCAGTCCACCGGGATACCCTTTCTTGCCCAAGCCTCCTTTTCAGGTTTTCGACTTGCCAGGTGTATAAATCTCTTTTTTTTCTTTTTTTTTTATCCCTAATTTTTGCCCGAACCTTTTGGTTCGCCGGGACGCCCTTGTTTTTCCTAGGTGTGTCAACCTAGCGGGTCTTTGTTCATGCGCAATATTTTTTTACTATGCCCACGCTCTCAGGGTGTAGGGAGTTGTCACTGTCGGTAGTGTTGTGTTGCCACACTACCAGAAGATGTTCGTTTGATCATACCAGCTTCGTTGTTGGAATTCATGTCCAATGCCCCAAGCGAATCAGATGGAGACTTTTCCCTGGCTATTTGGCATCTTTGCGAGATTCCTTGAATCTTGACTTGACTGCCCCAGATGATGGATAATGATCATGACGTGCCCCTTGGTTGGAAGTGTTTTTTCCCACTTGAGGTGATCCTTTTTATTGAGAAGGTTTTTGTCCACTAGATATTCGTCATGCGAATTTCTCTGCTGTTGAACAAATAGTCATATGCAAACAATGTTATTTTAAAAATGAAAAGCTTACGTCTGTCTTGAAGTTTTGAAAATGCGTTTTTCAATAAAACAAGCAAATTTTATAAAATGTGATGTTAACTCAGGAGTTATAGCAAACCCTACAGGAGTCAGGATACCTTTTGTAACAATATGCTTTCGAACTAACCCATGCTTCAGCTAGGACTTTTAAGGGTTATAACGTGGCCTGGTTCACGCTTTAAGAAACAAAGGATAAAGGCTCAAATTTTATTTGTACCCACCCATTCTTCACGATGTTCTTCGATTCTAAACTCAGCTAATTGTGCATTTAGAACCCCAGTTGAGTTCTGGAATATTGTCCTTGATGTTCCGGTGATGGTTCGGATACTGACAGTTTATTTTGAATAGGCAGTCATTTTTGTTGAGGGTTTGTAGGACCTCTTTCTTTTTTATTTTATTATCCATGTCTTTTTCCTCAACTGTTTCTTTTTGTGATTACAGTCAGCGGGATGCCCCAGTTTTTTCTTAAGTCTCCTTCATAGGTTTTGACTTAATGGGCTTTTATTTCGAGAGATAATGACTGCCTGCTTGGATGATTATGCGGAACCATCACCGTCTTTTGTTTTGGAAGGACGTCTTTGATGCCATTCATTGTGCACCTGAATTAACTGAGAAAACTAACCTGCCCCGGGTTGTGATTAAGGGTTTTAATTTGTGTGAAAAGAAAAACTCCTACTTCTTTGGCTCAAAGGGGTTGACTAGGGATTATCTTCCTTATAACTCCACTGTTTAGGATTTGAAACAACGCTTGTACATCGTCAGCGGGGTCTGTTCAAAAGCATACTGTAGATTGTGGTATCATTTTCGTCATCCTCCCTCTAAAGGCTTAGAGTTTTTTAATCGAGAGTTGAACATCACAAAAAGGAAAGCAATTTAAATATAGTGAATACGAATGGATTGATTCAAAACAGACATATGCAATGCATTGATAAAGTAACAAAGTTTGACATGAATAGATGTTCGAACAATTAAAAGAAAATTACAAGTTGAAAATTCTAATGAACGAAAAGCCCTCTTTTGTCAGAACTTGTCACTTCAAATGGTGAGCCTTGGAGGATTGACAGAAACATTCTAGTTGACCACCTTGTGTGAATTCCAAAGCTCCTTCATCAATCAGGTCTTGAATTTTGTACTTCAACTTCCAACAGTTGTCAGTATCATGCCCCGGACTGTTGGAGTGATATGCACACCTTGCATCAGGATTGTAGTTAGGCGGGGAAGTCTTGGATTCAGATGAGGTCCTATCAACGTCATCATATTCATCCTCAACAGGTGTTGTAAAGCTTGAGACAACGGTATGTTGAGCTTGGTAAACTACCTCTTGGGTGTATATGGCTTACTCTGATTAGCTCGTTGTTTTTGGAGAGGTTGTTGCTGGACCCGTGAGGTAGTAGAAAGTTGGAAAGGTCCACCCTTTACCAAACCAAACTCTTGTCTTCTTGGAAGTTGATCAATGACTTGGTCCCCAGCCTCGATTGTTTGCTTCATACTGTTGTATCTGTCTTGATGAAGTTGGTTGATAATGGTTCTCAGCTCTTCTTGTCCCCGGGTTAGGCCTTGGATAAGAGCCATCTGCCCCAGCATCTGGGTTCTTATTGCATCTACCTCAGCTTGCAATTGTTCCAGCCGTTCGTCCTTATTATCTTCAGGACTTTTCTTGACCAAGTTCCCAACGAGGAGTGTTTTCAACTCTTCCTGCCCCTTGGATAAGTTTAGGAATATTTCCCTGAACTGAGCTTCTTGGGTTTGAAGATCTTTGTTGTCTTGTTTGAGAGCCATCGCTGAAATAAACAGCGAGTACATGAGAGGCTTGTAATGGAAGACCTGTTATGCAATGATATGTATGATATATGTATGCAATGTTTTCAAGGATCTCGCGGGGTAAACAAGAAACTATTTGATTGCAACTTGATTGAAGAAACTTCGTGTCGTTAAGAGTCCTTATTCAAGAGTCAAGCTCACCATATCAAGTGGGTCATAGCCACTGACTCAAGTTATCGTGTTTTGATCTCTAGATGACATTGGCTAGAGGAAAATAAATCCCCTTTCCCCTTGCTAGACGTCTGATTTACCATAACCTGCATCACAAACCCTTGAGATCCTTGAAATGGTTAAGGAAATGTTATGGTATGATGTTATGATGCGTATGCTATGCGTTTAAGCAAAAGTGCGAAGTGATGTAAGCAAGTAAACTCGGAAAAAAATCCAAGTTATTGGATAAGGACTATAAACAAAACCTGCAAGGAACTCGTGTTGTCAGATAATAAAAATGTGCAAGTAGTTCAAGTTGAAAGCACACAAGTCACACAAACAGCCTTAGGTTTAGGCTTGCATGGGTTTTAGGGTAGTACCCTCTTGAAGTTTAGTTGGTTCAACCTGTCCTAGAAAAGTAATCGGGTTCTAGAGAATCTCAATATCACTGACCATCCTCCATCGGTCATGGTTTCAGCTCACGCAATCTTTTCTTGCGGCTGGAACTATCTCGAGAGTATGGTCTCAATGAATGTAGCATTGAGTATCAACCGGTTCCCAGCTCTACACCGAGACCGGCTATCTCACTACTTCCTATGGCCAAGTTGGTCAATTATAGGTTCTAAGGTCAGTTGATGATTAATGACCCATATAGCAGCCCCGTATTCTCCTTGTTCCTCCACAAGGGATGCCGATACCAACTAATGTGCCACATCAACGTAGCTACTGCTTCAACCGTATCGGTCTACGCCATACAGTTCCCTCACATTTTATTGGTACTTACCTAGAAGGTGTTCCCCAGATCCGGGTTAGGGTCTATAGTAACTCCGATACAAAGCCCACAAAAATAAAGCAATCAAGTCAAACAATAGAAAACAATATGATGAACTAATCCTAAGGTACACCCCACTTATTAAGTCCCCAGCAGATTCGTCAGTTCTGTGATACGGTGGCCAGAACCGGGACTGTTTTTTAGGAATGTTGGTTTGCGTTTTGTGTTTGTGTTTGCAAAATGTCGCGGTAAGCAAGTCGCTGTTGTACCCCAAAATTTGCCCTCTCTTTCTTCAGGAAGTCATCTTGGATTCTCAGAGTCCCTCTGAAACAAATCCAAGTCCTGAATTGTCATTTTTTCCCAAGCAAACCATTTACAAGAGAAAAATGATCACACAAGCTCTAAAGGCAACGCTTTTATCTTGAGAAAAATTAAATTTTAAACATTTGGAATTTTCCTCTAAAAAATGGGTGTTTAAGAAAAATTGGTGCTTCAGAACTTTTGGACCAAACTCCAGATAGAAACGGTCAGAAGTTGCAAGCTTGGCTCAACGCAGTCAGAAGTTGGCTCTTCAGCAGCCATATCAACCGTCAGAAGTTGCAAGCTTGGCTCAACGCAGTCAGAAGTTGGCTCTTCAGCAGCCACATCAATGCAGTCAGAAGTTGGCTTTTCAGCAGCCACATCAACGCAGTCAGAAGTTGGCTCTTCAGCAGCCACATCAACTCAGTCAGAAGTTACAAACGTGGTTCAACACGTAAGACTTAGACAGAGCATGCTGAAATCAGAAGATGAAAAGGTCAGAAGAGTGAGTGTTACACTGGTACAGAATCTCTAAGTCTAGGATTTCCAGAAGCAAATTCAAGGAACGTGTCAGAAGGTCAGGGGAATCCCCAGAATATACTAAGACAACAGGAGGCCAAGACCAGAGCATGGTTTACGTTGTTTTTTTTGGTAAAGTAGAACTGCTGGTTCAAGTTTCCTATTACCAGAATATTGGTGTTGATGAGTCTCATCACCATTTAATGCTCATTAATGCTCCCAACCACTCCTAAACATTCATCCAAGTAGTCCCTTCACGTGTGGATTGGTAAACGCCTTTATGCAGGTTCTGGCCTGGGTCTATGCGCCACCGTCCACCTAAGAGGTCACTTCACCCCAATCCATGCCTGCTGCTCCAGCCTAGGCTGAAAGGCTATCTGTTATAACAACTTCCCAGGAATTTCTTTCAAAGAACAACTCAACCTCTGTTGGCGCCTTCAATGTTCAAGAAATCCACAAGAGCTTGGCTTATAAATAGAGAACCATTGTCCACTGAAAAGGGGCGTCCAAAAAAACAGAAAAATTGCTAGAAGAGAAACAGAAATCTTCAGCAAGACAGTGCTGTGAAACTCTGCCAAAATCTCCAGTGTTTCATAACTTTGAAGTTCTTACCTTCAAACTTCATCAAATACCCAGTTTTCTTTGTGACTAAAGAACACCCTTTCAACTTCTGACCATATATACGCATACACCTTCCTCTACCCTTTTCAAAAAGAACCTGTCCAGAACACCATCAGAGCCAAAATCTAGCTTTCATCCACAAACTTTTCCAACAACCAAGTAAGCACCTGCTGACCTCCATCACGCTGCTAAGCATCATCAGCTTTGCATGCTCAAATGAACATAATGTAAATATCATGTTGTTGCTGTTTGTGTTCTGAGGATTTTCATACCTCAGAACGTTTATGTTGTACCCCAAAATTTGCCCTCCCATTTCCTCAACATTTTCTCATCACAAGACCTTTGAAGATCAAGATGCAGTTGGGGTTTCCTCTGCTCAAGGCTTCTCCTTGCACTGTGGACTCAAATTAGGGTTTGTGTTTGCCCTGGGATGTTTTGACCTAAAATGCCTAAAATGACTTTCATGCTTCATGTTGGACTCCCAAGTTTACCCATGCCAAGTTTCAAGTCTTGATTCCAGGTTTTACCCAGTCAATTGGACAGTTGACCTAGAAATCAGCTGTATTGGGGAAAAAGTCAACTGTGGCCAATTGACAGTCAAACCTCATGAAATTTGATCCACATCAACATTATGAACTCACATGGACCATTTGATCAAGTTTGGATCACAATTCTCCAAGAAATTTGATCAGATCATCAAAAGGGCAAAATGGTCATTTTTAGGGTTTTGACTGCACAAAGGCAATTTTTGACTGTTTGACCTAGCCAATGGCAAACCAAGCTCACATATGGCCTCAAGGACCCCATGGAATTATCTTGACATGTTCATCAAGCTCAAAAGATCCCAAGTACACAAGGTTGACAGTTGAATTTCCCAGTCAATTGATCAATTTTGACTGTATACTGAAAAGTCAAACTTTGACTTTTTGGTCAAAATCAAGAGTCAAGATTCATTTTTCATCAAAACATTCCAAATCATGAAACTTGTTCACCAAGAAATCACAAAATGCAAATTAGGGTTAGAAAATGGAATTTTTCATAACTTAGAATTTTTCTAAGTTATGGAAAACCCTAATTTTTTTCCAACTTTGCCCCATCTTTTCACCATGATCCATTGGGATTCAAACAAAAGTCAAAACATGAAAGTTGTATCTTGTTGCATAATCTACAACTTTGATTCACAAAGTTTTCTCATTTGAAGCTTGTATCTCAAGTTATGATTTTTTGAATAAGGGCACTAAACCATCTTTTAACTTAGTGAAATTTGACCTATTTTGACAAGGTTTTCTACCCTATTTCAAGGCCACTTTTCATACCCTTCCACTTGGAATTTTGATTTGCATTTCAAAGATGGATTGTAGTACACATTCCAAGCTTTCCAAAATGTCCAAGAACTCATCAAACAACCTCATAACTTGAGAGATTCGAATTTCACAAGTTGGCCAAAATTCACTTTTGTTCTTCATCAAGACATGTTCATAAACTTGGCAAATTTGAACTCAGCATAGTTTGTGCTACTTTGCAGGTCCTTAAACCACATTACACTCCTTAATTTAATGCTTGTTCATTGTGTCTAAGTGTTGTTCCATGAATTCAAGCATTATACACAAGATTGATCCATTTTTGGATAAAGTGAACTTTCCATTTTTACAAAAGTTTGCTTTATGTCAATTGGTAAATCAAACAAGTACATAGAAGATCTGCTTAGCACAAGATTATGTGCATAACACACTGATCAAGAGTTGTTGATGCAGCACATTAGGGGGTCCTATACTGACCTAGAAGACCATTTTGCTTTTGTTACTTAGAAAAGAAGAAAAGTCCATAACTTGTGACAACTTGAATCTCAGCTTACAAACACAACACAAAAGCTATCAAACACATTCAAGATCACCCAACCAAGCTTTTGCACGAGCCTTTTGCCTTTCAAACACTCTCCATCTCAGAAACACCACAAAACTGCTCAAACAGAGCAGGCCCTGCAGATTGAGTGCTATCTCTCAATCCCTTCGAGCATTTTGATCAAAACCTGTTCCTATACCTTCCTTATAACATATGCAAGCTATCCAGAAGCTAAGGCACGATCTGTAGTTGCTCTAACCACTTCCACCATTTTCACATCTTTGACTTGCAGGTGAAGTTCTACAGCTTGATACAAGAAGGTTCAAGACAAAGTAAGCATTGAAAAAGCATCCCTGGACCTCAAGGAAGCTTTTCCAATCATTACATTGCACTGAAAGTCTCTCATTCGCCATATAGAAGTTCAACTGCACAGGTAAAAGTTTGAATTCGTATCTCTCTTATTATGCATCTTTAGTCTTAAGTTTGTGAAGAAACAAGGTCCTACTCATAGCCCTGAACATGTACATAGCTTTACTTTTCATTTCTTTTGCCTGAGTAGAGAGAATTTGGAGCTTGAAAATGGTAGAAAAATTAGGTCAGAAAAGAGGGGGAGAGAAATTCTCCCTCATCTTAGAGAGATAGGTCAAGTTCTTTATATGGTTAGAACCGTCTCTTCATGCTGAACATTTCTTGTGTTATGAGTTTTTGCTAAAAAGCCAGGAATCAAGAGTTAGAAGGAACTGAACATGGCGCGCGTTTTTTCAAATATCTGTGCTGGAGGTTGAAGAAGGAGTGGAGTGGGCTGGGCCTGTGCTATTTTGCTTTTCACACCATTTTTTTTGGTTTACACCCCCCTGAGCCCATTTGCTCATTTTTTAACATTTTTGACTTTTTCTTTTTTGGCTGACTTTGTTTATTTTTTCTCATGACATTAGAAAATTAAAAATATTTTTTTTATCATTTTTGGCATTTATTGCATATTTATTTGTTTATTTTCTTTATTTGTACATAAATACATATATATGATTAATAGAATAAAAATGTAAAAATAATGTAAATACACTTTTTATTTTCATTTACTTTCTGAAAATATTTCACACAAAAAATACCTTTTTTTATTTTATTTTATTTATTAAAATATTAAATAAATGTTTATTTTGTATATAATACATATTTAGGGTTTAATACATATATATATGTAATTATTAATATATTTAAGACAAAAATATGAAAATACTTGATTTTTCACTTTTATTAATATTTGATATAAAAATCCCTTTTTTTAATATACTTCATTTTATTTTATTTTTATGAATAATAAATAGATAATAATACATTTTCTTTCAAATTAGGGTTTTTACCCTAAGTTCAAAATACTCAAAAAATAAATACATTTTTATTTTCTTTTCCCTTTTACATAAATAATATTTTCTCATACATATAAAAACTTTCTTTTTGCATTTCACATATTTAATTTACATTTAATTATGCATTATTTAAATTGCAGATATTCAAATGTTGTAATAATTTAGATTTAAATTCTTGTCAATATCCCCCATTTGGACACTTGTACCCCCCTTCCCATATTCGGTTTTGTAATAGCTTAGTAATTTTAATTTCGCACTTTATTGCTTTATAATGCTAACATGTTAGAATTAGGGTTTGTATGCGAAAAAAAGATAAAAAATAGTTTGACCTAATACAAGATAAACAAGCATGAAAATGGACACACAAATCACACTTGCACCCCCTAGGGTATTCCACTTGTTGCCTTCAAATAAATGGGCCATGTTGTATGTTGAACATCTTTGGGCAAAGCAAACAATTTGAATGATCATAGTCCCTCGACAAAAACTTTTTAAAACAAACAAAAACAAATGATCAAGTCCCTTAGAGAAATTGCTCAAAGACATTTAACGCCGTTGCAATTATGGTCCATACGATGACCCGCGCCTGTCTCTTTCACATCCTAACACAAGGTTGCCCACCAAATACAATGGTGGAGCAAACTTGTTAAAAGGGTTAAAAGTATAGCAATGATCTTTTGAGAAATTTAGGAGTAGATGACCTCTTAGTTACTTGAATTAACTTGCAAAACAAAACACTTGCCTAATTTCAAAAATCACACATCACTACACTTTCAAAACAACTTTCAAAAAACAAATGAAAACTCTTTCAAAAGACATACATCTTTGTATACATCCCCACATGGATCATTACAAAGGTTGCCACCACATTGGCCTCTTTTCAAAACATTTTCAAACCCACACACTCAAGCATCATTTAAAACAATTGAAAACAAAAGGCAAGTGATCTAAGCAAGTAACTAAGAGCCCATGGATAACCATGGATAGAAAGGGTGCTAATACCTTCCCTTTCTATAATTTACTCCCCGAACCCAAGAAAACATCTCAAAAGGTTTTTGCTGTGCTTTTTAACCTTTCCTTAGGATAAAATAAAAAGTCGGTGGCGACTCTTGCTAACCGCAACATTTGCGAATACAAACGCAAAACCTCAGGTCAGTTCTCCCACCGTATCACAGAACTGGCGACTCTGCTGGGGATAACTTTTAAAGTGGAGTAACCTTAGGGTTTAGATCACCTTTGTTTTCAATTGCTTGCTTTGTTTGCTTTTACATTTTGTGGGCTTTGCATCGGAGTTCATAGATCCTAACCCGGATCTGGGATATACCCTTTTTAGGTAGCATAATCTGTGAGGGACCTGTCCGGCGTAGACCGACATGGGTGAAGCAGTGGCTACGTTGGTGTGGCATCTTAGTCTGTACCTATATCCCTTGTGTTGTAACGGGGAGAATATAGGTCTTCTAAGGGGTCATTAAACACCAACCAACCTTAGAACCCTAAATTGACCAACTTGGCTATTAGGACAGTAGCAGTATGCTACACTCATTGAGGCTAAACTCTCGAGATGGTTCTGGCCGCGAGAAAAGATTGCGATGCTGGAGTTATGACCGATTGAGGGTAGCCAATGATTTGAGATCCTCTAGAACCCGGTTACTTTTGATAGGACAGGTTTTAACCAACAAAACCAAAAGAGGGTAATACCTGAAACTCATGCTGGCCTGAAACCTAAGGGTATCTTGTGTGACTTGTGTGCCTTATCTGTCTATGTGAATATTTGTGGTGTGTTTCATCATAGCATCATTCCATCATACCATTGCATGCATCCTGTGTAAAAGGCTGACCCATTTCAAAGACAAAAAGGTTTCACCTTTGCTCTGTTTTGTAGGACATTATGATGCCCGTGCGTAGAAATACTGGCCGGCTCAACTTTGTTCAACCACCAGTTTTACTCAAGGATCTGGTTGAAAGGATTCCAAACACTACCTCCTTCATCAACAGACATGGTTCTCTCCTTGGCTTGATCACTGCAAAATGGGACCAACAATTGATTAGTGTTCTGACCCAGTTTTATGACCCTCTGCATCATTGTTTCACCTTTCAAGACTTCCAACTGGTTCCTACCCTGGAAGAGTTCTCTTATCTGCTTGGGATCCCTGTCTTGGAACAAACTCCCTTCACTGGTTTGGAAAAGACTCCTAGGCCTGAAGAGATTGCTGCAATTCTCCCCTTGACCAAAGAAGAGATACTGTCCAATTGGGAAACTAGAAATGGGATCAAGGGCTTTTTGGTCAAATTTCTGGTTGGCAAGGCTAATGATTTCTGGAATGACTTGGACTTCAAGGCATATGAGGATATTCTGGCTCTTTTGATCTATGGTCTGGTATTGTTTCCCAACCCTGACACCTTTATCAGTATCCATGTCATAAGAATCTTCATGTCTCGGAATCCGGTACCCACTCTCTTGGGTGACATTCTACAACAACTCTATGCTCGTACTGCTCGAAAACGGGGGACTCCGTGGTGTTGTGCTCCTTTGCTAGTAAGGTGGTTTATTTCGCACCTTCCTAAGTTCGTGCTGAAGAATGAAGAAGGAAAAGGTTGGGCTCGGAGGTTAATGTCTCTCACAGATAAGGATATCACTTGGACTCTCAGAGGTTTGGATGAGGTAGCTGTTATCGACCGTTGCGGAGAATACCCTAATGTCCCGTTGATTGGTATCCAAGGAGGAATCTCTTACAATCCGTGTTTAGCTCTCCGTCAGTTTGGAAGAGCCAGAGGAGATGGGCCTCATGAAATGCTGGTTCCTCACTTCCATTTTGAGTTTCAGGCAGACAGTGACAAACTACGCCAGGGATTCATTAGAGCTTGGGACAAAATTCACAAAGCTGACCCACATGAGTTAGGACCAAAGACTTCTCTGCCATTGAAGCCCTATTGCAATTGGGTCCGCATCCGTGCTCAGGAGTTAGGTATGCCCTACGAAGCTGTTAGACCTCTCATTCTTGAGTCTCCTGTTGAAGATGGGATGCCTCCAACTGTCCTCCCTCCTCAGATACCTACTGATTTTGACACCATGAAGAGATCTTGGGCACAGCTAAAAGAAGAACGGGATTTCTATCGGGAGAAGTTCAACGAGCAGGAAAGGAAGATCCAAAGGCTGACTAAGCAATTGGAGGAAGAACGTGTCCTGAACAACTACATCAGCACTGAAAGGAGGAGGCCATGGGAGCATTGATGAGCTTTGATTATTTCCTTTTGTAGTTTTATTTCCTTTTCCGTATTTTTCATTCCTGTAATACCTAAGGGCAAATTGTTGAACAAATTGAAAAAATTTTAATCTAATGAAGTGTGTTTCCCTTTTTTGTCTACAAAGTTGAATCTTGTTTGTCTTTGAAAACATAAAACATACGCATTCCATTGCACCATATGCATAGCAGGTACCCTATTTCACAGGTTGCTTAATCTTCTTCGCTGTTTGTTTGCACAGTCATCATGAATCCAGAATCATCCAGTGAGCAAGCAATCAAGGCCCTTCAGGCCCAAAGTGCACAGTTTCAAGAGATGGTCCTAAGCCTAGCCCAAGGTCAGCAAGAGTTGAAGACTCTACTCCTGAAGAAGAAGAAGAAAAAGAGGACTGCATTGTTCAACACCGGACGCAGATTTGGGAACACACTCCACAATGAAGCTGATCCAACCACTTCTTCTGCTGAGAAAAACAGTCCCCAGGGGGGAGGAGCTCCTAGTCCCGCAGTCTCCGACAACGAGACGGACTATAACGACGAACAATACCCACCTGCTGCTGACAGATACAAACAATTGGAGGACCGTTTGAGCGCCATGGAAATTCAGAATGTGCCAGGACTGGATTTCGGAGATTTGGGGTTATCTTCTGGGGTAGTCATTCCACACAAGTTTAAGGCGCCTGCCTTCGCCAAGTATGATGGGGTCTCCTGCCCAAAGCTGCATCTGAGGTCGTATGTAAGGAAAATCCAACCTTACACGGTGGATAAGAACCTCTGGATTCACTTCTTCCAAGATAGCCTCTCGGGGTCACAACTTGAATGGTTCTACCAATTGGACGGAACTAGCATCCGGCACTGGGAAGATTTGGCAACTGCATTCTACAGACAATACCAATACAATTCTGATCTCGCTCCTACGCGTACCCAACTTCAGGGTATGTCTCTAGGAACGGGTGAAGGGTTCAAAGAGTACGCTCAAAAATGGAGAGATTTGGCTGGCAGGGTGCAGCCTCCATTAACTGATCGAGAGCTGGTTGATATGTTCCTTGGGACTTTGTCTGGTCCGTTTTTCAATCATTTGGTTGGTAACTCCTCCGTTGGGTTCACAGATTTGATATTAACGGGAGAAAGAATTGAAGCTGGCATCAGGTCAGGCAAGATACAGAAGGCTGCCTCTACAAGTGCTGAGAAGAGGCCATTTAAGAAAGAAGCAAGCGCCGTCTATGGCCCTAGAAGACAAGTCAAGCCCGAAAGTCGCCAAGCCGTCAATGCTTTGGTCATCTCCAAACCTGTTGCTGCTCCCCAGCAGTACAATCAACAAAGAAGTGAAAGGCCCAAGAGGCAGTATACCCGACTGAGTATGACATTATCTCAAATTTTACCCCAACTGTTATCCACCAACCTGGTGACCCTCAAAGAAGCTCCTAAGGTCGTCAACACTGCGTCTCCTAAATACAACCCGAATGCCCGGTGTGCTTATCATTCTGATAGTCCCGGGCACACTACTGATGATTGCTGGGCCTTGAGAAACAAAGTGCAAGATCTGATCGACGCAAAGGAAATTCAATTTGAAGCGCCGGAAAGACCAAATGTTGTAACGGCTCCTATGCCCCAGCATAGGGTAAATGCCATTGAGGAAGAAGTGTACGCTGTTTCGGTAGATGAAGTTGTTACCCCTCTGAAGACTGTTAAGAAGAACCTACTGCGGGCCGGTTTATTTCCGGGTTGCGGTGAAGGTTGCCCATTCTGTGCTATTTCCCCATCTGATTGTCCCTTGCTAAGGTTAGGCATCCAAGGCCTAATGGATAGCAAGGAGATTCTATTCAAAAAGACTGCTGTTCAATTGGTTCCAATGAAAGAAGTTTCCGTGATTACCATCTTCAAAAATCCAATCAAGGCTCCCCCAAAGAAACCTGTTCAAATCATGACCATTGCGCCTGTGATCATTACTGTTCCAGGGCCCCTCTCCTACGTGTCTGATAAAGCTGTCCCCTGGCATTATGGGGCAGACGTGTATGTAAATGGAATCAAGCAAGAACTCGACGCTAGTGCCAGCATCTGCGATATCACTGGTCCAGCCAAGGTCACCCGCAGTGGCAGGCTCTTCTCGCCTGACATTGCACCGCCCGCTATTCGAAAACCCCTCCTCATAAAACCCGCAAGTTTACCTAGTCCTGTTGCTGATCAAATTGTGTCCCCTGCTGCTGAGTCATCAAATGCTCGGGGCAAAGGGATTGAAGAAGAGCCTGCCCGGATGGAGGCACCAATACCCGTAAATGCTGAGGCCTCCCGACAAGAAATGGAGGAGATTCTGAAAATAATAAAGAAAAGTGATTTTAATGTTGTCGAGCAGTTGGGGCATACACCCTCCAAGATCTCTCTGCTCTCCCTATTGCTATGCTCCGAGGCCCATGCAAAGGCCTTGATCTCATTTCTCAAGACGGCCCATGTGCCGCAAGAGACGTCTGCAGTCCAGTTCACTGACTGCATAGCGAATCTGACGGCGGACAACGGCTTGGGTTTTTCAGATGCTAACCTGACCGCAAAAGGGAGAGACCACAATGATGCCCTGCATGTCTCTATTGAATGCAGGGGCACTACTCTGGCCCATGTATTGGTGGACACTGGTTCTTCCTTGAACGTTCTTCCGAAAAAGGCTTTAGATCGTCTGGTTTATGAAGGCCTGGAGTTGAAACCCAGCAATATCATCGTCAGGGCTTTCGATGGTTCAAAGAGGATGGTTCATGGAGAGGTTAACATCCCTATCCGTGTGGGCTCTCAAGTGTTTGACTCTACCTTTTACGTGATGGATATACGTCCGTCGTATTCTTGTCTGTTGGGTCGACCTTGGATCCATAAAGCTGGGGCAGTGACCTCCACCTTGCACCAAAAGCTGAAGTATCCCGTCAGGGGGAAGATCGTCACTGTACAAGGAGAAGAGGAGTATATGGTGAGCCATTTGAATTCCTTCAGGTATATCGAGATGGACGGAGAGTTCATTGAAACCCCCTTCCAGCATTTCGAGGAGGTGCATCCAATTTCAGCAGCTGCAGAGACAATGGCCGAAGAGAATGATTCCTTGAAGATGGCTTCCCTAAGGGATGCCCGGGCTGTGGTTCAGAAAGGCAATTATGCACACTGGGGTCAGCTTCCTGACTTCACTCAGAAGAACGACAAGTTTGGGCTAGGCTTTACTGCATAGGCATAGAAGGCGGTGCGCAAAGAGAAGATCGGAAAGGCTCCGGTGTTTATTTCCAGCTCAAGGGTGAATGCTATCGAGGAGGATGTGGAGGAAGCTGAGTTTGACAGTTGGATCTACCCGACTACCAGCAACGGACCAAGCAACTGGACGGCAAAGGATTTTACCCCTATCACATTTGTCACGCAGTAATTGATTTCTTTTGATTTCCAAATTTGTAACAAACAATATGTTAAAACTCTGTTGGCTCGGTGTCCTACCCGGGGCATCGTAGCTCCATTTGTGAGGGCTTTTTGTATGACATTTTCATATATCATCAATCAAAACATTGGACGTTTGTTGCATTTCAAATCTTGCGCTCTTTTCCTTTCTGTGTTGTATATATTGCAAAACAGCTATATTTACACACACTCACTTATACAGGTTTCAATCCACTCTGGATCTCACCGGTAACAGCTCTGCTACCGCCAGTTATGACTTCGAAAATCCGATCAACTTGGCCGAAGACGAAGGTGAAGATGATTGCGAAGTGCCTGGTGAACTCGCAAGACTGCTACTCCAGGAAGAGAGGGCTATTCAACCACATGAAGAGCCTGTGGAGACAATTAACCTGGGTACTGAGACAGATAGGAAAGAGGTCAAGATTGGTGCCAATCTAGAGCTCAGCGTGAAGCAACGATTGATCCAGATGCTACAAGACTACATGGAAATTTTTGCTTGGTCCTATGAAGATATGCCTGGTTTGGACGCCGACATTGTAGTTCACCATTTGCCAACCAAGGAAGATTGCCCTCCGGTAAAGCAAAAAGTTCGACGGATGCGTCCAGAGATGTCTGAAAAGATCAAGGCCGAGGTTATGAAGTAGTTTGATGCCGGGTTCCTTGCAGTGACTTCTTACCCTCAATGGGTTGCCAATGTTGTGCCAGTGCCGAAGAAGGACGGTAAAGTCAGAATGTGTGTCGACTACAGGGATTTGAACAGGGCCAGCCCCAAGGATGACTTCCCCCTACCTCACATTGATGTCCTTGTTGACAATACAGCTCAACACAGGTGTTCTCCTTCATGGATGGTTTTTCAGGGTATAATCAGATCAAGATGGCTCCAGAGGATATGGAGAAGACTACCTTCGTGACTCAGTGGGGTACCTTCTGTTATAAGGTCATGCCATTCGGATTGAAAAATGCTGGGGCAACCTATCAACGTGCCATGGTTGCTTTATTTCATGATATGATCCATCATGAAATTGAGGTATACGTAGATGACATGATTGCAAGGTCTCAAACTGAGGAGGAGCACCTTGACCATCTGAAGAAGTTGTTTGATCGACTCAAGTTATACAAGCTGAGGTTGAATCCCAACAAATGCACCTTTGGGGTAAGATCCGGAAAGTTGCTAGGTTTCATTGTAAGTGATAAAGGTATTCAGGTGGATCCTGCCAAGGTAAAAGCCATACAAGAGATGCCGACTCCAAAAACAGAGAAAGAAGTCAGAGGCTTCCTAGGACGACTGAATTACATTGCCCGATTCATCTCACATCTAACTGCTACTTGTGAGCCAATCTTCAAATTACTGAAGAAAGATCAAGTGGTACGCTGGAATGATGAATGTCAGGCCGCCTTTGAAAGGATAAAGGAATATCTCCAAGAGCCACCCATTCTTATGCCACCGGTGGAAGGAAGACCTCTGATACTCTACTTGACAGTGCTCGATAATTCAATGGGGTGTGTGCTGGGGCAGCATGACGAGTCTGGCCGAAAAGAGCACGCTATTTATTACTTGAGCAAAAAGTTTACCGACTGTGAGTCTCGTTACTCACTGCTTGAGAAAACTTGTTGCGCTCTTGTATGGGCTGCTCGCCGGCTGAGACAGTATATGCTGACTCACACTACCTTATTGATTTCAAAGATGGATCCCATCAAGTACATATTTGAAAAGCCCGCTCTGTCTGGGAGAATAGCGAGATGGCAAATGATCTTAACAGAATATGATATCCAGTATACAACTCAGAAAGCAATTAAGGGAAGTGTACTGGCTGATCATTTGGCACACCAACCTGTGGACGATTACCAATCATTGAACTTTGATTTTCCGGACGAAGACATCATGGTGGTAACTGACTGTGAAGTACCTGGACCGGATGAAGGACCTGAGGAAGGATCCCGATGGTCTATGCATTTTGATGGAGCCTCCAATGCTTTGGGTAACGGCGTCGGCGCTGTAATCATATCTCCCAAGGGGACTCATACTCCACTCACCGCCCGATTGTGTTTCAGATGCACCAACAATATGGCAGAATACGAGGCATGTATCATGGGTCTACAAGCTGCAATCGATTTGAGGATCAAGTTTCTAAGTGTCTTCGGAGATTCCACTCTCGTGATCAATCAGATCAAGGGAGAGTGGGATACGAAACACCCGAATCTTATTCCTTACAAGGAGTATGTGTCGACCTTGCTCCCTCACTTTGAAGAAATAACTTTTGAGCATTTCCCCAGAGAGGAGAATCAGCTAGCGGACGCACTAGCCACGATGTCTTCAATGTTCAAAGTTAAATGGGACAATGAGGCTCCCCGAATCATTATCTGGAAGTTGGATGAACCGGCGTACTGCTGCGAGCTCGAGGCTGAGAAGGTGATTGAAAAACCCTGGTATCATGAGGTGAAAAGGTACTTGGAAGCTCAGGAATACCCTGAAGGTGCATCTGTCAATGATAAGAAGTTCATGAGGAGGTTTGCTGCAAAATTCTTCCTCAGCAACGGCATTCTCTACAAACGGAATCATGATTCGACTCTGCTGCGTTGTGTGGATAAGGCTGAAGCGGAGAAAATCATGATGGAACTGCATGAAGGTACATTTGGAACACATTCTAGTGGACACACCATGGCTAAGAAAATCCTTCGAGCAGGATATTTCTGGTCCACAATGGAAGCCGATTGTTACCAACACTCCCGAACTTGTCATAAGTGCCAGATCTATGCTGACAAGGTGCATATCCCTCCAGTTCCTTTGAATGTCCTAACGGCACCTTGGCCTTTCGCAATGTGGGGCATCGATATGATCGGTGAGATCCGACCGACGGCATCCAATGGGCATCGCTTCATCTTGGTGGCGATCGATTACTTCACGAAGTGGGTTGAGGCAGCTTCCTACGCAACGGTAACCAAGAGCGTCGTAGCACGTTTCATCCGGCATAATCTGATATGTCGGTACGGCGTCCCGGAAAGAATCA
Source organism: Vicia faba (assembly GCA_948472305.1). Lineage (NCBI taxonomy): Eukaryota > Viridiplantae > Streptophyta > Magnoliopsida > Fabales > Fabaceae > Vicia > Vicia faba. Next base: position 156,293,593 of record OX451741.1, on the reverse strand, counting down.
TTACGGACAACGGTACCAATCTCAATAACAAAATGATCACTGAACTCTGTGAACAATTCAAGATACAGCACCACAATTCTTCTCCCTACCGGCCGAAGATGAATGGGGCTGTAGAGGCAGCCAATAAGAATATCAAGAAAATTGTGCAGAAGATGACAGTGACCTATAAGGATTGGCACGAAATGTTACCGTTCGCTCTTCATGGGTACCGCACCTCAGCAAGGACATCAACCGGGGCAACTCCCTTCTCCTTGGTCTATGGCATGGAGGCAGTCTTGCCAATCGAGATCCAGATACCCTCTCTCCGGATAATGAAGGATGCAGACTTGAATGAAGATGATTGGATCCAAACTCGACTTGATCAATTAAATCTGATTGACGAAAAGAGGCTCACTGCTATCTGTCATGGTCAAACGTATCAGAAACGGATGATCAGGGCATTTAACAAGAAAGTCAGACCGCAAGAGTATCAAGTTGGGGACCTGGTAATCAAACGCATCATCCTTCCTCAAAGCGATCCCCGGGGCAAATGGACCCCTACCTATGAAGGGCCATTTGTGGTTAAGCGTGTGTTCTCAGGAGGAGCCATGATCCTAACCACCATGGATGGTGACGACCTTCCTCACCCCGCCAATGCAGACATAGTGAAAAAATACTACGCATAAATAAAAGACCCGCTAGGTTGACATACCTAGGCAAAATAAGGGCTTCCCGGCGAACCAAAAGGGTTCGGGCAAAAATAAGGGATGAAATGAATAAAAATCTGTACACCCGGCAAGTCGAAAACCTGAAAGGGCGGCTTGGGCAAAAATGGGTATCCCGGTGGACTGAAAACCCGAAAGGGCGGTCCAGGCAAAAGTTAGGGATAAAAGCGTAACACTATGTCTCATTGGATCACTTCGCATCCGGAATTCGGCATCAACTATCTGGCTCCAGATTTCGGCATTGACCAATCAGTTTCATCTTCAACTGGGCAGCAAAGCGATGAGACGTTCGAAGACATAAAGGCGATAGCAGAGTTGGAACCCAGTGGGATTGTTCACATAGCTGTTTTGTTTCCTTTTTTTTCAAATTGTAAACTATATACTATTTGGCGATGTCCTCTTACTAGGATGTCAGCCTCTTGTACAAAAACGCCTATTCACGGGCAAAGTTTAAATCAATACAAATTCGCTTGTCCATACAAATTACCATTGTTTTCCCTTTTTCTGTTTTGTCTTGCGAAGAACGTCCAATGTTCATTTTTGATATATGCATTTGACATTAAATTGCTGATTCATAAATATTCGCATATGAAACAAGAGATTAATTACAGGTGACATCAAAGACAGGGGCAATGTGGAGTTGTCTAATGCAGTCTGGTTGTTTTGTCCGCCAAGGCACCAAGGTAGGTTCAACTGAAGAATGTGGCCAAATCATCTCAATTCCCCGCAGAATAAGACAGGATGCGACAATACTTTCCCCAAGCGAAGTTGATCCCCTGTCGATCCTGAAAAAACCCAACATTCCCCGGCAGGTCTTAAAGCTCATCCCCAGTAGATTCTGCAAGCTTATCCCCTGCGAAGAACGGACGCCTCACCCGAGTTTTATTCAGAGTTATTTCCTCACAAGGACTTATAACTGGGTTATCCTCAGCTAAAAGCCACGGAAGACCGCTCTCGGCAAAGTTCCTTCAATCCCCAGCGAAGTCTACCCTTAGCATTCCCAAGCAGAGTTTATATTCGGAGTTCCTCAGCGGAGTTTATCATCATTATCCTCAGCGGAATCCGTCATTAAAGTCCTCAGCAGGCCTCTCATCAAAACTTCGGCCAAGTATCTCTTCCAACAGAGCAGCTTCCCGGCCGTTCGTCAAGGATTTATTTTCCTAAGATGAAATTACACTCATAAACATTTCACATTTTCATACATCTTGCTTACATACATGGTGAAACGCATACAACATCTCATGTTAAACATCATGACATCATGCATATCATACATCATGACATTGCATACAACTTACGTCTTTGCCTTTTCAGGAAAAAGACAATCTCAAAAGCGACTACCTTCAACTGTCACAATTCCAGATTCGATACCTGTATCTAGCCAGGGCACATCTGAGAGTGATCAGTTTCTAGACTCGATTCCTGTATCTAGCCAGGGCACGTCTAAAGAGCTCCAGATTCGATTCCTGTATCCAGCCAGGGCATATCTGTTGACCACATTTCCAGACTCGATTCCTGTATCTAGCCAGGGCACGTCTGCAGAGTTCAAAGATTCAATTCCTGTATCCAGCCAGGGCACATCTATCAACTACAACAGCTCCAGATTCGATACCTGTATCTAGCCAGGGCACATCTGAGAGTGATCAGTTTCTAGATTCGATTCCTGTATCCAGCCAGGGCATATCTGTTGACAACTATTTCCGGATTCGATTCCTGTATCCAGCCAGGGCATATCTGTGAACAACCAATTGAAGATTCGATACCTGTATCTAGCCAGGGCATATCTGCATAAGGAGACTGAAGATCAAACACCTGTAACAAGCCAGGAAAACATCCGTCTTTCTCAAATATACAAGTTCTCGCTAAGGAATCCCTTATGCGATCGACACTTCTAAATGGCATCTATAAGCCCATTCCCAACAAGGTTCCGTCACCTCTCCAGATGGCATCTATAAGCCCATCTCCCTATCCACCATCTCTCCAAATGGCATCTATGAGCCCATTCCCGACACCACATTGTTGAGACTCCAGCATGCGAGTGCAAATTTCCGGGCACTCTAGTGTCCAATCTCCTTTTACCCTCGAGTCACGAAAGGCAAACTTGCCAATCTAACTCATCAGGTCCAAGGAGATTGAACAGGGGCAACTGTTGTACCCCAAAATTTGCCCTCCCATTTCCTCAACATTTTCTCATCACAAGACCTTTGAAGATCAAGATGCAGTTGGGGTTTCCTCTGCTCAAGGCTTCTCCTTGCACTGTGGACTCAAATTAGGGTTTGTGTTTGCCCTGGGATGTTTTGACCTAAAATGCCTAAAATGACTTTCATGCTTCATGTTGGACTCCCAAGTTTACCCATGCCAAGTTTCAAGTCTTGATTCCAGGTTTTACCCAGTCAATTGGACAGTTGACCTAGAAATCAGCTGTATTGGGGAAAAAGTCAACTGTGGCCAATTGACAGTCAAACCTCATGAAATTTGATCCACATCAACATTATGAACTCACATGGACCATTTGATCAAGTTTGGATCACAATTCTCCAAGAAATTTGATCAGATCATCAAAAGGGCAAAATGGTCATTTTTAGGGTTTTGACTGCACAAAGGCAATTTTTGACTGTTTGACCTAGCCAATGGCAAACCAAGCTCACATATGGCCTCAAGGACCCCATGGAATTATCTTGACATGTTCATCAAGCTCAAAAGATCCCAAGTACACAAGGTTGACAGTTGAATTTCCCAGTCAATTGATCAATTTTGACTGTATACTGAAAAGTCAAACTTTGACTTTTTGGTCAAAATCAAGAGTCAAGATTCATTTTTCATCAAAACATTCCAAATCATGAAACTTGTTCACCAAGAAATCACAAAATGCAAATTAGGGTTAGAAAATGGAATTTTTCATAACTTAGAATTTTTCTAAGTTATGGAAAACCCTAATTTTTTTCCAACTTTTCCCCATCTTTTCACCATGATCCATTGGGATTCAAACAAAAGTCAAAACATGAAAGTTGTAGCTTGTTGCATAATCTACAACTTTGATTCACAAAGTTTTCTCATTTGAAGCTTGTATCTCAAGTTATGATTTTTTGAATAAGGGCACTAAACCATCTTTTAACTTAGTGAAATTTGACCTATTTTGACAAGGTTTTCTACCCTATTTCAAGGCCACTTTTCATACCCTTCCACTTGGAATTTTGATTTGCATTTCAAAGATGGATTGTAGTACACATTCCAAGATTTCCAAAATGTCCAAGAACTCATCAAACAACCTCATAACTTGAGAGATTCGAATTTCACAAGTTGGCCAAAATTCACTTTTGTTCTTCATCAAGACATGTTCATAAACTTGGCAAATTTGAACTCAGCATAGTTTGTGCTACTTTGCAGGTCCTTAAACCACATTACACTCCTTAATTTAATGCTTGTTCATTGTGTCTAAGTGTTGTTCCATGAATTCAAGCATTATACACAAGATTGATCCATTTTTGGATAAAGTGAACTTTCCATTTTTACAAAAGTTTGCTTTATGTCAATTGGTAAATCAAACAAGTACATAGAAGATCTGCTTAGCACAAGATTATGTGCATAACACACTGATCAAGAGTTGTTGATGCAGCACATTAGGGGGTCCTATACTGACCTAGAAGACCATTTTGCTTTTGTTACTTAGAAAAGAAGAAAAGTCCATAACTTGTGACAACTTGAATCTCAGCTTACAAACACAACACAAAAGCTATCAAACACATTCAAGATCACCCAACCAAGCTTTTGCACGAGCCTTTTGCCTTTCAAACACTCTCCATCTCAGAAACACCACAAAACTGCTCAAACAGAGCAGGCCCTGCAGATTGAGTGCTATCTCTCAATCCCTTCGAGCATTTTGATCAAAACCTGTTCCTATACCTTCCTTATAACATATGCAAGCTATCCAGAAGCTAAGGCACGATCTGTAGTTGCTCTAACCACTTCCACCATTTTCACATCTTTGACTTGCAGGTGAAGTTCTACAGCTTGATACAAGAAGGTTCAAGACAAAGTAAGCATTGAAAAAGCATCCCTGGACCTCAAGGAAGCTTTTCCAATCATTACATTGCACTGAAAGTCTCTCATTCGCCATATAGAAGTTCAACTGCACAGGTAAAAGTTTGAATTCGTATCTCTCTTATTATGCATCTTTAGTCTTAAGTTTGTGAAGAAACAAGGTCCTACTCATAGCCCTGAACATGTACATAGCTTTACTTTTCATTTCTTTTGCCTGAGTAGAGAGAATTTGGAGCTTGAAAATGGTAGAAAAATTAGGTCAGAAAAGAGGGGGAGAGAAATTCTCCCTTATCTTAGAGAGATAGGTCAAGTTCTTTATATGGTTAGAACCGTCTCTTCATGCTGAACATTTCTTGTGTTATGAGTTTTTGCTAAAAAGCCAGGAATCAAGAGTTAGAAGGAACTGAACATGGCGCGCGTTTTTTCAAATATCTGTGCTGGAGGTTGAAGAAGGAGTGGAGTGGGCTGGGCCTGTGCTATTTTGCTTTTCACACCATTTTTTTTGGTTTACACCCCCCTGAGCCCATTTGCTCATTTTTTAACATTTTTGACTTTTTCTTTTTTGGCTGACTTTGTTTATTTTTTCTCATGACATTAGAAAATTAAAAATATTTTTTTTATCATTTTTGGCATTTATTGCATATTTATTTGTTTATTTTCTTTATTTGTACATAAATACATATATATGATTAATAGAATAAAAATGTAAAAATAATGTAAATACACTTTTTATTTTCATTTACTTTCTGAAAATATTTCACACAAAAAATACCTTTTTTTATTTTATTTTATTTATTAAAATATTAAATAAATGTTTATTTTGTATATAATACATATTTAGGGTTTAATACATATATATATGTAATTATTAATATATTTAAGACAAAAATATGAAAATACTTGATTTTTCACTTTTATTAATATTTGATATAAAAATCCCTTTTTTTAATATACTTCATTTTATTTTATTTTTATGAATAATAAATAGATAATAATACATTTTCTTTCAAATTAGGGTTTTTACCCTAAGTTCAAAATACTCAAAAAATAAATACATTTTTATTTTCTTTTCCCTTTTACATAAATAATATTTTCTCATACATATAAAAACTTTCTTTTTGCATTTCACATATTTAATTTACATTTAATTATGCATTATTTAAATTGCAGATATTCAAATGTTGTAATAATTTAGATTTAAATTCTTGTCAATATCCCCCATTTGGACACTTGTACCCCCCTTCCCATATTCGGTTTTGTAATAGCTTAGTAATTTTAATTTCGCACTTTATTGCTTTATAATGCTAATATGTTAGAATTAGGGTTTGTATGCGAAAAAACGATAAAAAATAGTTTGACCTAATACAAGATAAACAAGCATGAAAATGGACACACAAATCACACTTGCACCCCCTAGGGTATTCCACTTGTTGCCTTCAAATAAATGGGCCATGTTGTATGTTGAACATCTTTGGGCAAAGCAAACAATTTGAATGATCATAGTCCCTCGACAAAAACTTTTTAAAACAAACAAAAACAAATGATCAAGTCCCTTAGAGAAATTGCTCAAAGACATTTAACGCCGTTGCAATTATGGTCCATACGATGACCCGCGCCTGTCCCTTTCACATCCTAACACAAGGTTGCCCACCAAATACAATGGTGGAGCAAACTTGTTAAAAGGGTTAAAAGTATAGCAATGATCTTTTGAGAAATTTAGGAGTAGATGACCTCTTAGTTACTTGAATTAACTTGCAAAACAAAACACTTGCCTAATTTCAAAAATCACACATCACTACACTTTCAAAACAACTTTCAAAAAACAAATGAAAACTCTTTCAAAAGACATACATCTTTGTATACATCCCCACATGGATCATTACAAAGGTTGCCACCACATTGGCCTCTTTTCAAAACATTTTCAAACCCACACACTCAAGCATCATTTAAAACAATTGAAAACAAAAGGCAAGTGATCTAAGCAAGTAACTAAGAGCCCATGGATAACCATGGATAGAAAGGGTGCTAATACCTTCCCTTTCTATAATTTACTCCCCGAACCCAAGAAAACATCTCAAAAGGTTTTTGCTGTGCTTTTTAACCTTTCCTTAGGATAAAATAAAAAGTCGGTGGCGACTCTTGCTAACCGCAACATTTGCGAATACAAACACAAAACCTCAGGTCAGTTCTCCCACCGTATCACAGTTTACCTCAGAACATTTTGAGCTAGCATAGAACCTGTCTGTGACCTTGTTGGTTATGTCCTCTGAAACACTTTGACATTTGCTGGAGCTGTTCCAAACATGTTTTCTGTTTTGTGGAAAAATAACAAAATTGCAGATGTTCTGATTAACACAGGGAGAAGCCAAGTGCTGACTTTGACGTTAGCACATCTGAAGCCTGTGTTGCTGCCAATAATATCAGAACTTCTGAGAATTATTGTATTTCCAGCAGGATCAGAACTTCTGATTTCCCCACTAACAAACTTTTGTCTTGCAGCGCAGGGGGGTCAGAACTTGTGATCTTCCCACTAACAGGTTTCTGTTTTGCAGGTGCCAGAGTCAGAAGTTCTGACTCATACAGTTTAACCAAAAGGTTGATCATCTGACAGCGGGCCTGACTCAGAACTTCTGATGACCTCTCAGCAGCGCGCTGGCTCCCTCTCTCTTTCTCTCTATCTTGTTTTTTTTTCTATTTTCTTTTTTGTCTATTTTTCTCGTTGAACCATCTCATGTACAAATATGTATCCCCACCCCCTAATTGTTGTAATAGCGTAGAATTTTATATTTCTGCTTTTTTTTATTGCTAGTAATTAGGGTGTGTATGGCAAGATAAAATCAATGAAATAGAAAATCCTAATTCAAAGATAAACTATGGTATGCAATAAAACACACTTGCACACTAACACCCCTTGGGTTACATCCACTTATTGCCTTCAAAAAAATGGGCCATGTTACGCATGCAAAGTATCTTGGTAAAACAAACAAAATCAAAAGATCATAGTCCCTCGATGACGCTTTCGAAAATTTCCTTACAAAAATGATCTTAGTCCCTCAAAAAAAATACTAAGATACTTTTCAACATTGCTATCATGGTCTATACGATGACCCGCGCCCGTCCTGTTAACATCCTAACACAAGGTTGTTCACTAAATACAATGGTGAAACAACACTGTTAAAAGAGTTTAAAAACATAAGAAAGATCTTTGAGTAAAATAGGGTAGACAACTCTTAGTTACTTGATCAAAAATCTTGCAAAACATCCTTTCTATTTTTCAAAACACACTCCACAACATAATTTCTAAACAACTTTCAAAAACATTGGAAAAAAAACCCTTTCAAAAAGACAAACACCTTTGTATACATTCAAACAAGAATCATTACAAAGGTTGCCACAACGATGGCCTCTTTTTAAAAAAAAACTCTTTTCAAAACCACACACGAAGCACCATTTCAAACAATTAAAAATGAAAAGCAAGTGATCTAAGCAAGTAACTAAGAGCCCATGGATAACCATGGATAGAAAGGGTGCTAATACCTTCCCTTTCTATAATCTACTCCCCGAACCCATGAAAACATCTCAAAGGTTTTTGCTGTGCTTTTTAAACCTTTCCTTAGGATAAAATAAAAAGTCGGTGGCGACTCTTGCTCAACCGAAACATTTGCGAATACAAACGCAAAACCTCAGGTCAGTTCTCCCACCGTATCACAGAACTGGCGACTCTACTGGGGAAAATATTTGAAAGTGGAGTAACCTTAGGGCTTAGATCACCCTCTTGCATGACTAATTGTTTGCTTTGATTGCTTTATATTTTGGTTCTCTTGTTTGGGCTTGAAATCCTACACCCGAATTTGGGGAAACATTCATAGATAGCAATACGTTGTGGAAACTGTGCGGGGTATACCGACACGGTTGAAGCAATAGCTATATTAGTGCGACATATTTGTGAGTACCGGTAACCCTTGAGTTCAATCAAGGAGAGTACGGGGCCGCTGAGTGATGTCACTAAGCACTAATGACCTAGAACCTTACTTGACCATCTTGGCCTTTTATTAGGGGTAGTGAGATGATCGGCTTTGGTGCAGTCTGAAGTTGGTAGATACTCGATACTACACTCATTGAGGGTTGTTTTCTTGGAATATTTTGGTCGCTAGTTAAGTGGCTAAACCAAAACAATGAACATAGAAAGCAATCCAATGATATTGAGCTCCTTAGAACCCGGTTACAATTTATAGGACAGGTTTTTAAGCCAACTATACTCAAGAGGGTACTTACCTATGAGACCTCATGCAAGCCTGAAACTAGGGTTTTGTGTGAATTGCTTGTACATGCATGCATCATGAACATCATAAAGCATCATATGCATCCACTGACCATTTCAAGGGTTTGGATCTTCATCTTTGTTCTTGTTTTGTAGGTCATGGAAATTCTTCGCAGGAAAACTATCCAAGTCAACCTTGTGAGAATCCCTCCTCAACTCAAGGAGCTCACATCCAGAATTCCAGAAAGCTCTCTCTTCAGTGAAAGACATGGTAGACTGCTCAGCCTAGTCGACACCAACATTGAAGAAGACACGGTGAAAGTGTTGTTCCAGTTCTTTGACCCCCTTCACCACTGTCTTACATTCCCCGACTACCAATTGGTGCCCACTTTGGAGGAATTTTCTCAACTCTTGATAATTCCTATTCTTAATCAACTACCTTTCAACAGTACGGAAAAAGAACCAAAGCCTGAAGATGTTGCTCAAGCGCTACACTTGCAACCATCAGACATCAAGGGGCATTGGGAAACTAGAAGCGGTGTCAAAGGCTTCTTAGCAAAATTCTTGTTTGAGAAGGCACAAGAGTGTTGGAATTCCTTGGATCTACAAGCCTTTGAAGAAATTGTGGCACTTCTCATTTATGGGTTGGTCTTGTTCCCAAATCCTGACCAGCTTATAGTTGTCAACACCGTCAAGATCTTCTTATCCAGGAATCCCATACCTACATTTCTTGGGGACATCCTCCACTCATTTTACACACGAACAATGAGAAAGAGGGGTGTTCTCATGTGTTGTACTCCTCTCCTTGCAAGGTGGTTTATTTCGCACCTTCCACTGTCTGTTTTGAAGAATGACCAAGGCTTAAGGTGGTCACAACGATTGATGACCCTCACACACTCTGATGTACATTGGTGTTCTCGGTCCAGAGAAAATGTCATCATCATTGATCGTTGTGGAGAGTTCCATAATGTTCCATTACTTGGCATTAGAGGAGGCATTACCTACAACCCTTGTCTAGCTTTGAGACAATTTGGATATGCACGGAGGGATGGCCCTCATGACATGCTTATTCCTGACCTAGTTTTTGACTTCGACAACGATGTGCAAGGACTTCGCCAAAGATTCATCAGAGCTTGAAGGATGCCTAACAAGGTAGATAGCAAGACACTGGGGCACAAGAACTCTATCCCTCTTGAGCCTTATCTCAAGTGGGTATGAACCCGAGCCCAGAGTCTAATGATGCCTTACCCTCATATTCTCCCTTTGATTAAAGAGCCTGTTAAGGAAGGAGAGGTCCCCTACACCGTCCTATATCCTGACATGCCAACATCATGGGAGGAGATGCAGAAGAGTTGGATCCAACTCAAAGAGGAGCGAAATACTTTTGAAGCCAGCTTCTATGCTAGCGAGAAGAAGGTTTTGGAGCTTACACGCCGACTCCATGAGAAAGAGACCCTCAAAACCTACATCGCACCAAAGAGGATGCGCAACGTCTTTTTGCCTTGAGAAGTTTTTGTAATATTTGGCCCATGGGGCATTTATGTACTGACAAAATTTCTTCTTATTAATATGACGTGTGTTCTTTTTGTCTGCAACAATTTTGAATTTCTAAATCCTTGAATGCATTACATGAATAAACATATCATTCATCATATGCATAAGCAGGTCTCCACACCAGGTTTCCTTATCTTTCTGCTGTTTATTTCAGTAAGATGGATCTCGAACAGACGGTCAAAGATCTACAGGCTAAAAACTCACAGTTTCAAAATCTCCTAATGACCTTGGCAAAGGGTCAGGAGGATCTAAAAGCATTGCTTGGGAACAAAGAGCAAGAGAAAGTGAAAAAGAAGAAGAAAAGAGTGGGGGTAGCTACCCTGGGGAGAAGGTTTGAGGGTGAAGCCAGAAGAGTTCTTGAATTTCCCTCCGCATCTGAAGAGGAAACCAGTAAAGGAAGAGGGACTGCGGTACCTTCTGAATCCGAAGCTGAAGAGGAAGAGGTTGAAGAAGCCGAAGACTACTCTGAGCAACAATACCCGCCCACAGACGACAAGTACAAAAACATAGAGGATAGACTGGCAGCTATGGAGCTGCAAAGGGTTTCCGGGTTGGATTTCGAAGATTTGGGATTAGTTGCTGGAATTGTGATCCCTCCGAAGTTTAAAGTGCCAATTTTTGCAAGGTATGATGGGCTGTCTTGCCCGAAGATGCACTTAAGGTCGTACGTCCGAAGAATTCAACCCCACACATCCGACAGAAATCTTTGGGTACACTTCTTTCAGGATATCCTGTTTGGTACTCAGCTAGATTGGTTCTACAAGCTCGAGAGGTCAGAGATACATAGGTGGGAAGACTTGGCAACTGCCTTTTATCGCCAATACCAATATAACTCTGACTTGGCACCAACCCGTACTTAGCTACAGAGTATGGGGATGGCCTCAGGTGAGGGATTCAAGGAATATGCTCAAAAATGGCGCGATCTGGCCGGGAGAGTGCAGCCACCTCTTTCAGATAGAGAACTCGTTGATATGTTCCTGGGGACACTATCTGGCCCGTTCTTCAACCATTTGATTGGGAGCTCTTCCGCAGGGTTTACTGAACTAATTCTGACTGGCGAATGGGTGGAAGTCGGTATAAAGAATGGGAAGATTCAAAAGGATGCCTCTGCATCTACAACTGTTAAGAAATCATTTCCGGCGAAGAAGGAAATGAATGTTGTATACTCTCAGAGAAGAATGGGAAGAACTGAGCGCCGGCCGACTGTGGGGGCCGTGATGATCCAAAATTCATCGAATGATCAGCCTTGTGGCAATCAGTCCAGACCAAATCAACAACAGTGGGGAGAGCGGCCACAATGGCAGTTCACCCGCATCAATATGACGCCCGCACAAGTTCTTCCACACTTGTTGAAGCTGAATCTCACAAATATCAAAGAAGCGCCGAAAAATGTGAATACAACCTCACCAGCTTACAATCTGAATGCTAAGTGTGCCTACCATTCTGATAGCGCCGGACATGACACCAACAATTGTTGGGCGTTAAAGAATAAAATTCAAGACTTGATAGATGCGAAAGAGGTTGAATTCGATGCTCCAGAGAAGCCAAACGTGATATCCGCTCCAATGCCGAAGCATGGTCGAAATGTCCACGCTATCGAAAAAGATCTGTATGTGTCTGATGTTGATGACCTAATGACTCCGCTGTTAACAATCAAGTTAAATCTGTTGAAAGCTGGGATATTCCCAGGATGTAAAGAAGATTGCTATTGTTGCTCCTCTCTACCAATCGGCTGTCCATTGCTGAAAAAAGGTATCCAAGGCCTGATGGACAGTCAACAAATTCTGTTTGAAAAGATTCCTGCTATTCCAACCCCCATCGAAGATGTCTCAATAATCACCATTTCCACCAATCTTTCCAAGGCCGTCAAAAAGCCTGTTAAGATTACATCCTCTACAAAGATTGTTCCCTTGAAAATAACCATGCCTGGGCCTGTCCCCTACAGTTCTGACAAGTCAATACCATGGAATTACGGTGGAGAAATCTACTACCATGGTGTTAAACAAGTTAAGATAACCAAAGAAATCTCTGATGAAGAAGATGCCAGCATTGGAAACATCACCGGTACAAGCAAGATCACCAGAAGCGGGAGAATATTTTCTCCAGAGATTGCCCCCCCAAAGGCAATCTTTGGACCCTCGACTGCTGCCAAAGTTATTCCTACACTGATAAAACCTTCCGCAGGAACTCCGTTGACTAAAGAAGCTATTATTCCTATTGTTGTCCCTCCTACTTCTGCTGATAAGGGGAAAAGGATCCAAGATGAGCTCGTCAGGACGAGGGCTCAACCTTTGATCATCCCTGAAACCTCTAAGAAAGAGATGGAGGAGATTCTGAAGATAATTAAGAAGAGTGATTATGACGTGGTAGAGAAACTAGGGCAAACCCCCTCGAAGATCTCCATGTTAGCATTACTGCTTTGTTCAGAGGCGCACGCCAAGGCATTGATAAAATTTCTGAAGACAGACCATGTGCCCCAGGAAACCTCGGCCGGTCAATTCCAAGATTGTGTAGCCAGCCTTACCGCAGACAACGGCCTAGGTTTCTCGGATGCTGACTTGACCCCAAAAGGAAGAAAGCACAATGACGCTTTGCATGTGTCAGTAGAATGCCAAGGAACTACTCTGGCCCATGTTTTGGTCGACACTGGTTCTTCTCTGAACGTGCTGCCTAAGAAGGCTCTCGACCGATTGGACTACGAAGGTTTGGAGCTAAGACCAAGTAATATCATTGTAAGGGCGTTTGACGGGTCGAAGAGAATGGTCCACGGGGAGGTAGACATTCCCATTAAAGTAGGCACAGAAGTGTTCCCCTCAACTTTCTATGTGATGGACATCCGTCCGTCATACTCATGCTTGCTAGGGAGGCCATGGATACATAATGCGGGGGCAGTCACTTCCTCCCTACATCAAATGTTGAAATACCCTGTCAAAGGAAAAATCATAACCGTGCACGGTGAAGAAGAATATATGATCAGCCACCTGAACTCCTTTCGGTATGTATAGGTGGAGGGTGAATTCATTGAAACGCCATTCCAGCACTTTGAGGAAGTCTCCCCTAAGGTGGCAGTAGCAAAAACGGTAGCTGAGGTACCAAGGCAGATGGCCAGGATGGCATCTCTAAAAGACGCAAAGGCTGCGATGAAGGAAGGGAAGAACTCAACATGGGGGCAGTTGCCTGATATTCCTCACAAAACAGACAAATTTGGTTTAGGATTCACTACTGCGGGGCAGAAAGCTATGCGCCACTCAAAGGTTGAAAGAAGACCCATCAAGATTTCTCCTTTTGGAATCAATGCTTTGGAAGGTGAAGACAAAGAGGCCAACATTGAAGACTGGATCTTCCCAACCATCAAAGGAGGACTACGCAACTGGGAGGCAAAGGACTTTGTCCCTGTTACTTTTATTAATCAGTAATCATCTGTCAAACATTTCTTGTGGTCTGTAATAATTACTTTTGAACAATCTGCACGCTACTTTTTCACCTCATGCCTTGCCCGGGGCATGTAGGTCCATTTGTAAGGGTTTTGATTATCTCCATATTCATATGCCATGTTTAAAGATTCATTGGACGTTTTTCATTGATAAACTTCTATGTTCATTTTTTCTTTCCTTTTGCATTTTTGTTTGTTTAAGGATGGCTATCCCTTACACACACCCACGCTCACAAATGCAGGTACCCATCCACTCTGGATTCTATGGGTGACTATTCTGCTATGTCCTTCAATAACTCTGAAGATCTGGTCAATCAGGCTGAGTATGAAGATGACGAAGGTTGCGAAGTACCGGGAGAGCTAGCCAGACTTCTACAACAAGAAGAGAGGGCCATCTTACCTCACGAAGAGTTGTTGGAAACAGTCAACTTAGGAACAGAGGAAGACCGGAAGGAAATACAAGTGGGTGCCAATCTGGAACCAAGTGTCAAGGAGCGCTTGATACAGCTGTTAAATGAATACATCGAAATCTTCTCCTGGTCTTATGAAGACATGCCGGGTTTAGACACAGATATCGTGGTTCACCATCTCCCTACAAGAGAGGATTGTCCACCGATCAAGCAAAAAGTCCGCCGAATGAGGCCCGACATGTCTGAAAAGATTAAAGCAGAAGTAATGAAGCAATTCGACGCTGGCTTTCTGGCTGTTACATCCTACCCACAATGGGTTGCTAACATTGTGCCAGTACCTAAAAAAGATGGCAAGGTCAGAATGTGTGTGGACTACCGGGATTTGAATAGGGCCAGCCCTAAAGATGATTTTCCGCTACCGCATATCGACGTTTTGATCGACAACACAACTCAGCACAAGGTGTTTTCTTTCATGGATGGATTCTCAGGTTACAATCAGATCAAAATGGCCCCCGAGGACATGGAGAAAACAACCTTTGTTACACAATGGGGTACCTTCTGCTACAAGGTGATGTCGTTCGGACTGAAGAATGCAGGGGCAACCTATCAGCGCGCCATGGTAGCTTTATTTCATGATATGATACATCATGAGATCGAAGTTTACGTAGACGATATGATAGCTCGATCACAAACAGAGGAGGAACACCTTGAGCATTTGCAAAAGCTGTTTGCCAGGTTGAAGAAGTACAAACTCAGGCTGAATCCAAATAAGTGCACCTTTGGAGTTAGGTCTGGTAAACTTCTAGGATTTATTGTCAGCAACAAAGGCATTGAGTTCGATCCTGCAAAAGTGAAAGCAATACAAGAAATGCCTGCTCCCCGAACTGAAAAGGAAGTTAGAGGGTTCTTGGGGCGCTTGAACTATATTGCCAGATTCATCTCTCATCTGACTTCTACCTGTGAGCCAATTTTCAAACTATTAAAGAAGGATCAGGTAGTCGAATGGAACGACGATTGCCAAGCTTCTTTTAATAAGATCAAGGAGTATTTGCTAGAACCTCCTATTCTGATGCCACCCGTCGAAGGAAGACCATTGATCATGTATCTGACCGTCTTGGATAACTCAATGGGGTGTGTTTTGGGCCAGCATGACGAGTCTGGTCGAAAAGAGCATGCCATTTATTACCTTAGCAAAAAGTTTACCGACTGTGAGACTCGCTACTCACTGCTCGAGAAAACTTGCTGTGCTTTGGTATGGGCTGCTCGCCGACTAAGGCAGTATATGCTGACCCATACCACCTTGCTGATTTCCAAAATGGATCATATCAAGTATATCTTCGAGAAGCCTGCTTTATCTGGAAGAATAGCTAGATGGCAAATGATCTTGACTGAGTATGACATCCAGTACACCACCCAAAGAGCTATAAAAGGGAGTGTACTAGCTGACCATCTAGCTCATCAAGCTATCGAAGATTATCAACCCATGAGATTTGACTTCCCAGACGAGGACATCATGAATTTGGACAACATTGAAGGTAACAGACTGTATGACGGACCTGAAAAAGGATCCCGATGGACCCTGTACTTTGATGGTGCTTCAAATGCACTTGGAAACGGTATCGGTGCGGTACTCATTTCCCCGGAAGGTTGTCACACGCCTTTCACAGCTCGACTTTGCTTCAGTTGTACCAACAACATGGCTGAATATGAAGCTTGCATTTTTGGTCTCAAGGCTGGTATAGACTTGGGGATCAAATCTTTGATCGTATTTGGGGATTCGGCTTTGGTTATCAGTCAAATCAAAGGAGAGTGGGATACTAAACATCCTAATCTTATCTCATACAAAGAACATGTCCTGACATTGTTGCCTCATTTCGAGCAAATCACCTTCGAGCATTTCCCGTGAGAAGAGAATCAGCTAGCAGATGCTCTGGCCACGACGTCTTCCATGTTTAAACTCAACTGGGATAACGAGGCTCCCCAAATCACCATCGAGCGAATGGATGAACCTGCGCATTGTCATGAGATTAATACCGAAGAAGTAGTGGAACAACCATGGTTCCATGAAATCAAAAGGTATCTCCAGACTAGAGAATACCCCGAAGAAGCTTCCGTAAATGACAAAAAGTTCCTAAGAAAATTTGCTGCCAAGTTCTTCCTGAGCAACGGCATCCTCTATAAACGCAGCCATGATTGTGTTTTACTCCGATGTGTGGATAAAGCTGAAGCAGAGTTAATCATGACTGAGATACACAGTGGTACATTTGGCACCCACTTGAGCGGGCATACGATGGCTAAGAAGATTCTAAGGGCAGGCTATTACTGGTCTACCATGGAAGCTGATTGCTATCAACACTCCCGTACCTGCCATAAATGCCAAATCTACGCTGACAAGATTCATATTCCCCCTGTTCCTCTCAACATTCTGACAGCTCCTTGGCCGTTTGCAATGTGGGACATTGACATGATTGGAGAGATCAAGCCCACGGCATCCAATGGACATCACTTCATCCTGGTTGCTATTGACTATTTCACAAAGTGGGTCGAAGCAGCTTCCTTCGCCTCTGTTACTAAAAATGTGGTTGCCCGCTTCATCAAGTAAAACCTTATATGCCGGTATGGTGTTCCCGACAGGATCATCACAGACAACGGTACAAATCTGAACAATACTATGATCACCGCATTGTGCGAACAGTTCAAGATTTATCATCACAATTCATCTCCCTATCGGCCGAAGATGAACGGTGCTGTTGAAGCTGCGAACAAAAACATTAAGAAGATCATTCAGAAAATGACAGTCACTTACAAAGACTGACATGAGATGCTACCGTTTTCTCTACATGGATACCGTACCACGACACGTACCTCAACCGGGGCAACCCCGTTTTCTTTGGTATATGGCATGGAAGCTGTCTTACCCATGGAAGTTCAGATCCCTTCTTTAAGGATTATGAAGGACGCAGGTTTGAACGAAGACGATTGGATTCAGACCCGACTTGATCAACTCAATTTGATCGACGAGAAGCGACTCGCTGCTGTTTGCCATGGTCAGACGTATCAAAAATGGATGATCAAGGCTTTCAACAAGAACGTCAAACGTCAAGTATACCAAGTCGGAGATCTCGTAATCAAGTGGATTATCTTGCCGCAAAGTGATCTCAGGGGAAAATGGACTCCTACTTACGAAGGACCATTTGTGATCAAGAACATATTTTCTGGTGGTGCAATGATTCTGACCACCATGGACAGCGACGATTTTCCGCACCCTGCGAACACAGACATAGTCAAAAGATACTACGCATAAAATAACCCGACAAGTCAAAAACCCGAAAGGGCGGCTTGGGAAAAAATGGGCATCCCGGTGGACCGAAAACCCGAAAGGGCGGTTCAGGCAAAAATTAGGGATAAAACAAAAAAATATGTACACCCGGCAAGTCGAAAACCCGAAAGGGCGGCTTGGGCAAAAAGGGGTTTTTCCGGTGGATCGAAAACCCGAAAGGGCGGTCCAGGCAAAAGTTAGGGAATTAAAGCGTATGACTATGTCTCGTCGGATCACTTTAAGGACAATCTCTTCATCAACCAGCTCCAAGCTTCCGATCAATCCAGTCATCGGCAGACGAAGCATTGAATGGACAGATATTCAGAGTTGTGAAGGCTATAGCAGAATGGGGATCCCATGGAATTGTTTCACATGGCCATCTTTCTTTTGTATAAATTTTTTCAATTTTTACGACGACATCCTCTTACTAGGATGGCTGTCTCCTTTGTACAAATATACTCATAGAAAGTTAATACAAATACTTTTCCAGATACAGAAATTGACTTTATCTTCTTTTGCTTTTCTACATTTATGTTTTATTTTGAGAAACGTCCAATGTTTTGTTAAATAGGCATATGCATTTGAACATAACCATTTTCCTTACAAATCAAGAAAGATGATTACTGATAGGTTGAAGGTACAGATAGATATCTTGATGCCCTTTCAGAAGGAATCCTCAGCAGAGTTAAACTCCAAATTCCCCAGCCAGAGGGCCTTCCAGAACTCAATTCCCCTCAGAATTTCAGTATCCCCATTGGAACTTCAAAAAATCTGAAAATCCAATCCCCAGTGGAGCTAAACATTCCAAATGTCAATCCCCAACGGAACCAAACTAGTGAACCTTCTCCCCACAGAGATACGTCCCACCCGACTGAAGATTTTCAGTCTTATTTCTCCAGCATAAGTCTACCAGGGTCTGAACTCCCCAGTAGAGATCATCAGAAATTCTCATTCCCTGCAGTAGTCCTAAGATCCCTCAACAATTGAAGATCTTGCATTCCCCAAGCAGAGTAAGAACTCTCATTCTCCGTTCCTCACGGGATAATCAGATGTTCCCCAGTGAAGATCTCCTTAGGATAGGAATCCCTAGTAGATTGGTATACAGCCCAATCTCCTGATTCTCCAGCAATAGTCAACAAGGATGTCTCATCCTCAGCGATCAAAATTCTTGCGATCCCCTGCAGCAGTCAAGGATTCACTTTCCCTGGCAACAGTCAAAATTCTTTTATCTCCAGCCATCCAGGATTCATCTATCCTCAGCAAGACAGCTCTTCAGCTTACATGCGCATTCATTTACATTCATATCATAAACATTGATATAACATATATATTGCATCGCACATATCATGCAACATAACTTTGTGTTATAGCTAACATTTCATCCTTTTCAGGATAAGATTAAAAGGATATCATTAACAGTTATTCAGATACAGTATGGATACACCCCAGACACGGCGGTCATTCTATTACTCATTCAGGATTTCAAGTCAGATACAGTACAGATACACCCCAGACACGGCGGTCATTCTACTACTCAGCAATCAGATACAGACTAGATACGCTCCAGACACGGCAGCCATTCTATCTCTCATTCAGATTCGCTTATCCACCTCAAGGTTCAATGCATTCCAAGCACGAATATCATTCTGACCCTTACCACAGCAGCTTGATTCTCCCCAGTGCGTTCGCCACGGAAGTCATTCTGCTAACTCATACAGATCTCAACTCCAAGTTACAGTTTCTGATACACTCCAGACACGGAAGTCATTCTGCTAACTCATACAAATCTCAGATCCTAGTTACAGTTTCAGATACACTCCAGACACGGAAGTCATTCTGCTAACTCATACAGATCTCAACTCCAAGTTACAGTTTCAGATACACTCCAGACACGGAAGTCATTCTGCTAACTCATACAAATCTCAGATCCTAGTTACAGTTTCAGATACACTCCAGACACGGAAGTCATTCTGCTAACTCATACAGATCTCAACTCCAAGTTACAGTTTCAGATACACTCCAGACACGGAAGTCATTCTGCTAACTCATACAGATCTCAACTCCAAGTTACAGTTTCAGATACACTCCAGACACGGAAGTCATTCTGCTAACTCATACAGATCTCAACTCCAAGTTACAGTTTCAGATACACTCCAGACACAGAAGTCATTCTGCTAACTCATACAAATCTCAGATCCTAGTTACAGTTTCAGATACACTCCAGACACGGAATTCATTCTGCTAACTCATACCGATCTCAACTTCAGATACAGTCCAGATACGCTCCAAACGCAGTTGCCACTCTGTCACTCATTCAGAGTTTGTCCCCAGCACGCAGTTGCTCCATATGGATATTTCTCTGTTACCCGGATACAATACAGATACACTCCAGACACGGCAGTCATTCTGATATTCATTCTACCTTCAAGCACAGTTACAGCTCAGATACGCCTCAGACACGGAGGCCATTCTTTTGCTCATACAAACTCAGTCTCCAGATACAGTTCAAATGCATTCCAGACACGGATACCATTTTGATCCTCCTTCTCCTAACCAATCACATTGCAGTTCAACAAACATTCCAGATGGCGTCTTTAAGCCCATCCCCGACAAGATTCTGTCACCCCTCCAGATGGCATCTTTAAGCCCATCTCCAAATGGCATCTCTAAGCCCATTCCCGCATCCATTGTTTGGACGAGTGCAAATTTAAGGGCACTCTAGTGTCCAATCTCCTTTTACCTTCGAGACGCGAAAGGCAAGCCTGCTAATCTAACTCTTCAGGTGCAAGAAGATTGAACAGGGGCAACTGTTGTACCCCAAAATTTTACCTCTCTTTCTTCGGGAAATCATCTTGGATTCTCAGAGTCCCTCTGAAACAAATCCAAGTCCTGAATTGTCATTTTTGCCCAAGCAAACCATTTACAAGAGCAAAATGATCACACAAGCTCTAAAGGCAACGTTTTTATCTTGAGAAAAATTAAATTTTAAACATTTGGAATTTTCCTCTAAAAAATGGGTGTTTAAGAAAAATTGGCGCTTCAGAACTTCTGGACCAAACTCCAGATAGAAACGGTCAGAAGTTGCAAGCTTAGCTCAACGCAGTCAGAAGTTGGCTCTTCAGTAGCCACATCAACGGTCAGAAGTTGCAAGCTTGGCTCAACGCAGTCAGAAGTTGTCTCTTCAGCAGCCACATCAACGCAGTCAGAAGTTGGCTCTTCAGCAACCACATCAACTCAGTCAGAAGTTGCAAACGTGGTTCAACACGTAAGACTCAGACAGAGCATGCTGAAATCAGAAGATGAAAAGGTCAGAAGAGTGAGTGTTACACTGGTACATAATCTCTAAGTCCAGGATTTCCAGAAGCAAATTCAAGGAACGTGTCAGAAGGTCAGGGGAATCCCCAGAATATGCTAAGACAACAGGAGGACAAGACCAGAGCATGGTTTACGTTGTTTTTTTTTTGGTAAAGTAGAACTGTTGGTTCAAGTTTCCTATTACCAGAATATTGGTGTTGATGAGTCTCATCACCATTTAATGCTCATTAATGCTCCCAACCACTCCTGAACATTCATCCAAGTAGTCCCTTCACGTGTGGCTTGGTAAACGCCTTTATGCAGGTTCTGGCCTGGGTCTACGCGCCACCGTCCACCTAAGAGGTCACTTCACCCCAATCCACGCCTGCTGCTCCAGCCTAGGCTGAAAGGCTATCTGTTATAACAACTTCCCAGGAATTTCTTTCAAAGAACAACTCAACCTCTGTTGGCGCCTTCAATGTTCAAGAAATCCACAAGAGCTTGGCCTATAAATAGAGAACCATTGTCCACTGAAAAGGGGCGTCCAAAAAAACAGAAAAATTGCTAGAAGAGAAACAGAAATCTTCAGCAAGACAGTGCTGTGAAACTCTGCCAAAATCTCCAGTGTTTCATAACTTTGAAGTTCTTACCTTCAAACTTCATCAAATACCCAGTTTTCTTTGTGACTAAAGAACACCCTTTCAACTTCTGACCATATATACGCATACACCTTCCTCTACCCTTTTCAAAAAGAACATGTCCAGAACACCATCAGAGCCAAAAGCTAGCTTTCATCCACAAACTTTTCCAACAACCAGGTAAGCACTTGCTGACCTCTATCACGCTGCTAAGCATCATCAGGTTTGCATGCTCAAATGAACATAATGTAAATATCATGTTGTTGCTGTTTGTGTTCTGAGGATTTTCATACCTCAGAACGTTTACCTCAGAACGTTTTGAGCTAGCATAGAACCTGCCTGTGACCTTGTTGGCTCTGTCCTCTGAAACACTTTGACATTTGCTGGAGCTGTTCTAAACATGTTTTCTGTTTTGTGGAAAAATAACAAAATTGCAGATGTTCTGATTAACACAGGGAGAAGCCAAGTGCTGACTTTGACGTTAGCACATCTGAAGCTTGTGTTGCTGCCAATAATATCAGAACTTCTGAGAATTATTGTATTTCCAGCAGGACCAGAACTTCTGATTTCCCCACTAACAAACTTTTGTCTTGCAGCGCAGGGGGGTCAGAACTTCTGATCTTCCCACTAACAGGTTTCTGTTTTGCAGGTGCCAGAGTCAGAAGTTCTGACTCATACAGTTTAACCAAAAGGTTGATCATCTGGCAGCGGGCCTGAGTCAGAACTTCTGATGACCTCTCAGCAGCGCGCTGGCTCCCTCTCTCTTTCTCTCTATCTTGTTTTTTTTGCTATTTTCTTTTTTGTCTATTTTTCTCGTTGAACCATCTCATGTACAAATATGTATCCCCACCCCCTAATTGTTGTAATAGCGTAGAATTTTATATTTCTGCTTTTTTTTTATTGCTGGTAATTAAGGTGTGTATGGCAAGATAAAATCAATGAAATAGAAAATCCTAATTCAAAGATAAACTCTTGTATGCAATAAAACACACTTGCACACTAACACCCCTAGGGTTACATCCACTTGTTGCCTTCAAAAAAATGGGCCATGTTACGCATGCAAAGTATCTTGGTAAAACAAACAAAATCAAAAGATCATAGTCCCTCGATGACGCTTTCGAAAATTGCCTTACAAAAATGATCTTAGTCCCTTAAAAGAAATACTAAGATACTTTGCAACATTGCTATCATGGTCTATACGATGACCCGCGCCCGTCCCGTTTACATCCTAACACAAGGTTGTTCACTAAATACAATGGTGAAACAACACTGTTAAAAGGGTTTAAAAACATAAGAAAGATCTTTGAGTAAAATAGGGTAGACAACTCTTAGTTACTTGATCAAAAATCTTGCAAAACATCCTTGCTATTTTTCAAAACACACTCCACAACATAATTTCAAAACAACTTTCAAAAACATTGGGAAAAAAACCCTTTCAAAAACACAAACACCTTTGTATACATTCAAACAAGAATCATTACAAAGGTTGCCACAACGATGGCCTCTTTTTAAAAAAACACTTTTCAAAACCACACACGAAGCACCATTTCAAACAATTAAAAATGCAAAGCAAGTGATCTAAGAAAGTAACTAAGAGCCCATGGATAACCATGGATAGAAAGGGTGCTAATACCTTCCCTTTCTATAATATACTCCTCGAACCCATGAAAACATCTCAAAGGTTTTTGCTGTGCTTTTTAAACCTTTCCTTAGGATAAAATAAAAAGTCGGTGGCGACTCTTGCTCAACCGAAACATTTGCGAATACAAACGCAAAACCTCAGGTCAGTTCTCCCACCGTATCACAGTCGCCACCGAATTTTATTTTATCCAACAAGGAAAGGTAAAAAGCACAGAAAAATTCATTTTTCGAGATATTTCTGAGTACGGGGGTAGATTATAGAAAGGGAAGGTATTAGCACCCTTTCTATCCGTAGTTACCTACGGGCTCTTAGGTACTTGCTCATCATTTTCAAAATTTCTTCTTTGTGTGTTTGTGTGATTTTAAAAGCTTTTGTTTTGACTTAGATTTAACTCTTGATTATGTCTTCAAGATTGTTACGAAGTGCTTTTGAAACATTGTTTGAAAAAGGAGTGTAAGTGTGAAAAAGTTTGTTTTGATTGAGCAAGTACTTAAGAACTAATCTACCTACTCGAAAAAAGAATTGTTCTATGTTCGTTTCCTTTAGACAGCGCTATCCCACTATTAGTGGGCAGGTAGCACCGTCGTTGGAGTTTGAGGGTCAATTTGAAAAGGACGTACAGTCACTAAAGCAATGTTAGGACGTCTTAGTAATAACCCTAATGTCTTAGATCAATTATTCGAGGAAACCTTTTCGAGGCAACTTTGATCTTTGAGACAAAAGGACGACCACTAAAGCATCCTATACCTAATGACCATTTACCAAAGGCAACCGAAGTGGGAGTGTACCCTAGGAGTGCGCGTGTGCAAGTGATTCAATTTCAAATTATTATCTTTGCACATTTTAGGGTTATCTAATTGTTTTAAAGTTAATCATACATTCTTTTCATGCAACCCTAATCATACATCTAACAGTTAATATTTTGCGGAATTTAAAGTGCGGAAATTAAACTACGCTATTACAAGGCTTCGGGTATTTACATAGCCAAAAACAAACCCTTAACAATAAAGCGATAAATGAAGAAAAAAAAGAGACCTAATTAAACTATTACAACTTGTGAGCAATTACATTAATATGGATAAAAATAAATGATAAAGCGCGCGCGAGGAAATTTAGATCGGGAAAGAACTAGGATTTTGACCATTTCTAACCTAATCGAAAGAAAAAATTGTTTTTGTTGTTTTTAGTTATTTTTAAGAAAAGAATTATGTTTTAAAATTAAATATACAATTAATTAGTAATTAAATTAATTAAAGAAAATAATTAAATGGCCTATTTTTTATGTTTTTGGTTATTTTAAGAAGAAAAAAAAGAAAATATAATTAAATTATAAACAAAAACCTAATTGTTCTAATTATTTTTAATTTATTTACAAAATAATTAAAGTTATCTAAAATTAAAATCTAATTAAATTAATTAATTTATTGATAAAAAATAAACCTAAGTTTAATTGGGTGAAAAATATGATTTGTGATTTTTTTGATAAAAGAAATAATTAATTTTGTTAGCAAACTAAATAAATAAATTAAATAAAGAAAAATATGAAAATAAAAAAAGAAAGAAACTTGGGCCTGAGAAAAGAAGTTTGGAGGTGTGAATAGAAATTTTCTGGCCTAAGACCAAAGGTCCACATTGACCTTCTGAGATCCCATGCATTTGCTTTGACCATGCCTTTGGTGCTCCTTCATTGATGGCCTTTGGATCTGGCCATCTGGCCACTTGGCAGGATGGATAATGAAGTCACATGGTGGACCTTGCCCTTGTGTGCGCGCTGGATCCTGAAAAGGAAAATAATATGCAAGAATGGGGGGACCTGGGATTCGAACCCAGGTTCTGAAGCACTTTCCAACCACCTGACTACCAACTGAGCTATACGCGTTTCTTGTATAAAAAACAAATAACAATTATTATATTAAGAACAAATGAAATAAAAGAAATTCGCGCGGAAATTCAAATGGACGAGTTAGATGAAGCCACGCCAGCATCCCTGTCCTCTATCAGTGGCTAAAAGGTTTGAAAACCTTTACCTACGGACAACGTCCGTCGCTACAGCTCTGCAATTTCTCAAAATCAAATACAAGTGAGATAAATGACTACCAAAGCCATGAATGGATTCGTCTGGACCTGCTGAGCACAATGGTGCCTCTTTCATGGCCCAATTTTGCCTAGATTCAGAAACCCCAAAGCGAGCTTGTAAACCCTAATAATGGCAAACTCTAATACAGTTCATGGAAACGAAATTAAATGTTACAGAAAGCTTGCAAATGTGATGGTGAACAAGAATATATGATTATATCATGTTATATGTGCCAGAATTATGCAAACCGAATTCAAGAAAAGTTCAGTATCGTGAATGACTTACAGCGAGTTTCAGGGCCTGGAAATGCTTGTTCTTGATTGGTTTCGCTTGCCTACACTCCCAGGAAGTGATTGGGATGGTCAGGAAGGCCTGTAATTGCTTGAAACTAGGAATTCAATTCAACACTTTTTCTTGTTTTTTTTCAAGTTTGGTTCTGGTTCTCACACCTCTCTCTAGCGTTGTTTTGGGTCTGCAAATACTCCTTATGTACTGAGGAATGAATTAGGGTTTCCAATATGATCACAATCTTCCTCCATCATTGCTTTTGATTTGGATTTGATACACTTGAAAAACTTGCTAAAAATAGAGCAAACTCAATCTTTTTGTGCACACCAAGCCTTTACACAAATTAAATCTCATGATAGCTGGATATTAAGACAAGTGGCAAAGGGCTAGGGCTCGTGGACCATGTTTCCAACTCAAAATAAGTGCAAAAGATTGGGCCCATTTGGCAAAAATTGCAATTTGAGGCATAGTTGACGTTTGACAATTTTGCAAAAAGGGTCAACTTCATCAATGCATAACTTCCTCAATTTTGACTCTTTGAAGGTGTTATTGGACTTTTTAGAAAGCTTGAGATGTCCTATAAGCAAAACTTTTAGTCTCATATCAATTTGGTATTCCATGTTCATGTATGAAGCTTTGACAAAAAAGTTGTTTTTGTTGACTTTTCAAAATGACCTATAATGTCCAAATTCATAACTTCTTGTGAGTGCATATTTTGAACTTGGGAGATGAATATGGATTGTAGAGAATTGCATACTCTTCAAAATGATATTTGGATGGGTCATTTATCATAAAGTATGAGAAAGTTATGCTTGGTCAAAGTTGAGTTGACTTTTCCTACAAAATCCTAATTTATCAACTTTTGGTTCTTGATGAATTGTGAGCAATCCTTGATGAATCATGATCAACCCTTGATCAAATTATGAATAATAATTCAAAATGAGTATTTTGACCAAAAATCTTGAAGTTTGACTGTATGTGGGCCACAATTGACTTTTGCCCCAGCACAGTCGATTTTCAGGCATTTGAGCAATTGACTGAGCAAATTTTCTCTGCAATGCTTGAAACTTGACATAGATAATCTTGAGAACATATTAAGACAATGGTGAGAATTTGGGATCCCTTGGACTCAAGTATCTTGATGAAACATGAAACCCTAATTTGAGGTAGACTGCGTTAGAAGAGAGCTTGTCTAGTCAAACCTTGGACTTCCTTGAGCATCTTGGCGACCTCACTTGAAATGTTTTGAGAAATATGGGAGGGAAAATTTTGGGGTACAACAGATGGTCCAAATTCTCTTCTTCGGTCTGTGATCTGGCTATCATATCATCAACATAAACCTCTATATCATGATGAATCATGTCATGGAGCAGAGGTACCATAGCACACTGATATGTTGCACCGACGTACTTCAACCTAAAAGGCATAACCTTGTAGGAGAAAATGCCCCACTGTGTAACAAAAGTAGTCTTTTCCATGTCTTCTAGTGCCATTTTGATCTGGTTATACCCTGAGAAATCATCCACGAAGGAGAACACCTTGTGTTAAGCGGTGTTTTCGACTAAAACATCAATATATGGAAGTGGGAAGTCATTTTTAGGGCTTTCCCTGTTCATATCCTTGTAGTCTACACACAGACGTACTTTGCCGTCTTTCTTCGGTATCGGAACAACATTTGCAACTAACTAAGGATAGGAGGTAACTGCTAGGAACCCTACGTTGAATTGTTTCATAACCTCAACCTTTATCTTCTATGACATCTTGGGACACATATGACGAACCTTTTGTTTTATCGAAGCACAACCTTCTTTCATCGCCAGACGGTGGACCATAATATCGGTATCAATACCTAGCATGTCTTTGTATGACCAAGCAAAGATCTCAACATATTCATGCAACATATGTATTAACCTGTTCTTGACATTTCCCTCTAGATTGGCACCCATCTTAACCTCTTTTCTTTGTGTTTCAGTACCCAAGTTTACCACCTCAACAGGCTCTTCATGCAGTTGAATATATTTTTCTTCTTGCACTAACAGTTTGGCAAGTTCTCATGGTATTTCACAATCTTCCTCACCTTCGTCCTTGGCTTGGTAGATTGGATTTTCAAAGTCATAAGTGGCAATAGCAAAATCGTTATCAACGGGATCCAGAGTGGATATGGATCTGCAATTTATTATGTGGGTGTGTGTAAGAAAACATAGCTATTTAAAAGTGACAAAAGTAAAAAGAAAGAAAGAGAGCACAAAATTTGAATGCAAAACATCCAATTCTTTATTAAATGAAAATGTGTTTATGGAATGATAACCCTTAACAAATGAACAATTATTCCCCAGGTAAGACACAAGGCTTAAAGTCATTGTTTAAAAGTTACAAAGCCAAAACTTGAAAGCAATAAAAATAGAAATGTAGCTATTACTCTTGACTAAGGGAGATAGAGATAATGTCTTCTGCCTTCTAATTGCTGAGCCCATTACCAATAGTAGGAAAGATCCAGCTGTCAATGTCATAATTACTGTCAGCGGCTTATATAGAATTGACTTCGTTGTTGCTAATGCGGAAGGGTGGCCTTCCAGCTCAAGCATGACAAATAGCCCTCTGACCCTCTGCAGTGAAACCAAAACCAAACTTGTCAGATTTAGAGGAAATGTCAAGAAGCTGACCCCAAATAGTACAACCTTCTTCTTCTACAGTAGCTTTAGCATCTTTCAAGAAAGCCATTCTGGGCATAAACCTGGTAACTTTGGGAATGGCAGTAACATCTTTATTTGAGGCAGGAGGGATAACATCAAAAGTATAACAGGGAGTCTCGATGAATTATCCATCCATCTTTACGTACCAGAAAGAATTCAAGTGGCTAACCATATACTCTTCTTCACTGCAGACAGTAACAATCTTTCAGTTCACAAGATATTTTAACTTTTGATGTAGGTTCGAGCTAACAGAGCCTGTCCCATGGATCCAGGGGTGTCCCACTAAGCATGAATAAGCTGGCTGAATATCCATTACATAGAAGTTAGATTCAAAGATTCTACAAACCCACTTTGATCGGAAGATCCACTTCCCCGTGTACCATCCTTTTTGACCCATTGAAGGCTCGAACTACAATATCACTGGGTTTCAGTATGAACCATTCGCAATCAAGTCTGTCGAGAGCGCCTTTAGGTAGAACATTAAAAGAAGTGACAGTATCAACCAATACACGATCCAATGTGGTTCCCCTGCATTTAATGGGGACTTACAGGGCTTTATTGTGGTTTCTTCCATCAAGAGTTAGACCGGCATCAGAGAATACTAATCTGTTATTGGTCGTTAAGCTAGCAACATGGCTTCCAAATTTATCGGCAGAGATCTCTTATGGTACGTGAGCAGTCTTCAAGAATTTCACTAAAGTCCGTGCATGGGCTTCAGAATATAATAGCAGGGATATCATGGAAATCTTGTATGGCGTCTGCCCCAGCAGTTCAATAATTTTGTAGTCACTCTTGCATATAATCTCCAATACCTCTTCCAACTCTTGTCTAGAAGTGTCTTCAACTATAACTTCTTTAGGTGCCTCCGTCTAGGCAGGCTTTGTTATTTTATCTTTACCCCGAGCCTTAGCACTTGACCCGGTGGCTGTAACTTTAACAGGTGTAGCAACAGTCTTTAGAGAGATTCCCGGAGAGAAAACCCTTCCGCTTTTAGTAACCTTATTGGTTCCAGCAATGTTTTCAATGTCATGATCAACAACTTTAGTAACTTCATCTTCAACATTCAGTAGTTCTTGTTTAATGCCATGGTAATAGACGTCGGATCCATAGTTCCAAGGAATAGATTTATCCGAATAATATGGGATAGGTTCAGGTGTAGTGATGATCAGAGGAGAAGCTTCCGGATTGGTAGTAATCCTTACAGGACCTTTGGAGGTGATCCTGATAGGAGGGCCAGCAATTACAGATAAGCCTCGACATAGATTTTCAGCAGACGAAACTTTCTCGATCATAATTAAATGATTCCATTAGGCATTGAATGCCTTCCTTCAGTAATTTGTTGCCATTGGGTTGGTCCGTGCAGCAGTAATATTTTTCAATACATCTCAAAAATAAACCGGCCTGCAGTAGATTCTTCTTGATAATTGATAGAGGAGTCACCAATTCACTTATAGTAGAAACATAAAGAACATCATCAATAGAACTTATGCCTTTTTCTTGCTTTGGAATTGGTGCATTAATCACATTCAGGGTCTCCAGAGGATCAAACTCAATTATCCTTGTTGTCAATCATGTCCTGAATTTTGTTTTTCAGGGTCCAGCATTTGTTGGTGTCGTGCTCGGGACTGTTAGAATGGTAGTCGCATCTCGCATTCGAATTGTACTTAGGAGAGGAGGTGTTGGGGTTGTGAGGAGGATCCCCTAGCATAATCAACTCTGCTTTTAGTAAATGTTGTAACGCCTGCGACAATGGCATATTAATCTTGGTAAAACTGCATTCCCAGAGCGTCTGACCTATGCCTATTACCCTGTTGTTGTTGTTGAACAGGTGCAGGATTAGAAATTAGTACCGCTCCCACAGACTGATTGCGGTCATTTTTACCACGGCCCTTCTGACCATAAATAGCATTGGTTTCCTTCTTACCATTGAATGTCTTCTTCACAACACTCGAAGATGCAACCATTTGAACTTTTCCAATCTTAATACCACTTTTGACATGTTCTCTTATTAGAATCATCTCAGTAAAACAAAATGAAGAACTTCCAATTAGATGATTAAAAAATGGACCTGTTAGAGTGCCCATTGTGATCGGTGGATCTGGAACTGACTGTTTAACGCTGGTTCGCGAAATGTCGCGGAAGCAAGAGTCGCCACCGTCTTTTATTTTCTCCAAATGGAAAGGACAAAAGCACAGAAAAATTCCTTAAAGAGATTGCTCTCGGTTCGGGAGGTAGGTTATAGAAAGGGAAGGTGTTAGCACCCTTTCTATCCATGGTTATCCATGGGCTCTTAGATACTTGCTCACTTGTGTTTTCAAAATGGTTTGTTTGCTTTTCAATGTGGGTTTTAAAAAATTTTCTTTGAAAATTCCAGTTCGACTCTTGTATCGGTCCTCAAGAGTGTTTGAAAAATTGCTTTCGAAAGCTTTTTGAAAAAGTGTCGGTGTGAAAAGTATTTTTGAATTTGTTTTGAAATTAGAGCAAGTATCTAAAGTCGTCTACCTACCCTAAGGAATTCGTCTGTGTAAATGTCCTTTTAAAGTAGTGCCATCCCACCATTGAGAGGTAGGTAGCACCACTGTTGGAGGTATTCGGGTCAATTCGAAGGTTCGAGACATGGTGATCACCGGAGCAATGGGAAGACACCTTAGAAGCTACCCTCATGCCAGGTTCCCGGATCATGAGGACTTACTAAGACATCCTCTACTCGACGATCACCTTTCGAGGCAAGGCAACAGTGAGGCGTACCCTAGGGGTGGTGTGTGATTTGTGTGTCACGTTCATTTGCATTTATCTTGTTCATGTCATGGGTGATCTACGCGTTTGTTTTTATTTTGTCATTCATTCTTGCATGCCATTATTAACAGTTAAAAAGATGCAGAAATTAAAAGTTCCTAAACTATTACAAAGGCGCGGGTCCACATCGCCAAATTAAATCCAGGACCCGATTTGACATAAAATAAAGAAATAAAGTAAAGTGCGAAAGGTAGAGATTTACACGGCTTTGGGAGAATTACATTAATATTTAAAAGAAAAGAAATAAATGCGCGAATTGAATTAAAATTGGAAGCGAGGGCGTTGGACCCTTTTTAATGAAATTAAAATAAGATTAACAAATTAATTAAATTAAAGAAAAAAAGAAAAGATTTTTGAAGTTTTTTGCATTTATGAATTTTTATGAGAGAATTAAATGAAATTAAAATATTAATTAACCCTAATTCTAGTTTTTTTTATTTATTAAGAAAAGCATTAAACTTTAACCTAAAATTAACCCTAATTAATTAATTGCAAGTATTTACAAAAATAATAATTAGTAATTAATAATTAATGATAAAAAAAAGAAAAAGAATGAAAAATACTTAAAACCCTAATTCTACACTTTTTAAGTTTATTATGACAAATATTTGAATTAAACCTAAATTTAAAAAGCTAAATTAAATTAATGAGATTTATTTACAAAAATATTAGTTAAATAAAATATATTTTGATTTTTGTCTTTTCTGATTTTTTATATTATTTTTATATTTTATGAAAATAAATTAAATTAAAGGAATTAATTAAAAAAAGAAATAATTGAAACAAATAAAATAAAGAAAAGAAAAGAATTGCAAAAAACCTTGGGGGGTTCTGTCCCCAATTGGAGGTATCATCAGTAATTCTGGCCCATTAAGCCTTGGCCTTATTTGACTTTTCATGCCAGCGTGTGTTTGCGTTGACCAGTGCCTATGATGCTCTTCAAATTAGGACCCTTGGATTGTCTTCAGTGGCCATGTGGCACGTTTGGGTCAGGGGTGTATGGTAGGCCTTTGTGTTGAGCGCTGCGTGCAAATATGGTTAGAGGAAAAATATGGAAATAGGATGGGGGACCTGGGGTTCGAACCCAGGTCCCAGAGATTACCAACCAAATGCCTTGCCAATGGAGCTGTGAACGCGTTTTGATTATATAATAACAAATAAATATCATAAGACAAAACAAGCGCTAGTGGCAGATTTTCGCGCGAATTTCAAATGAACCAACCATCGCCTTACACCTCATCTTCTTCTTCCTTGTTGCTCTTTACCTGAAATAAAAAACAATTGAATAGCGGGGGTTTTAAACCCCCACTAAATAGTGTATACAAAAATAGCGATTAGCACCCTGCTAATCATAAATTAATCGCGAGGTGTGTGTTAGATCCAGTGGAACCTCACGAATTCAATGGCATCATTCTTATGGTCCAATTTTTCCATAGGAGTAAACCCCCAATTTCACAGCTTAGTAACCCTAATGATCGTCCATGGTGAAATCGCGTATGGTGTACAAAAATTCAATCAAACTACATGGTTAGCTTCAGAAAGGTCTCATTAGTATAAATCAATCAAAGAAATGCAAGAATGATGCGTATAAATTGATGCACGAATACAAAAAATATGATGAACATGGTTGTTTCGTGTTACCAATTCTTGAGGTTGGGGATGATGATTTTGATCTGAAAACCTTCCTTGAGGTCTCACGAAGGCAATGGAGTGATTTTCTTGCCTTGAAAAGCCTTGCAATAGTGTTTTCAGTATTTGATTTTTTTTCACAAAAACTCAAACTTGGTTATGGTGTTCTTGCGCAGCTTGGAGGTTATGAACACTAGGGTTTGCATGAGTATAAGTATGTGAACGATTAGGGTAAGGTTTTTGGTCCAAAGAATCAATGAATTGATGGAGAGAATATTTGATTTTCATGGCATAATTTTTCAATCTTTTCCATGCATATTTGATTCCAATCATGGCAAATCACATGGATTCTTTCCCTATCTAATAATGCACGAAAATCTGAAGTTATTCCATGCATAAAAAGATTTGATTGACTTGCTTTGGTATTTTCCACATATTTATTTTAATTAAATGAATTATTAGCAATTAAAAATTCAAATAAATAAATAAAAATGATGGAAAACTTCCCTTTGGGCCAAATGGTCGTGCACATGCTTTGGATGATCAATCTTGGAAGAAAAAGAGGCCCATTAGCATTTTTAAGGCATTTGAAGCAAAGTTGACTTTTCAAAATACCCAAAAATTTCCCAACTTCCACAAGACATATCTTGCTCAATTTTTAAGCTTTGATCATGTTCTTGGACATTTTGGAAAGGTCTTGAAGTCCTCTAACCAATGCCTTTGGTCCCATGTCATTTTGATTTACCAATCTCAAGTTATGGCCTTTGACTTAAAGTCCCTTTTTGTTGACTTTTGAAAATGACCTATAATGTTGAAATTGATAACTTTTTGTGAGAGCATTTCTTGGACTTGAAGTGTGAAGAGGAGTTGTAGGAAATGTCTTTCTCTTCAAAATGATCTTTGGATGGAATTTTTCTGATAAACCATGTGGAAGTTATGCCTTGGTCAAGTTACAGTTGACTTTTTCAACTGTCCAAATATGGAAACTTTTGCATCTTGAGACTTTTTGAGCCAAGCTTTGAAAATCATGATCAAGCATTGATCAAATGATGTTTGTGGCTTCAAAATGAGATGTTGACCAAAAATTTGAACTTTTGACTTGTCAAATGACCATTTTGCCCCTGTAGTTGACTGTAGGGCAATTAGGGTTTTTGACTGTGCAATTTTGTGCTGTAAGTCTTGAAACTTGGTATGATGATGCTTGACCATGTTTGTAGGCATGTGGGACTTGATTGGACCCTTGGAAACTTCATTTTCTTTGTCAGAACCAAAACCCTAATTTTGACTGTTAGGAGGCCCTTGAACTGTGCAACCCTTGGGGAGATTTTGAAGCTTTGACTTGGCAAATTTTGGAGAATATGGGAGGGAAAATTTTGGGGTACAACAGTTGCCCCTGTTCAATCTTCTTAGACCTGAGGATGTAGATTGGCTGACGTGCCTTTCGTAATCCGAAGGTGGAAGATGATTGAACACTAGAGTGCCCAGAAATTTGCGCTCACATAGTAGTGTGATGATGGGAATGGGCTTATAGATGCCATTTGGAGATTGACGGATAGGGTGATGGGCTTATAGATGCCATGCTGAGAGATAATGGGTTGTGGATGGGCTTATAGATGCCATCTGGATGTTGATCGCGTAAGAGATTCCTTAGCGAGCACTTGCGTACCTGAAAAAGAAAAATGATTACCTGACCTGTTACAGGAGCTGGTCTTCAAATTCTTTGTATAGATGTGTCCTGACTGGTTACAGGAGCTGAATCTGGAGCTTCAAAAGGTGATGAATGAACCAGGGATGGTTACTACCTCAACAGGAACGGTGAGATAACCTTGGACGATTACTACCTCAACAGAAACGCTGAGAGAATCTTGGGCGACTTCAACCTCAACAGTATCATTGAGAGAATCTTGGGCGACTTCAACCTCAACAGTAACGCTGAGAGAATCTGGGGATGATTACTACCTCCGCAGTAACGGGGAGAGAACCATAGGCGACTTCAACCTCAACAGTAATCATTGAGAGAATCTTGGACGACTTCAACCTCAACAGTAATCATTGAGAGAATCTGGGGACGATTACTACCTCCGCAGTAACGGGGAGAGAACCATAGGCGACTTCAATCTCAACAGTAACGCTGAGAGAATCTTGGATATCTTCTACTGAGTCTTTATCAGGAAAATCTGTTAGGGGTCGATTTAACTGGACTAGAGAAGGCCTTTGACTGGATAAGAAACAGTAAAATCTTAGGGTCGATTTAACTGAACCGGTCTAGGTCTTGAAATCTTCAACTGGATAAGAAACAGGGAGATCTTAGGGTCGATCTGACTGAACCAGAGAAGGCCTTTGACGGGATAAGAAACAGTAAAATCTTAGGGTCGATTTAACTGAACCGGTCTAGGCCTTGGAATGTCTTCAACTGGATAAGAAACAGGGAGATCTTAGGGTCGATCTGACTGAACCAGAGAAGGCCTTTGACTGGATAAGAAACAGAGAAATCTTAGGGTCGATTTAACTGAACCGGTCAAGGTCTTGAAATATAGCTGAGAATTTAACTGGATCTTTCCTGAAAGGTAAAGGTCAGTCATATGCAATGCATGAAATGGATCAAGCAATGATGTTCTCACCATAAATGAGATTTGTAAGATGCGTATATGCATGCTAGAATGGTGGAAATGTTTATGAATGTATCTTTGTTGTTTAGGAAAGTAAATCCTTGACGTGTGCCGGGAAGTCACTCCTGGGCTGATGTTGAAGAATAGATTTTTGCTTCCACTGGGGATGATAGTTGCAAGAATACCGGTAGGAGAAGATAACTCCGTTGGGGAATAAACTTGGCGAATAGATTACTCTGCGGGGAGAAAAGTACTCTAACGATCTTGCTGGGAAGCAATACTCTGTGGGGAGAGGGATACTTTGCTGGAATGTTGATGGTAACTTCGTTAGGGATACCCTTGTTGTGTTGGAAGTGTTAAGAGACTTTGCTGGGGATAAGAAGACTTTGCTAAGGACGGTCTTTCCGTGGCTTTTGGCTGAGGATAACCCAGTTATATCCTGGTAAGGAAATAACTCTTTGAATAAAGTCGGGAGACGCGTTCGTGCTCTGTAAGGATAAGCTTCCAGAATCTACTGGGGATAAGCTTACTGCTTGGGGGGATGGATCCCAACTTTCCTGGGGAAACTGGATTGGACTCTCCTGGGGAAGTTTTGAACTATATCAGGGAAGTGACTTCACTGAATGTTTGATAGACCGCCGGGGAACAATCTTTAGGCCAAGACTGTCGGGGATGCTTGTTAAGAATGCATATATATTGTTGGGGAATGTTGAGATCTGCGGGAGGATACCCAACCTCCTTAAGGCTGATTGTAGCTTCGCTTGAGGAGAGTGCACTGACTTGCTGGCTCACTCTCTGGGGAATTGGGATGTACTGGTTATGTTCTTCAGCTGAACTTACCTTGGTACCTTGGAGGATAGAACAATTAGATTGCTTAGACAACTCTTTATTGCCCCTGCTTCTAATGTTACCTGTAGTTAATCCTTTGTTTCGTATGCAATTATTCATGAGTTAGCAAATTATTGTCAATGCATATATCACAAATTGAACCTTGGACGTTCTTCACAAAACAAAACAGAAAAGGAAAAACAATTGGCAATTTTAATTGAAAGGTATATTTGTATTGATTTTTGAATTTGCCTGTAAATAGGCGTTTATATACAGGAGGCTGACGTCCTAGTAAGAGAACGCCGCCAAACAAAAGAGTTTATACAAATTTTGTACAAGGGAAAATAAAACAGCTGTGTGAAATGAATGATCCACTGGGTTTCAACTCTGCTATTGCCTATATATCTCCGAGCGTCTCATCATTTGATGACCTTAGTTGAAGATGAAGCTGACTGATCGATGCCGTCTGAACTTGATGTAGATACCGGATTCTGGATGCAAAGTGATCCAATGAGACATAGTATTATGCTTTATCCCTAACTTTTGCCTGGACCGCCCTTTCGGGTTTTCAGTCCACCGGGATACCCATTTTTGCCCAAGCCGCCTTTTCAGGTTTTCGACTTGCCGGGTGTACAGGTTTTTTTATTTCATCCCTTCATTTTGCCCGAACCCTTTTGGTTCGCCGGGAAGCCCTAATTTTTGCCTAGGTATGTCAACCTAGCGGGTCTTTTTTCATGTGTAGTATCTTTTTACTATGTCTGCATTGGCGGGGTGAGGAAGGTCGTCACCATCCATGTTGGTTAGAATCATGGCTCCTCCTGAGAATACATGTTTAACCACAAATGGCCCTTCGTACGTAGGGGTCCATTTGCCCCTTGGATCACTCTGAGGAAGGATGATTCGCTTGATTACCAGATCCCCAACTTGATACTCTTGTGGTCTGACCTTTTTGTTAAATGCCCTGATCATCCGTTTCTGATACGTCTGACCATGACAGATAGCAGCAAGTCTCTTTTCATCAATGAGGTTTAACTGATCAAGTCGTGTCTGGATCCAATCATCTTCGTTCAGATCTGCATCCTTCATTATCCGGAGAGAGGGTATTTGCACTTCGATCGGTAAGACTGCCTCCATGCCATAGACCAAGGAGAAAGGAGTTGCCCCGGTTGACGTCCTGGCTGAGGTACGGTACCCATGTAGAGCGAACGGTAACATCTCGTGCCAATATTTATAAGTCACTGTCATCTTCTGCACGATTTTCTTAATGTTTTTATTTGCTGCTTCTACAGCCCCATTCATCTTCGGTCTGTAAGGAGAAGAATTGTGGTGCTGTATCTTAAACTGCTCGCAGAGCTCAGTGATCATCTTGTTATTAAGATTGGTACCGTTGTCTGTAATAATTCTTTCAGGGACGCCGTATCAACAGATCAGGTTATGCCGAATGAACCGTGCCACAACCGTCTTGGTTACCGTAGCGTAAGATGCTGCTTCAACCCACTTCGTAAAGTAATCGATCGCTACCAGGATGAAGCGATGCCCATTAGATGCCGTAGGTTTAATCTCACTGATCATGTCTATGCCCCACATTGCAAAAGGCCAAGGTGTCATCAGGACATTCAGAGGAACTGGAGGAATATGCACCTTGTCTGCATAAATCTGGCATTTATGGCATGTCCGAGAATGTTGGTAACAGTCTGCTTCCATTGTGGACCAGAAATACCCTGCCCGAAGGATTTTCTTCGCCATAGTGTGTCCACTTGAATGTGTTCCGAAGGTCCCTTCATGTAGCTCTTCCATGATCCTTTCTGCTTCTGTCTTGTCCACACAACACAGTAAGGTCGAATCATGGTTTCGCTTGTACAAAATGTCGTTGCTAAGGAAGAACTTTGCTGCGAACCTTCTCAGAAACTTCTTATCGTTGACAGATGCACCTTCATGGTATTCCTGAGCTTCCAGATATCTCTTCACCTCATGGTACCAAGGCTTCTCAGTCACCAATTCAGTCTCGAGATCACAAGAGTATGCCGGTTCGTCCAGTTTCCAGATGATGATCCGGGGAGCCTCATTATCCCATTTGACCTTGAACATAGAAGACATTGTAGCTAACGCGTCCGCCAGCTGATTCTCCTCTCTTGGGAAGTGTTCAAAGGTTATCTTCGTGAAGTGGGGAACCAATGTCAACACACATTCTCTGTAAGGAATAAGATTCGGATGTTTCGTATCCCACTCTCCTTTGATCTGATTGATCACAAGAGCGGAATCTCCGAAGACACTCAGAAACTTGATCCTTAGGTCGATCGCAGCTTGAAGACCCATGATGCACGCCTCATACTCTGCCATGTTGTTGGTACAGTTGAAACATAGTCGGGCAGTGAGTGGAGTATGAGTGCCTTGAGGGGATATGATTACAGCGCCGATACCGTTACCCAAAGCATTGGAGGCTCCGTCAAAGTGCATAGACCATCGGGATCCTTCCTCAGGTCCTTCATCCGGTCCAGGTACTTCACAATCAGTCACAATCATGATGCTCTCGTCAGGAAACTCAAAATTCATAGACTGATAGTCGTCTACTGCCTGATGTGCCAAGTGGTCTGCCAATACACTTCCCTTGATGGCTTTCTGAGTTGTGTACTAAATGTCGTATTCCGTCAAGATCATTTTCCATCTTGCTATTCTCCCAGACAGAGCAGGCTTTTCAAATATGTACTTTATAGGATCCATCTTTGAGATCAACAAGGTAGTGTGAGTCAGCATATACTGTCTCAGCCGGCGAGCAGCCCATACCAAAGCGCAGCAAGTTTTCTCAAGCAGTGAGTATCGGGTCTCACAGTCGGTAAACTTTTTGCTAAGGTAATAAATGGCATGCTCTTTTCGGCCAGACTCGTCATGCTGCCCCAGCACACACCCCATTGAGTTGTCAAGTACTGTTAGGTATAGTATCAGAGGTCTCCCTTCAACGGGCGGCATAAGGATGGGTGGTTCTTGGAGATACTCCTTGATTCTGTCAAATGCAGCCTGACATTCATCATTCCAACGTACTACCTGATATTTCTTCAGCAGCTTGAAGATTGGCTCACAGGTAGCAGTTAGGTGCGAGATGAACCGAGCAATCTAATTCAGACGTCCTAGAAAGCCTCTGACCTCTTTCTCCGTCTTAGGAACTGGCATCTCTTGAATAGCTTTGACCTTGGCAGGGTCCACTTGAATACCCTTATCACTTACAACGAAGCCTAGTAACTTTCCAGATCTTACCCCGAAGGTGCACTTGTTCGGGTTCAACCTCAGCTTGTACAACTTCAGGCGGTCAAACAATTTCTGCAGATGATCTAGGTGTTCTTCCTCAGTCTGGGACCTTACGATCATGTCGTCAACATACACTTCTATCTCATGATGGATCATGTCATGAAATAAAGCAACCATGGCACGTTGGTAGGTTGCACCAGCATTTTTCAGTCCAAAGGGCATGACCTTGTAGCAGAAGGTGCCCCACTGAGTAACAAAGGTAGTCTTTTCCATGTCTTCAGGTGCCATCTTGATCTGATTATAACCTGAAAAACCATCCATAAAAGAGAACACCTTATGCTGAGCAGTATTATCAACAAGGACATCAATGTGAGGTAGGGGAAGTCATCTTTGGGGTTGGCCCTGTTCAGATCCCTGTAATCGACACACATTCTGACCTTACCGTCCTTCTTTGGTACTGGCACCACATTAGCAACCCACTGAGGGTAAGAAGTCACTGCAAGGAACCCAGCATCAAACTGTTTCATAACCTCGGCTTTGATCTTCTCAGACATCTCTGGACGCATACGGCGGACCTTTTGCTTAACCGGAGGGCAGTCTTCCTTAGTAGGCAAATGATGGACCACAATGTCGGTATCCAATCCGGGCATATCTTCGTAGGACCAGGCAAATATCTCCACATAATCATGTAGCATCTGAGTCAACCGTTGCTTCACGCTGAGCTCTAGGTTGGCACCAATCTTTACCTC
This sequence comes from Vicia faba, assembly GCA_948472305.1. Taxonomy (NCBI): domain Eukaryota; kingdom Viridiplantae; phylum Streptophyta; class Magnoliopsida; order Fabales; family Fabaceae; genus Vicia; species Vicia faba. Next base: position 156,253,385 of record OX451741.1, on the reverse strand, counting down.
CTTTCTGTCTGTATCAGTACCCAGGTTTATTGTTTCCACTGGCTCTTCGTGTGGTTGAATTGCCCTCTCTTCCTGGAGTAACAGTCTTGCAAGCTCGCCAGGCACTTCGCAATCATCTTCACCTTCGTCTTCGGCTAAGTTGATCGGATTTTCGAAGTCATAATTGGCAGTAGCAGAGTCATTACCAGTGAGATCCAGAGTGGATTGGAACCTGTATGAGTGAGTGTGTGTAAATACAACTGTTTTGAAATATATAAAGGAAGGAAAGAAAGAAAAGGAGCATAAGATTTGAAATGCGAGAAAACGTCCAAGATTTTTATTCATGATATATGAAATGACAATTTATATGCCCTCACATATGAAACCACGGTGCCCCGGGTAAGACACCGGGCCATAGAGTTTTAATTGTTTATTACAAATAACAAAACAAAGAAGTTTATTACTGCGTAACAAAAGTAACAGGAGTATGGTCTTTGGCAATCCAATTGGTCAATCCGCCGTCAATTGTCGGGTAGATCCAGCTATTGAACTCAGCTTCATCCACTTCATTATCCTCCCCAACAACATTCACTCCTGGATTAGTAATGAGCACAGGAGGTCTTCTGGTCTTTGCCTTCCGCATAGCTTTCTGTCCCTCTGCAGTAAAACCCAGTCCGAACTTGTTAGTTTTCTGTGTAAAATCAGGGAGCCTGCCCCAGTTAGCACATTCACCTTTCTGAATCACAGCCTGGGCATCCTTCAAGGAAGCCATCTTCAAAGGAACATCCTCTTCGACTGCTGTTTCTGCTGCTGCTAAAGTTGGAAGTACCTCTTCGAAATGCTGAAAGGGGGTTTCAATAAACTCCCCGTCCATCTCAATGTACCTGAAGGAATTCAAATGGCTCACCATATACTCCTCCTCTCCCTGCACAGTGACGATCTTCCCTCTGAAGGGGTATTTTAGCTTCTGGTGCAAGGTAGAGGTCACTGCCCCAGCTTTGTGGATCCAAGGTCGACCCAGTAGACAAGAATAAGACGGACGGATATCCATCACATAAAAAGTAGAGTCGAATACTTGAGAGCCCACACGAATATGAATGTCAACCTCTCCATGAACCATCCTCTTGGAACCGTCAAAGGCTCTGACGATGATATTGCTAGGTTTCAGCTCTAGGCCTTCACAGTCCAAACGGTCTAAGGCTTTCTTGGGTAGCAAATTTAAGGAAGAACCGGTGTCCACCAACACGTGCGCCAGAGTAGTGCCCCTGCATTCAATAGAGACATGCAGGGCGTCATTGTGGTCCCTTCCCTTGGTAGTAAGGTCAGCATCTGAGAAACCCAAACCGTTGTCCGCTGTCATATTTGCTACGCAATCAGTAAACTGAACTGCAGATGTCTCCTGTGGCACATGGGCCGTCTTGAGGAATGAAATTAAGGCCTTAGCATGGGCCTCTGAGCACAGTAGCAAGGAGAGCATGGAGATTTTGGAGGGCGTATGCCCCAGCTGCTCGACAACATTAAAGTCACTCTTCTTGATTATTTTCAGGATTTCCTCCATCTCTTGTTGGGAGGCCTCAGCAGTTACAGGTCTTGGTGCCTCCATCCGGGCAGGCTCATCTTCAATCCCTTTGCCCCGAGCATTAGATGACTCGGCAGCAGGGGAAACAACTTGATCGGAAACAGGAACAGGTACACTTGTAGGTGTTATAGTAAGGGGTCTTCGCATAGCGGGCGGTGCAATGTCAGGCGAGAAGAGCCTGCCACTGCGGGTAACCTTTGTTGGACCAGTGATATTGCTGATACTGGTGCCAGTGTTAAACTCTGGCTTGATTCCATTCACATACACATCCGCCCCATAGTGCCAGGGGACAGCCTTATCGGATTCGTAGGGGAGAGGCCCCGGAACAGTAATAACAACAGGTGCGACAGTCATGATTTGAACAAGCTTCCTTGGGAGAGCCTTGATTGGATTATTGAAGATTGTAACAACAGAAACTTCTTCTACCGGAACCAACTGAACAGCAGTCTTCTTAAACAGAATCTCCTTGCTGTCCATTAGGCTTTGGATGCCCAACTTCAGCAAAGGACAACCAGAGAGAGAAACGGCACAGAACAGGCAACCCTCACTGCAACCCGGAAATAAATCGGCCAGCAGTAGGTTCCTCTTGACAGTCATTAAGGGAGTGGCTATATCATTCACAGAAACGGCGTATACATCTTCATCAACAACATTTACTCCATGCTGGGGCATAGGAGCAGTCACCACATTCGGCCTTTCAGGCGCTTCAAACTGTATCTCTTTTGCGTCAATAAGGTCTTGTACCTTATTCCTTAAGGCCCAACAGTCATCAGTGGAATGTCCCGGGCTATCGGAGTGATAAGCACAGCGGGCATTCGGATTGTATTTGGGGGAAGCAGTGTTTACAACCTTTGGGGCTTCCATGACAGTTACCAGGTTGGTGGACAGCAACTGCGGCAAGATCTGCGATAGGGTCATATTCAAACGGGTAAACTCTCTCCGGGGTCTTTCAGCCCTTTGAGGATTGGTTTGCCGAGGAGCGGCAGCAGGCTTAGCAATCATCACCGTGTTGACAGATTGGAGGCGCTCAGGTTTCTCTTGTCTTCTAGAGCCATATACAGCACGGGCCTCCTTCTTGAAGGGCTTTTTCTCAGAACTTGACGATGCACCCTTCTGAATTTTACCAGACTTTAACCCAGCCTCAATTCTCTCTCCAGTCAGAATAAGATCAGTAAACCCTGTAGACGAGTTACCGATAAGATGGTTGAAAAATGGCCCAGATAGGGTCCCCAAGAACATGTCTACCAACTCCCGGTCAGTCAACGGAGGCTGCACCCTGCCAGCCAGATCCCTCCACTTCTGAGCATACTCTTTAAAACCTTCGCTTGACCCTAGCGACATACCCTGGAGTTGGGTACGTGTAGGGGAAAGGTCGGCATTATATTGATACTGCTTATAGAAAGCAGTAGCCAACTCCTCCCAGTTACGAACCTTGGTCCCATCCAGCTGGTAGAACCATTCGAGATGAGTCCCTGAAAGACTCTCTTGGAAGAAGTGGATCCACAAATTCTTGTCCCCTGAGTACGGTTGAATCTTCCGCACGTAGGATCTGAGATGTAGCTTGGGACAAGACGCCCCGTCATACTTGGTAAAGGATGGTGCTTTGAACTTATGAGGAATGATCACACCAGTAGACAAACCCAAATCTCTGAAATCCAGCCCAGGCACTTGTTGGATCTCCATAGCATTCAGTCTGTCCTCCAACTGCTTGTATCTGTCTTCTGCAGGAGGATACTGTTCCTCATCAAAATCAGTCTCGTTGTCAAAGACTACCGGACTAGGACCTTTTCCCTCTTGAGGACTACCCTTGCCTATAGAAGAACCAGCCTCTTCATTCTGCAGATTGTTGCCAAACCTTCGGCCCGAGTTAAAAAGAACAGTTCTCCTCTTCTTCTTCTTCTCCTTCTTCAGGAGCAGAGCCTTCAACTCTTCTTGGCCCTGAGCCAAACCCATGATTAGTTCCTGAAATTGCGCATTCTGCGCTTGAAGAGCCTTGATGGACATCTCGGTTGATGATGAGTCAGGATTCATGATGCTGAAATAAACAGCGAAGAACTATAAGCAACCTGAAAAGAAGAAAACCTGCTATGCACATGATGAATGATGTGTGTTTATGCAATGTATTCAAGGGTTCGAAAGTTCAAATTTGTTGTAGACAAGAAAGAACACACGTTATCATTAAGGAAATAATTGTTTCGTACATCAAAGCCTCATGGGCACAAATTACAAAGCAAATTAATCCCAAAAGACACTACGCATCCTCTTCGGAGCTATGTAGGTGTTTAGATTCCTCTCCTCATGCAATAGGCGGGTGAGCTCCAGGACCTTCTTTTCACTAGCATGTAGACTGGTCTCAAGAGAATTCCGTTCTTCCTTAAGCTGGATCCAGCTCTTCTGCATCTCTTCCCAGGACGTGGGCATGTCAGGATGCTGAATGGTGTAGGACACTTCTCCTTCCAAGACTGGTTCTTTGATCACAGGGAGCATGTAAGGATAAGGCATTACTAACTTCCGGGAGCGGGCACGTACCCACTTGAGATAAGGTTCCAACGGGATGGAGTTCCTGTGCCCCAGTGTCTTACTGTCTATCCTACTTGGCATCCTCCAGGCTCTGATAAATCTCTGGCGAAGTCCTTGTGCATCGTTGTCGAAGTCAAAAACTATGTCAGGAATTAACATGTCATGAGGACCATCCCTCCGAGCATAACCAAACTGTCTCCAAGCCAGGCATGGGTTGTAAGTAATACCTCCTCTGATTCCAAGTAAAGGAACATTAGGGTACTCCCCGCAACGATCAATGATAGTGACATCCTCTCTGGACCGAGGGCACCAATGTATGTCTGCATGTGTAAGAGTCATCAACCATTGTGACCATCTCAAACCCCGCTCGTTCTTCAAAACTGATTGTGGAAGGTGCGAAATAAACCACCTTCCCAGGAGAGGAGTGCAACACATAAGGACACCTCTTTTTCTCATGGTTCGAGTGTAACATGAGTGAAGGATGTCTCCCAGCAACGTAGGTATAGGATTCATGGACATGAAGATCTGGACAGCACTGATATCTATAAGCTGATCTGGGTTAGGGAACAACACCAAACCATAGACAAGGAGGGCCACAGCTTCTTCAAAAGCTTGTAAGTCAAGGGAGTTCCAGCATTCATGGGCCTTTTCAAACAGAAACTCGGCTAAGAACCCTTTGATACCACTTCTAACTTCCCAATGTCCCTTGAGGTCAGATGATTGTAGGTGCAAGGCTTTAGCAATATCTTCAAGCTTGGGTTCCTTTTCCGTACCGTTGTAGGGTAGTTGATCAAGGATAGGGATCTTCAGGAGTCGGGAGAACTCCTCCAATGTAGGTACCAGTTGATAATCCAGGAAGGTGAAACAGTGATGCAGAGGGTCAAAGAACTGGAACAGGACCTTTATCATATCTTCCTCAATGTTGGTATTGACCAAGCTGATGAGCCTTCCATGTCTTTCACTGAATGAAGAGCTCTCGGGAATCCTGGATATAAGTTCCTTAAGCTGAGGAGGGACCCTTACAAGACTGATTTAAATTGTCTTTCTGCGAACAATTTCCATGTCCTACAAAACAAGAACAAAGATGAAGATTCGAACCCCTGAAATGGTTAGTCAATGCATATGATGCTGGATGATGTCATGATGCTATGATTAAACACACCACAAATATTTACAAAGACAAACATGTAAGGCACACAAGGCACACAAGACAGGCCCTTAGGGTTTAGGCCAGCATGGGGTCTGGGTATTACCCTCTTGAAGTTGGTGGGCTCAACCTGTCCTATTAGAAGTAACCGGGTTCTAAGGGTCCCAATATCACGGGATTGCTTTCATTGTTCATCGTTTCGATTTAGCCACTGAACTGGCGACCGAAATATTCCAGGAAAGCAACCCTCAATTGGGTGTAGTATCGAGTATCAACCAACATCGGACTGCACCAAAGTCAGTTATCTCACTACCCTAAAGAGGCCAAGATAGTTCAATTAAGGTTCCTAAGGTCTGTTGATGCTTCATGACACCACGCGGAGGCCTCGTACTCTCCTTGACTGAACTCAAGGGTTACCGGTACACACCAAAGTGCCACATCAACGTAGCAGACTGTTTCAACCATGTCGGTATACCCCACACAGTTCCCTCACAGTCTTGTTGCTACTTTCTAAGAAGGTATCCTCAGATCCGGGTTAGGATCTATAGAACTCCCGAGACAGTCCCACAATTTAAAGCAAGCAAATCAATACAATTGAAAACATAGTTATGAACTAACCCTAAGGTACACCTCACTTTATAATAGTCCCCAGCAGAGTCGTCGGTTCTGTGATCGGTGGATCTGGAACTGACTATTTAACGCTGGTTCGCGAAATGTCGCGGAAGCAAGAATCGCCACCGTCTTTTATTTTCTCCAAATGGAAAGGACAAAAGCACAGAAAAATTCGTTAAAGAGATTGCTCTCGGTTCGGGAGGTAGGTTATAGAAAGGGAAGGTGTTAGCACCCTTTCTATCCATGGTTATCCATGGGCTCTTAGATACTTGCTCACTTGTGTTTTCAAAATGGTTTGTTTGCTTTTCAATGTGGGTTTTAAAAAAGTTTCTTTGAAAATTCCAGTTCGACTCTTGTATCGGTCCTCAAGAGTGTTTGAAAAATTGCTTTCGAAAGCTTTTTGAAAAAGTGTCGGTGTGAAAAGTATTTTTGAATTTGTTTTGAAATTAGAGCAAGTATCTAGAGTCGTCTACCTACCCTAAGGAATTCGTCTGTGTAAATGTCCTTTTAAAGTAGTGTCATCCCACCATTGAGAGGTAGGTAGCACCACCGTTGGAGGTATTCGGGTCAATTCGATGGTTCGGGACATGGTGATCACCGGGGCAATGGGAAGACATCTTAGAAGCTACCCTCATGCCAGGTTCCCGGATCATGAGGACTTACTAAGACATCCTCTACTCGACGATCACCTTTCGAGGCAAGGCAACAGTGAGGCGTACCCTAGGGGTGGTGTGTGATTTGTGTGTCACGTTCATTTGCATTTATCTTGTTCATGTCATGGGTGATCTACGCGTTTGTTTTTATTTTGTCATTCATTCTTGCATGCCATTATTAACAGTTAAAAAGATGCGGAAATTAAAAGTTCCTAAACTATTACAAAGGCGCGGGTCCACATCGCCAAATTAAATCCAGGACCCGATTTGACATAAAATAAAGAAATAAAGTAAAGTGCGAAAGGTAGAGATTTACACGGCTTTGGGAGAATTACATTAATATTTAAAAAAAAAGAAATAAATGCGCGAATTGAATTAAAATTGGAAGCGAGGGCGTTGGACCCTTTTTAATGAAATTAAAATAAGATTAACAAATTAATTAAATTAAAGAAAAAAAGAAAAGTTTTTTGAAGTTTTTTGCATTTATGAATTTTTATGAGAGAATTAAATGAAATTAAAATATTAATTAACCCTAATTCTAGTTTTTTATTTATTTATTAAGAAAAGCATTAAACTTTAACCTAAAATTAACCCTAATTAATTAATTGCAAGTATTTACAAAAATAATAATTAGTAATTAATAATTAATGATAAAAAAAAGAAAAAGAATGAAAAATACTTAAAACTCTAATTCTACACTTTTTAAGTTTATTATGACAAATATTTGAATTAAACCTAAATTTAAAAAGCTAAATTAAATTAATGAGATTTATTTACAAAAATATTAGTTAAATAAAATATATTTTGATTTTTGTCTTTTCTGATTTTTTATATTATTTTTATATTTTATGAAAATAAATTAAATTAAAGGAATTAATTAAAAAAAGAAATAATTGAAACAAATAAAATAAAGAAAAGAAAAGAATTGCAAAAAACCTTGGGGGGTTCTGTCCCCAATTGGAGGTATCATCAGTAATTCTGGCCCATTAAGCCTTGGCCTTATTTGACTTTTCATGCCAGCGTGTGTTTGCGTTGACCAGTGCCTATGATGCTCTTCAAATTAGGACCCTTGGATTGTCTTCAGTGGCCATGTGGCACGTTTGGGTCAGGGGTGTATGGTAGGCCTTTGTGTTGAGCGCTGCGTGCAAATATGGTTAGAGGAAAAATATGGAAATAGGATGGGGGACCTGGGGTTCGAACCCAGGTCCCAGAGATTACCAACCAAATGCCTTGCCAATGGAGCTGTGAACGCGTTTTGATTATATAATAACAAATAAATATCATAAGACAAAACAAGCGCTAGTGGCAGATTTTCGCGCGAATTTCAAATGAACCAACCATCGCCTTACACCTCATCTTCTTCTTCCTTGTTGCTCTTTACCTGAAATAAAAAACAATTGAATAGCGGGGGTTTTAAACCCCCACTAAATAGTGTATACAAAAATAGCGATTAGCACCCTGCTAATCATAAATTAATCGCGAGGTGTGTGTTAGATCCAGTGGAACCTCACGAATTCAATGGCATCATTCTTATGGTCCAATTTTTCCATAGGAGTAAACCCCCAATTTCACAGCTTAGTAACCCTAATGATCGTCCATGGTGAAATCGCGTATGGTGTACAAAAATTCAATCAAACTACATGGTTAGCTTCAGAAAGGTCTCATTAGTATAAATCAATCAAAGAAATGCAAGAATGATGCGTATAAATTGATGCACGAATACAAAAAATATGATGAACATGGTTGTTTCGTGTTACCAATTCTTGAGGTTGGGGATGATGATTTTGATCTGAAAACCTTCCTTGAGGTCTCACGAAGGCAATGGAGTGATTTTCTTGCCTTGAAAAGCCTTGCAATAGTGTTTTCAGTATTTGATTTTTTTTCACAAAAACTCAAACTTGGTTATGGTGTTCTTGCGCAGCTTGGAGGTTATGAACACTAGGGTTTGCATGAGTATAAGTATGTGAACGATTAGGGTAAGGTTTTTGGTCCAAAGAATCAATGAATTGATGGAGAGAATATTTGATTTTCATGGCATAATTTTTCAATCTTTTCCATGCATATTTGATTCCAATCATGGCAAATCACATGGATTCTTTCCCTATCTAATAATGCACGAAAATCTGAAGTTATTCCATGCATAAAAAGATTTGATTGACTTGCTTTGGTATTTTCCACATATTTATTTTAATTAAATGAATTATTAGCAATTAAAAATTCAAATAAATAAATAAAAATGATGGAAAACTTCCCTTTGGGCCAAATGGTCGTGCACATGCTTTGGATGATCAATCTTGGAAGAAAAAGAGGCCCATTAGCATTTTTAAGGCATTTGAAGCAAAGTTGACTTTTCAAAATACCCAAAAATTTCCCAACTTCCACAAGGCATATCTTGCTCAATTTTTAAGCTTTGATCATGTTCTTGGACATTTTGGAAAGGTCTTGAAGTCCTCTAACCAATTACTTTGGTCCCATGTCATTTTGATTTACCAATCTCAAGTTATGGCCTTTGACTTAAAGTCCCTTTTTGTTGACTTTTGAAAATGACCTATAATGTTGAAATTGATAACTTTTTGTGAGAGCATTTCTTGGACTTGAAGTGTGAAGAGGAGTTGTAGGAAATGTCTTTCTCTTCAAAATGAGCTTTGGATGGAATTTTTCTGATAAACCATGTGGAAGTTATGCCTTGGTCAAGTTACAGTTGACTTTTTCAACTGTCCAAATATGGAAACTTTTGCATCTTGAGACTTTTTGAGCCAAGCTTTGAAAATCATGATCAAGCATTGATCAAATGATGTTTGTGGCTTCAAAATGAGATGTTGACCAAAAATTTGAACTTTTGACTTGTCAAATGACCATTTTGCCCCTGCAGTTGACTGTAGGGCAATTAGGGTTTTTGACTGTGCAATTTTGTGCTGTAAGTCTTGAAACTTGGTATGATGATGCTTGACCATGTTTGTAGGCATGTGGGACTTGATTGGACCCTTGGAAACTTCATTTTCTTTGTCAGAACCAAAACCCTAATTTTGACTGTTAGGAGGCCCTTGAACTGTGCAACCCTTGGGGAGATTTTGAAGCTTTGACTTGGCAAATTTTGGAGAATATGGGAGGGCAAATTTTGGGGTACAACACCCATGAACATGTAAACTAGCTCCCTATCAGATATAGGAGGTTGAACCCTTCTATCCAGGTATCTCCATTTCTGGGCATACTCTTTGAACCCTTCATTCAAACTCATAGTCATGTTTAGCAAATGCAGATGAGTTGGTGCAAGGTCAGCATTGTATTGATATTGTTTTTAAAAAGCACCAGCCAAGTCTTCCCAAGTATGGATGTCGGCCCCCTCCAGCTGATAGAGCCACTCGAGTTGTGTACCAGACAAACTTTCTTGAAATAAGTGAACCCATAACTTTCTGTTAGCATTATGGGGTTGGATCTTCTGAACATAGGATCGGAGATGAAGTTTCGGACAAGACACACCATCATATTTAGCAAAAGCAGGGACTTTGAACTTGTGAGGGATAACCACCCCTGGAATAAGACCTAGGTCTCTGAAATCCAATCGAGGCACTTTATGGATTTCCATGGCCTTGAGGCGATCTTCCAGTTGTTTTTATATGTCATCAGCAGGAGGATATTGTTCATTAGAATAGTCCTCATCCACATAAATTTTACCAGAACCAATGTGGCTTCCACCTTCAGCCCTGACACTTCTACCATCCTCCTCTTGGTTGTCATCTTCATCAGAGGTGATATCATCAGTTTGAACTGGTTTAGAAGGACCTTTGAATCTTCTTCCCATGTTGAGTATATCAATTGGTTTTCGAGTCTTCTTCTTTTTTGTGATGAGCGGCATATCTTTCTGTCCTTGAGCAAGATTCAGGAGGGTCTCCTGGAATTGGGCATTTTGAGCTTGGAGTTCCTTAACAGTTTGTTCAAGAGCCATCTTTTACTGAAATAAACAGCAAGAAGATGAGAAAACTTGTATGGTAAAACCTGTTATATAATGATGCATGATATGTAGATGCAATGTTTTCAAGGATCGTTGCAGGATTTAAATTTGTTTAAAAAAAACGAAACAAGAGAAATTTTAGTAACTAGCTCAAATTATAATTGCTTTTAATAAAAAGAGTTACAAAATAGCAAAAATATAAATTCAAATCTCCCATGGACGCTTCCTCTTTATGTTGACGTATGCGTTAAGCCTTTGTTCTTCATGGAGTCGTTTTGTCAGTTCTCGTACTTTCTTCTCACTAGCATAGAACTGAGTCTCAAAGGTATCCCTTTCTTCCTTGAGTTGAACCCAGAACTTATGCAGTTCTTCGAGGTCAGTAGGCATATCAGGATGAAGAACTGCATGAGAAACACCCCCTTCAACAACAGGCTCTACGATCACTTGTAGGATAGCAGGATATGGCATTTTGAGTTTTTGAGCACGAGACCGCACCCATCTGAGGTAAAGTTATGGATGAGCATATCAAGAGGATCGTCCCTTTAATCATAACCTACCTGACGTAGAGCTAGATAAGGTTTGTAAGTGATGCCCCCTCTTATACCAAGGAGTGGTGCATTAGTAATTTTTCCACAGCGATCAATAATAGTGACATTTGCCTGAGATCGAGAACACCAATGAATATCTGCATGAGTGAGCGACATCAACCTTTGAGACTACCTCAAACCTTGTTTGTTCTTTATCACTGACAGGGGCAGGTGAGAAATAAACCACTTGGATAATAGAGGTATGCAACACATAAGAGTTCCTTGCTTCTTCATAGTACGATTATGGAAGGAATGTAGGACATCTTCGAGCAAAGTAGGTAACGGATTATGAGTGAGAAATATTTTGATGGCATTTACATCTATAAATTGGTTCGGATTAGGGAATAGTACCAAACCATAGATCATTAAAGCCAAAATATCCTCAAAAGCACAAAAATTCATGGTATCTAGAAATCCCTGGGCCTTTTCTATCAGAAACTTAGGAGAGAAACTATTGAATCCATTCCTTGTCTCCCAATTAGATACAATGTCAGATCGTTTCAGATGTAGGGCTACTGCAACGTCTTCAGGTTTTGGAACGTACTCTAAATTGGTGAAAGGTATCTAATCAAGAATAGGCACTTCGAGCAACTTAGAGAATAATTCCATTATGGGTACCAACTGATAATCTAAGAAGGTAAGATAGTGATGCTTCGGATCAAAGAACTGAAACAGAATGCTCATCATGTCTTCCTGAAAGCCAATAGTAACCAGACTGAGTAGGTGACCATGTCTCTTGGTAAATTGAGGATTTTTGGGAACCCTTGAGACTAATTTCTTGAGCTTGGTAGGTATCCTTACGAAGTTGATTCAGATGGTATTCCTATGACTGGAAGCCATGACCCTGCAACATAGAACAAAGATAAATCCTCTAGATCCTTGAAATGGTTAGTCATGATATGATATTATGATGTTATGATGTCATGATAACTTGTTAAAATAGATAACCAAACACAAGAAAAGAATGCAAAGGCCTTAGGTTTAAGTCTTGCATGGCATTTGTAGGTAAGTACCCTCTTCAAGTTTAGTTGGCTCAACCTGTCCTAAAGAAGTAACCGGGTTCTAGGGATCTCAATATCACTGATTTTTCCCACAAGTTTTGTCTAGCACGAAAAGTTACTTACCACCAAACAAAACTCGAGAGTCGAATCTCAATGAGTGTAATATCGATTATCAACCAACTTTTTACTACACCAAAGCCGACTATCTCACTATCTTCTAATGGCTAAGTTGGGTCAATTAAGGCTCTAAGGTCAGTTAGTGCTTATGACACCATGCAGCAGCCTAGTATTCTCCCCGAATGACTCGAGGCATACCAGTACAAACCAATGTGTCGCACTAACATAGTCATCACTTCAAACATATCGATATATGCCGTATAGTTTCCATGATCTATTGCTACTTACCTAAAATGTTCCCCAGATCTGGGTATAGGATCTTTTCAAGAAATAACCAAAACAAACCTTTAAAATAAAGCAGACAAATCAAACAAGGAAAGCATTTAAAAGTGACCTAACTCTAAGGTAACCCCACTTTTTATTCATCCCGAACAGAGTTGCCAGTTTTGTGATATGGTGGGAGAATTGACTTGGTTTTGCATTTTATCACAAATGTTGCGAATAGCAAGAGTCACCACCGAATTTTCTTTTATCCAATAAGGAAATGGTGAAAAGAACAGGAAAGACCTTCGAGATTTTCTTGATTTCGAGGGGTAGGTTATGAAAAGGGAATGTTTTAGAACCCTATTCTTGAGTTGATCCTTGATTCTTGATAATCATATTTTCTGAGATACATATCTGATGTCTGATTTTTGAAGTGACATCTTATATCAGTACATTTGATTTTGACATTGAGTTCCTTCTTTCTGATCCCTTGAATTATATTCTTTGGATTGAGTTGAAAGCAACAACTTATTGTCAATTTCATCTTTATTGTTTGATCATGAATTCCTTTCTTTCTTTGGTTGGAAGCGTATATTTTTTATAATCTGAGAGCAACACTTTACCTAAAACATACTTGATTCCCTTTCTGATGAACATTCAGCATCCCGTAGAACTACTGATGTTTCTATAGAAATGATCTCAATAGTTCTTATGTTCAATATAGTGGTTCTTCTGATGATATTTGTCTTCTTGTGCATATTACTTTTGTTGAGTAAATTAGCTTGAGAAGATATCGTCCTTTGATCTTGTCTTCTGATGGACTTTTAGATGTTGATTAGAAATGAGTCCATAAGATCTTCTTTCTTTAATCCTTTCTTCAGATGGAATACTTCTGATGTCGAATGAAGGTGCATATTACATTAATTCTCTGAGTCTTCAGAATCTTGACTTTGTCTTCAGATACATGAGCAACAACTCTTCTAATAAGAAAATCTTGACTTTTGATCTTGGAGTAAAAGCTTTCTCTATATGTGTTCAAAATATTTATTTCATCTTTAGAATCATAAACAACATTTCTTATTATAAACTTGTCTTGTCTTCTGATCTTCAGTGTTGTAAGCTTGTTTCTTGTCTCCTCTTAATTTTTGATCTTGAAGCAACAGCTTATCAGAAATTATTTCTTCCTGGACACTCATTGAGATTCTTTTCTTATCGAACATTCAGCATTCCATAGAACTACTGATGTTACATTAGAAACAAAACTCAATGGTTCTTCTTCTGAGTGGTAGTGTGATTATAATGATATCTTGATTAAGACTATCCAAAATGCTAACAATGTATCTACACACTCAATGAAACCATTAGAACTAAAATTGTTCTGTATAAAATATATGCTTGTTATCATGAAAACTTAGAGATTAAACACATATCCAAATCTTGTTCTTATAATATCCCCCTTTTTGATGATGATAAAACCATGTTTATTGATGGAATAATTTTACAGGGTTAAATCATAAACAAATTAAAGTAAGAGTTTAGAAAAACTCCCCCTGAGTTGGAAACTCCCCCTGGGATAAACAATCTCCCTTGAAATCATAAGCTTATGATCTTTCAGAGCTTTAAGAGCATTGTTATCCTTTCTGAGTCTGGTCTATCATTATTGATTTAACCATTGAGCTTATCATATTACCCATGCTTATAGAACATTAGAAACTATAGTCGTTCTATATCAGAACTTGATTTATCAGAGTGAATGCAATGTTTCTTTAGTAATGTTCTTATTAAAATCATTATTCTTTCTCCCCTTTTTGTCATAGTCAAAAAGATATAAGAAATGCTTAATTTAAGAGAAGTTTAATGTGCATACATGATTTAAAGATAAAAGAACATTTAAACTTGAATTCATAAAGATACGGAGTACATGGGATAGGAAAACTTAACAACATACAATAAAAAAAATCAGACAAACACAACAGAATTGAAACTTATTAGAACAACTGATTATCAAAATTTTCACACTCATCTTATTTCAAGGAATCACAAGGACCAACACGGAGCCAACAAATAATTCTTACAGTTTCACTTGGGATCAAGACTTCTGCCAAGACTCTTCCATAGGGAATAAAGGACTTGTTCAAATTCCTGGAAGAAGAGGTAGACCTTTTAAGGTGATTGAAGATAACCTGGGGAAGATTGATCAAAATAATTTTGAGCAGACAAAAAATTAGAATCTTATCATCATTGGTCAAGAAATTTTTGTTAGTGCCACGAGTACAAAGATTTGTCAGGATAAAATGAAACCATTCTTTGGAATAAGGCTTAAGATATTCAGGATTTCTAGAGTCAAACTCAAAAGATGCGTCAAAGATGGAGATTATTTTAGTATAAGGGATTCTACTGAGAGAGACATGACCAACAGTGATACCCATTCGAGGATAGTTTATTGCTTTAGCAATGCGTCCAATAGTGAAGGAAACATCCCAGCCATAGATGTCTGAAGAGATGACACCATTGAGACTAATAGAGGCATTTTTATAAAACGTTTTTACAATATTTTTAAATATGGGTCCTTTTAGAGAGGAAAGATAATGATTCCAATTTTTAAAGTGAATGGTCTAGTGGAAATTGTGGCCGACACCAAAAAGTCTTGGGTGATTTTCAATGATGACTTCCAAAAGATCATCATCTCCATAAAAGATTCTTGAAATCATGTTGAAGGAGAGAAGGAAAGGATATATTACTGTAAGAATGTTGAGATGAAGATGAACAAACGAGGTGTATATAACTAACAAGAGAACTGATTTTCCTTATGCGAGGTAATCAGACTTGGAAGAGTCAATAATAAATGACCGGGGAAAGACAAAAGGACAACTTTAATTTCCAAGAAACTTTATGAGAGAGAAATACAGGATGATAAAGGAATCATGAAAATAGATCGATTCTTCTTATTAAGGATTATAATTAAATATGAATGTCTCAAAAGCTTTCTTGATTGAAAAAAATTGGTGGAATATGAATTTTAATTGAAAACTAATTCAGATCCAAATGTTGTGATTGATTAAAAAAATCATTCAGATTGTTTCATGTATTATCTTATATCATATAAGATTGTAATAGTAACATAATTAAAAAATACTTTAGAGTAGAGAATACACTAATCATGCATAAACTAAATAACTCAAGGCAAAACATAGTTAACAAACATAACTAGACTTAATTAGATCCTAAAGACTTCACATTTGTATTCCTCGAGAGCATCGTCAGGTCCATTATGACAGATTTCTTCAACAATTCCAGCCTTAGAGAAGAGTGCGAAGAGAACTCTTCCAAATGGAATGAAGGATTGATGATGATTTCTAGAGGCAGCTATCGAGTCCTTTAGATAGTTAAAAAATAGTTTGAGGTAAATTGACTCTAACATTATTCACAAGAAAGTAGAATAGAACTCTTCCTTTATAGGTTAAGAAATTTATGTTAACACCTCTGGGATGAAGGTTGGTTAACAGGAGTTGAAACCAAACAAAAGCAATAGGAAAAAGATTCTCAGGATTGTTTGGTTCAAATCTCTCAGAAGTGTCGTGAATGATGTTGAGCTTTTCTACAAAGGAGTAAGTGTTTTGAAAAACTTTAATTGTGGTTCCATCTTGAGTGCGTCCAATTGCAGTTGCAATATATGTTGAAGTAATGGTGATGGGATTAGCGAAAACAGTTGAGGAGATAGATGCATCATCAACAGAAGCGTACAACCAAAATTATTTGATCAGATAAAATGAAATGGGCCTCTGTAGCATAATAATGTAATGGGACAACCTTTGCATAGTGATACATTGTATGAAACTGAGATCATCACTACTTAGTCGAGAAAAGAACAGGCGTAGTTCACAGATAACTTCAAGAAGCTCCTCGAAACTATTGAATGTTTTTTAGGCCATAAAGAGAAAGAGGTTTGTTGAAAGGAAAAATGAATGACAAACGAGGAACCAAGAAGGATTTTAAATAGATGGAAAGTGAATTGTGATTGACTCGTGAAAAGATGTGAGAAGATAACGAGATATAATAAAGTTGACACAACAATAAATGAAGGCTTTGAGAGAGAAGGAGAAATGAAAAGTTTGAAGACAAGAGATAGAGAAAGAAGAGACACTTGAATGTACAAGAGATAAATCATGCTTATATTCATAATTTCCAATAAAGCACGTTACCCAAAATGTTAGTTGCATTTATTATTACATAGCAAAAAAAAGGTAAATTTTTCATCAATTAAAGAATAAACTGGAAAAAAAATTTAGACATCTAGGAATTTATATCAACTAGGAGATTAGGATAATAGAATCATAAATGTTTCAGATTTAAGCTTAGAAACTGATTTTAAGAATTATCATCCTTAAGATAACTAAAGGATTTAATGCATAGAGTCAAAGATATGAAAAGAGATGTACTAAAGGGTTAAAGAGGATTATTTAATGTATCATGACTGAAAGATTTGACCCTTTTTTTACAAGAGAGCTTCTAACAGGTAGAAGAGTTTGATTGAAAAGTCAGAAAACATTTGAATTACAAACCTGGTGACTTGATGATTTCTTCCACATTATAAATCTTGCTTCTGATCATTTGTTAGGTAATACTTATGTGAGTGCACTTCTGATAGCTGGCAGCTTCTCTTTCTATAGTTGATCCATCTAGAGTTTTGTTTCTATGGCCAAAATTTATTTTTCCTGCACTCCTCTCTTAAATTCTTATCATGATTTGCTTAGCTGATTGTTGAGAGAGTTCTTCTTATGCTTATTTTTCTTGACATATTTGAGTCATTATCAGAATTATGAAGCTTTTTTCTGATAAACCTGAATGTTTGAAAGGATACCTTTTTCTTTCATTTCAATCTATATCATTCATATTTTTTCTCTTGTTGGATCTCTCTATATGGTTAAGTGTTTGGTTCAAAAAATCAATAACAGAGTCGGCCTCTGATACAAATTGAAGGTAGAGAAAAACACAAGAAAGGACGGGTTTGAATTGCGTTTTAAGAAATATCCCCCTTTAGAAAATTATTTGATTGAATAATGAAAGAATATAGAATTCAAGAAATATAAAGAGACACATTCAGTTATCCAGGTTCACCGTTAACTAGATTACTCATGTCCACCCTCCTCGGGTAATTTTGCCTTCAATAAGGACTCAATCCACTATAACTTAACTGATTACAGATGAACGAGCTACCCGCTGGTGACTAACAATCAACCAATCATCAGCAACCATTGATCCCTTAAGAAATATGACCTACCCGATCTTTCTTAACAGGATTTTACAATGACCCGCAACCATTGTCATCTTGAGTCTTTTGACTAAAACTAGTCACTCAAGGAACAACACAATGATACATTCAGTGATCTCCATGACATATAATGATCATTGACCCTATCAGAAATCTAATCAACCTGATTTTTCTATGAGGGATTTCTCGCAATGACCCTCAGCCAGTGATCTCTTAAGAATTATGACTTTTTGGTCCCCTAAGAGATATAGCGATCATTGACCCCATAAGGTTTCTGACCAATTTAGTCCTTTAGAATAGGATTCCATCTATGATGACTGTATCCAACGTCTTCTCAAGTATTCCGATGTTCACTATATCACTTGAAAAACCAACCAATTCAAAACAAAATTATTTTTCTGGAGATTACATGAGTGCTTCTTATGAAGAAGATTTCTAATAGTTTTTGTACATGTTTGTTTACACAATTATGAGCAACAACTGTTGTGTACAAATAATTTACATGAAGATTCTTAAGAAATAACACAATCTGAGCAACAACTCTTGTGTTTTACATTGTTTCTACTAAGATGTATATAATCTAAATTAAATGCAACATCTTGTAGTCTTCTTGTCTTCATCTTCTTTGTTGAGCAAGCTATTTGCAACAACTCCTTGCTTCTTCATAATTCTTCCAAGATGTATATGATGGAAGTTTGAATGAAATCTTGTAGAATTCTTCTTCTTCATCTTCTTTCTTCATTAAGCAAGATATGAGCAACATCTCCTTGCTTTTTCATTTCATATATTCAACATTGTAGATATTTACTATTAAGAACAACAACATTGTTTAGACTTAGATATGGTCTTCTTTTCCAATATCTTTGTCACTTTAAATTTGAAGCGTAAGTCTTCTTATATAGCCTTCATATGAAAAGAGTCGTTGTAAGGATATAGAAGTATTTTCTCCTTCCAACGGATATATTCAAGAAAGGTTTTGGAATAGTACGAAACGTCACTTTCCTAGACCTGCTACATGCAGTGGTTAACATATGATAGTGGGAGAACAACTTCTTTGAATAGTACAACTAATGTACTATTTTATTCTGGACTAAGTTCTTTTTATCTTAATCTTTTTATGATGTACTTCTGATTTTGAAGTATTAATCTTGGAAGAGATTAATTACTTGTCTTTATTGTTGTACTTCTGATTTTTATGATGATTGACTGATGATTAGTTCAGAAACTACTTTATTGTTATAGCACAGGAACACCAGAGTGGTCAGAACCAAATCTTGTCTTTAGAATTATGGGCAACAACCTATCTGAAACACAAAGTTTTTCTTCTGATCTAGAACTACTCTTGAAGGCATATTTCTTTTTTGATCTGAGAGATGAAGATTATGTTGAGAACATGTTTCATTTCAGATTCTTTCTATAATGGAATCTTGTTTTCAGAATGATCGATAATAGCCTATTTGAAGTAACAAATTATTGGCATTGTGCGTGAAAGCTTTTCTGATGAAGATACAAAATGCTTTTCTGATAAAGGATCTTGAAATCAGATATTATGACAACAACCTATCTGATTCTCAAGTCTTTGAATTCTTGAGCTTTTATTCTTTTCTTCTTGCTAGATAGTTTCTGGTTAAGGAGTGATAATGATCCAGAAGATTCTTCTTTATTGTAGAATCATAGTCTTTCAGATATTTGAACATTGTCTTCATATATATAAGAAACAACTTATCTGATGAACAATTTCTTCTTTGAGTGAAAGTTATTCTGATCTACTTCTTGAGTTAATCCTTGATTCTTGATTATCAGCTTTTCTAAGCTGCATATATGATGTCTGATTTCTAAAGCACCAACTTATATCAGTACATCTGATTTTGACGTTGAGTTCCTTCTTTCTAATCCCTTGAATTATGATATTTGGATTGAGCTGAAAGAAATAGCTTATTGTCAGCTACATCTTTGTTGTTTGATCATGAATTACTTTCTATCTTTGGTTGTAAGCATATACGTTTTCTAATATGAGAGCAACACTTTCCCTAAAACACACTTTATTCCCTTTCTGATGAATATTTAGCATTCCGTAGAATTGGTGATGTTTCTATAGAAATAGTTTCAATAGTTCTTCTGTTGAGTATAGTGGTTCTTATGATGATATTTGTCTTCTTGTGGATTTTACTTATGTTGAGTAGATTAGCTTGCGAAGATATCATCCTTTGATATTGTCTTCTAATGGAATACTTCTGATGTTGAATGAAAGTGCACATCCAATGAATTCTCCTAGTCTTCAGAATATTGACTTTGTCTTCAGATACATGAGCAAAAACTCTTCTAATGAGCAAATCTTGACTTTTGATCTTGGATTTGAAGCTTTCTCTATATGTGTTAAGAATGTTGACTTCATCTTTAGAATCCAAAGCAACATCTCTTCTAAGAAACTTGTCTTGACTTATGATCTTAAGCGTTGGAAGCTTGTTTATTGTCTCCTCTTGATTTCTGATATTGAAGCGACAACTTATCAGAAATTCTTTCTACTTGGACACTCATTTTGATTCTTTATTTATCGAACATTAAGCATTCCATAGAACTACTGATGTTACATTAGAAATAGAACTCAATGGTTCTTCTTCTGAGTGGTAATGTGATTCTAATGATATCTTGATTAAGATTATCCAAAATGCTAAGAATGTATCCGCATACTCAATGAAACCATTAGAACTAAAATTGTTCTGCATAAAATATATGCTTGTTATCATCAAAACTTGGAGATTAAACAAAGATCCAAATCTTGTTCTTACAGTTTACAATGTTAAACCTCTTATTATTTATGGAGAGAAATTTGACTATTGGAGAGATGGAATAGAAATTTTATTTCTAGGCTATGATATAGACCTATGGGATATTGTCACAAAAGGTTATTAGGCGCCTTTTTCTGCAACTAGAATTCTAATACCCATGAGCAGAATGGATGATGAACAAAAGCGCAATATCAAGAATCACCACAAAGCCGAAACGATTCTACTCAATGCTATATTTTACAATGAAAATTATGTGTATTTTGGCTATAAAAAAGAGTTATTTGCTAAAAATGCATGAATGAGTTAATTGGGAAAAATAAAGTTTTTTATTATTGTGTTCGCCCGAATTTTTAACCCGGTGCCTACGTATCCCAGAAGGAATCAGAACACTCGTAGTTCTTTTTGGAAAAAGTTTGTTGATTGTTTTTTAATGAAAGACATGTTGTCGTATTTGAGTGGAAAACATACTTACTACCCACAGTTATTGAGGAAAGAGCATTTGCGTCATCTCAAAGTGGAGGATATTGGATTAAAATCAACAAGACATCACTTAACACCCAAGGGGAAAATGTCAATCGCTTCACTACATATTGTAGAAGTATAGCAGCTTGCATCACTACAAGAATCGACATGAGTCTAGTCTTTTGGGAAAAGATTTTTAAAGAGAAAAGTGCACAAAAGGCACAAGACAATTTGAATGAGTTAGAGTATTTTGTTTGGAGAATATCTTAAATGGTTCGAAGGTTGAGTTAAAGAGAAATATCTTAATGTCATCATGCTTGTATCAACATCCTAAGGTCTAGTCAACATAAAACAATCAAAAGGGAGATTAATCGTCTCATGGAATCCTAAAGGAGCATGGCATTTCAACGCAAGATAATCCTCAATACTCAAGCATCTTATTTGATCAATACTACACAAAGAAAACACATAAAATATGATGTTTAAACTTGATTTAAAAAGAAATTAAGAACATGAATAAATAATAGAAATAAAATCTAATTAAATCCTAAAATACTTATAAAAATCCTAAAGCATTTTTTTATATATCTTTTTATTATTTATTATTATTTTTTAATACCTAAAATCAATAAAAGAAATTTAAACTAAAAAAACAATTAAAATGAAAGAGAAAAATTAAAAGAATGAGAAATAGAGGGGGGTATAAAATTACAATCTAGGGGTGTGTTATAGAATCTCAGGCACTAGGCCCAAGTATGGATCCAGGATGGTTGTTTTTGTCCACAAGGCAGATCAACTACCAAAAAGAATGAATGGGCTTAAGCGAAGGATAAAAAATGAGGCCCAGCTCAAGGAATTTTTTTCAGGAAACGGATGTGCCAGAAAAAACGCTATGGGCTTGTTGTGCACAAAATTTCAATATGAGGCCCAAGGAACTTAAATTTCGGTCCAAAACAAACATAACCTCAATCCAATTTCTTTTTCTCAAATTTAAGCATTATTTTTATTTATTAAAAAAATTTATAAAAAAAAAGAAAAAGAACGTTGTTGTTTTAGAGAAGAGGGGCTAGGGTTAAGGAGTGAGTGACACTTCAACTTCCACAAAACTAACTTCTTCGTATTTCTCAAAACGGTGTTGAGGAACTCATTCTTCAATTTTCCAATAATGGATCTTCCGTCTGCAAGATTCAACTTCCGATTCTAGTTATCTCCATCATCAACTTCAAGCTACGCTTCTTCTTCTCCAAATCGCAACACCGCCATAACTTCTCTCATCAACATCTTCATCTCAGCTTTAATTCACGTTCTCACCTTCTGGGGTTGCAAAATCGCTTCTGTTGTGCTTCAAATTTCCTCAACAAATTCAATCCTCTTCCTCTTTACTCAACGCCATGGACATACATTCTATTCTCCGCTCACCTCTGATTCAACCTTGACGCTTTCGACTTCGCTTCATAGCTCTGCTTCGACTTTGCTTCAGATGCATCTTGGATGCTCCCTTCGTTGATGCTTCTGTCTGCTTCCGCATGGATTTCGCTATGTTTCATCATCTTAACTCTCTGCTCTGCTATCCTCCATAGTGCGATTCAAAGTGTCGTGTCATCTTCAATTACTTTGACGGTTTTGCTCTCAGATTTCAACTTTATTCTCACTCCGTTTCCCTTATGAACTCAATGTTTTCAACACGAATAGACGTATATGATATGAACAATAATGAATAGAAATGAAGAAAGCGAGGTTGCGTACCTACCGGAGAGAGTCTGGTGCTCCTTCAAATCGGAGAAGAAAATCTGAGATGCAGAGGTAAAATTCGTTTTGATTTTAATTTTCCTTCATCTTTTCTTTATTGATTTCATTTTCTACGTTTTTGTGTGTTCAATTTCAAATAAGTTTTTTTTTTTGTAACGATGCTGAAGCATTGTTGTTGTTTTTCACATTGCCGATTGTTGCTTGGAGATTAATGCAAAAATGCGGTTATGGAGATGATGAAGTAGTGGAAGATTGAAGAGGGAACTTAGTTATAGTGATGCGAAGTCAGAGAAGAGAGAACTCAAAGAGATGCTAATGAAGGCCAAGAAGCTCTAGAGAATTTCAGAGATAATTCTCAAGCTTCTCTCATAAGTTTGTGCAGAAATGATTCGTTGAAGAGATTTCAGAGAGAACTCAGAAGCTTCTCTGAGAAGTTTCAGAAGTGAAATCCTCCCTTAGATTGGAGCAGAAATCTTGATTTATAATTGCAGAGTTGGTTACGGGTAAAGCCATCTCAACCTTTAATTTAGAAATTCTGATGCAAAAATGAAGAGTTGTGATTGAAAGTTTTCTTCTCTAAAACTCTATTATGAAGCTTGTTAGAGAAGCTTGAAATATGCTGAGATGTTCAATCTGATATGAAGCTTGCTCTGAAATTCCCTTTCTATATTTTTAATTCCTTATTTATTTTCCTCTGCATATTTTCTATGAACCGAGGCAACAATATTTTTACTCAGTTTTTCTCATTTGATGAAGTGCAAGTCAGTTCAGGTATGGATTAGAGTAGGTTCGGGGAAATTTTTGAAACGATTTTATTTATGTAAATGCAAGGCAATTTTGGATAGATTTTTTATAATAGCTCATGGCCAGT
Organism: Vicia faba; assembly: GCA_948472305.1. Taxonomy (NCBI): domain Eukaryota; kingdom Viridiplantae; phylum Streptophyta; class Magnoliopsida; order Fabales; family Fabaceae; genus Vicia; species Vicia faba. The sequence continues at coordinate 156,229,831 of OX451741.1, read as the reverse complement.
TTCGGAGCTGCTTTGATACAACCCGGAGCAAGCAAAATGACAATTGTTTTTTAGATATTGAAACTATTTTGAAATGTGTAGAAAATCTAGTTTTTTTAAGTGAAAAAAGATGGATATTTTTTTATTGAAATTTGGATGAATTTGAATGTAACTTGAATATTTTTATACTTTGATGGTTATGTAATTGAAAAGTTTTTCTTTGATGAACATTGAATGAAACTTGTCTTATATTCCAAGTAACTTGTACTCATAGAAATCCACATTTATTTGTTTTCAACTTAGCATGTTCGAATCAATCTTAATGAACAAAGTATATGCCTTGAGAGTTTTGATATCAAGTTTAAATAATCTTTGGGCTTAACACAAATCCACATAAATGGACTATGCTTTGCACACTTGAATTGATCCTTAAGAATTTTGAGTGAACTTGAATATCTCGAAGTCCAAATAAGCCCTATGAATCATCTTCCATCCTTATCTTAAACAAAATAAATGCTTGAGCTTGATTTCCAAATGAAACCAAGATCAATACCTTGAATCATGCTTTATTTTGAATCACTTGAAAATAACACAGTTGGATGAATGATTCCAAATTAACTTGCGAGTAACAAGTAGTTGAATAGGTGACAAGACCTTGATCACAAAGAATTGTCAAAATCATCTTTTTAGTCATTATTCATTCTTGTATATTAATTAACAAACCCTCCTGTCTTGACAAAATACTTTTTTCCATTGACGATTTTGACACAAAGAGAAGCCTTGAGGAAAGTTTTCAAACCTCTCGAGAAGAATTAACTTTTGAAATAGATAATTAGGAGAAACCCTAAATGATGATGATGAATTGGCAATGAGGAAAAAATGATGATCCTTGTAGATTTGAGGATAAAACTTAGCACCATGAACCATTGTTGAATAACCAATATCAATGCTCAGACACAAACACAGAAGAAACCCTAAATCTCTGGACCTTGAGTGCATATGAATGAAGAAGGCTTGAGATAGTGAGAGGAATAAAACTTTAGCTCAAGAAAAATTCTAATGAAGTCATTATGAAATCTTAAGAACACAAGTTAAACCCTAATGTACTTGTTCTTCGATGAAAATTTTGATGAAGAAAACTTTGTACCTTGAGGAATCTTTCCAAGGAAAATATTCATGATGCTTGTAGATCCAAAACCTTATTTTTATACCAAGAGTCATGAGAGAACCAGTTGAATAAACATGAGGAAGGTAACAACCTCAATTCATAGGAAAAACCCTAATGCTAAGAGCCTTTTGATCCCATGCTTTAAGATCTCAAATGAATAAAAGATTTATAATGTAAATGCATATGATGTTATGAATAAACAGATTAGGGGTAAAAATTGGGGTATGACAGTTGCTCCTATTTAAGTTTCTTCTATCCAGAGATATGAAGGTAGACACCTTCGTCTCGACGAGATTGAAGATACTTAAATATTAGAAGACCCTATTTTTAGCCCTAAGGTGTCATAAAATTGTTATGGTTATGAATGCAAACACAAAGGATTCTGTGGAAAACACAAAACAATATTGGAGATAATAACGTAGATGAAACTACGACTTGAAACATGTTGGAGAAATACTCCAAAGATATTTCACCAATAAAATAAATCATTAGGAACGACATAACTCTGGGGATGACTGTGTATGAGGAAATCCAGAACCACGGTTGAATAACAAAAGGCAAACTAAGGTTTCAATGAGGAAACACTTAAAAAAGTGACTAACCAGCCAATAAGGAAATAATCTTCAAGAAAGAATTACCTACTTGACTGAGGAAAGAAACTTGTATCCATTGGAGGAAAATCAACTTCACAAGGAATAGAAGACTCAACTCTACTGGGGGAAAGCCCAAGAGGAGACAAAGTATCACAAACTCAATAAATAAGGAAAAATCAGTGGATAACAACGGTCTACAAATAAATGCGAACTAACGGCTTTTAGAAGGGATAGCAAAAAGAGAGTAACATCGACTCACAGGGGGTCGAAAGCTACCAACTCAAAAGACGGTAAGATAATACCAGCTCAGAGATGACGATAAACATCAATCTTGAGGTAGGTGACGAATGATTAACATCAGTACTTATGACTGGGCACATATGAACTCTTTTTAGAGCAAAGTGAATCTCAACAATGAACTATCTCCCATAACAAAGAGACTACCATTCATCAGTGTACAAATCTCAATAACGAACTATCTCCGATAATGACGAGACTACCTTTGATCGGAGTACAAATCTCAATAACGAACTATCTCCCATAACAAAGAGATTATCATTCATCGGAGTATAAATCTCAACAAAGAACTATCTTCCATAACGACGAGACTATCATTCATCAGAGTAAAACCTCAACAGCAAAATATCTCCCATAACAAAGAGACTACCATTCATCGGAGTACAAATCTCAACAACGAACTATCTCCCATAATGACGAGACTACCATTCATCGTAGTACAAGTCTCAACAATGAATTATATCCTATAATGACGAGACTACCATTCATCAGAGTAAAACCTCAACAACGAACTATCTCCCATAATGAAGAGACTACGATTCATCGGAGTACAAATCTCAACCACAAACTATCTCCCATAATGACGAGACTACCATTCATCAGAGTACCAAGCTCAAGACCGAACTATCTCCTATAATGGCGAGACTACCATTCATTGGAGTAAAAAATATCAACAACAAACTATCTCCCATAATGACGAGACTAACATTCATTAGAGTAAACATCTCAACAACGAATTATCTCCCATAATGAGGAGACTACCATTCATTGGAGTAACAAACATCAATCTTCTTTGGGAACTAAAAGACTTATTGGGGAAGTACAGGTTGCTCAAATAAAGAGACCTGCCATATGTTGTTATAAGAAGCCTGTTGGGAAAAGAAATATGTCTTCTCTCGGGAAATGCCGATATATTCCTGCTGAGGAGATAAAGTCTTCTCGTGCCAAAATAATTGCACATTCTCAAACTCGGGCTTAAAGCCTGCAAAAATAATAGTAATAATAATAATATTGTCGGGTACTACATATTTAAACCAAAAATAAATCAGAGCGAAACAGTTAGCCAAAATAGCACCTGATGAGAAATAAACTCAAAAAAGGGATCATATTCCATCCAGATAATGAGCTGAATAAGAAGGCTAAAGCAAGATTCTTCCACGAGGGATAATTCATTGGGGAAATTGAAAGAATATACATTTTCTGCCTAAGGTCTACACTCTATTGGAGAGAGGGTAACATAACTCTGCAAAATAAGGTAATATCCCAACAAAAACATTAATGAATGCAAATGAGCAATGAATTTTAAATTAAGATATACATGATGTATGTATGAATGTATGAATGTTATCATGTATATACTGACAAAACAAACATACAACACATGGAATATTCAGACAAAACCAAATTGGGTAAAGTTAATACTCGGCTAAATCACATCCAGGAGGAAAATTTTATAACAAAGTAAACACCAACTGAGGAAATAAATTCCTATTTCACAACTTAACTCCTCTGTGAAGAAAATAATCCGAAAATAATCAATTCAATACAGTGAATCAAAATAGATACAAGGATATAACATCCTCCTCTAGGCTTCACCGAGGAATATCACACAGACTTCAGTAGGAAAAACAATACCTCATCGTCTAGACTTATACCAGAGATTATAATACTGACTTCCCTAGGGAAGCTAAAAACCATATCATCGAGACTTCAACTGGGTATCTCATGTTGGCTTCATTGGGAGTACAACACCATGTCATCTAGTGGAGCCCAAAATACATTCATCAATATCAAGAGTAATGGTTACACAAAGAAGCATTATCTTGACTTTATTTGGGGATCTAAGAAGTTAAACAATACATCAAGAAGTAAAAATTATTGAGATTTTAAATCAAACTCAGCATTTGGCGCGAGAAAACCCAAAAAGTCAATAGTTGTTCCAACACTTCTTGAAAAAGATGTTGCCTTTGTCTAGTTGCCCGGGAAACAAACAACAACAATAATGCCATTACCGCAAAGAGTGATGCTTTGCAAATGATTCTACCTCAACACTCAAAGGGATAAGGAACTTCATCATATGAGTGAAGACCTCACTGGGGAATCTAGGATAGAGGTTTCAAACCACACAAACCAGAAACAAAAATAACCAACCTGGAGAAAAATCTGACCCAAGACTTAACTGGGGAAAATGAGATTACATGCCCAATCATCGCACCATATATCAATTGGTACAAACTCCAACTATTTGAGAAACATGAGAAGATTATGCACATATCAGCAAGAATGACCCGGGAGAACTTTCTTGGGGAAATACCAACACATTCCTGCTGAGGAGATAAAGTCTTCACGTGCAAAATAAATGCAAACTCTCAATCTAAATTCTACAGTATAGAGAGGTCAAAAATAATATTATTGGGAACAAAAGTTTGAACACGAGACAAATCGGAGAGAAATAGTCAATGAAAACTCTACCCAACGAGAAATGAGCTCAACTGGGGAGTTGTTCCATCCAGGTAAATGAAATGGGAACAAACAAACTTCTTCCACGAGAAATAAACTCAGCGGTGACAAAGAGGATGCGCATTATGCAAAGGAAGAACATCTTCATGGAAAGTGGATAGGAAACACCAAGAGATTGCAAATGAGCACAACTCTTTGGCTATGCACATAGGCTTAGCTGGAGAAAATTCAAATCTATTTTGGGGTAAAGTCCAAGAGGAGGAAAAGGTAATACAAGACCCTATTGGGGACAGAAGCCTGAATGGGTAGTGTATGTCAAAGGAGGTGAATGCCATTAATCAAGTCTCTGATAGTTTAACCAACGGTGAATAAGAAGGTCAAAAGTGGATATTATCTACCAACAATGTGATAGTTTAACAATGATAAACACTACGGAACTGATTGAAAACCATCTATCAAAGATCTGATAGTTTAACAACGGTAGACAACCTAAGGATATAGAATAAAGTGAGTACCATCCATCAACATAGTGATAGTTCAACAATGGTAAACACGAAAGAGTTATTGATAAACCAATCTTGAAAGTGAGATAATAGTTGTTAACAAGGACCAAAGTTTAATCTAGGAACAAACTAGAAAGCAACTGTAAAAAAAAAACATATGTGATAGAAAATAATTTTTGTGATTTATGAAAAAAAATTGGAGTCAAGAAGGTCAAAGGGGCTATTCAAAATAAATCATAAAAGATATTGAAAATAAAATGAATTAAAATAAATAAATAAATAAAATGGTTAACGGCTATGAGGCGTGTCACACTCTGATTGGCCAGAAGTTTGTATATCCATGAACTCTGAGTTTTAAGCTCAAGCAACCTACGTGAAAGCTTCTACTCGTGTCAATGTTCATGTCTCTCTACATTAGAGCTATTGATTGACTCTAAGCATAGAGAATTCGCTCAAAAACGCAGAAAATTATAATGCTTCAAAGTATAATTAAATGACTAATATGAAGAATAAATTCAAGGTAAGTGAGGCCTTTCAATCAGTGAACCATGACGAAGAATGTGGTAACTTGTTTGTTCAAGAATTTTACTCATATCTACCTTTTCAAGTGAAGCTTCGAAGGTCAACAATGGTAAAATCGAGTTGTAGGTTGCAAGAGGCTCCAGGCTTCTTTAAGGCTTCAGTTAGCTTCGGATGATGCCGATGAATGATTCTGGACAGACATTTGAAGTTAAAATAAGCTTAAAATGAAATGAGGGTTTCTAGTTTTTTGGTGCTTTCGTGAGTTAAAATGGCAGGTGTTTTGTGGTTGTTCAAGCTCGCAAGTGAAGGCAAAATGATTCTCTATCTATAGAAAACACAATGAGGTCATGGTACGTGCAAAATTAGATCTATAACATGTGAACCAAGTTGAGAAAATTCATTTTACAACCCGTGTGATAAGAAGGATAAAATGCACCTAAATTCAGAATGCTCAATTACCTCCTAACCAAGATCTTGTTTCGGAGAAACACTGATAACTATTATGTCATCAAAGGTGATATAACTCCATTGTGGCTCTTATCACAGAACATGCCAACTAATTGGGTGGAAGGAGTGTTTTCTCACATGATAAAAACAATAATAGAACAATCAACAAGTTTACCCTATGGAGAAATGATCACAACCATTCTAAAAGTCTTTAAAGTTGACTTCCTATGAGAAAGGTCAAACTCTTTCAACAATGTGATCAATTACACATTCCTTCGATAATTAAAAATTGAAATCAAACTGTCAGAACTTAAATATGAATGGATAGATGAGGGAGACGAAGAAGAAGAGGAAATTGAAAATATAAACTTGGGGAAAATTTGGAAATTGTGTCAGAATATAGCTAAAGATGTGGAACAAATTAAGTCAAAGATAGGATAGAAAATGTCTTAGAAGTCCTCTTTATTTTTTTTTCTGCTCTTTCATTATATAATTTCTTTTCTCGCATTCCCATTTGTAATTTTAACTTTAAATATGAGTATGTTTTTCCCTTTCTAAATAAATGTGGTACTTCTTTGTTTGCATGATATTTTAGATATTTCTTTAAAATAAAAGTGAATGAAAGTTAAATGGATAGACTTAAGAACAAATAAATAATTTATGCCTACAATCTTGTTTTTCACATAATACCCTTATAAGGCTTACCTCAAATTTATGAACCTTAAATAGATATTTTATCCCTACTTGGTTCATGACCATAATAAAATCTCTTAAAGGAACTTTTCCTAGATAGACAAAATAAACATGTCCCCGTATCTTTCACATATCAAGATTAAAATGATACTAGGAAAACTCAAGGCACATACCTTAGATACATTGGAAAAAATAAATGTATTATATGCCATGATAACTATGCTATGAATATAATTTGTCCCATATCATTACATACCTAAATAAACATCTTAGGGAACCTTGATTGTACAAACTTTAGAAAATAGATAAAATATTGTATCTCAAGTATGTTATACCATGATATAGCTTCCTATGTCTTCCTTGAATATGTAAAATACATTCCTTGTTTATAAATCAAGATTCTTGTGATGCTAATGTGAATTGCATGCTTATTAAGAACATTTTGTGCCATGTTTAGAAATAATACTTTAGGAACATTTGCTTCACATAGTGAATATGTTGTCTTTCACACACCTTTTGATATACATGTTGTGCTCCACAAAATATGATACTTATTAACACATGCTTTATTATACTATGATGTTCTCTATGACATGTATTCTAAGTGTTTTTTATATATTTATAAATGCATTATGCCTTGCTATTGCTACATTAGCTTTGAAACTTGATGTCTTGTATAAAGGTGTTTTCTTACCTAAACTTGTATGAATGAATGTGTTACATGTATGCTATTAAATTGACTACCATGCTATGAAACATGCTTGCATATCCATTTGCATCTTTTACCCTCTTTTTTGATTACGACAAAGGGGTAGAAGTATACTCTCAGGGGGAGGATATACACTCTATCTAACTCAGGAGGAGTGTTATCACTCCAAATATATATTGCTTTGTTTCTTTTACCTCATCTCCTGAGATATACATTGTCATCATCAAAAAGGGGGAGAATGTGGAATCTTGTTTTGCATGTAATAAATTTCCCTTTTGATGATGACAATTGTGAAGAACATAATACATAACTAATATGATAAAGATACAACATGATGACAATCGTAGAAATATCAGAAAAGATGCCATTCATCCTAACAATATGCAACCATTAAGAAAGTCAAACCAATTCACTTAAGGGGTTAAAGATACAAGCCTTGGGTTTGGTAAGGATTGACAATGTTCCAGACATAGACAAAGCTTCATCAACAAAGTCTCTGACAACATCAAACAAACAGCTTCATTTATAAAAGATCAGACAAAGGAAAATAAATAGAGATTACATCAAAAGCCTCAAAATAAATCTCAAAGTAAGTGTCAACACAAGAGAATCTATCGGATAAAGGCTTAGTGGATTTCTCCCAATTTAATAAGTGAGTGAAACTTTTATAAAAGCAAAATCTCTTTCTTCATAGAAGTAGATGTCTATAAGCACACACACACTTAAAACTCTTTTATAAAATGTTTTTGAAAAGAATAAACCTTGGGAAGTTGCATAGAAATATAAGGGAGCATTCAAAAAGCCAAGAATTATTTTTCACTGAATCTAATCGATTGAAACTTAGTTTTAACCGATTAAATCATCACTATATTGAGTAAAAAGGCTATTTGAATGAGCTTAGATCATATGCAATGGCTATATATATATATATCAATTCCTTCCTATTTTGGAACTCATAACCGTTATGTTTAAATGATTAAATTGACTGGCTTAATTGATTAGTAGCAATCATTTTTGCTTTAATGAGGTTTCCTCTTTTGGGGATT